>CP136055.1:98027212-99277212 GCA_032464435.1 Aegilops umbellulata
GGGCAGGTTCAGACCACCTAGGAGAGAGGTGGGCCTGGCCCTAGTCGGCGTTCGCGATACTTAACACGCTTAACGAGATCTGGGTATTTGATCTGAGTCTGGCCATTTGGTCTATACGCACTAACCACCTACGCGGGAGTAGTTATGGGTATCCCGACGTCGTGGTATCAGCCGAAGCACTTCGTGACGTCAGCGACTGAGCGGCGCGCGCCGGGTTGGACCGCGTAACGTGACTTCCTTTGAAATGGAGGTTGCTAGGTCTGCTCTGCGGCCGCGTACGCAACGTGCAGGTGTGCTCAGGGCGATGGGCCCAGACCCCTGCGCGCTTAGGTTTAGACCGGCGTGCTGACCTCTCTGATGTGCCTAGGTGGGGCTGCGACGTGTTGATCTTCCGAGGCCGGGCATGACCCAGAAAAGTGTGTCCGGCCAAATGGGATCAAGCGTGTTGGGCTATGTGGTGCACCCCTGCAGGGAAGTTTATCTATTCGAATAGCCGTGTCCCTCGGTAAAAGGACGACCCGGAGTTGTACCTTGACCTTATGACAACTAGAACTGGATACTTAATAAAACACACCCTTCCAAGTGCCAGATACAACCCGGTGATCGCTCTCTAACAGGGCATCGAGGAGGGGATCACCGGGTAGGATTATGCTATGCGATGCTACTTGGAGGACTTCAGTCTACTCTCTCCTATATGCTGCAAGGCGGAGGCGACCAGAAGCGTAGTCTTCGATAAGACTAGCTATCCCCCTCTTATTCTGGCATTCTGCAGTTCAGTCCACTGATATGGCCCTTTACACATATATCCATGCATATGTAGTGTAGCTCCTTGCTTGCGAGTACTTTGGATGAGTACTCACGGTTGCTTTCTCCTTCTTTTCCCCCTATCCCTTCTACCTGGTTGTCGCAACCAGATGTTGGAGCCCAGGATCCAGACGCCACCGTCGACGACGACTCCTACTACTCTGGAGGTGCCTACTTCTACGTGTTGCCTGCTGACGACGACCAGGAGTAGTTAGGAGGATCCCAGGCAGGAGGCCTGCGCCTCGTTCGATCTGTATCCCAGTTTGTGCTAGCCTTCTTAAGGCAAAACTTGTTTAACTTATGTCTGTACTCAGATATTGTTGCTTCCGCTGACTCGTCTATGATCGAGCACTTGTATTCGAGCCCTCGAGGCCCCTGGCTTGTATTATGATGCTTGTATGACTTATTTTATTTGTAGAGTTGTGTTGTGATATCTTCCCGTGAGTCCCTGATCTTGATCATACACATTTGCGTGCATGATTAGTGTACGATTGAATCGGGGGCGTCACAATCGCCGGTGAGGAAGAGCTTCACTGCCTCGACCTCGTCGCCGTCGTACTCGTGCCGGCCGCGGAAATCTTCACTCCGCCGCCGTCGTAGCTGTCTTCCTCCGCCGAGTTAGGGCGTGGAAGATCTACACGGACGAACTTCACGTCTCCACCTCACAGTCCGTCGTGTTCTTCGTCAAGGGTAACTAAAAGTTACTTTTACTGCCCTCTTTGATTCAGATGATTTCTACAAAATCTTCAAAGGTGTTTTTCTTCAAATACTCACACACTGAACACCTCACATGTCATCTGTTCTTGATTCCTTTCTCTAAGCAACATTTTTTCTTCAATATTCCTCAATTGTGTGGATTTTTGATCCATACAACTCTGGAACCTAAGACAAAACACTTAGTGAAATTCTTCAAGACTCATCTGGTCAAATTCCTCAAACCTGTTCATTTTACAAAACATTCTGAGAACGCATATGACCTCTCCAAATTCCTCGCAACTATACTCTATTCACAGGTACTCATGTCCGCTGCTGAATCACTAGGTTCTCATCAACTTAACTCATTTGCATCGTTCCTCGAAGAAAAGTTGCATACTTCTTCAGATAATTCAATTGTTCAAATTCCTCAACTGAAGAAAATGGCTAATGGAAAGAAGCCACAGAAAGGAGGAAAGAGGCCTGAAATCAACACAGCATTTGAAACCCTGATGACATCTATGCTGGGTACTGCACACCCCCTAAGGAAGATAAAAATCAGTGCAAGGTCCGCATTCAGAAGATAGAGAGGAGATGGGCAAGAGAGTGGAGGGAGTACAGACATGTTACTCCAAAATACATGAAGAAATTCACACTCAATCCTTCATGCCCAAGACCTCCGTTGGCACATGGCCAAGTAGCAGACCCCACTAGCCTCAAGCGCGGTGAGGATTATCCTGATGAATGGGCAAAGCGCCAAGCCAAGCTGGCCAGACAAGCCAAAGAAGCTGTGAGGAAATTCAACGAGGACTCTGCTGCTGCTACTGCCTCTGCTGAGGCCTCTGCTGTCAAGCCAAAAAAGGCCATGTCAAAGAAGCCTGCTCACAAGTCAGGTGCTTCTTCTTCAATGCCCTCACGGCCAGAATCCTCAAAGCCCTCACGGCCAATTCCTCATGCTGCTCCCGCTCCTCCAAAGTCCTCAGCTCCTCCGCCAAAGTCTTTAGACGCTCCAACAATATCCTCAGCACCTGTGCATCTCGCCACGTGCCAAAGGACCGCAGGCATATCAATCGCCTCAGGAGCCTCAACTAGTTCCTCTGCTGCTCCAAGTTCCTCGGCTGGCCCCTCTCTGCTGAAGAAAAAGTCCACTGCTGGACGAGATCCTCGACCAAGTCCTCACAAGAAGCAGGTGGCCTTCCAAGTACCCTTTGATGATGATGAGGCTGATGATGAAGAACTTGCCGAAATCATCAGAGACAGACAAGTCAAGGCCGCTAGTGCCAAAGGAAGCAATGTGCCACTGCTTTTGGATCCAAAGTTGATCCTGGACTATATTGATCTCTGGCACAAGGACCCAGACACTCCTATGCCTGATTTCAAACTGACTCCTGGACAAAGTCATGTTCTGACCACCTTCATCCAAGAAGAAAAATGGAAATATGAGAAAGCCAGACATATCAAGAAAGCGCAGTACAGGAAGGAGAAAATCCTGAAGAAAAACGTTGTCACTATGACAACTGAAGAACTAGTGAAGATGCAGGCTGAAATCAAAAGCGTCAGTGATGAATTCAACGCTTACTATGTTGATTGGAAAGGAGCCAAAGTCAGGTTTGTGAAACTGATAGAGAAGTTCACTTCAAAGGTTGCAGCTCCATTGGAACCAGAAATTCCTCAGGATGCAACATCTGCTCAGCCAACTGAAGAAAATGCCAGCACCGCTGATGACAATCAGGCTGCTGAAGAAAATGTGAGTTCCAGGGCTGATGACTGCATCCCAGCTGCTGAAGAAATTGCCAGGGCATCCACTAGTGGTGCGCCTGAAGAAAGTGAAGAAGTCAGGGCAACTGCATCTGTTGAGCCTAAAGAAAATCAACAAGATTCCTCTGCTCCTCCTACGCCTACCCCAACTCCAATCCTTCCATCTGCATCAGATGTGAAGAAGACTAAAGCTGCAGTGCGTGCAGCTGTGAAGAAAAGGAAAGCATCAGCTCCTTCAGATTCTTCAGCTCCAAAGAAAATGAAGCCTTTGACAAGCTCATATGCAAACCCTATTGATGTTGTTCCTCTCTCAACAATGCCACCAAAGGAAATTGTACCTTTCAATGAAGAATATGTGATTCCCAGCGAATCTGATGAAGAAAATACCTCTGCTGCTTCGTCAGAGCAGTTGGATGAAGAAATTGAAGTGGATGCAATCCCTTCAACTCCTGCTGTTTCCTCGCCTATGCCTCAGTTTACTGCTGAAGAGGCCCGCGTTGAAGAAATGGAAGATGAAGACGTGGACATTGGGAGTACTACTCCTTTGATGAATGATGACTTTTGGGAAAGTCAGCACCCCAACTCTCCACTCTTCACACCTTTACAACAAATCCCTCAGTCCCTTGCACAAACTGTTCAAATGGGCTCTGAAGAAAATCAACCCACTACATCTGAACATGAAGAAATTCCAGCCACTAGTGCTAAATAAACTGTTGTTGCTGATTCATTGAAGACGCAGACTGCCACTAAAGAGGAACCAGAAATTCCTCAGCTTGAAGAACCTGAGATTGTGATTCCTGAGGTTGTGATGCAACTCACCGACACTCCTCTGCCCAAGCCAAAGGATCCATTCTCCAGGAAGCAAAAAATTCAAGGTTGATGATTTCTTCGATGAGCATATATTCTTCACTGACTACAACCCATATGACTCTGCTCGCATAATGAAGAGGCGTTTCTGGACTGCCAGCCAGGCAAATTTCTATTCCTCAGTGTTGTTCAACAAAGACAAAGTCTTCGATCATGCGCACATTCCTCATGTGGATATGGAATCTCTGTCGTGCTTCGTGCCAGTCCTCAGTGTTCTTCACGATGCTGGACTGTTAAATTTCTGCACTGACATCTGTGATTAGAATGAAGAACTCATTCTTTAATTTTATGCGACGCTGCACATCACCGGAGATTCTGAAGATGTGAATTCATGGGTGCTGGACTGGTTGACTGAAAACACTCATTACAAAGCACCAGCATCTGAATTGCTTCGTGCTTTACCTCTCAGTCCTCCCCTTGAAGCTGCTCATTGCGTCTATGGTGAACCTGAGCTTACAGATCACTACATGCAAGTGCTGATGAAGCCATTGAAGCCAGGTCAGGCCCCACGAACTAAATTCCTCGTGAAGGAATTTTTATATGTGCCTCGGACTGTCTATCGCATTCTGACGAAGACATTGAGTCCAATCAAGGGCCACGACTCGAATGAAGAAGAAGTCATTGGCATCATAAAGAATCTGCTCAATATCATTCATGGCGTTCCCGTCAACTTCCATGATTTCTTCATGAGGACTCTGGCCAATGTCGCTATGTCACCGTTTGAGCTGAAGCCTTATGCACCTTGGATTATGAGATTCATCAGAACAAGGTCTTCACTCAACTACAAAGCTGATACATTGAATCATTGCAGCTACTTGCCCCAATTAAATTCCTCAAACTGACATTTTCCTCAAATGATGACAAGGGCAAGGCCGCTGCTGTTATTGATGAAGGCATTCGTCCATTGGATGGTCAATTTCGCAAAGTTGCATCCTACTCCACCAATGATGACTCTGCCACTCATGACTCTGCCGCCAGCACAACCAAACAAAATCCTCAAGGCACAACACCCAGGGTGATGACTGATCGTGAGCTACTCCTCAGTCTTCATCAGAAGGTTGATCGTAATCATAAATGGGTCAAGCGTCAGTTTGGTTCAATTCTTCACAACATGACCTCTACCCACAATGCAGTGAAGAAAAACCATTACTACCTCCATGAAACCTTCAACCGTACCTGGGTTGTTCTGTCTCATGTCTACAGCGCAGATGATCTGAAGAAAATGGGTCTCAAGGAAGATTTTGACTGGTCTGCTCCTCCACCAAAGAAATACAAGAAGGTCAAGGTTCCTTCCTTGGTGGCCAGTTCGTATTCTTCATCGCGCGACACCGATGAGCATGAAGACTTGGACGACACTGCGGCAGGCCCAACATCAACAAACAACCTCAACAACGCTGGCGCTCCTTCATCAACTTAATATTCTTCAGGGGCGTTAGTCCTCATTTTCGATCCTTTTGGTCATTCGATGACAAAGGGGGAGAAATTTGAGTTAGTCTTCAAGCGGGTCTATCTTATATGGGCGCTTTTTTGCTAAGTTACAACTCTCGTTCTTCTGAAACTTTATTGGATCGAGTTGTAAACTTAAACCCGATGGTGGTCTAATACTTTTGCTATGTTTTTCTGCATGCTTATTCCTCATTCATATTAATGCATGCATGCTGAATTACATCAGTCACCATATTTCATCATGCATTTCAAATTCTTCATATCTTATGTCAAATGCGTGTATGAATTACAAGATATAGGGGGAGATCTCCATGATTCAACTCTTCAAGTGTGCATTGCTTCAAAAGCAAATTCCTCACTATGCACATCTTCAGGGGGAGTTCTTCTATATCTTGTAATCAAATTCCTCAATATCAGTATTTACACTTCATATGTTTATCCCCGTTGAAAACTTAACCTATATTGTCATCAATCACCAAAAAGGGGGAGACTGTAAGTGCATCTAGTGCCCCTTAGTGATTTTGGTGTATTGAAGACTTATAGGTTAAGAGACTAATGAGTGTGAGTGTACACAGGTCTATAAGTCTATGAGGAGTTTGGTATTTACAGAGAAAGTCGACCCCTAAAAATGAAGTTCTTCGACTGAAGACTTTGAATTTCTGAAGACTTTCTGAAGACTTTGAAAGTGAAGAAATTGGTGTGACCTTGAAGACTTGGTATTCATTCGAGGAACATGAAGCGTGAAGACTTTTGTTTTCGTAGTTTCATTTTCTCTTTCTTGAGTCATAGGAAACACCGTACTGTTAAAGGGGGTCGAGGAAATACTAAGGAAAATTTTTCGTGTGATGCTCAACTCAAAATCATACACCTACCAATCCCTTCGAGTGAAGCCATTGGAAATCTCATACAGTTCAGTCATATTCTTCAGTGACAGAGACGAAGTTCTTCTGGTGTCTGAGGAATTTGTTCTGACTGAGGAGTTAGGAATTCGCCAGTACGGATTGCCTACACAGTGAGGAACATGATAGCCCTGAGGAATTTGAGCCTCAAATTTCCGACCGTTGCTATGCTACGCGCCAGTTGTCCCAAAATATCTTATCCACCTAACGGTCATATCATTGAAGGGCATTTATGTCTTATCATGTCGGGCTGCTCCCTAGGCTATAAATAGCCGCCCCCTACAACCACTAGCTGGTTGGCTGCTCCGAGAGAAACTGACACTTGTCATTTGAGAGCAACTCATCCTCCAAGGACTTTGAGCGAAAATCATCGAGTGAGGAAAAACCCAAACCCAAACACCTACAAACCCAAAGTGATTGAGCATCACTGAAGAGATTGATCCTGCGTGGATCCGACGCTTGTTACCTTTGAAGACTGTGCTTCTTCCAGACGGTTAGGCGTCATGGTCTAGAGCATCCAAGAGGAATTGTGGATCACCGAGTGACCGAGTTTGTGAAGGTTCGGAAGTCACCTGAAGACTTACCACGAGTGATTGAACGAGGTCTGTGTGACCTTAGTTCAAGGATAATACGGTGAGGACTAGGTGTCCTGGACTGTGTGTTCAGGACTGGGTGTCCGGGACTGTGTGTCCTCAGGTTTAAATACCTAGCCGCTCCAACCAGATGTACAACTGAGACAGCAGTTGGAACTGGTCTACCAAATCATTGTCTTCACCGAGCTTACTGGTTCTTTTTCCTCAACTCTTTCATTTCCTCATTACTGTGTTGTGTGCTTGTCATATCTGTGTTTGAATACTTTGACTGAAGACTTTCCCAATTTCCTCAGTTCAATTTCTTTAGTCTATTTGTCTTCATCCTGTGTTATCCTGTGATTACGCTTTCTGTACTCTGTGCTTGTCTTCATTTCATCATGATGACCATGCTTGTGTTCTGTTATGTTTACTTCTGAGTACTTATTCCGCTGCTAGTAGTTCTTCGCTAAGGAATTTCCTCACCGGCAAATTCCTCAGTGAAGAATTTATAAAAATCGCCTATTCACCCCCCCCCCCCCCCCTCTAGTCGATATAACGCACTTTCAGACTCCTCCTGGTGCGGCCCCTCTCTAGGCCGGCCGCACCCCCCCCCTTGCTCCTTTATATACGGGGGCAGGGGGCACCCCATAGACACAACAATTGATCGTTTGACCTTTTAGCCGTGTGCGGTGCCCCCCTCCACCATAGTCCACCTCGATAATATTGTAGCGGTGCTTAGGCGAAGCCCTGCGTCGGTAGAACATCATCATCGTCACCACGCCGTCGTGCTGACGAAAATCTTCCTCAACACTCGGCTGGATCGGAGTTCGAGGGACGTCATCGGGCTGAACGTGTGCTGAACTCGGAGGTGTCATGCGTTCGGTACTTGATCGGTCGGATCGTGAAGACGTACGACTACATCAACCGCGTTGTGCTAACGCTTCCACTTTCGGTCTACGAGGGTACGTGGACAACACTCTCCCCTCTCGTTGCTATGCATCACCATGATCTTGTGATAGGATTTTTTTTGAAATTACTACGTTCCCCAACATAAATATCTCGGGGGAATGGGGTTTAGGGATTTGATGCTCTTTAATCAGGCCATGCTTGCAAAGCAATGTTGGAGGCTCCTAGTTGATCCCAGTTCCTTATGCTTTAAGGTCCTAAAAGGGAGATATTTCCCACATGGGGATTTCTGGAGATCAGGATGCCCAAGATCAGCTTCCTATACTTGGCGTAGCATAATGTTTGGTAAGAAACTGCTGCAAAAGGGCTTGTTATGGCGTGTGGGAGATGGTAAGCAAATCTCTTTGATTAAGGATAATTGGATCCCTGATGCATTTCTGGGAATGTCATGTACCAACGTCCCGGTGGAAGAGGATTGGACTGTCGACCATTTGATCTCAACAGATGGTAAATATTGGAATGAAGAGGAAGTTAATAAAATGTTTCCGGAAGACCTAGCAGTTAAGATTCTGAAGATCCCTCTAAGTTCAGAAGGATGCTCTGACTTTGCTTCATGGCCATACACAAAGGGGGGTATCTACACTGTTCGATCTGGGTACAACCTTGCGAGATTTATAGCTTTCTGGCAAAAATGTAACGTGACTGGTAAAGGATCTTCCTCTAATCTGGAGGAAACAAAAAATACATGGAGGAAGCTATGGAAAATACAATGCCCTGGGAGGATGAAAATTATCTTATGGTGAATGGCTCATAATTGTCTACCTACTGGAGAACAACTCCATCGGCGTTCAATCCAAACTAGGTACGAGTGCCCTTTTTGCTATAGATTTGAAACGGTGGAACACTACTTCTTTCATTGTCATTATGTTAGAGAAATTTGGGCTGACCTGAAAATATCCTTTCATATATCTTTAAAATTAAAGATGTTCCTTAATATTCAACAGTGGTTGTTGGATTGGATAGACAATGCATGTGACCTGCAAGCTGTGTTTTTTGCCGTGGCTATATGGCATATTTGGGACAATAGAAATAGTGCAAGAAATGGGGAGGGTTTGCTTCATCCGCATCGTGTGGCTGGGAAGATTAAAGCCTATATTGATTTCATCTTGTTGAATAATTTCAGCATGACACAACCCACAAGGCGTGAGAACCAAACTTCAGCTCAAAAATGGTCTCCGCCGCCGGAAGGTTTGGTGATGGTTAATGTTGATGTTGCAGTCTTCTCACAATCATAGCGAATGGGAATTGGCATTGTTATAAGAAATCACCTGGGAGTAGTCCTAGCAGCCAAAAGAAGATATGTCAATCAGGAAGTAAATCATGAACTCGCAGAAGCCATGGCCATGCGCTGTGCAATGGAATTTGCTGAAGAAGCTGGCTTCCAAAGTATTGTAGTGGCCTCTGACTGTGAGACGTTGGTCACCAAAGTGAAGAATGTTGCAGTGGATAGATCACAGATAGGTGCCATAACTTTTGATATTAAGAGTAGGGCATCAAAGTTTGTATCTTGTTTATTTACTCATATCAATCGGTCATGTAATGAGGTAGCTCATGTCCTGGCAAGATCTTCTGAACATGATTGTGGTTCCTGCTGGTTTAATGTAGTCCCTGATGTAATCAGGACCATCATATTTAATGCTGTCGTCCTGTCCCGATGGCCACAGCCCGGGGCGCCGCTGATGGGGGATGGGCAGGAGGCCTTTCCCCTAGCAGAACTTCACGCGAGGTGGTCATCTCCTTTGGCGGTATCCCGGACCCGGTCTCCCAGGGGAGGCGGGTCAGCGGGAGGCTGCAGGAGCAGCCGGACGTTGATGACATGCAGCTAAGGTGTGCTTTGAGAGCTGCCAAGTTGCACGACGTCGAGACCTCCACTGGTATGTCGGTTAATAAGTCGAATTCCATTTTGCATTTTACTGATGTTGAAATTATTCATAATGCAAATCAAATAGGAGTTTCACTGGGTAATAATGATACTGAGGTATCTAGGTCGGTTAATGACATTCTTGATTTGGAGGCTGATCGCGCGGTAGATATGATCCATCACATTGCTGCTATTAAACCTATGAACGACTCGGAGATAGATGCGCTTGGGGTTAGGGTTCTTGATGGCTTGTGTGCCGATCTTGACCCTGCACTACCCGAGACGGAGGAGGACACCATTCCTGAGGTGTCTCTTCATGTAGATGAGCCCGAGGCGATAGAAGCAGAGAATGACTGTGCTGATCAGGCTGATGGTCACCTTAAGCCAAAGCGGAAGTGGAAACGGAAGGTTTATCCCGTCTCGGCAGCACGTAGGAGTGCTAGGATCCGCACTGCAAAAAAATTTCATGATGAATTATGAGAGGCATTTTCTGGAATAGCAGAGGTCTTAGAGACTTGGCTAAAAGAAGATTTCTAGCGGAGGCTTCTCTTGAACATCATTTAGATTTTATTGCATTGTCTGAGACTGGAAGAAGCAACTTCACTTGACAATTTCTTGCCACTTTGTCCGGGGGGTAGATTTTGATTGGCATTGCCTCCCCCCTCGAGGAAGATCCGGTGGAGTTCTACTTGGGGTTAAGTGCGAAACGTTGGAAGTTCGGAGTGTAGTTTTGGGGGATTTTGCCGTCAAGTTTCGAGTTCAAACTAAGGCAGATGGGTTTGATTGGGCTTTGGTGGCGGTGTATGGAGCTGCGCAACCAGAGCTCAAGCCAGACTTTTTGGCGGATCTGGTTCGTATTTGTGGTAACGAACAGCTCCCCCTCTTAGTGGGGGGGGGATTTCAACATTATCCGTAGGAAGGAGGAGAAGAATAATGACAATTTTGACGGCCGATGGTCGTTTATGTTCAACACTATTATCGAAAGTTTGGATCTCAGAGAGACAGAGCTTTCGGGTAGGAAATTCACGTGGGCTAATTCGTTACCGGTCCCGACGTTTGAGAAACTTGACCGTGTTCTAGCAAGTGTCGAATGGGAACAGAAGTTTCCTCTGGTAACCGTGCAGGCATTGACAAGAGGAGTCTCTGATCATACACCGTTACTAGTTGATTCAGGAGTTCAAACTTTTGTGGGCAACAAGAACATTTTCTCGTTTGAACTTGCCTGGTTTGAAAGAGAAGGTTTCCTTGAGTTGTTAGCTCGGGAGTGGGCTAAGGATTCAGGAGGAAGGACGCCTATCGAGCGATGGCAATGTAAGATTCATCATCTCCGAAGGTTCCTTCGAGGTTGGGCTAAGCACACGCATGGTATTTATAAGGCGGAGAAGGAGAGACTTCTTCTACTTATTCAAAATCTTGAAGTTAAAGCTGAAACTTCTATCTTGGATTCCAGTGAGTTGGAAACAAAGATAGAGGCAGAGATGCGACTTAAACAGCTTCTTCATGAGGAGGAATTGAAGTGGGCGCTGCGAGCTAAGGTTCGCAAAATAGTACAAGGCGAGGACAACACTCAATTCTTTCATATGATTGCTAATGGGAAGCATCGTAAAAAGAGAATTTTCCAGCTAGAACAAGATGAAGGGACGATAGTTGGTCAAGACAATCTGAAAGTCTACATTACCAATTATTATAAGCAGTTGTTTGGTCCCCCGGAAGAGAATTTTGTGTCCTTAGATGAGTCTAGGGTTGAGGATGTTCCCCAACTTGAGACTGCCGAGAATGAGCTCCTGACTGCTCCTTTCTCTGAGAAAGATGTGTTTGAAGCCATTGCACAAATGGAGAATAATAAGGCTCCAGGACCGGATGGGTTTCCGGCGGAGTTCTACAAAAAGAGCTGGCATTTTATTAAGGGTGATTTGATGCCCATGTTCCAGGAGTTTTTTGAGGGACAGCTTCAGTTGTTTAAGCTGAATTTTGTAACGATAACTCTTCTTCCTAAGAAGACAGACGTTGTTCGCATTGAGCAGTTCAGACCTATATGTCTGCTTAATGTGAGTTTCAAAATTTTCACCAAGGTCGGGACGAACAGACTTACGCAGATTGCGCACTTTGTGGTTCATCCGTCCCAGACTGCTTTCATGCCTGATAGAAACATCCTTGAAGGGGTTGTTGTCTTGCATGAAACGCTCCATGAAATTCACTCAAAAAAACTTGATGGCGTAGTTTTTAAAGTGGATTTTGAAAAAGCATATGATAAAGTTAAATGGCCTTTCCTTCAACAAGCTTTGCGTATGAAAGGTTTTGATCCGGCCTGGAGAAACCAGATTGATTCCTTTACGCAAAAAGGGAGTGTAGGGATTAAAGTGAATGACGACATATGTCACTATTTCCAAACACACAAGGGGCTAAGGCAAGGAGACCCGATGTCACCGATCCTGTTTAACATAGTGGCTGATATGCTCACTATCTTAATAGGTCGGGCAAAGGATGCAGGGCAGGTAGGTGGCCTGGTCCCACATCTAGTTGACGGAGGAATTTCCATTCTTTAGTATGCTGATGATACTATCATATTTATGGAGCACGACTTGGCGAAAGCAAGAAACATGAAGCTGTTGTTATGCTTATTTGAACAATTATCTGGCCTCAAAATTAACTTCCACAAGAGCGAATTGTTTTTCTTTGGAAGAGCAGAGGATGACCAAGACACGTATAAACAATTGTTCGGATGTGAATTGGGCTCCTTACCGTTTACGTACTTAGGTATACCCATTCATCATCGTAAGCTGACTAACATTGAGTGGAAATGCATCGAGGATCGCTTTGAAAAGAAATTGAGATGTTGGAAAGGGAAGCTCATGTCATACGGAGGACGATTGATTCTGATTAATTCGGTCCTTACCAGTATGCCTATGTTTCTCTTATCCTTTTTCCAGGTTCCGGTGGGAGTCAGGAAAAGGTTAGATTTCCACCGATCTCGATTCTTTTGGCAGAATGATGAGCTCAAACGAAAGTATAGGCTTGCTAAGTGGGATATAATCTATAGGCCGAAGGACCAAGGGGGTCTAGGTACTGAAAATTTGGAAGTCAAAAACATATGTCTCCTTAGTAAGTGGCTATTTAAACTGTCGTCTGAGACGAAAGCTACTTGGGCACAGATTTTGCGTAATAAGTATCTTTATGCTAAAACCTTGGCCCAAGTAAATGTGAGGCCTTCCGACTCACCCTTTTGGAAGGGCTTGATGAGAGTCAAACAACTTTTTTTCAACAAGTCAAAATTTATTGTCGGGAATGGTGCCACTACGAGGTTTTGGGAGGATACGTGGCTTGTGGAGACTCCCCTTGCACTTCAATATCCTACTTTGTACAACATTGTGCGACGTAGAGAAGCCTACGTGGCAACTGTTCTACAATCCACTCCCCTCAATATTAGTTTTCGGAGGACACTAGTTGGAAATCATTGGGAGGCCTGGCTCCACCTTGTTAGACGGTTAATGGAGGTCCGGCTCACCCAGCAACCAGATCAACTGTATTGGAAACTTACTAAGAACGGTGTGTTCTCGGTTAAGTCTATGTATCTGGATGTCATTAACTCTAGCGTTGTCCCTTCCTCGATTCACGTTTGGAGAGTAAAGGTTCCCTTACGTATCAAAGTGTTTATGTGGTTTGTGCATAAACAAGTCATTTTGACTAAGGATAACCTGGCAAAACGCAATTGGATAGGCTCTTCTAGGTGTAGCTTTTGCGATCATAACGAAAACATCAAACACCTCTTTCTCGATTGTCCGTTGGCTAAGATTATGTGGCGGTCGATTCATATTGCGTTTAATATTAATCAGCCCACCTCTATCAACATGTTATTTGAAACATGGCTTGATGGGGTTGATTCCGATACTGCAAGACAGATTCGTGTTGGCGTTTGTGTTTTACTTTGGACAGTATGGAACTGCAGAAATGATTTAGTATTTAATAGATCAACAAACATTCACTTTTTGCAGGTTATCTTCAGGGCCACGGCATTCATCCGTATGTGGTCGCTACTCACTCCGACGGAGGCCAGGGAGCGTTTGGTTACTGCGTCTATCCGATGGGAGATGGTAGCGCGGGATATTTTTAACCGGTTTGGATGGCGGTCATGTAATAGGATAGGCATGTAGTGCTCCTATTGTGTTTGCCAGCCGGTTGTGGCTTTGGATTTTAGCTCTTTCGAGCCTTTTGTCTATTTTCGCACCTCGATACTTGGCGACTTTGTTACTGGAATTCATTCTTAATAATATGAGCCGTATGCATCTTTCTGATGCAGAGGCTGGGGTAAACCCCCTTTTCGAAAAAAAAATATGTAATGAACAATCGTTGATTGAATAAAAGTAGCTGCCTTTCTCAAGAAAAAAAATACACAGCTGGTTCAGTTAACTGCTTCAAACTATACAGGACTCATCTTGGCGAAAGCTCCGTGATGGACACTTGGTTCGAAGACATCACAGTTGAATTTTCCGTGAGCGGATATGCTTCTGAATAGGCAGTCGAGGTTTCACTGACACTGACCTCCTGGATGCAGAATGCCGGCCTGGACAGAGAAGGGAGACGGACGGTTTGGCTGCTGAACATGATATTCACCGACGACATCGTCGGCCTGCTCGCCGGTTTCCTCTGCACGCACAGGAGCCCGACGTGGATGCACTTGAGCACCTGGTCGACGGGAGGATGGTTGCTCAGTGAGGGATCCATCAACTCGACGACGTTTCCCCGGGTCCAGTGCTCCCATACCTGCACCAAATTTTGCAAGGGCATTCAGACATTGTTACCTGAAGCTGGCTGCGTGCAGAGTTTACGGACAGGCTTCAGGTGCTCACAAGATTCAGGAGATCCACGTCTTGCTCAGTGTTATATGAGCCACTGTTTCTTCTGCCTGTGACGATCTCCAGGACCAAGACGCCGAAGCTGAACACGTCCGACTTGATGGAATACTGACCGCGCATGGCGTACTCCGGTGCCATGTATCCGCTGTGACAGAAACAGAACTTTACAACCCAACTAAAAACTTGGTGTTTCCTCAGACAAAAATGTACTCGACATGCTTACTATGTGCCGGCGATACGACGAGTCACATCTTCTGATTGATCACCTCCGAATATCTTCGCTAAGCCGAAGTCAGAAATTTTAGGATTATAATCGGCATCTAGTAGTATATTGCTCGTTTTGAGGTCTCGGTGAACTATCTTCAGTTGAGAATCTTCGTGGAGGTATTGCAAGCCTCGAGCGATTCCATTGATTATCTTGAACCTCTTTCCCCAGTCCAGCTCTTTGTTTTTTTCAGAATCTGTGGTTCAAACAAGTGTATCATTGTAGCATAGATTTTACAATTAGTCAAGTGAATAAAATTTCAATGCAAAAAAGAAAAAAATATTATGGAGAAAATCTTACCAAAAAGAATCATATCAAGGCTTCTATTGGGCATATATTCATAAACAAGTATTTTCTCTTGCTCTTCCAAGCAAACACCAACAAGTCTCACAAGATTCTTGTGGTGAAGCTTGGCAACTAGAACCAGTTCACTCTTCAGCTCTCCTATTCCTTGTCTGGAAGTCTGACCAAGCCTTTTCACGGCTATTTCTTCACCGTCAGGTAGGACTCCCTGTCAAAGCAAAGATACTTAGCCCTCTGCAAAAAGCATAACTGACAAAGCTAAACATAAGCTATAAATGGTGTATTTCTGTACCTTATAAACCATACCAAATCCTCCTTTACCAAGCATTTTGCTGTTGTCAAAGTCATCGGTGGCAATCCTCAGTGTTGCTAGATCGAGAAGAAGCGAATCGATGTGTTGAATATCATCTGAGGTAGCTGAATATGTTGAAGCATAAGTAGACAATGATGAAAAACAAGGTTTTGAGCTCTTTATATGATTCTGCTCCAATGTACGGATAACCTTTGGTATTAAGATTTAAGAAGGTGATAACATACTAAACAAGTTCTACTATGCACTGATCTAATCACCATCTGATGGATAATCAATTGAGTCATCACTTGACTGGCTATTATTCCATAATTTGAAGTGTTTAAGAGGCCTTACAAGGTAGAAACGCATCTTCTGGTCTTCTCTTCCTCCAACAGAAGAAGTACACCACAGCGATGGCCAGTATCACAGCAATTGTAGGCATCAAAATAGCTAGAACTTTACCTGCACTACTTCTCTTTTTCTCTGCAAGTAAATATATACCATCACAATGGCATACTTGTTAGTTATAACGTCAATCTGGAAAACTTTGTAGTAGGATTTTTCATAAGAAACCTTGTGAGTTTCAGAGCACACAAACCATTTGCAAGATTGTCTGTATTCAAGGATCATGTTCTTTCTGTATTTGCATCACACATGTCTATAAATATAGTTGAGCAATTCTATAACTGACACCTCAATTACTCTGACGAATCCGTGATTCATGGTTTATGATGAGCAGGAATGGAAGAAGCCGGTGTTGTTAACTGATCGAGAAGCTATATCAGTATAATTCTGTTACTTATTAAATCCTTTTTTTCTCCACAGAAAGTCGTGAGGGATTGCCCCCTTGTTCCTAAAAACGTAATCATTTGTGGTTGCATGTTCTTGCATATGCACGCAATTGTACATCAAATAACCAATAAAATTCAGGTTGCATAATTGCAGAAAAAACTACTCACCTCCTCCTCCGGTCACCGGTGGTGCGGAAGCAGGCGGCCTCTCTGCGAACTGCGGAAGCTGCACCAGCGGACGGCCGGGGAAGAAAGGGTACACCTCGTACCGGAAGTTGCACCACACCCCGAACATCCCCCCTCCCGTCCTGCCTCTGAACGAGTTCGGCAGCTGCCCAATTATGATGCCGAGGCAGCTCCTGCAGACGTCCGCCGTCTTTTCCGGCGCGCACTGCACCAGCGCGTAAATCTTGGGGTTCCTCCTGTCGTCGAAGCCCTCCTCCCCCGTGCCGAACCGCCTGGAGGAGTCCTCCACCGCGTGGTCCGCGGTGGCGTTGAGGAGCAGCCCGACGGCGGCGTCGAACGCCGGCGTGGCCACGACCCGGGAGCGCAGGAGCGTGTAGGTGGTGACGAGGTAGTCGTCGTCGAGGAGGAAGTTGCGGTTGGAGAAGCGGAGCTGGCAGAGGTCGTAGAAGATCATCACGTCCTTGTAGAGCGGGCACGCACGCTGCGCGCCGCGGAAGGCGGCCGCGACGCAGGCCTCGCAGGCGGAGGTGTTGGCGACGTCGCCGCGGCAGAGCGCCTGGCCGTAGACGATGTCCGGCACGTCGCCGACGTCCCCGGTGGCGTAGAGCGCGGGAGACAAGGAGGCGTTCCTGGGGAGGGTGGCGGAGAGAAGATCGATGTTGGCCCGGTAGGTGGTGTTCTGCGTGTAGTTGCCGCTGGGGGGATAGGGCCCGCAGATCGGCCACGGAGGCGGCTCGTCATCGGCGGCGGCGAGTGGCGCGTGAAGGGCGAGGAGGAGGCAGGTGGCAGCGACGCCGGCGAGGTGCGGGGAGAAGCAGCGGTGGGGTTTGGCCATGGCAATCCGTCAGCGGTGGCTCACTCACTGCCTCGGTAAACTGTACAAAAACAAAAACAAAAACAAGAAGGAAATCAAAAGGAGAAGGGGTTGTTCGGGTGTCGGTCGGTGTATCATTAGCAGGTGGGGTCGGAGGGGTTGACCGAGCAAAGCATTTGTTGACTGCTACTGTGGCGACCATCTGACGGCTAATGGTGAGCAGCTATTTCACGTTGATTTGACGTTTCTTCAAGTTTTCTCTGTTGATCAGAAGAATTTGTAACCGAATACGTAGTAATTGCGAACCATCTTAATACTACTACTGTACAGTTTATTTGACGTTTCTCCAAGTTTTCTCTGTTGATCTTGACACCAGTAACCAGGCCGTAGCTATCCATCACCGCCATAGTCCAGGACGCCGTAGCTATCTAGAATACCTGACGCAGAAAAAGGCCAAAGAAAGAAACAAATGGTCAAGCCACCTCACTTGACCAATTCCACCATGCGCCGCGCGACCTAACCGCATCAGCTCACGACCTCACTCTACGCACCATCGTACTCCTTTCGACACCAGCTGCTGCGCCAAGGCAGCAACAGTGAGTTCGATCGGGTCTGTTCGTTCGTCAGCGTCGGCCGTGGAAAATCCACACTTCTATTTACTGGAAACTACCAGTACGCCCGTGCTGTACCTCTACTCGGCGACCCCACTCAGCAGCTCAACTCCATGGCGACGGCGGCCATGCGCATGCGACGCAGCCTTGCTCTCCGTTACCACCTCCCCGCCGGCCTCCTCCTCCTCCTCGCGTTCCTCAACGCGCCGCCCACCAGCGCGCAGCCGCTGCCGTGGCAGCTCTGCGACGCCGCCGCCGGGAACTACACCGAGGGCAGCGCCTACCAGGCCAACATACGCGCCCTCGCCGGCGGCCTCCCCAGGAACGCCTCCGCGTCCCCGGCGCTCTTTGCCAAGGGCGCCGCCGGCGCCGCGCCGGACGCCGTCTACGCGCTCGCGCTCTGCCGCGGCGACACCAACGCCTCCTCCTGCGCGGCCTGCGTCGCCGCCGCCTTCCGGAACGCGCAGCAGCTCTGCGCCTTCAACCGGCACGCCACCATGTTCGACGACCCCTGCATCCTCCGCTACTCCGGCCACGACTTCCTGGCCAACGTCACCGACAACAGCGGCAGGTTCGTCGCGTTCAACGGCAACAACGTCACCGCGGGCGCGGCCGCGGCGGCGTTCGACGCCGCCTCTGGACGGCTCGTCAACGCCACCGCCGACTATGCCGCCGGGGACCCGACCCGGCGGTTCGGCACGGGGGAGGAGGGGTACGACGCGACGTACCCCAAGATTTACTCGCTGGCGCAGTGCACGCCGGACATGGCGGCGGACGACTGCCGGAGCTGCCTCAGGGACATAATCGAGAAGTTTACCCCACAGTACTTCGTGGGTAAGCCGGGTGGGAGAGTGTTCGGCGTGCGATGCAACTTCCGGTTCGAGACCTACTCCTTCTTCTCTGGACGCCCACTGCTGCAACTCCCGGACGTGCTGCCGCCTGCACCAGCGCCAGCGCCAGCGGCGGCCGAAGAAGGTGAGTTTCTGAAACACAAGTGACTCTTCAGGCGCATATCGTTGCTGTTCTTTGGTGCTTGATTGGTATCACTTGGATGGTGGAATACAACTTCTCTGCAGTCTGCACTACACGTGTCTGAAATCCACATCATTTGTTTGCAGAAGGAACAAGAAATAGGACAGGATTGATCTTGGCCATCACACTACCTATAGTTGCTGCACTACTTCTCATTTCAACGTGCGTTTGCTTTTGGAGGAGGAGAAAATCGGCAGAAAGAAAGCCGTCAGTACCACTACCATGTAAGCCACTAGTCCCTCTACACTGCTCTTAACACCGCACTACCTGAAAAGCAAACATTCTAACTATCGGAACCACTGACTGCATTTCAGTTATATGCTGATCATTGTGCACCTTCCTTGTTGCTACAGATTCAGCTACTAATCCAGATGACATTCAAAGCATAGATTCCCTCCTTCTGGACCTATCGAAGCTGCGGGCTGCAACGGATAACTTCGCTGAGAGCAACAAGCTTGGCGAAGGAGGGTTCGGTGCGGTTTACAAGGTGCCAATCAAACATTCATGTAGTAGTAGTATTGTGCAAATTTCATGTTGGTTGTTCACATCTTTGCTGGCCGGATTGCACAGGGTGTCCTTTCTGAAGGTGAAGAGATAGCCGTGAAGAGGCTGTCGCAGAGCTCCACGCAAGGGATAGAGGAGCTGAAAACAGAGCTGGTTCTGGTCGCTAAGCTTCAGCACAAGAACCTTGTGAGGCTCCTTGGCGTTTGCCTGGAAGGACAGGAGAAGCTGCTCGTGTACGAGTACATGCCGAACCGGAGCCTCGACACCGTTCTCTTCGGTACTACTACGTACTACGTTCCATCAGTTCTCTGTCTGGACGGTTTCGATATGATGAGAGCACTAGGTGTCACGTACTGGCTTCGAGTTCTGAACTTCTGATGGTGGTTTCCTCGTTGTTCCGTTGGCAGATGCAGAGAAAAGCAAGGACCTGGACTGGGGGAAGCGGCTGAAGATCGTGAACGGGGTCGCCCGGGGCCTGCAGTACCTCCACGAGGACTCCCAGCTGAGGATCGTCCACCGGGACCTCAAGGCCAGCAATGTGCTCCTGGACTCGGACTGCAGCCCCAAGATTTCGGACTTCGGGCTGGCGAAGCTGTTTGGGTGGGATCAGTCGCAGGCCGTCACCAGCCACATCGCCGGAACATAGTAAGCACGACCTGCATTACAGTGCTAGCCAGTAATGCGTAGACGTTTATTTACACGACGAGATGTTGCTGGTTTTGCACGCAGCGGATACATGGCGCCGGAGTACGCGATGCGCGGGCAGTACTCCGTCAAGTCGGACGCCTTCAGTTTCGGCGTGCTGGTCCTGGAGATCGTCACGGGGAGGAAGAACAGCAGCTTCGCTACCTCGGAGCCATCCCTTGACCTCTTAAGCCTCGTCAGTAGCACTAATTATTTCTGCTCCTCGTAATTTTGGAGCCAACACAAGCTCAACATTCTTGGCACATGTATGCAGGTATGGGAGCACTGGACTGCCGGGACAGTCGAGGAGCTGGTGGATCCGTCCCTGGGCGGCCGTTCGCCGGGAGGCCAGATGCTAAAGCTGGTCAACATCGGTCTGCTGTGCGTCCAGGACAGCCCCGCGGATCGGCCCACGATGTCGGCGGTGAACGTCATGCTCAGCAGCAGCACCGTGTCTCTGCAGGCGCCGTCGAGGCCGACGTTCTGCGTCGACGACATGGAGGGTTTCTCGGGCATGTACTCGGGTGCGTATCCAAGGGGGTCCCAGTCCCAGTCCCAGTCCACCGGGGACAGCAAGCCCAAGGCGGCCATGTCACCGTCGCCGAACGAGGTGTCACTCACGGAGATCGAACCAAGATGATGAGCGCGTAGGTTAAACCCAAGACAAACTTGCGGTGTCCATCGTATATATAGTCCTGAACCTGCTTGTAATAACTAAATCTCCTGGATCACTATCAATAATGTTTCACGGCTTACTACTGAGTAGTATTTTTTATCAGAGAATGTTAG
The DNA here is from genome assembly GCA_032464435.1 of Aegilops umbellulata. NCBI lineage: Eukaryota > Viridiplantae > Streptophyta > Magnoliopsida > Poales > Poaceae > Aegilops > Aegilops umbellulata. The sequence goes on from CP136055.1 coordinate 98,048,203, forward strand.
TAGTAGCGACAGCAAGACCATTTCATAGCAAATCGAAGTTCAGTTTTGTTGTACTAAGGGTCTGTCTACTACACATCTAGATGTGACATACTATGTCACATCTAAGTTGATGTCCACTTTGTTTATGGTTTATTTTTTTTCTAGTTTTTTTTTGTTTCTTGTTGCTACATTATATACTTGTGGGAGCTTAGATGTGATATTCTTAAATAACATCTAGATGTGAATTAGACAAACTGTTGTACTAAACCTGGCAATCAAACTAAGTTAAAAGAGAAGCCACACAAACTTTAGAAAGCCGAGAATAACTGTTGAATATTCGCAAAAAACAAGAGAATAAATGTTGAAGAGCCTAGTGGACTGGACAGTGAAGATTCATTTTCAAAGTCCAGATAGCCGAGCTTACATAATTAATACGTAACTTGGTCCAATGTCGACATGAAGTCAAGATGGCCGAGTTGGTCTAAGGCGCCAGTTTCAGGTACTGGTCCGAAAGGGCGTGGGTTCAAATCCCACTCTTGACAATTTTTATTCCTTTTTTTGTATTTTTTGAATTGTAGATTCTTATTTTTCAATCTTTTGAATTAAATGGCCCACATCAAATGAATACGAAAACAGTATATATGATCTAAATACAAAATATGAATATGAATGTACGATCTAAATATGAAATCTGTAGATGAATATGAATGTACGATCTAAATACGACATATAAATACATAGAAACACAAAGGATACAGGTCGGCGTGGGTTCAAATCCCTCTATACTTTTTTTAATTTTTCTATTTTTTGAATTGACGGCCCATATGCTAAAATATGTAGATTTTTATTTTTCAATCTTTTGAATGAAGACCCGCATCAAATGAATACAAAAACAGTACATATGATATAAATATGAAATATGAATATATGAATATGAATGTACGATCTAAATATGAAATGTGAATATATGAATATGAATGTACGATCTAAATATGAAATATAAATACATAGAAACACAAAGGATACAGGTGGGCGTGGGTTCAAATCCCACTTTTGACATTTTCTTCTCCTTTTTTTTTCTGTTTTTTGAATTGATGGCCCATATGCTAAAATCTGTAGATTTTATTTTTTGACCTTTTGAATTAAATGGCCCACATCAAATCAATATGAAAGCAGTACATATGATCTAAATATGAAATATGAATATAAATGTACGATCTAAATATGAAATGTGAATATGAATATGAATGTACGATCTAAATATGAAATATAAATACATAGAAACACAAAGGATACAGGTGGGCGTGGGTTCAAATCCCTCTCTACTTTTTTTTCTTTCTTTTCTATTTTTTGAATTGACGGCCCATATGCTAAAATATGTAGATTTTTATTTATCAATCCTTTGAATTAAATGGCCCACATCAAATGAATACGAAAACAGTACATATGATCTTGCATTGGTTCTTGTGAAAATTAGTTCTTGTGGTGTGTTGATTGGTTGTAATCCTTGATTGGTTCTTGTGAAAATTAGTTGTGCCCGTGATATGTTGATTGGTTGAGCTTAGCATGCAGGTTTCTAAGTCATGTAGATTAATGTACGTATCTTCGTGCGTGTCCACCTAGAAGGTGGACGTAGAGGAGACGGTGCAGGTGGAATAGTGCGAGCGAGTGCTTAGGCTTTCCGCGTAAATAATGGCAAAACTTGCACATAATTTACACCAAAATTATAGTTTTTCTAATATGCATATAATCAATGGCCGAGCTACACAGGAAATGCTTGAGGAGCGAAAGGCAAATACATCAATCTCTGAGGGAGCCAAATACTACATTTTTTCTAATTAAGCACCTTAAAAAGATCTTCAATTTTTTTGTCAAGGTTGAGAGGGGGGCGAAAGGCAAATATGAATATGAATGTACGATCTAAATATGAAATCTGTAGATGAATATGAATGTACGATCTAAATACGACATATAAATACATAGAAACACAAAGGATACAGGTCGGCGTGGGTTCAAATCCCTCTATACTTTTTTTTTCTATTTTTTGAATTGACGGCCCATATGCTAAAATATGTAGATTTTTATTTTTCAATCTTTTGAATGAAATGACCCGCATCAAATGAATACGAAAACAGTACATATGATATAAATATGAAATATGAATATATGAATATGAATGTACGATCTAAATATGAAATGTGAATATATGAATATGAATGTACGATCTAAATATGAAATATAAATACATAGAAACACAAAGGATACAGGTGGGTGTGGGTTCAAATCCCACTTTTGACATTTTCTTCTCCTTTTTTTTCTTTTTTTTGAATTGATGGCCCATATGCTAAAATCTGTAGATTTTATTTTTTGACCTTTTGAATTAAATGGCCCACATCAAATCAATACGAAAGCAGTACATATGATCTAAATATGAAATATGAATATAAATGTACGATCTAAATATGAAATGTGAATATGAATATGAATGTACGATCTAAATATGAAATATAAATACATAGAAACACAAAGGATACAGGTGGGCGTGGGTTCAAATCCCTCTCTACTTTTTTTTTTCTTTCTTTTCTATTTTTTGAATTGACGGCCCATATGCTAAAATATGTAGATTTTTATTTTTCAATCCTTTGAATTAAATGGCCCACATCAAATGAATACGAAAACAGTACATATGATCTTGCATTGGTTCTTGTGAAAATTAGTTCTTGTGGTGTGTTGATTGGTTGTACTCCTTGATTGGTTCTTGTGAAAATTAGTTGTGCCCGTGATATGTTGATTGGTTGAGCTTAGCATGCAGGTTTCTAAGTCATGTAGATTAATGTACGTATCTTCGTGCGTGTCCACCTAGAAGGTGGACGTAGAGGAGACGGTGCAGGTGGAATAGTGCGAGCGAGTGCTTAGGCTTTCCGCGTAAATAATGGCAAAACTTGCACATAATTTACACCAAAATTATAGTTTTTCTAATATGCATATAATCAATGGCCGAGCTACACAGGAAATGCTTGAGGGGCGAAAGGCAAATACATCAATCTCTGAGGGGGCCAAATACTACACTTTTTCTAATTGAGCACCTTAAAAAGATCTTCAATTTATTTGTCAAGGTTGAGAGGGGGGGCATGGCCCCCGTAGGAGTACATGTAGCTCCGCAAATGCATATAATAATGAAGGTTTTCCAAAACAAATATAAGAATAGTGAAGTTTCCTATGAAATTAAAAAAATAGAAAAATGAAGTATCCTAAGAAGCAATGAATTAGTGCCATTGTCATTACCTTTTGAGAAGGAAGAAAATAAAATAATAATAAAACAAATAATGAGAAAATTTACACACAATTTACACCAAAAATGCATTTTTTTATAATATGCAAGAATAAACATATAATAGTGTAATTTTCACAAGAATGAAAATTCCGTGAGAAGGAATGAATTAGTGACATTAATATTGCCCTTAAACAACAAAGGAAAATAAAATTAAAATAAAACAAAACCAAAACAATTTCCTAGGGAAAATGAATTAATGGCAATGGTATTGCCCTTTAAGAAGAAAGAAAATAAAATAAAAATTACAGAAAAGTCAAAATAATGAAGTTTAGGAAAGAATGAATTAGTGGCAACATTATTACTCTGTAAGAAGAAAGAAAATGAAATCAAAATAATGAAGTTTATAAGGAAAAATGAATTAGTGGCATTGGTATTACCCTTTGATAAAAAATAATGTCGGAATTTGCATAGAATTTATACAGGAATTGCGCTTTCTCTAATATGCAAGAATGAGTATATAATAGCGAAATATTGGCTAAAAGAAGTGCCCTATGAATGAATGAGTTGGTGGGATTGGTATTACCCCTTATGAAGAAAGAAATGAATAAAAACTAAAACAAAATCAAAACAATAAAATTATCTTACTAAGAATGAATTAGTGGAAATGGCATTACCCTTTCAGAAGAAGTAAAATAAAATAAAAAATTAAACATGAAAAAAATTGCACAAAAATTACAAAGAAATTACGCCTTTTATAATATGGAATTGGTGTTGCCCTTAAAGAACAAAGAAAATGAAATAAAAACTAAAACAAAATAAAAATAATATCGTTTTATAATTAAAAATGAAATAGTGACATTGGTATTACACTTTAATACTAATAAAATATAAAAACAAAAATAAAAGTTGCACAAAACTTTGCACTGAATTTTTTTGGAAAAAAACTTTGCACCGAAATTGCACTTTTTTTAATGTACAAATAATATGCATATAACAGTGCAATTTTAACACTCTAATATAGTCACACACTTATTGTATAGTACTTGCATAAATATATTTACACTCGTCAAACATCCCAAAAATACCGATAAGAAAAAGGTACTAAAAACAAAAATACAAAAGCAAAAAGGCGTAAACATTAAAAAACAGAAAAGGCAAAGGGGGAGAAGGGATAGCTGGATTGTCAGGTGGGCTAGATAGAGCTTTGGTTGCCCAGTTAACGAGCTCGTGGCTGTATTGACCCATATGATGGACTTGTGAAACCCTCTACAGTTGGGCTTGATAGCATTGAAATCTGGGCTCAAATCCACGACGTTCCAGATCTATATGCACACCTGGTGCCGGCACTCGCGGCAAAGATTGGAGAGGTCCTCTTTGGTGAACCACCATCGCAGGATTTTGCGGGGAACTTCTATCGAGTCTGGGTGAGAATCGACGTGATGAAACCTCTGAAGAATGCAGTATCAATGATACGCGAGGGAAAGCGCCAGATTTATCGGGTCAAGTATGAGAAATTGCCCGATTGGTGTGCGGTATGTGGCTTGTTGGGCACCTTTTCAAGGAACACAGTACGGGTATTCATCCACCGTCAGCTTTGATCTTCAAGGACCTGCGTGCAACATGGACTATGAGGACCGGACATGGACCTGGGAACGGGCGTGGCCGCAGAGGAGGACGTAGAGGAGGATGTGGCGTAGGCCGCGGAAGGGAAGCACTAGAAAGCTCGCGCTACGAGGGCTATGAGGAGGACCTGAGCCATGGAGAGGATACTGATGCTGATATGCGGGATGTTGAGAGCAACAGAAAGAGAACGGCCTAATTGGCTGCTAGAACAAGGCTACCAGCGCCAGATTCAGTCAGCAGTGAGCGGGCTAGTCAACTGGCACTTCCTCCTTCTAAAGTTCCCCCTAGCCCGAGCGGCAAACAAGACCCGAAGAGGGCGAAGGTGATACAGGAAGCAGAGAAGAACACCCTGGCAAAAAACAGTGTGCAAGTGAAAGGAGACCTAAAGTTGCCGGGCCCGCTCGACGGGCGCCGCCGAGGCCAATGAGTGCCTTCTGCTGGAACTGTCGTGGTGCGGGCAAAGCCGTGACAGTCCGAGAGCTTCGCGATTTCGCGAGGAAATTTGCCCCTACCCTACTATGCATAGTTGAAACACAGATAGAGGGGTCTAGGCTAGAAGCTTTGGCAGGAACGGTTATGATAATTCATATGCTGTTAGTAGTCAAGGTCGAAGTGGTGGTATTGGTCTTTTTTGGAATAATTCAATAAAAGTTGAGATTCTTGGTTATTCATGTTATCATCTTGATGTCTCAGTAGAGGAAGGTCACAATGCTGTATGGAGGTTAACATGTGTGCACTGTGAGGCACAGACACATTTGAGGCATCACACTTGGACAATTTTGCAGAATATTAGCACTTTGAGTACCCTCCCATGGCTTTGCATGGGAGATTTCAACGAAGTGTTATGTCCGGAAGAGCATGAGGGAGTGGGACAACGTAGCAACGCCCAAATACAGGCCTTTCGAGACACCACAGATATTTGCATGCTGCTAGACTTGGGTTTTAAGGGCAATTTTTGGACTTTTGAGAAGAAAGTTACAGGGGGAAGCTACACAAGATGCAGGTTAGATCGAGCATTGGTTAATGCTGCATGGATGGCCAAGTTTCCTTTGGCATATGTTACACACCTGACAGGGTCTACTTCAGACCACACGCCCTTGTTAATTGATTTTGGAGATGGGGTGGAAAAACATATACAGCGACCCTTCAAATGCGAACTCATGTGGGAATCACATGAAGGGTTCAAAGAACAGCTCGCAACGGGCTGGTGCTCAGGTCAGTCGTGCTCATTAGTAGAGGAGCTGCGTCAAAAATTAGATGACCTATCTAAGGGTCTGAACACCTGGAGTAGGGATACTTTCGGCAGTGTCCGAAAGAAATTAAGCGTCTGAAGAGCTTGCTAGAAGAACTCCGAAGTGATCCAGCAAGGACAGGGCCAAACCACGTAGAACTGAAAATTAATGAAAAGTTGATTGAGATGTACCACCGGGAGGAAATCATGTGGCGACAACGGGCCAGAGTTGAGTGGCTTTCGGCTGGGGACAGGAATACTCGTTTCTTTCACCTACGAGCGAGTATGCGCAGGAAGAAAAACATGATAAAAGCTCTTCAGAATTCCCTTGGCGCGGTGATATCTGATCCTGAGGAGTTGAAGGCGATGGCCGATGATTTCTATCAAACTTTATACGCATCCGAGGGGTTACAGGACATGGGAGCTGTCTTATGGCATGTACCACGGAAGGTGACGGATGAGATGAACACATCTTTGTGCACCCCGTATACTAAGGATGAAGTTAAAAATGCCTTGTTCTAGATGTTTTCGACAAAAGCTCCGGGCCCTGGCGGTTTTCCAACTCATTTTCATCAGCGTCATTGGGACATTTGCGGAAACGAAGTCACGGATATTGTTCTAAGGATCGTACGAGGTGAAGAAAGACCGGAGTGCATCAACGACACTGTTTTGGTGTTAATCCCAAAGGTAACAAGCCCAACGATTTTATCCCAGTTCCGGCCAATAAGTCTTTGCAATGTTTTATACAAGATAGCCTCAAAGATGATAGCAAACAGACTGAAAATTATCTTACCTGACATAATCTCCGAAGAACAGTCAGCTTTCATCCCGGGAAGATTGATAACTGACAACATTATTTGTGCCTATGGGTGTCTACATTTCATGAAGAGGTCTAGGTCAAAAGCTAATTCCTTTTGTGCATTAAAGCTCGATATGATGAAGGCCTATGACAGGTTGGAATGGTCATACTTGAGAGCTATCATGGAAAAGCTTGGCTTTGCAGGACAATGGATAAATACTGTAATGAGCATGGTGTCATCGATAAGTTTCTCGGTGCTCTTCAATGGCGAGAAACTTGAATCATTCAGACCAATGAGAGGTATTCGGCAGGGAGACCCTATCTCCCCCTACTTATTCTTGATCGCAGCAGAGGGCCTTTCGTGCCTCCTCAAATCCAGTTCTTCGTCATCACTTGTAGGCATCAAGGTGGCTCCGACGGCACCCGCTATTAACCACCTTCTGTTTGCAGATGACAGCCTGTTGCTTTTCAAGGCGAGTGTAGAGGGGTCTGGAGTGGTGTCAAACCTACTTGATACTTATTGTGGTGCATCAGGGCAGAGGATAAATCATGACAAGTCATCCATATATTTCAGCAAGGGCTGCCCTGTGACACTGAGGGAGGAGGTCAAGAACACCTTGCATGTCCACAATGAATCTTTGAGTGAAAGGTACCTTGGCATGCCTACTGATGTGGGTCACTCGAAGAATGGCACATTTAAATATTTGAGGGATCGTGTATGGGAGAAAATAAAAGGATGGATGGAAAAGATTTTATCTGCAGCAGGTAAACAGGTTTTGATTAAATCAGTTGCCCAAGCAATCCCAGTTTTCTCTATGTCATGTTCCAGATTACCAAGGGGACTCTGTGAGAGCATCACTTCCATAATTCGACAGTTCTGGTGGGGCAGTAAGCAGGGAAGGATAAAACCTAGCTAGGTAGCGTGGGATATCATGATGCAGCCAAAACACCTTGGAGGCCTGGGATTTCATGACATGGAAATTTTCAACTTAGCCCTACTTGCACGTCAGGCTTGGAGGCTATTGACAGAGGAAGGATCTTTGAGCGGAATTTTTTTGAAAGCTGTGTATTACCCGAGTAGTACTTTGCTAGGGGCGGAGTTGGGAACGCATCCATCTCAGATATGGAGGGCTATACTTGACATGACATTTTAACGCAGGGTGTTATAAGAAGAATTGGTAATGGCGAAACCACCAACATATGGCTTCAAAACTGGATTCCCCGAGACAGTTTCAAGAGACCCATTGCTTCTCTTGTCGAAAATCCACCCCAGGTGGTTTCTCAGCTGATTGATTCAACTAGCTCATCGTGGAATGAGGAGTTGGTTCGGGCTACATTTACACATTTTGATGCTACAGATATCCTGAAGATACCGATATGCATGCGCAGAGTAAACGACTTTTGGGCATGGCAGCGAGTCGGGGATTGTTCTCAGTTCGGTCGGCCTATCGCATGATGTTGCGTATAAAACATAGCCGGGAGGGGTGGTTGAATGAACAAGGCGGACCTTCTACAGTTCAGAATGAGGGCGATCACTGGAGTAAGCTCTGGCACATCAAGGTCCCATCAAAGTTAAGAACCTTTCTGTGGCGGTTTGCGAGACGATCTACGCCAACAGGGCAGCTTTTGAAGCATAGGAATATGGCTACTGAAGATAACTGTCACCTTTGTGGAGCGACAGATACATGGAAGCATGCCCTCTTATCTTGCCCGATGTCGGCTGGGGTTTGGGCACTAGCACCGGAGGCCCTTGTAATGCATTTGGTTGACAGGCAGGAGGATGGATCCAGGGAATGGCTTTTTGCACTGCATGATACATTGGACAGCGAGGCATTTGTGCGGCTGGCTGTTACTCTTTGGGCCATCTGGGGAGCGAGGAGGAAAGCGATATACGAAGATATTTATCAGTCTCCTCATAATATCAACGGGTTCATCACGAGCTACGTTTCAGAACTCCAGGCTATCAAATCAAATTGTCGACGGCCGACAGCTCCATCTATCCCAAGACCAAACAGGTGGCAGGGTCCGGAGGAAGGATGCGTTAAGATAAATGTTGACGCGACAGTCTCGAATCAAGCCAGACATGGGGCAGTAGGGGCAGTCTGCAGAGGATCGGATGGAGCCTTTCTGGGAGCATCAGTGTTGGTAGTTAACACATTACAGATCCAACGACGCTCGCAATGGCAAACAGGGAGGCTTTAGCGCTAACAAATGATCTTTATCAGAGGCAGATACATGTGGCATCCGATTGCAAAGTGGTGGTCAAGGACTTGAAGAGGACGAACTCATCAGCTTATGGGGCTATCGTACATGAGATTATAAACCAATCTCTAGATTTTGCTTATTGTAAGTTTAGTCATGAATTTAGAAGCTCGAATGTTGAAGCTCACAACGTAGCGAAGTTTGCATTATCTCTCGGGGTGGGTCGCCATGTGTGGTTGGGACACCCGGGAGATCTTTCATCCGTCCCTGTAAACATTGTGAAGAATTAATAAGAACTTCGCGAGGTTGTCTAAAAAAAAGTTGATCCAAAAAAAATCCCATCTCAAAACAAGTCACCACACAACATAAAAACAAAAGATAGCACGAATCATAGAGCAACAATCAACGGCCAGGAAAATTGGCTGACCCAAATTCAATTTTCAGGCAACTTACCTCTCTAGCTAAAGTGAACAAGTATACGGGTCAAAAAAAAGTGAACAAGTATATGTTATTCGCGAGAGCACAAGACAATCCACAGACACAACCGACATACAACAATATGAGCAGTGCATGACGAAGGTTCATAAAAAAAAATACATAAGCATCGCACACCAAAGCGTCCGCCTTTCTTTAATCCTTCTTCAGATCATGGTTTGGCATTACACCTTCATTGGATCATCGTTTTGACGTTGGAGTTCATCCAGATCTCAGCAGGTCAGCAGCGGCTGCGCTCATCGAGCGCGGGATGGCGTCCGAGCTAGCCAGCCTTGCACTGGTCTCGGCCGCCGTGGCCGCGGCCATGGCCTACGCGCGCCTCGCCGCCTCGCGCTTGGGCCCCGGCCTCCCTCGCCTCGCGGCGCTCGTCCCGGTGCTCCTCCTCCTCCCCGTGCTCCCCTTCACCTTCTCCTCCATCCACCTCCGCACCATCTCCGCCTTCTTCCTCGTCTGGCTCTGCGGCTTCAAGCTCCTCCTCCTCGCCGCCGGCCACGGCCCGCTCCACCCGGCGCTCCCAGCCGTGCGCTTCGCCGCCTGCGCTGCGCTCCCCATCAATGTCCGGGACAGAGCGCAGACCTCGCGGTCCCTCCCTGCCGGGTTCCTGCTGTCCTACGCGGCCAAGGCGGCCCTCTTCGCCGCGCTCGTCTCGCTCCGTGGCCTCCGGGCGAGGATGCCGGCGTACGCCGTGGTCGCGTTCGACGGCGCGCACGTCTACCTGATGCTGGAGCTCTTCCTGGCGTCCGCCGCGGCGTTCGCCCGGACGCTGCTGGGCGCGGAGCTGGAGCCGCAGTTCGACCGGCCGTACCTCGCCTCGTCGCTCCGCGACTTCTGGGGCCGCCGGTGGAACCTCATGGTCCCCGGGGCGCTCCGGCCGAGCGTGTACCGCCCCGTGCGCGCCCGCCTCGGCTACTCCGCCGGCGTGCTCGCCACGTTCCTCGTGTCGGGCCTCATGCACGAGGTGATGTTCTACTACATCACGCTGGAGGCCGGCACGGGGGAGGTGACCGCGTTCTTCGTCCTCCACGGCGCGTGCGTGGTGGCCGAGCGGTGGTGGGTGCGGCGGGGCGGCGCATGGCGGCCGCCGCGCGCTGCGGCGACGGCGGCCACGCTGGCGTTCGTCACTGGGACCGCGTCCTGGCTCTTCTTCGCGCCCGTCATACGGAGCGGGCTGGACAAGGCCATCGTCGGCGAGTGCGAGGGGATGCTGGCCTTGTTGGAGGCGGCTGTGCGGAGGCTGGCTGCACGCCTGGTTTGGACCTGATGGTGTGCCTCACGAGGAACATGGCGGCAGGCTTTACTTTGAGTTTGGCAGCTCCGCCATGGCGATTCTGATCGAATTTGGTTTCAACCAAGGGAACAATCACGTCGTGGTCCGTAAATCACGATCAATTTCGGCGCATTTCCACAGATGGCCAGATTAGAATCTCATCTCGCGGCAGTACGCGAATGCATTTTGGTCATGGGATTGTCATGGACTAGTGGTTGCTGTGGTGTACACGCCGAACAAACGAGAGCATCACAGGGCAAGAAAACAAGTTTCGTGATCTCGTTCTCCAGGCAGGCATATTATCGTTTCCCCTTTTGACACCCGCAAAGGGATGCAAAGGCCCACCGTTAAGCATCACGCGAATACTAGTATAAAACTCATTAAAATTGATCGTCGCTTCAGTTGAGCAAATATTTTCGTTTTTGCTGCCCTAGTTTCTCCCGCAATTTAAAAAAAAAACTTATGCCGTAGTTTGACTATTGAGCTGTATCTACTCCAGCGGAGTCCGCGTGTGCGGTACTTTTACCGTCTCTAGGCTTTAACCGAATTTTAGCAATGGTATAAAGAAACATGCACACTTGTATTGAAGATCACTTCATACATGCCTGGAACCCCAGGCTCGAGAGTCGTAATGTAACCAGATATTGTTGCTATTTGGACATCATTGGAGGTTTGCACGAAATCCATGTGCATCATTAAAACTGCCTGAAATGGGACCAAAACTCGATAGATGCAGGATCACTTGCTCCCTCCCATGTTTGAGGAGCACCGGGAAAGATGGATTGTATACACCTGCACGCCTCTCAGCTAAACAAAGCAACGACATCAAGGTCCTTGCACTGTACACCATGTCTAAGATACTAGAGATGGTCAGCAGCTCTGATGGTTCATCTTCCTCCTACTTATGCTTTCGGGGAAGTTCAAAATTCACAACTTCTTTAAGCCGAGGACGGGTATTTAACATGAGACGCAGGCCATTGGAGATGGGATGTAAAATGAAGTGTCGCATGGATGTGCCGCTGCTGGCTGATGTTGTCTCTTGCATCCCTACGCTGGTAGGTAAGATTCTAACATGATCTGTGCGGGTCGCGGTGACGTAATCTCGACGAGAAGAAACGTGAACTTCCATGTCCTGTCAGAGCTATCTTTGAACATCTCCGCAAACACCTTTCCAGCTCCATGCGGCCCTCGGATATGAAAGCCTACCTGAAATGATGCATGTGAATTTCAACTGATCAACCAACTTGAAAGACTTGCCGCTACAACTATGTAACCTACCTGAAATGATGCATGTGAATTTCAACTGATCAATCGACTTCAAAGACTTGCCGATACAACTATGTAAATTACTACGTGAATTCATATCAATGCCATCCTAGAGCCCCTTGCTTGCCGAATTAGTAGGGCATCTAAAAGCATATAAACTTGCCAGGGTCCACTACATACTAACACTCTCTTTACTAGTAAGTATTATCGTTAATCATGACTTGAGACTGATTTTAGAAGAAAAAAAAATTATGTTTCTCTCGTCTCTGTTTCTCTCCCTATGTTGTCATTTGCAAGCTTGCTCCTGGCCAAGGGAAGTCATTGGCTCATTGCCATATGCTGCTAACGAACTGTCAGAGAATAAGTGTCCCCCTAACTGTTGCAGCCCCTCATGGTAAACTTGTCCATTTTCATTCACTTAATTACCATTATCTTGACGTGCAAGTAAGCTGAATAATTAAAGAACGCACGGCTGTAGAGACTAGAGAGGAATTTATGCTACCTCCACATGTTCAATACCATCCTCATCTGTCCAAACCCTGTTTTGGATGCGCTGCCGAGCTGCACGGTTTCTGGATTCCGTACCATAACCAGTTATAGGGTAACCAATTTTGGCTGTAACCTGACAAACATGCGAGGGACCAAGTATACTAAGTGAGGAACAACAAATATGCCACGGGACAATAGAAATAACACAAATAGCCACAAACCTGGCTATCACTCTGAACTCTTGCTAGAGCTTTCCCAAAAATCTTGTACCTGTAGAATGGTAGCAACATTAGGCAATTTCTCATTCACATTGCAAGGGAATAACACAGGCATTTTCAATCAATAAGAATGGCGTAAACTACAGAGGCATGCTTAGGCATAAAGAAACAACAATAACCCTGTGATACGAAAAAAAACAGAGGCGATAAAAAATATAAAACTTCTTACTCCCTCCGTTTCAGACGACAAGGTGCATCAATTTTGTGAAAGTCAAACATATATATGTTTGACCTAGACTATGGAATAAAATATCAACATTTACAATACAATGGTTTTCTCTTAGTATATTTATTGCTGACACATGTATGCTATTTCTTCCATTGGTTTGTAGTTTGTGCCAACCCCATTGCTTGGTTGATATACTTGACGGTAGATAGTCCAAACTTGCGGCAAACTAAGTGCTCTTTCATAACCAACTTTGTTGTTGGCATATCTTAGAGTACTTATTAACCTGGTCTGCTCCTGCTACTCAGGTTCTCCCTGAAGCTGACCAAGTAAGTTACTTGGCAGTGGAGATTTTGTTTAGCAGGTTATCAGTCGTCGCATACTTGATAATCCTGCCTGATTTACTCATTATCTTGTGTATCTGATAGTCTCTCTGTTTCAAAATATAAGGTGTACTAGTTTTGTCAAAAGTCAAAGTTGTCCATGTTTGACCAAGTTTATACAATACCAAATTTGTGTCATTAGATCCATCATGAAAAACATCTTCATATTTTATTGTAGTGATGGGGACTCCAAATTTTGGCAGTAAACATGCCCATATGGCCATATGTATTATCATGTTTCTTACTAATTGTGCTATTTGGCATCTCAAGTTTAATCAGAAAAACACAAAATACATACTCTTTTGGTTCAAATATAAGCTCTTTGAAAACAGAGTATCCAGCCAATGCAGCAACTCCAAGCCCAGCAAGTATTACAACACTGTAAGAGGCGCCCTCGACAAATGTCACTGGCTTCTCAGGTATATTGTAGGTAGGGGCATTAAAGGGATCTTCAACAGTCGTCAAGTCTGTTTTCTCCTGAGGATAAAGGTGGCAGTCTTCTATAAGCAATAAAAAAAATGACCCAAGGTGGCATGCACCATAAGAAAAATATGTTCACGAAATAGGAAAAAGGAAACAACTAACAGAACCATATAAAGTTTACTTCAAATTTAAAGTGTAGACGAAGAAATGCATGAACAATGGGCCTCAAAAACTGGAAATGCAGGTGTTAGGTGATTAATATTGTTGAGGGGAGAGTAAATACACAGTACTCAGCCCTTTTGCGGCAAACTGTTGTCAATGAATAAATGAAGAGAATAGACAAGATTCCAGAGTTTCAGATAAACTGTAGTCTATAACTAACATAATTAGTTTTCCCTACTAGATCAATAATTCATGCCTTATCAAGAAATCTTGTGTAGGTAAACGAGGAGCTTGTTATCTGATATCACAACATCAAGATGCTTTATTGGAAAGACGATTAAGCACCTAGCAATTACCTATACTGATATGAACAATGAAACAGAACCTTTTCAGTATATGCAACATCGTTCCATTCTCAGAGGGTGCTTGGATCCAAGGGACTATTTTTAGGCTGACTAAAAATAGTCTCTTTTAGAGGCTAAAGTTCCAAGCACCCCTGACTAAAGAGAGGCTAGGACTAGTCTTGAGGCTAAAAATGTTTAGTCATAGGAAACCTACTAAAATGTGTATTAGCCCTCTCTCTCCTCATTTAATTCCTCTACTTTAACACATGCGAGTTCTGGATTGGATGGTTTGAAGGATAATAAATGTTCAATAACTTGATTTTAGTCTCTTTAGTATTTGGATCCAAGCATGGGTGAGGCTAGCAAGTTTTAGTCCCACTATTTTTAGTCATGGGACTAAAACGTATCCAAGCACCCTCTCATAGCATTTGAGCAACTCCTAACAATCTATTCTACAAAAATAGTTCGAAAGCACATTATAGGTGCTAATGCATATGCATTGATCAATAACAATGCAGCAGCTTCCTGATGCACTGATCCCAACAGCATTTAATCTTATGAACATGAAATAAAACTAGTAAAGCTTATGCATGTGTATGCACAACTGATCATTAGTCGCTACTGCAGATGGTAACGAGGGGACAATGACATGGTTAATAGTTTCCTATATTCCACAGCCAATACATAATTTATAGTAGCATGTTCAAACAATTGACAACACTGCCAGTCACTGCTGAAACCTACCAACATTCATCACAAGAAGGAAAATACACAAGAAACCAGTATTCAATAAATTAGATCGGGGAACAGAACTAGATAACAAACCTGTTTTGGTCTTTTTTCTGAAGCTTGTGTGGAGTAAGATGCAGATGGCCTTATGAAAGAAGGAAGTACTTTGCGGTATTCTTTACGCACTGTCAAAGGACCTGAACGGTTTGCATTGATCATATACCACCTTGAATTTTTTACAGATGATGCTGGAAGGTTTGCCAAAAGAGAACCTGCACGATATTGAAATAACTGTCAGTCCAGATTTAACAACAAAGAACAGAAAAGTCAAATAGTTATTTAACACTTTTTGAATGGAAACAGGGAGCAATTCACATTGACAGACCCAGCTTAACTGAAGGATAGAACAGGCAGAATAATAATACGTAATATCCATCTACCATTAGTTTGGTACAGAAGCAAACAGGGCAAGTTTTATATTTGCCTTCTAATTTTGCTTCTTGAGTTTTATGTTTACATTTTCATTCTAGCTGATTTGATCAAGGGTAGAAAACTCATACTTGTACTATTGCAATTGTCAAATATTTTCAAGGAAGATTCGCTAAACAAGTGTATGGAAGCTATTCTTAATGATTCTTGTGGCAAATTGAAAAAATTACATGAATCTAAGGCATAAATTATGGATAGACACATGGCAATGGCAGAATGTGCCATTATACCATGGATTAGTTATAGCTAAAAGGTGTTAGCAGAAAACAACAAAATCCTGACTGCATTATATTCGTGCAATAGTTCTTCTGGTAAAATTGAAAATTATACATGAATTTAAGGCATAAATTATGCATAGACACATGGTAATGGCAGAATATGCCATTATACCATGGATTAGTTACAGCTAAAAGGTGTTAGCAGAAAACAACAAAATCCTGACTGCATTATATTCGTGCAATAGTTCTGGTAAAATTGAATAGCATGAACTCAAGACATAAATTACGGTGCTTTGCTATAAATGTTTGCTGTACTTTAGTCCTCGATTATGTCAGAACCATTCATGAATACAAGCATGTGAAGAATGAATGTTTAAATGTATAAGAAAAATATACCATGCACAACTTCACCGGACTTTGCAAAAGCTCCGCTAAGTCCATCAGCTGCTGTGCGCTTGCTTAACCCTATAAATCATTGTTAATACTATGACAATCCAGACGTTACGTACAGCAGAAGGTTCAACATGAAAGGAAACAACTCAAACAGGGGCAACAAACATAAACTTCTAAGTGTAATAAAAGACACAAAATAGAAAGCGGAACTATATGATGAAAACCATTTAACGCATTTAATTACAACTTATGATAAATTTTAAGTCTGCACTGTTACTGCAATATCTTTAAATGGTACTCACAAGAGTGTCTATATAACTACACTGGCTTTAATTGGTACTTTCTAAAGTATTTTCTGGTTTCCATGTTATAAAGTTTCTTGTGTGCACATGTAGGATCAAGCAAGAACCAAGACTGGAGAAGTTTCAGCCTCAAGTTAAGATAACCGAATATTTGAGTTTAATCTCACAATCTCCTCATGAACTGCTCACCTATTTGGTATTTGCTAGCGGGCAACATCACTGGTCTAGTTTCTGATGCTTAGTCAATCACCACCTTCGCTGCTGGTGATGGTATGTTAATTGAAAATAATAAAGTTGACAGTGAGAAGCAGAAGAAACCAAAGATGGAATAGAGGCGCCTGAAGAGAAAGTGGAGTATTGGGATTGCTATTGTAGTTAGAATCAGGATTATGCATCCTGCAAACTGGGCCGCTGTTCTGCTAGTCCATCATTGATTCAACCGATCTTTCAGTTTCAATATGTAGTCTCAGCTCAAACGGTTGAATGATAGGATCTCAGAGGAGTGGTCAGCTTCCATTCCATGATCATGCAGAATTTTTATGATTCCAAGAGAAAGATGCTGATCTAACATCGCAGTGCTCTGCTGTAGGCTTTGTCACCGATAAACAGAAGACCCATAGAGTTTGCCAGGACGCAGTCTGGCGTGAGACTGAATTGAACAAATGTGGTCGGATTCGTGTATAGGTCCATCTTTATGTACCATCTAAGCAAGGTATGGAGTATCTTTCACAAGGTCTAACTCTTCCAGAAAGATCAGACAATTTCATGATATGGTTCATAGTTAGTTATCCATGGATGCAGAACAGAGTTCATTTCCTATGGTGGTACACTTGATACCCTTTTACAATTCTCCCGCTAAATAGTTTATAAGAACCAGTTGTGCGATTAGTTCGCATCACATGAACAATGCCGGAACATGTATATGCTCGGGTCACTCAACATAATTCATGTCTATGATTTGCAACTACCATGGTACCCTCTGTATGTTTTTTTCAAACTATTAGATCTATATAATTGAATAAAAAGGGTAATCATAAAGCACTCCGAATCCATAGAATAATGCAGGGCTTGAATAAGCAATGCTGCAACAGCACAGCTCAATATGTAAACTTTGTGAACATGCTACCAAAAACGTTGCCTAATGTCCGAGACGCCAGCTTATATAATCAAGCCCTCACTAGAGAACTGCCCAGCCAAAACAACAGCTACCTGACCCTAGCCAATTTGTGATAATCCCGCAAGACCACTCCCATGTTAGCAAAGCGTATATCTCTAGATGCGAAGAAAGCTGAGAGTGGTTAAGGGGAAATAATGGAAGACGGAGAAGAGGACGGGGAAGAAAGAATCAAACCGGGAACGAAGAGGCTGGCGAAGGGATCTGCCTTCTGGGGAGGGGTCGGTGGCTTCGGTGGCACCAGGGCGGATATGGAGAACAAGCGCCGGGATCCGGACCTTGCCGCAGCCGCCGCCATCGCCGCCGGGATGCCTTTCGCCGTGGAAAGGCGACCGGGGGTTATTAGGGATTTCCTCCCTCCTTCCAGGGGGTTTAGACGACTTTAGATCGTTTTCCAGTTTTTTTTCTCCTTTCTTTTTGTGATGGGATAGAGCGTTTTCCAGTTGGGCACTACGAGTCGGCCGCGTAAAGAATACTCCCTCCTTCCATCTTTTTAAGACCGTCTTTGCCTATTGATAAAATTAACAGTACATGACATGTACAATGTGAAAATTATATCATTGAAAGCTCCTTTCACTCACGAATTTAACAGTGTGCTTTGTGTAAGTTGCATGTCATATATTATTGCTCTAATATTTGATCAAAGTTAGCCTCGAAAAATGCATTAGGCCCTATATAGATGGAAGGAGGAAGTAGATCAGATCAGCCGCCTCCGCAGCCGTTGGATGACATTGAGACAGCCGACCGATCTATTACCCAGTCAGCCAGCCTTTGGCACAAGCATGTAAAAAAAAAACCTTGGCACGAGCACTATGTTGTGCTCGCTTGGTTTGCAACAAACACCTTGTTGCAATGGTCAAACGGTTCCATATGGTTGCGATCCATCCGCTCTACCGTCGAGTCAGTCATAACCTTTACAATGGTCAAACGTTTTCGTAATCGCGCGTGCGCGCACTAGAGAGAGAGAGAGAGAGAGAGAGAGAGAGAGAGAGAGAGAGAGAGAGAGAGAGAGAGAGAGAGAGAGTTTATGCTGGAAGGAAGAGATGGGGATCTTGCTTCCCTTTTGAGACAAGGTCGATGGGGAAGCCATGTGTGGGGTTTATAAGGACGTGTTGCGCCCTATGGAGGCGTCGATGCCCGCGCTATTATCAGTCGGCCATGGCTAAGCATTCTTCCTTTCCAGTTTGTTTGAGCTTTCACATCAGGTTGAAGAAAACCCCAATGTCTAGCCCAGTAACTAGCTTCGGCTTGCTTCTACCACCAGTCGGTGGATGTATGTGCGCTAGTGATATGTATCCCTAGATCGCTTAATAGCGTCGAAAGGTGGGCCAACCTATTAGGAACCACGAGGGCTTTCCCAATAGCAGGAACGAGAAGGTTCCTAGTTGGTTTTAGAAATCTTTCATATGTTTCTTTTTCTTTATTCATCGTTTTTCCTATTTTTCTGTGTTTTAAGTGCAACTAATCCTCAGGTGGTTTTGGTAATTCATAACAACATATATCTCATTGAACTAATGTCCATTCAAGATAAATATTTTAGGACGTTCAATGATTGGCATGACATGAACTAGAGATGTGGACCCCTCAAAATGTTAAGGACAAGGATTGGCAAAAGCTCAGGACTCTACATTTTTGTTTAAGTGATCCAAGATCACATTAAGTCCATAGGAAAACCAATATTATCAAAAGGGGATGAGGTATTGCTTAATGATCTATTTGCTCAAAGTGCTTAGTGATATTGCTCCAAAACCCTAAGCCACTTTCTCTATCCAAATATGTCCAAACCCAAATTCCCAACTCAGCCCCACCAAAACTTCTCATCCGGAGCCACCGAGTTCTTCTGGACTTAGCCATTGCCAAAACCCTAACAATTCGGTCTCACTGATATGGATATCGGTCCCATCGAGATGGCCTTGCCAGCGCTTTGTGACTTGTTGCAATTACTTCGGTCTCACCGAGATGTTGCAATCGGTCCCACCGAGTTGGCTTGACCGATTCTCTGTTGCTTATTGCTTCACTTCGGTCCACCGAGATGATGCAATCGGCGCCACCGAGATGAGATTTGCCCTGAGCCCTAGCACGTCGGTCCCACCGAGATTCCTAACATTCATATTTTTGCACAGATCAGTGTCACCGAGATGGGTCAAAAGTGTGTAACGGTTGGATTTTGTGTGAAGGCTATATATACCCCTCCACCCTCCTCTTACTAAGAGAGAGAGACATCAGAATGTGCCTACACTTCCACCATTCATTTTCTAAGAGAGAACCACCTTCTCATGTGTTGAGATCAAGAGATTTCATTCCTACCATTTGAACCCTGATTTGTAACCTTCACCAAGTTGCTTTCCACTCAAATCTTTCTTCCACCATAGCCAAATCTATGAGAGAGAGTTGAGTGTTGGAGAGACTATCATTTGAAGCACAAGAGCAAGGAGTTCATCATCAACACACCATCTATTACCTTTTGGAGAGTGGTGTCTCCCAGATTGGTTAGGTGTCGCTTGGGAGCCTCCAACATGATGTGGAGTTGAACCAAGAAGTTTGTAATGTCAAGGAGATCGCCTACTTCGTGAAGATCTACCTGAGTAAGGCAAGTCCTTCGTGGGCGATGGCCATAGTGGGAAGACAAGGTTGATTCTTCGTGAACCCTTCATGGGTGGAGCCCTCCGTGGACTCGCACAACCTTTACCTTTCGTGGGTTGAAGTCTCCATCAACATGGACGTACAATAGCACCACCTATCGGAACTACGCCAAAAATCTTCGTGTCTTCATTGTGTTTGCCTTCTCCAAACCCTTCCCTTTACCTTCATATGCAATGTTTTACATTCCGCTGCTATACTATAAGAATTGCATGTGTAGGTTGATTGCTTGACTAGTCATAATTGCTAAAATCTGCCCACAGCTAAAATTGGGGAAATGAAAGATTTTTATTTGGTCAAGTAGTCTAATCACCCTCTCCCTCTAGACATACTTTTGATCCTACAAGTGATATCAGAGCTTTAGTCTCAATTAGCCTTGATTTCCATTACTTTGGTGATCATAGCCTTGGTTTCACAATCTAGGAGAGTATGGCGTCTAGTGAGGGTAACTATCACCGTAGAGGTCCTTACTTTGATGGTAGAAATTTTGCTAGTTGGAAGCATAAGATGAAAATGCATATTCTTGGTCATAACCCCGATGTTTGGGTTGTTGTTCGTATTGGCTTGCAAGGTGAATTCTTTGAGGACGGTAGAGAACCGGATCATGAAGCGATCGCGGAAGAATTGAAGATGTTGCAATACAATGCACAAGCTTGTGATATTCTCTTCAATGGATTGTACCCCAAGAATTCAACAAAATCAGCCGCCTTGAAAATGCAAAGGAAATTTGGGATACTTTGGTTGATATGCACGAAGGTACTGAGTCCGTCAAGGAATCCAAGTTGGATGTGCTCCAAAGTTAACTTGACAAGTTCAAGATGAAGGATGGTGAAGGAGTCGCGGAAATGTACTCTAGGCTTGCTCTCATCACAAATGAGATTGCCGTCTTAGGAATTGAAGAGATGATCGACAAATTCATCATCAAGAAGATCCTTAGAGCTTTGGATGGCAAATATGATAATGATACGTCCATTTTGCATCATGTTTTTATATTGATATTTATTGCATTATGGGCTGTTATTACACTTTATGGTGCAATTCTCATACCTTTTCTCTCTTATTTTACAAGATTTACATGAAGAGGGAGAATGCCGGCAGCTGGAATTCTGGACCGGAAAGGAGCAAATCTGATATCCCTATTTTGCACTCCAAATGTCCTGAAACTTTGTGGAGAATTATTTTGGAATATATAAAAATATTGTTGAAAATATGCCCTAGAGGCAATAATAAAAGGGTTATTATTATTATTATATTTCCTTGTTCATGATAATTGTCTATTGTTCATGCTATAATTGTATTAACTGGAAACCGTAATACATGTGTGAATACATAGACCACAACATGTCCCTAGTGAGCCTCTAGTTGACTAGCTCATTGATCAATAGATGGTTATGGTTTCCTGACCATGGACATTAGATGTCATTGATAACGGGATCACATCATTAGGAGAATGATGTGATTGAAAAGACCCAATCCTAAGCATAGCACAAGATCGTGTAGTTCGTTTTCCTAAAAGCTTTTCTACTGTCAAGTATCATTTCCTTGGACCATGAGATTGTGCAACTCCCGGATACCGTAGGAATGCTTTGGGTGTACCAAACGTCACAACGTAACTGGGTGGCTATAAAGGTGCACTACAGGTATCTCCGAAAGTGTCTGTTGGGTTGGTACGAATCGAGACTAGGATTTGTCACTCCGTATGACGGAGAGGTATCTCTGGGCCCACTCGGTAATGCATCATCATAATGAGCTCAATGTGACTAAGCAGTTAGTCATGGGATCATACATTACGGAACGAGTAAAGTGACTTACCGGTAACGAGATTGAACGAGGTATTGGGATACCGACGATCGAATCTTGGGCAAGTAACATACCGATTGACAAAGGGAATTGAATACGGGATTGATCGAATCCCCGACATCGTGGTTCATCTGATGAGATCATCGTGGAACATGTGGGAGCCAATATGGGTATCCAGATCCCGTTATTGGTTTTTGGCTGGAGAGGTGTCTCGGTCATGTCTGCATGGTTCCTGAACCCGTAGGGTCTACACACTTAAGGTTCGGTAACGCTAGAGTTGTTATGGGAAATAGTATGTGATTACCGAAGGTTGTTCGGAGTCCGGGATGAGATCTTGGACATGACGAGGAACTCCAGAATGGTCCGGAGGTGAAGATTGATATATTGGAAGAAGGGTATTGGAGTCCGGAATTGTTCTGGGAGTACCGGGTGACGACCAGCGTGACCGAAAGGTGTTTCGGAGGCCCCGTCAAGCGTTGGGGGGGCCTTATGGGCCAAGGGGAGGGGGCACACCAGCCCACTAAGGGGTTGTGCGCCCCTCCCAACCCCTCTCACGTAACCTGGAGAGGTGGGGGCGCCTCCCATAGGGCAGCTGCCCCTCCTGGCTTGGGAGGCAAGTTTCCTAAGGGTGGGGGTGCCCAAACCCATCTAGGGTTTCCCCTGTGGCCGCCGCCCCTCCCCTAGGGAACCCTAGGGCGCCTCCTCCACCCCCTTCCCCCTATATATAGTGAGGGAGAGAGAGGGCAGTCGCACCCCCTTCCCTGGCGCAGCCCCTCCCTCCTCCAACTCTTCCTCCTCCTCCGTAGTGCTTGGCGAAGCCCTGCAAGAATACCATGAGCTCCACCACCACGCCGTCGTGCTGCCAGAGCTCTCCCTTAACTTCTCCTCTCCCCATGCTATATCAAGAAGGAGGAGACGTCCCTGGGCTGTATGTGTGTTGAACGCGGAGGCGCCGTCCGTTTGGCACTAGATCGGATCTTCCGCGATTTGAATCGCCGCGAGTACGACTCCATCAACCGCGTTCTTGTAACGCTTCCTCTTAGCGATCTTCAAGGGTATGAAGATGCACTCCCTCTCTCTCATTGCTAGCATCTCCTAGATTGATCTTGGTGACACGTAGGATTTTTTTTGAATTATTGCTACGTCCCCCTACAGTGGCATCATGAGCTAGGTCTATGCATAGATTCTATGCACGAGTAGAACAAAAAGTAGTTGTGGGCGATGATTTGTTCAATTTGCTTGCCGTTTTTAGTCTTATCTTGATTCGGCGGCATTGTGGGATGAAACGGCCCGGACCGACCTTACACGTACACTTGCGTGAGACAGGTTGCACCGACTGACATGCACTTGATGCATAAGGTGGCTAGCGAGTGTCTATCTCTCCCACTTTAGTCTGATCGGATTCGATGAAGAGGGTCCTTATGAAGGGTAAATAGCAATTGGCATATCACCGTTGTGGCTTTTGCATAGGTAAGAAACGTTCTTGCTAGAAACCCATAGCATCCACGTAAAACATGCAACAACAATTAGTGGACGTCTAACTTGTTTTTGCAGGATATGCTATGTGATGTGATATGGCCAAAAGGATGTGATGAATTATATATATGTGATGTATGAGATTGATCATGTTCTTGTAATAGGAATCACGACTTGCATGTTGATGAGTATGACAACCGGCAGGAGCCATAGGAGTTGTCTTAATTTATTGTATGACCTGCGTGTCAATGAAAAACGCAATGTAATTACTTTACTTTATTGCTAACCGTTAGCCATAATAGTAGAAGTAATAATTGGCGAGACAACTTCATGAAGACACGATGATGGAGATCATGATGATGGAGATCATGGTGTCATGCCGGTGACGAAGGTGATCAAGCCGCGCCTCGAAGATGGAGATCAAAGGCGCAAGATGATATTGGTCATATCATGTCACTTTATGATTTGCATGTGATGTTTGTCATGTTTACATCTTATTTGCTTAGAACGATGGTAGCATAAATAAGATGATCCCTTGCAATAATTTCAAGAAAGTCTTCCCCCTAACTGTGCACCGTTGCGAAGGTTCGTTGTTTCGAAGCACCACGTGATGATCGAGTGTGATAGATTCTAATGTTCGCATACAATGGGTGTAAGCCAGATTTATACATGTGAAATACTTAGGTTGACTTGACGAGCCTAGCATGTACAAACATGGCCTCGGAACACGAGAGACCGAAAGGTCGAACATGAGTCGTATGGTAGATGCGATCAACATGAAGATGTTCACCGATGATGACTAGTCCGTCTCACGTGATGATCGGACACGGCCTAGTTGACTCCGATCATGTATCACTTAGATGACTAGAGGGATGCCTATCTAAGTGTGAGTTCATTAAATAATTTGGTTATATGAACTTAATTATCATGAACATAGTCAAAAGGTCTTTGCAAATTATGTCGTAGCTCACGCTTTGGTTCTACTGTTTTAGATATGTTCCTAGAGAAAATTTAGTTGAAAGTTGATAGTAGCAATTATGTGGACTGGGTCTGTAAACTGAGGATTGTCCTCATTGCTGAACCTCGAGCGTCGGTTGTGGATGTTGCGAACATCTGACATACACGTTTTGATGACTACATGATAGTTCAGTGCGTAATGCTAAATGGTTTAGAATTGAGGCACCAAAGACGTTTTTGAAACATCGCAAAACATATGAGATGTTCCAAGGACTGAAATTGGGATTTTAGCCTAGTGCCCACGTCAAGAGGTATGAGACCTCTGACAAGTTTCTTAAGCCTGCAAACTAAGGAGAAAAGCTCAATCGTTGAACATGTTCTCAGATTGTCTGAGTACTACAATCGCTTTGAATCGAGTGGGAGTTAATCTTCCAAATGAGATAGTGATGGTTCTCCAAAGTCACTGCCACCAAGCTACTAGAGCTTCGTGATGAAGTATAACATATTAGGGATAGATATGATGATCCTTGAGCTATTCACGATGTTTGACACCACGAAAGTAGAAATCAAGTAGGAGCATCAATTGTTGATGGTTAGTAAAACCACTAGTTTCAAGAAGGGCAAGGGCAAGAAGGGATACTTCATGAAACGGCAAATCAGTTGCTGCTCTAGTGAAGAAACCCAAGGTAGAACCCAAACCCGAGACTAAGTGCTTCTGTAACGAGGGGAATGGTTACTGAAGCAGAACTACCCTAGATACTTGGTAGATGGGAAGGCTGGTAAGGTCGACAGAAGTATATTGGATATACATTATATTAGTGTGTACTTTACTAGTACTCCTAGTAGCACCAGGGTATTAGATACCGGTTCGGTTGCTAAGTGTTGGTAACTCAAAATAAAATCTACGGAATAAATGGAGACTAGCTAAAGGTGAGATGACGATGTGTGTTGGAAGTATTTCCGAGGTTGATGTGATCAAACATCGCATGCTCCCTCTACCATCGGGATTGGTGTTAAACCTAAATAATTGTTATTTGGTGTTTGCGTTGAGCATAGACATGATTGGATTATGTTTATCGCAATATGGCTATTCATTTAAGGAGAATAATGGTTACTCTATTTATTTGAATAATACTTCAATGGTCTTGCACCTAAAATGAATGGTTTATTGAATCTTGATCGTAGTGATACACATGTTCATGCCAAAAGATATAAGATAGTAATGATAGTACCACATACTTGTGGCACTGCCATTTGAGTCATATTGGTATAAAACGCATGAAGAAGCTCCATGTTGATGGATCTTTGGACTCACTCGTTTTTGAAAAGATTGAGACATGTGAACCATGTCTATTGGTATATATGCATGAAGAAACTCCATAGAGATGGATCGTTTGGGCTCACTTGATTTTGAATCACTTGAGACATGCAAATCATACCACATGGGCAAGATGACTGAAAGGCCTCGTTTTCAGTAAGATGGAACAAGAAAGCAACTTGTTGGAAGTAATACATTTTGATGTGTCCAGTCTAATGAGTGTTGAGGCACGCAGTGGATATCGTTATGTTCTTACTTCACAGATGATTTGAGTAGATGCTAAGTATATTTACTTGATGAAACACAAGTCTGAATTATTGAAAGGTTCATGTAATTTCAGAGTGAAGTTGAAGATCGTCGTGACAAGAGGATAAAATGTCTATGATATGATCATAGAGATGAATATCTGAGTTACGAGTTTGGCACACAATTAAGACATTGTGGAAATTGTTTCACGACTAATACCGCCTGGAACACCATAGTATGATGGTGTGTACGAACATCATAGATGCACCCTATTGGATGTGGGGCATACCATGATGTCTCCTATCAAATTACCACTATCGTTTATGGGTTAGGCATTAGAGACAACCACATTCACTTTAAATAGGGCACCTCATAATACCATTGAGATGACACCGTATGAAATATGGTTTATAGAAACCTAAGTTGTTGTTTCTTAAAAGTTTGGGGCTGCGACATTTATGTGGAAAAGCTTCAGGCTGATAAGCTCGAACCCAAAGCGGATAAATGCATCTTCATAGGACATCCAAAACAGTTGGGTATACCTCCTGTCTCAGATCCGGAAGCAAAAGTGATTGTTTCTAGAAACGGGTCCTTTCTCGAGGAAAAGTTTCTCTCAAAAGAATTGAGTGGGAGGATGGTGGAGAATTGATGAGGTTATCAAACCATCACTTCAACTAGTGTGTAGCAGGGCACAGGAAGTTGTTCCTGTGACGCCTACACCAATTGAAGTGGAAGCTTATGATAGTGATCATGAAACTTTGGATCAAGTCACTACCAAACCTCGTAGGTCAACAAGGATGCGTACTACTTTAGAGTGGTACGTAATCCTGTTTTGGAAGTCATGTTGCTAGATAACAATGAACCTACGAGCTATGAAGAAGCGATGGTGGGCCCGGATTCTGACAAATGGCTCGAGGCCATAAAATTCGAGAGAGGATCCATGGATGAAAACAAAGTGTAGACTTTGGAAGAACTACTTGATGGTCGTAAGGCTGTTGGGTACAGATGGATTTTAAAAGGAAGACGCAATGATGGTAAGTGTCACCATTAAGAAAGCTCGACTTGTCGCTAAGATGTTTTCTGACAAGTTCAAGGAGTTGACTACGATGAGACTTTCTCACTCATAGCGATGCTAAGAGTGTGTTGAAATTATATTACCAGTTACTGCATTATTTATGAAATCTTGCAGATAGGATGTTAAAACATTGTTTCCTCGACAATTTTCTTGAGGAAAGGTTGTATGTGATACAATCAGAAGGTTTTATCAATCCCGAAAGATGCTAACAAGTATGCAAAGCTCCAGCAATCCTTCTAAGGACTGGAGTAAGCATCTCGGAGTTGGAATGTACGCTTTGATGAGATGATCAAAGATTTTGGGTTTATACAAAGTTTATGAGAAATTTGTATTTCCAAAGAAGTGAGTGGGAGCACTATAGAATTTCTGATGAGTATATGTTATTAACATATTGTTGATCAGAAATGATGTAGAATTTCTGGAAAGCATATAGGGTCATTTGAAAAGTGTTTTTCAATAGAAAACCTCGATTAAGCTACTTGAACATTAAGCATCAAGATCTATAAGGATAGATCAAAAATGCTTAATAGTACTTTCAAATGAATACATACCGTGACAAGATTTTGAAGGAGTTCAAAATAGACCAGCAAGAAGGAGTTCTTGGCTGTGTTACAAGGTGTGAGTATTGAGTAAGACTCAAGATCTGACCACAGCAGAAGAGAGAGAAAGGACGAAGGTCGTTCCCTATGCATTAGACGTAGGCTCTACAGTATGCTGTGCTGTGTACCGCACCTGAAGTGTGCCTTGCCATGAGTCAGTCAGGGGTACAAGAGTGATCCAGGAATGGATCACATGACAACGGTCAAACTTATCCTTAGTAACTAGTGGACTAAGGAATTTTCTCGATTATGGAGGTGGTAAAAGAGTTCGTCGTAAAGGGTTACGTCGATGCAAACTTTGACACTAATCTGGATGACTCTGAGTAGTAAACCGGATTCGTATAGTAGAGCAGTTATTTGGAATAGCTCCAAGTAGCGCATGGTAGCTGCATCTACAAGATGACATAGAGATTTGTAAAGCACACACGGATCTGAAAGGTTCAGACCCGTTGACTAATAACCTCTCTCACAAGCGATATATGATCAAACCCTATGGGTGTTGGATTCATTACAATCACATAGTGATGTGAACTAGATTATTGACTCTAGTGCAAGTGGGAGACTGTTGGAAATATGCCCTAGAGGCAATAATAAAATGGTTATTATTATTATATTTCCTTGTTCATGATAATTGTCTATTGTTCATGCTATAATTGTATTAACTGGAAACCATAATACATGTGTGAATACATAGACCACAACATGTCCCTAGTGAGCCTCTAGTTGACTAGCTCGTTGATCAATAGATGGTTATGGTTTCCTGACCATGGACATTAGATGTCATTGATAACGGGATCACATCATTAGGAGAATGATGTGATGGACAAGACCCAATCCTAAGCATAGCACAAGATCGTGTAGTTTGTTTTGCTAAAAGCTTTTCTAATGTCAAGTATCATTTCCTTAGACCATGAGATTGTGCAACTCCCGGATACCGTAGGAATGGTTTGGGTGTACCAAACGTCACAACGTAACTGGGTGGGTATAAAGGTGCGCTACAGGTATCTTCGAAAGTGTTTGTTGGGTTGGTACGAATCAAGATTGGGATTTGTCACTCCGTATGACGGAGAGGTATCTCTGGGCCCACTCGGTAATGCATCATCATAATGAGCTCAATGTGACTAAGCAGTTAGTCACAGGATCATGCATTACGGAATGAGTAAAGTGACTTTGCCGGTAACGAGATTGAACGAGGTATTGGGATACCGACGATCGAATCTCGGGCAAGTAACATACCTATTGACAAAGGGAATTGAATACGGGATTGATCGAATCCCCGACATCGTGGTTCATCTGATGAGATCATCGTGGAACATGTGGGAGCCAATATGGGTATCCAGATCCCGTTATTGGTTATTGGCTGGAGAGGTGTCTCGGTCATGTCTGCATGGTTCCCGAACCCGTAGGGTCTACACACTTAAGGTTCGGTGACGCTAGAGTTGTTATGGGAAATAGTATGTGATTACCGAAGGTTATTCAGAGTCCCGGATGAGATCCCAGACATGACGAGGAACTCCGGAATGGTCCGGAGGTGAAGGTCGATATAATGGACGAAGGGTATTGGAGTCCGGAATTGTTCTGGGAGTACCGGGTGACGACCAGCGTGACCGAAAGGTGTTTCGGAGGCCCCGACAAGCATTGGGGGCCTTATGGGCCAAGGGGAGGGGGCACACCAGCCCACTAAGGGGTTGTGCGCCCCTCCCAACCCCTCTCACGTAACCTGGAGAGGTGGGGGCGCCTCCCCTAGGGCAGCTGCCCCTCCTGGCTTGGGAGGGGGCAAGTTTCCTAAGGGTGGGGGTGCCCAAACCCATCTAGGGTTTCCCCTGTGGCCGCCGCCCCTCCCCTAGGGAACCCTAGGGCGCCTCCTCCACCCCCTTCCCCCTATATATAGTGAGGAAGAGAGAGGGTAGCCGCACCCCCTTCCCTGGCTCAGCCCCTCCCTCCTCCACCTCTTCCTCCTCCTCCATAGTGCTTGGCGAAGCCCTGCAGGAATACCACGAGCTCCACCACCACGCCGTCATGCTGGCGGAGCTCTCCCTCAACTTCTCCTCTCCCCTTGCTAGATCAAGAAGGAGGAGACGTCCCCGGGTTGTACGTGTGTTGAACGCAGAGGCGCCGTCCGTTTGGCGCTAGATCGGATCTTTCGCGATTTTAATCGCCGCGAGTACGACTCCATCAACCGCGTTCTTGTAACGCTTCCGCTTAGCGATCATCAAGGGTATGAAGATGCACTCCCTCTCTCTCGTTGCTAGCATCTCCTAGATTGATCTTGGTTACACGTAGGATTTCTTTTGAATTATTGCTACGTTCCCCTACAAATACTAGGCGAAGAAATACCAGGAGGGGACCCACCAGGTGGCCACAAGCCTAGGGGCGCACCCCCTGAGCTTGTGGGACCCCTGACCAGCCACGGTGCCCATCTTTTGCTACATGAGATGTTTTGACATAGAAAAAATAAGGGGAATGCTTTACGGACGAAGCGCCGCCGTCTCGAGGTGGAACCTGGGCAGAAGCAATCCAGGGCTCTAGCAAAGCGATTCCGCCGAGGAAACTTCCCTCCGGGAGGGGGAAATCGAAGCCATCGTCATCACCAACGATCCTCTAATCATGGGAAGACCAATCTTGATCAACATATTCACCAGCACCATCTCATCTCAAACCCTAGTTCATCTCTTGAATTCAATCTTTGCCTCAAAACCTCAGATTGGTACCTGTGGGTTGCTAGTAGTGTTGATTACTCTTTGTAGTTGATGCTAGTTGGTTTTTTGGTGGAAGATCATATGTTCAGATCCTTAATGATATTCAATACTGATACGTGTTAATATTTATTGCATTATGGATTGTTATTACACCTTAGGATAAAATTCTTATGCCTTTTCTCTCTTATTTTACAAGATTTACATGAAGAGGGAGAATGCTGGCAGCTGGAATTCTGGACCGAGAAGGAGCAAACATGAGATACCTATTCTGCACAGCTCCAAATGTCCTGAAACTTTACGGAGAATTGTTTCGGAATATAAAAAATATTGGGCGAAGAAAGACTAGAAGGGGACCCACCATGTGGCCATAAGCCTGGGGGCGCCCTACCCCCCAGGACGCGCCCGTGAGCTTGTGGGCCCCCTGGCCAGGCTTCGATGCCCATCTTCTGATATATGAAGCGTTTTGACCTAGAAAAATAATGAGAAGGCTTTCGGGACAAAGCGCCACCGTCTCAAGGCGGAACCTGGGCAGATGCAATCTAGCGCTCAGGCGGAGTGATTCTGCCGGGGAAACTTCCCTCAGGGAGGGGGAAATCGAAGCCATCATCATCACAAACAATCCTCTCATCATGGGAGGACCAATCTTCATCAACACCATCTCATCTCAAACCCTAGTTCATCTTTTGTATTCAATTTTTGACTCAAAACCTCAGTTTGGTACCTGTGGCTTGCTATTAGTGTTGATTACTCTTTATAGTTGATGCTAGTTGGTTTATTTGGTGGAAGATCATATGTTCATATCCTTAGTGATATTTATTACCCCTCTGATCTTGAACATGAACATGCTTTGTGAGTAGTTACTTTTGTTCCCGAGGACATGAGAGAAGTCTTGTTATAAATAATCATGTGAATTTGGTATATTCGTTCGATATTTTGATGAGATGTATGTTGTCTTTCCTCTATTGGTGTTATGTGAACGACGACTACATGATACTCCACCATCATTTGGGCCTAGGGGAAGGCATTGGGAATTAGCAAGTAGATGATGGGCTGCTAGAGTGACAGAAGCTTAAACCCTAGTTTATGCATTGCTTTGTAAGGGGCTGATTTGGATCCAGATGTTTAATGCTATGGTTAGATTTATCTTAATTCTTTTTTTAGTTGCAGATGCTTGCGAGAGGGGTTAATCATAAGTGAGAGGCTTGTCCAAGTAAGGACAACACCCAAGAACCAGTCCACCTACATATCAAACTATCAAAGTAACAAACGTGAATCATATGAGCATGATGAAAACTAACTTGACGATAATTCCCATGTGTCCTCGGGAGTGCTTTGCTTTATATAAGAGTTTGTCTAGGCTTATCCTTTGCTGTAAAAAGGACTGGGCAACCTTGTTGCACCTTTGTTACATTTTTTACTGGTTACTCGTTATGAATTACCTTGCCACCAAACTATCTGTTGCCGACAATTTCAGTGCTTGCAGAAAATACCTTGCTGAAAACCGCTTGTCATTTCCTTCTGCTCCTCGTCGGGTTTGAAACTCTTACTTATCGAAAGGACTACGATTGATCCCCAATACTTGTGGGTCATGAAGACTATTTTCCGGCACTATTGCTAGGGAGTGAAGCACCTTTGTTGAGTGGAATTTGGTAAGGAAACATTTATATTATGTGCTGAAATTTACTGTCACTTGTCACTATGGAAAATAATCCTTTGAGGGGCTTGTTCGGGGTATCTTCACCTCGACCAGAAGCACAAAGAGTTGCTCCTCAACCAGCTGCACCTACTGAAAATATTTATTATGAAATTCCTCCGGGTATGATAGAGAACTGCTAGCTAATCCTTATGCACGATATAGAACATTACATCCCGATATGCACCTAATTTTTGTGGATGATGTTTATGGATTATTTAAGCTTGTAGGTTTAACCGGAGATGTAGTTAAGAAGAAGGTTTTCCCTTTATCTTTGAAGGTAAAAGCATTGGCATGGTATAGGCTATGTGATGATATTGGAGGTTGGGATTGGAACCGATTGAAATTGGAATTTCATCAGAAGTTTTATCCTATGCATCTGGTTCATCATGATCAGAATTTTATATATATATATATATATATATATATATATATATATATATATATATATATATATATATATATATATAAATTTTTGGCCTCGTGAAGGAGAAAGTATCGCTCAATCTTGGGGGAGGCTTAAGTCAATGTTATACTCATGCCCCAATCATGATCTCTCAACAGAAATTATTCAGAATTTTTATGCTCGGCTTTCTTGTAATGACCAATCCATGCTCGATACTTTTTGTATTGGTTATTTTATGAAGAAGATTATTGTATCCATATGGAATATTTTGGAAAGCATTAAACATAACTCTAAAGATTGGGAGCTCTACGAAGGTAAGGAGTCAGGTATAAATCTTGAGTTTGATTGTGTTAAAACTTATATGGATACCGATGCTTTTCATAATTTTAGCACTAAGTATGGACTTGACTCTGAGATATATAGTAGCTTATTTTCCTGAATCATTTGCTACTCATGTTGATCTCCCTAAGGAGAAGTGGTTTTAATACCATCCTCCCATTGAAGTAAAAATAGTAGAACCCATTGAAGATAGAGAAGAAACTGTTACTTATAGTGCTAACCAGTTGTTCCCATTGCTTATATAGAGAAACCCCCCTTTCCCACAAGGATAAAAAAACAAGCTAAATCTTCACCTATGGTTCGCAAAAGTTGTACAAGAACACCTAAACCCTCTAAACAAATTAAAGCTGAACCTAATGTTGCTATGGTTAAAAGATCTCTTGGTTCATAATATCGATGGGCATGTTATTTATTTCTGTGATGAAGCCACTAGAATTGCTAAACCCGATGAAAAAGATAAAAATAGACCTGTTGTTGGCATGTCTATTGTCTCTGTTAAAATAGGAGATCATTGTTATCATGGCTTATGTGATTTGGGTGCTAGTGTGAGTCGCCCAGCTCCGCCGCCCAGCTCCGCCGCCCACGCTCCGCCGCCCAGCCGCTCCTGGAAAGGCATTCTTGGCCCCCACCCCGATGCGGTCGCTGACATCAACCGTGTTCCTGCCTTGCTGTGATTGGGTGCCCCTCCCCTTTTGACAGTGCAGGCCCTGAGACCGTGGTCACCCCCTGCTGCTGACCACCAGACGGGGCCCATGCTGCTGCTTCAGGCTGGGGAGGAACGCGAAGACCAGCCCATTTCAAATTCTTGCGACATGGCCTCCCCCTATCCTCATCCCAGCCCCCGCCCTGTTGACGCGTGCCTTGATCCGCGTGACACAACCCCGTCCCCACCTCCTGAGGAGACCAACCAGGATGACTCGGGCTCCCCCGCCCAACGGGTAGTTGCCAGCCCCCTGCGGCTCCGGATGGCCCGACACCACCGCAGATAGCCTCAGATCCCCCGCCCTCCGCGCATGACGCTGCCGGCGCTACCCGCCAAGCGCCTGGCCCCACTCTGTGCGCTGACATCCAATATGTCGACACCCATGACCGGGCCATGCAGCCTTCTTTCGACGGCCGCAGGGATGGGTCCAACCCTGCCAGGTGCATGCTGGCCGCCCCATTGGTTGCCGATTAGGACGCCCGCCCTGCTGTTGACAGCGACACCGCCATGCAACCCAATCAGCGCGTTGTGGACCATGCAGCCCCCTGGCCTCATTTCTGGACGTGATTTCCGTCCACCCCCAGCATGTGCTTCCCACCCCGCCCCCGCGCCGACACAGGAATGCGGTTCCACCCAATTTCACCCCGAGGCGCAGTTTCATGATCGCGAAGGCTGACCGTGGGTTGGACTCGGAAATGAAGGCTAAGCGTGTGCTGCTTAGGCGCCTTGGGCTCATTGAGGTGACGACGCTCCCATCTCCAATGACATGCTGAGCAAATATGCCTGCATCTTTGAGCGACCACTTGCGGAGGACATGTTGGAAGCCTTCGCAGATTTCTATGGTTGGTAGGTGCCAAGCTTCTCCAACCCCGAGGCCTGCCCCGAGCGGGCTCGGCCGCGCCTTGTCGAGGCGTAGCCTTTTTGCGGTATTGCTACAACGCCCCCATCCCCCCATGGATTGTAACCTCAAAATTATGTTTTGGAACGTGCGGGGCTTAAACTCCAGTACTAAACGCTCTGCCGTGCGCAGTGTGATCTCCACTGCATCCCCTTCCATTGTCTGCCTCCAGGAGACGAAACTCGCTCATGTCTTCGACCCCCTCGCTCTCGACACTCCTGGCCCACAGTTTGAGGATTTTTACTTCCTGCCGGCACCCGGCACCCGCGGCGGCGTTCTTCTTGCCTGGCGGCGATCTGAGGCCTCCATTTCCAACCCGTTGATTGGGGAGCACCATATTACGGTGCTGGTCACCCCCCTAACAGTACGAACCACTCGTGGTTAACTGGTGTGTATGGTCCACAGGACGACAATGCAAAACTCGACCTTCTCGCTGGTCTCCAGGACATGCGCCCTCCCGCATTGGTCCTTGGCTTCTCGAAGGCGACTTCAACATGATCACCTCCACGGCGGATAAAAACAACTCGAACCTTAACCACCTTGTCATGAGAAGGTTCATATGGTTCATTGTTGCTGAGGAGCTTCGATACATGTACCTTCATGGCCGCCGCTACACGTGGTCAAGCGAGCGCGACTCCCCTACGCTCGTGCGAAATGACCGTGTTCTTTGCACCTCCGGTTGGGAGATTGTGCACCCACATTGCCAGCTACACTGCCTCACTTCCGCTGCATCTTATCGCTGCCCTTTGGTCATCGACTGCGCTGCGCGCCCACCCGGGGCTAGGCGGTTCCATTTTGACGCTTTTGGCCAAAAATGGAAGGCTTCCAAGATGCAGTCCACGAGGGATGGAATGCTTTACCCCCCGACCCCGACCCCTTCCGGTGACTCGTCTCCTGCCTCATGAGCACTGCTAGGCACCTCCAATGTTGGAGCGCATGTACCATTGGGAACGTGTCCCTCTAGCTCATGGTGGCATGAGAGATCATTGCGCGACTCGACGCCGCCCAGGACCTTCGACCCCTCTCCTCGGGCGTAGGCTCAAGGCTTCCTACCTCAGACTTGCCTCCCTCGAACGAACAATTGCGCGACAGCGTGTGCGCCTAGCTTGGCTCCGCAGTGATGACGCTTCTGTGCCCGCGCTTAAGGTGCACGCCTCGCACCGCAAGCAACGCAACTACATGGCCTCCGTGCGCGTTGGCGACCAGGTGATCTCAGACCACGAGGGCATGGCCGAGGCGGCCTACAACCACTTCACCACCATCCTTGGCATCGACTCCGGGCGCGACTTCACGCTGGATCAGACCAGCCTGCACGTCAATTCCTTCGACCTCCTGGACCTCGAGGCCCCTTTCTCTAAGGATGAAATTTGGCGAGCCGTGAAAAGCCTTCCAACGGGAAAGGCACCTGGCCCCGATGGCTTCACCTCCGAGTTCCTACACACCTGTTGGGACATCATGAAGCAGAATGTTTGCGATGCCTTCGACAAGCTCTACACCATGAACGGGCGCGGCTTCCAAAATCTCAACGAGGCCCTCCTCACGCTGCTCCCCAAGAGACCAGAAGCCACCTCCCTCTGGGACTACCGGCCCATAAGTCTCATCCACCTGATTTCCAAGCTTTTCGCCAAAGTCCTAGCCTTGCGTCTCGCTCCAAGGCTTAGCTCGATGATCTCCATGAACCAAAGCACGTTCATCGCTGGACGGTGCATCCATGACAACTTTCTTCTCGTCCAACAAACAGCGCGCCTCCTCCATAACCTCAAGACCCACCATATGCTACTTAAGCTCGACATCGCCCGAGCCTTCGATTCCATCTCGTGGCCCTTCCTGCTTCAGGTCCTGCAGCACCTAGGCTTCGGCCACCGTTGGCGTGACTGGATCTCGATCCTCCTCTCCACCGCATCGACACGGATCATGATCAATGGCCACCATGGCCCACCTATCGACCATGCTTGCGGCCTCAGACAGGGCGACCCTATCTCCCCCATGCCGTTCACCATTGTCATCGATGTCCTAAACTCGCTCCTCCTCCGGGCAGTTGACACTGGCCTCCTACAGCGTCTCACGACACGCCACGTGGCCTCGAGCATTTCTCTCTATGCGGACGACGTCATCATCTTCTGCCACCCCGACAGCCAAGACATTGCCACCATGCGCGAGCTCCTTCGGGTGTTTGGGGTGGCCTCGGGGCTCCGCACCAACTTCGACAAATGGTCCGCAACACCAATCCAATGCAGCGATGACCACATTGACACGATCAGGGCTGAGATGCAATGTCCGATCAAGCATGACCTCAGGTCCTGGGTACAAGACATCAGGGGAGCAATTGGCCCAGTGGCCCTGCTCCAGTACGTTGACCTTTGGTAGCAGATCCGGTATGTCGAGCTCTCGGCCACCCCGACACCCTTACATGGAGATGGACGACCTCTGGCCTCTACTCGGCTAGCTCCTGCTACCAGGCCCTTTTCTATGGGTCCTGCGGTGACAATCACTGGAAACTCACGTGGAAGCCATGGGCATCTCTTCGCATCAAGTTCTTCATGTGGCTCGCGATGCAAGAGCGCTGCTGGACGATGGACCGCCTACTCCGACACGGCCTCTCTGACGACAACATGTGCGCCCTTTGTGACTAAGAGCCCGAGACCATGCAGCACCTCCTTGCGGGCTGCTCCTTCTCTAGGCAGATTTGGCACGAGATCCTGGCCTGGGAACGAGCTCCTACTAGCCTTCTCGATGGCAACACCCCCTTCCAAACTTGGTGGGCAACCTCTATAAACCATGTGTCCACCCCCGCTCGCAAATGCCTCGCTTCCATCATCATCCTCAATGCTTGGTGGATCTGGAAACACCGCAATGGTTGTGTCTTCGATCACAATCTATCATTCCTCTCCCACCTCACCACAACCATCAAAGACGAGGTGCGCCTATGGGCCAAGGCCGGCGCCGCAGGGATTAGCAACATCATTCCTGAGAGTTAGACTTTTTGCATTTTGGGGATGAACAGCCCCTTGTTATGTCTGCTCCACCGCCCGCGATCATGCCTCTAGCGTACATGGCTTGCGTGTGGTTGTAATCTCTTGCTGTAAACTCTTATTCTATCAATGCAAAGATACGCAGCTTGCGTATTTGCGAAAAAAGTAAACTTTGATGATGTGTCTCATGAGTTTAGTTTCTCCAAATTCCGTAGACAACCTCGTGATAAAGAATTACCTAGTAAGGATGACATTATTGGTCTTGCTTCTATTGCCATGCCTCCTGCTGATACGTTAGAACAACATTTGCTAGACCATGTAAATGACATGCATACAAATGAAAGAGATGAAATAGATGAGATATTCTTTAAACAAATGCCTGTTTTGAAACATAATTTGCCTATTGAAACTCTTGGAGATCCTCTTCCTCCCAAGAGTGATATGGTGTTTGAACTTAAACAATTACCTGATACTTTCAAATATATCATGTTCTTATTAGTGCTAACCAGTCAGAGCATGAAGAAAAGAGATTATTGAAAACTCTGAGGAAGCACCGTGTCGCTATTGGATATACTCTTGATGATATTAAGGGCATTACTCCCACTCTATGTCAGCGCAAGATTAATATGGAGCCTGATGCTAATCCAGTTGTTGATCACTAGCGATGATAAATCCTAAGATGAAGGAAGTGGTAAGAAATGAAATATTAAAGCTTGTGGAAGCAGGTATAATCTATCCTATAGCTAATAGTAGATGGGTAGGTATTGTTCATTGTGTCCCTAAGAAGTAAGGTATTACTGTTGTCCCTAATGATAAAAATGAACTTATCCCACAAAGAAATATAATAGGTTACAGGATGGTAATTGATTTTAGAAAACTAAACAAAGCTAATAGGAAAGATCATTACCCTCTACCGTTCATTGATAAAATGCTAGAAAGATTACCAAAACATACACATTTCTATTTTCTATATGGATACTTTGGCTTTTCCCAAATACGTGTGTCACAAGAGGATCAAGATAAAGCTACTTTTACATGACCTTTTGGTACTTTTGCTTATACACGTATTGTCGGTGTACAAAAAGAGGGGTACGCTTTTTGTACCCCTATGACTGTGCACGGGCAGTCTGAGCCACGGGCGCCGCCGCACCAAGCCTGGCAAGGGAGGTAGAAACAAGGTAAGGTCGAAGTCAAAGAGGAGCAGAACGACGCCAAGACCAAGACCACAAAGAGCAAAGGGGACGAAGCGCCCCCCCGGCAAGATCCTTGCCGGGAGGCGGTTTTTGCAAACCCGACAAGACCCTTGCTGTGGCAGCTCGCCCCACACCTACGGAGCGGGTCACCCTTGAGTCCATTGCCCCCATGGGGCAAGGATTCGGGAGGCATCCCCGTGGTGGTATGCGGATCTTTGTGAAGACATTCGAGATTAGATGCACACTTTAGAAGATGATGGTCCTTGGCGGGATCCCAGCCAAGGAAAACCCCAAGGCCCCCGGCAAGAGCCTTGCCGGGGATGGCAGCAGGCGCCACGGCAAGACCCTTGTCAGGACCCCGACAAGACCCTTGCCGGGGCCGCGGCAAGGCCTTTGCAAAGGGCACCCGCGAGGCGACCATCGGACCCGCGCTAGTCACGCCTCCACCACCGTTCGCATGCAGCTGCCGACCCAACCAGCTGGGCAGGCACCTGCGTGGCGGCGTGCAGATCCTCGTGGAGACCCACCGCTGCGCCACCTCAGCTGCTTGCCTGCCTACATGGCATCGCAGGCACCGCTGGCCAGGGCGCGTGTCGACGCGGGAGAGAGCGGCGACGGACGAGACAGGGCTCTCCCCCGCCCCCGATAAAGTAAGGACACCTAAGCAAGGCGCATTAAATGCGCCTTGTCATGTAATGCGAGGGATAACCTCGCATCACTGTACCCTTTCCACCTCCTGTGTGCCACTGTGGCAGCCCCTTTCCCTATAAAAGGAGGCCCCAGGCGACCAGGAAGAGGATTCAGCTTTTTGGAGCTCCTCACGCCCCATAGCTAGCTCAAGAACACAAACATATAATCCACCAAAGCAGGATTAGGGTTTTACGCATCTTCACGGCCTGAACCTGGGTAAAGGAATCGTGTACTGCCTGCTCGATCCGCTCTTCTCACGGCCCCCGCGCCCCGCAACCGCAGAAAGGGATTCTCGTAATCCCATAGGTGTCGTTTCCCACCGACATCTTTGGCGCGCCAGGCAGGGGCTGCGCAGTTGTGAGAATCGGCTTTAGCAGTTAGTTCGACGCTTCTTCATCGTCATGGCGCCCAAGAAGAAGACGACGGTGGCGGTTGGCCCGTCGGACGCCGGGCATCCCGTCCCGACGCGGGCGAGCAGCGGACCGGTCGCCGAAAGGACCCGGGGCGCTGTTCGCGAACACCAACACCGTCCCAGCAGCCGGAGTTTGGGAGGCGGCGATGTTCGTGCACCCGGTAACGGGCCGCACGCCGCCAAATCCAAAGACGGAGCCGGGTCCTCCGCAGGTGGCGCGGGACCTTCCGAGGTCGCTGCTGCCCCGCCTGCTGGCGGCGCGAGGGCCTCCAGGACTCCCACTCCGGCGCCGACGCCGCGTTCCTCTCAAGCGGCGCACGACGAGCGGCGTGATCACCCCGAAGACCCCGGGCGTCGCCGCGGGAAAAGCCCCGAGCGCCACTCCTGGGATGTAGAAGACCTGTCCGCTCGCCGAGGCGCTGGTGAAGACGGCGTGCGACCGCGCGGTCGTGATAGAGCTCCTTCTGACATGGTCAGAAGTCGAAGTGCGTCGCGATCCGTGCAGGTTTCGCTGCCACCGACGCCAGCAGAAGCCCTGGCGCGCACGCAGTTGCTCCTCGACTTTCCTCCCACTACAGGGAAACTCGACGAATGGAGAGCCACCATCCGAAGCCTTGTTGCGGTGGCCAACAAAGATGAGCCGACCCCGACGGAGCCCCCGGGTCGACGTTTCGACGGAGTCCGGCGTACCAGTGGCAGGAAGGCTGGCGGCGCCGCGACCACGGTGCACTCGCCTCCTCCTCGCCCGGTGCCACGGACACCTGCCCGTTGCGACGTTGCGGGCGACGAAATCTCCGTAGCGTCGTCCGACCCGCGGACCCACCAGGACCAACGCCAGGTCCTTCGGGATCGGGAACATGAAGATGCTCGGACCACCATCGAGCGCCGGCGCGGAGCGCGCCACCAGTCAGATAGGCGAGCGGGGCCTGCTGTGGACCACCCGGCACCGGAGAGCCCTAGGGGCCTACCTTACGAGGTAGGCTGCCCGACTTTTACCCGTGAGCTGCGGCAGTTCTAGTGGCCCACTTACCGCACTTTCAAACCTGACGTGGGCGAGAAGTACGACGACAAGACCCACCCATCCGAGTTCCTCAGCATCTACACCATTGCGACGTAGGCTGCCAGAGCTCGCGATGATAAGGTGCTTGCAAATTACTTCCCGTTGGCTCTTAAACGCAATGCCATGTCATGGTTGATGCACTTGCCGGTAGACTCCATTTCCTCCTGGTCGGATTTGTGCCATGAGTTCGTGGGCGCCTTCACTGGCGGTCACCAAGCTCATGGCCAAGCGAGTGATCTCGACGTCATTCCCCAGAAGGGAGGCGAGAGTCTCCGCAAGTACATACAGAGGTTCAGCCGGGTACAGTACAATATTCCAGATGTTCACCCCGCCGCCATCATCAGCGCGTTCCATCAGAACGTTCGGAACCGCAAGATGCACGAAGAGCTGGCGATGAACAAGGTGAAAGATGTCGCGGAGCTCTATGTTCTCGCGGACAAATGTGCCCGGGCTGAAGAGGGGAGGAAGTACCCCGGCGAAGATGCCGACGTGGAAACCGACTCCTCTGAAGAGGACACCGCCGCCCCAGCGAAGAAAGGCCGGCACCACAACAGGAAGCGCAAAGGTAAAGCTGTGCTTGTCGTCGAGGGGTCTGACAACACCGGCTCCACCAAGAAGACCAAGGCAGGTGACCCCGGCAAGGAAATTGCCGGATGTGTCGCCTGCCAGGCCTTGGCGGTTGCCGAGAAGCCAGGCAACTCCGACAAGCGATACTGCAAGATCCATCGCACCAAAGGCCATGCTCTCCAAGACTGCCGGCAGGTTGAGCTCCTCGCTGAGAAGCAGAGGGATGAATACAAGAGGCGGGACAAGGAGAAGGGCCAGGACGGTGCTGAGGGATCCGGCAAGAAACGCGACTGCCAGGCGGGCCGTCGCGGCAAGGATAAGCAACAAGAGAGGCCCGCTCGGGGCCGTGAAGGAAAGCCAGAAGATGACGATCACGAAGAGGACGACGAGTCCGACAACCAAGAGTTCCAGAAAGCTACAGAGGCCATGTGCGTTGACGGCGGCGCTTCGCTGCATGCCTCTTGGCGCCGGCTTAAACAGTGGGCGCGAGAAATTACAGCAGCAGAGCCGTCGTTTGATGCCCAGAGGCCGCTGAAGTGGTCCAGCACACCTATCATTTTTGACTCTGAGGACCACCCTGATCGCACTACTGCGGTCGGGTGCTTGCCGTTGTTGGTTTCACCAACAATACGCAACCTCAAGGTGACAAAAATGTTAGTAGATGGCAGGGCCGGTCTGAACTTGATCTCGCCTGCCGTGATCGAGAAGCCGCAGATCCCTGATGGAGACCTCGAAGAAACAGGCACGTTTCAAGGGGTCAGCCTGGGGAGAAGCCAACCCAAGGGAAAGGTCATGTTGCCCGTAACTTTCGGGAGCGACCTGAACTTCAGGACGGAGAGGATTGTGTTTGATGTTGCCAAGATCCCCTTGCCCTACAACGGGATCTGTCGGGGATATACCCCGCGGTGTAAACCGGCCGGAAGTTAACCCGGCCGGACTTGGCGGTTTGTCTGAAGACCCGCCCTGACCTTGGCGGTTTACAAGCAACCCGCTTGGTCGTTATGACTCACTGGTAACCCGGCGGGCGGATCAGACGGATGACAAGGCCCAAGGCCCAGAAGGCCGGTTCAACTATTGTGGGCCGGTTTAAGAGGAAAGGAATATTTGTCTTATAAAGAGTTAAGACCTGGACTTGTATCCGGTTTGTATTAGAGATAGACTATTCCTAATCCTAATAGGACTCCACATGTAAACCGCCCCTTCAACATATATAAGGAGGGGCAGGGCTCCCAAAAGGGGGACAAGTTAGAAGTTACAAGCTACAAGCAAGAAGAAACAATCTCTAGGGCTAGACACAAAGAGCCGGTAAACCGGCGATTCCCTTATGAGCATAATGAGATCTAGCCTCAAACAGCATGTAGGGTTATTACCGGATGATGTTTCCCGGGGCCCGAAGCTGTCTAAACCCTCGTCTTGTGTGTTGATCCGCCCTGCGTCTCTCGTCCCACTCAACCCCTCTCAAGCTACCACATAGATGCGTTGGCCTCGCGACTAAGTCCTGACACGAAGGACATCTGCCGTGACAAAACCACGACAGTTGGCGCCCACCGTGGGGCCTGCGCACTATGGTGTTGAGTTCTTGGAGGGATCTTTTTTAGGGTTCGAGAAGCTTGCAAATTTCCGCATAAAGAAAGCCGGTTTGAGCAGCGCGAGCAAGGTTGAGGCGAGAGTTCGGGTTATGCGTCTGCACGCCGCCGCGAGTCGCTGTTTTCATTGCAGGTTCGACCAAAAAGCCGCTACTCGTACCCAAGTCGTCGAATCCAAGATGGATACAAAGCCGAACTGGCCATTGCTGTCCACGTATGTTTCCTAAGGCAGAGGCAGTAAGAATTTTTCGAGCAGTAATACAACAGCCCAAATACTATTACTTCAAGGTCTTCAACTAGTACTGGACACGTCAAGCTACAGCGTTCAGTACCTACTACAATGGTGGCAGACGTACATCCCTCAAAACCTGCAAAGGAGAGGTCCACAAGTGCTGCTCATCGATCTGCGTTAAAAGCCAACAGACAAACGGAGGACGGCGGTCGGTACAAGTCCCCAGCGCTTGAGGCTGGCTTTTGCAGGGGCCATGACCCGGAAGATACGGACATGGAATTAGTAAAACCGATCATGATTTGGAAAAGGGAAACCAGATATGGATTGGACTCCGATTCTGCTGGCTCGCATCATCGATGCGGTCCGCCTCCGCTGGCCTGCCTCTGCTGTGGATGGCAATCTTCGAGTCGCCTGCGCCGCGCTCCATCTAGAGCCGCCAGGGCGCATCGCCGTCGGCCGTCCTTCGCCTCCGTTATACCGGGTGTTTTTGTTGTCTCAGCGGCCTCGTCTTCAAACTGCCGTTCTGGACCGCCAGCCGCCTTTTTTCTTTTGCTGAGGCATCCATCTTGAGCCGGTCGTGCTGCCCTCCTACTGCCAGCGCCGCCTCGTTCTGGTCTTCTCCAGCTCGTCCCGCTTGTGGCCCGGCCATCCTGCCAGCTTGCCTTAATTCCCCTTCGCCTTTGCCGCTGAGCC
Source organism: Aegilops umbellulata (assembly GCA_032464435.1). Lineage (NCBI taxonomy): Eukaryota > Viridiplantae > Streptophyta > Magnoliopsida > Poales > Poaceae > Aegilops > Aegilops umbellulata. The sequence goes on from CP136055.1 coordinate 98,092,143, forward strand.
ATCCTGCCCTCTGCTCTCGAGCGCCTGACGCTGCCTGAAGGAGAGGGGAAGTGGGGGAGTGTTGAAACTGCCTGGCCGGATGCCGTTCAGGACTCCAAGGACTTACTACTAGTGATAATTGAAGAACAAAATGGCACAATTTCCAAGGGCCATCATCCATCACGTGAAAGACAAAGACTAGTCAAAGTGATAAATCAATTTCTCCATTGCTGCTCCACAGCGCAACGACGACGCTAAACTTGTTATGGTCAGACGCCGTTCCTGCATCCGTCTACACGACAGTGTCTGATGAACGCGTGAAGGGCCCAACAGTTTGTAGTCCAAAATACGTTGACACTGGAGGCCCTGCAAGCATCACCATGCCAGGCTACCAGAAAGTTCATCCAACACCAGCATCCTTGTTTATTTGACAAAAATACCAGGTGCTATTTATCTTATTTATTTTTAAGCACATATTAATTCATCCAAAACAAAACTACTTTGCCCTGCTATATCTTATATGCAGGAGAATTATCTATTACAAAGTGGTATTACCCCACGTCCGCTCTCGCGTCTGCACCGGTTTACAACACCACGGATGACTCGCCCGTCTGCTCTCATGGCGGTTCACGTGTCCGCACCGGCTTACAAACGTCGCGGCCGACTCACCCATCCGCAGCGGGTTACCACACCGCGGCCGGTTCACCCGTGACGCGATTTCAATTTCACGTAGCGATCGTCAATTTCATGGCGGATTATTTCCGGCCTGACATATCAGGTGATATCTATCTAAAACATATTTTATTGACACATATTATTTTGTCAAAGAGCAGTTTATCTTTGCCTTGGTTTGCAATATTGTTGATGCAGGACAATTGTTCACTACATCAACACACGCGATTGACTTATTGTATGCCCCTGCGGCCGATTCTCCCGCCGCGCCGGTTTACATCAGCTTGCCGGGACCGCACCCGCGATTAACTCGCCCGTCCGTGCCGGTTTACGACACCGGTGCCGATTTTTCCCGTCCGCGTCGGCTTACAATGCCGCGGCCGATTCATTTATCCGAGCTGCCTCTGATACTGCGGTCGTCTTTGTCATCTGTCTCTCGCGGCCTGGTCTACATCAACATACCGGGTCGCACCTGTCTGCATGAGCTGTTTATTGAGCATGAGCAAGTCACAACTTGGGTAACCCGGTTTTTCTTTCAAACAAAATGGAGGCAAATTATCATCAACCGCCGTCGGCACTGGATGGCTCAATGGGCAGGCACACCAATCGCCGCCACTACAGTTTGGGTAACTTCAAATCACCAGTTGGAAGGAACCATTGGCCGAGTTGCTAACACGGCTCATACATGATCATTTATAATCCGCCGCAGTCACCTCAACCTTCTATGGATTCACATCGTGCCATCAACATCAATGATATACAAGTTATGCCGGTTTATATCACGGTCAAATATGGAGAGTTTCAAGCCAACTCCTCGAGTCACCTTGAGACTTGGGGGCTACGATGACATGACTCAACAAATCTTGCTAGTTTCAGCCGGTTTAAGAACCCCAGGACGATGGAGGGAAAGATAACTTGTCCCGGAGGCTACTGTTATATTGATGAAAATTTAAAGGCCGTCACAAAATTTCCGGTTTAGAAAGTATATGACAGTTACAAAATCCCGGCTCAATGAAGAAGATCCGGGTCATCAGAAAGGATTCCGGTTTAAAATCCGGCGCAAGGGAAGTCAGTCTCACTGAAGCTCGAATATCCGGTTTACAATCCGGTTTAAGAGGAAACTATCTCTTGCGAAGCTCTGAAGCTCTCAAATCCGGTTTAAAAATTTCCGGTTCAAAAAGGAATTTTAACTTCTCGCAAGTTCGAGTTGAAAGGCCGTCAGAAAATTTCGGGCTGAAAATGAAGAATCCGGTTTACAATCCGGTTCAAGAGAAAGATGTCTCCCACAAAGCTTTGAAGCTCTCACTATCCGGGTTAACATCCGGTTCAAGAAGGATTTATCTCTTGCAAAAAGTTAAAGGGTGCCAAAGAGGACCTGCTGCCATGATGCACGGTTCAAACATGGGTATCCTGCCTTATTGGCCTGACATATTATTGATCACATGGGGGCTCCCGCTTTATAAAGCGGGGTATCTATTCTTTATATCATGTGTGGTTACACGGGGTTGTTTTCAAGCAACATCCGGTTTACCCCTTGCAAGTCTTAACAAGATCACTTGAGGCTTCCTGTTCAAACATAGGTCGTATTCGAACCAAAGAGAACATAGCTATCCTTATGAGGTCATTTGGGGGCTCGATCATGTTTGAACCGATGCAATACCTCTTGGCCGGCGAAAGCCACCAGAGTCATTTGGGGGCTCGGTCGCGTCCGAACCGATGCAACACCTCTTGGCCGGCGAAAGCCACCAGAGTCATTTGGGGGCTCGGTCGTGTCCGAACCGATGCAATACCTCTTGGCCGGCGAAAGCCACCAGAATCATTTGGGGACACGGTCACGTCTGAACCGGTCACGCCTCTTGGTCGGCCCATGGGCCTTAGAGTCATTTGGGGGCTTGGTCGAACCCGAACCATAGCAATGCCACTTGGCCGACGTAATGCCACGCGTCATTTTGGGGTCCTGGCTGACTGGCACCATCGCTACGCCTTCGGGGGGCTTGGTTGCGTCTGACCATGGTAATTCCATCGGACCAAGCTCAGTAGAGCTCTTCTTTTGCAAAAAGTTGTTGCCATTGCTTTTGCTTTAATAGCCTTTCTTGAGAAGTTGCTATTTTATTTGCGTTTTTTAAACCGACAGTATTTTGTACCGGTTCAAACAGCTAAATTGGCGGAACACGGTCCATTTTTAGACCGGAGATTATCTGCCCGGTTTGATTTTTTGTTACCATCCTATTATGGAGTAAACCGGTATTTATCAACCCGGCTCGGCTTTCAACTACAAGTTGTGAGTGCATGATCAAATTATAATCCGGAGATTATCAGCCCGGTCTAGTTTGGCTACAAGTCACCAGTATTATATATGGTTAATCCGGTGTTTATCACAGCCCGGTACGGTTTTATCGTAAACCGGCACAATATGGAAGGAGTTATCATTACTCAAGATTGGGGTTATCACTCTTACTACAAAAAGTTGGTAAACCAACGATGTGATTCAATGTCACAGGTATGATATATTTCATATTTTTAAGTGCATCCTTGGTTATAAACCCAGGTTATATGTTGGGCATTATGACCCGTCCGACGGTAAACCGCCAGGACACTTTAAACTTGTTGTATGCAGAAACAGGTTGAATAACGCATGGTTATAAATTATCCGGTGTTTATTAAACCGGCCTGGCTTTAAGACGATAAAGTTGCCAGTATATGATGATAAATTATCCAGTGTTTATTAAACCGGTCTGGCTTTGGACTATAAGTCGCCAGTATATATTTGGATTGCGCCATTGGAATCATGCGCTTATGAGTTATTGGATTATACTATTCAAATAGCCAAACTTGGCTGAATTTTCATTATGATATTGGATGAATAAGATTTTCATACCAGATTATATTATCTTGAATAGCCATCATGGCTGGATTTTTATTATGGTTATCAATAACCAGTATTATAATTAAGGTTTTCAAAGTCGCTTTAGCGCAATGGCTTTCATATTATCAATGGATATGATTTATTCTACAATTGAAGGAATAGTCCCGAGTCGCTGCAGGCTTACTACCCGGCACTTGGGGGCTACATTGTTCAAAGTTGAGATTCAAATATGCAAGTCTCATGTCGCTGCAAGCATGCACCATGACACTTGGGGGCTAATGCAAAGTCATTTTTGCTCATCTTATTAAAGACCCAACTCATCACATCGTAATGAGCCGGCCCTTGGGGGCTACACATTGCTGTTCAAAGTTTACAAGATTATACTTACAAAGTCCCTGCTGATTATTACATAATGACCCGGCCCTTGGGGGCTACATTGGTTGAAGTTTTATGGGCATCAATCAATTGCAAGTCCCAGGTTGCTGCAAGCATGACAACCCGGCACTTGGGGGCTACAGGTATTATATTATTATCGAAGAAAGATTTTCAAATTCTCTGTTGAGCAAATCAGATTGACCCGGCGTCACCAATCATTATGACCCTGTGGCTGCAACCCGGTGTCATCAATAATCATAAACTGATGTTGGCAACAATCATGAACCGGTGTCTGCAACAATCATAATCCGGGGAGTAGATGTAGTGTGTGCTTATGCTCTTCTGATATTTGCAGGAGTAGTTCATTCTTGGGACATGTTTTAAATCAATAATGTTCCTCATTGTGTTAAATCAAGCCTTGTAGAGTACAATATACACACTAGACTGTTTCTGAACGTGTTAAATCAACAATGTGTATGTGTTACTGTATCCTAGTAATTCTGCTGTGTCACTGTATCCCAGTAAAGCAAGATGCTTGTTATATTCATGTTCCTGATGATATTGGTGTACACTCAATTTGGTTATTTCTTCTAGTTCTGCTACTAGTTGCTGTGTACTCCTAGTGCTGTAGTTGCTGTGTAGTAATACAGAAATATTAATGCTCAAATATGATGATCTGGCCTGCAGTGCACCTACAGTTTTCATTTCTATGATCAATTTAGAGAGTTGCACATGTCAGTATATTGTATACTAAAAAAATCCTAGCTAGTGAGAAAATTTTAGTCACTCCATGAACGCATACTGGTTAGTGTTAGTCATACTATTTATGTACATCTCATTTGCTGTCAGTTCTTGCTTATAAGTTATTGGATCCCTCATTGGCTACTATTTGATGTTCTATACATTCTTATTCTTATATGTTCATTCTTGTTTTTCGCACAGGTGAAGTGCGAATCCAAGTTGGAAGCTTGAAGCATATCAACAAAGACTAGCATATTATGTGTTGTAAATGTAGGCAGTAGTAGGCTTATCTGGGCTGTAGTATACTGTAACGTTTGTAATAGACTAATGCCGTGTTGTTTTGGACGAATTTCATTTGCTATTTGGATTGTTTGAAATAATGATTGTGTATGTGATTTGAATACCCGTCAAATGGAAACCTGACAAGGGGGTCCAAGTTATAATGGTTGTTTGACAGATTTTGAAATTTTTGATGTGTGGGATCAATTTTGTGATAAGCATGACAAGTGGGACCAATCTGATTGGTGGGACTAGTGGCAAAAAAAGGACGAAAATAAAAAATCAGTAGACTGTAAAAGGCTGCATCTTAGAAAAAAAGGCCGAACTAATGGCCCAAGCCCATGTAGCTAGTGAAAATTAACAAGAAAAAATACATTAAAAATGCCGAATTGTAGGGCTAGGCCCATGTAGAAAACCGAATTGGACCGGGCTGAATCTTGTGCCACATCAGCTTGCCATGCTGGATGCCTACGTGGCCTGGGGAGGTTGCTAGTGACCAAAAATTTGGTCGTGGAACCAACGACCTTTTACAGAAGGTCAATAATTTCAGTTTACGACCACCAGCTTTTGACCTTCTGGTTTTGGTCACAAAAAGGTCGCAAATAAAAAACTATGACCTTTCAGAGACAAATAGTGAGGGTCACAAGTTGACATATTTCTTGTAGTGCGTGTGATTCTCCTATGGACTGCCACCCAGGCACAAAGGGATCATGAGATTATTCATGCTAGAAACTTCCGTGTGCAGCCACAAGCCATTATGGGCTCTGGCATAGTTGAGTATGTTGTGTGACCTCTTTCAGTGGTAGACTAGCAGATGTAGGGGATGTAGGTGGTACGGTCTACCCATCAAAAGAGTTAATGCTTCTGAAAGACTGTGTCTCGGTCATCCGTTTCTCAAACACCATGTAGTGTGAGAAATCCAACGGAGGAGATCGAGTCTTGTGGGGAAAAGTGTGCAAACCTCTGTAGAGTGTACAAACTAATCATGGTTAGCCGTGTCCCCGGTTATGGACATCTTGAGTATCTAGTTCCTGGATTATCATGTGGATCTCATCACTCTTAGTTATAAAATTTGATTGGGATATTAATTACCTTTTAATTGGGATTAAGATGGGGTTTACCATTCTCAATGTTTAACAACTACCATGATAGTTAAATAAAATTTATTCCTTTGTTGTAGGAAAAAATTGGCTTTTCGCAAAACATATTAACCATACAGCCTCCACGAGCCATATATGCATGTAGTGATAGCATTATTCTGTTCATTACTCCCTTTTGTTACATTGCCAGCATATTCCATGTGCTGACCCATTTTCGGGCTGTAACGTATCATGTTGCAGACTTTTCAGACGACGAGTAAGGAGCCTTAGGTCGTGGTCTTTCACTCAGTGATGCCGTTGGAGTTGATGGACTCACTTTATCTTCCAAGCCTTCCGGTGTTATCGTATTAGATGGCCTTAAGCCATATTTATTGTAATAAGTTCTCTTTTGAGACATTCGATGTAATAAGTGTGTGATTGCTACTCTGTTATAAATCCTTCAAGTACTGTGCGTGTCAGCATTACCGATCCAGGGATGATACTGATGCACAGAGATCAGACTGTTTGAGGTCTGGTCGCTACAACCTTCATCAAATATATAGAGAGAATTTACCTTTACTACCTGTGTCGGGTTATCAAGACCATGTATTTCTTCAATAGGTGGTAAATTTTTAACATCTTCAGCTTTAATACCATTTTCTTTCATAGATTTCTTTGTCTCTTGCGTATCTTCAGGACTGAGAAATAGAATACCCCTTTTCTTCGGAGTTGGCTTAGGAGTTGGTTCGGGAAGTGTCCAATCATTTTCAGTACTCAACATATTATTCAATAACAATTCAGCTTGATCAATAGTTCTTTCCTTGAAAACACAACCAACACAACTATCCAGGTGGTCTCTGGAAGCATCGGTTAGTCCATTATAAAAGATATCAAGTATTTCATTTTTCTTGAGAGGGTGATCAGGCAAAGCATTAAGTAATTGGAGAAGCCTCCCCCAAGCTTGCGGGAGACTCTCTTCTTCAATTTGCACAAAATTATATATTTCCTTAAGGTAGCTTGTTTCTTATGAGCGGGGAAATATTTAGTAGAGAAGTAATAAATCATATCATGGGGACTACGCACACAACCAGGATCAAGAGAATTAAACCATGTTTTAGCATCACCCTTTAATGAGAACGGAAATAACTTAAGGATATAGTAGTAACGAATTCTCTCCTCATGAGTGAATTGGGTGGCTATATCATTTAATTTAGTAAGATGTGTGTCACGCCCAAGATGCGACCCTATCCTAAAGGAACTCGAAGGTCCCACCAAGGATAGAAGCGCATCTTGAAGACGCTTTTGCAAGGTGGATATCATTACATCAACATTACATAATAGTGGGGATACAACCAAGACATACAATGTCACATGAATACAACAATACATCATATACAAGATCAACATCCGACTACGGACGAAACATAAACAGAAAACTCGAACGACATCCACCCTACTAGCCCAGGCTGCCGACCAGGAACCTAACCCAAGATCGATGAAGAAGAAGAACTCCAACACAAGTAACATCGCTCTCGCGTCATGATCATCGCATAACCTGTACCTACAACTGGTGGTGTAGTAATCTGTGAGCCACGAGGACTCAGCAATCCCATTACCATGGGTATCAAGACTAGCAAAGCTTAAAGGTTAAGGAAGGGGTAAAGTGGTGAGGTTGCAGCAGCGACTAAGCATGTATGGTGGCTAACTTACGCAAACAAGAGCGATAAGAGAAGCAAAGCAAACAGTCGCCAACTAGTAATGATCAAGAAGTGATCCTGAACTCCTACTTACGTCAAACATAACCCATAAACCGTGTTCTCCTCTCGATCAACCCCGAAAAGAGACCATCACGGTTACACACACGGTTGATGTATTTTAGAAGAGTTTACTTCAAGTTTACTACAACCAGATATCAAAAAATTCCCATCTGCCACATAACCGCGGGCACGACTTTCGAAAGTTCAAACCCTGCAGGGGTGTCCCAACTTAGCCCATGATATGCTCTCGCGATCAACGAAGGATATTCCTTCTCCCGGGAAGACCCGATCAGTCTCGGAATCTCGATAACAAGACATTTCGACAATGGTAAAACAAGTCCAGCAAGACCTCCCGGCGTGCCGACACCCTGATAGTAGCCGCGCGTATCTCTTCTCAGGCCACGACCGGATGAGCAGTCCGTACAACTAAAACCAGGCCTCGAGTTTCCCCAAGGAGGCGCTGCAAGGGGATCTAGTTCGGACCAACACTTAGACAAGCATTGGCCCGGGGGGCTAAAATAAAGATGACCCTCGAGAGAGCGACTCCCAAGGGAAAAGTAGGTGGTGGTGAGGCAAATGGTAAGACCAATGTTGGGCCTTGCTGGAGGAGTCTTATTCAAAGCGAACTGTCAAGGGGGTCCCATAAATCACCCAACCGCGTTAGGGACACAAAATCCGGGAACATAATACCGATATGACGGAAACTAGGGCGGAAAGAGTGGAACAAAACACCAGGCATAAGGCCGAGCCTTCCACCCTTTACCAAGTATATAGATGCATTAATAATATAAGAGATATTGTGATATCCCAACATAAACATAAACCAACATGGAGCAATCTTCATCTTCACCTGCAACTAGCAACACTGTAAGAGGGGCTGAGCAAAAGCGGTAACATAGCCAAACAACGGTTTGCTAGGAAGGGTGACAAAGGTTAGAGGTTCATGGCAATTTGGGAGGCTTGAGCAGCAAGTGGTAGGTAACGCAGCATAGCGACAGAACGAAGCAACTAACATAGCAATGATAGTAATGAGATCCAAGGTGACGGTCATCTTGCCTGAGATCTCGCTAGGAAGAAGAACGATTCCATGAAGAAGATGAAGCCGCGAAGACGAACCAAGCGTAGACGAACGAATCCTCATGATCGCAACGAAACGGGAACTATCGAGAAGAAGCACACAACATGGTAAACACACCACACATGAACAAGGCATGATGCTCAACCAAGTATGATGCATGACAAGGCTACATGAAGCTACTGATGGCAAGATATGATGCATACGAGAGCAACACATCAAAGCAAGTTTAAATGAGGCCGGAAACAACATATAACAATTCCGGTAAGTCCTCATATGCAAATTTTAAAATTGGTCCAGATCTGAATAAACCTTATGTTCAAGTTTTTAAACAGCAAATTAAGATTCCCCAAGATGATCTACACGAAATTCTAGTCAAGTTACATATAAAGTTCATTAGATTCGGAGCTACGGCCTAGAAGATATGAGCAAAACAAGATAAGCATGGCATTGATGCAAAATGCATTCAAACCTCAAGAAAACACATCAAAGCATGGATGCAACAAGGTAACATGAAGCTACACACAAAACTAAGCAAGTTTCATATAGAGCATGCTCAAAACGGAGCAACGATTCAACACATACACTCTATACAAGTTTAAAGGATAAGCTGTCCAAAACAGCAACTAGGAATATTGCAGGCATCAAAACAACAAGCTAGAGGACCTTAACATGAAAAAAAAAGGCATGTACATGGTGTACAGGTAAAGCATGACAAAACATGAACACTGAGCTATCTCCAGAAACTACTAGAACATGCTCAAAAGGACATGGAAAGATTGCAAATAATAACAGGTTCACAGACTTGGTGGAATTCACAGGACATGGCAGAAATAACATCAGGTTGCAATATTTAGAGCTATTAAACAACATGTTACAGCAAGCTATCATGTCAAATTAGAGCATGGCGTGAATCTACTCAAAGCATATCACAAGAGTCCCTTACTGACCATGAGCCAAAAGGGCACAGAAGATATGATGGCACCCATGTAAACATAGCAAGTTTCGTTACAGATTCAGACTTGGTGAAAATAACAGCACATGGCAGGAACGATGATAAGTAGGCATATTAGTGAGCTTGATTCACTCATCACAAGGCATTGTATGACAAGATAAGCATATAATAAGCAAGAAGACATATTCATGAAGCTAAACATGGCAAGGTGATGTTCATAACATGCATGGATCACTAGCAACAACTTTGGCAAAATTGAATCACATGTAAACAATCTGCCAGGAACATTTTATAGCAAAAGTAGAGCACGATTAAGACATTCTAGTACACTCTATAAATGCCAACAGAAGCATGGATGGATATAGCATAACCATATGAACAAAACACCCTTTACTGAACATACTCAAAAGAGTCACGGATCACTTGGTAGCAACATGAATACATGGCATAAAAATAACAGCAGAACAATGACTTGGTGAAATTTAAAGTCCTGAAATCAGCAACATCATGGAGGCTACTTTGCAAGCTTGAAATAATCAACACATGGCATATCATGAAAAATGGATTGGACCAAAGAAAATATGGCATGTTGTAGCTCATAACACATGTAAACTTCATGCTCAAAATAAAATCACCCAAAAAGATACACAAATGGCAAATGAGCAAGTTCAGATAACAGGCAGCAGTTAACATCATATAGCACTCTCGCAACAATGATTAGGACATCGAGATGAACTCTAATGAACATGGCGCAATGGAACAAAATGCGGAGCACGTCCAGAGGAACATTTCGATATATCATGCACGCAAAACGGAGCAGTATGCGGAGAGTTATGGCATGCCAAACATAGCACTAGAATAATAAATCTCAGGGACTTGGGCAAAATTCGGGGTCAACCTCTAGGGTTCTGGATCTGGATCCGGACGGCACGCGAACCGAGGCGAGGCGCGGGCTCGCCGGAGATGGAGGAAGGGGTGGCCGGCGGGGCTCCTCCGGGCCGGATCTCGCCGGATCCGGCCGGCGGCGAGCCGGGGAGGCGACGACGGGCGCGGAGGAGCGCGGTGGTGCGAGGCGCGGCGGGCGGAGGAGCCGCACGACGGAGCTCGGGCGGCGCGGGGTCGCCGGAGTCGGGGCGCAGGCGGCGGAGTAGGGCGGCGGAGGCGCGCCGGCGGGCGGGGACGCGGCGGACGCGCGGGAGGCCGAGCGTGGGCGGCGGGGACGCGCGCGGGCCGGGGCGGGCCTGCCCTGGGCCCCGCGGGCCTGGCGGCGGGGAGGAGGCCGGAGGCCAGGTGGCGAGGCGCGGTTGGACGCGGTTGGCGGCGGCGCTGACGTGGCGCGATGCTATTGGCTGGGGCGACGTGGCTGGGCGGCGGTGGACGCGTCCGGTGAGGGGTGGACATGTCCGGCGGCGCGAGGAGGAAGACTAGGATTAGGGTAGAATGGCCCGAAAATTTTGGGGGAGGCACATATTTATAGGTAGGAGGAGGTAGGAGTGTCCAAATGGAGTGCGGTTTGCGGCCACGCGGTCATGATCGAACGGCCTAGAACATGGAGGGGGTTTGGATGGGTTTTGGGCCACTTTGGAGGGGTGTTGGGCTGCACACAAAAGAGGCTTTTGCGGATACCCGGTTAACCGTTGGAGTATCAAACAGACTCCAAACGGCACGAAACTTGACAGGCGGTCTACCGGTGGTATACCAAGGCCGCTTGGCAAACCCCGGTCCATTCCGAGACCGTTTAACACCCGCACACGAAAAGATGCAAAAGGGGGCGCCGGGGAACATAGGAGTGCCGGATTGCAAAACGGGCAACGGGGAAAATGCTCGGATGCAAGAAACGAACATGTATGCAATGCAATGCAATGCATATGATGACATTAAAAAATGCAACACGCAAGCAAATGACATGGCAACGCTGACGAATAACTGGCGGACACCTGGCGCATCAGATCCGGGGCGTTACAATGTGCCACAACAGTTTCAGATTCATAGCCATAAAATGCATCAGATTCAACCAAAGTAATTATCTCAGGATTGACAGAGAAATCATAATCCTTATCAGAAATATAGATAGGCGAAGTAGCAAAAGAAAGGTCATATTTCATTCTAGCATTCAAAGATTTTTCTTTCAACTTAGCTAATAATTTCTTAAGATCATATCTATCATTGCAAGCAAGAAAGTCTATAGCAGCTTCCTCATCCATAACATAACCCTCAGGTACATTAGGCAGTTCATATCTAGGGGGAGAATCTTCATCATCACTTTCCTCAATATTATCAGTTTCAAGAATTTCATTCTCTCTAGGCCTAGCAACTTGTTCATCAAGAAATTCACCTAGTGGCACAGTAGTATTAAGCACAGAAGTAGTTTCATCATAAGCATCATGCATAGCAGAAATGGCATCATCAATAACATGCGACATATCAGAATTAATAGCAGAAGCAGATTTAGGTGTCGCAAGCTTACTCAAAACAGAAGGTGAATCAAGTGCAGAGCTAGATGGTAGTTCCTTACCTCCACTCGTAGTTGAGGGATAAATCTTGGTTTTTTCGTCTTTCAAGTTCCTCATAGTGATCAGCAGATATAAATCCCAAGTGACGCAAGGAATAGAGCTATGCTCCCCGGCAACAGCGCCAGAAATTAGTCTTGATAACCCGCAAGTATAGGGGATCGCAACAGTTTTCGAGGGTAGAGTATTCAACCCAAATTTATTGATTCAACACAAGGGGAGCCAAAGAATATTCTCAAGTATTAGCAGTTGAGTTGTCAATTCAACCACACTTGGAAAACTTAATATCTGCAGCAAAGTATTTAGTAGCAAAGTAGTATGGAAGTAATGGTAATGGTGGCAAAAGTAATAGTAGCAGTTTTGTAGTAATTGTAACAGTGGCAACGGTAAAGTAACTAAGCAAAGATAAATATATGAAAAGCTTGTAGGCATTGGATCAATGATGGATAATTACGTCGGATGCGATTCCTCATGCAACAGTTATAACATAGGGTGACACAGAACTAGCTCCAGTTCATCAATGTAATGTAGGCATGTATTCTGAATATAGTCATATGTGCTTATGGAAAAGAACTTGCATGCCATCTTTTGTCCTACCCTCCCGTGGCAGCGGGGTCCTATTAGAAACTAAGGGATATTAAGGCCTCCTTTTAATAGAGTACCGGACCAAAGCATTGACACTTAGTGAATACATGAACTCCTTAAACTACGGTCATCACCGGGAGTGGTCTCGATTATTGTCACTTCGGGGTTACCGGATCATAACACATAGTAGGTGACTATTGACTTGCAAGATAGGATCAAGAACTCACATATATTCATGAAAATATAATAGGTTCGGATCTGAAATCATGGCACTCAGGCCCTAGTGACAAGCATTAAGCATAGCAAAGTCATAGCAACATCAATCTCAGAACATAGTGGATACTAGGGATCAAACCCTAACAAAACTAACTCGATTACATGGTAAATCTCATCCAACCCATCATTGTCCAGCAAGCCTAGGATGGAATTACTCACGCACGGCGGTGAGCATCATGAAGTTGGTGATCGAGGAAGGTTGATGATGACGACGGCGACGGATTCCCCTCTTCGGATCCCCGAATGGACTCCAGACCAGCCCTCCCAAGAGAGATTAGGGCATGGCGGCGGATCCGTATCGTAAAACATGATGAATCCTTCTATCTAATTTATTCTCCCCGAACGTGAATATATAGAGTTGGAGTTGAGGTCGGTGGAGCTCCAGGGGGCCCACGAGGCAGGGGGCGCGCCTAGGGGGGTAGGCACGCCCCCACCCTCATGGATAGGGTGTGGGCCCCCTGGTCTTGATTCTTTCGCCAGTATTTTTTATATATTCCAAAAATATTCTTCGTGAAGTTTCAGGTCATTCCGAGAACTTTTATTTCTACACAAAAATAACACCATGGCAATTCTGCTGAAAACAACGTCAGTCGGGTTAGTTCCATTTAAATCATGCAGGTTAGAGTCCAAAACAAGGGCAAAAGTGTTTGGAAAAGTAGATACGATGGAGACGCATCAGTTGTATCGCTTTAAACATCATTTAAATCATAGTTCTACTAATCTTTGGAGAATTATTGAGCAAGGTTTCTACCCGCATGACCCAAGCAACTTCACTCCTAGAGAAGCCGCAGATCATAAATTCAACGAGTCCGCTCTCTTCATTCTCCAAGAATCCATTCCTCCCGAAGATATTGCGCACCACCATCCTTTCACGGTGGCCGAGGAAGCATGGCAACATGTTGTTTCCATTTACAAGGGAAGCACAAGCATTCAACGCTCAAACTTTCAAGTAGTGCAAGATGAAGCTGATGAGTTTGCAATGGTTGAAGATGAAGAACCTCGAGATCTTTACCGGAGATTGACCACTCTTGCGGTCTTACTCCGAGATCATGGGAGCAAGGATACGGATGACAACTGGATCAAGCGCAAGTTGCTCAAGGCCATGATGCCTTACCATAAGGCCATGTCCTTTGTCATCCGTCAAAGGCCGAGCTTTCACGCCTTGTCCTCAAGTGAAGTGTTGTATGAGTTTGTTGCAATGAGGATCTTGGACAAGACCGCCGACAATGCGGTGTTGCGTTCTCACAAGCAAAGAAGCCCAACCTTGCTTTAAAGGCCAAGGCTAGTGTGGAATAAGAGGGTGAAGAGGAAGAAGAGTAGTATTGCCCCGAAGATACCAAATATGCTTATCATGAGCACATGGATCTCGCTTCACGACAATTTTGGAGCAAGAAGAACTCAAGGTCCAACTTCAACAAGAACAACTCTAGTGGCGCCAAGGGCAAGCAACATGTGAGGACATGCTATAATTGTGGCAATGTGAGCCAGTTTGTTGCGGATTGCCTGTACGAGAAGAGGGAAGACAATGGTGGCAAGCTTATCCGAGAAGACAAGGCCAAGTCCTTCCCCAACAAGAACAACTTCACCAAGAAGACTCCTCCCAAGGGGTTGGTGGCACAAGTAGAGTACAATGAGGATGATGATGAAGACAGTGAGACGGTTGCCATGGCCTCCATTGCCATTGCAACAATTCCACGGGTGTCCCTCTTCGATTCACCCAACGAGAACATCACTACCAAGTGCCTCATGGCTAAAGCCACCAACAAGGTAACCCCCAACATCAAAACTACCATCACTACTAATCCTTCCTTAACGTATTGCGTTGATGAAAGTTAGGGGTCGAAGGAGGAAGAAAATGAATTTGAGTCTTTTATGAGTAAGCTCAAGGGTAAATCCAATAAGCACTTTGTTGCTCTCTTGGAACAACTTGGTTAAGCCAATGACATGATCGAGGCTCATGAATAAACCATCTCTAAGATGGAAGGGCATAGTCGTGACTATGCCGATGAGATATCGGATCTCTCTAATGCGCTTGAGGAAGAGCACGGTCATCGTTTGGCTCTTGAGGAGTCACACAACGATGGTCATGCTAAATTAAAGAAAGATCTTGGTCATGCTCTTGTTGTATCTAGTGTGCTAAATTCTGAGAAGGCCAAACTTGGGGTTGACCATGCTAGACTCAGTTTGATATACTTGACAAGGCTCACAAGGCCTTGAAGAGTGCTCATTCTAGCCTCAAAGAGTCTCATGATCAACTCCAAGTGAAGCTAACCAAGGAGAAAGCCACATTTCCTCATATGGTTTTAATTGATAATGCAAATGCTACTAACCCGTGTTGTGAGCATGTGCATCTTGTGGAGGAGAATGCCAAGTTGAAGGAGCAACTTGAGAAAGGCCTTGTGTCTTGCATACAAGGTGATAAGAACCTCAACAACCTTTTGAGCAATCAAAAGGAAGTTGTGGGCAAGGAGGGAATTGGGTTTGCACCCAAGTCCAAGAATAAGAAGAAGAATGACAAGGCCAAACGACCTCCTCCTCTCAAGCAAACTTTTGTGAAGGAGGGAGGGGGTGCTTCTAAGGAGAAGAAGAACAATGTGAAGGGTGGTGGTGTCGAGAAGGGCAATGTCACCCCTTCCAACAAAGCCGACGACTTTAACCCTTCTTTTGTGTCATGTCGTGCTAGTGATGGGCATGTTTATGCCAAATTTGTTGGTTCATCTTATGAGTACGTTGAATGGTATATTTGGGTTCCTAAGACCCTTGTTACCAACATCAAAGGACCCATGACAAAATGGGTACCTAAAACAAAGCATTGATCTCTTGTAGGTGTTTGATTCCGGTGGGGGATCATGGTAGCTCGATAGTGGAGCCACAAATCATATGACCGGAAGCAAGGGCATGGTGGTGGACATGCACAAGGTTTCATCTATGCCCACCAATGTTGAGTGGGGTGATGCCTCATCTTCTAAGGTATTGGGTCTTGGCAAGGTTGTCATTTCTCATGATCTCACGATCGAGAAAGTCATGCTTGTTGACTCCCTTGCATACAACTTACTTTATGTTCGTCAACTTGCAGTCATGGGATTTGCCACTTTCTTTGATATTGATACCGTGGCCCTCTTGTGGAGCAAGACTCTTAAAGTAGCCTTTGTTGGGCATGTCGAGAACAGTCTTTATGTGATTAACTTTTCGGAGTGACCCACTAAGACCGCGACATGCCTAATGGATAAAGTTGACGTGGGATGGCTTTGGCATCGCCGTTTAGCCCACGTCAATATGGATCTTTGCAAAGTCTTATCAAGGGGGACCATGTTCCTGGACTAAGAAATGTTAGTTTTGCCAAAGATCGTGCTTGCAGTGCTTCTATTGAAGGAAAGCTACATGAGAAGGCTCACCCACCCATGACTATCATATACTCGAAGAGGCCCTTGGAGCTCCTTCACATGGATCTCTTTGGGACTCCATCCTTTGATAGTCTTGGGGGTATGAAGTATTGCTTGGTGATTGTGGATGATTATTCAAGATACACTTGGGCATATTTCTTCAAGAGGAAGAGTGAGACCCAACAAACCGTCATCGACTTTGCAAATGAAGCTCAACGTCAACACAATGCAAAGATCTTGACGATAAGAAGTGACAACGGCACCGAGTTCAAGAACTACACCTTGGATGAGTTTCTTAGTGATGAGGGGATCAAGCATCAATATTCCGCACCTTACACCCCTCAACAAAATGGTGTAGAGGAGAGGAAGAACCGGACTTTGATGGATGCATCAAGAACCATGATGGCGGAGTTCAAGTCTCCATATAAGTTTTGGGCCTAAGCCATCAACACCGCTTGTCATGCATCCAATCGGCTCTATCTCCGCAAAGGCTTGAAGAAGACTCCATATGAGATACTCACCGGCAACAAGCCCAACCTCAAGTACTTCTGGGTGTTCGGTTGTAAGTGTTTCATTCTCAAGAAAGGTGTTCATTTGTCTAAATTTGAGGCCAGAGCTCATGAGGGCATATTTATTGGTTATGCTACAAACTCTCATGCTTACCGTGTCCTCAACAAGTCCACAGGACTCATTAAGGAGACATGTAACATGGGGTTTGATGAGAATAACGGCTCCCAAGTGGAGCAAACTGGTACTTGTGATGTAGGTGATGAAATTCCTCCCCAAGCCATAAGAAGAATGGGTGTTGGTCATATCCTACCCATTGAGGAACCCCTTGTGGCCGAAGGAGAAGGACAATGTTCCACTCAAGTGGAACCATCACCAACCCAAGACCCACACGCTTCCGAAGAACAAAGTGAAGGCCCTCAATCAAATGAACAAGATCAAGGGCAAGATCAACCTCAAGATGGTGGTGAGCCACCAAGTGATGCCCAAGGTCAAGTTCCCACCACCGAGCAAGTTCAAGATCAAGAGCAAGCTCAAGATCAAGAACAAGATGATCAAGTTACCGCTCCTCAACTCTCTCTTGAGGAGGAATTGGAGCGCCGTGCTGCCACGATTGCGTCCAAGCTCACTACCAAAGATCATCTCATGAAGAATGTGCTTGGAAGCTTAAGAAAAGGGGTAAGCACTCGTAGACAATTGGCAAACTATTGTGAGCATCACACGTTTGTTTCTTGTGTTGAACCCCAAAAGGTCTATGAGTCGTTCGAGGATCTGGATTGGCTTAATGCCATGCATGAACAACCCAACAACTTCGACCACAAAAAGGTGTGGAGGTTGGTGCCAAGGACAAAGGAGAACCATAATGTTATTGGAACCAAGTGGATATTCAAGAATTATCAAGATGCTCATGGGATTATCGTTCGCAACAAGGCTCGTTTGGTAGCACAAGGCTACTACCAAGTTGAGGGGATCGACTATGGTGAAACCTTTGCTCCCGCTGCTTGCCTTGAATCTATTCGTTTGTTGATTTCTTATGCTTCTCATCATAACTTCAAGTTGCAACAAATGGATGTGAAGAGTGCTTTTCTTAATGGTCCTATTAATGAGTTGGTGTATGTTAAACAACCCCCGGGGTTTGAGGATCCCGAGTTCCCCAATCATGTGTACCAACTCGATAAGGCACTCTATGGCCTGAAACAAGCCCACATGCGTGGTATGAGCACCTTACTGAGTTGTTGCAAGATTGTGGGTTTGAAGTTGGGAAAATCGACCCCACTCTTTTTACTAAGAAGGTAAAAGGGGAGTTGTTTGTGTATCAACTATATGTTGATGATATTATATTTGGTTCTCCTAACAAAGCTTCAATGAGGAGTTTGCCACTCTCATGACCTCGCAGTTCAAGATATCCATGATGGGAGAGTTGAAGTTCTTCCTCGGGTTCGAAATCAAACAAAGAAGAGAAGGAACCTTCAATAACCAAGCCAAATACACTCAAGACATGCTCAAGATATTCAAGCTAAGTGATGTCAAGCCGGCTTCCACTCCAATGCCCGTCAAATGCCAAATTGACATAGATCCCAATGGTAAAGCGTGGATCAAAAGGTGTATCGTTCTATGGTTGTCTCCTTGCTTTACCTTTGTGCATCTAGACCGGATATCATGTTGAGTGTGGGAATTTTTGCATGGTTTCAAGCCACACCTAAGGAAAGCCACTATGTGGCGGTCATGTGAATCTTTCGATATTTGGCTCATACCCCAAACTTTGGCTTATGGTACCCTAGAGGAGCAAACTTCAACCTCATGGGCTTTTCGGACTCGGATTGGGTGGGAGACAAAGTGGATAGGAAGTCAACTTCCGGAGGGTGCCAAATTCTTGGTTGCTCTTTGGTGAGTTCTTCTTCTAAGAAGCAAAGTTGTGTGTCTCTCTCCTCCACCAAAGCCGAGTATGTGGCCGACGGTAGTTGTTGTGCTCAACTTCTATGGAGGAGGCAAACTTTAAAGGATTACTGTGTCATTTGTGACAAAGTGCCTCTTTGGTGTGACAATGAAAGTGCCATCAAGATTTCTCTCAACCCGGTGCAACACTTCAAGACGAAGCATATTGAGATTCAGTATCACTTCATCCGGGATCACATTAGGCGAGGAGAGACTGAGCTCAACTATGTCAACACTCATGATAAACTTGCAGATATTTTCACGAAGCCCTTGGATGAAGCAAGATTTCACGAGTGAAGGCATGAGCTAAATATCATTGATTTGAGCAATGCGGCTTGAACCTTTGCAAACCCCACCATACTCATCTTGATGTCTTGTTTAGGTGTAGGCATGGACATAGGGGGAGTGTTGTTCTCTCAATGAACACTCCCTCCCCCCATTATGCATAAATTGATCAAATCTTTCACATTCACCATTGTTGATGGTACTTGTGCTTCAAAGATGAGTTTTGGTCATGGGCCCAAGGATAATTCTTCATGGTGCCATACCAATTGACTCAAACATAGGTGGCTCCGGCCACCGCCCTCTCTTCTTGAGAGGTTTTGGTTCGTGTTTGGTCCTTGTTGTCTTTTTTGCTTTCTTTCAGGCCGTGTTTGTGCTTAAGTTGCTTTGTTTGTGCTATTTTGCGTGTCCGGTTGCTCGAAGGTTGCTTTGCAAAGGCTGTGTTTTTCTATTTTTTCGAAACTTGCACTTTCTTTGGTGTACGGTACTACCGTGGCTCACCACGGTACTACCGCTGGAGATGGGTGGCATCTATGCTTGCATAGCTGCGACCATGGCACGGTGCTACCGCTTCCATCGCGGCAGTATTTTTTTACTGCCGCCGATAGAGCAGTACTACCGCCCTGGGTGCGGTACTTCCGCTCGGGCGGTACTACCGCGATGACCCGCGGTACTACCGCGCTGTCGCAAGCGCGTGGGATTTAAGTGCGTGCAGGGGGACTTCCAACTCCCCCATACCCATTCACCCCTTCCCCTCACTTCGTCTCTCTCTCTCTCTCTCTCTCTCTCTCTCTCCTGCCCAAGAACGGCGCCGGAGGACCTCGCCGTATCTCTGTCTCCGGCCGCTCTCCTCGCATTCCAACCGGTGGGATCGATCCCCACCTCGCCCTCTTGCCATGGAACCCGGTATCTCCCTTAGTCCCTCTCTCTTTTCCCCGTTGTTGTGCTTCTAGGTTTTGGGAGATGCAGGTGTAGTTCTTGTGATTTTTGGCTAAATCTTAGCAAGAGGATATTGTTGGAGAGTGCTAGTGCAGTAGGTATGCTATTTGGTATGGTACAACAACATAGTTTTGATCAACGGTAGTACCGATTCATCTTCACGGATGTTCTTAGATGCGTTTTGTGCCAGACCCGCCCCGTGGGGTACTACCGCCCGCCTGGAGTGGTACTACCGCCCGTTGTGGGCCTCGTACGGTACTACAGCTCCCCTGGAGCGGTACTACCGCCCGCTGCGCGGAAGTAAAATTTTACTTCCGCTCTAAGTATGGTACTATCGTGCCAAACCGACGCAGTACTACCGCGGCTAGAGAAGATGCAAATAGTAACTTCCGCACCCTGGTTTAGTACTACCGTTGACTTAAAAATGACTTTGTTTTGTCGCACCCAATCTCATTTCTACTTGTTTCATTCGGTTTTTGCCTTGGTATTTACAATAATCCTTCTCGCTCTTGTCGTGTGTTTGTGTTGTGTATCATAGGTGGTGGCTCTGGTTCCAATGCAAGGCGCTCGAATCCGAGCCGTGACACGAGCTCCAAGCGTATTCGCAACCAAGAAGCTCCCGAGGGATCCAGCGCCCCACAACGCAATGTCAAGATCATAGCTACCAAGACGAAGGAGCAAACTGTTGGCATGGATGAGATGCCTCAAGCAGAGTTTCTGATTTGAAGAAAGCTCAACCCCTACGTCAAGACAAGGGAACTTAGCTGGGGAAATGACTTGTTTTGGACCAAGCAACAAAATGTCATCTTTCTAGATGTGATCAAGGCCAAGCAGAACATCTATGTACCTGTTCAGTGGATTGGCATGGACCATATGAATAAGAATCGGGCGTATTTTGGTGAGCCTCTAGATTTGGTGGAGTAGTTTGGCATTGAGGGGATCCTCACGTTCCGCCTTGACTTTGACCCGGAGATTGTGGCTCAGTTCTTTGCTTCTGTCCACTGCCACACTGATGATAAGTGGACCATGACTTGGATGACAAATGGGAAGAAGATGACTGCTGAGTGGAAGGAGTTCATGGATCTGTTGCATGTTCGTGATGAGGGGCTTGATGTGCCCATTGGTGTCCGCCCTCATGCCAACCCGGAGTCTGCTTCCAAGAACAAGCTTTAGCCTACCTTGTTGAGAAGAAGTTACCCAATGACAAGAAGACCTTTGTGATGAACCCGTTTCTTGACATCATGCATCGGATTTTCCGCAACTCTCTATTTCCTCGCATAGGCGACAAGGACAAGGTGCATTCCTATCTTGTGGACATGATGCTCATTTGTGAGGAAGCGCATCTCCAACAACCTGAACCACTTGATGTCTCTCATATCATGTGGTGTGAGATTCAGTTTGCCGTGTTCGATCGTAAGGTGCCCATCTATGGACCTTATTTTTCCCTCTTGATCTTGAAGACTTGGGAGAAGCTCTTTCCGGGTGAAGAGTTTCTTGATCCCAACTGGATTCGCCATGAGCCCATTAGGCTGCGCCAGAAGAACAAGTGGGCTAACAACACTACCCGCGCTGAGGCCGAGGCTGCACGCATGGATGTTGATGAGGATGAGTTTGAGGAGGAGGAGGCTGAGGACAGTTCTGAGGGGTATGCACCTCCATCTACTGAGCCCTCTTGGTGAAGTCGCTGTTCTGCATGCAGGCCAAGGGGCAGTACCAGACCACGTTGCTCAGAAGGAGAGTCACTAGCGCGACAAGAGGATCTTGAGGAAGCGTGGCAAGCACGTCTCGAGCAGGTCCGAGAAGAATCACTCCTGAGGCTGCATGGATGACGAAGCAAGGCTATCAGTGGGCTGAGTCAGATGCGGAGTCCATTCCTGCTGCTGAAACATATGAGGAGCTTGATGGGTGATCACACTAGTGGGAACTACCACCTGTGTTGTAGGTGTCCTCTCTACCTTTTTGGTGTCTTGATGCCAAAAGGGGAGAGAGTGTAGGATTTGCGAGTCTTGTGTCTCTTTGCTTTCGTTTCGTTGAACCTTCGTTGCTTTGGTTTGTTGGTTTGTGTTTGTTTGCATGTGAGACCAGGAGACTTATTCTATCATATGGTGTGAGACATATGCCCTCAAGCTTATCCTTTATTGTCTAGTATGTCTAGTAGCCTATGAACTTACTTTATCTTGTGCCCTTTACTTCATGCTCACTTACTTTACATCGCCTTGCTTAGTGTCACTTATATTGTTGCAAGGATTGCCTTGCCTATAAAATATAAGGGGAGTGTTGATCCTAGTGTGTGTGTGTTGTGCAGTCCAAAGCATATCTATAGAATGCACACATCTAGGGGGATCCCGTCTATATTTTATAGAGGTTGGGTTTGCCTATGTTCATTTTATATCCCTATGTGCAAATCCCGTATTGTCATCAGTCCACCAAAAAAGGGGAGATTGTAAGGGCATATACCTCCCTATGGGGTTTTGGTGATTGATGACAGTGCATTTGCGGACTAATCGTGTGCGTTGAGCATTTCAGATATCTCATGTCTAGGCACAAGACGACTCGGTGCCCCTTGGAAACTATCAAAGTCGACGGCTTTCTACGTTTCTTTTTGGTGGATTTGAGTCGTAGGAAAGCCGTACTATTAAGAGGGGATCCGCTTCGGAAAGGTTAGGGTGGAATCAACACGTACGCATCTGTTCCTTTGCACCACCTTTCCTCCGCTTCGATGGAGCACCATGCAATTATTCTTCTCTCTGCGATATGAAGGCTGCCAAGTGCTATAGTTTCTGTGGCGCGCGGTAGTACCGCTCAAGGGAGCAGTAGTACCGCAGGGGTCCATGGTAGTACCGCTCAGGCAAGCGGTAGTACCGCACCAAGCGGTAGTACCACTCCTCGCAAGCGGTAGTACCGTTGCCTCTAGCCCAGACACTGGCGCATGCAGAAGTAGGCACGGAAGTAATTTTCTACTTCCGCCCCACGCGGTAGTACTGCTCCCTGTGAGCGGTAGTACCGTGCCAGATTTTTGCACAACCCCAAACTCTACGGAAGTAGCTACGGATGTAACTTATTATATATGTGCATTTTCCAGTGCCAGTAGTGCCCTGCCTTGTGCTAGTACCGCAGGGGCGCGCGGTAGTACTGCTCATGCGGTTCTACCGCTCGTTGCCATGTGCAACAGGGCCTCGCCTGGTCACTACCGCGCAAGTGGTAGTACCACACCATACAGCGGTAGTACCGCGACCCTTTGCGGTAGTACTGCACCAGTGTGCGGTAGTACTTCACCGTGCGAGATGAGTGAGGGGGTGTCGGTGTCAAAACCGGCGGATCTCGGGTAGGGGGTCCCGAACTATGCGTCTAAGGCGGATGGTAACAGGAGGCGGGGGACACGATGTTTACCCAGGTTCGGGCCCTCTCGATGGAGGTAATACCCTACTTCCTGCTTGATTGATCTTGATGATATGAGTATTACAAGAGTTGATCTACCACGGGATCGTAGAGGCTAAACCCTAGAATCTAGCCTATGGTATGATTGTTGTTGTCCTACGGACTAAACCCTCCGTTTATATCGACACCGGAGGGGGCTAGGGTTACATAGAGTCGGTTACAAGGGAGGAGATCTTCATATCCGTATTGCCAAGCTTGCCTTCCACGCCAAGGAGAGTCCCATCCGGACACGGGACGAAGTCTTCAATCTTGTATCTTCATAGTCCAACAGTCCGTCCAAATGATATAGTCCGGCTGTCCAAGGACCTCCTAATCCGGGACTCCCTCAGTAGCCCCTGAACTAGGCTTTAATGATGATGAGTCCGGCGCGCAGATTGTCTTCGGCATTGCAAGGCAGGTTCCTCCTCCGAATACTCCATATAAGATTTTGAACACAAGGATAGTGTCTGGCTCTGCAAAACAAGTTCCACATACTACCGTAGAGAGAATAATATTTCCACAAATCAAATCTGCTGACGACTTTTCATAACGTGACATCACACCATGGCCTGATCATTATTCGAACCGTTTTTCTCAATCAGCCTGCCACTGCATGTTTTGCGAGGCGATTTTATTTGCACGTCTTGTCGAAGCAGAGATCGTGTCCCCCTTATTACGGGATTCTCATCAATACGGATGTGGGCAACCCAACCGCGCCCGTTGGTATGACTCCTCGATTTTAGGCAAGTCCCAAACGGCCACGAGGAGGACGCCTGATATTCGCCCTCTTTATAAAGAGGCCAAGGCCTGTCCTTTCTCTTCTCGTACTCAATCGAATCCTTCCCTCGCCTCAAGTTTCAACACCCAAGGCGCTTCGGACTTTCAACCATGTCCGGATCCAACCTTCAAGGTCGGTGGATGCCCTCCTCTGTCACAGAGGAAGACATCAAGAAGCTAAGAGAGGCCAGGTATTTGACCGGCGAAATCTCGCACAGGCTGCCTGCTCGAGGGCAGGTCATTCCCACTCCCGAACTCGGCGAGAGTGTTGTATTCATCTCTCACTTCCTCCGAGGGCTAGGCCTTGCTCTAGATCCCTTTGTTAGGGGGCTCATGTTCTATTATGGGCTGGATTTCCATGACCTGGCCCCGAATTCCATCCTTCACATCTCGTCGTTCATCGTCGTGTGTGAGGCCTTCCTCCGTATTACCCCACACTTCGGCCTATGGCTCAAGACCTTCAATGTGAAGCCGAAGATGATTGAGGGGTGACACGCAAACTGCAGAGGTGTCGTAATAAGCAAAGGCGCCGATGTTCCATGGCCAAAGGGTTCCTTCCCGGAGGTGTCCAGTTTATGGCAATGGGAGTGGTTTTATATCATAGCTCCCCAGGGTACCAAGTGGGTGGCCGCCCTGCCTTTCGCTCGGGCCCCCCGCCACAACTAACGTCATGGATCAACAAGGGGCTGGACTGGGGGCCAGTAAATGATGTGCCGATATTGCAGAGTCACATACGAGATCTCCTCGAGAGAGATGTCAGCCTGGTCATGGTAATGCAAGTCATGCTAGTTCGTCGAGTCCCGCCTCGCAAACATCGACCCCTCCGTATGTGGGAGTTCAACCCGGAAGGACCGCGAGCTATTCAGCACTTCCTCGACATGACGCTAGAAGAGATGTACAAATTGTTCTTCGGACCACAAATAAGGTGTCCGAACACCACCGAGGATGTGGGTCTGAGCTGCAATCGTCCAGATACCCAAGTAAGTAGTCCTTCGGCCGAACACGTTGTCTCTTTATTTATCACAACATAATTTTGAAAAGTCTCTCTTTGACCAGGACTGGGTAAAAAGGCGAAGATGATCAGGTGTTCGGCCCCCCTTCCTGAAGGTTCAGCAGATCCAGTACTAGCAAGAATTCTTGAGCTGGTGCCTTATAAGACGCCCTTAGGGGAAGAAAAAGGGGGGAATAAAGAGGCTGAAAGCGGGCCGCGCTCATTATTCATCCAAACCGGGGGAATTAGCGCCTCCGCGAAGGAGGATAACCGGGGAGAAGAATATGAAATTCCCTCTCCCCAAGGAAGGAAGAGGACCGCCTCTGAAGACCCGGAAACAATGGTTTCCAAACGGGGGAAGAAATCTTCACCAGAGGGTCCTGCCTCTGAGGGTACCCTTGCCGCACAGTGCCCTCAAGGGGATCAGCCCTCCACCGAGCTGTAAGTAAATAAAAAGCACTTAATAGTAAAATATCCTGCTTTACTTCTGAGGACAATAACCGAAGCATATATCTTGTAGCTCGGATCATAGCCCTTCTCGACAGAGTTCGTCTTTGGGGGATCTTCTTCCGGAGATGATGGAGAGTGAAATACCTCCCCATGCCACCCCGCCTCATGAGGCGGGCGACCCTGATGTGTTGTCACGGAGGGTTTCTCCTGATCCACCAAGGCCAGAGGGTAATCCTTCGGCCACCCGAAGTCCGGAGTATTCGGCTCCTAAGGAGAGCAATAGAAAGAGTCCGGAACCGTCCGGTGTGCGATCGGACACGCTGAAGGATCTTATGGAGCAAGCGGCTATCTCAGAAGCG
Organism: Aegilops umbellulata; assembly: GCA_032464435.1. NCBI lineage: Eukaryota > Viridiplantae > Streptophyta > Magnoliopsida > Poales > Poaceae > Aegilops > Aegilops umbellulata. Next base: position 98,118,332 of record CP136055.1, read on the forward strand.
CATCATACGCTAATGGGTACGGTGGTTGAGAGGATTTCATCCTCCGAAAGCGGGTTGCATGAAGCTTTTATGAGTCTCCTGAAAGGCTTTGAGGTACGTGAAATAGTGTATGTTTTCGACGGTACCGCACACGTTAGGTTTTCCCTATGCAGATAGTAGCCCCTGAGACTTTGGTTGCTATCGAGGACGGCAGCAAATAGAGGATCATAGTCCCAGGTAATAATCAGGCTGCCTTCATGTGCAGGTGGCGGAAGGTCCGGTGGCTAGCCGGACTGGTGAGTTTGCCGAGCTAAAGTAGCAACTTGATGCGGCAGATGCCGACATCGTGCTTGTAAACAAACGGCTCGACGAGGCACAGGGTATGTGATTTCTCCGGTGATCAACACATAGTAAGAGGAGCATGATGCTAGTATCTTTAATATGTTGTGACTGCAGATGGGGCTGCCGCCGTGGAGACCCTTCGGGCGGAACTTGCCCGAGCCAAGGAACAAGCCAGGAAGAGTGATGCGGCTGCTCTAAAGGCGGCCGAAGAGCTGAGAGCCGAACAGGCTGCGCATTGCCAAAGCAAGGATAAAATAGCCAAGATGGTTGTTGCATTGATGGATGCTGCCGACCGTTATAAGCTTCTTGAAAAGGAAAATCGAACAAAGATGACAGACCCGGAGAAGGCCATGGTAGCGGCCAAGGACGCCCGCTGTAAAATCAGAGCGGCGAAGGAGGAGCTGTGTCAAGCCAGGGATATCGCAGCTGGGAAGCCCTTTTTTTGTTGCGGATGAAGTTTGGAGATCCTAAGTATGCCCCTCTTGATCAACTATGGAGTTCTACAGACGCATACGTGGATTTGGCAGCAAGTGTTGTTGATGCGGCCGAGTATTTCAAAGATCAAAAAGATCGTGAAGTGGAGAAACTGTTCTGGTCACAGTTCAATGTTCCAGTGCGTCCGCTACTGTTGAATGAGCGAATGGCCGAGTGGGCCGAGCTCCATATGTTGTCCGGGCTTGCCATGAGGTCTGTTGTGGATCATCTGTGGCCGGAAGGGCCAAGGCCGAATAGTTATTTTAGTTTAGTGCAACAGTTCCTTGGTGATGTGCCACGCATCAACGCTATGAAGAGGTCGGCGTGCATAGAGGGTGCGCGGATGGCTCTTGCCCGTGTCAAGACATACTGGGCAGAGATGGAGGCCATCGCTATTGCAACCCAGAGTTCGGCTGTGGGCCGAGTATCTGCCGAGCACTACTTTGAAGAAGTCCTTGAAGGCGCTCGTTTAATAGAGGCTCGGTGCTCGAAGAATATTATGTTCTAGTGACATGTATTCCCATTGTAAGAACAATGTTTATTAAATTGTAAAGGCTGCGTTTATACTTTTGCCTGAAAGTATTATGATGCCTCCTGTGCGGCCGTTTATGTATATATGTAAATAGCCTGAAAGTTTGCAGTCGCCGGCTTTAGCCCCCACGCATATAATGTGGGGGTGTTCGCAAAAAACGCGTATTCACACTTGATCCAATGTCTTGGTCCATTAAGGAGGTGATAGCACAGCGAACGAGGCAATCAGACTATATTGCTTTAACACTTTCACTTAGCCATAGGAGTTTGACGGTGGGACTACTATATAGCCCCTGGTACTTCCGCGCTCGTCCGAATATGGGGCGCGTACATACATGAACGGGAAACGACCCTTCGTTAATGCAGAGGAATCCCGAAGATTCCGCTAAGTCATTGAGTGGTTGACCAGTCTCGCGCTTTATCATGACAGTCAGTTTTCGGCTTTCTCTACTGAGGTGCTCATCCGGATGAACCAGGGCACAATCGCACTAGTTCTCCCGGTGCCACCTTAGCCGATAGAGCGGAACGTAAGGTAGCAAAACACGGGAGCCGGGTAAACCCAACATTTGACCAAAGACATTATTCGGAGCTGATGCATATAAGGCCAAACTCACGACGCCAAACACTCCCTAAGGTATTTGGTCTTTATAACATATGCGGGCTGAGCAATGCCCTTGATAATGAACCCCGAGTGTCCAGGTACGGGCAATGTTCTGACGTGGCGAAATGCCAATAACGTCAGCATCCTTCTCGGTTGTACTGAGTATCCGGAGGATGTGAACAACAAGAGACAGTAAAAAAGGTTTACACAGGGTCTTAATCTAAAAAGAAACCTTTGAGCGGGTCCCTGCTGCACGTCTGCGCCTGTGTCTCCGTTGTGCCGTATCCTGGAAGGGTGTAGCACGATTATCATCTGTAAAATAGAAGAACTTAGGTGAACATTGTGTTGGAAATATGCCCTAGAGGCAATAATAAATATGTTATTATTATATTTCCTTGTTCATGATAATCGTTTATTATCCATGCTAGAATTGTATTGATAGGAAACTCAGATACATGTGTGGATACATAGACAAGACCATGTCCCTAGTAAGCCTCTAGTTGACTAGCTTGTCGATCAATAGATGGTTACGGTTTCCTGACCATGGACATTGGATGTCATTGATAACGGGATCACATCATTAGAAGAATGATGTGATGGACAAGACCCAATCCTAAGCATAGCACAAGATCGTGTAGTTCGTATGCTAAAGCTTTTCTAATGTCAAGTATCATTTCCTTAGACCATGAGATTGTGCAACTCCCGGATACCGTAGGAATACTTTGGGTGTGCCAAACGTCACAACGTAACTGGGTGGCTATAAAGGTACACTACAGGTATCTCCGAAAGTGTCTGTTGGGTTGGAACGAATCGAGACTGGGATTTGTCACTCCGTGTTACGGAGAGGTATCTCTGGGCCCACTCGGTAGGACATCATCATAAAGTGCACAATGTGATCAAGGAGTTGATCACGGGATGATGTGTTACGGAACGAGTAAAGAGACTTGCCGGTAACGAGATTGAACAAGGTATCGGCATACCGACGATCGAATCTTGGGCAAGTACTATACCGCTAGACAAAGGGAATTGAATACGGGATTGATTGAATCCTTGACATCGTGGTTCATCCGATGAGATCATCGTTGAACATGTGGGAGCCAACATGGGTATCCATATCCCGCTGTTGGTTATTGGCCGGAGAGTTGTCTCGGTCATGTCTACGTGTCTCCCGAACCCGTAGGGTCTACACACTTAAGGTTCGATGACGCTATGGTTATAGGGAAAGTATGTACGCGGTTACCGAATGTTGTTCGGAGTCCCGGATGAGATCCCGGACGTTACGAGGAGTTCCGGAATGGTCCAGAGGTAAAGATTGATATATTGGACGAAGGGTTTTGGAGTCCGGGAGTGTTCAGGAGGTACCGGGTGATGACCAGCATGACCGAAAGGTGTTTCGGGAGCCCCGGCAAGTGTTGGGGGCCTTCATGGGCCAAGGGAAGGGGGCAAACTAGCCCACTAAGGGGCTGTGCGCCCCCCTCACCTATTCCCACGTGACCAGGGGGTTTGGGGCGCCCCATCTAGGGTTCCCACCTCCTGGCTTGGGGGCCAAGTCACCCAAGGGGGAGATCCCATCTGCCCTGGCCGCCGCCCCCCTTAGGGGAAACCCTAGGGCGCCTCCCCTCCGCCTTGCCCCTATATATAGTGGAGGTTTTGGGGCTTCCCAAGACACGAGATGAACTCTCCCAAGGCGCAGCCCTACCTCTCTCCCTCCTCGTCTCTCGTAGTGCTTGGCGAAGCCCTGCTAGAATTCGGCGCTCCTCCACCACCACCACGCCGTCGTGCTGCTGCTGGACGGAGGCTTCCCAAACCTCTCCTTCTCCCCTTGCTGGATCAAGGCGTGGGAGACGTCACCGGGCTGCATGTGTGATGAACGCGGAGGTGCCGTCCGTTTGGCACTTGGTCATCGGTGATTTGGATCACGGCGAGTACGACTCCATCAACCCCGTTCACTTGAACGCTTCCGCTTAGCGATCTACAAGGGTATGTAGATGCACTCTCCTTCCCCTCGTTGCTGGTTTTTCCATAGATAGATCTTGGTGACACGTAGGAAAATTTTGAGGTGACTCGTTGCTGGTCTATCGCAATACGGTTATTCATTTAAGGAGAATAATGGTTACTCTATTTATTTGAATAATACCTTCAATGGTCTTGCACCTAAAATGAATGGTTTATTGAATCTCGATCATAGTGATACACATGTTCATGCCAAAAGATATAAGATAGTAATGATAGTACCACCTACTTGTGGCACTGCCATGTAAGTCATATTGGTATAAAACGCATGAAGAAGCTCCATGTTGATGGATCTTTGGACTCACTCATTTTTGAAAAGGATTGAGACATGTGAACCATGTCTATTGGTATATACGCATGAAGAAGTCCATGCAGATGGACCGTTTGGACTCACTTGATTTTGAATCGCTTAAGACATGCAAATCATACCACATAGGCAAGATGACTGAAAGCTTCGGTTTCAGTAAAATGGAACAAGAAAGCAACTTGTTGGAAGTAACACATTTTGATGTGTGCAGTCCAATGAGTGCTGAGGCAAGCAGTGGATATCGTTATGCTCTTACTTCACAGATGATTTGAGTAGATACTGAGCATATTTACTTGATGAAACACAAGTCTGAATTATTGAATGGTTCAAGTAATTTCAGAATGAAGCTGAAGATCGTCGTGACAAGAGGATAAAATATCTATGATATGATCATAGAGATGAATATCTGAGTTGCGAGTTTGGTACACAATTGAGACATTGTGGAAATTGTTTCACGACTAGTATCGCCTGGAACACCATAGTGTGATGGTGTGTCCGAACATCATAACTGCACCCTATTGGATATGATGCATACCATGATGTCTCTTATCGAATTACCACTATCGTTCATGGGTTAGGCATTAGAGACAACCGCACTCACTTTAAATAGGGCACCACGTAATTCCGATGAGATGACACCGCATGAACTATGGTTTAGAGAAACCTAAGTTGTCATTTCTTAAAAGTTTGGGGCTGCGGCGCTTATGTGAAAAAGTTTCAGGCTGATAAGCTCGAACCCAAAGCGGATAAATGCATCTTCATAGGACACCCAAAACAGTTGGGTATACCTCCTGTGTCAAATCCGAAAGCAATAGGGATTGTTTCTCGAATCGGGTCCTTTCTCGAGGAAAAGTTTCTCTCGAAGGAATTGAGTGGGAGGATGGTGGAGACTTGATGATGTTATGGAACCGTCACTTCAACTAGTGTGTAGCAGGGCACATGAGTTGTTCCTATGGCACCTACACCAATTGAAGTGGAAGCTTATGATAGTGATCCTGAGACTTCGGATCAAGTCACTCCCAAACCTCGTAGGACGACAAGGATGTGTACTACTTTAGAGTGGTACATAATCCTGTCTTGGAAGTCATGTTGCTAGACAACAATGAACCTACGAGCTATGGAGAAGCGATGGTGGGCCCGGATTCTGATGAATGGCTCGAGGCCATAAAATCCGAGAGAGGATCCATGTATGAAAACAAAGTGTAGACTTTGGAAGAACGGCTCGATGGTCGTGAGGCTGTTGAGTACAGATGGATTTTAAAAGGAAGACGGACAATGATGGTAAATGTCACCATTAAGAAAGCTCGACTTGTCGTTAAGATGTTTCCCGACAAGTTCAAGGAGTTGACTACGATGAGACTTTCTCACTCGTAGCGATGCTAAGAGTCTGTTGGAATTAGCAGGTACTGCATTATTTATGAAATCTTGCAGATAGGATGTCAAAATATTGTTTCCTTGTTCTTAAGGAAAGGTTGTATGTGATACAACCAGAAGATTTTGTCGATCCTGAAAGATGCTAACAAGTATGCAAAGCTCCAGCAATCCTTCTAAGGACTGGAGTAAGCATCTTGGAGTTGGAATGTACACTTTGATGAGATGATCAAAGATTTTGGGTTTATACAAAGTTTATGAGAAACTTGTATTTCCAAAGAAGTGAGTGGGAGCACTATAGAATTTCTGATGAGTATATGTTGTTGACATATTGTTGATCAGAAATGATGTAGAATTTCTGGAAAGCATATAGGGTTATTTGAAAAGTGTTTTTCAATGGAAAACCTGGATTAAGCTACTTAAAGATTGAGCATCAAGATCTATAAGGATAGATCAAAACGCTTAATGGTACTTTTCAAATGAGCACATACCTTAACATGATCTTGAAGGTGTTCAAGATGGATCAGTCAAAGAAGGAGTTCTTGCCTGAGTTGTAAGGTATGAAGTTAAGACTTAAAGCTCGACCACGGCAGAAGAAAGAGGAAGGATGAAGGTCGTCCCCTATGCTTTTGTCATAGACTATATACAGTATGCCATGCTGAGTACCGCACCTGATGTGTGCCTTGCTGCATGTCTGGCAAGAGGGTACAAAGGTGATCTTGGAGTAGGTCACCAGATAGCGGTCAAAATTATCCTTAGAGGAATAAGGATATGTTTCTCGGTTATGGAGGTGATAAAGAGTTCGACGTAAAGAGTTACATCGATGCAAGCTTAACACCTATCCGGATAGCTCTGAGTAGAGTAAACCGGATTCGTATAGTAGAACAGTTGTTTGAAATATAGCGTAGTAGCGACATCTACAAGATGACATAGAGATTTGCAAAGTACATACGGATCTGAATGTTGCAGACCCGTTGACTAAAACCTCTCTCACAGACATAACATGATCAAAGCAAGAACTCATTGAGTGTTAATCACGTAGTGATGTGAACTAGATTATTGACTCTAGTAAACTCTTTGGCTGTTGGTCACATGGCGATGTGACCGGTGAGTGTTAATCACATGGCGATGTGAACTAGATTATTGACTCTAGTGCAAGTGGGAGACTGTTGGAAATATGCCCTAGAGGCAATAATAAATAGGTTATTATTATATTTCCTTGTTCATGATAATCGTTTATTATCCATGCTAGAATTGTATTGATAGGAAACTCAGATACATGTGTGGATACATAGACAAGACCATGTCCCTAGTAAGCCTCTAGTTGACTAGCTCGTCGATCAATAGATGGTTACGGTTTCCTGACCATGGACATTGGATGTCATTGATAACGGGATCACATCATTAGAAGAATGATGTGATGGACAAGACCCAATCCTAAGCATAGCACAAGATCGTGTAGTTCGTATGCTAAAGCTTTTCTAATGTCAAGTATCATTTCCTTAGACCATGAGATTGTGCAACTCCCGGATACCGTAGGAATACTTTGGGTGTGCCAAATGTCACAACGTAACTGGGTGGCTATAAAGGTACACTACAGGTATCTCCAAAAGTGTCTGTTGGGTTGGCACGAATCGAGACTGGGATTTGTCACTCCGTGTGACGGAGAGGTATCTCTGGGCCCACTCGGTAGGACATCATCATAAAGTGCACAATGTGATCAAGGAGTTGATCATGGGATGATGTGTTACGGAACGAGTAAAGAGACTTGCCGGTAACGAGATTGAACAAGGTATCGGCATACCGACGATCGAATCTTGGGCAAGTACTATACCGCTAGACAAAGGGAATTGAATACGGGATTGATTGAATCCTTGACATCGTGGTTCATCCGATGAGATCATCGTGGAACATGTGGGAGCCAACATGGGTATCCAGATCCCGCTGTTGGTTATTGGCCGGAGAGTTGTCTCGGTCATGTCTACGTGTCTCCCGAACCCATAGGGTCTACACACTTAAGGTTCGATGACGCTAGGGTTATAGGGAAAGTATGTATGCGGTTACCGAATGTTGTTCGGAGTCCCGGATGAGATCCCGGACGTTACGAGGAGTTCCGGAATGGTCCGGAGGTAAAGATTGATATATTGGACAAAGGGTTTTGGAGTCCGGGAGTGTTCAGGAGGTACCGGGTGATGACCAGCATGACCGAAAGGTGTTTCGGGAGCCCCGACAAGTGTTGGGGGGCTTCATGGGCCAAGGGAAGGGGGCAAACAGCCCACTAAGGGGCTGTGCTCCCCCCTCACCTATTCCCACATGACCAGGGGGTTTGGGGCGCCCCATCTAGGGTTCCCACCTCCTGGCTTGGGGGCTAAGTCACCCAAGGGGGAGATCCCATCTGCCCTGGCCGCCGCCCCCCTTAGGGGAAACCCTAGGGAGCCTCCCCTCCCCCTTGCCCCTATATATAGTGGAGGTTTTGGAGCTGCCCAAGACATGAGATGAACTCTCCCAAGGCGCAGCCCTACCTCTCTCCCTCCTCGTCTCTCGTAGTGCTTGGCGAAGCCCTGCTAGAATTCGACGCTCCTCCACCACCACCACGCCGTCGTGCTGCTGCTGGACGGAGTCTTCCCCAACCTCTCCTTCTCCCCTTGCTGGATCAAGGCGTGGGAGACGTCACCGGGCTGCGTGTGTGTTGAACGCGGAGGTGCCGTCCGTTCGGCACTTGGTCATCGGTGATTTGGATCACGGCGAGTACGACTCCATCAACCCCGTTCACTTGAACGCTTCCGCTTAGCGATCTACAAGGGTATGTAGATGCACTCTCCTTCCCCTCGTTGCTGGTTTTTCCATAGATAGATCTTGGTGACACGTAGGAAAATTTTGAATTTCTGCTACGTTCCCCAACATGTTGTTGTGCGAAAAATTGGTTATTCTCAAGAAACCATTAAAATTCAAGATAAGTAAAGTTGAGCCGAACTAGCCCTGTTTACACGCGGGAAGCCCCTGGTACCGTCTATGGGGGTATAACCATCAAACCAATCTCGAGTTTATCTAAGCTGTTATAGCTAGTAATGCGCCAGACTCGTCTAGCCGTGTCCGTGGTCTTGATGACCGATCATTTATTCTGGTTGGAGGGGCCGTTTAGTGTTCAGCTGTTAAAGCCGTCGCACATTCTTCCGTGTGTAAGGAACATTCAATATTTCCGCTAATTGTGATGATGCCGCGTGGACCGGGCATCTTGAGCTTGAGAGAAGCGTAATGCGGTACTACATTAAAACGAGCAAAAGCTGCTCTTCCGAGTAGTGCTTGATAGCTACTTTGGAATGAAGCGATGTCGAAGGTTAACTTTTCGCTTCGGAAATTGTCGGGAGAACCAAATACAACCTCTAGTATTAGAGAGCCCGTGCATCGGGCCTCTGGGCCTGGTATTACTCCCTTGGAGGTAGTATTACCGTGGCTGATTTTTGTCGGGTCTATCCCCATTTTGCGGACTGTGTCCTGATATATCAGATTAAGACTACTGCCGTCGTCCATAAGGACTCGTGTGAGATGGTATCTGTTTATTATTGGGTCTAACATCAAGGCGGCCAATCCTTCGTGCCAGATGCTTGTTAGGTGATCCCTGCGATCAAAAGTGATTGGGCAGGCCAACCAGGGTTTGAACTTAGGGGTGACGGGCTCTACGGCGTGTGTGTCTCGGAGTGCATGTTTGCCTCTCTTCTTCATGACATGGATCATGTTCACTGTTTTGACCTCTGGTGGGATTTTTTTTCTGTCCCCCAGTGCTTTGCTGGCGAGGCTCGTCCTCGTCTTCACTTGGTGTCTCCCTCCCCTTGTGTTCGGCGTTTAGCTTACCGGCCTGCTTGAAGACCCAACACTCTCTGTGGGTCTGATTTGCAGGTTTGTCGGGGGTGCCATGAATCTGACATAGTTTGTCTAGAATCTTGTTTAGGCTGGACAGTCCATCTCTGCTGCCTTTGAAAGGCTTTTTCCGCTGACCCGGTCGAGAGCCCCTGAATCCGGCTTTTACCGCCGTGTTATCTAGGTTGTCTTCTTTATTTCGACGCTTTCTTTTACTGCGTCGTGGTTTTCCATTGCCATCCCTGACTTCGGATGTGCCTGGGTCGCTGGTGCTACTACGGGCTAGCCAACTATCTTCTCCCGTGCAAAAGCGGGTCATGAGGCTTGTCAGGGCTGCCATTGTTCTCGGTTTTTCTTGGCCGAGGTGTCTGGCGAGCCATTCGTCTCGGACACTGTGTTTGAAAGATGCTAAGGCTTTGGCGTCCGGGCAGTCAACGATTTGGTTCTTCTTAGTGAGAAATATGTTCCAAAGCTTTCGGGCTGACTCTCCGGGCTGTTGGACTATATGACTTAAATCGTCTGCATCCGGAGGTTGGACATAGGTCCCTTGAAAATTAGCCCGAAAAGCATCCTCAAGCTCCTCCCAACTTCCAATTGAGTTTTCGGGGAGGCTTTTCAACCAGTCCCGAGCTGGTCCTTTCAGCTTGAGGGGAAAGTACTTGATGCGTGGAGATCGTCTCCACGAGCCATATGGATATGGAGGATAAAGTCCTCAATCCAGACCCCAGGGTCTGTGGTTCCGTCGTACGCCTCTATGTTCACTGGTTTTAATCCTTCTGGAAATTCGTGGTCCAACACCTCATCGGTGAAACATAGGGGGTGTGCGGTACCCCTGTATTTGGATGTGTCGTGACGTTCTGATGGTTGTAGTGTTCGGTTTTGGTTGTGCACTAGAGCGTGTTTAATTGATCCGTAGATGGATCTGGTAGCGCCAGTATTCTGATGCAAGTCTTCACGTGAAGCGTGTGCTGACTTATGTGCGGCTTTGTTAGCCGCTCCATCGCGGCCACAAGGTGGTTGATCCGACCGGCCGGCAGTTTTATTTTTGGCTGTGTGGGCTCTAAGGCCTCATCATCAAATTCAGGCAACAACTTGCGCTTTGGATAGCTCTTTGTGTGGTAACTACCACCATACTTTTCTTCGTTGTCGAGCACTTTGTTCCATCTACCGTTGAGCGTATTCTACGCGGCCTTAACCCTTTGCTTCTGCTTCTTCGGACTCCTCGCTGTGGCAATAAGCCTTCTACAGAGGTTCTCTTGCTCCAAGTGCCTTTCCGGGATGATGTGTGCATGTTCGTTCGGACTGTTTTCCTCTCCGGAGGGAGGTTGATGAGCTTTATCCTCGGCGTCGCTGTGTTCGGACAGCGGATCCGTACTTTGTTCGCCATTTGCTGGTTCATCGCTGTTATCGTTGTTTTTGCCGAGGCGGGATTTGGAGCGGCGCCTACGCCGATGCTTTGGTTGCTTCTCGAGGGAGCTATCCTTCGTTGCATCCTTCCGTTCCTCGTCATTGTTTTCTTTGGGTGTATCCACCATGTATATGTCATGTGATGACATGGCTGTCCAGCGCCCTGTGGGCAATGGTTCCTGTTCCTCTCCTGCATCGTCATCCATGCTGTCGATGTCTTCGGAGTCGAAATCGAGCATGTCGATTAAATTTTCGACAGTGGCTACTAAGTGGGTGGTGGGTGGGTCATGAATTTCCTCGTCATCCGCATCCCATTCTAGCCGGACATAGTTCGGCCAAGGTTATCCTGACAAGGAGAGGGATCTTAATGAATTTAACACGTCGCCGAAAGGCTCGTGCTGAAAGATATCCGCGGAGGTAAACTCCATGATCGGCGCCCAATCAGATTCGATGGGCACGGACACAAGCGGCTTAGAGTCCGTGGCCGGGGACGAATCCAATGATTCGGCAACACAGGTCTCGTGGGAGGTGAAGTTAGTATTCGGCTCCATCGCCACTGAGAGTGCAGATTTCGTGTCGGGGTCTATCCACCCGTCCTCCGATGATGCAATTTGTTCCGGATTAAGGGCCGGAGTAGTTGCAGGTGTGATCTCCCGAACACTGTCCGACGGCAGAGTTACGTCATGCTCGTCGTGATTGTGCGGCACACCCGACATGGGTTCGAACCCGTCGAAGATCGAGTCTCTGCGGATGTTGGCAGTATAGTTCAAGTTTCCGAACCTGGCCTGATGGCTAGGGGCATAGCTCTCGATCTGCTCCAGATGGCGAAGCGAGTTGGCCCGCAGTGCGAAGCCGCCGAATACGAAGATCTGTCCGGGGAGGAAAACCTCACCCTGGATCGCATCGTTGCCGATGATCAAAGGAGCCATCAAGCCTTACGGTGACGGCACAGTGGAACTCTCAATGAAAGCACCAATGTCGGTGTCAAAATCGGCGGATCTCGGGTAGGGGGTCCCGAACTGTGCGTCTAAGGCGGATGGTAACAGGAGGCGGGGGACACGATGTTTACCCAGGTTCGGGCCCTCTCGATGGAGGTAATACCCTACTTCCTGCTTGATTGATCTTGATGATATGAGTATTACAAGAGTTGATCTACCACGAGATCATAGAGGCTAAACCCTAGAAGCTAGCCTATTGTATGATTGTTGTTGTCCTACGGACTAAACCCTCTGGTTTATATAGACACTGGAGGGGGCTAGGGTTACACAGAGTCAATTACAAGGGAGGAGATCTTCATATTCGTACTGCCAAGCTTGCCTTCCACGCCAAGGAGAGTCCCATCCGGACACAGGACGTAGTCTTCAATCTTGTATCTTCATAGTCCAACAGTCGGGCCAAAGGATATAGTCCGGCTGTCCGAGGACCCCTTAATCCGGGACTCCCTAGGGGGGGTAACGGTTGGATCTTTCCCCCACTATATAAAGGGGGTCCTCTTCCCCAAGAAGACCATCTCTTCCCTCCCAAGCTCCATTGTTTCTCAAACCTTCATTTTTTCCCAATATCTCTCCCTAGCCAATCGAACTTGTTGATTTTCTAGGGATTGGTTGAGAAGGCCCTGATCTACACTTCCACCAAGAGAAATTTGATTCCCCCCACTAATCCCTTGCGGATCTTGTTACTCATAGGTGTTTGAGCACCCTAGACGGTTGAGGTCACCGCGGAGCCATAGTCCATCGTGGTGAAGCTTCGTCGTGTCGTTGGGAGCCTCCAATTAAGTTGTGGAGATAGCCCCAACCTTGTTTGTAAATGTTCGGTCGCCGCCTCCAAGGGCACCAATAGTGGAACCACGACATCTCGCATTGTGTGAGGGCGTGAGGAGAATGTTGTGACCCTAGTGGCTTCTTGGGGAGCATTGTGCCTCCACACCGCTCCAACAGAGACGTACTTCCTCTCAAAGGGAAGGAACTTCGGTAACACATCCTCGTCTCCACCGGCTCCACTCTTGGTTATCTCTTACCTTTACTTGTGCAAGATTATATTGTGTTGTATTCCTTGCTTGCTTGTGTGCTTGTTGTTGTTGCATCATATAGGTTGCTCACCTAGTTGCATATCTTGACAACCTATTTTGATGCTAAGTTTAATTTGGTAAAGAAAGGCTAAAAATTGTTAGTTGCCTATTCACCCCCCTCTAGTCAACCATATTGATCCTTTCACTATTGACATAGTGCCCGGTGCCAGTTGTTTTTTTTTCTTGTTTTTTACTTCACAAAATATCAGTACCAAACGGAGTCCAAATGCAGCAAAACTTTTTGGAGAATTTTCTGGATCAGAAGACACCTGTTGGGCCAAAGAAGTACCAAAGGGGTGCCCCGAGGGGGGCACAACCCACCTGGGCACGCCTGGGGGCCCAGGCACGCCCTAGTGGGTTGTGCCCACCTCGGTGGCCTCCCGCACGCCTCTTCGCCCTATAAGTACCAAAATATTACAAAAACCCTAGGGGAGTCAATGAAACACAATTCCAAATGCCGCAAGTTCCAGAACCACGAGACCCAATCTAGACACCATCACAGAGGGGTTCATCATCCTCATTGGTGCCTCTCCGATGATGCGTGAGTAGTTCATTGTAGACCTACGGGTCCGTAGGCAGTAGCTAGATGGCTTCTTCTCTCTTTTTATTTCTCAGTACAATGGTGTCTTGGAGATCTATTTGATGTAACTCTTTTTGCAGTGTGTTTGTTGGGATCCGATGAACTTTGAGTTTATGATTAGATCTATTTATCCATGAAAGTTATTTGAGTTTCTTTGATCTCTTATATGCATGATTACTTATAGCCTCATATTTCTTCTTCGAATCTTTGGTTTAGTTAGGCCGACTAGTTCGATTTTTCTTGCCATGGGAATAGGTGCATTGTGATGGGTTCGATCGTACCGTGTTCTTTCCCAGTGACGGAGGGGACAGCAAGACACGTATGTATCGTTGCTATTAAGGATAACGAGATGGGGGCTATTCCTACATGAATAGATCTCGTTGTCAGTTCAATATCCAGCGTATCTCGTAGTAGGGGTCCTAAGCTAGGCGTCTTGGAGCGATGGTAACATAGACACGGGGTTTTACCCATCTTCGGGCTCTCTTGATGAGATAATACCCTACATGCTGCTTTTGATTGTATTCATATGGGTGTAGTACAAAGTACATGTATCTACCATGAGATTGTAGTAATGAATATGAGATCGTCTATTGACTAGCCTGGCCTTGGTTTATATAAGACACCGGTTGCCTAGGGTTTAGGAGACTCCTTGTCTTGGGCGCCAAGTCTTGTGGAGTCTTCCTTGTATGCGGCAGGGTTTGTCCGAACTGGCCCATGAGTATGCGGCCATGGGGTCCTCGGCCCAATCTAACTGATCGGGAGATGACGTGGTGAGTACCCCCTAGTCCAGGACACCGTCAGTAGCCCCCTGAACTGGTCTTCAAGTTGGGGACGCTCCTCGATTCTTCCGAACTGTTCTTCATCTTCGGTCATTGGTCTTGAAAACTGGTTCAACAAATCGCCATCTTCGATCTTGAAGATCGCCAAAGTGCATCCGAAGAGTTTACACGTCGGGTATCCAAGGAGCCCCTTTAAGTTTCCGGCCTTTATCAATGCCTTGTTATTTTCACGCCCACCCCGGGTTTGAAGTTCTCCCAGTGTCGCGGTGTCCTCTTGCATCCAAGCTCCAACGTCGTGCTGCATTTGAGGTATCTTTTGCAGCCGAGCACCAACGCCGGACTGTATCCGAGCTCCAACGCCAGACTGAATCCAAACTCCAACGTCGGAGAGTATCCGAGCTCCAACGCCGGACTATATCCGAGGTGTCATAGATCACCTTGGCTCAAAAAAGTCGAAGGAGTTTAGCTGAGCTTAATGCCAGAAATTCCCTCTACGGAGCCAACCACTGGCGTCCGAGCTTTATGCCGGACTGCTTCCGGGGTGTCTATTGTAGTCGAGCACCAACGCCAGACTGTATCCGAGGTAGTACACCACCTCGTCCATGGGCTGACTTTTATGAATTTAATCTCGAATTGTGCAATGTAATCTCTGCTGAGATGTATAGCCAGTAGCCCTCAAGGTGCGTGTTGGCCTAATATCCGGGATGCAACTGAAGAAAAAAATCAAACCGCTGACCCTAGTAGCCCCTGAGACTCAGGTAGATTCATAAAATCAGCCAAAGGATCAATTCCTAGCTCGGCAACATATTTAGGAATAGAAACGTGGTGTGCAAAGTCCTCGAGACTCAGGTTGGGTGCGGACGACCAACCCGAGGATAATAATCTCCTCAAAAACTATATTGCACTTTAAATTTTCTGCATTGGATTGTCAATGCAGTAGCCCCCGAGACACTGGTCGGGTGGCAACACCAGATCAGGGGATCGATGTACCCCTTTAATTTTTGTAAATAATAAGCACGAAGCCTAGTAGCCCCCGAGCCTTAATGTGGGCACGGGTGGCCGAATTAAGGATCGATATCCAAAGTAAAATCACAAATTATGTGTAATGATTCTATGTATCCAAATACTTTACATCATCAATGCTCGGATCCGCATTGTACAAAACTTTGTTGACCGACCATCGGCTTCCACCTCCTTGGCCAGTAGCTGAGGAGTGTTTGTCCTACTTTATAAAGCCTTTACAAGGGCAAAGATTTACGAAAAACAAGGCAATACGGTTTTATAAACAAAGGTACGCAGAGAGATATGTTGTATTACTGTTTAATGTGAGAAACATCTTCCAAAGAAAATAGTCCCGCTATCGGTTCCTTTCTTTGGGTTGTCATGCCAACCATGATCATGAAACCTCACCTCCGATTGATGCAGGAGAAAAAATTGAGGAGTTAGTTTGGGGAAAGTTACCAAATTCTATGTTTTTTTGACTCCGTTGCGACCGTTTATCAGTTGAAAGTGGCCCATCGTCGGCTTCTACCCCTTTGTAGATACTACGCAGGGTGTTTCCGCAATAACAAGACAACCCTTAGCCGACGTCTCAGTGCCCGAAGGCGGTTGTGTTAGCGGAAACGAGGCAATCAGATATGCGGGCTTTATAACTTTCACTTAGTCATAAGAGCCTAAAGTTGGGAGGCCAATTAATAGCCCTCGGTTAGTGTTTGGCGATAGCTAGGTCAAGCCGTAAACACTTCGGCCAATGTTATGAACGGCCCGTCATTTAACACAGTCATCGGATCGCTAACCAGTTTACGCTTGTTGTGACAGTCAGTTTTCGGATTTCTCCACTGAGGTGCTTAACCATGCGAGCTGGAAGCACAATCATAGTGGTTCTCCTTTTGCACACCTAGCCAAACAAAGCGGAACGTAGGCGGCAAGCACTGGAGCCGGGCAACCCAACTTTTGAACAAAGACACAATTCGAAACCAATGCATATATAGCAATATCCGAGAATGTTTTTGACGAATCTCTAAAGGTGTCCGGCGTTGCACTGCAAGACTTATGCTGAAAACACACAAATAGTTTAAAAGTGCCATAAGCTTGGAAAACCAAAAAACGTCAGTAAAAACTTGACGTCCGAACAAGATCAAGTGTTCGGTGCCAATCCGAAAATTGGTCTTAGAAAAAAGTGCTTATGTCGTGCTTTAATATGACACATTCTATCTCAAGACTTCAAGCGGGTCAGCCAACGGCTTCAACCTCCTATCCCTAAGGCGGGGTACTTCTCGTTAGGCCAATTTAGCAAACTAAACTCTAGCGGCTTTGAGAGAGAAGTTAGGCTCCCCGGCTATTGACCACACACTCGCGTCGAAAAAGGAGTGATAGAAAAAGACTTTGCAACAACTAGGAAGAAATCATTTATTATAAAACGGCTCATATAAATTTAAGAGCCCCCAAGTGGCTTGGGTAAAAGAATTTTTATGTATAATGATCGTATGTACATAAGTACTTGTATCATATCTGTGTTCACCCGAACTTTAAACGCATCTTAACCCACCGTCGGCTTCTCCCTCTTCGGTCAAGGACCGAAAAGTGTTATGTACTCCACCTGTCGAAAATATCAACGGTGTTTCCGATAACCAGGCAATCAGGCCATAAGGCTGTAATAGACAAAGTGCGCTCAGGAAACTTATGCTATATTACTGATAAAGTGTAAGAAGCATCTTCGAAGAAAATAGTCCCCCACCGATACCTTTCTTCGGTGCTCATTGTTACTATGAGACTTGTGCAATAGATTTTTTGTACTCATGAGTTCCGTTGTGTGTCGACCATAATTGAAAACAATAAGAGCGCTAGCTTTCGGCTTCACCCAGTCTGAGGTCCGGCTCGGATGACCCGATCGTGACAATCGCAGAGGTGCTCCCTTTACTCCCTAGCAGAACAATCGGGAGCGTAGGGGTAAACACAGGAGCGAGGCAACCCAGCTTGCAAATCGCTTAAGTCAACATGGTGCATATTTTGGCGTAATACACGAACAAGGAACGAAGCCGTACAAGTGTAATCTTTTGCAAGAGGAAAGGCTTCATAAAGGAAGCCCCCAAGTAAACGGGGTATTTGAATTTGTGTGCCACAAACAAAGTTATGACAAGGAAGTTTTTCATGAATAACTTTTTGTCAAAAAAATAGTGCTTGGTCGAGCCGAAGAAAATTTAAAACTTTGAGCATGAAAGCGACTTAGCTGGTTAATGTGTTCGGCATTGATGATGCAGTCCGAGCTTGATGCGGGACAAGGTCCCAGCCCCCGAGCCGGTCCCGAGTGGCGGAGCGAATAGCTCGGCACTCTGAAGTGGCGACGTACCACGGCCAATGTGGCGAGGTGGAACCCCCAGTCCGACCGAGGCGACGAAGCAGGCCGGCAGTGTGACACCGAAGTCCCCGGCGTGGGTGAATGAAGTGATGACGAAGCCCCCCGTCCATCCGAGGTGACGTGGTATGTCCGTATGCCGAGGTGACAACACTGCCCGACCCGGATCATTTACCCGTGCATAAAAAATAGTGCAAACCGGAGATAATAGTAATAATAATAAATTAAAAAGAAAAAAATTTAGTTGCATAATTAATAATTTATGCAAAGTGAGTAATAAAATAAATATGGCCGGTGTGCCGAATAATCGATGAGGTAGAGCTCTCTCAACGATGCCGAAGTCCCCGAGGCAACTAAACACGTCGGTATGGCAATTCAACCAACAAGGTGATCACGAGAGCCAATTTATGCCGATTGGGACGACGACGCCGGCTTGCCGAAGTGACCGCGTGACGCAGTCGAAGTCGATAACCAGGTAATGCGCGGTGTAAGTCAATTTCCTGTACAGATAGAATAGTGCGAGGCCAGAGATGATAATATATATTTTTCTATATAAAAAATATCCTCTACTTAATTAACTTAAGTAAAGTAGATAATAATAAAAAATGGCCTGAACGCCGAGGTCGTCTCGATAGAATGGCCGCAGACATGTTGACACAAGGACGCGCGCTGAGGCGACACCGCAACTTGATCGATGCAGGCAGGACGACGACGTCGGCCCACAGGGTTGACCGCGTGATGCAGTCGAAGTTGATTACCTGCACACATAGAATAGTGCAAGAAGTAATAATAGTAATTGAGAGAAAAAAATGCATAATTAATTTGTGCGAAGTGAATAAGTTTGGTAAATATGGCCTAAGCGCTGAGGCTAGCTTGACGGTGCGATGGCGTCGTGGCACGGCGATGCCGACGAAGGTCGGCCTGCCCAGGCGACAGCGAGAGGCTGGCCAGACCGACGCCAGGTATAAACGTCGGTGGAATTTCTCTGCCAAAATAATGCAGTACACACCAATAGAAAATATTTTGGGTATAATAATGCTAAATAAATAATTTGGGAAAATAGAACATGTTCGCGGCGGTGATGACCATAGCAGACCGTAGTAAATGGACAGCAAACTGATGAGCTGATTGCGCTGCAAAACTGATGATGGTGCACGGGCCAGTTGGAGGGAGAACGTCCAATAGGGTTGCGACCACGAGGCTGTCTGCAGCGGTCGAGCTGCGGAGTATCCGGACTGGGTGCATGGAGTAGGTCAGCTTGCGACAAAGTAGACCACGCGCACGATACTGATGATCCATCGGCTTCACATCCATAGACGCGTCAGTTTATGCGAAGTAGTCATACGCTGATTGCTTGTGCGTGTCAAACATAGCAATCCGAGGAAGAAAAAAAAACTGCAGTGCAAACGCTTGTAGCAACCCACATAAAGAATCCATGAAAATTAATCTAATCTGGATAGTCGTAGAAGCACTAATACCAACCGGACAACTTAAAACTTTAATCAAAAACTGTAGTAGCAAGTACTAGACGTACTAGTCTATGCTTGCCCTTTTGCAAATAATTAATAGAGAGTAGTACTTAGCTCATCTCCTCACGTGGAGGGGGTTCACTTTTAGATGAGTCGTAGTACAGATCGGCCACAAGACTTGCCCTGGGACTTCGAGCTAGTGCCCGCGGCGGCGACTTATCTCCATGGAGCTCGGATGCAAGGCTAGTACGTAACCGTGTTAGTACTTTAATCCAAGCAAACCTTAGGGAAAATAAACTACTGGTGAACGACCGATGGCCGCCTAGTTGCTAAATTTAATAAGGAAAAAAGAAAGAGAATAAGGGAAGCAATCTCCCTCGACGATAGTGGGTTTGTCTTCGGCTCTACAATCGAGCACTGTGTGCGAGGTCAGAGACCAGTTTGACAATCAATCAAACGCCGCCGCCTATCGATCAGGAGACTGCAGTAGAGCATCAAACGCCGCATCGGGGCGCATCGTTGGTCGCAGATTTTACAAACCTTGATCTTAACCTAATCTGCTGATGAAGCTTGCAAACCAACAATAACTCTCACAAAAACTAATTGTATAAAATAGATGTGATTAGAAAGATATCACCTGATCATCCCATCGACCCGTGATGATCACCCAACAGACTCTTAATAAAAGCACCAATGTCGGTTCAATATCCGGCGTATCTCGTAGTAGGGGTCCTAAGCTAGGCGTCTTGGAGCGATGGTAACATAGACACGGGGTTTCACCCAGCTTCGGGCTCTCTTGATAACATAATACCCTACATGCTGCTTTTGATTGTATTCACATGGGTGTAGTACAGAGTACATGTATCTACCACGAGATTGTAGTAATGAATATGAGATCGTCTATTGACTAGCCTGACCTCGGTTTATATAAGACACCGGATGCCTAGGGTTTAGGAGAGTCCTTGTCTTCGGCGCCAAGTCTTGTGGAGTCTTCCTTGTATGCGGCAGGGGTTGTCCGAACTGGCCCATGAGTATGCGGCCATGGGGTCCTCGGCCCAATCTAACGGATCGGGAGACGATATGGTGAGTACCCCCTAGTCCAGGACATCGTCACTCGTCTACATCATGTCATCATTCTTATTGCATTACTCTGTTTCTCCATGAAATTAATACACTAGATGCATGCTGGATAGCGGTCGACGTGTGGAGTAATAGTAATAGATGCAGGCAAGAGTCGGTCTATTAATCTTGGACGTGATGCCTATATAATAATCATTGCCTGGATATCATCATAATTATTTGAAGTTCTATCAATTGCTCAATAGTAATATGTTTATCCACCGTATGCTATTTTCTCGAGAGAAGCCACTAGTGAAATCTACGGCCCCCGGCTCTATTCATTATCATATATCTTGAGATCTATATTGCTATTTGCCTTTTTATTTAGTTGCACCTTTTATTTCATATCTATATTATTAGAAAAACAAAAATACCTTGCTGAATTTTATTTTTCATTATTTTAGTTGCATCTACCAAATTATACGTTTACCAATCTTTTATCCGAGAGGGATTGACAACCCCTCTTCACTGAGAGAAATACCTACCGTAGCTGTGCTGCAACATCCATTCCTCTTCGTGAAAAACTGGCGCAGACACAAGCCATCAGAAAAGGATTTCTGGGGCCGTTGCCGGGGAGACATCATCAACATCTATCAGGTTCTTAATCACAAATCTCATATCCTTGCAATTTACATTATTTGCCATTTTTCTCTCGTTTTCATCTCCCGCACTTCACAAAAATTTGCCGTTTTATTCACCCTCTTTTTCATTCGCCGTTTTCTTGTCAGATCTATTTTTCTGTGCAATCTTGCTTGCGTAGTCATGATACCTCAAAGAAAATATTATGAAGTTCCTTATCTCAATATTTTTCTTGAAATCAAGAAAAGTACGAAGGAATATATGACTACACAATTTGAGCACAATAAATATTTTACCGAAGAACTTAAGGAACACTCTATTGTGTTGGATGCTATAACAAAACAACTTGATGATATTAGTAGAGAAGTTTGTAACCTTCAATCCAAGTATTCTCATGCTGGAAAAAAATTAGGCAAAATATCTTATGCACAAGCCAATTTCTTTGAAAGATGAAAATGATGAAGATCTTAAAGTGATTGGTGTTTCTTCTATTGATTCATTTTTAGTAAAATTGAAATTGATGATAAAGGGACTGAAGAAAGAGTCTACTTTAGCTAGAAGGCATACCGGTAATTCAGAGGGTGAAAATCTTGTTGAGAAAATTGATAAAAGTGGGTTTAGAGAGGTCAAAACTTTAACTAGTGACGTGTCCACTCTTTTGGATTACAAAGACTTTAATTATGATAGTTGCTTTTTGATTAATTGTATTTGTTTGTTGCCCAGCACTTGCTCAACAAGGGAGGCCCTTTTCTTGCCGATATCCTGTTCCTTTGTCTTGATCTTGATCTCTCTGAGCTGCATGTTGGTTCTTCAAGTCTCTTGGTTCTTCAATCTCTGTCTTGTCCTCGTCTTGTCCGTGCATGAGTCAGGGGAAAATGCCTGTCCCTGTATATTTTCCCCGACATAAGCCCCCGAGCCTGAGCCATATGTGTCGTGTGGCACGTTGGGTTAGGCCCCAAACAGTGCGCGGACACGTGGCAGGAGAGGGTTGTGCGCGGCGGTTCGCCACGATGACCAGTCAATCCAACGTCCACTTTCGCGTAATTATTGCGCGCCATGGGGGTCGTGGGACTGTTGCAGTTAGGGTAAAATGGTAACTTTCTGAAGCATCGCGCTTTTGTCCCACCTTCCCCTCTCTTAAGAGCAGGGAAAATTGGAGCGGTGTGATTCATCTGCCTCTCGCCTTGCTCTCCCATCTTCTTCCTCCGCAAGCCAAGCGCCAGTTCTCATCTTGCCCCTCCTTCCCCCGCCACCCAACGAATCCCTTCCCTTCCTCCGCGTTGCCGGAGCAATGGGAAAGAAACCCGCGAAGAAGACGACGACATCAGCCAAAGAGACCTCCGCCGAAGAGAACAAGAGGTCGACGGAATTGAACAAAAAACGGAGTGGGGGTGTCGTCTTCGTTCCGTCCAACTTGCGCGGTCCCGTCCTTCAGGTGAAGTACGGGTACCTGTGGGGGCGGCCCGTTGAGAAGGGACACAGGGCTCCTGTAGTCTTCGAGGCGGGTGAGGTGGATCCCTCTAACTCTTATCGGTTTTTTGCCACTTATTTCATCTGCGGACTGTGCCCTCCTTTTTCTGAGTTCTTTGAGGCAATCATGAACATCTACGGGTTCCACCTCCTTGATTTCACGCCAAATGCAATGGCGACCATGGCCATCTTCACACATTTGTGCGAGAATTTTGTCGGGCTGAAGCCCAATGTGGATATATTCCGTCATTACTTCATCCCGCGGGTGGAGAGCAAGGTGATTCGCTCTAGGATTATCAGCTGGATACCTTGATCGAACAAGAATTACCTCCCGGGGCACTTACGCGAAAGATGGGATGGATGGGGAGGGGATTGGTGTTGGATTCAGGACAAGAAAGCCCCTGAGTTCTGTGAAGCGCGGCAAGAGTGCATCGGGCGCGGCAAGGATTGGAGCGCCAAGGGTCTCTCTGATGACAGGTTGCGCCCGGCAATCAATAGGATCATCCGCCTAGCGACTGCCGGGTTAACCGTTGAGCATGTGGGGGCAGACTTCCTTCTCCGTCGCATCTCACCGCTGTAGGACAGGGACAGGAATGTGTGGCTATACGGCGGCACTGCAGATAGGATGAGGCTATTGACGGGGCGGGCCAACAATTTGTCAGTTTATGGCCATGCTTGGTTGTGCGACCAGCTATTCGGTCGCTTTGATATGTTCAAGCTCCCTGCAACCGTTGTTCCCCTGAATATCAACTCTGCCCGGGGATCAAATACTGAGTGGATGCCGGATTGCAACGCTGAGGGAGTGTCGGGCACTTGGCAGCTCCCTTCTCTCGACGAAGAGCTCTAGTGGTCGAGCACTTTGGTGGAAAAGGCCACCAGGTCTGAAGGCGAAATGTATAAACGCACCTCCATTGCGGAGGTAGCGTATATTTCGAAGAGAGTCGCGGAGGACAAGGTTGCCCGCCGCACAGACATGGAGAAGGCTGCAAAGGCCGGGAAGGGCAAGGGGAAGGCTGGGGACGAGAGCTCTTCCTAGGGCGGCAGCGAGGCACAAGCCATAGAAGATTCTGCCCGGGAAGAGCTTGTCAGGGATACCTTCGCCGGACTAGACGCTCTGGCCACGACAGCAAAGGAGCTCCAGGAGGGAGAGGAGGCGGAGAGGGAGGGGAGCGCGACAGCGGCCCCTAAAGAGGAGGTGTGGCTTGCGGCAGGACCGCAAGCTCCCTCACCGTATCCAGACCAGCTTACCCACAGGCGCGCTGCAGCCCGGGAAGAGGCGACCTCCAACCCGGCGCCACCCGCCAAGAAGGTGAAGAAGACCTCCGCCAAGACCAACAAGGCCGAGGGGGCGTGCCGTGAATCCCCCCGTCTTGCCTGGGCTAGGGCACCTTCTGCCCAACTACCGATGTCTTCGGAGGAGGAGTCCAGCTCCCGCTCTGGCTCGAGTTCTTCGCAGAGCTCGCCTTCCCCGGAGCTCCTGGTGTCACGGCAGGCACCGAAGCTGCCGGGAAGTTCCACCCTTCCGTCTCTAAAGAGAGGACGGGAGTCCCCTCCTCCCATGGAGTTCAATTTGAACTCCATGCTTATGGCGGAAGAGTAAGGGAGATTTCTCTTTGTGGTAGATATCTTTCTAAGTAGATTTGAATGCTTTTGCCGACTGACCTCTTGTGCTTGTTGTTGTCGGCAGAGAACTGGAGGAGGAGGAGACCTTGTCCACCACTCCCAGAAGTGGCTCCGGCGTCTTGGGTCGCTGAAGGGCGTCGAGGGCTCGGCCTCAGCAGGGAAGGATGCAGAAGATCCCGTGCCGAGCCCCCAGCTCAGCCCCTGGCCAGGGAGCGGAGATTTGACCCCACTCGCCGGAGATGATGGAGACAGCCTTTCCGTCCCCTCGTGCGGAGGAGGGGGCGGGGTAACACAAGGCGAGCCACTCCTTAAGGAGCACGCCTCTCTTGCCGCCCAAGCTGAAGATGTCGCCATGGAATCTTCTGCGGCAGAAATGGCGCAAAAGGCTGCCGAGTCTACCCCGGCAGAGGAAGAAGCTTTCGACCCGACAATGACTGTTGCCGGGGAAACAGAGATCCCTGCCTGGCAGACTTCCCTAGGTACTTGGCTTGATTTCTCCTTTATACTCTGTCTGTCTTCACTGGTTTCTTTATTCGCTTTGAGGCTTCCATACTTCCGTTTGTTCACTGGTCCCTTCCTTCTGTAGACCCCCAGGCCAAAGAACCAGATTTGTTGGAGGTGGCGGAGGATATTGGGAGGACTGCCGCGGATGAAGCCATGAAGGTTGCAGTTACTAAGGAGCAGGATCTCGCTGCCGGGGGAACACAAGGTTCCTTGGCAGTGGTGGAGCATCCTCTAGAGGGTGCCTCAATGGAGGGAGTGGCCATTGTGGCAAGATTCGTCTTCAAACCCTGGGTCCACTCCCCTCCTCTGGGGGCGCTGCCGATGTCCTACTGTCGTCCTCGAACACACTAGTTGTGATGCCGTGGCTGCCTGATATCGGAGCCCCCGGCCCGTCCTTGACAGACGCATAGCTTGATGAAGAGCTTCAACGTCTTCTGGCACCGCTGCACCTAGAAGGCGGGGAGGCTGACGACACTGCTGCCATCACCATGGACTTGTCCTTTATCAAATCCATGGCGGTGGTTTTGAAGGAGATGCAGGCCCGACACGATCTGAAGTGGCAGGAGCTCAAGGAGTGGCATGAATCCGCCGACAAGGTGTATCAGAAGTTGAAGGACAAGTGGCTGGAGCTGCGCGAATGGAACGACAAGCAGTTCAAGGCGCTCATGAAGTAGCAGGAGAACCTTCAGATGATGAGGGAGGATGTCGTGGCTCGGGAGAGGCACCTGGCGGATCACAAAGCATCTTTGGATGCCAGGGACCAAGAGATGTCCCTTTGGGAGGAGAATCTTGAAGCCACCCTCCACGCCAAGGACGAGAGTTTGGAGACCCTGGTTTAGCAACGCACCAAAGAACTGAAGGATGAGCATGGGGCTGCTCTGGACACCATCTCTACTGATCATGCTGCCCAACTGAAGAGGCTTGTTGACAATCTGGATGCCGCATCCTCTGCCAAAGCTGAGCTCGAGCGGTAGGTGGCCAAACTGAACGAAGACCTTGCCGAAAGTGCCAGGGAGGTGGATGCACTCAGAGAAGAGGCACAACAAGTAGAGCTCCACCTGGCTGATGTACAATCGCAGCTCTCCTCCAAGATTCAAAGCCTTGAAGCTGCCAACAACAACATTTCTGATATGAAGGCAAGGATTGGCTCGCTGGAGCAGTCGGCAGAGTCCCTTGAATCTCGGTAGCAGCAGCTATCTCAGGAGTTGGAAAACACCAAGCGTCTCTGGCAAGATGCAGAGGACAAGCTGAAGAACCGAGTCGACATGAGCGACCTCTGGATCAAGAGAATGATTGATGTTGCTGAATGTCTCGGGGCCCAAGCTGCGGCAATGCGCATGGACGGCCCAGTCTATTCAGCCAGCGAGTATGAGGTCTCGAGCGTCAAGTTGGGGATCTTCTTCGACGAGTTCATCGACAAGCTGAAGGTGCACGAAGAGGGAAGGGCTGAGCGTTTCGCGACCGAGTCGCGGAGGCTCGCTCGCAATGCTCTCTTCATGATCTTAAGCAACATCGCCTCCGTCACCCAGAGCTCGATCTCGACGACGGCTTCAGGAAGCCGCCAGTGGGTGCTGACGTTGCTACCGCTGAGGGGAAGGCTGCTCCCCGTGCTGACAGGGTTCTCCATGTTTAAGTCATTCCTTCTGGTCCTGTAACGAAAACATGACGCATACTTTGTGTTTGGTCTTTTTATCTCTAGTACTTGTGCTAGGTCAATGTTCCTTGTTGAATCTTTAAATGCGCGTTTACCCCGTTAAGCTCTTTATGCTTCTGTTCGTACGATCAATTCCTATGTATGCTCTGGATGCCTACCGATATCATATTGCCGCGATTGTTGTAAGGGTCTAGCCCTTAACAGTCATCTTCGCGTGGATGCGTCTCGACAGGCTTTTCCTAGGTAGATCTCGATGCAGCCTCTCGACCTACGAGCGTGGCTCTGGACAGGACGATGTTGCGATGAAAGAAACTAGCCGAAGTTCCATTGCATGAGGGATTTCTCGATACGGACACTCGCTAGAGTTAAGGGATAAACAACCACAAAAATCTGAAAGCATCAACAAGAAGCGATAACATGGACTTAGCTTTCGTTTCAAGCTTCCTTTCCGCCTGCCGGGCCGTGCGTTTGACGCGCCCGCGGTGCTTGGAGGAGTAGAAGGCAATCTGGTAGCTTCTTTGTTCCCGGCAAGAGTCCGCGAGTATTTCTGGTGACTGGCAAGCATAGGGGCACGGTGGCGAGCTTCCCTGGACCTCCTCCCTTTTGCTTCCCTCCCCTCGAGTACGTACAACGGTTGCCTTCGCACGGATCATGCCAGTGCAGGCAGCCTTGCCGGAACTTGCTTGCCAGGGAATAAATCGACGAACTCATACCAGCGCTTTGCTCAGGATTACCCACGGTGGGGGAAATACTGGACCGAGCGTCGCGTGGTAATCGTCGACGTCGATGACACCGAGGCTAAGGCAGTTTGACTACTGACGAGGTGGAGGGATAGAAAGGAGGGATCTTGCGCTCGCGCGCCTTGTACCCCCTCTTCCGGACAATGCTCAGATGGTGACAATGCCACACGAGCTGCCGGAGTAAACCTATCGTCATCAGTTGTGGCCTGGGTCATAACCGTTGCCACGACGAACCTTGGAGAGCGACGACGCGGTGCAGGAGTGGATCTTCTCCTGCTTTGCGTCGTGTCACTACGGGCGCCACAGTCAATGGCACCATCGAAGATGGAGACGGTGCTGAAGATTGCGCGCTACGCACGCTTTCAGGTTTGTGCAAGCGTTCCCCCTACCTGGCGCGCCAAAGCCCAAAGATGTCACGGGATATCCTCGGCCACCTATGGGACCGGGTGGCCCCTTGCTGGTTCGGCAGGGGGACGTCGCGTTGCACAAAGAGCAGATCAGCGCACGTCAGCATGGCAGAAAGCACACGAGCAATTTACCCAGGTTTGGGCCGCCGTGAGGCGTAAGACCCTACTCCTGCCTTGGTGGATTGATGATGGAATGAATGTGGTGGTGCGTAGTACACTTTCCCGGCAAGGGCTGCCTGATACGTCCATTTTGCATCATTCTTTTATATCGATATTTATTGCATTATGGGCTGTTATTACACCTTATGTCACAATACTTATGCCTATTCTCTCTTATTTTACAAGGTTTACATGAAGAGGGAGAATGCCGGCAGTTGGAATTTCTCGGCTAGAAAAGGAGCAAATATTAGAGACCTATTTTGCATAGCTCCAAAAGTCCTGAAACTTCACGGAAGTTATTTTTGGAATTAATAAAAAATACTGGCAAAAGAATCCACCAGAGGGGACCCACACCCTGGCCACAAGGGCGGGGGGCGCGCCCTACCCCCCTGGGCGCGCCCCCTGCCTCATGGGCCCCCTGGCAGGCCTCCGGTGACCATCTTCTGCTATATGAAGTCTTTTACCCTGGAAAAAATCATAAGCAAGCTTTCAGGATGAAACTCCGCCGCCACGAGGCGGAACCTTGGCGGAACCAATCTAGGGCTCCGGCAGAGCTGTTCTGCTGGGGAAACTTCCCTCCGGGAGGGGGAAATCATCGCCATCGTTATCACCAACGATCCTCTCATCAGGAGGGGGTCAATCTCCATCAACATATTCACCAGCACCATCTCCTCTAAAACCCTATTCATCTCTTGTATCCAATCTTTGTCCCAAAGCCTCAGATAGGTACATGTGGGTTGCTAGTAGTGTTGATTACTCCTTGTAGTTGATGCTAGTTGGTTTATTTGGTGGAAGATCCTATGTTCAGATCCTTTATGCATATTAATACCCCTCTGATTATGAACATGAATATGATTTGTGAGTAGTTACATTTGTTTCTGAGGACATGGGAGAAGTCTTGCTATAAGTAGTCATGTGAATTTTGTATTTGTTCGATATTTTGATGAGATGTATGTTGTCTTTCCTCTAGTGGTGTATGTGAACATTGACTACATGACACTTCACCATTGTTTGGGCCTAGAGGAAGGCATTGGGAAGTAACAATTAGATGATGGGTTGCTAGAGTGATAGAAGCGTAAACCCTAGTTTATGTGTTGCTTCGTAAGGGGCTGATTTGGATCCACATGTTTCATGCTATGGTTAGGTTTACCTTAATACTTATTTTGTAGTTGTGGATGCTTGCAATAGGGGTTAATCATAAGTGGTATGCTTGTCCAAGAAAGGACAACACCCAAGCACCGGTCCACCCACATACCAAATTATCAAAGTAACGAACGCGAATCATATGAGCGTGATGAAAACTAGCTTGACGATAATTCCCATGTGTCCTCGGGAGTGCTTTTCTAAAAATAAGAGTTTGTCAAGGCTTGTCCTTTGTTACAAAAAGGATTGGGCCATCTTGCTGCACCTTATTTACTTTCATTACTTTTTACCCGTTACAAATTACCTTATCAGAAAACTATCTGTTACCAATAATTTTAGTGCTTGCAGAGAATACATTACTGAAAACCGCTTGTCATTTCCTTCTGCTCCTCGTTGGATTCGACACTCTTACTTATCGAAAGAACTATGATAGATCCCCTATACTTGTGGGTCATCACTACCTCGGGGCAACAGCGACTACTCATGTGTAGTGCCTTGGGCTTGTCAACTTTCTAACCCTCTAACCCCTCCTACGAGTGCCATGGGCCTCCTTTTATAGATAAAGGGATCACCACAGTGGCAAAGTGGTCATTATCCACTGATATGATAGCAAACAGTGCTATTGTACCTAACTCTGCGGGATGACAGGGTGCATTAAGTGCACTACTTAGTGTCACATCACTGGTTGTCCGGCAAGGCCTGTCGGGCTATCTTGCCAGCTCCGCATCTGTTCTCTTGACACGTCACAGGACGAGTGTCATCTGTAAGTTTCTTCTGTAGGAGATGGCTACCATGTGGCGAATGACTGCCACTTAATCACCTTGCGGCTTGACACCGCACTGATTGACGACGTGGGTCGTGCTTGAGTGGTTGGCTGGGTGGTTCAGCCCTAGTGAGCCCCGGTAGGCTCTACCGGGGAGTCTTGGTTGCTTGCTTTGGGTGGTGGCCTCGTCCCTTGCTGGGCTTGCCTGCCCAGCAAGGGAGGCCCTTTTCTTGCCGACATCATGTTCCTTTGGCTTGATCTCGATCTCTCTGAGCTGCATGTTGGTTCTTCAAGTCTCTTGGTTCTTCAATCTCTGGCTTGTCCTCGTCTTGTCTGTGCACAAGTCAGGGGAAAATGCCTGCCCCTGTATATTTTCCCCAACAAAAGGGTATGAAAAACTTCCCTAGAACAAGAAGTAAACCACGATATGAATCAATCATAAGGGCATGCTATGGATCCAAAACTAAAAATGATGACACTTGAAACATTTCATTATGCCTAGCTAGGTGCATAAAACAATATCGCTTGTTGGGAGGAAAGCCAATGAATAAAATTTATTTTTGCCTTTTTCTTTCTGTCTTGAGTGTTTGCAAAATTATGCTACTGTTATGATTGTGTTTTTATGTTTTAATTAGTGTTTGTGCCAAATAAAGCCTTTGGGATCATGTTGGGTGATTGTTGACTTGATCTTGTTGGAATACAAGATCTTTGTGTGCCAGTAGCTGTTAAAAATCATAGGAGCGCGATAAAATCCTAATTTTTGTACACAAGAGTGATATACAAATGGCCCACGTTGTGCTAATTTTTTAGAATGTTTGGGGTTATAGAAGTATTTAAAGTTTTCAGAGTACTATAGACTGTTCTGTTTTTGACAGATTCTGTTTTCTTTGCGTTGTGTGCTTATTTTGATGAATCTATGGACTATATCGGGGGTATAAGCCATGGTAAAGTTGAAATACAGTAGATATAATGCAAAAATTAAATATGAATGGGTTTGCAATAGTACTTAGAGTAGTGATTTGCTTTCTTATACTAACGGATCTCATGAAGGTTTTGTTAAGTTTTGTGTGATTGAAGTTTTCAAGTTTTGGGTGAGATCAAAATGGATGAAGGAATAAGGCGTAAGAAGAGCCTAATCTTGGGGATGCCCCGTGGCACCCAAGATAATATTCAAGGAGTAACAAGCAACTATGCTTGGGGATGCTTCGAGTGGCATCCCCTCTTTCTTCTAACGACCATCGGTATTTTACTTGAAGCAATATTTTTATTCGTCACATATCATGAGTTTTGCTTGAAGCATCTTGTATGATATGAGTCTTTGCTTGTTTTGCTTTTTATTTTGTCACAGATATCCTTGCTGGACACACCTATTTGAGAGAGCCAAAATTATGCTATGATTTGTTAGAATTGCTCTTTATGCTTCACTTAATTTTTTTTGAGCTATGGAATTGCTCTAGTGCTTCACTTATATCTTTTTGAGCATGGCGAGCTTTAATATTTTTGAAGAAATGCTCTCATGCTTCAATTAGATTTATTTGAGAGTTAGTAAATTCTTGAAGAAATTCTCTCATGCTTCACTTATATTATTTGGAGATACGAAAAATTTTATGCTCATGTTCTTCACTTAAATTTGTTTGAGCTAATCAAAATCAACATATGAAATTAGTCCCAAAGTTATAGATATTAAAGAGGGGTATAATAAAAAACTTTCACGAAGATCATTGGAAAAAATAAACTTGATTCTTTGTAATAGTTTTCAAATATGATGATAGTGATATGTGAGTCATGTTGGTGAGTAATTATGCTTTAGTAAGAATATTGGTGTTAAGGTTTGTGATTCCATATGCAAGCACGAAAGTCAATAGTTATGCAATGAATTATATCCTACTTGTGGTGCATTATTCGGTGTTAGTTATGCTTAATGCTCGCTTACGTCATTTTTTGTTTCTTGGTTGGTTGCTTCTCAATCTTTTTGCTAGCCTCCATTTGTACTAAGTAGAAATACTACTTGTGCATCCAAAATCCTTGAAACCATTTTTGCCATATGAGTCCACCATACCTACCTATATGTGGTATTTTCATGTAGTTCTATGCAAATTTGTATGTGCCATCTCTAATTTTCAAAATAAATTTCCTTTTTGTGTGCCTGCGCTGCTCATGAAGCAGCAGGGGGTGGCCAACATTTTCTGTGCTAGATGTATTATTCTCAAGATGAGTGTTTATACACTTGTCATTGCACGAGAGTATGGCAGTAATAGGGATGCCCAGTCCCGAAATGACAAAGAAATTTACTTTATGTTGTCAAATAATAAATTACTTGGAAAGTGTTGGTATGGACGACACCCGTGGATACGGCTAGCCATGGAATGTGAAAGAATGATGGAAAAAGGAATAAACTTTATTTTCTGTTTGGGAACCGCCTATGATATATCTAGCATGGAAAGTGTTGGAACTACTCGGTCGTTTTCGCTGACGAGAAAAGTATGCCTCTCAAAATGTTTTGTCTCTCAATTTTTGCTCTGAGCTCTAGCACCTCTATAAATCCCCACTCCCCTTTGCGAAGGGCCTTTCTATTTACTTTATGCATTTTTGTTTTTATTTGAGTCTCCATCTTCTCTTATACAACACTAACTAAGGGGCACTATGGTCGTACTCGAGCATTGCAAGTAGCTAATATGCGAGTGTGTTTCATGAATGGATCAATGATTGAGCATGATGGGATAGTGATAACTTGATTTAGTGTTGATATTTTGAAAGACATGGTTGCTTATGCTTGAGTATTGAAATCTTCATGTCAAAACTAGAGTATTGCTTTGAACCATATAGAAGTCCATATGTACATGTTACAAAAGAAAATAATATGTGATGAACATGTTAGGCAACATTCCACATCAAAAATTCTGTTTTTATCATTTACCTACTCAAGGACGAGCATGAATTAACACTACTACAGGATGGTCCAAACGCGACAGTCGAATCAGAGACCCTTCCACGAAATTGTGTGCGGTGCCATAATCGCAAATGGTGGTGTAAAAAAACCCGTCAAAAAAGGTGCAAAATGTTTGCGATGACGGATGCATCAAACACGGTTCAGATTTTAGTTGTGTGTGCGACGCAGGGCATACAGTTCAGTTCAATTAACTATATGCGATGAGGAGGAACAAAAAAATGGGCAGCCAGATGAAGGTGTGTGCGATATACAACATACGGTTCACTAGGATGAACTGTGTGTGATTAGGCAACACAATGAAAACAGTTCAACTAAACAAGATGTGTGTGATACGCGGCAAACAAGCCCGTAATAAAAAATGTGTGTGAAGACCAATAATAACACAGACGATTGCTGCTAATAAGCCGTGTGATTTGCTCTGTCTACGGAAGAATAACATGTATATATAACTGAAATAAACATCCAATTACATAAGTGACTATACAAATCATTCGCACATGCCTCAATAAACAATTGCATGCATTTTAAAGTAGGAGAAACGATCGTCTAGTCATCTACTTCTTGTGACGCTCCCGCCACTGCTTTGTGGCTCGATCCCTCGTCTGGGGCAGGAAGAAGACACTTCCTCATGTGAACGATCCACATGTACATCTCATAGCTTGTGTACGCGTCCTTGGCCGCGTACTTGACATGTTGTTCATCCAGTCTATCATGCCACACACTGTGCCAGGCGTTCATCTCCTTATTGCTCTCATTCTTCATCTTCATGTAGTAAGGGTCGATGATGGCCGACGCGAGGTCAACCAGGGAGTTCAGTTTGTTTTTGTCGCTGCCCCAGACCTTGTAGTGGTGCTGGATGTTGACAAGATTCGGGCATTACAAGCCCGAAACCTTGAGCGCTTTTAGATCGTTCGTGGTGTCCACCGTAGCGTAGTTGTAGTCGCAGTTGTAGATAAACCTGGAGAAACGCTCACAAGGCCTTGTGGCCAGGTGGTAGTGTTAGAGTGATACGTCTCCAACATATCTACTTTTCCTAACGCTTTTCCTCTTGTTTTGGACTCTAATTTGCATGATTTGAATGAAACGAACCCCGGACTCACATTGTTTTCAGCAGAACTACCATGGTGTTGTTTTTGTACAGAAATAAAAGTTCTCGGAATGGAACGAAACTTTGTGAGGATTTTTTATACAATAAATAAGAATTTCTAGAGCCAAGATCCACTGGAGGGGGCACCTGGGTGGGCACAACCCACCAGGGCGCGCCCCCCTCCTAACGCGCCCAGGTGGGTTGTCCCCACCTGGTGGCCCCACAGACCATGAAACCGACGCTATAAAATCCTATTTTTCCAAAAAAAAACCAGGGAGAGAATTATCACGATCCACGAGACAGAGCCGCCATCACCTCCTATTCTTCATCGGGAGGCCAGATCTGGAGTCCGTTTGGGGCTCCGGAGAGGGGGGTCTTCGTTCTTTTTCATCACCAACCCTTCTCTATTACCAATTCCATGATGCTCCCCACCGGGAGTGACTAATTCCTTCGTAGGCTTGCTGGTCGGTGAGGAGTTGGATGAGATTCATCATGTAATCGAGTTAGTTTTGTTAGGGCCTGATCCCTAGTATCCACTATGTTCTTAGATTGATGTTGCTATGACTTTGCCATGCTTAATGCTTGTCACTTTGGGCCCGGGTGCCATGAATTCAGATCTAAACCGTTTATGTTATCACCATTATATCCATGTTCTAGATCCGATCTTCCAAGTTATAGTCACCAACTACGTGTTATGATCCGGCAACCCCAGAGTGATAATAGTCGGGACCACTCCCGGTGATGACAGTAGTTTGAGGAGTTCATGTATTCACCGTGTGTTAATGCTTTGTTCCGGTTCTCTATTAAAAGGAGGACTTAATATCCCTTAGTTTCCAATAGGACCCCGCTGCCACGGGAGGGTAGGACAAAAGATGTCATGCAAGTTCTTTCCATAAGCATGTATGACTATTTACGGAATACATGCCTACATTATATTGATGAACTGGAGCTAGTGCCATATCGCCCTAGGTTATAACTGTCTCATGATGAATATCATCCAACAAGTCACCGATCCAATGCCTATGAATTTATCCTATATTGATCTTTCTAAGTTACTACTGCTGCTGTTACTGTTGCACTTGCTACAAAATTACTACTATCACTGTTACCATTGCTGCTGCTACTATTATCAAAACTATCATACTACTTTGCTGCAGATAATTAATCTCCAGGTGTGGTTGAATTGATAACTCAGCTGCTAATACCTTCAAATATTCTTTGGCTCCCCTTGTGCTGAATCTATAAATTTGGGTTGAATACTCTACCCTCGAAAACGGTTGCGATACCCTATACTTGTGGGTTATCAAGACCTTTTTCTCGCGCCGTTGCCGGGGAGCATAGCTATATTTGTTGAATCACTTGGGATTATTACCAATTTATCACTATGAAGAATCTGAAGGATGTTAAGACTAAGATTTATCCCTCTAAGACGAGGGGAGGTAAGGAACCACCATCCAGTTCTGCTTTAGATTCACCTTCTGTTATAAGTAAACTTGCAACACCACCACATGCTATCAATTCTGATATGTCACAAGTTATTTATGATGCTACTTCTGCTATGGATAATGCTTATGATGATGCTAGTACCTTGCTTGATAATGATGATGTGCCACTTGGTGACTTTCTTGATGAACAAATTGCTAGAGTAATACAACATGATGTTGTTGAA
This sequence comes from Aegilops umbellulata, assembly GCA_032464435.1. Lineage (NCBI taxonomy): Eukaryota > Viridiplantae > Streptophyta > Magnoliopsida > Poales > Poaceae > Aegilops > Aegilops umbellulata. Next base: position 98,153,333 of record CP136055.1, read on the forward strand.
TCTCATGATGAGCTTGAAACTAAAACTATTGAAACACCTGCTAGAACTAGCCTTCCTAGATATGAATTGCCTAAGGCACCAGAAGGTTATGTTATGAATGAGGAGACAACTAGAGATATTCTTGCTTGTAGGGATAGAGATGATCTAGAGAAATTATTATGCAAGTATAAAGAAAAATCTCTGAATGCTAGAATGAAATATGATCCTAAGTTTGCTACTTCATCGATCTTTATTGATGATAAGGATTATGAATTCTCTGTTGACCCAGAGTTAATTACTTTGGTTGAATCTGATCCTTTCCATGGTTATGAAACTGAAACTGTTGTGGCACATCGTACTAAGTTGAATGCCATAGCCACCCTTTTTATGATGAGAAGACACGCTATTACTTCATTCTCAAACTATTTCCATTCTCATTAAAGGGTGATGCTAAATCCTGGTACAATACTCTTGCTCCTGGTTGTGTGCATAGTCCCCAGGATATGATTTATTAATTCTCTAAAAAATATTTCCCTGCTCATAAGAAACAAGCTGCCTTACAAGAATATTTAACTATGTTCAAATTAAAGAAGAGAGTCCCCCACAAGCTTGGGGGAGGCTTTGCCAATTACTTAATGCTTTGACAGGTCATGCTCTTAAGAAAAATGAAATACTTGATATCTTCTATAATGGACTAACCGATGCTTCTAGGGATTTCCTACATAGTTGTGCTTGTTGTGCTTTTAGGGAACGAACTATTGGGCAAGTTGAAGAATTATTGAATAATATATTAAAAAATTATGATGGCTGGACTCTTCCTGAACAACCGGTTAAACCCACTCCGAAGAAGAGGGGTATATTATATCTCAGTCCTGAAGATATGCAAGAGGCAAAGAAATCTATGAAGGAAAAAGGTATTAAAGTTGAGGATGTCAAAAATTTACCTCCTATTGAAGAAATACATGGGCTTAATACACCACCACTGCCTAAGGTGGTAGAGGAAAATTCTCTAATGAAGTTCAGTGATAATGACAATCCTCACAATATGCATCCTAGCCAATGCCTTTATGAGTTTGAAAACTACATTAGAAAACAAGATCACTTCAATGCAAATGTTATGAAACAATTGAAATACAATTCTGATATGATTGCTCGCTTGAGTGACTTGTTATTTACAATCTCAAATGATGTTAGAGGTGTTGGAAAGCATGCTTCTATGGTTCAAACTCAGTTAGAACAAGTTGCTAAATCTCAAAGAGAGTTGCTTGATGAAATGAATAATAATAAACATGACTTTGCTGTTAGAGTAGCAACTAGAGGAGGTAAAATGACTCAGGAACCACTTTATCCCGAGGGACACCCAAAAAGAATTGAACAAGATTCACAAAGAGTTAACACTGATGCACCTAATCCTTCTAGAAAGAAAAAAAAGAAGAAAAATGATAGGACTTTGTATGCTTCTAGTGAACCTGAAATAGAAAAACCTCCTGACAATGATAATGAAACTTATATCTCTGATGCTGAAACTCAGTCTGGTAAGGAACACTCAGCTTCTGATAATGAAAAAGATAATGATGAGGTTCATGAAGATGCTCAACCAAATAATAAAGAACCAGACAGTAACTTGTTGATCTTGATAACCCACAACCTAAGAATAAAAGATATGATAAAAGAGACTTCATTGCTAGAAAACATGGTAAAGAAAGAGAACCGTGGGTTCAAAAACCTATGCCCTTTCCACCCAAGTCAACTAGAAATAAAGATGATGAAGAATTCGAACGCTTTGCTAAAATGTTGAGGCCAGTCTTTTTGCGTACTCACTTGACTGATATCTTGAAAATGCCTCCTTATGCAAAGTATATGAAATACATCATCACTAATTAGAGAAAAATACCGAAAGCTGAAATCTCCACTATGCTTGCTAATTATTCTTTTAAAGATGGAGTACCTAAAAAACTTGGAGATCCGGGAATACCAACTATACCTTGCTCTATCAAAAATAATTATGTGAAAATTGCTTTATGTGATTTAGGAGCTGGTGTTAGTGTTATGCCTTTCTCTTTATATAAAATACTTGATTTGAATAAACTCACACCTACTGAAATATCTTTGCAAATGGGCGACAAATCAACTGCCATACCTATCGGTATCTCTAAGGATGTGCCCGTTGTTGTTGCTAATGTTACTATTTTGACAGACTTTGTTATACTTGAGATGCCCGAGGATGATAACATGTCTATTATCCTTGGTGGACCATTCTTGAATACTGCAGGGGTTGTTATTGATTGCAATAAAAGCAAGGTCACTTTTCACATCAATGGTAATGAGCATATGGTGCACTTTTCGAAGAAACAATTCCAAGTGAATGGTATTAATGTTATTGAAAAATCTCCGACAATCACTAGTGGAAGTTTTCAAATACCTCTACCTATTGTCAAAAATAAATATGAAACGCTTATTGTTGGGGACATTCATATCCCCGTTTATCGGATTACGGGTTCCAGCAAAACCCTCAAGGTTCGAACACTGGGGTGCGCACGAAGATCTCCCCCTACCGATCTACGTCCTAGCTTTGCTAAGATCTCAAGGGCTAACTCGACGAACTCGCAACACAAGGGACACAAGATTTATACTGGTTCGGGCCACTGTTGTGGTGTAATACCCTACTCTAGTGTGGTGGTGGTGGATTGCCTCTTGGGCTGAGGATGAACAGTACAAGGGGAAGAACAGCCTCCTGAGGCGAGGTGTCCTTGTGCTTGGTGAACATGTGTGGGTGAGGATTACTCAAGATGAGATGAGATGCCTCTGAATGAGTTATCTCCTACGGTGGTGGCTAGTCCTATTTATATAGTCCCTAGTCCTCTCCCCAAATATCGAGCGGGAAGGGAGCCAACAACAGCCAATTTCAAAGGGGACAACTAGTACAGCTTATCCTAACAAAAGCAGTCTCCGCCTGCAAAAGGCTCTGGTGGTGACACCGCCTTGGGCTCCATGGTGACCTCTGTCTTGCCGTCCTGCTGGTCTTGGTCTTGTTGCACCGATATGGAAATTTTTGGTTGATGCCTCATTACTCCGCGCCTGCGCTTGCCTCCTTAGCACCAAAGAGGAAACAAGGACACTGTGCACGCTGGCGCCCGCCTGGCACCCGCCTGGCGCCCGCTTGGTCTTGATTGTCATGGCTCACGTCACGAGAACCTAGCGAGGTTTGCCTTGCCTTAATCTCTCCGCCCATCGCGAGCCAACCTGGTGAGGCCGCTCTCGAAGGGGTCTTGCATCGTCCGCCTCGCGAGGGTCTTGATTGCTTGTTGGTGAAGATGGGATGTACGGGCCCGCTCGCAGAGCCACGCCGTGGGCCGCAGGCAGGTAGGTCTGGGGACCCCCGTTCCCAGAACGCCGATAGTAGCCCCTGGGCCCCAGGCGCGCTCGGGCTTGGCTTCAAGGCGAAGCCAAAGGTCAAGTGCGGAGCGCCGCGGGCCCAATAGCCTGTGACCTTGGTCCACACGTGGCGGTTGATTGGACGTGGGTGTCTCCGCTTCCCCATGCTGCCTCGGCAACTGCCCGACTTGACAGGTCCCTGCGACATGCAAGGAAAAACCATCATTACCTGTGATCGTGGGGGGCGCTGGTTGGCCTTCTCCTGCTATAAATGGGGAGGGAGGCTGAGCACCCGTCGCCCATCTCTTCCCATTCTGCTTGCTTCTCCCCCTTTGCACCATCGCCGACACCAATGGCACCCATCCAAAGGTTTTCTGCTACGGAGAAAGGAAAGACTCCCCTCGACGGGCCGGTGCTGCTCCCGCCAAAGAAGAGGCCAGTCCACCGCCGCGACGTGGCGGCGATGCAGGTGGTGACGAGGCCCTGGTGCGAGAGGCCTCCTCCTGGGTATCCGTTACCCCTGTACGCCCAAGCCGGGGGCTCAGGAGGGAGAGGCGACGAGCGTCGGCGCGCGCGCCGTGGCCATGGTCGCCGTGCCGCGGTGGCGCGCATCGCCGCCCCTGGAGTCCACGCCATGGACTCCTCGCACGAGCTCGTACTGTGGGTGGCGATGCCCCCGAGCACTTGGATCCGCTTCCCTTCTTTCTTCTCTGCTGAGATGCCGCCGAGGGGGCCCCTTGAGCTTTGGCTGCAGCACCCCGACTGCGACACGCCGGTGACTAGAGCGGAGGTTGAGGCCATCTCGTCGGGGAAGATCTTCATGACCCGAGGCTGGGGTGAAGTCGCCCGAGTGTGTCGTGCAGAGGGCGCCCTCCCGATCCACTTCGTGTACGACGGCGCCTCCACGCTGTTCTTCAGGGTCTTCGACGTAGAAGGCCGCCGTCTGGAGTGCTGCCCCAGGTGGGGTTAGCAGGCTGGTGCTGCAGCGGGGGCAGGGTCTGCTGCCCGCGTCGCCAGCGGCTCCTCTGGAAGCCGTAGCGACACTTGGGAGTCCAGCGATTCTCCCGAGCTCTATGATACCCCGGAGACGAGCGATGACAGCTACGTGCCCCCAAGCTCTCGCCAAGCTCGGAGCAGGTTTGCAGCGTCTGCCCGCCGCCGCTGATCTAGATGAGGTTGGCGCCGGCCTCTGGTGGCCCACTGTTGATGATGGCGTCGTCCACAGGGGCGCGTGTAGATAGGATTCCATAAGTTCTTGTCTTTTGTTCCCTGCGAGGAATCAAGAAGTGCCCCGTGGGGGTTTGTAAATGTTTTGTAATATCTCTTGTCAATATTGTCCTTATTATGAACTTGCGCAAGCGCGAGTCCTACTTCAGCTCGGTCTCCCTTTCCGACCTCGTGATGACTTGGTGCTCTACGCTGACAGGTACCGGTCCCAGGCAGGATGCAGCCGTCGCTGGTATGCTAGGTCGCGTGCCGTGGTCAAGGGCAGGAGGTGAGCGGCCCGAGGTCCAGTAAGAGTTCCTGAGGCGCGATGCTCAGGAGGCCCCCTTTAGCGCTCAAGCAGCCATCGAGAGGTAAGAAAGGGGGGTGACGTTGCTGCAGTAGGGCTACGGTTAGTATGGTTCTTAGTCCTTAGCGGTTTTGCCAACCCGGGCTCGAGACTTATCTTGACGGTCCGGAGTCGATTCCTCATGATGCGCCAGATTCATGCGTAGGCGTCCGAAGCATAGCTAGCCAGGCCCATGCGAGCCTCCCCCTTCCGCACGCTCTCCTTCATGCTCTACATCCTCAGGTCCCAGCCCTCGAGCGAGCTCAGCCGCCGCTGGTATGCCAGGTCGCATGCCGTGGTCAAGGCCAGGGGGTGAGGGCTGGAGAGCCAGTAAGAGCTCCTAAGTCGCGATGCTCGGGAGCCCCCCTTTTAACGCATAAGCGGATTGCATGGGAGAGGAGTAAGCTCGCGGTTCCGCGTGTCGTCATCTTCAGGAGATTCTTGCAAGCCAGCACAAGGAGAGACACAGTTCGCCATTATGGTTGCCGGTCTGCCGCTGGTTGCTCCGCGAGGAGATGATGGCACCAAGGGCCTGGTGAGGTGATGTGTGTGAGGCGTGCCGCGAGCCAGAGCTCGACCGCTCAGGTTTGTCGACATTGTAGGGACGGACCCGAGCACAAGCGTCGTGCCAGCGTGAGTAGCCCCCATGGCAGGTGAGAATCAAGCAGGTGATAGTCATAGGTAGATTAAGCATGGAAAGCAAACTGGCTTAAGTAAATGCAGGGAAAATACATGCCACTGGGTCAGGCCCGAGCGGCTCGGGGATGATGCAGCCCGAGGGGCGCCCCCAACAAGGTAAGCTAAAGACATAAAAACTGATACATGCCACAGGGACGGACCCACGTGGCCTGGGAATGATGCAGTTAAATAAACTTGGAAAATGTCACCTGGTTCTGTTGATGAAGGGATGTTGGGTGATACGTCTCCAACGTATCTATAATTTATGAAGTATTCATGCTATTATATTATCAACCTTTGATGTTTTATATGCATTTATATGCTATTTTATATGGTTTTTGGGACTAACCTATTAACCTAGAGCCCAGTGCCAGTTTCTGTTTTTTTCCTTGTTAAGAATATCGCAGAAAAGGAAAACCAAACGGAGTCCAATTGACCTGAAACTTGACGGAGCTTATTTTTGGACTAGAAGAAGGCCATGGAGTAAAAGAGTTGGGCCATAAGAGTCCCGGGCTGCCCACGAGGGTGGGAGGCGCGCCCACCCCTCCTGGGCATGCCCCCTGCCTCGTGGACATCCCGGAGACCCCCCCTGACTTGTTCTCGACACCAAAACCTCTTATATATACAGAAACCTCCGGGAATTAACCTAGATCGGAAGTTCCACCGCCGCAAGCCTCTGTAGCCACGAGAAATCAATCTACTCCCTCTCCGGCACCCTGCCGGAGGGGGTCATCATCACCGGATGGCATGCAGGAGGATCCCGGTGAAAGAAATATGCCCTAGAGGCAATAATAAAGTTATTATTTATTTCCTTATATATCATGATAAATGTTTATTATTCATGCTAGAATTGTATTAACCGAAAACATGATACATGTGTGAATACATAAACAAACAGAGTGTCACTAGTATGCCTCTACTTGACTAGCTTGTTAATCAAAGATGGTTATGTTTCCTAACCATGAACAAAGAGTTGTTATTTGATTAACGGGATCACATCATTAGTTGAATGATCTGATTGACATGACCCATTCTATTAGCTTAGCACCCGATCGTTTAGTATGTTGCTATTGCTTTCTTCATGACTTATACATGTTCCTTTGACTATGAGATTATGCAACTCCCGTTTACCGGAGGAACACTTTGGGTACTACCAAACGTCACAACGTAACTGGGTGATTATAAAGGAGTACTACAGGTGTCTCCAAAGGTAGATGTTGGGTTGGCGTATTTCGAGATTAGGATTTGTCACTCCGATTGTCGGAGAGGTATCTCTGGGCCCTCTCGGTAATGCTCATCACATAAGCCTTGCAAGCATTGCAACTAATGTGTTAGTTGTGAGATGATGTATTACGGAACGAGTAAAGAGACTTACCGGTAACGAGATTGAACTAGGTATTGGATACCGACGATCGAATCTCGGGTAAGTAACATACCGATGACAAAGGGAACAACGTATGTTGTTATGCGGTCTGACCGATAAAGATCTTCGTAGAATATGTAGGAGCCAATATGGGCATCCAGGTCCCGCTATTGGTTATTGACCGGAGACGTGTCTCGGTCATGTCTACATTGTTCTCGAACCGTAGGGTCCGCACGCTTAAGGTTTCGATGACAGTTATATAATGAGTTTATGAGTTTTGATGTACCGAAGGAGTTCGGAGTCCCGGATGAGATCGGGGACATGACGAGGAGTCTCGAAATGGTCGAGACGTAAAGATCGATATATTGGACGACTATATTCGGACATCGGAAGGGTTCTGAGTGGTTCGGGTATTTTCGGAGGTACCGGGGAGTTACGGGAATACGAGGAAGAAGCAATGGGCCTTGATGGGCCTTAGTGGGAAGGACCAGGAGGTGGCGCGCGCCCCTCCCAAGCCCAGTCCGAATTGGACAAGGGGTTTGGGGCGCGGCCCCTCTCTCCCTTCCTTCCCCTCTTCCCCTCTTTCCCCCTTGACCTAGTTGGACTAGGAAAGGTGGAATCCTACTCCCGGTGGGAGTAGGACTCCCCTGGCGCGCCCAAACCTAGGGCCGGCCTCCTCCCTCCCTTGCTCCTTTATATACGGGGGCAGGGGGCACCCCATGGAGACATAAGTTGATCTTCGTGATCGTTCCTGAGCCGTGTGCGGTGCCCCCCTCCACCATATTCCACCTCGAATATATCGTTGCAGTGCTTAGGCGAAGCCCTGCGCTGATAGAACATCAAGATTGTCACCACGCCGTCGTGCTGACGGAACTCTTCCCCGAAGCTTTGCTGGATCGGAGCTAGGGGTGCGTCATCGAGCTGAACGTGTGCCAAGAACTCGGAGGTGCCGGAGTAACGGTGCTTGGATCGGTCGGATCGGGAAGACGTACGACTACTTCCTCTATGTTGCGTCAACGCTTCCGCTTCGGTCTACGAGGGTACGTAGACAACACTCTCCCCTCTCGTTGCTATGCATCACCATGATCTTGCGTGTGCGTAGGAAATTTTTGAAATTACTACGTTCCCCATCAGTGGTATCAGAGCCTAGGTTTTTATGGTTTGATGTTATTTGCACGAGTAGAACACAAGTGAGTTGTGGACGATACAAGTCATGCTGCCTACCAGCATGTCATACTTTGGGTCAGCGGTATTGTTGGATGAGACGACCCGGACCAACCTTACGCGTACGCTTACGCGAGACCGGTTCCCTCGACGTGCTTTGCACACAGATGGCTTGCAGGAGACTGTCTCACCAACTTTAGTTGAACCGAGTATGGCTACGCCCGGTCCTTGAGAAGGTTAAAACGGAGTCTATTTGACGAAGTATCGTTGTGGTTTTGATGCGTAGGTGAGATTGGTTCTTGCTTCAGCCCGTAGCAGCCACGTAAAATTTGCAACAAACAAAGTAGAGGACGTCTAACTTGTTTTTGCAGGGCATGTTGTGATGTGATATGGTCAAGACATGATGCTAAATTTTATTGTATGAGATGATCATGTTTTGTAACCGAGCTATCGGCAACCGGCAGGAGCCGTATGGTTGTCGCTTTATTGTATGCAATGCAATCGCCCTGTAATGCTTTACTTTATCACTAAGCGGTAGCGATAGTCGTAGAAGCATAAGATTGGCAAGACGACAACGATGCTATGATGGAGATCAAGGTGTCGCGCCGGTGACGATGGTGATCATGACAGTGCTGCGGAGATGGAGATCACAAGCACAAGATGATGATGGCCATATCATATCACTTATATTGATTGCATGTGATGTTTATCTTTTATGCATCTTATCTTGCTTTGATTGACGGTAGCATTATAAGATGATCTCTCACTAATTATCAAGAAGTGTTCTCCATGAGTATGCACCGTTGCGAAAGTTCTTCATGCTGAGACACCACGTGATGATCGGGTGTGATAGGCTCCACGTTCAAATACAACGGGTGCAAAACAGTTGCACACACAGAATACTCAGGTTATACTTGACGAGCTATGCATATAAGATATGACCTCGGAACACGGAGACCGAAAGGTCGAGCGTGAATCATATAGTAGATATGATCAACATGCTGATGTTCACCATTGAAAATTAATCCATTTCACGTGATGATCGGTTATGGTTTAGTTTGATTTGGATCACGTGATCACTTAGAGGATTAGAGGGATGTCTATCTAAGTGGGAGTTCTTAAGTAATATGATTAATTGAACTTTAATTTATCATGAACTTAGTCCTAGTAGTATTAGCATATCTATGTTGTAGATCAATAGCTCGCGTTGTTGCTTCCCTATGTTTATTTTGATATGTTCCTAGAGAAAATTGTGTTGAAAAATATTAGTAGCAATGATGCGGATTGGATCCGTGATCTGAGGTTTATCCTCATTGCTGCACAGAAGAATTATGTCCTTAATGCACCGCTAGGTGACAGACCTATTGCAGGAGCAGATGCAGACGTTATGAACGTTTGGCTAGCTCAATATGATGACTACTTGATAGTTTAGTGCACCATGCTTAACGGCTTAGAATCGGGACTTCAAAGACGTTTTGAATGTCATGGACCATATGAGATGTTCCAGTAGTTGAAGTTAATATTTCAAGCAACTACCCGAGTTGAGGGATATGAAGTCTCCAACAAGTTCTATAGCTAAAAGATGGAGGAGAATCGCTCAACTAGTGAGCATGTGCTCAGATTGTCTGGGTACTACAATCGCTTGAATCAAGTGGGAATTAATCTTCCAGATAAGATAGTGATTGACAGAATTCTCTAGTCACCATCACCAAGTTAGTAGAACTTCGTGATGAACTATAGTATGCAAGGGATGACGAAAACGACTCCCGAACTTTTTCATAATGATGAAATCGATGGAGGTAGAAATCAAGAAAGAGCATCAAGCGTTGATGGTTGACAAGATCACTAGTTTCAAGTAAAAGGCAAAGGGAAGAAGGGGAACTTCAAGAAGAACGGCAAGCAAGTTGCTGCTCAAGTGAAGAAGCCCAAGTCTGGACCTAAGCCTGAGACTGAGTGCGTTTACTGCAAAGGGACTGGTCACTGGAAGCGGAACTGTCCCAAGTATTTGGCGGATAAGAAGGATGGCGAAGTGAACAAAGGTATATTTGATATACAGATTATTGATATGTATTTTACTAGTGTTCATAGCAACCCCTCGGTATTTGATACTGGTTCAATTGCTAAGAGTAGTAACTCGAAACGGGAGTTGCAGAATGAACAAAGACTAGTTAAGGGTGAAGTGACGATGAAAGTTGGAAGTAGTTCCAAGATTGATATGATCATCATCGCACACTCCCTATACTTTCGGGATTAGTGATGAACCTAAATAAGTGTTATTTGGTGTTTGCGTTGAGCATAAATATGATTTGATCATGTTTATTGCAATACGATTATTCATTTAAGTTAGAGAACAATTGTTGTTCTGTTTACATGAATAAAACCTTCAATGGTCATACACACCAACAAAAATGGTTTGTTGGATCTCGATCGTAGTAATACACATATTCATATTATTGAAACCAAAAGATGCAAAGTTAATAATGATAGTGCAACTTATTTGTGGCACTGCCGTTTAAGTCATATTGGTGTAAAACGCAAGAAGAAACTCCATGCTGATGGGATTTTAGAATCACTTGATTATGAATCACTTGATCCTTGCGAACCATGCCTCTTGGGCAAGATGACTAAAACGCCGTTCTCCGGAACAATGAAGCAAGCAACAGATTTCTTGGAAATCATACATACTGATGTATGTGGTCCAATGAATATTAAGGCTTGCAGCAGGTATCATTATTTTCTGACCTTCACAGATGATTTGAGCAGATATGGGTATATCTACTTGATGAAACATAAGTCTGAAACATTTGAAAAGTTCAAAAGGATTTCTGAGTAAAGTGAAAAATCATCGTGACAAGAAAATAAGGTTTCTACGATCTGATCGCAGAGACAAATATTTGAGTTACGAGTTTGGTCTTCAGTTAAAACAATGTGGAATAGTTTCACAAAATCGTGCCACCTGGAACACGACAGTGTAATGGTGTATCCGAACGTCATAACCATACTTTATTAGATATAGTGCGATCTATGATGTCTCTTACCGATCTACCACTATCGTTTTGGGGTTTATGCATTAGATACAGCTGCATTCACATTAAAAAGGGCACCATCTAAATCCGTTGAGACGACACCGTATGAACTGTGGTTTGGCAAGAAACCAAAGTTGTTGTTTCTTAAAGTTTGGAGTTGCGATGCTTATGTGAAAAAGTTTCATCATGATAAGCTCGAACCAAATCGGAGAAATGTGTCTTCATAGGATACCCAAAGGAGTTTGTTGGGTACACCTTCTATCACAGATCCGAAGGCAAGACATTCATTGCTAAGAATGGATCCTTTCTAGAGAAGGAGTTTCTCTCGAAAGAAGTGAGTGGGAGGAAAGTAGAACTTGATGAGGTAACTGTACCTATTCCCTTGTTGAAAACCAGTACATCACAGGAACCCGTTTCTGTGATGTCAAAACCAGCTAGTGAGGAGGTTGATCATGATGATAATAGAACTACAGAACAAGTTACTACAGAACCTCGTAGATCAACCAGAGTAAGATCCGCACCAGAGTGGTACAGCAATCCTGTTCTGGAAGTCATGCTACTAGATCATGATGAACCTACGAACTATGAAGAAGCGATGGTGAGCCTAGATTCCGCAAAATGGCTTAAAGCCATGAAATCTGAGATGGGATCCATGTATGAGAACAAAGTATGGACTTTGATGGATTTGCCCGATGATCGGCAAGCCATAGAAAATAAATGGATCTTCAAGAGGAAGACAGAAGCTGATAGTAGTGTTACTATCTACAAAGCTAGAATTGTCGCAAAAGGTTTTCGACAAGTTCAAGGTGTTGACTACGATAAGAGTTTCTCACTCGTATCCATGCTTAAGTCTGTCCGAATCATGTTAGCAATTGCCGCACTGGCAAACGGATAAAACAAAACTGCATTCCTTAATGGATTTATTAAATAAGAGTTGTATATGATGCAACCAGAAGGTTTTGTCAATCCTAAAGGTGCTAACAAAATGTGCAAGCTCCAGCGATCCATCTATGGACTGGTGCAAGCATCTCGGAGTTGGAATATACGCTTTGATGAGTTGATCAAAGCATATAGTTTTATACAGACTTGCGGTGAAGCCTGTATTTACAAGAAAGTGAGTGGGAGCACTACAGCATTTCTGATAAGTATATGTAAATGACATATTGTTGATCGGAAATAGTGTAGAATTATTCTGCAAAGCATAAATGAGTATTTGAAAGGAGTTTTTCGAAGAAAGACCTCAGTGAAGCTGCTTACATATTGAGCATCAAGATCTATAGAGATAGATCAAATCACTTGATAAGTTTTCAATGAGTACATACCTTGACAAGATTTTGAAGTAGTTCAAAATGGAACAGTCAAAGAAAGAGTTCTTGCCTGTGTTACAAGGTGTGAAATTGAGTAAGACTCAAAACCCGACCACGGCAGAAGATAGAAAGAGAATGAAAGACATTCCCTATGCCTTGGCCGTAGGTTCTATAAAGTATGCCATGATATGTACCAGATCTATTGTATAACCTACACTGATTTTGGCAAGGGAGTACAATAATGATCTAGGAGTAGATCACTGGACAGCGGTCAAAATTATCCTTAGTGGAATAAGGATATGTTTCTCGATTAAGGACGTGACAAAAAGGTTTGTCGTAAAAGGTTACGTCGATGCAAGTTTTGACACTAATCTGGATGACTCTAAGTCTCAATCTAGATACATATTGAAAGTGGGAGCAATTAACTAAAGTAGCTCCGTGCAGAGCATTGTAGACATAGAAAGTTGCAAAATACATACGGATCTGAATTTTGGCAGACCCGTTGACTAAACTTCTCTCACAAGCAAAACATGATCACACCTTAGTACTCTTTGGGTGTTAATCACATAGCGATGTGAACTAGATTACTGACTCTAGTAAACCCTTTGGGTGTTGATCACATATCGATGTGAACTATGGGTGTTAATCACATGGTGATGTGAAGTATTGCTGGTAATCACATGGCGATGTGAACTAGATTATTGACTCTAGTGCAAGTGGGAGACTGAAGGAAATATGCCCTAGAGGCAATAATAAAGTTATTATTTATTTCCTTATATATCATGATAAATGTTTATTATTCATGCTAGAATTGTATTAACCGGAAACATGATACATGTGTGAATACATAAACAAACAGAGTGTCACTAGTATGCCTCTACTTGACTAGCTTGTTAATCAAAGATGGTTATGTTTCCTAACCATGAACAAAGAGTTGTTATTTGATTAACGGGATCACATCATTAGTTGAATGATCTGATTGACATGACCCATTCTATTAGCTTAGCACCCGATCGTTTAGTATGTTGCTATTGCTTTCTTCATGACTTATACATGTTCCTTTGACTATGAGATTATGCAACTCCCGTTTACCGGAGGAACACTTTGGGTACTACCAAACGTCACAACGTAACTGGGTGATTATAAAGGAGTACTACAGGTGTCTCCAAAGGTAGATGTTGGGTTGGCGTATTTCGAGATTAGGATTTGTCACTCCGATTGTCGGAGAGGTATCTCTGGGCCCTCTCGGTAATGCTCATCACATAAGCCTTGCAAGCATTGCAACTAATGTGTTAGTTGTGAGATGATGTATTACGGAACGAGTAAAGAGACTTACCGGTAACGAGATTGAACTAGGTATTGGATACCGACGATCGAATCTCGGGTAAGTAACATACCGATGACAAAGGGAACAACGTATGTTGTTATGCGGTCTGACCGATAAAGATCTTCATAGAATATGTAGGAGCCAATATGGGCATCCAGGTCCCGCTATTGGTTATTGACCGGAGACGTGTCTCGGTCATGTCTACATTGTTCTCGAACCGTAGGGTCCGCACGCTTAAGGTTTCGATGACAGTTATATAATGAGTTTATGAGTTTTGATGTACCAAAGGAGTTCGGAGTCCCGGATGAGATCGGGGACATGACGAGGAGTCTCGAAATGGTCGAGACGTAATGATCGATATATTGGACGACTATATTCGGACATCGGAAGGGTTCTGAGTGGTTCGGGTATTTTCGGAGGTACCGGGGAGTTACGGGAATACGAGGAAGAAGCAATGGGCCTTGATGGGCCTTAGTGGGAAGGACCAGGAGGTGGCGCGCGCCCCTCCCAAGCCCAGTCCGAATTGGACAAGGGGTTTGGGGCGCGGCCCCTCTCTCCCTTCCTTCCCCTCTTCCCCTCTTTCCCCCTTGACCTAGTTGGACTAGGAAAGGTGGAATCCTACTCCCGGTGGGAGTAGGACTCCCCTGGCGCGCCCAAACCTAGGGCCGGCCTCCTCCCTCCCTTGCTCCTTTATATACGGGGGCAGGGGGCACCCCATGGAGACACAAGTTGATCTTCATGATCGTTCCTTAGCCGTGTGCGGTGCCCCCCTCCACCATATTCCACCTCGAATATATCGTTGCAGTGCTTAGGCGAAGCCCTTCGCCGATAGAACATCAAGATTGTCACCACGCCGTCGTGCTGACGGAACTCCTCCCCGAAGCTTTGCTGGATCGGAGCTAGGGGTGCGTCATCGAGCTGAACGTGTGCCAAGAACTCGGAGGTGCCGGAGTAACGGTGCTTGGATCGGTCAGATCGGGAAGACGTATGACTACTTCCTCTACGTTGCGTCAACGCTTCTGCTTCGGTCTACGAGGGTACGTAGACAACACTCTCCCCTCTCGTTGCTATGCATCACCATGATCTTGCGTGTGCGTAGGAAAATTTCGAAATTACTACGTTCCCCATCACCCGGAGGGGCCATCATCACCATGAAGGACAAGGACCAGAGGGAGAACCTCTCCCTATCTAGGGGGGAAGCCATGGAGAAGGAAGCACAAGGGGGAGAACCTCTCCTCCTCTCTCTCGGTGGCGCCGGAGTGCCATCGGGAGGGGAATCATCACCGTGATGATCGTCTTCATCAACATCACCATCATCATCACCATCCTCATCTCTTTTACGCGGTCCACTCTCCCACACCCCGCTGTAATCCCTACTTGAACATGGTGCTTTATGCCACATATTATGATCAAATGATATGTTGCCATCCTATGATGTTTTGAGTAGATATCCTTTGTCTTTGGGTTGATTGATGATCTAGATTGGTACAAGTTGTATGTTTTATTTTGGTGCTGTCCTATGGTGCCCTCCGTGTCACCCAAGCATGAGGGATTCCCGCTATAGGGTGTTGCAATACGTTCATGATTCGCTTATAGTGGGTTGGTGAGTGACTGAAACACAAACCCGAGTAAGGGGGTTGTTGCGTATGGGAATAAAGAGGAAATGATGCTTTAATGCTATGTTTGGGTTTTACCTTAATGATCTTTAGTAATTGCGGATGCTTGCTAGAGTTCCAATCATAAGTGCATATGATCCAAGTAGAGAAAGTATGTTAGCTTATGCCTCTCCCTCATATGAAATTGCAATGACGACTACCGGTCTTGTTAACAATTGCCTAGGACAATTCCGCACACCGATCCATCATTATTCCACACTCGCTATTTATAATATTTATTAGTAATATATTGTCACTTTATGATAACAACACCTACTTTTATGTTTTAGCTCTCCGATACCATACAAAGTTACCCTCTTCATAACCACAAGTAGTTTTATTTCTCGTTTCTAGTTGGAAGCAAACGTTCGGTATACGTAGAGTCGTATCAGTGGCAGATAGGACTTGAGAGAATATTGATCTTACCTTTAGCTCCTTGTGGGTTCGACACTCCATACTTATCACTTCCACCTTTGGAAATTGCTACGATGATTCCCTTCACTTGGGGATTATCATTGGGGCAGCTGAAGGTACGTGGCAAAGGGGTCGCTCCTCACGAGCCACCGGGGCCCTGAGCCTCGGGAGGCTCTGGGGGTCCAGGCGGTTCCTTGAGGACCGTCTCCATCTCCGTCAGGACGGCATGGTGCCCGACCTCCTGGGACGCCAGGGCGCGCCCTAGGTTGCGCTGATAGGCAGACGCCATGCTCGGCAAGACAAAAGGCATGCGAACATAGCTGTGCGGTGGGCCCCCGCAGCATCCCGCGCGCGAAGGCCAGAAGGGTTGCTGAGATGCGGCCCTGTTGAGCCCTGGGATGTCAATGCAGACGCGCAGCCCGGCATCCTCGCCTGGATGGGAGGCTGTGCCAGGTGAACGACGATTGCCGCACATGGCCCTCGCATCTTGAAGCTCCTGGGTGGTCCTGGTAATGAACTCCTGAGCGTTGGGCGCTCCTCGTCTTGTGTCCTCCTGAGGGTGATGTGCCACAAAGCACACCTCCAGATGGTGACCGAGCGCCTCACTCGTGATGTTGGCAAGGTCTGAGGCCCTCCAGAAGAGAGCCCCCGAGCCCTGCCCGAGAAGGGCGCCGGGCGCGCTTTCCTATGCAATGGAGGGAGGCGCCCCAGGTGCGGGCGCCGATCCAGTCGTGCCGCCGGTTGAGGCTTGCCTGAGGCCCTGCGTGGAGCAACTGCTTCTTCTTCTTGAGGGTGGCCTCAGGAGGGCACTCGCCCTTGCTGTCGGGGTCGTCGATTGCTGCAGCTTGGAAGGCACGCTCGAGGGAGCACACCGCATCTCTTTCTTCGCATGGGACCGTGATGATTCCGCCACTTCCTGGCATCTTGAGGACATTGTAGCCATGATGGGTCACCGACATGAACTTGGCCAAGGATGGATACCCGAGGATTGCATTGTACAACAGACAGATGTGGGCGGCGTCGAAGTCGATGAGCTCGGTGCGGTAGTTGTCATGCTGTCCGAAGGTGACGGGGAGACAGACCTGCCCGATAGGGGTAGTGGAGCCGTCGGTCACTCCTGAGAAAGGCTTGGTGGGCTGAAGCTGATCATACGGCACTTGGAGGTTGTCGAACGTGTGGACGGACAGGACGTTGAGCCCTGCGCCACCATCAATAAGGGTCTTGGTGACTTTCACGTTGCTGATGATTGGTGAACAAAGCATCAGGAGGGCGCCAGCGGTAGCCGCACACTTGAGCTGATCTGCCGAGCTGAACATGATGGCGCACTTGGACCATCTGAGCGGGCGTGTGGCCTCAAGCTTAGGGAGGACTGCATTCACTTCACGAGCAAACTGCTTGAAGATACGCTGTGAGGCTGGGGCTTGAGCTCCGCCAAAGATGCAGGCGATAGCACGCGGCTCCTAGAAGCCCCCGGCCCCTCGTCTTGATGGTGTTCGTCATTCCTTCTTGGTGGTGGCGGTAGTGGAGGAAGACCGGCGTTGCCATGAGGACGATCCTCACGAGGCTGATCTCTCCAGGCGCCCTCGCGAGGCTGATCCTGCCATCGGTCCTCATGAGGCCGGTCGTGCCCTCCTGGCGCGGGCCACGGTCATCCCAGGGTCCGCCACCACGTCCTCCTCCTCATCCGTAGCCCCGGTCATTGCGCTCGGGGCGTCGACCGAAGCATCCTTCACGAATGGCTCTGAGCTCTTGACAGTCGCTGGTGTTGTGGCTATGCAGGTTATGGAAGGCGCAGAACGGTCAACTGCTCTTGGATGACTCGGGCTGGTCTCTGCCGTGCTTGGTGTCTGGCTCCGCCGCGAGCACGGCTGCTCCCTTGTGCTTCACGTCCTTGGCCTTGGCTTTCTTCTCCTCCGGGTCCGCAGCCGGGATCTTGAGAAGGGAGAGGCGCCCCTCCTTAGCTCTTGCGCACTTGGTCTCCAGGTTGAACAGCTCCAGAGACGTGCACAACTCTTCGTGGATGGCGAGCTCCTCCTTCATCTTGACGTCGCAGACGCCATCAGAGAACGCGGAGATGATGGCCTTGTCCGTCACCTTGGGGTTCTTGAGGCGAACGTTGTTGAAGCGCTGGATGTACTTTTGGAGGATCTCTCCTGGTTGTTGCTTGACGCGGCGTAGGTCACCCGCGGCCCGATGGGCGGTCGCGAGTGCCCTGGAAGTTGGCGATGAAATGGTCGCGCATCTCGTTCCAGGAGGAGATCGAGCCTGGAGGCAGGTTTAGGAGCCAGGAGCGGGCACCATCCTTGAGAGCCATGGGGAACCAGTTCGCCATGACTTTCTCATCTCTGTTGGCCGCCTCGATGCTCAGCTCGTAGAGCTAAAGGAACTCCTCGGGGTCAGGGGTGGCGTCTTAGCAGGAGGCAGATCCAACTTGAACTTGCCCGGTCAGGCGACGCTACGCAGCTCAGGGGTGAAGGCGTGGCAGCCTGCCGTGGTCACCGGGACTCTGTGCTGGTGGAGAACTTGTCCTTGATGGGGTCCGTGCACTGCCACCGCAGGTGGCACAGGGTCTTGCCGTTGTGGCGTAGGGGCTTTTTCTCGTGGCCGAGGGACTTCTTGGCAGCTTCTTTCTTCTTTCGCGGGCGCCGGACTCGGCATGTCGCGCCATGGGGCCGCGTGCCTTGGCGCCAAGACTCTGTCTTGGGGCAGAGGAGGTGGAGGCGCTCTATGGGCTACCCCGCTCGTGGATGGCGGAGGGCGAGGCAACAAGAGGGACGACGCAGGGGAGCCCCTTGCGGCTCTGACAAGCTCGGCGATGCGATCGAGCCAGTCCTCGTACAGGTCGTCGATGGGGCGGTAGCGCAGGAGCTCGCGCGCCATGCACAGCGCGGCCTGCGCGTCCACGGGAGCGTGATGAGCGTGGGATGACGAACCGGCCGGGGTCAGCGATGGAGTGGCGGTGCGGCCGTCCCGCCGCACCGAGGGGTGCAGCAAGGATGCTTGCTTCTCATTCCCCGCCGGGCCGGTGGCGGTGTTGGCGGCAGGCGACGGAGAACGACGGGGTGGCCCGCCGACGGGAGCCATCTGAGCAACGCGGGCGGCAAGCGCAGACCGGCGCTCAGCGCGAGCTCGGCGAGCATCCGCAATGGAGATGATGAAGCAACGGAACACAGAGCGACGAAAGGGAAGCTTTGGCGCACCCCTACCTGGCGCACCAAATGTCGGATTACGGGTTCTGGCAATACCCTCAAGGTTCGAACACTAGGGTGCGCACGAAGATCTCCCCCTACCGATCTACGTCCTAGCTTCGCTAAGATCTCAAGGGCTAACTCGGCAAACTCGCAACACAAGGGATACAAGATTTATACTGGTTCGGGCCACCATTGTGGTGTAATACCCTACTCCAGTGTGGTGGTGGTGGATTGCCTCTTGGGCTGAGGATGAACAGTACAAGGGGAAGAACAACCTCCTGAGGCGAGGTGTTCTTGTGCTTGGTGAACTTGTGTGGGTGAGGATTACTCAAGATGAGATGAGATGCCTCCGAATGAGTTATCTCCTACGGTGTTGGCTAGTCCTATTTATATAGTCCCTGGTCCTCCCCCCAAATATCGAGCGGGAAGGGAGCCAACAACGGCCAATTGGAAAGGGGACAGCTAGTACAGCTTATCCCGACAAAAGCAGTCTCCGCCTGCAAAAGGCTCTGGTGGTGCCGCCGCCTTGGGCTCCATGGTGACCTCCATCTTGCCGTCCTTCTGGTCTTGGTCTCGTTGCATTGATATGGAAACCTTTGCTTCACGCCTCGGTACTCTGCGCCTGCGCTTGCCTCCGTAGCACCAAAGAGGAAACAAGGACACTGTGCACGCTGGCGCTCGCCTGGTCTCGATCGTCATGGCTCACTTTATGAGAACCTCGCGATGTTTGCCTTACCTTGATATCTTCGCTCCTCGTGAGCCAACCTGGTGAGGCCGCTCCCGAAGGGGTCTTGCACCGTCCGCCTCGCGTGGCTTGGCCCCTCGCGAGGGTCTTGAGTGCTTGTTGGTGAAGATGGATTGTACGGGCCCGCTCGCAGAGCCACGCCATGGGCCGCAGGTAGGCAAGTCTGGGGACCCCCGTTCCCAAAACACCGACACCATTGAGGTAACTTAGTGATTTAGGATAGTTCTTCGGTTTCATACTAATCAAAAGTGGTTGTTAATAAGACTTGATCAACCTTATTAATGGATCATTTGAGCGGTATGAAGTTGATGAATTTAGTAAGCACTACTTTCTATCCCTACTTTTTGTTTTCTATTTTTATTAGTCAAATAAAATAAAATGCCATGTTTTGTCTGTTTTCTGAATTTCCCGCGCAATAAGAAATGAATCAAAAAGAAAAGTTCTTAGAATGCTCTATAAATTTAAAACTATTTTTTCTGAATATTTAAGAGTTTCTAGTGCAAATAATATCAGAGGGAGGTGCACCAGGTGGGCACAACCCAACTGGGCACGCCAGGACCCCCAGGCGCGCCCTGGTGGGTTGTGATCCCCATGTGGGCCCCTCAGTTATCCCTTCACACCACATCATCACTTACCTCCAGAAAAAATTCTCCATTGCTCTCTCTCCCGTGTTCTTGCTCCCAAACTCGCGGATTTCGATCTCTTTACTCGAAGATCCATTTTTGAAGTTGTTTCGGGGGATTGTTGCTTGGTATGTGATGACCCACAAGTATAGGGGATCTATCATAGTGTCTGTGTGGAACGACACCTATGGGATCACAAGATTCCCTACTACGGTTGCCAGGGCGCAGGGTTGCGAGGAGAGCAGGGCTAGTAGACAACACAAGGATCGTTTACCCAGGTTCGGGCCGCAAGGATGCGTAAAACCCTAGTCCTGCTTTGGTGGGTGTATTTCTAAGAGTTCTTGAGATATCGAACTAGCTGTGGTCATTGCGTGGTTCGAAAGAGCCGAATCCTTCTTCATTATGCCATGGGCCTCCTTTTATAGTTGAAAGGGGCTGCCACAGTGACACACATGAGGTGGAAAGGTGTACAGTGCCCTGAGCTTATCACTCGTATTACAGGACAAGAAGTATTTATTGCGTAGCTTAGGTGTCCCCTTGCTTTATTGGGGACGGGGGCGAGGCCCATCCCGTCCATCACCGCTCCTCATCGCCTTGACATGCGCCCTGGCCAGTGAGGTGCACGGTGCCATGTAGGCAGTCAGGCAGCTGAGGTGGCGCGGTGGCGGAGCCTTCACAAAGATTTGCATGCCGCCACGCAGGTGCTCGATGAGTTGGCCTGGGAGCTGCATGTTTCCACGCAGGTGCCCGCCCAGCTGGTTGGGCTGGCAGCTGCATGTGAACAGTGGTGAAAGCTTGTCCGGCATGGGTTTGGTGGTGGCCCTGCTGGCGTCCTTGGCGAGGGCCTTGCCGGGTGGCCCGGCAAGGGTCTTGCCCTGGCGTGCTATCGTCCCCGGCAAGGATCTTGCCGGGGGTCTGGTGGCCTTCCTCGGCAGGGATCTTGCCGAGAATTGTCGTCTTCTAATCCTCATCTGATCTCGAATATGTCCTCACAAAGATCTGCATGCCACCACAGAGGTGCCTTCCCGAGCCCTGGCCCCACGTTGATGATGGCGCTAGGGGCCATGGGCTCAAGGGTGGCTCGCTCTGTTGGTGTGGGGCGAGCTGTCCCGGCAAGGGTCTTGCCGGCTCCGTTGAGGCCGCCCGGCAAGGGTCTTGCCGGGGGAACCTGCTTCGTCCCTCTGCTCTTTGTGGTCTTGGCCTTGGCGTTGCTTTGATCGTCTTGGGCTTCGGTCTTACCTTGGCTCACCTCCCATGTTCTGCTTGGCGTGGCTGTCGGCGCGGCTCTGACTGCCCGTGCACAGGTAAAGGGGTACAAAAGCGTGCCCCTATTTTTGTACACCGATATGATCCCCCGGGCCAGGACCACACATAAGCGCGACACGTTGTTGGGCCAGGCCCAAAACGGTGCGCGGGCAGGTGGGGCGGTTTTTACTGTGGTAAGACTCTTCGCGCGCTCCGCTTCCCATGACCCGCGCGCGTGGCGCAGTGTGGAGGGGTGTGCGTGACGTGGGCGGCATGCATGGGTCAATTTCCACACGGATGCGTCATATCGCAGTAAAGAGGCGGCTCGCGCCCTCCCCGTAAAAAGAGGGAGGCGTGGAGGCGCGGCTCATTTACTGAGCGGGCCGAGATGCGGTCTTCAAGGCGTCCACTCCCCACGATCATGGGGTGGGGAGAGGTCGCCTCATCCATCCCCTCAGTTCTGCATGTCTGCCACGCGTCTTTCATGCGCTCGGGGCGGCAAACGGTGGAGGCGGGAAACCGGGCCGTCGCTGGTTGGGGCAGCGGGTCGGTCCTGATTCCCTATGCCTCCGGTGTCTGGATTGGCTGAGCGGGGCGGCCGAGCCTCAACCCCGTTCCTTTATAAAGAGGGGGAAGGGTGGATGGCATCCCGCATTCTTCCATCTTCTATCTCCTCCTGCTTCTGCTTCTTCCTCTCACCTGCCATGGAGAAGGGGAATCCTGGTCCCTCGACGGTGGCGGTGAGGGTCGCCGCTCGACAGCGCGTCCCTCCTCCTCCTGAGCCCATGGTGGTGGAACCAGCTGCGAGGGGAAGGGGGAGGGGGCGAGGCCGTGGGTGAGGCCGAGGCAGAGGCCGTAGCGCTCGGGGAAGAGGAGGACGGGGCGGCACGCCGGCCTTGCCCCCGCCAACGATGCCCTTCCTGATGGAGGGCCATGTTGAAGACCAGCCTTGCGAGTTCTTCATCAGGCTGCACCAGCCTCCGCGTCGTTGTCTTCGTCTCCCAGCCCAGTTTGCTCAGGTGATGGAGCGTGACCCGCCCCAGACCCTCAGGTTGCACATGAGGGGCTGTGGGAACGGGGGCACGCGGGTTGACGTAGACTTCCCGGCTCCTCGAGTTATGTACCTCCGCCGTGGATGGAAGACGTTCACGCGCATCCACAGCCTGACGGCGGGGCTCGTACTCTACTTCAAATTAATGGAGGACGGCCTGCTCTCCGTCAAGGTCTTCGGAGAGTTTGGAACTCGCCTGAAATGCTGCGTGTCCCGGCAAGGGTCTTGCCGTGGCGTGCTGTCATCCCCGGCAAGGATCTTGCCGGGGGTCTGGTGGCCTTCCTCGGCAGGGATCTTGCCGAGAATCATCGTCTTCTAATCCTCATCTGATCTTGAATATGTCTTCACAAAGATCTACATGCCACCACAGAGGTGCCTTTCCCGAGCCCTGGCCCCACGTTGATGATGGCGCTGGGGCCGTGGGCTCAAGGGTGGCTCGCTCTGTTGGTGTGGGGCGAGCTGTCGCGGCAAGGGTCGTGCCAGGGGAACGTGCTTCGTCCCTCTGCTCTTTATGGTTTTGGCCTTGGCGTTGCTTTGATCGTCTTGGGCTTCGGTCTTACCTTTGCTCACCTCCCCTGTTCTGCTTGGTGTGGCCATGGGCGCGGCTCTGATTGCCCGTGCACAGGAAAAGGGGTACAAAAGCATGCCACTATTTTTGTACACCGACACGTAGTCCTTTCGATAATTAAGAATGTCGAACCCAACGAGGAGCAGAAGGAAATGACAAGTAGTTTTTAGTAAGGTATTCTCTGCAAGCACTGAAATTATCGGCAACACATAGTTTTGTGATAAGGTAATTTGTAACGGGTAACCAGTAAAAAAAAGTAAACAAGATGCAACAAGGTGGACCAATCCTTTTTGTAGAAAATGACAAGCCTGGACAAACTCTTATATAAAGGAAAGCGCTCTCGAGGACACATGGGAATTATTGTCAAGCTAGTTTTCATCATGCTCATATGATTCACGTTCGTTACTTTGATAATTTGATATGTGGGTGGACCGGTGCTTGGGTACTGCCCTTTCTTGGAAAAGCATCCCACTTATGATTAACCCCCCTCGCAAGCATCCTCAACTACGAAAGAAGAATTAAGGTAAACCTAACCATAGCATGAAACATATGGATCCAAATCAGCCCCTTACGAAGCAACACATAAACTAGGGTTTAAGCTTCTGTCACTCTAGCAAGCCATCATCTACTTATTACTTCCCAATGCCTTCCCCTAGGCCCAAACAATGGTGAAGTGTCATGTAGTCGATGTTCACATAACACCACTAGAGGAAAAACAACATACATCTCATCAAAATATCGAACGAATACCAAATTCACATGACTACTTATAACAAGACTTCTCCCATGTCCTCAGGAACAAACGTAAATACTCACAAATCATATTCATGTTCATAATCAGAGGGGTGTTAATGTGCATAAAGGATCTGATCGTTTAATCTGCCATCGAATAAACCAACTAGCATCAAATACAAGGAGTAATCAACACTACTAGCAACCCACAGGTACCAATCTGAGGTTTTGAGACAAAGATCAGATACAAGAGATGAACTAGGGTTTGAGAGGAGATTGTGCTAGTGAAGATGTTGATGGATATTGACCCCCTCCCGACGAGAGGATCGATGGTGATGACAATGGTGGCGATTTCACCCTCCCAGAGGGATGTTTCCCCGGCAGAACAGCTCCGTCGGAGCCCTAGATTGGTTCCGCCCAGGTTCCGCCTCAAGACGGTGGCGCTTCGTCCCAAAAGCTTCCTTATGATTTTTTTCCAGGGAAAAAGACACCTTATACCAGAAGATGGGCATCGGGGGGCTTCTAGGTGGCCCACGAGGCAGGGAGGCGCGCCCAGGGGGTAGGGCGCGCCCTCCACCCTCGTGGACAGTGGGTGGCCCCCCTTTGGTGCTTTCTTAGCCCAATATTTTTAATATTTTCCAAAACTGACTTTCGTGGAGTTTCAGGACTTCTGGAGTTGTGCAGAATAGGTCTCTAATATTTGCTCCTTTTCCAGCCCAGGATTCCAGCTGCCGGCATTCTCCCTCTTAATGTAAACCTTGTAAAATAAGAGAGAAAATGCATAAGTATTTTGACATAATGTGTAATAACAGGCCATAATGCAATACATATCGATATTGTCGGAGTAATGGGCCACGTGTAGGCCAACCCGAGGCCCAGAACCTTTCAAGACATCGGGGCTGACTGCGCCCCTCAAGACGCCAAGATGAAGAGCCGTTGTGGAGGCCGACTGGAGGAACAACCGGCTGCCCATAAATGGTCGAGTCCTGGAGGCAAGGCCAAGACAAGCCGACTCCTATCCGGTGGCTTCTGGAGAAGCCGACCCCGAGGAGTCGGCCTGCGGCACCAGCGAAGCCCGTGCCCTCATCAAGGGGGACGGGACAGGGAATGGCTACAGTATAGCCCATCCCCTCCCCTTTTCCAGGGGCTGGCGTGGCGAGAGTGCGCTGTACCGGCGGAGATCTCCGCCCGGCGCATAACTGTTGCCATGCCATCCCTGGCATCATCACAAGCAGGCGGAGTCCTGCTCCCACGACGGCCTGTCGGTATGGCCCAAGGACGATGGGCCCCACCAGTCAGCGAGAGTCCGGAAGATGGCGAGAGCTCCACCCGTCGGACCCGATGGAGGTCGGCCCCTAGCAGTCGGCCCGCCCTTTCCTCGGGACCCACGCGCCATTAACCAGACGAGACACGGAGTGGCTACAGTAATCGCCCGCCAGGCGGCGGAGCTGTAGCCACGACCCCCTGACCAAGCCTGCGTCATTAGAGTCACAGCTATAGTGATCAGCAGCTGACAAGACCCGAGAGTGGCGGGGACGGCCTGTCGGCCCCGTACCCAACCAGTCGGCGGGGCCCAACAGTCGGCGGAGAAGCCGGCGGCCGAAGAGACCAGATCATAGAAGGAGAGAGCTAGCCTTGCCCTCTCCTATCTCCAGCATACAGCTCAAGGAGCACCTTTGTATTCACTTGTGCCTTAGTGATCATGCGGAGACCCCGCAGAGCAGGACTAGGGGTGTTATCTCCTAGGAGAACCCCGAACCTGGGTAAAGTACGCCAGCATTCGTGTCCTCACCTCATCCCTCTTCCGGGCACCTGCGACATTCTACTTGCTCCCACCATGATAAGCCATCCATTGGCATATGTCGCACCCAACCCCCAACATTTGGCGCCCACCGTGGGGCGAGGTGCACCGTCGTCCGGAGACCTGTTCTGGACGGGAACCCTTTTCCTCCCTGGCGAGCGTAGCCAGCCCGGCACGCCAGACGGAGTCTGCGCCGACGCGCTTCTTGGCGCGGAGCTCGCCTGTGTGGCGAGCTGCCTCACTGACCTTGTTGGCAAGGTTCGCCTCTCCGACGAGCCCGCGTCTGATGCGGACACCGACGGCCCGGAGAGCCGCCTTGTCAGCCTCTCGACTAGCTCCACGTAGCCAGCGAGCCTGCTGCGGACTTGGAGTCCGTTGGCTCCACCGACCCGATGCTTGTCGACTCCGACACTGTGTCACTTGACGCGTTCCATACCAACGTGGTGGTCTACGACGAGCCGCCTCTCTGCGCGGAGAGCGGCGAAAGCGTCGTCACGGAGGTGCTTGTCATCGGTCATGGCGAGTGCTCTGGCGGAGGTACCCATGACCCGCTCGACGCGGCACTGCAAGACCTGACGGCACCCATCCCAGAAGACGCCGACGCCGAGACGCTGGAGGCACGCCGCATCCAGCTCGTCGAGGGCGCCAAGAAGGTGGCCAGCATGAGACGCCTGTCGGAAGCCTACCAGTGCGAGATGGACCGCGATGTGAGCGGCACGACGGCTCCCGCTGGGCCCAGCCGCCTTGGCACGGTCCAACAGCGCGGCGTGGCCATCGCCAACCTGTTTGGGGCGGATCGCCCCGTCTACGCCACGACGGCGGAAAACATCCAAGCTGCCCAGGCGGCAGCAGACGAGCTGGACAAGTTCGAGGGTGAAAAATGTCGCCTGATGGCGGAGCGCGTCCAACGGCTCCTTGAAGCGGCTACTGAGAAGCATGAGGCCGGCTGCCGCACTGAGGCACCTCACCGGCAAAATGACGATCTGCCTCCCCGCCGAGATCAAGGCACGACATCTCGGACGCCGACTGGTGGCGTCCGCGGAAGAAGAGACAGGGAGCCGGATGCCAGCCGCAGCCGGACTGGCATCACCATAGAGCACGACCAAGACGGCCGCCCGAGAGCAGTGGAACGACGTGATGACTGTCCGCCTCCTCCCCCTCAAAGGGAAAGGCACGTCTCCCCGCCGCCTGTTGATCACCCGATACTCGACGACCGCATTGGCTGCCGGGAGGGAGTCAGAGAGAACGATGCCCGCCACCGGATCGACCGTCTCCACCGATCCCTGGCGCTAGAAGAAGAAGATGAGTTGGGTCCGCCGTGTTTCGTCCCCCGCATTCGAGACGAGCCCTTCCCCAAGGGGTTCACGCTCTCAAGAGACACACCTAAGTACACCGGCTCTGTGAAGCCAGAAGACTGCCTGGTCGATTACTCCACGGTAGTAAGCATAACAAACGGCAAAAAGCGCGTTGCTGTGAAGTACGTTCCGCTCATGCTCCAGGGCATGGCCCGGACATGGCTGAACAGTCTAAAGCCCCGCAGCATCAACAGCTGGGTCGACTTCACCGACGCCTTCGTCCGTAACTTCACCAGCACGTACAAGCGGCCGCCCAAACCTCGCCAACTTTCCTTGTGCATGCAAGTCCCCAACGAGTCGACTCGAGACTACCTCACACGCTAGGCCGAGCTTCGCAACTCTTGCGAGGGCGTGCACAAGGTGCAGGCTATCGAGTACTTCACCGCTGGGTGCCGAGAAGGCACCCTCCTCAAGCACAAGCTTCTCTGCGACGAACCGGCGACCCTCGACGAGTTGCTGATCATAGCAGCTAAATATGCCACGGCCGACTCCTCCATGAAGGCGGAAATCCAAGTTGATGCGTCTGGCAAAGTAGCCCCTCAAGCTTCATGAACCCCGGCTGGCGGCTCCAGTTGGCGCCAGCAAACGAACAACAACAAGCACAAAGCCATGCAGCCGGAGGTGGCAACAGTCAAAGACCAGCAGCCGGAAGGGCAGCCTCCGTCCAAGCGCCAGAAGGGCGGCAAGCCCAACTGGCTGCTGGCTTTCCCATATGAGCAGACTCTTGACGCACCCTACAAGTTCCACAGCGGCGCGAAGCCGTCCAACCATGTCACTCGGAAGTGCCATTGGCTCACCAGGATCGCCAAGGGAGACGGCCTCTTGCCTCCCCCGCCTGCTGGGCAGCCGCCTCCTCCTCCGCCCCAGCAGCCGGCGGTCAGACCAGTCGGAGCCATACAAGACGAGTATCCAAAAGATCACGAAGCTTATGTCGTGTTCACCAGCGTGGCCGATGACCGACGCAGCAGGCGGCTGCAGCAACAAGAAGCGAATGCGGCAGCATCAGAGACCCCAGAGTTCATGCATTGGTCTGAGAAGCCCATCAGCTGGAGTAGAGCTGACCACCCGGAAGCGATGCCCAAACCCGGCTCCTATGCCCTAGTTTTGGATGCCAGTTTGGCCACAGATAGGCGAGCTGCTCGCTTCTCCTGAGTTCTGATAGATGGCGGCAGCAACATCAACATCCTGTATAAAGATACAATGGAGAAGTTAGGAATCAAACAAAGGCAGGTTCAGTCCAGCCGGACTGTATTAAATGGCATAGTTCCTGGCCTTTCCTGCTCACCAACCGGCAAGATCCAGATAGACGCCCTCTTTGGAGACAAGGATCACTTCCGCCGAGAGACAGTCTGGTTTGAGGTGGTGGACCTTGAGAGCCCATACCATGCACTACTTGGCGGGCCTGCTCTGGCCAAGTTCATGGCGGTCCCCCACTATGCCTACCTCAAGATGAAGATGCCGAGTTCCAAGGGAATTCTGACCATAGCCGGCGACTACAAGAAGTCATCCGCCTGCGCAGCTGAGAGCAGTCGGTTGGCCGAGTCCCTCGTGATCGCAGCTGAGAAGCGGCTCCTTGACCGGGTTGTGGCGATGGCAGGCAAG
Organism: Aegilops umbellulata; assembly: GCA_032464435.1. NCBI lineage: Eukaryota > Viridiplantae > Streptophyta > Magnoliopsida > Poales > Poaceae > Aegilops > Aegilops umbellulata. Next base: position 98,182,086 of record CP136055.1, read on the forward strand.
CGGCCGGAGATGTCGCCCGATCCCAAGGAGTCGGAAGCGGAGGGCTCGTTCAAGCCGGCCAAAGAAACAAAGAAGATACCCTTGGACCCGGAGCACCCGGAGAGGTACGCTGTCATAGGTGCAAACCTTGACAGCAAATTGGAAGGCGAGCTCGTCGATTTCCTCTGTGAGAATTGGGACATCTTTGTGTGGTCCCCCAAAGACATGCCGGGTGTCCCAACAGATTTTGCCGAGCACAAGTTACATGTCTGGTCTGATGCCAAGCTAGACAGGCAGCCCTTGTGCCGCCTGTCAGAAGAGAAGAGAAGAGTTGTTGGAGAAGAGATAGCTCGGCTGTTGGCAGCCGACTTCATCATGGAGGTGTTCTTTCCAGAGTGGCTGGCCAACCCAGTCCTTGTGCTGACGAAAAACAAGCAGTGGCATATGTGTATCGATTACACCAGCCTCAACAAAGCATGCCCCAAGGACCCGTTCGCCTTGCCGAGAATCGACCAAGTGATAGACTCCACATCCGGATGCGAGCTGTTGAGTTTCTTGGATGCATATTCAGGATATCACCAGATCAAGCTGAACTCGGCCGACAGACTGAAGACCGCCTTCATCACACCATTTGGAGCCTTCTACTACTTGACCATGACGTTCGGCTTTACGAATGCCGGCGCCACGTTTCAATGTTGCATGCAGAAGTGCCTCCTCAAGCAACTCGGCAGAAACGCCCACGTTTACATGGACGATGTCGTGGTGAAGACGGAGAAGCGTGGTACGCTGCTAGAAGACCTCAAGGAGACCTTTGACAACCTACGCTGGTTTCAAATCAAGCTCAACCTAGAGAAATGCATCTTCGGAGTACCAGCCGGCCAGCTTCTTGGATTCCTGGTCTCAGAACGTAGCATAGAGTGCAACCCCGTGAAGATCAAGGCCATCGAGAGGATGGAAGTACCCACCCGACTGCTGGATGTGCAGAAGTTCACCGGCTATTTGGCATCCATCAGCTGATTCATCAATCGGCTAGGCGAGAAGGCTCTTCCTCTGTACCAGCTCATGAAGAAGACCACTTTTTTTGAGTGGAACGACAAGGCAGATGAAGCTTTTCTCCAGCTCAAAAAGATGTTGACTACTCCACCTGTCCTGGCGGCTCTGACTCCTAAGGAGCCCATGCTCCTCTACATCACCGCCACTAGCCCAGTGGTCAGCACAGTCATCATGGTAGAGCGCAAGGAGGAAGGCAAGGCACTACCAGTCCAGAGACCGGTGTATTATTTGAGTGAAGTGTTGTCGGCCTCCAAGCAAAACTACCCTCACTACCAGAAGATGTGCTACGGCGTGCACTTTGCCGCCAAGAAATTGAAGCCGTATTTTCAAGAGCACCCAATCACTGTGGTCTGCACAGCTCCACTGGCCAAGATCATTGGAAGCCGAGATGCTTCAGGCCGAGTGGCCAAATGGGCCATAGATTTGGTCTCCTACACCATCTACTACCAGCCTTGCACCTCCATCAAGTCACAAGCACTGGCCGACTTCCTCGTCGACTGGGCCGAGACCCAGTACCTGCCGCTAGCGCCCGACTCCACCCATTGGCGGATGCATTTTGATGGTTCCAAGATGCGCACCGGTCTGGGAGCTGGCATCGTCCTCACCTCTCCCAAAGGCGACAAGCTCAGATATGTGCTGCAAATCCATTTTGCTGCCTCCAACAACGTCGCCGAATACGAGGCACTCATTCACGGGCTCCGGCTTGCTAAAGTGGTCAGCATTCGCTGGATCCTGTGCTATGGTGACTCTGACTTGGTGGTCTAGCAGTCGTCAGGCGACTGGGACGCCAAAGATGCAAACATGGCAAGCTACCGCTTCCTCATACAGCAACTCCGTGGATATTTTGAAGGGTGCGAGTTTCTCCATGTGCCAAGTAACGGCAACGAGCAAGCAGATGCCTTGGCACGAATCGGCTCCACCCGTGAAGCGATACCGACCGGCGTCGCCCTTCAACGCCTCCTCAAGCCGTCTGTCAAGCCATCGCCAGAATCGGATTCTATCTTCGTGCCGACTCTTCCTGAAGCAGTCGGATCCGACTTGAGAGCTCCAGCAGCCGGCACAAGAATTCTGGAAGGCGGCCTGGGGGCCGCAGTAGTCGCACCTGGCCTGGGGGCTTCAGAACCCGGCCCGGGGACTGCAGCGGCCAGCCCGGAGATTTCAGAGCTTGGCCCGGGGACTGCACCAATCGGCCCGGGGCCTTCATCGACCCAGCAAGCGGCTGCCGACTCCAACCCGCCGACTCCCGTCCCAACCGCCCTCGTCCTAGTTGCAGTCCTGATAGTCGAAGAAATCAGAGCACCTTCATGGGCCCAGCCCATCCTTAATTTCCTGGTGAACAAAGAGCTGCCGACTGATGAGATCTTGGCCCGACAAGTGCAACGCCAGGAAGCAGCATACACCATAGTCAACAGAGAGCTTGTGGGGTGTAGCATCACTGGTGTCTACCAGCGTTGCGTGTAGCCGGAGCAAGGCCAAGCAATTCTCGAAGACATCCATCAAGGCGAGTGTGGCCACCACGCGGCTTCAAGAGCACTCGTCGCCAAAGCCTTCCGCCTTGGTTTTTTCTGGCCGACTGCTCTAGAAGACGCCAAGGACCTGGTCCAAAAATGCAAAGGGTGCCAGAAGTTCCATTCCAAGCCACACTGTCGGTGTCAAAATTGGCGGATCTCGGGTAGGGGGTCCCGAACTATGCGTCTAGGCGGATGTTAACAGGAGACAAGGGACACGATGTTTTTACCCAGGTTCAGGCCCTCTCGTTGGTGGTAAAACCCTACTCCTGCTTGATAGATATTGATGATATGGGTAGTACAAGAGTTGATCTACCATGAGATCGAGGAGGCTAAACCCTAAAAGCTAGCCTATGGTATGATTGTTGTTGTTGTCCTACGGACTAAACCCTCCGGTTTATATAGACACGGAGGGGGCTAGGGTTACACAGAGTCGGTTACAAAGAAGGATATCTACATATCTGTATTGCCAAGCTTGCCTTCCACGCCAAGGGGAGTCCCATACGGACACGGGACGAAGTCTTCAATCTTGTATCTTCATAGTCCAATAGTCTGGCCGAAGGATATAGTCCGGCTGTCCGGATACCCCCAAATCCAAGACTCTCTCAGTAGCCCCTGAACCAGGCTTCAATGACGATGAGTCCGGCGCACAGATTTGTCTTCGGCATTGCAAGGCGGGTTCCTCATCCGAATACTTCTTGAACACGAGGATCGTGTTCGGCTATGCAAAAGAAGTTCCACGTACAACCGTAGAGAGAATAATATTCCACAAATCTAATCCTGCTGATGTATTTCACAGTGTATCATCACACCACAGCCAGGTCACCATTCGAATCATTTCCTTTTCACAACGAACCTCAGCGTGTTTCGCGAGGCGGTTTCCTTGGCACGTCTTGTCGAAGCAGAGATCGTGTCCCCTTATTACGGATTCTCATCAATACGGACATGGGTAACCCAATCGTGCCTGTTGGTATGAACCCTCGATTGAAGGTAAGTCCTAGACGGCCATGAGGAGGGCTCTCGGTATTCAACCTCTTTATAAAGAGACCAAGCCCTATTCTTTTTTCCTGTCGATCTTATCGAATCTGTCCCCCGCCTTGAGTTCCAACACCCAAAGCTTAGGTTCAGGCGAGTCAGACCTGCGAATATGTCCGGCTTCAATCTTCAAGGTCGGTGGATGCACGGAGGAAGACGTAATAAAGCTACAGGAGGCCAGGTACCTGACCGATGAAATCCCGCATAGGCTGCCTGCTCAAGGGCAGGTTATTCCCACTCCCAAGCCTGGTGAGAGCGTTGTGTTCGTATCTCACTTCCTCCGAGGGCTAGGCTTTATGCCAGATCCCTTCGTGAGGGGGCTCATGTTCTATTACGGGCTTGACTTCCATGATCTAGCTCCGGAGTCCATCCTCCACATCTCATCATTCATCGTTGTATGCGAAGCCTTCCTCCGTATTAACCCTCACTTTGGATTGTGGCTCAAGACCTTCAAAGTGGAGCCGAAGACAATCGAGGGGCGACACGCAGAGTGCGGATGCGCCGTAATAAGCAAAAAAGCCGATGCTCCATGGCCCGAAGGCTCTTTTCCGGAGGTGTCCAATTTGTGGCAACAAGAGTGGTTTTATATCATAGCTCCTAGGGGCACCAAGTGGGTGGCACCCCCAGTTTTTTGCTCGGTTCCCCCGCCACGACTATCGTCGTGGGTCAACAAGGGGATGGACTGGGGGCCAGTAAAGGATGTGCCCATATTGCGGAGCTGCATCCGAGATCTCCTTGAGAGAGATGTTAGCCTGGTCACGGTGATGCAGGTCATGCTAACCCGTCGGGTCCTGCCCTGCAAACATCGTCCCCTCCGCTTATGGGAGTTCAATCCGGAGGGACCGCGAGCTCTTCAACACTTCCTCAGCATGACGCCTGAGGATATGTACCGATTGTTCTTCGGACCACAACTTAAGTGTCCGGACATCACTGCGGACGCGGGTCTGAGCAGCAATCGCCCAGATACCCAAGTAAGTGACCTCGTATTTGAACATGATGTCCATTTGTTTATAGTAACGTTGCCCTAGATTGGATAGCGAAGGCAAAGTTGATCAGGTGTCCGACCCCCCCTCCCTGAGACTTCATCGGATCCCGTATTAACCAGGATGCTGGAGGTCGCGCCTTACCAAGCGCCCTCTGGAGAAGATAAAGGGGGGAACAAAGAGGCCAGCGCCTCCACGAAGGAGGTTAACTGGGAAGGAGGAACTAAAACTTCCTCTCCCCAGGGAAGAAAGAGGACCGCTTTTGAAGACCCGAAGACAATGGTCTCCAAACGGGGGAAGAAATCTTCACCGGAGGGTCCTGCCCCGGGGGATGCCCCAGCCGCATTATACCCTCAAGGGGATCAGCTCTCCACCGAGCTGTAAGTGAAATGATACTTAGTAATAATAAAGAAACCTTGATGCACTCCTGAGGAAAGTAACCGAAGCATTTATCTTGCAGTTCGGATCTTAGCCCTTCTCAGCAGAGCTCGTATTTGGGGGATCTTCTTCTAGAGATGATGGAGAGCGGAACGCCTCCCCCTGCCATACCGCCTCATGAGGCGGGCGACCCCAAGGTGTCGTCGCGGAGGGCTTTTCCTGTTCCGGCAAGGCCAGAAGGTAGTCATATGGCCACCCGAAGTCCTCGGCATCCAGCTCTTGAAGAGAGCAATCAATAGAGTCCAACTCCGTCTGGTGTGCGGTTGGTCGTACTGAGGGATCTGCTAGAGAGATCAGCTATCTCAGAACAGCACCGTGCGCTAATGGGTGCGGTGATTGACAAAATTTTGTCCGCCGAAAGCGGGTTGCATGAAGCTGTTATGAGTCTACTGACAGGTTTTGAGGTACGTGAAATGATGTACATTTTTGACAGTACTGCACGTTTTAGATGTGTCATGTGTAGATGGTAGCCCCTGAGACTCTGGGTGTCGTCAAAGACGACGGCGCATAGAGGATCCTTATCCCAGGAAAAATCTTACCACCTTAATGTGCAGGTAACGAAGTGTCTGGTGGCCCGCCGGACTGAAGAGTTTGCCAAACTAAAGCGGCAGCTTGACGTGGCAGATGCTGACATCGTACTTGTCAACAAGCGGCTTGACGAGGTGCAAGGTATGCAATTTCTCCAGCGACACATGATAAGAGGAGCATAATGCCAGTATCTATAACATGTTTTTGGATGCAGATGGAGCTGCGGCCATGGAGGACCTTCGGGCGGAACTTGCCCGAGCCAAAGAGCAAGCCAGAAAAAGTGTTGCGGCTTCCCTAAAGGCAATCGAGGAGCTGAAAGCCGAACAGGCTGCTCACTGCCAAAGCAAGGAGCAAATGGCCAGGATGGATGTGGAATTGAAGAATGCTGCCGATCGTTGCAAGCTTCTTGAAATGGAAGATCAAGCGAAGAGGAAAGACCTGGAAAAGGCCATGATGGCGGCCAAAGATACCCGCTCTGCAATGAGAGCGATGAAGGAGGAGCTTCGTCAAGCCGGTGACATCGTGGCTGGGAAGCCCTTTATGCTGCGGATGAAGTTCGGAGATCCCAAGTATGCCCCTTTGGACCAGCTGTGGAGTTCTGCGGATGCGTATCTGGATCTGGCGGTGAGTGCTGCCGATGCGGCCGAATACTTCAAAGATCAAAAAGATCGTGAAGTAGAAAAGCTTTTCTGGTCGTAGTTTCACGTTCCAGAGCGTCCGCTTCCATTGCCTGATCGGTTGGCCGAATGGGGCCGAGATGAATAGATTGTCCGGACATGCCATGAGGTCTGTTGTGGATCATTTGTGGCCGGAAAGGCCAAAGCCGAATAGTTACTTTAGCTTGGTGTAGCAGTTCCTTGGTGCCTTGCCGCATATCAACGTGATGAAGAGGTCGGCGTGCGTAGAGGGTGTGCGGATGGCCCTCGCCCGTGTGAAGACATACTGGGCGGAGATGGAGGCCACTGCCATTGCAGCCCAAGATTCGGACGAAAGCCGAGTACGTGCCCAGCACTACTTTCAAGAAGTTCTTGAGGGCGCGCGCTCCATTGAGGCGCAATGCTCGAAGAATATTATGTTCTAATGACATGTATTCCCATTAAAAACAATGTTTTTACTTGATTGTAAAGGCTATTTTATATTTGTACCTGCAAGAATTATAACACCTCCTGTGTGGCCGTTTATGTAAATACATATATAACCTGAAAGATGGCAGTCGTCGGCTTCAGCCTCGATGCATATAATGCGTGGGTGTTTGCAGAAAAACGCGTGTTCACACTTGATCCAACGTCTTGGTCCATTAAGGAGGTGATAGCGCAGCGAACTAGGCAATCAGACTATAATGCTTTAACACTTTCACTTAGCCATAGGAGTTTGACAATGGGGCTACTATATAGCCCCTGGTGGCTCCGCGCTCATCCTAATTCGGGGCGCGTACTTGCCTGGCCGGGAAACGGCCCTTTGTTAAAGCGGAGGAATCTTGAAGATTCCGCTAGGTCATCGAGTGGTTGACCAGTCTCTCGCTACATCATGACAGTCAGTTTTCGGCTTTCTCTACTGAGGTGCTCGTCCGGGTGACCCAGGGCACAATCGCAGTAGTTCTCCTAGTGCCGCTTTAGGCGATAAAGCGGAATGTAAGGCAGCAAAACACAGGAGCCGGGCAAACCCAACATTTGCCCAAAGACATGATTCGGAGCTGATGCATATAAGGCCAAACTCGCGACGCCGAACACTCCCTAAGGTATTCGGTCTTTATTATGTAATCCGGGCTAAGTAGTGCCCTTTGGTAAAAGCCCCTGGTGTCTAGGTATGTGCAGCAATTTGACGTGGCCACATGCCAATACGTCAGCATCCATCTTAGTTGTACTGAGAATCCGAAGGATGTGTATCAACAAGAGACAGTAAAAAAGGTTTACGCAGGGTCTTAATCTAAAGAGAATCCTTGGGACGGGTCCCTACTGCATGTCTGTGCCTGTGTCTCCGTTGTGCCGTATCCTGGACGGGTGTAGCACGAAGCTCATCTGTAAAAGAGAGAAACTTTAGCTGAAAAAGTTGTCGTGCAAAAAGTATGTTATACTAAGTAAACCAAGTACGGGTCAAGATGAGTAAAATTGAGCCTAATTGTCACTTATTTACACGCGTTGAGCCCCTTATATTGTTATGGGGGGTTTTGGCCATCAAACCTGTGTTATGCCAGACTCGTCTAGCCGTGTCTGTGGTCTTAACGACCTGACATATGCTTTAATTGGTGAGGCCGTTTAGTGTGCGGCTGTCAAGGCAGCCGCACGATCTTCCGCGCGCAAGGAGCGCTTAATATTTCCATTTACCGAAATGATGCCACATGGACCGGGCATCTTAAGCATGAGAGAAGCGTAATGCAGTATTGCATTAAAGCGGGTAAAAGCTTCGCGTCCGAGTAGTGCTTGATAGCCACTTTGGAACGGAACGATGTGAAAGGTTAATTTTTCGCTGCGGAAGTTATCAGGAAAGCCGAATATAACCTCTAGTAGTAGGGAGCCCGTACAATGGGCCTCTGGGCCTGGCGTTACTCCTTTAAATGTAGTATTGCTGTGGCTGATTTGTGTTGGGTCTATCCCCATTTTGCTGACTGTATCCTGGTATATCAGGTTTAAATTACTGCCGCCATCCATTAGGACTCGTGTGAAGCGGTATCCGTCGATTATCGGGTCTAACACCAGGGCAGCCCATCCTGCGTGCCGGATACTTGCTGAGTAATCCCGATGGTCGAAGGTGATCGGTTGGGATGACCAGTGGCGGAACTCCGCGGTGATAGGACCTGGGGCACGTGTGAGTGCCACGTTGTTTTCCTTTATCACGTGTAACACGTTTACTGTTTTGACTTCTGGTGGGAATTTCTTTAGTTCCCTAGTTCTTTGTTTGTGAGGCTCGTCCTCGTCTTCACTTGGTGTATCCAGCCCCTTGTGTTCGGCGTTGAGCTTGCCGGACTGCTTGAAGACCCAACATTCTCTATGGGTATGATTGGCAGGTTTATCAGGGGTGTTGTGGATCTGACATAGTTTGTCCAGAATCTTGTTTAGGCCAGACAGTTCGTCTTTGTTGCCATTGGGGGCAGCTTTTGCTGACCCGGCCGAGAGCTTTTGAATCCAACGTTTACCGCTGTGCTCTTCGGGATGTCTTCTTTATTCCAGCGCTTGTTTTTGTTACCTCGTGGCTTCCCGTTTCCGTCCCTGACTTCGGATGTACTTGGGTCGCTGGTGCTGCATCGGGCTAACCAGCGGTCCTCACCCACGCAAAAGCGGGTCATGAGGCTTGTTAATGCAGCCATTGTTCTTGGCTTTTCCTGGCTGAGGTGTCTGGCGAGCCATTCGTCTCGAACGCTTTGTTTGAAAGCTGCTAAGGCTTCATCATCCGGATAGTCGACTATCTGGTTCTTTTTAGTGAGAAACCTGTTTCAAAGCTTTTGGGCTGACTCTCCGGGCTGTTGAGTTATATGACTTAGATCGTCTGCATCCCGTGGTCGGACATAGGTCCCTTGAAAATTTGCCCGAAAAGTGTCCTCGAGCTCTTCCCAACTTCCAATGGTGTTTTCAGGGAGGCTTTTAAGCCAATGCCGGGCTGGCCCTTTGAGCTTGAGGGGTAAGTATTTGATGGCATGGAGATCGTCTCCTCGAGCCATGTGGATATGGAGGATGTAGTCCTCAATCCAGACCCCCGGGTCTATCATTCCGTCGTATGCGTCTATGTTTACGGGCTTAAATCCCTCTAGAAATTCATGATCCAGCACCTCGTTGGCGAAACATAGGGGGTGTGCGGCACCCCTGTATTTGGGTGTACCTTGGTGTTCGGAGTTTTGTTGTGTTGTATGGCATGCTGGGACGCGCTTTCTGGGCCCGTAGATTGATTGGGTTGGGCCATCCTGATGATGCGAGTCCTGTCGTGGATCGCATACTGGCTTGTGTGCGGCGTCATTTGCCGTGCTATGTTGGCCCCGAGGTTGTCTTTCCGACCAGGTGGCTGTTTTGTTTTTTGATTGCGGTGGCTCTAGGGCCTCATCATCGAATTCAGGCAGTAGCTTGCGCTTTGGGTAGCTCTTTGTGTGGCGACTGCCACCACACTTTTCTGCGGTGTTGAGTACTTTACTCCATCTGATTTTGAGTGTATCCTCCGCAGCTTTGAGCTTTCGCTTCTGCTTTTTCAGGCTCCGCGCAGTGGCGAGAAGCCTTTGATGGAGATTCTTCTGCTCCCGGAGCTTGTCCGGTGTGATGTCATCCGGACTGTTATCTTTGCCGGAGACAGGTTGTTCGGTTTGATTCTTCATGTTGCCCTCATTGGACGGTTGTTCGTCGTCCGCTGGCTCACCCTGCTCTATCACTGGGCCTATGTGTTCGTTGTTTCTGCCAAGGCGAGATTTGGAGTGACGTTTACGCTGTCGTTTTGACTATTTGTCGGAGGAGCGATCATTTGCTGCGCCCTTCCGTTCCTCGTCATCGATTTCTTTTGGTGTGTCCACCATGTATACATCATGTGATGAGGTGGCTGTCCAGTGCCCTATGGGCAGTGGTTCCTGTTCGTCTCCTACATCGTCATCCATACCGTCGATGTCTTTGGAGTCAAAGTCGAGCATGTCGGTCAAATCATCGACAGTGGCTACTAAGTGGGTGGTGGGTGGGTGGCGAATTTCTTCGTCATACAAATCCCAATTCTGCCGGACATAGTTCGGCCAGGTTTCTCCTAACAGGGAGAGGGACCTTAACGAGTTCAGTATGTCGCCGAAGGGCGGGTGCTGCAAGATATCCACGGAGGTGAACCTCATGATCGGCGCCCAGTCGGATTCGACAGGCACGGGCGCACGCGGTTCGGAGTCCGTGGCCGGAAAGGAGTCTGGTGATTTGGCGCCACGGCTCTCGTGAAGGGTAAGGGTGGTATTCGGCTCGATCGGCGATGAGATTGCGGCCTCTGCGGCGGGGTCCAGCCACCCGTCCATGGATGGTGCAATTAGCTCCGAATTGAGGGTCAGAGCGGTTGCAGGTGCGATCTCCTGAACACTATCCGATGGCAGAGCTAAATCATGCTCATCGTGACCGTGCGGCGCACTCGGCAAGGGCTCGAATCCGTCGAAGATAAAGTCTCCGCGGATGTCGGCCGTGTAGTTTAAGTTTCCCAATCTAACCTGGTGGCCAGGGGCGTAACTCTCGATCTGCTCCAGATGGCCAAGCGAGTTCGCCCGCAGTGCGAAGCCACCGAATACAAAGATTTGTCCGGGGAGAAAGGTCTTACCCTGGACTGCATCGCCATCGATGATCAAAGGGGCCATCAAGCCTAACGGTGACGACACATAGGAACTCTCAATGAAAGCACCAATGTCGGTGTCAAAACCGGCGGATCTCGGGTAGGGGGTGCGGAACTATGCGTCTAGGCAGATTGTAGCAGGAGACAAGGGATACGATGTTTTTACCCAGGTTCGGGCCCTCTCGATGGAGGTAAAACCCTACTCCTGCTTGATTGATATTGATGATATGGGTAGTACAAGAGTTGATCTACCACGAGATCGAGGAGGCTAAACCCTAAAAGCTAGCCTATGGTATGATTGTTGTTGTTGTCCTACGGACTAAACCCTCCGGTGTTTATAGACACCGGAGGGGGCTAGGGTTACACAGAGTCGGTTACAAAGAAGGAGATCTACATATCTGTATTGCCAAGCTTGCCTTCCACGCCAAGGAGAGTCCCATCCGGACATAGGACGAAGTCTTCAATCTTGTATCTTCATAGTCCAACAGTCCGACCGAAGGATATAGTCTGGCTGTCCGGATACCCCCTAATCCAGGACTCCCTCACACATCAACCGGCTTCTGCACTCAAGACTATTCCCATTGCCTGGCTCTTTGCTGTCTGTGGCCTGGACATGGTGGGACCATTCCAAATAGCACGAGGTGGCATGACTCGTCTGCTTGTCGCGGTGGACAAGTTCACCAAGTGGATAGAAGCAAAACCGATCAAGAAGCTGAATGGACCCACAGCTGTGACTTTCGTCTCCGACATCACCATCCGGTATGGCATACCACACAACATCATCACCGACAATGGCACAAACTTTGCCAAAGGTGGCTTGGCCCGTTTCTGCGCGACGTAGGGCATCTGACTGGACTTAGCGTCCGTTGCCTATCCGCAGTCAAACGACCAGGTGGAGCGGGAAAACGGCCTCATCTTGTCCGGCACCAAGCCTCGACTGGTCGAGCCTCTAGGGCATTCGTCCGGCTGCTGGCTCGACGAGCTGCCAGCCGTCCTCTGGAGCCTGCGCACAACTCCAAACAAGTCAACTGGCTTCACGCCTTTCTTCCTCGTCTACGGTGCCGAAGCCGTCATCCCAACAGACATAGAATTCGACTCCCCTCGAGTCACCATGTCAGGACCCTGATCCTAAGTCACACCGATCTAGCATGTAACACATCATATCACTTTGCGGCCTCACGCATGGTACTCCCAGGGGTGCCACCTTACCTGGCACGGGACTGTTTGCGCCTTTTGGCTCACGTATATGATAGTGTCGCTAGCATCCATATGACAAAGAACCCGAGCCGACATGGCTAGTTGTGAACCCAAAGCGGCACTAACCCATGGGGACAGACATACATGAATCAGCTTCGAGCATGTCGGTCAACATCATGTGAATCTGGGCTGTAGCACTGAGCTAACAGGACTCCGGTAACCCGGGCTGTAGCAGGCTAGGCAGGACTGCGGATGTCACCGCGTGACATTTCCCCGAAGGGACAGACACAGGAACGAAGTGAAACACATGCCGGCCAGTCAAGTGTCCTGAGCAGTAGTGCTGGGCTAGTAGGACTCCGGTGAACCGGGCTGTAGCGGACTACTATGGCTCAAGGAAGCACTAGACTACATTTCCCCATAAGAGAGGCTGCCAAAGATAAACAACTAGATTGTCGGATCCCACACATACCAAGCATTTCAATCATACACACAATATGCTCGATATGTGTAAATACAACATGGCATCACAACATAACACTATGACTCAAAGTATTTATTCATTAGGCTCCGAGGAGCGAGATATTACAAACATGGGTCTCGTGACCCAACATTCAGAGCATACAAGCAACAAGCACATGCGGAAGCTTAACATGTCTGAGTACAGACATCTACAAATGAAAAAGGCTGAGAAGCCTCACTATCTACCAGATCCTGCCGAGGGCACAAGATTGTAGCTGAGGTATCAAGCTAAATGTCGAAGTCCAAGCAGTACTACTAGCGAGACTGAAGTCTCTCTGCAAAACATAAAATAGGCAAACGTGAGTACAAATGTACCCAGCAAGAGTTACATCAGAACTAGCTACATATGCATCAGTATCAAAAGGGGGTGGTGGAGTTTAACTGTAGCAAGCCAGCTTTGACTCGGTGGCTATCCTGAACTACGACTGCAAGTAACTCTTTTGAGGTGGCGCACACGAGTTCACATATTCACCATATCAATACACCACTATGGATCCACTTCCGTCTCCCTACGAGAAGGCCATCCATAGCACTCACGCTTATCTTACGCATTTTAGAGTATCCACTTCCACTTGTCTACGAACTATTATAGGCAACCCAGAAGTCCATTACCATGGACACGGCTATTCGAATAGATGATGTTAACCCTGCAGGGGTGTACTTCTTCACACACGCTCTCACCACTTACCGCCGTTTACACGACATGTACTCGGCAACCTTCAAGCGGAAGCCCAGCGAGGGTGTCGGCCACGGCCTACCTAAACACTCAAGTCTCTAGTCCAGGTTTATCGCCTATTCAGGTTCCATCCGCAGGGAGTCCGGCCGAGGTTTCCACATACGGCCCCGAACGATGTGTGCAGGGTTCCCGAGACACCAAACGGGCGCCCGGTACACCGTGCCACATGCCTACCGCAACACAGCCCACCCCTACGGTCAGCACTGCGTGCGGCCCCCAGCATACTACAAACACCAGAAACTACTTGCAACTCCTGGACAGAGGACAAGGGTGATTAAGAAGCCGAGAGAGTCAATTAAGGATCCCAAATCGTGTTCACACACTTAGCTCACACACAGTAGGACAAGTTCTTCACCATTCCAATCCATTCCCGATGAATCAGACCCGACTCAACTCTAAGCAGTAGCAGGCACGACAAACAAGCATGAATGAGTAGGCACATCAGGGCTCAAGCAACTCCTACTCATGCTAGTGGGTTTCATCTATTTACTGTGGCAATGACAGGTCATGCAGAGGATAAGGGGTTCAACTACCGCAACAAGTAACACATGAATCGTTGTTGTCCTAATGCAGTAAAAGAGAGAAGGAGCGAGAGAGTAGGATTGTGTCAGAATGAACAAGGGGGTTTTGCTTGCCTGGCACTTCTGAAGATAATATAGCTCTTCATCGGTGTCATCGATCACATTGTCGGAAACATCGTCGACTGAGAGGGGACGGTTACCGGCAAACAAAGAAGGACACAATCAATGCAATGCAATAATATGATGCATGATCATGACACAGCAATATGCTTTGAATTGAGCTAAGGCATCTAGCTATGATTTAAATTAAGTTGGTTTGAATACATGATTCAAATTCCAACTCCATATATGATTATTTAAATGCCCTTTATTTGTTTTGTCCAAAACAGAGGACAAACATTGTTCAAACATGCATGAAAATGGTACAGATGGGTTCCTTGAATTTTTCTGATCATTTTTCATATATAACTTGTTTGATTTGGAGTTACGGTTGAATTACTATGAATTTTTGAAGTTTGCAACACTTTCTGGAATTTCCTATATAAAAATAAATCCAAAAAAGAGTTATTGCGTCAGCATTGCGTCACTATGACGTCAGCGGGTCAACTGCGGCTGACCAGGTCAAACCTGACCAGTGGGGTCCACTGGTCAGTGACCCAGTGCATCCTAGGGTCAATGACAGGTGGGTCCGGTCAACAGACACGTCAGCTAGGTCAACGCCGACGTGTGGGGCCACTATGTTTAGATTAAACTTAAACTATTTTTGTTAGCTGGTTAGTTAGGCAGTGGGACCCGTATGTCAGCGAGCCAGGGTGTTAGTTAGTGGGTCAATTAGCTGCTAATGACATGTCCACGTCATCCAAAATGGCGGTTAGCCGCCGGTGCTAAACGGGACACAGCGGGGTTGCCCGTCCGGCCAACTCCGGCGACGAGAGGTCACGCGGCCGGGCGCGTTGGAACGCCCGCAGCAAGGCGCATCCGATGGTGGTGGTCGCTGGACCTGGGATGGTCTCTAGCAGCAGCGGCGGCGAGCTTTGCAGCGACGACGCTTGGGCTTGGTCGGGCGCGGGGCTGCAACTTGCAAACGAACAAGCTAGGCGGCTGAGAAGCATCTACGGAACATGGCGAACTCGCCGAGGTGCTCGTCCTGGTCAGCAGGGGTCGCTAGCAACGGCAAGCTTCGCGGCGGCGGCAGTGAGCTCTCGGCCATCGCGGGAACAACGCCTAGGGGACGCAATCGACGGTGGGGAGAGGGGGAGAACGAAGAGGAGCTCACAGCGGTGAAGGGGAGCAGCTCGGGGTGGCCGAGGACGCGCTGGGGGCAGCAAATTAACCGGAGGCGGCCATTGGATCTGGAGGTTGAAGACGACGTGTTGGCGGGGATGCAGGGCCTCCCGCGATGCGTGGCTCGATGTAGAGGACGGACATTGCGAAGCTCGAGAACAAGGTGGCGCTGCCCTCCGTCGACGGTGGCCACGCGGCAAGCTGCGGTGGCTGGCAGGAGTGTTCGGGTGGAAGCAGAGGAGTGAGGGAGAGAGAGTCCACAGGGGGATGCTCGAGGGAGAGAGGGGGGGATTCAGAGGGGGTGTCGTGGCATCCTCTGCCGGTCCAGGACGGGGCGGCAAGCAGGAGGTGGCTCAGGCGCGTGCCGGCGCGCTGCGGCCACGCGCTCCAGTCCTTCTAGCCGAAGGAAGGAGACGACTGGCAGCCGATAAGGTGGGGCTGGGCCGGCCACTTGGGCTACAGGCGCGCCAGGTAAGAAGGCCCAGGTGGGTTTTTTCTAATTCTTTCTGTTTTTCTATTTCTGTCATTGGGTTTGGCTTTAATAAAAATGCCAGGGTATTCCAAAAATCATGAAACCGCTCAATGTCACTGTTTGGAATATTTCCATCAGCAAACATTTCAGTTTGTGATTATTTGAGCATTTAAAATATTATTAGTAATTAAATGCCTAAACGCAAATACTATATAACTTAATTCAAGAATCCAAAATGGCCTAGAAAATGTGCACCATTTTTGGGAGAGGTTCTAGACCAATTCAAAAATGATGAATGTTTATGAAGGGCATTTTGGGTTCATTGAAAAGATTTAATTTTGACCCTAGTTGGATTTCATTTGCTGCTAGGGTTTATCAGCCCCCATTTCAGGTTTCGGATAAAATTAGACATGATGCATGGATGCAATGCCACTATTTACAGGCATGAATCTAGGGCTGTGACAACTCACCCCTACTAAACAAGAATCTCGTCCCGAGATTCAAGCGTAGGGTAAGATGATGGGGGAACGCAATTAACACAATCTTCACGGTCCAGGTTGCACTTCAAATGAACGATGATTCGATCACCATCTTTGTATCGATGTCTTGCTTTGAGAACTCCGACTAACATGACAATGAGAGGAAAGGGAAAACTCTAGAAGGATCGATCTTCTCGAAGATCGAACAACTCAGGATCACTCATCGAGTTAGACATTGTAACATCTCTCGAGCTGAGACACGAAACATATCGAGAGTGATGGGAGAACAAGCGACGGGGTTTGATTTGGTGGGCAACAATTCCACGCTTAGAAAGATGGTGGATGGTGTCAAGGCGGCGAGGAAATAATTGCCATGATCCCGTAACGGGGCACTTTGGAAAAGGTGACTTGAAGAACTATTCCCTTAAGTGGCAAAAAGAATTACTTTTGATTCTGAGATCATTGGAACTCTCTATACCAGCCTAAGGAAAATCACAATTGATCATTTGAATGAATTCGAATGAATGGCATACTTAGTTTGGAGAGGAAGCTAGAGTTGCAGGACAACTCGGCAGCGGAAGGCACATTCCAATTGATACCGAGGATATAACCCAATGACTGAGCGTGCTCTCAAGAACTTGAGCATTTCCATATCCATCAGGGTTTTACCAACATCCATGCCGAGGATTCTGGCGACACATCATACTACCATGATGAATAGTGATGGACGATGCAGATGCAAAGGAAGGCAACACCTTCTCAGATTTTTACCTTAGCAATGCCAAGGAAACAAAATCTGGATGATCGACCGAGAGACATTTAGCACTCCGCTTCTAATGTTCTCCTTGATGGGCTAGAGTAATCCATTCATAGATATGGTTTGATATCTAGAACATCAAGTAAAAGGTCGGACTTCGGGAACACAATAAATCCCTAAGGAACAACTATTGGAATAAATTCTACGAGATCCTTATGGGGAGGTGGCCAATTTTCTCAATCAAGATACTACAATAATAAGTCTTCCGGTTGGGTGTGTTGGCCACAACATCCACTTTACCGGGTTAAAGAGAGACCAGCATTATAGTTTCTTGGAGTACGTTCCAACCATCATATCTGCCTGAGATTCAGATCTGGTTGGTGTCGGGATATTCCAGAGTCCTCATGTCTGAAGAAAAATGAAAGTTTGCAACACAAACCGACGAGATGACGTCGCGAGATTCTCGGGAGATGAACTACAATAGCAAGCTCCAAAACATGAGCAGGTTTTGCTACACACCTGTGAGCACACTGTCCTAGACAAGCATGACCACGTAGTAGTCTTATAATAAAACACTACCGGGTTCAGGTGGGGAACCATCATCGAGGATATCAAAGTCCTTGCATAAGGCATGCTTCTTAAGAAGGAAGTTCTTCTCCTCGAACAAGTCATTCAGTGGCTTGGTGTGCTAGGGATACATATAGAATGCAGGTTGCAAATCTCCAAACCACAGAATACTTCGCACATATGCATGACTGACTTGGGATGATTCCAGGGGGAGCAAAAACAAACTTTCTCGAATTCACGGCGGCAACTTGCACCAAGTGCACATGAATTCGAGCAAGTCACTTCTTCCATCCAAGCATAAGCTTCATGAGAGGAACACGAAGGCATTGCTTACAAAGTTTTCAACACTAGGTTGATGTTCAACATGAATCATAGGGGAGACAAAATGCTGGTGATGGGCTCAACAGCAACTCATTGGAATTTCCATATCACTGGACTTCCACCATCATGTGAACATGGTGATAGCATTGGTCAGACCAAAGGATGTAATGATGTATGCTCGAGGGACCAACCACGAGTAAGACAACATTATGAACATCGTTGGCTCTGGTTTGACTTGACGATAGCCCATACTCAAGTCAAAATTTTGACAAGACAATAGACCCAACAACTGATCACGAGGACCAATCGATGGAGATATCATCTTTCTTCAACACACACACACACACACAAAGATATCCCCTAACATGAACTAAGTCAGACAAGCTTTTATCTTCCAACTCTCCAAGTTGTTGTTTAGCTTAACCAACTATCTCAGGGGTATCCACCACAGGTTCTTGGAGAAGGGGTGTTTTATAAGAAACCAACGTGATCACGAGATCGACATAGCGGTCAGGTGACAACCAGGTAATACCTCCGAGAAGATCTTCGGAAAATCACGAACCACCGATATGTCACTAAGCATGAGAACAATCTTGCTTTTTAGGGCAAGACGATATGGTCGAAAGAGTGAGGGATCGACACAATCCCAACTCATGGATCGAAGAGTGCACCAGAAATAAGGACTAGGTAGCACGATCAATCTTAGGATGATGATTTAGTAACCAACACGCTAAGAATGAGAATATTGTCCATTTACTACAAAGCAATGAGTTGCTCGATGTATTGATTTCGCACATCACAATTCACTTGTCGGCAATCCGGTTACAATAACACGGAGACCGGGGAATGAATGATGATGGCGAGAAGTATCACTGTATCAAGAGTTCATAGGGTGTTATGCAATTCCTATGATATTCCTGACATAAAGAGGGCAATACTTCAGAATAGAACAGAATCAAAAGCTGGATTGGCATTTTGATCTGCGGAATACAACTGTTTTGACCCATTCCTAGATACGGATGAGGTACTGGAGTTTGTTTCTCCTTAGTCATTCCGGAATAGAGTGGCTTGACAGACCACAAGAATAATAGGCATCGATGAACGAATGCACATATACCCCTGACTATCAATTGATAGACGAAGGTCAGAAAACAACTGAAGAGGGACAACTCAAGGAACATATAACTTTCTGAGTTGTGGATGCATAGATTAGCATGTCGAACGAGTTCAACATATTTCTTCCGGATAACCCATGCAGACAGGAAGAACTGGCAGAATCACAATATGAATGGAGAACTCATCAAGATCACTCTGGTTGTGATCTTTTGGTTCATAGAACTTCTGCCATAAGCGGTTCGTAGTATTTGGAAGAAGGAACTACCACGGACCTCGAGGACTAATGCAAAGTTTACTAATATCCTAAAGAAACTAGCAAACACTATTGACATGAGGTAGGTAGGGTGAATCTCGGGTTCAAAACCCAGGAGTAGAATGCCTACTACTAAGTGGCATCACGGGATGCTTTCGAGAATGGTGGCCAGAATCATCACACCGGGAACACAAGGCATTGCTAGATTACTAGGTGACTCCCTAAGACACCTAGGGTCATAATAATAGCTCCAACGTATATGTCGAGGTAATAGAGTACCTCAACTCACCGAGTAGTGTGCTTATTCTGACCAAAAGGACACCGGGAACAAAAAGAAAGGATTTGCAAATGCATCAGACTATTTAGAAACCTGGGATGACTCGGACAGCATAACGGCTGTAAATGCTCAAAAAGGTTTGAGACATCATGCAAAATGGTGGCATAACCACTTAGCATCATCATATCAAGGTTCTGGTTCAACTGACAACATACTGAAAGTAGTAGAAACTGAACTGGCTTAAATCCATCAATTCTATAAGTCTGTATCATAGTAACTCGTCATCCTAATAGATAGATGAGAAGGCCTAGTTCTTAATCCCCGTAGAAAGGAAGAGGATGACTCAGATCAGAGGGCATGAGGTATAAGGAGTAAAAGAGCCTTACTTTCCCTTCCACAATCAATTCCCTTATATAACTAAAGCATTTCTAGACTCAACTTCGACCAGTTTGGCTTGGTAATCCTACAAGTAGTCAGGCTCTGATACCAACGCTATCAGGACCCCGATCCTAAGTCACACCGATCTAGCATGTAACACATCATATCACTTTGCGGCCTCACGCACGGTACTCCCACAGGTGCCACCTTACCTGGCCCGAGACCGTTTGCGCCTTTTGGCTCACGTATATGATAGTGTCGCTAGCATCCATATGACAAAGAACCCGGGCCGACATGGCTAGTTGTGAACCCAAAGCGGCACTAACCCATGGGGACAGACATACATGAATCAGCTTCGAGCATGTTGGTCAACAGCGTGTGAATCCGGGCTGTAGCACTGAGCTAACAGGACTCCGGTAACCCGGGCTGTAGCAGGCTAGGCAGGACCGCGGATGTCACCGCGTGACATTTCCCCGAAGGGACAGACACAGGAACGAAGTGAAACACATGCCGGCCAGTCAAGTGTCCTGAGCAGTAGTGCTGGGCTAGCAGGACTCCGGTGAACCGGGCTGTAGCGGACTACTATGGCTCAAGGAAGCACTAGACTACATTTCCCCATAAGAGAGGCTGCCAAAGATAAACAACTAGATTGTCGGATCCCACACATACCAAGCATTTCAATCATACACACAATATGCTCGATATGTGTAAATACAACATGGCATCACAACATAACACTACGACTCAAAGTATTTATTCATTAGGCTCCGAGGAGCGAGATGTTACAAACATGGGTCTCGTGACCCAACATTCAGAGCATACAAGCAACAAGCACATGCGGGAGCTTAACAAAGCCTGGCTATCTACCAGATCATGCCGAGGGCACAAGATCATAGCTGAGGTATCAAGCTAAATGTCGAACTCCAAGCGGCACTACTAGCGAGACTGAAGTCTCTCCGCAAAACATAAAATAGGCAAACGTGAGTACAAATGTACCCAGCAAGAGTTACATCAGAACTAGCTACATACGCATCAGTATCAAAAGGGGGTGGTGGAGTTTAACTGCAGCAAGCCAGCTTTGACTCGGTGGCTATCCTGAACTACGACTGCAAGTAACTCTTTTGAGGTGGCGCACACGAGTCCACATATTCACCATATCAATACACCACTATGGATCCACTTCCGTCTCCCTACGAGAAGGCCATCCATAGCACTCACGCTTATCTTGCGCATTTTAGAGTATCCACTTCCACTTGTCTATGAACTGTTATAGGCAACCCAGAAGTCCATTACCGCGGACACGGCTATTCGAATAGACTATGTTAACCCTGCAAGGGTGTACTTCTTCACACACGCTCTCACCACTTATCGCCGTTTATACGACATGTACTCGGCAACCTTCAAGCGGAAGCCCAGCGAGGGTGTCGGCCACGGCCTACCTAAACACTCAAGTCTCTAGTCCAGGTTTATCGCCTATTCAGGTTCCATCCACAGGGAGTCCGGCCGAGGTTTCCACATACGGCCCCGAACGATGTGTGCAGGGTTCCCGAGACACGAAACGGGCGCCCGGTACACCGTGCCACGTGCCTACCGCAACACAGCCCACCCCTACGGTCAGCACTGCGTGCGGCCCCCAGCATACTACAAACACCAGAAACTACTTGCAACTCCTGGACAGAGGACAAGGGTGATTAAGAAGCCAAGAGAGTCAATTAAGGATCCCAATGTGTGGTAGTAACTGTTTCATGGATCACAAACACAGAACTCAGTTCCTGAAGACGGCTGCAATGAGACAACCCACCATGTACTCCTACATGGCCTCCCACCGCTACCTTTACCAAATCGTGTTCACACACTTAGCTCACACACAGTAGGACAAGTTCTTCACCATTCCAATCCATTCCCGATGAATCAGACCCGACTCAACTCTAAGCAGTAGCAGGCACGACAAACAAGCATGAATGAGTAGGCACATCAGGGCTCAAGCAACTCCTACTCATGCTAGTGGGTTTCATCTATTTACTGTGGCAATGACAGGTCATGCAGAGGATAAGGGGTTCAACTACCGCAACAAGTAACACATGAATTGTTGTTGTCCTAATGCAGTAAAAGAGAGAAGGAGCGAGAGAGTAGGATTGTGTCAGAATGAACAAGGGGGTTTTGCTTGCCTGGCACTTCTGAAGATAATATAGCTCTTCATCGGTGTCATCGATCACATCGTCGGAAACATCGTCGACTGAGAGGGGACGGTTACCGGCAAACAAAGAAGGACACAATCAATGCAATGCAACAATATGATGCATGATCATGACACGGCAATATGCTTTGAATTGAGCTAAGGCATCTAGCTATGATTTAAATGAAGTTGGTTTGAATACATGATTCAAATTCCAACTCCATATATGATTATTTAAATGCCCTTTATTTGTTTTGTCCAAAACAGAGGACAAACATTGTTCAAACATGCATTAAAATGGTACAGATGGATTCCTTGAATTTTTCTGATCATTTTTCATATATAACTTGTATGATTTGGAGTTACGGTTGAATTACTATGAATTTTTGAAGTTTGCAACATTTTCTGGAATTTCCTATATAAAAATAAATCCAGAAAAGAGTTATTGCGTCAGCATTGCGTCACTATGGTGTCAGCGGGTCAACAGCGGCTGACCAGGTCAAACCTGACTAGTGGGGTCCACTGGTCAGTGACCCAGTGCATCCTAGGGTCAATGACAGGTGGGTCCGGTCAACAGACACGTCAGCTAGGTCAACGCCGACGTGTGGGGCCATTGTGTTTAGATTAAACTTAAACTATTTTTGTTAGCTGGTTAGTTAGGCAGTGGGACCCGTATGTCAGCGAGCCAGGGTGTTAGTTAGTGGGTCAATTAGCTGCTAATGACGTGTCCACGTCATCCAAAACGGCGGTTAGCCGCCGGTGCTAAACGGGACACGGCGGGGTTGCCCGTCCGGCCAACTCCGGCGGCGAGAGGTCGCGCGTCCGGGCGCGTTGGAACGCCCGCAGCAGGGCGCATCCGATGGTAGTGGTCGCTGGACCTGGGATGGTCTCTAGCAGCGGCGGCAGCGAGCTTTGCGGCGGCGGTGCTCGGGCTTGGTCGGGCGCGGGGCTGCAGCTTGCAAACGAACAAGCTAGGCGGCTGAGAAGCATCTACGGAACATGGCGAACTCGCCGAGGTGCTCGTCCTGGTCAGCAGGGGTCGCTAGCAACGGCAAGCTTCGCGGCGGCGGCAGTGAGCTCTCGGCCATCGCGGGAACAACGCCTAGGGGACGCAATCGACGGTGGGGAGAGGGGGAGAACGAAGAGGAGCTCACAGCGGTGAAGGGGAGTAGCTCGGGGTGGCCGAGGACGCGCTGGGGGCAGCAAATTAACCGGAGGCGGCCGTCGGATCTGGAGGTTGAAGACGACGCGTTGGCGGGGATGCAGGGCCTCCTGCGATGCGTGGCTCGGTGTAGAGGACGGGCGAGACATTGCGAAGCTCGAGAACAAGGTGGCGCAGCCCTCCGTCGACGGTGGCCACGCGACAAGCTGCGGTGGCCGGCGGGAGTGTTCGGGTGGAAGCAGAGGAGTGAGGGAGAGAGAGGCCAGAGGGGGATGCTCGAGGGAGAGAGGGGGGGATTCAGAGGGGGTGTCGTGGCATCCTCTGCCGGTCCAGGACGGGGCGGCAAGCAGGAGGTGGCTCAGGCGCGTGCCGGCGCGCTGCGGCCACGCGCTCCAGTCCTTCTGGCCGAAGGAAGGAGACGATTGGCAGCCGATAAGGTGGGGCTGGGCCGGCCACTTGGGCTACAGGCGCGCCGGGTAAGAAGGCCCAGGTGGGTTTTTTCTAATTCTTTCTGTTTTTCTATTTCTGTCATTGGGTTTGGCTTTAATAAAAATGCCAGGGTATTCCAAAAATCATGAAACTGCTCAATGTCACTGTTTGGAATATTTCCATCAGCAAACGTTTCAGTTTGTGATTATTTGAGCATTTAAAATATTATTAGCAATTAAATGCCCAAACGCAAATAGTATATAACTTAATTCAAGAATCCAGAATGGACTAGAAAATGTGCACCATTTTTGGGAGAGGTTCTAGACCAATTCAAAAATGATGAACTTTTATGAAGGGCATTTTGTGTTCATTGAAAAGATTTAATTTTGACCCAAGTTGGATTTCATTTGCTGCTAGGGTTTATCAGCCCCCATTTCAGGTTTCGGATAAAATTAGACATGATGCATGGATGCAATGCCACTATTTACAGACATGAATTTAGGGCTATGACACACCATGTACACCGAAGAGGAGGCAGAGGAAGCACGTCAAGACGGCGTCGATCTGCTGGAAGAGGGTCGGCTGTTGGCACTCAGCTGGTCCAGCATCTACCAGCAGAGCCTGCGCCGATACTACAACCGTAAGGTCAAGCCGAGATCTTTCCAAGAAGGAGACTGTCGGCATTCTGGGAACGTGGGTCCCCAGACTTGCCTGCCTGCGGACTGCGGCGTGGCCCAAGTGGGGGCCCTGCGCGGCCCATCTTCATCTGCTCAAGCCCAAGACCCTCGCGAGGGGCCAAGCCTCACGGGGCGGACGATAGGAGGCTTCCTTAGGAGCAGCCTCATCAGACAGGCCCGCGAGGAGGCGGAGAGATCAAGGCAAGGGTACCTCGCGAGGAGCCCATGACGCAAGCCATGACGATCAAGACCAGGCGGGCGCCCGGCGGGCGCCCGGCGGGCGCCGGCCTGCGTAGTGTCCTTGTTTCCCTTTCGGTGCAAAGGGGGCAAGCATAGGCCAAGGCATCAGGAAAAGGTTGCCATTCCGGTGCACCGAGACCAAGACTAGCAGAGCGGCAGGACAGAGGTCACCGTGGAGCCCAAGACGGCGTCATCACCAGTGCTTTTAGCAGCCGAAGACCACCTTTGGTCAGGGTAACTTGTACTAGATGTTCCCCTTCAAAATGGCCAATTGTTGGCGCCCTTCCTGCTCATTATTTGGGGAGAGGCCCAGGGCCTCTATAAATAGAGCTAGCCACCACAGAGTAGAGGACAACCAGATCGAATCTGGAGCAACCGATACCAAGTACAACACATCGCTCCAGCTCAAGAACACCCCTCGCGAGGCTGTTCTTCAATTGTACTGTTCATCATCAGCCCCTGAGGCAATCCACCACACCACACACTGGAGTAGGGTATTACACCACAACGGTGGCCCGAACCAGTATAAATCTCGTGTCCCTTGTGTTGTTCATCGTTTTCTGCTTAGATCACGCGAGGGGATCAAGCGTAGATCGGTAGGGGAGAGATCTCCATGCACACTCCAGAGTTCGAACCTTAAGGGTCTGCCGGAACCCGAAATCCGACATTTGGCACGCCAGGTAGGGGTGCACCGGAATCTTTCTTCCGCTGTTCGCGCGTGATCTTCCGTCGTGTCCATGGCTGACGCTCCTCGGGCTCGCGCCGAGCACCGGGCTGCTCTCGCCACCCGCGTCGCCCAGACGGCGCCCGTCGGCAGACGCCCTCATCGTTCCTCGTCGCCTGCCGCAAACGCCGCCACTGGCCTGGCGGGGAATTAGCAGCAAGCCTCGTCCCAGCATCCTCCGGTGCAACGGGAGGGCCACACCGCCACCCCGTCGCTGACTCCTGCCGATTCGTTGTCCCACGCCCGTCGCGCCCCCAGGAGTGCGCCCGCCGTGTTGCTCCTAGCAAGAGAGCTTCTGCACTACCGCCCTATCGACGACCTCTACGAGGACTGGCTCGCCCGCATCACCGAGCTCGTCATCCTCGCAGGGGGCTCCCCCTCACCGTCTCTCGCGCTGCCTCGCCCTCCGTTCCGGAGGATCAGGAGGTGCCTCCACCAACTCCTCCCCAAGAAGGCGCCCTGGCTCCGAGGCGTGCAGCCCCAGGGCGAGGCCCCCTACACCCTGCGCCAGCGCAGCAAGAAAGAAGTTGCCAAGAGATCCCTCGTCCCCAAGAAGGTGCTCGCGCGCTCCCAGCGCCAGCACGCCAAGACCGCGTCCCTGCACCCCTACGCCAAGACCCCGTTCTGCTTCAAGCGGCGGTGCACGGCAATCCCCAGCAACAAGCCCAGCACCAGCAAAAGGCGCCGGTGGCCACAACAGGCTGCCGCGCCCTCACCCCCGAGTTGCACGGCGTCACATGGCTAGGCAGGTTCAAGCTCGACCTCCCCCCTCGCTATGATGGCACAGCGGACCCTGCAGAGTTCCTACAGCTCTACGAGCTGTGCATTGAAGCTACCAATAGAGATGAAAGGGTCATGGAGAACTGGTTTCCCATGGCGCTCAAGGACGGCGCCTGCACCTGGCTCCTAGCACGATCTCCTCTTGGGACGAGATGCGCACTTGTCGGCGTTCTGGGAACGGGGGTCCCCAGACTTGCCTGCCTGCGGCCTGCGGCGTGGCTCGAATGGAGGCCCAGCACGGCCCATCTTCATCAACACGAGACTCAAGACCCTCGCGAGGGGCCAAGCCTCGCGGGGAAGACGGCACAACGCTTCCTCAAGCGCGGCCTCCTCAGGCTGGCTCATGAGGAGGCGGAGAGATCAAGGCAGGGTACCTCACGAGGTGCCCATGACGCAAGCCATGACGACCAAGGGTGCCAGGCGGGCGCCAGACCGCATAGTGTCCTCCCCTTTCCTCTTTGGTGCAAAGGGGGCAAGCGCAGGCAAGAGGATCAAGCAAAGGCATCCATTTCAGTGCAACGAGACCAAGACCAGTCCAACAGTGGGAATGAGCTCATCGTGGAGCCCATAATGGCGTCACCACAGGGCCTTTGGCAGGCGAGGACCAACTTTGGTCAGGATAAGTGTACCAGATGTTCCCCTTCAAATTGGCCAATTGTTGGCGCCCTTCCCGCTCAATATTTGGGAAGAGGTCCAAGGCCTTTGCCTATAAATAGGACTAGCCACCCCCAGGGTAGGGCATGACGATGGAGAGAGGAGCAATCATAGAGCAAGTAGAGAGAGAGAGAGAGAGAGAGAAGGGCAGCTGAACTTCCCTAGCAGTTCATCATCCTAGCCAAGAACAGGCCCTCGCGAGGCTGTTCACCTTTGTACCGTTCATCATCATCAGCCCGAGAGGCAATCCACCCACCACACTGGAGTAGGGTATTACACCACATCGGTGGCCCGAACCAGTATAAACTCTGTGTTCTTTGTGTTGTTCCTTTGGTAGTTTAGATCCTTGCGAGATGGAGAGGTAGAGGGCAGAATCCCCGCACGCACCCCAGAGTTCGAACCTTAAGGGTCTGCCGGAACCCCTGATCCGACATTTTGGCGCGCCAGGTAGGGGTGCGCCGGAATCTGTCTTCCACCGCTCCGTTCTCCTCCGACCATCGCATCCATGTCTGACGCTCGTCGGGCCCGCGCCAAGCGCCGGGCCGCCATCGCTTCCCGCGTCGCCCAGACAGCTCCCGTCGGCGGGCGTCCTCGTCGTTCCCCGTCGCCCGCCGTCAACGCCGCCACCGGCCCGGCGGGGAACGAGCAACAAGCGTCGTCTCAGCACCCGTCCGTGCGGCGAGACGGCCGCACCGCTACTCCGTTGCTCGCGCCAGCTGGCTCTTCGTCCCACGCGCTCCGCGCGCCCTTGCAGGCTCGAGCTGCACTCATCGTGGCAAACAAGCTCCTGCGCTACCGTCCCGTCGACGACGTCTACGAAGAGTGGCTCGACCGCGTCGCCGAGCTCGTCCGCGCCGCAGAGGGCTCTCCTGCGCCGTCCGCTCCGCTGCGCCGCACACCGCCCCGCGTGGGCAATGAAGCTCCGGGGGCATACCAGCCACCTCCACTCCAAGAAGACGCCATGGCTCCAAGGTGCATGGCCCCTAGGCGAAACCCGCTCCGTCAGGCGACAGCCCAGCAAGAACGGAGCTGCCAAGAAGTCCCTCGACCGCAAGAGGCTGCCCGAGCGCTCCCTGCTCCGGCTCGCCGCGACCCTGCTCGAGCTCCGGCATGTCAAGACCCCGCGCTGCTCCCAGCTGCAGCGCAAGGGGGCCCGCAAGGCCAAGCTCTCCCTCAACCAAAACCTCCCGTGGCCACCGCAGGCTGCCGCGCCTACACCACCGAGCTGCGTAGCGTCGCGTGGCGCGGCAAGTTCAAGCCGGACCTTCCTCCTCGCTATGACGGCACGACTGATCCCGCAGAGTTCCTCCAGCTCTACGAGCTGGGCATCGAAGCTGCCAGTGCGGATGAAAAGGTCATGGCGAACTAGTTCCCCATGGCGCTGAAGGAAGGAGCCCGCACCTGGCTCCTAAATCTGGCTCCATGCACGATCTCCTCCTGGGACCAGATGCGCACCCGCTTCATCGCCAACTTCCAAGGTACTCGCGACCGCCCGCCCGCCGTGAGCGACATGCGCCGCATCAAGCAGCAACCTGGGGAGACCCTGCAAAAGTACATCCAGCGCTTCAACAGTGCACACCTCAAGATCCCCAAGGTGTCCGAGGAAGCCATCATCTCGGCCTTCTCCGATGGCGTGCGCGATGTCAAGATGAAGGAGGAGCTGGCGATGCATGAATACCTCTGCACCTCCCTGGAGCTGTTCAACTTGGCGACCAAGTGCGCCAGGGCTGAGGAGGGACGTCTCTCCCTCCTCGAGCTGCCCGCCGCAGATCCAGAAGAGAAGAAGCCCAAGGCCAAGGACGTGAAGCGCAAGGGGGCTGCCGTACTCGCAGCAGAACCAGACACCAAGCGGGGCAAGGATCTGCCCGAATCCTCCAGAGGCAGCCGGTACTGTGTGTACCACGACCTCCACACCCACAACACCAACGAATGTCAAGAACTTCGCGCTGTGCGAGAAGGAAGGATCGGCCGTCGCCCTGACCGCGCCGACCGGGGCTACGACCGAGGAGGAGGAAGAAACCCAAGACGCTGGGAAGATCGCGGCCCGCGCCAGGGGTGGCGCGACCAACCTCGCGAGGACCGCTGGCGGGACCTGCCTCACGAGGGGGACTGGAGGGATCAGCCTCGTGAGGACCACCCTCATGGCAACGCATGCCTTCCTCCGCTGCCGCCTCCGCCAAGGAGGAACGAAGACCGCCATCAAGACAAGTGGGCTGGGGGCTTCCAGGAGCCGCGCGCAATCACCTGCATCCTAGGCGGAGCTCAAGCCCCAGGCTCCCAACGCATCTTCAAGCAGTTCGCCCGTGAAGTCAATGCAGTCCTCCCCAAGCTCGAAGCAACGCGCCCCCTCAAGTGGTGGGCGTGCGCCATCACGTTCAGCTCAGCAGATTAGCTCAAGTGCGCGGCCACAGCCGGGGTCCTCCCGATGCTTTGCTCCCCAGTCATCAACAACGTACTGGTCACCAGGACCCTCATCGATGGTGGAGCAGGGCTCAACGTCCTGTCCGTGGAAACATTCAACAACCTCCAAGCGCCCTATGACCAGCTTCAGCCAACCAAGCCTTTCTCCGGAGTCACCGACGGTTCCACAATCCCGAACGGGTAGGTCCGCCTCCCTGTCACCTTCGGGGCCCGTAGCAACTACCGCACCGAGCTCATCGACTTTGTCGTCGCTCACATCCGCCTGCCATACAACGCCATCCTCGGGTACCCAGCGCTGGCCAAGTTCATGGCCGTAACTCACCACGGCTACAATGTCCTCAAGATGCCAGGGAGTAGCGGCGTCATCACGGTGCCATGTGAAGAGAGGGATGCAGTGTGTTCCCTGGAGCGAGTCTTTCAGGCCGCGTCGCTGGAAGACCCAGCTCGCGGAAGCAGGAGGCTTCCCGAGACCACACCCAAGAAGAAGAAGACGTCGTCAGGCTCTGCCCCTCAGGAGGCAGGCCCCTCAGGGCCTGTGCCTGTCCAGGGGGACCCTCCTTCCATCGCATAGGAAAGCGCGCCCGGCGCCCTCCTCAGGCAGGGCTCGGGGGCTCTCACCTTGAGGGCTACCGACCTAGCCAGGGTCACGAGGGAGGCGCTTGGGCACCATGTGGAGGCGTGCTTTGAAGCACGTTTCCCTCAAGAAGGAGCGAAGCAAGCAAAGTCATACCAGCAGGAGTTCGTTAACCAGGTCGTTCAAGAATTATAGGAGTCGAGAATCATGAGTGGTTGCCACCGCTTGCCGACTGTGGCTCCCCATCAAGGCGAGGATGGTGGACTGCGTGTCTGCATCGACGTACCAGGGCTCAATCAAGTCGCCACGACAGAGCGCCTCTGTCCCTCACAAGTGGGGCGTTGCGGAGGTCCACCCCACAGCTACGTTCACATGCCTTACGGCTTGCCGGGCGTGGCTACTGCGTACCAGCGCCTCATGAGGGGCATCATGGAGACTCAGGAAGACAAGCATTCCGCAGTCCTGGCGGAGATGGAGATGATTCGCGAGGAGCCACCAGCGCCTCCGGAGCCTCCCGAGGCCCCAGGGCCTGGGGGCTCGTGAGGATCGGCTTCCGCAGACAATCGAGTCTGCCGCACCAACGCCATTTCGCCGTCGACATCTTCAGGTGACATCTTTCAAGCTTCATTCCCAGCTGGGAGCGCCCTCCTAGGGCTGCATTACTCCCAGGCCGCGTGGGTTCGTCCCTGCGGCGAGTATCCCTTTTTAGTTTTCGATCGTTAGCTTGCTTTGTTGGGGGCGCCCCTCGGGCTGCATCATCCCCAAGCTTGCTTTGTTGGGGGCGCCCCTCGGGCCACAGCGGCGTGTATCTCCCTCGCTTTTAGTTCCAACTATGCATTCGCCTATCATGCTTGATCACTTGATGCCTGTCCACTACAACTTTTATTCTCCTTGTCGACCACTTGCACGTTAAAGGGGGGTTGCCTGATCATCGCGACTCAGGGCTCTTACCGGCTCTCCAGCCTTCACCCTCTGGCCTTGTCCACGGCATCGCGACCTGGCATACCAGCGACGGCTGAGACAAGCTCGAGGGCCGAGACCCGAGGACGTAGAGTGCCGGCATCTAACCAAATTTTGCAAGAACACATCTCAAGATACGGCCCAGTGCCAGGCGCAACCAGCCTAGAGGTAGGGCCTCGTGAGTCCCGCGCTGGCTGACGGGTGCCCAGATACACCTCACCTAGCCCTACCGTGCCGGCCACGTGTCAGGGCGGGGCTGTATACGCCCCGGGGGCTCCTCCCGGAGGGGAGCCCCCTCCCACGTACCAGTGGAAGCACCATGCTCCGCGCTGGCTGACGACACTGCCGAGGAGCGGCTATGCCCGTACACATACGGAAGCGCTATGCTCCACGCTGGTGATAAACAACTGAGGGTGGCCTCCAGGCCGCATTAAACTCAAGGAGCCCAGAGCTCAGTGGCTGGCCTCATTGCAACGCCTCCCCTCGGGAGCGCCGCGCGAGGGGGCTAGGCACGGGGGCTACGACTGGGTCACGCCCAGGCATACGCCACCCAGCTAGGTCCCTCGGGCCTGGTTCGTCGCGCGTCTCTCCCCGAGCGGAGCCAAGGTATGAAGGCCGTTTGCGCGTCAAGGGGGACCCCTGAGCATCGCGACTCAGGGGCCTAACTGGTCCCGTAGCCCCTCACTCCTTAGTTCCGAAAGGCTATGCTGGGTGAGGTACGCACGGGGCCGGGCTCTGCAGACGTAGAACGGTGGTCCCACTCGCATCTCACCTCACCGCCCGCTGTTTGCGCGTCAAGGGGGACTCCTGAGCATCGCGACTCAGGAGCCTAACTGGCTCCGTAGCCCCTCACTCCTTAGTTCCGAAAGGCTATGCTGGGTGAGGTACGCGCGGAGTCGGGCTCTGCAGACGTAGAACGGAAGATACACCTACATCACGCTCCCCTACTTGTAGTTCGTGTGCCAAGGGGGACTCCTGAGCATCGCGACTCAGGAGCCTAACTTGTCACGTAGCCCCTCACTCCTTTGGTCCCGTCCTGGTTTCCGGTCGGGGCTAATGCTGGGTGAGGTACGCGCGCGGCCGGGCTCTGCCGGCGTAGAACACATGCAAGTAGGGAAGAAAATCATAAAACTCAAGGAATTTAAAAGCAAAATATTACAGCCCATACTGTCATCTCAGTACCAAACGCAAGTTTAAATGCCTCCTCGAGGCGTGATGCATGTGCAGGAAGTAAAAGAAGAACAGGAGCGGCAGCGGAGTCACTTGTCGGCGATGGGGGAGCGTGGAGTGGCCTCGCTTCGTGGAGCAGTAGGGCCGGCGGCACCTTGCTTTGGCCTGGTGCTGAAGGCCCGGAACTTCCCCAGCAGCGCCTCCGCGCGCCCCTTCACGGCTTCGACAGCGGCGGCCGCACCCTCACCGCTCACCGGCTCCAGCAGACTACCGAGGTCGGCGCCGGGATCGCGAAGATAGATGTGGGCAAAGACCCGCGTCAGTGTAGCAGAAGACAGGGCGCGCGCCTCGGCCTCAGCCGTGGGCCCAAGGCCAAGGGCGACATCTCCAAGGGCCTTAACCAGGAAGGGAAGCAGCTTGGCGGGGCCATCTTCGTCACCAGCCAGCGGGCTCTCCAGGCCGCTCTCGTAGAGTGTCTTCAGCGAAGCACGGGCATATTTCTCCATGTCTGCGAAGGCCACGCGATCCTCAGCAAGAACCCGAGCCTTGCGGCCCAGCTCGGCCTTCGTCACCTCCAGCTCTTTCTTCAGCGCGTCTAGGTGGGCGCGACACTTCTTAAGCTTGGCCTCCCGATCATCGATGGCCGCCTCGCGAGCCTTCGCGCCTTCTTCCTGCTCCTGGCGAAGGCGAACCTCCCTCGCGAGCTGGTCCCGCAGACCCTGCAGCTCGTCCTCCAGCTCCTTGCAGCGGCCATGGACTCCAACCACCTCTCCCAGGGCCGCGTCTCGGGTGGCCTTCGCCTTGAAGGTGGCCTCCCTCTCTCCGTCACAGGCCGTTCAGGCCTGTACCAGCACCGCTCGAACCGAGGCGTCAGAGCGAATCCAACCCGAGGCCAGTTCCAGACGCCCGGCCACCAGGCGAGGGTCGGCGCCGAGAAGATCCTGCCGCAGCCGGTCCAGTTCAGTAGCGGCACGCTCCAGGATGGAAGAGGAAGGCGGAGAAACATCGGCGCACGCCGAGACAACGGGAGGAGTCGGGGAAGCAGCGGCCAGTGGAACATCAGGAGAAGGTAGCAGCGGCAAGACCACAGTGTCCTGAGGCGGAGTCTGCTGCGCCCCGACGGCCGTGGCAGTGGTAGCAGGCAGGAGCACCTCGGGAGTCGCTTGGGCCATGGGGGCTGGGCTCTCCCCAGCCAGCTCAGCCAAGCCTCGCAAAGATGAGCGGGCAGGAGAGGATCGTGCATCACGATCGCCCTCACCTGCAGGCGGAGGCGTTACCGCGGATGAGGCCTCAGGAGCCCCCTTCGGCTTCTTCGCCGCGGGCGCCAGCCTACTCAAAGAGAAGCAAACATCAAGCCCCAGCGGCGGAACAAGGAACCAAAAATGAGGGATCAAGCACTCACAGGTCGTCGTTGGAGGGCTCAAGCAGCCTCCTGCCGTACTTGAAGCCTGAGAGCCGACTGGAGGGGTCAACCTCAGAAGCAGAAGGCGCGTCCGCGGATTGCCCCGGAGCTGGGGCGGACCCGCGGAGGATCAGCCCGGTCCTGTCCTTCTTCGGGATCGGGGGCGAACTCCCGCTAGCCAGCACGTCGTCGGCCTCATCATCATCGCTCAATGAGAGGCGGAGAGTACGGGACTTGCGTCGGGGAGGGGAGCCCTGGACTCCCCGTCAGTTGCCTCGGAGTCAGGGCCCTCCTCCCTCTCCTCTTCTCCCTCCTCTCCGCAGGGGTCGCCGGAGGACACGTCCACCAGTCCCTCGGGAGCCACCATAGGCACAGGTTTGTCCCCGTTGAAGACGGACATCGACTCCACCACCTGCTGCCACTCGTCGCAAAGGAACAAGGGCACAGGTGCGCCCTCCAGCCATGCCACCTCGCCCCCGACCAGGGATTGGAGCGCCGCGGTCACATCCTCGTCACCCAAGGCCGCGGGGCTCGGGTGAGGCCTCCACATCGGAGGTGAGTACCGCCGAAGCGGGGCTAGCTGGTGCTCCAGGAACTACCTCAGTAGCGACGCGCCGGTCAGCCTCGCTGTCGCCGCGCCGGCCGGCTTTAGATCCACGTCCATCTTCTCCAGAACCGGCTTCGTGCGGGGGTCTGTGAGCTCCTCCCGGGACCAGTCGCTGGAACTCATGGGCTGCTCCGTGAGTAGGATCAGCCGAGGGTGGATGCGCCCGACGTCCACCAAGACCCACTTGCTCCTGAAGCCCTCAATCCTCTTCCCGGGATTTGAGATGGCAATGGCGCCGCCACACGCAACGAAGCTCGCGCATGCAGAAGGGGAGCCGCGGGTGACCCGGAGGTAGAAGTAGTGGCGCAACAAGGCCACTGAGGGTTGCACCCCCACATGAGCCTCGCAGTAGTAGGCGAAGATCGCCTGGAGAAGGATGGAGTTGGGGTGGAGATGCAGGGCTTGCAAGTCATAGTGGCGGAGGACAGAGAGGAAGAACTCGGAGAAAGGAGGCACCAGGCCCGCAGTAATGGAGCTTACAAAGAGAGGGTAGAAGGTGCTTCCTCGGCCCTCAAGGATGGCGGAGCGGACCTTGAACACCTGCGTTCCGTCGACTCCCCACGCCGCTGCCATCCGGCGCAGCCGGGCGAGGCTCGCCACCGACACATTCGACGAGTCCAGGGCTGGCAAGAACCAAGCTTCAGCGGGAGGCTAACGCGGTGCCATAGCTTCCAAGGTCACAAGGGAGTAGATCTGGGAGCCTGGAGGAAGGAAGGAGAGGAGCAAGAAAGGGGATCTGAGCAACGACGGGAGAAAGAGAAGAGCAAGGCCTGGGCAGACACCGCGCCTTTAACCTGCGCGGTTGCGGGGACGCCCACGTCCAGTCAACCGCCACATGGCACCCAAGGCTGGAGGCTGTTAGGGCCCGCGGCGCTTCGCCCTTGCCCTTTCGCCTCTCGGCACGGCCAAGTCCGGGCACGCCTTGGGCCCGGGGGCTACTGTCGGCGTTCTGGGAATGGGGGTCCCCAGACTTGCCTGCCTGCGGCCTGCGGCGTGGCTCGAATGGAGGCCCAGCACGGCCCATCTTCATCAACACGAGACTCAAGACCCTCGCGAGGGGCCAAGCCTCACGGGAAGGACGGCACAGCGCTTCCTCAGGCGCGGCCTCCTCAGGCTGGCTCATGAGGAGGCGGAGAGATCAAGGCAGGGTACCTCACGAGGTGCTCATGACGCAAGCCATGACGACCAAGGGTGCCAGGCGGGCGCCAGACCGCACAGTGTCCTCCCCTTTCCTCTTTGGTGCAAAGGGGGCAAGCGCAGGCGAGAGGATCAAGCAAAGGCATCCATTTTGGTGCAACGAGACCAAGACCGGTCCAACGGTGGGAATGAGCTCATCGTGGAGCCCAGAACGGCGTCACCACAGGGCCTTTGGCAGGCGAGGACCAACTTTGGTCAGGATAAGTGTACCAGATGTTCCCCTTCAAATTGGCCAATTGTTGGCGCCCTTCCCGCTCAATATTTGGGAAGAGGCCCAGGGCCTTTGCCTATAAATAGGACTAGCCACCCCCAGGGTAGGGCATGACGATAGAGAGAGGAGCAATCATAGAGCAAGTAGAGAGAGAGAGAGAAGGGCGGCTGAACTTTCCTAGCAGTTCATCGTCCTAGCCAAGAACAGGCCCTCGCGAGGCTGTTGTCGGATCACGGGTTCCGGCAGACCCTTAAGGTTCGAACTCTAGGGTGCGCGCGGAGATCGTGCCCTCTACCTCTCCGTCTCGTAGGGACCTAAACTACTGCAAGAGCAACACAAGAGACACAGGGTTTATACTAGTTCGGGCCACCGTTGTGGTGTAATACCCTACTCTAGTTTGTGGTGGGTGGATTGCCTCTTGGGCTGATGAGAAAGAACAGTACAAGGAAGAACGACCTCGCGAGGGTCTGTTCTCAGCTAGGGGATGAACTACTAGGAGGAGTTCGATCGCCCTTCCCCCTCTCTCTTCTTGCTCTAAGTCCTGAATCAGATTGGATTCCTCCCCCTCTACCCTCGGGGTGGCTAGTCCTATTTATAGGCAAAGTCCCTAGGCCTCTTCCCAAATATTGAGCGGGAAGGGCGCCAACAACTGGCCGATTTGAAGGGGAACATCGGGTACACTTATCCTGACTAAAGGTCGTCTTCCCCTGCCAAAAGTTCTGGTGATGACGCCGGCTTGGGCTCCACAGTGACTTCTTCCTTGTCGTGGAGCCGGTCTTGGTCCCGTTGCACCAAAGTGGGTGCCTTTGCTTGATCCTCTCGCCTGCGCTTGCCCCCTTTGCACCAAAGAGGAAAGGGAGGACATTGCGCGGGCTGGCGCCCGCCTGGCACCTCTGGTCGTCATGGCTTGCGTCATGGGCACCTCGTGAGGTACCCCACCTTGATCTCTCCGCCCCCCTCGCGAGCCAAACTAAGGAGGTCGTGCTGGAGGAAGTGCCGTGTCGTCCCCCTCGCGAGGCTTGGTCCCTTGCGAGGATCTTGAGCCTTGTGTTGATGAAGATGGGCCACGTTGGGCCCTGTCACGACCCCGATCCTAAGCCACATCGATCCAGCATGTAACACATCATATCACTTTGCGGCCTCACGCACGGTACTCCCACGGGTGCCACCTTACCTGGCCCGGGACCGTTTGCGTCTTTTGGCTCACGTATATGATAGTGTCGCTAGCATCCATATGACAGAGAACCCGGGCCAACATGGCTAGTCGTGAACCCAAAGCGGCGCTAACCTATGAGGACAGGCATACATGGGTCACATCGAGCATGTCGGTCATCAACGTGTGAATCCAGGCTGTAGCACTGGGCTAACAGGACTCCGATAACCCGGGCTGTAGCAGGCTAGGCAGGACTCCGGATGTCACCGCGTGACATTTCCCCGAAGGGACAGACAAAGGAGCGAAGTGAATCACATGCCGGCCAGTCAAGTGTTCCGAGCAGTAGTGCTGGGCTAGGAGGACTCCGGTGAACCGGGCTGTAGCGGACTACTATCGCTCAGAAAGCACTAGACTACATTTCCCCATATGATAGGCTGCCAAGGATAAACAACTAGATTGTCGGATCCCACACATAGCAAGCATTTCAATCATACACACAATATGCTCGATATGTGTGAATACAACATGGCATCACAACATAACTCTACGACTCAAAGTATTTATTCATTAGGCTCCGAGGAGCGAGATATTACAAACATGGGTCTCATGACCAAACATTCAGAGCATACAAATCAAAGCACAAGCGGAAGCTTAGCATGTCTGAGTACAGACATTTACAAATGAAAAAGGCTGAGAAGCCTGACTATCTACCAGATCCTGCCGAGGGCACAAGATCGTAGCTGAGGTAACAAGCTAAACGTCAAAGTCCAAGCGGTACTACTAGCGAGACTGAGGTCTCTCTGCAAAAACATAAAATAGGCAAACGTGAGTACAAATGTACCCAGCAAGACTTACATCAGAACTATCTACATATGCATCGGTATCAATAAAGGGGGTGGTGGAGTTTAACTGCAGCAAGCCAGCTTTGACTCAGTGGCTAACCTGAACTACGACTGCAAGTAACTCTTTTGAGGTGGCGCACACGAGTCCACATATTCACCATATCAATACACCACTATGTGTCGGGGCGGACTGCGTCCCCCGCGAGCACCTATGGGGCCGGAGCCCCTTTCGTTGTCCGGTGAGGGCGGCGGAGGGAGCACAGAGAGCAGATCGAGGCGAGCACACGGGCGGTTTACCCAGGTTCGGGCCGCGGTGGACGCGTAAAACCCTACTCCTGCTTGGTTGTATTGAACTGGGGAGCTCGGGAGCTTGGAGAGCTAGCTGCACCGAGCGTATGGCTGTCTGGATGCCGAATCTCCGAAACCCGGAACCCCCCTCTACGTTGCACACGGGCCTCCTTTTATAGCGCAAAGGGGTCACCGACAGGTGTCAACGTAAGAGAAAGGGGTAAAAGTGTAAAAGGGGTGGTAGTTGTAATAGTGCGGGAACGGTGGCGCTACAGTGCGGCACAGTGTTATCATACCTACTTCTGACGGTAGGGGACAAGGGCATTAAATGCCCGTCACGGTCGCCCGGACAGCACCGAGGCGGACCGTTAGGTGCGCCACCGTTCGCCACGATGGCGGCTGCATGCCACCGCATGCCTCAGGCTGCGCGGTGCCTCGCCACGTGCCCTTGGGGGAAGCCCCGGAGCGACGCGTGGGCGGGCGAGCTGGAGCGCAGTCTTGAGGTGGCGATCTTGCCGCGGCAAGTGGCTTGCCGCGGGGGTCGTCTTCCTGTGCCTGATAGCGTGCCAGCTATCAGGCCTTGCCGGGGCGCTTGGCGCGCCACGGCGGGCTTCTCTTGTGGTGCCTGGGCTCGGCCTTCCCGACAAGCTCCTCTTGTCAGGGTCTCGATCTTCTGTCTCGTATACTTTGTTCTTGGATGGCCTTACATGGGCTCAGTCGTCCCGGCAAGCTCCTCTTGCCGGGGTCTTGTCTTCTTGGCCCGGCAAGCTCCTCTTGCCGGGGGCCTTGTCTTCTTGGCCCAGCAAGCTCCTCTTGCCCGGGGCCTTGTCTTGAATGCTTGGTCTTCTCTTGGCGCTTCCTGGGCGGGCCTTGCCGCAGGGCGCTACAACTGCCCGTGCACAAGTCTGGGGTACTAAGGTACCCCTACTTTAGTACACCGACAGGAGCCCCCGGGCCTGGGCCACACACGGTGCCGAGCGTCGTTGGGCCAGGCCCTAACGGTGCACGGGCACGCATGGCCTTGGTCGCGCTGCTCCTTAACTCCGCATCCGCCGCGCCTTCCCCAGGCGGCGCGCGCTTACCGCGGCGTCGTGGGGGCGAAAACGCCCGTTCCCTCTTTAAGTGGAGGGAGGTGCGGAGGCGCGGCTCAATAAATGAGCGGGGGTGGGGCGCGGCTTTCGAGGCGTCCGTCCCCCATAATTACGGGATGGGGAGAGGTCGTCCTACCCGTCGCCTCGGTTCTGCGCGCCCACCACGCGGTCCTCATGCACTCGGAGTCGCGGCGGCGGAGGCAGGGAGTCGGGCCGGCGCGGGTCGATGCAGTGGGTCGGCCCCAGTCGCCTGCCCTTCCTCCGCTTCTATTGGAGGAGCGGGGCGGCCGCGGTCCCTCTCCGCTCCTTTATAAGGAGCGAGAGGGGGCGACGGAAATACGCACTCCATCTCCTTCCTCCTTCTGCTTCTGGTTTCCTTCCCCCGTCTGTGATGGAGGGGGGGAACCCTGGTTCTTCGTCGGTTGCCGCGAGGGTGTCTGCTAGGCAACGCGCCCCTCCTCCCCTTGCGCCCGCGGCGGCGGAGCCGGTCGTCGGGGGAAGAGGGAGAGGGCGAGGTCGCGGACGAGGTCATGGACGGGGCCGAGGCGCTCGGGGCGGACGGGTCGGTGCGCCGTCCTTGCCTCCGCCAGCGGCTCCGTTCCTTCCCGCGGTCCATCTCGGGGACGACCCCCGTGAGTTCATTATCAGGCTGCGCCGGGCGCCTCGTCGCCGCCTCCGGCTTCCCGTCCCATTCGCGAGCGTGTTGGAGGTGGAGCAGCCCGAGACGCTAAACCTGCGCATGAGGGGCTGCGGGATCAGTGGGACGTGAGTCCACGTCGAGTCCCGAGCCCCCGGCGTGGTGTGTCTGGGCCGCGGGTGGAAGACGTTCGCCCGGATCCACAGCTTGACGGAGGGGTTCACCCTCCACTTCAAGCTAGTGGGGGAGGACCTCCTCTCCGTCAAGGCCTTCTGGGGCTTCGGTATCCGGGCCCGGTGCTGCGAAGATAGCTCCTCCGACAGCGAAGGCTCCTCCTCGAGCGAGAGTGACGAGGAGGGGAGCGACAGCGACGACGAGGGGAGTAGCCGCCGGGATGACGGGTACGACTAGGCGTCGGTCGCAGCTCCGTGTGGCACCGGCGGCCCCATCGACCGTGCCGGGCTCCGTGAACTCCCCGGGGTCGTCTCCTTGGGCGACCGGCGTAGGGGGGCTGCTGAGGAGGATAGAGGGCGGACGTCGAAGGCCGCGAAGTCGGAGTACGGGCCGACTTCGACAGCTGGCTGACGCTCCGGTGCCTCGTGTTCCAGATGCGCCCCAGACGCCGTCATCACCCTTGCTCTTGGTGACGACCACCGGGGTCTTCTCTTCGGCCCGGCAAGCTCCTCTTGCCGGGGGCTTGATCTCCTCGGGCGGCCGGAGTGGCGAGGCTGCGGAAGAGGAAGAGGCTGGCGGCAAGGCCGCTGCCTCATCTTCCAGCTCTGCCTCCGGTGCCTCCGTCTTCTTCAGCCTCCGGAGACCCCCGGGCGGAGCCCCCGGATCTTCTCTTGGTGCCTTCTGCCACCCGTAGCTCATCTAGGTGCCCCTTTCGCCCTCTTCGCCTACTTGCCCTACCTCCTGGGGAGAGAGACAAGAAAGGGATTACGGGCACCTTATCTCTTTTCAGCTCGTAAGCCTTCGGGCCTTAGTTGCGTTTAAGCCTTGTAATCCCTCTTTTCATGTTTTTCATTCTCTCTGAACTGTACCTGAGTGGAATGTTTTTAATGAAAAGGGGATGTTTGCCGGATCATTTGTCTCGCGGGTGGAAACCGCGGTAGGGAACGAATCCTTTACATCGTTAAGATAGACAGTTTCTCGCCCGGCAATAGGCCCAGCCGCTCCCCCGCACTGCTCGACCTTTCTCACGTCCTTGACGGAGGCGGGGAGCAGGTGGGTTCCGGCCCCTCGCTTCCCTCCCCCTTGCTGCCGCGGCTGCTATCGAAACGGGCCCCAGGAACGCGCTCTGGGGCTTGCCGCTAAGAGAGCACGGTAGCTTTTCAGGAGGGAAGGAGGCTTTCAAATTCCACAGTCCATAAGAGAATGCATGATGAGGGATGCAAAAACTTATCTGAGGTTGCAGCCCCCGGCGACTCTGGCCCGCCGGGGGGCAGGTGTTGGCTCGTCCTTCTCCTCTTCCTTGTCCTTGAGCGGCCCGACGAGGACATTCAATTCCTGCGAGCCAAAAGGGGAAGGACGGGAAAAAGACGCGGACTCGACCTCTAAGTTAGGGGTTAGCGACAGTTAGGAACTGACAACCCTAACCAAGGACGAGACTCTGACTCAGCATGCATGCTAAAATCTAGGGCGCCAGCGCTTCTTTATCTTCGGCCAGGGGCTTCGCCTGGCTTTGTACGAGGGCTTAAATGCAACATCGGCAAGGCCTGCACAAACCGGTGGTTGCCGGAGCGGATCACGGCAACCGCGCCTTATGGGCGAAACTTGCGAAGATGCTCTATGTTCCCAGGAGTTGCTCACTGGTAGGCCCTCTTCGGTCTTGAGGCGGACAGCGCCGGGCCTCGCGACTCGTCTCACCCGATAAGGGCCTTCCTGCTTCGGCGTCGACTTGTTATAATTCTTGGCCGACTGAACGTGCCTAAGAACAAGGTCGCCTAACAGGGCAACTTTATCTGATGCCAGGGGCTTCGCCTGGCTTTGCACAAGGGGTTACATGCAACAGCGGCAAGGCCTGTACAAACCGATGGTTGCCGGAGCGGATCACGGCAACCGCGCCTTATGGGCGAAACTTGCGAAGATGCTCTATGTTCCCAGGAGTTCCTCACTGGTAGGCCCTCTTCGGTCTTGAGGCGGACAGCGCCGGGCCTCGCGACTCGTCTCACCCGACAAGGGCCTTCCTGCTTCGGCGTCGACTTGTTATAATTCTTGGCCGACTGAAAGTGCCTAAGAACAAGGTCGCCTAACAGGGCAACTTTATCTGATGCCAGGGGCTTCGCCTGGCTTTGCACAAGGGGTTACATGCAACAGCGGCAAGGCCTGTACAAACCGATGGTTGCCGGAGCGGGTCACGGCAACCGCGCCTTATGGGTGAAACTTGCGAAGATGCTCTATGTTCCAGGAGTTGCTCACTGGTACGCCTTCTTCGGTCTCGAGGCGGACAGCGCCAGGCCTCGTGACTTGTCTCACCCGATAAGGTCCTTCCCACTTTGGCGTCAACTTGTTGGAATTCTTGGCCGACTGAGTGCGCCGAAGAACAAGGTCGCCCTCTTCGAGACTCCTGGCCTTGACCTTGCGGCTATGGTAGCGACGCAAGGCTTGCTGGTATCGAGCAGCTCGTACCGCAGCCTGGAGACGTCCTTCCTCAAGGAGCAGCGCGTCATCTTGGCGCAGCCGCTCTTGCTCGAGCTCGTCATAAGCGAGCACCCGAGGAGATCCGTATACGAGTTCCGTGGGGATAACTGCTTCCGCTCCATAGACTAGAGCAAAAGGTGTCTGTCCGGTGGCTCGACTTGGTGTCGTCCTGATTGACCAAAGAGCCGCCGGCAGCTCCTCAATCCAATTTCTTCCGCACTTGTGCAGCCTGTCGAAGGTCCTGGTCTTGAGTCCGCGCAGCACCTCAGCGTTGGCCCTTTCTGCTTGACCGTTGCTCCTGGGGTGAGCAACCGAAGCGAAACAGACCTTGGCGCCGAGATCCTGGGCGTATTGCATGAAGGCGCGACTTGTAAATTGTGTCCCGTTGTCGGTGATGACTCTGTTGGGGATTCTGAAACGGCAGACGATCGACCGGAAGAACTTGACTGCTGACTGCGCGGTCACCTTCCTCACTGGCTCCACTTCTGGCCACTTCGTGAACTTGTCGATTGCAACGTACAAGTACTCGAAGCCCCCGACGGCTCGGGGAAAAGGGCCGAGGATATCGAGCCCCCAGACCGAGAAGGGCCAGGATAAAGGGATTGTTTGGAGAGCTTGAGCTGGCTGATGAATCTGTTTTGCATGGAACTGGCACGCTTCACACTTGGTTACTAGTGCAGTTGCATCTTGGAGGGCTTCTTGCCAGAAGAACCCTTGCCGGAAGGCTTTCCCGGCAAGTGCTCTTGCGCCAATGTGATGGCCGCACATGCCTCCGTGTATCTCTGCCAACAGCTTCTGTCCGTCTTCCCTGGAGATGCACTTCAATCTGACACCGTTGAGTCTCCTTCTGTACAGCTCGTTGTCCACGAACTGGTACATACTTGACTGCCTGGTGATCTTCTCCATCTCTTCTGGGTCGTCGGGAAGTTCTCCAGTTTGCAGAAAACGGACGATCTGCTGCGCCCATGCCGGAGCCCGGGGCTCGACGGCAAGGACTAAAGGCATGAAGGCCGCTGCGGGGACCCCGGCTTCTACGGCCAGAACCTCTGGTTCAGCCGGAGCCGGTGATCCCCCGGCAAGCTTGCCGGGGCAAAGCTTGTCGGGAACCCCCGCTTCAACTGGACGGATCCTCGGACCCGCAGGAGCGGACTGTTCCTCAGCGTTCAGACTGCTGATCCGCTTGCCGGAGCAAGGCTTATCGGGGACACCTGCTTCGACTGGACGGATCCTTGGATCCGCAGGAGCGGGCTGTCCCTCGGCGTTCAGACTGCTGATCTGCTCGCCGGAGCAAGGCTTACCGGGGACACCGGCTTCGACTGGACGGATCCTGGGATCCGCAGGAGCGGGCTGTCCCCCGGCGTTCTGGTTGTTGATCTTGGGGACCTTGGCGGCGGTCTCAGGGAGGTCCGCCTGCGAGTAGTCGCCGGAGACCAACTTCCTTTTCTTGGACTGCCCAACTGATGGTGTAACGGATGGTTGAGTCAGCTTGAGTAAGAAGGTCCCTGGTTCCACAGGTAACTTCAACGAAGCACACTTCGAAAGGTCGTCTGCTATCTCATTCTGAGCTCTCGCGACGTGCTCCATTTGCAGCCCTTCAAAGTGTTCTTCCAGCTTCCTCACTTCATCTACATAAGCTTCCATCAGAGGGCTCTGGTAGCTCTTGTTGACTTGCCGGACCACCAGTTGAGAATCTCC
Organism: Aegilops umbellulata; assembly: GCA_032464435.1. Lineage (NCBI taxonomy): Eukaryota > Viridiplantae > Streptophyta > Magnoliopsida > Poales > Poaceae > Aegilops > Aegilops umbellulata. The sequence goes on from CP136055.1 coordinate 98,225,488, forward strand.
CCGTACGATCAGCTTTCTGATCCCAAGTTCGGCCGCAATCCTGAGGCCGGCGAGCAAGCCTTCATACTCAGCAGTATTGTTGGTTGCTTGCTCTCTTGGGAAGTGCATCTGGATAACATACTTGAGGTGCTCTCCGGTGGGCGCGATGAGTACCACGCCAGCACCGGCGCCTTGCAGCGAAAAGGCACCATCGAAGTACATTACCCACTCGCTTGTTGCTCCTTGTACGGGCGCGCTTGTTTCTTGGGCTTCTCCATCTGGCGTCGGGGTCCACTCAGCTATGAATTCTGCCAAAGCTCGGCTCTGTATGGTTGAAGTACTTTCAAACTTGAGCCCAAAGCTCGACAGCTCCAGTGCCCACTCGACGATCCTGCCTGTTGCCTCTGGATTGTGCAATATCCTCTTCAGCGGAAAGCGAGTGACTACTGTTATCTCATGTGCTTGGAAGTAATGGCGCAGCTTTCTCGAGGCCATGAGGAGGCCGAAAAGCAATTTCTGCACCCCGGAGTATCTTGATCTAGCCCCCTGCAAGAGGGAACTTACAAAATACACCGGGCGCTGCACCATCTTCTTCCGCGCTCTATCCTGTTCCTGCGCAGGGTTGTCCTTGTCGGGGCCAGAGCTTGCCGTAGCAGCCCCCCGCTCGTCGCTGGACTCGCTTGTAGGTGGTACAGGCTCCTCGTCGGCCTCCCTCTCCGCCACTAACGCAGCACTAACCACCTGGTTGGTTGCTGCTAGGTATAGCAACAACTTCTCCTGTGGTCTAGGTGCGACAAGTATTGGAGTGGAGGATAGGTACCTTTTCAAATCTTGCAGCGCTGCCTCCGCTTCTGGAGTCCACTGCATGGGGCCTGCCTTCTTCAAGATTTTAAAGAAGGGCAGGGCGCGTTCTGCAGACCTTGAAATGAACCGACTGAGGGCAGCCACACAACCTGCAAGCTTTCTGACGTCCTTGACGCGCTCTGGGGCTTCGATCTGCTCGATGGCTTTGATCTTCTCGGGATTAGCTTCAATCCCCCTCTGTGACACAAAGAACCCGAGAAGCTTGCCGGAGGGGACTCCGAAAACGCACTTCTCGGGGTTCAGCTTGAGCTGTATCTTGCGCAGGTTCTGAAATGTCTCTTCCAGACCTTGGACCAGGGTTTCCTTGCTCCTGCTCTTCACCACGATGTCATCCATGTAGGCCTCCACGTTCCTATGGATCTGCGGCTCGAAAGCAGTGTGCACTACCCTTGCAAACGTTGATCCCGCATTCTTCAGTCCAAACGGCATGCGTATGAAGCAATAGGTGCCGCACGGAGTGATAAATGCGGTCTTCTCTTCATCTTCCTTGGCCATAAAGACTTGGTGGTAGCCTGAATATGCATCAAGAAAAGAGAGTAGCTCACATCCGGCAGTGGAGTCAACAATCTGGTCAATGCGCGGCAAGGGAAATGGATCCTTGGGACATGCTTTATTCACGTCGGTGAAGTCTATGCACAGTCTCCACTTCCCATTGGCTTTGCGCACGACGACCGGATTGGCCAGCCACGTTGGATGGATCACACCTCTCACTAGGCCTGCTGCCTCTAGCTTCTTGATCTCTTCGCTGATGAATTCTTGGCGCTCCACGGCTTGCTTTCTCACTTTCTGCTTGACGGGTCGTGCGTGAGGACAGACAGCGAGCTTGTGCTCAATCACCCTCCTGGGAACACCGGGGATGTCGGACGGTTGCCATGCAAACACGTCGTCATTCGCCCGCAGGAAGGCGACGAGCGCGCTTTCCTATTTGCTGTCAAGCGTGGCACTGATGGTGAAGGTACCGCCAGTGCCGTCCTCCTTGGCGGACACCTTCTTGGTTGCCGGAGGAGCGGTCATTCCCTTCTTGTACTTGCCGGCGGAGCTCGATGGAACGTCCTCGACGGCGGCGCAGCACTCCGAAGAGGTGCGGTTGCCGGAGTGGGCCCCAGAGCACTTACCGGGCTTGGTCTTTGTCTTCTTCCCCCCGGGGGCTTCAGCGGCAAGTGTGTCCTTCTCTGCCGCGGCTGCTACATCCCGGTAGATCTTGTCGGCGCAGATAAGCGCATCCTTTTTGTCGCCATGGACAGTGATGAAGCTTATCGGCCCCGGCATCTTGAGTACGTTGTAGGCGTGGTGGGAGGCCGCCATGAACTTGGCGAGAGCGGGACGGCCGAGGATCCCATTGTATGGTAACGGGATATCAGCGACGTCGAACGTGATACGCTCAGTCCTGAAGTTGAGCTCGCCGCCAAAGGTCACCGGCAGAGTAATCTTCCCCTTGGGCTTGCTCCTCCCCGGGTTGATTCCTTGGAAGGATCCGGTCTCTTCGAGCTCGCCGTCTGGGATCTGGAGTTTCTTGATCACAGCGGAGGAGATCAAGTTCAGCCCGGCCCCGCCGTCTACCAACATTTTGGTGACCTTGAGGTTGCGGATGGTGGGTGAGACCAGCATCGGCAAGCACCCGACCGCGGTTGTGCGGTCGGGGTGATCCTCAAGATCGAAAATGATGGGCGTGCTGGACCATTTGAGGAGCCTGCGCGACTCCACGGGCGGCTCTGCTGCGTTCACCTCTCGCGCCCACCGCTTAAGCTGGCGGTGGGAGGTGTGCAGAGAGGCGCCGCCGTCAACGCATAGGACCTCCGTGGCTTTCTGGAACTCCTGCTCGCTGTTATCTTCGTCTTCCACGTCTTCGTCGTCGTCTTCTTCATCCTCGTCGCGGCCCCGGGGAGGCCGATCGCCTTGCCGCTGCTTGGCCTTGCCGCGGCGTCCTCCCCGGCCGACGGGTGGCCGCTTCTTGCTTGGTTCGCCACCCCCACCCTGGGCCTTCCCCTTGTCGCGCCTCTCGTACTCAGCCTTCTGTTGCACGACGAGGTACTCGACGCTCTTGCAGTTGGAGAGATCGTGGCCCTTGGTGCGGTGGATCTTGCAGTATTGCTTGTCGGAGCCGTCCTGCTTGTCGGCTGCCGCCACGGGGGCAGGCTCCTTGCCGGAGCCGCCAGCCTGCGTTTGCTTGGCGGGAGCCTCCTTGCCGGACCCCTCGACGGCAAGCACCTCTTTCCTGTTCTTCCTCCTATTATTCCGCCGCTGGCTACTCTTCGCCGGGGCGGTGTCGTCACTGTCGCTTTCTCCTACGCCAGCATCCTCCCCGGGGAGTTTCCTCCCCTCCTCCGCGCGCGCGCACTTGTCAGCCAAGGCATATAGCTCGCTGACGTCCCGGATCTTGGTCATGGCCATCTCTTCACGCATGCGGCGGTTACGCACGTTCTGGTGGAACGCGCTGATAACCGCGGCAGGGTGAACGTCGGGGATGTTGCGATGCACGCGGCTGAAGCGCTGGATGTACTTGCGCAGGGGTTCTCCTTCCTTCTGGGCTAGGATGTGGAGGTCGCTATCCTGGCCATGAGGTTTGTGGCCGCCTGTGAAGGCGCCAACAAACTGATGGCAAAGATCCGCCCAGGAAGAAATGGAGCCTTCCGGCAAGTGCATAAGCCACGAACGAACGTTCGGCTTAAGCACGAGCGGGAAGTAGTTCGCCAATATCCTCTCGTCGCGCCCCCCGGCAGCTTGTACAGCGATCGTGTAGATGCTGAGAAACTCCGAGGGGTGCGTCCTGCCGTCGTACTTCTCCGGTACGTCGGGCTTGAAGTTCTTCGTGCTGGGCCACCGGACGCGCCGCAGCTCGCGGGTGAACGCAGGGCAACCTGCCGCGTACGGTAAGTCACCTGGTTCACTGGGCGCGTGCGCGTCGACAGCGTTCCCAGCCCGCTGGTCTGATTGCCGCCGAGTTTCTCGGCGGCGCTCAATCCTTGTTCGAGCGTCTTCTTGCTGCCGCTCGTCGAGGACTTGGCGCTGGTCCCGGCGAGTCCGCGGGTCCGACGACGCTGTGGAGCCGTCGTCGGCGTTGTTCCAGCGGGGCGGCGTCTTCTGCTTCTGCGCCGGGGAGTGCATGGTGGTTGCACCTCCGGCGGTCTTGTCGCCGTCGGCCTTCGTCTTCTCGGCCTGCCGGGGCCGTGAGGTCGCCGGCCGCTGCGGCGTGTCGTTGTTGGCGAAGGCGATCAGGCTCTGGATGGTGGCCCTCCAGCTTTCGGCCTTGCCAGCCGCTGGAGGGTAGTCGAGGAGCAGTTGCGCTCTCGCGAGCGCTTCTGCCGGAGTGGAGGGGAGCGGGGGCGAGTGGCGCGAGGAGCGGGATACGCTCGGACTCCTAACAATGTTAGAAAGAGCGGGGTCCCTCCCCGGCGCCTTCGCCTTGCCCGTGTCCGGACGGGGGCCCGTGGCGTCCCGTGAACCCCCCGTTTGCCCTTGTTCCAGCAAGCGGATGCCACCTCCCGTGGCATGGCGCTGCTGGGTCGTCGTTTGAAGGGACGGATGCGGCGCGTCCTCGGAGGCCGAGGCTCGGTCGTCCGCCCTGTTCTTGGATTTGGTGGCACCGCGAGTGTTCTCGCCGGTGGCCACCCCTCCGACGGCGTCTCCCCCGCCCACCGTTGGCTCCGGTAGCGGTGGGAGTGACGCGGACGGGCCCGCGGCCTCCGAAGCCTTCTTCTTCGGGGCCATGGTGTTGATCAAGCTAGCGAGTTCGGAGAAGCTGACGAAGAGCGCGCTCGCGCGAACGCCGGATCTGATCCGCACAACCTCGACGCGCCCCCTACCTGGCGCGCCAAAGATGTCGGGGCGGACTGCGTCCCCCGCGAGCACCTATGGGGCCGGAGCCCCTTTCGTTGTCCGGTGAGGGGGGCGGAGGGAGCACAGAGAGCAGATCGAGGCGAGCACACGGGCGGTTTACCCAGGTTCGGGCCGCGGTGGACGCGTAAAACCCTACTCCTGCTTGGTTGTATTGAACTGGGGAGCTCGGGAGCTTGGAGAGCTAGCTGCACCGAGCGTATGGCTGTCTGGATGCCGAATCTCCGAAACCCGGAACCCCCCTCTACGTTGCACACGGGCCTCCTTTTATAGCGCAAAGGGGTCACCGACAGGTGTCAACGTAAGAGAAAGGGGTAAAAGTGTAAAAGGGGTGGTAGTTGTAATAGTGCGGGAACGGTGGCGCTACAGTGCGGCACAGTGTTATCATACCTACTTCTGACGGTAGGGGACAAGGGCATTAAATGCCCGTCACGGTCGCCCGGACAGCACCGAGGCGGACCGTTAGGTGCGCCACCGTTCGCCACGATGGCGGCTGCATGCCACCGCATGCCTCAGGCTGCGCGGTGCCTCGCCACGTGCCCTTGGGGGAAGCCCCGGAGCGACGCGTGGGCGGGCGAGCTGGAGCGCAGTCTTGAGGTGGCGATCTTGCCGCGGCAAGTGGCTTGCCGCGGGGGTCGTCTTCCTGTGCCTGATAGCGTGCCAGCTATCAGGCCTTGCCGGGGCGCTTGGCGCGCCACGGCGGGCTTCTCTTGTGGTGCCTGGGCTCGGCCTTCCCGACAAGCTCCTCTTGTCGGGGTCTCGATCTTCTGTCTCGTATACTTTGTTCTTGGATGGCCTTACATGGGCTCAGTCGTCCCGGCAAGCTCCTCTTGCCGGGGTCTTGTCTTCTTGTCCCGGCAAGCTCCTCTTGCCGGGGGCCTTGTCTTCTTGGCCCGGCAAGCTCCTCTTGCCCGGGGCCTTGTCTTGAATGCTTAGTCTTCTCTTGGCGCTTCCTGGGCGGGCCTTGCCGCAGGGCGCTACAACTGCCCGTGCACAAGTCTGGGGTACTAAGGTACCCCTACTTTAGTACACCGACACTATGGATCCGCTCCCGTCTTCCTACGAGAACGCCATCCATAGCACTCATGCTTATCTTGCGCATTTTAGAGTATCCACTTTCACTTATCTATGAACTGTACAAGAGGTCCAAGTTTCCATATCCGAGGAATCCGGCTATTCGAATAGATAATGATAACCCTGCAGGGGTGTACTTCTTCACACACGCTCTCGCCACTTATCGCCCTGTACACGTCATGTACCTCGGCAACCTTCAAGCGGAAGCCGGGAGAGGGAGTCGGCCACGACCTGACAAACCACACAAGTCTCTAGTCCAGGTTTATCGCCTATTCGGGTTCCATCCGCAAGGAGATCCGGCCGGGGTGTCGCTCACGGCCCCAAACGATGTGAGCAGGGTTCCCAAGCCCACCAACCGGGTGCCACTTGGTACATCGTGCCACTGTGCCTAGTCTGTCCCAAGCCCACCTGTACCGGGTGCCACTTGGTAGACTACTAACACTACCTACAAACACCAGAAACTAGTTGCAACTCCTGGACAGAGATCAAGTTGATTAATAAGTCGAGAGGGGCACTTAAGCATTCCAATGCGTGGTAGTAACTGTTCATGGATCACAAACACAGAACTCAGTTCCTAAGGACGACTGCAATGAGACAACCCACCATGTACTCCTACATGGCCTCTCACCGCTACCTTTACCAAATCGTGTTCACACACATAGCTATCAACAGTAGGACATGTTCACCACATTCCAATTCATTTTCGATGAATCAGACCTGACTCAACTCTAAGCAGTAGCAGGCATGACAAACAAGCATGAATGAGTAGGCACATCAGGGCTCAAACAACTCCTACTCATGCTAGTGGGTTTCATCTATTTACTGTGGCAATGACAGGTCATGTAGAGGATAAGGGGTTCAACTATCGCAGCAAGTAACACATGAATCGTTGTTGTCCTAATGCAGTAAAAGAGAGCAGGAGCGAGAGAGTGGGATTGTATCGAAATGAACAAGGGGGTTTTGCTTGCCTGGCACTTCTGAAGATATTATAGTTCTTCATCGGTGTCATCGATCACATCATCGGAACCACGTCTATCGAGAGGGGACAAACACCGGCAACTGAGAAAGAACACAATCAATGCAATGCCACAATATGATGCATGATCATGACATGGCAATATGCTATGATTTGAGCTAATGCATCTAGCTATGATTTAAATGAAGTTGGTTTGGATACATGATTCAAATTCCAACTCCATATATGATTATTTAAATGCCCTTTATTTGTTTTGTCCAAAACATAGGACAAACATTGTTCAAACATGCATGAAAATGGTACAGATGGATTCCTTGAATTTTTCTGATAATTTTTCATATATAAATTATTTCATTCTGAGCTACGGTTGAATTTCTATGATTTTTAGAAGTTTAGGGTATTTTCTGAAATTTCCTGATTAAAAATAAATCCAGAAAATGATTTACTGCGTCAGCCTGACGTCAGTGTGACGTCAGCGGTCAACTAAGACGGTCCAGGTCAAACTGACCAGTGGGTCCCGCGTGTCAGGTAATTAGTCTAACTAATAATTAGTTGTTACTAATCCTAATTAATTAGCAGGGCTGGGCCCTAGTTGTCATCGACCCAGAGGGGTCAACCGGGCCCACCCGAGGTCAACTTGGTCAGCGGGGTCAAATCACGCCGGTCAGCAGGTCAACCCCCACCGACGACTTGTCGCCGGCGACGACAGGCGCGGCGGAGGGCTTCGGAAAACGCCCACAGGCCTCGGTTTTGGACGCGGTTTGCGGCTACAGGAAGCTGAGAGTCTTGCGCATCCAACGGAGGCAACAACTCTCGCCGGAGTGGACTAAATCGACGACAGCGGCAACTCTTGCGGCAGCCAGAGTTCGGGCGAGCTCGGGTGAGGAGCTACGCTTGGCTGTCGAGCGAGCTAAGCAGCGAGGCGGACTCCTGGGAGCTCCAGGAGCACGCTGGAGCCACTGGACCGAGCGGAGGTGCCCAGGAGCAGGGACCACATCGGCCATGGCGGACGGCGGCGCTTGGGACTCGCGGGGCGGTGGCTAGCGCGTAAATTAGAGCACGAGGGCAAGGGGAAAGACGGAGGAGCTCACGGCGGAGTCGATGAGTAGGTCAGTAGCTCGGGGGAGGCGTCGTGGGCAACGGACTGGCGCCGTCGATCTCGGTTGCTCGAGGTAGAAGACGACCGCGGTGATGATGTTTGGGGGCGTCCGGTGCCGCGTGGCTCGGCGGAGAGACGCGGGAGATGGAGGCGGAGCCCGTGGTCTGCTCGGAGAGGCGAGGGAAGCTCGGTGGCCACGGGGACAGCGGGCGGCGGCGAAGGTGGTGCTCGGCGCGAGAGTGAGAGAGGACCAGAGGAGGGGAGAGGCACGGGAGAGAGCGAGGGAGTGATCCAGGGAGCTGCGTGGCGTCGCGGGAGGCGTCCAGGGCATCGAGGGGAAGCGGCAAGCAGGAGACGACGTGGCGCCTCGCGCGCGTGTGCGTTGTCTCCCTCCCCTGCCTACTGGCAGAGGTAGGGGACGACTGGCATCGGCCAGCTGGGCTGGGCCGGCTCCTGGGCCGCACAGGTAATTGGCCCAGGTACTAACTCTCTCTCTCTGTTTTCCTGTTTATTAATGTTTTCTATTATTCTGTAGACTTTGTGGCTTTTCTAAAAAATACCTAGAGCCTTTCAAAAATCACCAAACTGTACATGCCCACTGTATAGATTATATCCAACATGGAACATTTTAGTTTAGGATTATTTGGGCTTTTAAAATATTTACTAGCATTTAAATGCCCAAATTCAAATAGCATATGATTTAATTCAAAAATCCAGAATGGCCTAGAAATATGTGCATGACTTTTGGCAGAGGTTTTCACCTTTAACAAAAATCATGAACTTTTCTAAAGGACATTTGGGATCATTGAAAATATTTTTATTTTGATCCTAATTGCATTCCATTTGGTGCTAGGGTTTGTCATCCCCATTTCAAAATTTAAATGGAATTTAATCATGATGAAGATGATGATGCAAAGACAAGCAAGGCTAAGCTAGGGCTGTGACAACTCACCCCCACTAAACAAGAATCTCGTCCCGAGATTCAAGTCGTGAGGTAAGAAGACAGAGGGGTCGCAAGTTATCACGATCTTCTCGATTGAACTGCCCTTCTCGAAGAGGTAGCTTCATTGCATCATATTAATCTTGACGTCCTCGCTTTCGAGATCTTCATCCAACACGATGGCGACAGAAAGAACTCTATAGGAAGCGATCTCCTCGCGGATCGAGCATTTCAAGATCAACTCGCGGAATGAGATGTTGAAACATCTCGAGTTGAGTCACAAGACACACCGAGAGGGATGGAAGAACAACGATGGGGTTTGATTTGATGGGCAATAATTCCACACTTAGAAAGATGGTGGATGGTGTCACGGTAGCGAGGAAAATTGCCATGATCCCATAACGGGGCACCTTGAGGGAGGTGACTCGTAGAACTTTTCCCTTAAGTGGCAAAAAGAATTACTTTTGATTCAAAAATCATTGCAACTCTCTATACCAGCCTAAGGCAATCACAAACGATCATTTGAACGAATTCGAAAGAATGGCATACTCGCACCAGAGTAGATGATGTGGACTACCTTGTTGAAGACAATGCAATGGATGATTCTGCGTGTGCGTGCTCTCAAGAACTTGAGCATTTCCATATTCATCAAGGTTCTACCAACATCCGTGTCAAGGATCCTGGCAACACAACATACTACCATGATGAATAGTGATGGACGGTGCAGATGCAAAGGAAGATAACACATTCTCAGATTTTTCCTTAGCAATGCCAAAGAAGAAAATCTGGATGATCGACCGAGAGACATTTAGCACTCCACTTCTAATGTTCTCCTTGATGTACTAGGTACCACGGTCAGTGCTTAAAAGCATCAACATGGCCATCAAGTAAAGGTCGGACTTCGGAAGCACAAAAATCCATAAGGAACAACTATTGGAATAAATTCTGCGAGATCCTTATGGGGGAGGTGGCCAACTTTCTCGATCAAGATACTGCAATAATAAGTCTTCCGGTTGGGAGTGTTGGCCACAACATCCACATTACCGGGTACAGAGAGACCAATATTATAATCCTTGAGAAACGTTCCAACCATCATATCTGCCTGGGAGTCAGATCTGGTTGGTGTCAGGATAATCCAGACTCATCGGGTCAGGAAAGAAAAATGAAAGCTTGCAGCACAAATCGACGAGATGACGTTGCGAGATTCCCAGGGAATGAACTACGGTAGTAAACTCCAAAACATGAGCTGGTTCTGCTACAAGCATGTGAACACGCTGTCCTAGACAAGAATGACCACATAGTAGTCTTATAATAAAACACTACCGAGTTCAGGTGGGGCACCATCAACGAGGATATCGAAGTCTTGTGCATGAACTAGTATTCGCACAACAGCTCCTTTTCCTTGAGCAAATCAATCAGTGGCTTGGGGTGCTAGGAAATACATGTGGAATGGAGGTAGCTAATCTCACAAACCAAAGTATACTTCGCACATGCATGACTAACTTGGGATGATTCCAGAGGAGGCAAAAACAAACCTTTCTCAAATTCATGGCGGCAACTTACACCAAATGCACATGAATTCGAGGAAGTCACTTCTTCCATCCAAGCATATGCTCCATGAACGGAACACGAAGATAATGCTTATAAAGTTTCCAATACTAGCTGGATGTTCAACATGAATCATGGGGGAGACGAAATGCTGCTGGTGGGCTCAACAACAACCCATCGGAATTTCCATATCACTAGACTTCCACCATCATGTGAACACGGTGATAGCATTGGTCAGACCCAAAGATGTAATGGTGTATGCTCGAGGGATCAACCACGAGTAAGACAACATTATGAACATCGTTGGCTTTGATTTGACTTGACGATAGCCCATACTCAAGTCAAAGTTTTGTCAAGGAAATAGATCCAACAACTGATCATGAGGACCAATCGATGAAGATATCACCTTTCTTCAACACACGCGCACACAAAAGGATATCCCTTTGGAATGAGCTAAGTAAGGCAAGCTTTTATCTTCCAACTCTCCAAGTTGTTGTCTAGCTCAACCAACTAGCTCAGGGATATCCAACACAGATCCTTGGAGAAAGGGTGGTTTATGGAAAAACCAACTTGATCACGAACTCAACCTAGCGGTCAGGTGACAACCTGGAAATACTTCCGAGAAGATATTCAGAAAATCACGAACCACCGATATGTTACTAAGCTCGAGAACAACCCTGCTTTTTAGGGCAAGACGATGTGATCAAAAGAGAGACGGATTGACACAATCCTAACTCATTGATCGAAGAGTGCACCAGAAATAAGGACTAGGTAGCACGTTCAATCTTACGATGATGATTTAATAACCAACACACTAAGCATGAGAATATTGTCCATTTACTACCAAGCAACGAGTTGCTCGGAGTATTGATTTCACACATCACAATTCACTTGTCGGCATTCCGGTTACAACAACATGAGGACCGAGGAATGAATGATGATGGTGAGGAGTATCACTGCATCAAGAATTCATAAGAGATGGTGCAATTCCTATAATATTCTTGACATAAATAGGGTAGTACTCCAAGGTAGAACAGAACAAAAGCTGAATGAACATTTGATCTGCGGAACACAACTGCTTTGACCCAATCCTGGATGTGGATGAGGTACTGGAGTTTGTTTCTCCTAGTCATTCTGGAATAGAATGGCTTGACGGACCACAAGAGTAATAGGCATCGACGAACAAATGCACGCATACTCTTGACTATCAATTGATAGACGAGGGTCAGAGGACAACTAAAAAGGGACAACTCAAGGAACATATGTTTTCCTGAGTTGTGGATGCATAGATTAGTATGTCGAGCAAAGCTCAACATTTCTTCCGGACAACCCATGCAGAAAGGTAGAACTGGCAGATTCACAATTATGAATGGAGAACTCCTCAAAAGTACTCTAATTGTGATCCTTCGGTTCAAAAGAACTCCTGCCAAGAATGGTTCATGGTATTTGGAAGATGGAACTACCACGGACCTCGAGGACTAATGCAAAGGTTACTAATATCCTAAAGTTACGAGCAACACTAACAACATGAAGTAAGTAGGGAAATCTCGGGTTCAGAAACCCAGGAGTAGAATACCTACTACTAGGTGGCATCATGGGATGCTTTCGAGAATGATGGCCAGAATCATCACACCGGGGATACAAAGCATTGCTAGATTACTAGGTGACTCCCTAAAACTCCTGGGGTCGTAATAATAGCTCCAACCTATACGTCGAGGCAACAGAGTACCTCAACAGACCGATTAGCGTGGTTAAACTGGCCCAAAAGGGACATCGGGAACTGGGAGGAAGGATTTGCAAATGCGTCAGATTATTTTAGAAACCTGAGATGACTCGGACAGCATAACGGTTGTAATTGCTCAAAATGATTTGAGACATCCTGCAAAAAATGGTGGCATAACCACTCAACACTACAATATCAAAGTTCCGAGGCCAGCTATGGACACACGGAAGTAGTAGAAACTGAATTGAGGCTTGAATCCATCAATCCTATAAGTCTATGGATTAGTAACACGTCATCCTGATAGATAGATGAGAAGGCCTAGTTCTTAATCCCCATAGAAAGGAAGAGGTTGACTCAGATCAGAAGGCATGAGGTATAAGGAGTAAAAAAAGAGCCTTACGTTCCATCCCACAATCAATTCCCATATATAACTAAAGCATTTCTAGACACAACTTCGACCAGTTTGGCTTGGTAATCCTACAGGCAGTCAGGCTCTGATACCAAAGCTGTCAGGACCCCGATCCTAAGCCACATCGATCCAGCATGTAACACATCATATCACTTTGCGGCCTCACGCACGGTACTCCCACGGGTGCAACCTTACCTGTCCCGGGACCGTTTGCGTCTTTTGGCTCACGTATATGATAGTGTCGCTAGCATCCATATGACAGAGAACCCGGGCCGACATGGCTAGTCATGAACCCAAAGCGGCGCTAACCTATGAGGACAGGCATACGTGGGTCACATCGAGCATGTCGGTCATCAACGTGTGAATCCGGGCTGTAGCACTGGGCTAACAGGACTCCGATAACCCGGGCTGTAGCAGGCTAGGCAGGACTCCGGATGTCACCGCGTGACATTTCCCTGAAGGGACAGACAAAGGAGCGAAGTGAATCACATGCCAGCCAGTCAAGTGTTCCGAGCAGTAGTGCTGGGCTAGCAGGACTCCGGTGAACTGGGCTGTAGCGGACTACTATCGCTCAGGAAGCACTAGACTACATTTCCCCATATGATAGGCTGCCAAGGATAAACAACTAGATTGTCGGATCCCACACATAGCAAGCATTTCAATCATACACACAATATGCTCGATATGTGTAAATACAACATGGCATCACAACATAACTCTACGACTCAAAGTATTTATTCATTAGGCTCCGAGGAGCGAGATATTACAAACATGGGTCTCATGACCCAACATTCAGAGCATACAAATCAAAGCACAAGCGGAAGCTTAGCATGTCTGAGTACAGACATCTACAAATGAAAAAGGCTGAGAAGCCTGACTATCTACCAGATCCTGCCAAGGGCACAAGATCGTAGCTGAGGTAACAAGCTAAACGTCAAAGTCCAAGCGGTACTACTAGCGAGACTGAGGTCTCTCTGCAAAAAGATAAAATAGGCAAACGTGAGTACAAATGTACCCAGCAAGACTTACATCAGAACTATCTACATCGGTATCAATAAAGGGGGTGGTGGAGTTTAACTGCAGCAAGCCAGCTTTGACTCAGTGGCTAACCTGAACTACGACTGCAAGTAACTCTTTTGAGGTGGCGCACACGATTCCATATATTCACCATATCAATACACCACTATGGATCCGCTCCCGTCTTCCTACGAGAACGCCATCCATAGCACTCATGCTTATCTTGCGCATTTTAGAGTATCCACTTTCACTTATCTATAAACTGTACAAGGGGTCCAAGTTTCCATATCCGAGGAATCCGGCTATTCGAATAGATAATGATAACCCTGCAGGGGTGTACTTCTTCACACACACTCTCGCCACTTATCGCCCTGTACACGTCATGTACCTCGGCAACCTTCAAGCGGAAGCCGGGCGAGGGAGTCGGCCACGACCTGACAAACCACACATGTCTCTAGTCCAGGTTTATCGCCTATTCGGGTTCCATCCGCAAGGAGATCCGGCCGGGGTGTCGCTCACGGCCCCAAACGATGTGAGCAGGGTTCCCAAGCCCACCAACCGGGTGCCACTTGGTACACCGTGCCACTGTGCCTAGTCTGTCCCAAGCCCACCTGTACCGGGTGCCACTTGGTAGACTACTAACACTACCTACAAACACCAGAAACTAGTTGCAACTCCTGGACAGAGATCAAGTTGATCCAATGCGTGGTAGTAACTGTTCATGGATCACAAACACAGAACTCAGTTCCTAAGGACGGCTGCAATGAGACAACCCACCATGTACTCCTACATGGCCTCTCACCGCTACCTTTACCAAATCGTGTTCACACACATAGCTATCAACAGTAGGACATGTTCACCACATTCCAATTCATTTCCGATGAATCAGACCTGACTCAACTCTAAGCAGTAGCAAGCATGACAAACAAGCATGAATGAGTAGGCACATCAGGGCTCAAACAACTCCTACTCATGCTAGTGGGTTTCATCTATTTACTGTGGCAATGACAGGTCATGTAGAGGATAAGGGGTTCAACTACCGCAGCAAGTAACACATGAATCGTTGTTGTCCTAATGCAGTAAAAGAGAGCAGGAGCGAGAGAGTGGGATTGTATCGAAATGAACAAGGGGGTTTTGCTTGCCTGGCACTTCTGAAGATATTATAGTTCTTCATCGGTGTCATCGATCACATCGTCGGAACCACGTCTATCGAGAGGGGACAAACATCGGCAACTGAGAAAGAACACAATCAATGCAATGCCACAATATGATGCATGATCATGACATGGCAATATGCTATGATTTGAGCTAATGCATCTAGCTATGATTTAAATGAAGTTGGTTTGGATACATGATTCAAATTCCAACTCCATATATGATTATTTAAATGCCCTTTATTTGTTTTGTCCAAAACATAGGACAAACATTGTTCAAACATGCATGAAAATGGTATAGATGGATTCCTTGAATTTTTTCTGATAATTTCTCATATATAAATTATTTCATTCTGAGCTACGGTTGAATTTCTATGATTTTTAGAAGTTTAGGGTATTTTCTGAAATTTCCTGATTAAAAATAAATCCAGAAAATGATTTACTGCGTCAGCCTGACGTCAGTGTGACGTCAGCGGTCAACTGAGACGGTCCAGGTCAAACTGACCAGTGGGTCCCGCGTGTCAGGTCATTAGTCTAACTAATAATTAGTTGTTACTAATCCTAATTAATTAGCAGGGCTGGGCCCTAGTTGTCATCGACCCAGAGGGGTCAACCGGGCCCACCCGAGGTCAACTTGGTCAGCGGGGTCAAATCACGCCGGTCAGCGGGTCAACCCCCACCGACGACTTGTCGCCGGCGACGACAGGCGCGGCGGAGGGCTTCGGAAAACGCCCACAGGCCTCGGTTTTGGACGCGGTTTGCGGCTACAGGAAGCTGAGAGTCTTGCGCATCCAACGGAGGCAACAACTCTCGCCGGAGTGGACTAAATCGACGACAGCGGCAACTCTTGCGGCGGCCGGAGTTTGGGCGAGCTCGGGTGAGGTGCTACGCTTGGCTGTCGAGCGAGCTAAGCAGCGGGGCGGACTCCTGGGAGCTCCAGGAGCACGCTGGAGCCACTGGACCGAGCGGAGGTGCCCAGGAGCGGGGACCACATCGGCCATGGCGGATGGCGGCGCTCGGGACTCGCGGGGCGGTGGCTAGCGCGTAAATTAGAGCACGAGGGCAAGGGGAAAGACAGAGGAGCTCACGGCGGAGTCGATGAGCAGGTCAGTACCTCGGGGGAGGCGTCGTGGGCGACGGACGGGCGCCGGCGATCTCGGTTGCTCGAGGTAGAAGACGACCACGGTGATGATGTTTGGGGGCGTCCGGTGCCGCGTGGCTCGGCGGAGAGACGCGGGAGATGGAGGCGGAGCCCGTGGTCTGCTCGGAGAGGCGAGGGAAGCTCGGTGTCCACGGGGACAGCGGGCGGCGGCGATGGTGGTGCTCGGCGCGAGAGGGAGAGAGGACCAGAGGAGGGGAAAGGCACGGGAGAGAGCGAGGGAGTGATCCAGGGAGCTGCGTGGCGTCGCGGGAGGCGTCCATGGCATCGAGGGGAAGCGGCAAGCAGGAGACGGCGTGGCGCCTCGCGCGCGCGTGCGTTGTCTCCCTCCCCTGCCTACTGGCAGAGGTAGGGGACGACTGGCATCGGCCAGCTGAGCTGGGCCGGCTCCTGGGTCGCACAGGTAATTGGCCCAGGTACTAACTCTCTCTCTCTCTCTCTCCGTTTTCCTGTTTATTAATGTTTTCTATTATTCTGTACACTTTGTGGCTTTTCTAAAAAATACCTAGAGCCTTTCAAAAATCACCAAACTGTACATGCCCACTGTATAGATTATATCCAACATGGAACATTTCAGTTTAGGATTATTTGGGCTTTTAAAATATTTACTAGCATTTAAATGCCCAAATTCAAATAGCATATGATTTAATTCAAAAATCCAGAATGGCCTAGAAATATGTGCATGACTTTTGGCAGAGGTTTTCACCTTTAACAAAAATCATGAACTTTTCTGAAGGACATTTGGGATCATTGAAAATATTTTTATTTTGATCCTAATTGCATTCCATTTGGTGCTAGGGTTTGTCATCCCCATTTCAAAATTTAAATGGAATTTAATCATGATGCAAGATGATGATGCAAAGACAAGCAAGGCTAAGCTAGGGTTGTGACAGGCCCCCACTCGAGCCACGCCGCAGGCCACAGGCAGGCAAGTCTGGGGACCCTCGTTCCCAGAACGCCGACAGTAGCTCCCGGGCCCGAGGTGCGCATGGACTTGGCCGTGCCGAGAGGCGAAAGGGCAAGGGCGAAGCGCCGCGGGCCCTAACAGCCTGCGGCCTCGGGCGCCGCGTGGCGGTTCGACAGGACGTGGGCGTCTCCACTTCCCCATGACGCCTCGGCAACCGCGTGACTTGACTAGTCCCTGCACGCATAGATACGGGTCATTATTACCTGCGATCGTGGTGCTTGGCGGTTGGCCTCTTCCGGCTATAAGTGCGAGGCCGCACAAGCTCCGCCAGTCCATCCCTTCCCACTTCTTCCTCCTCCTCTCCTTCGCCGCCGCCGTTCACATGGCCCCGAAGAGGTTCTCAGCTGCGGAGAAGGGGAAGGCTAGTCGGGCGGGGCCCGACTCCCCTCCGGCCAAGCGCGGCCGGGGCCGTCCCTGCAAGCATCCCGTGGTCCCCGCTGTGGCTCCCCACGGACACAGGGGTGGTTCTCCGCGCGGTGGCGAGCGCTCGGCCGCCATGGAGAGGCAGGCCGTGGCTGCGCTGAAGGAAATATGCCCTAGAGGCAATAATATAGTTATTATTTATTTCCTTATATATCATGATAAATGTTTATTATTCATGCTAGAATTGTATTAACCGGAAACATAATACATGTGTGAATACATAGACAAACAGAGTGTCACTAGTATGCCTCTACTTGACTAGCTTGTTAATCAAAGATGGTTAAGTTTCCTAACCATAGAAAAAGGAGTTGTCATTTGATTAACAAGGTCACATCATTAGTTGAATGATCTGATTGACATGACCCATTCCATTAGGATAGCACCCGATCGTTTAGTATGTTGCTATTGCTTTCTCCATGACTTATACATGTTCCTATGACTATGAGATTATGCAACTCCCATTTACCGTAGGAACACTTTGTGTGCTACCAAACGTCACAACGTAACTGGGTGATTATAACGGTGCTCTACAGGTGTCTCCGAAAGTATTTGTTGGGTTGGCGTATTTCGAGATTAGGATTTGTCACTCCGAATGTCGGAGAGGTATCTCAGGGCCTTCTCGGTAATGCACATCACATAAGCCTTGCAAGCATTGCAACCAATAACTTAGTTGCGAGATGATGTATTACAGAACGAGTAAAGAGACTTGCCGATAACGAGATTGAACTAGGTATCGGATACCGACGATCGAATCTCGGGCAAGTAACATACCGATGACAAAGGGAACAACGTATGTTGTTATGCGGTCTGACCGATAAAGATCTTCGTAGAATGTGTAGGAGCCAATATGGGCATCCAGGTCCCGCTGTTGGTTATTGACCAGAGATTTGTCTCAGTCATGTCTACACTGTTCTCGAACCGTAGGGTCCGCACGCTTAAGGTTACGATGACAGTTATTATGAGTTTATGCATTTTGATGTACCGAAGTTAGTTCGGAGTCCCGGATGAGATCACGGACATGACGAGGAGTCTCGAAATAGTCGAGACGTAAATATTGATATATCGGACGACTATATTTCGACATCGGAATGGTTCCGAGTAGTTTCGGAGAAAACCGGAGTGCCGGAGGGTTACCGGAACCCCCCCGGGAGAAGTATTGGGCCACATGGGCCTTAGTGGAGAGAGAGAGGGGCAGCCAGGGTGGGCCACGCGCCCCTCCCCCTCTGGTCCGAATTGGACTAGGGGAGGGGGGCGGCGCCCCCCTTTCCCTCTCCCTCTCCCCCTTCCTTTTCCCCTCCTAGTAGGAGTAGGAAAGAGGGGAGTCCTACTCCTACTAGGAGGAGGACTCCTCCTCCTGGCGCGCGCCACAAGGGCCGGCCGGCCTCCCCCCTTGCTCCTTTATATACGGGGGCAGGGGGCACCCTAGAACACACAAGTTGATCTTCGTGATCGTTCCTTAGCCGTGTGCGGTGCCCCCCTCCACCATATTCCACCTCGGTCATATCGTTGCAGTGCTTAGGCGAAGCCCTGCGTTGGTAGTACATCAAGATCGTCACCACGCCGTCGTGCTGACGGAACTCGTCCCCGAAGCTTTGCTGGATCGGAGCCCGAGGAACGTCATCGAGCTGTACGTGTGTTAAGAACTCGGAGGCGCCGGAGTAACGGCGCTTGGATCAGTCGGTTCGGGAAGACGTACGACTACTTCCTCTACGTTGCGTCAACGCTTCCGCTTCGGTCTACGAGGGTACGTAGACAACACTCTCCCCTCTCATTGCTATGCATCACCATGATCTTGCGTGTACGTAGGAAATTTTTTGAAATTACTACGTTCCCCAACAGTGGCATCCGAGCCTAGGTTTTTATGGTTTGATGTTTTGCACGAGTAGAACACAAGTGAGTTGTGGACGATACAAGTCATACTGCCTACCAGCATGTCATACTTTGGTTCAGCGGTATTGTTGGATGAAGCAGCCCGGACCGACATTACGCGTACGCTTACGCGAGACTGGTTCTACCGCCGTGCTTTGCACACAGGTGGCTGGCGGGTGTCAGTTTCTCCAACTTTAGTTGAACCGAGTATGGCTACGCCCGGTCCTTGAGAAGGTTAAAATGGAGTCTATTTGACAAACTATCGTTGTGGTTTTGATGCGTAGGTGAGATTGGTTCTTGCTTCAGCCCATAGCAGCCACGTAAAACTTGCAACAAACAAAGTAGAGGACGTCTAACTTGTTTTTGCAGGGCATGTTGTGATGTGATATGGTCAAGACATGATGCTAAATTTTATTGTATGAGATGATCATGTTTTGTAACCGAGTTATCGGCAACCGGCAGGAGCCGTATGGTTGTCGCTTTATTGTATGCAATGCAATCGCCCTGTAATGCTTTACTTTATCACTAAGCGGTAGCGATAGTCGTAGAAGCGTAAGATTGGCGAGACGACAACGATGCTATGATGGAGATCAAGGTGTCACGCCGGTGACGATGGTGATCATGATGGTGCTTCGGAGATGGAGATCACAAGCACAAGATGATGATGGCCATATCATATCACTTATATTGATTGCATGTGATGTTTATCTTTTTATGCATCTTATCTTGCTTTGATTGACGGTAGCATTATAAGATGATCTCTCAATAAATTATCAAGAAGTGTTCTCCCCGAGTATGCACCATTGCCAAAGTTCGTCGTGCCCAGACACCACGTGATGATCGGGTGTGATAAGCTCTACATCCATCTACAACAGGTGCAAGCCACTTTTTGCACACGCAGAATACTCGGGTTATACTTGACGAGCCTAGCATATGCAGATATGGCCTCAGAACACGGAGACCGAAAGGTCGAGCGTGAATCATATAGTAGATATGATCAACATAATGATGTTCACCATTGAGAACTAATCCATTTCACGTGATGATCGGTTATGGTTTAGTTTGATTTGGATCACGTGATCACCTAGAAGATTAGAGGGATGTCTATCTAAGTGGGAGTTCTTAAGTAATATGATTAATTGAACTTAAATTTATCATGAACTTAGTCCCTGATAGTATCTTGCTTGTTTATGTTGATTGTAGATAGATGGCTCGTGCTGTTGTTCCATTGAATTTTAATGCGTTCCTTGAGAAAGCAAAGTTGAAAGATGATGGTAGCAATTACACGGACTGGGTCCGTAACTTGAGGATATACCTCATTGCTGCACAGAAGAGTTACGTCCTGGAAGCACCGCTGGGTGCCAGGCCTGCTGCTGGAGCAACGCCAGATGTTGTGAACGTCTGGCAGAGCAAAGCTGATGACTACTCGATAGTTCAGTGTGCCATGCTTTACGGCTTAGAAACGGGACTTCAACGACGTTTTGAACATCATGGAGCATATGAGATGTTCCAGGAGTTGAAGTTAATATTCCAACAGAATGCCCGGATTGAGAGATATGAAGTCTCCAATAAGTTCTATAGCTGCAAGATGGAGGAGAATGGTTCTGTGAGTGAACATATACTCAAAATGTCTGGGTATTATAATCACTTGATTCAACTGGGAGTTAATCTTCCGGATGATTGTGTCATTGAAAGAACTCTCCAATCACTTCCACCAAGCTACAAAGGCTTCGTGATGAACTATAACATGCAAGGGATGGATAAGACAATTCCCGAGCTCTTCGCAATGCTAAAGGCTGCGGAGGTAGAAATCAAGAAGGAGCATCAAGTGTTGATGGTCAACAAGATCACTAGTTTCAAGAAAAATGGCAAAGGGAAGAAGAAGGGGAACTTCAAGAAGAACAGCAAACAAGTTGCTGCTCAAGAGAAGAAACCCAAGTCTGGACCTAAGCCTGAAACTGAGTGCTTCTACTGCAAGCAGACTGGTCCCTGGAAGCGGAACTGCCCCAAGTATTTGGCGGATAAGAAGGATGGCAAGGTGAACAAAGGTATATGTGATATACATGTTATTGATGTGTACCTTACTAGAGCTCGCAGTAGCACCTGGGTATTTGATACTGGTTCTGTTGCTAATATTTGCAACTCGAAACAGGGACTACGGATTAAGCGAACACTGGCAAAGGACGAGGTGACGATGCGCGTGGGAAATGGTTCCAAAGTCGATGTGATCGCGGTCGGCACGCTACCTCTACATCTACCTTCGGGATTAGTATTAGACCTAAATAATTGTTATTTGGTGCCAGCGTTGAGCATGAACATTATATCTGGATCTTGTTTGATGCGAGACGGTTATTCATTTAAATCAGAGAATAATGGTTGTTCTATTTATATGAGTAATATCTTTTATGGTCATGCACCCTTGAAGAGTGGTCTATTTTTGATGAATCTCGATAGTAGTGATACACATATTCATAATGTTGAAGCCAAAAGATGCAGAGTTGATAATGATAGTGCAACTTATTTGTGGCACTGCCGTTTAGGTCATATCGGTATAAAGCGCATGAAGAAACTACATACTGATGGACTTTTGGAACCACTTGATTATGAATCACTTGGTACTTGCGAACCGTGCCTCATGGGCAAGATGACTAAAACACCGTTCTCCGGTACTATGGAGAGAGCAACAGATTTGTTGGAAATCATACATACAGATGTATGTGGTCCGATGAATATTGAAGCTCGTGGCGGATATCGTTATTTTCTCACCTTCACAGATGATTTAAGCAGATATGGGTATATCTACTTAATGAAACACAAGTCTGAAACATTTGAAAAGTTCAAAGAATTTCAGAGTGAACTTGAAAATCATCGTAACAAGAAAATAAAGTTTCTACGATCTAATCGTGGAGGAGAATATTTGAGTTACGAGTTTGGTCTACATTTGAAACAATGCGGAATAGTTTCGCAACTCACGCCACCCGGAACACCACAACGCAATGGTGTGTCCGAATGTCGTAATCGTACTTTACTTGATATGGTGCGATCTATGATGTCTCTTACAGACTTACCGCTATCGTTTTGGGGTTATGCTCTAGAGACGGCCACATTCACGTTAAATAGGACACCATCGAAATCCATTGAGACGACGCCTTATGAACTATGGTTTAGCAAGAAACCAAAGTTGTCGTTTCTTGAAGTTTGGGGTTGCGATGCTTATGTGAAAAAGCTTCAACCTGATAAGCTCGAACCCAAATCGGAGAAATGTGTCTTCATAGGATACCCAAAGGAAACTGTTGGGTACACCATCTATCACAGATCCGAAGGCAAGACATTTGTTGCTAAAAATGGATCCTTTCTAGAGAAGGAGTTTCTCTCGAAAGAAGTGAGTGGGAGGAAAGTAGAACTTGATGAGGTAACTGTACCTGCTCCCTTATTGGAAAATAGTACGTCACAGAAATCTGTTTCTATAGCACCTACACCAATTAGTGAGGAAGTTAACGATGATGATCATGCAACTTCAGATCAAGTTACTACAGAACCTCATAGATCAACCAGAGTAAGATCCACACCAGAGTGGTACAGCAATCCTGTTCTGGAAATCATGCTGCTAGATCTTGGTGAACCTACGAACTATGGAGAAGCGATGGTGAGCCCAGATTCCGCAAAATGGCTTGAAGCCATGAAATCTGAGGTGGGATCCATGTATGAGAACAAAGTATGGACTTTGGTTGACTTGCCCGATGGTCGGCAAGCAATAGAGAATAAATGGATCTTCAAGAAGAAGACTGACGCTGATGGTAATGTTACTGTCTACAAAGCTCGACTTGTCGCAAAAGGTTTTTGACAAGTTCAAGGGATTGACTACGATGAGACCTTCTCACCCGTAGCGATGCTTAAGTCTGTCCGAATCATGTTAGCAATTGCCGCATTTTATGATTATGAAATTTGGCAAATGGATGTAAAGACTGCATTCCTGAATGGATTTCTGGAAGAAGAGTTGTATATGATGCAACCAGAAGGTTTTATCGATCCAAAGGGCGCTAACAAAGTGTGCAAGCTCCAGTGATCCATTTATGGACTGGTGCAAGCCTCTCGGAGTTGGAATAAACGCTTTGATAGTGTGATCAAAGCATTTGGGTTTGTACAGACTTTTGGAGAAGCCTGTATTTACAAGAAAGTGAGTGGGAGCTCTGTAGCATTTCTGATATTATATGTAGATGACATATTACTGATTGGAAATGATATAGAATTTCTGGATAGCATAAAGGGATACTTGAATAAAAGTTTTTCAATGAAAGACCTTGGTGAAGCTGCTTACATATTGGGCATTAAGATCTATAGAGATAGATCAAGACGCTTAATTGGACTTTCACAAAGCACATACCTTGACAAAGTTTTGAAGAAGTTCAAAATGGATCAAGCAAAGAAAGGGTTCTTGCCTGTGTTACAAGGTGTGAAGTTGAGTAAGACTCAATGCCCGACCACTGCAGAAGATAGAGAGAAGATGAAAGATGTTCCCTATGCTTCAGCCATAGGCTCTATCATGTATGCAATGCTATGTACCAGACCCGATGTGTGCCTTGCTATAAGTTTGGCAGGGAGGTACCAAAGTAATCCAGGAGTGGATCACTGGACAGCGGTCAAGAACATCCTGAAGTACCTGAAAAGGACTAAGGAGATGTTTCTCGTGTATGGAGGTGACAAAGAGCTCGTCGTAAATGGTTACGTTGATGCAAGCTTTGACACTGATCCGGACGATTCTAAATCGCAAACCGGATACGTATTTACATTAAACAGTGGAGCTGTCAGTTGGTGCAGTTCTAAACAAAGCGTCGTGGCGGGATCTACATGTGAAGCGGAGTACATAGCTGCTTCGGAAGCAGCGAATGAAGGAGTCTGGATGAAGGAGTTCATATCCGATCTAGGTATCATACCTAGTGCATCGGGTCCAATGAAAATCTTTTGTGACAATACTGGTGCAATTGCCTTAGCAAAGGAATCCAGATTTCACAAGAGAACCAAGCACATCAAAAGACGCTTCAATTCCATCCGGGATTTAGTCCAGGTGGGAGACATAGAGATTTGCAAGATACATACGGATCTGAATGTAGCAGACCCGTTGACTAAGCCTCTTCCACGAGCAAAACATGATCAGCACCAAGACTCCATGGGTGTTAGATTCATTACAGTATAATCTAGATTATTGACTCTAGTGCAAGTGGGAGTCTGAAGGAAATATGCCCTAGAGGCAATAATATAGTTATTATTTATTTCCTTATATATCATGATAAATGTTTATTATTCATGCTAGAATTGTATTAACCGGAAACATAAGACATGTGTGAATACATAGACAAACAGAGTGTCACTAGTATGCCTCTACTTGAATAGCTTGTTAATCAAAGATGGCTAAGTTTCCTAACCATAGACAAAGGAGTTGTCATTTTATTAACAAGGTCACATCATTAGTTGAATGATCTGATTGACATGACCCATTCCATTAGCATAACACCCGATCGTTTAGTATGTTGCTATTGCTTTCTCCATGACTTATACATGTTCCTATGACTATGAGATTATGCAACTCCCGTTTACCGTAGGAACACTTTGTGTGCTACCAAACGTCACAACGTAACTGGGTGATTATAAAGGTGCTCTACAGGTGTATCCGAAAGTATTTGTTGGGTTGGCGTATTTCGAGATTAGGATTTGTCACTCCGAATGTCGGAGAGGTATCTCAGGGCCTTCTCGATAATGCACATCACATAAGCCTTGCAAGCATTGCAACCAATAAGTTAGTTGCGAGATGATGTATTACAGAATGAGTAAAGAGACTTGCCGGTAACGAGATTGAACTAGGTATCGGATACCGACGATCGAATCTCGGGCAAGTAACATACCGATGACAAAGGGAACAACGTATGTTGTTATGCGGTCTGACCGATAAAGATCTTCGTAGAATGTGTAGGAGCCAATATGGGCATCCAGGTCCCGCTGTTGGTTATTGACCAGAGATTTGTCTCAGTCATGTCTACACTGTTCTCGAACCATAGGGTCCGCACGCTTAAGGTTACGATGACAGTTATTATGTGTTTATGCATTTTGATGTACCGAAGTTAGTTCAGAGTCCCGGATGAGATCACGGACATGACGAGGAGTCTCGAAATAGTCGAGACGTAAAGATTGATATATTGGACGACTATATTCGGACATCGGAATGGTTCCGAGTAGTTTCGAAGAAAACCGGAGTGCTGGAGGGTTACCGGAACCCCCCGGGAGAAGTATTGGGCCACATGGGCCTTAGTGGAGAGAAAGATGGGCGGCCAGGGTGGGCCGCGCTCCCCCTCCCCCTCCGGTCCGAATTGGACTAGGAGAGGGGGGGCGGCGCCCCCCTTTCCCTCTCCCTCTCCCCCTTCCTTTTCCCCTCCTAGTAGGAGTAGGAAAGAGGGGAGTCCTACTCCTACTAGGAGGAGGACTCCTCCTCCTGGCGCGCGCCACAAGGGCCAGCCGGCCTCCCCCCTTGCTCCTTTATATACGGGGGCAGGGGGGCACCCTAGAACACACAAGTTGATCTTCGTGATCGTTCCTTAGCCGTGTGCGGTGCCCCCCTCCACCATATTCCACCTCGGTCATATTGCTGCAGTGCTTAGGCGAAGCCCTGCGTCGGTAGTACATCAAGATCGTCACCACGCCATCTTGCTGACGGAACTCGTCCCCGAAGCTTTGCTGGATCGGAGCCCGGGGAACGTCATCGAGCTGTACGTGTGTTAAGAACTCGGAGGCGCCGGAGTAACGGCGCTTGGATCGGTCGGATCGGGAAGACGTACGACTACTTCCTCTACGTTGCGTCAATGCTTCCACTTCGGTCTACGAGGGTACGTAGACAACACTCTCCCCTCTCGTTGCTATGCATCACCATGATCTTGCGTGTGCGTAGGAATTTTTTGGAAATTACTACGTTCCCCAACATGCGCGGCCTCCCAGGCCGCGCTTTCGCTCGGCGGAGGTGCTGCCGGAGTTCGTCGTGTGGTCGGTGGACCCGGCCAGCACCTGGCTCCAGCTCCCTCGCTTCTTCATCAGCGAGCTGCCGGCCGGCGCCCGGTGCGGCTTCTGGCTTCAGGCCGACGGCTGCTGCAGTAGGGCCTCTTGGGTCTCGCTCGAGGTTTCCCCTTCTGGGAACGGGGCCCTGACCCGCGGCTGGCAGACGTTTGCCCGCGCGCGTGGCCTGGGCGAGCGGTGCACCCTGCACTTCAAGTTCGACGGCGACAACACCCTCTACGTGAGGGTGTTTGGGGAAGACGGTCGCCGCGCGGGATGCTGCCCCGAGGACGATGACGAAGGGGACAACGCTCGCTCTGCTGGCGGCACTCGAGGCTCCCCGAGCTTCGCCTACTCCCCTTCAGGCGGCTCCTCCAGCGGCGGCCGCAGCCAGCCCCCTCGCCTCCGCGCCTGCTTGGGGGGTGGCTGTTCAGCCGCCCGCCATCGCGCTCCGGTGAAGCGCGAGAGGGAGTCCGCCTGAGCTCCGGAGGCATCTGGTGTCGCCTTCGGAGACCGATGCAGGGCGGGCCGCGCCGGGCTCGCCCCTTTCCTTTTCCTTTTGCTTCCTGTGTAAGATAAGACAACTGCGAGGAGCCCCGTGAGGGCGTGTTTAGGAATTATTGCCGTTGTGGCCATTACCTTAATTTTGCTATCGCGTTCCACGATTATTTGACCCTGTGTAGGTAGTTTGCGGCCCCAGCCGGGGGGCGACCGACCCAGGCCCTGCGTGTATGTCGTGGTGCCCGAGGGGCACGAACCAGAGGGGTGCTCCCGTAGAGAGCCTGGGTCGTGAGACCTTTAAATGGCTAGAGAAAAAACGCTCGCGAGGGCGTTCGAGCCCCATCCCTCGCGAGGCCTTTATGGGAGAAAATCCAGATGAGGAGCGAAAATCGACAAACCACTAATCAACAACAGCGATAGCTTCGATAAGAGTTCGAATGCAAATAAAACACGTCAAATGCGAAAAGCAGATGAAAAAGCCGCGTCCGGCACCTAGTCTAGTCTTCGACGTCTTCTCACCAGCGCAGAGCTAAGTGCTGCCACTGGGCGTGGGAGGGAGCCCCAGGGCCTGAGGCCGGCGCTCCTGAGACTCCGGGGCATGTACAGCCCCACTCATTATTACGTGAGAGTGTCACGGGGCGGCGAGCTTCACAGGCATTAGCCTTCTTCACAGGCTCCGGGCCTTTCTCCTTAGAGGTAATGAGCTTCACAGGCGTTCGCCTTCTTCACAGGCTCAGGGCCTTTTCCAAAAAGAGATGATCTTCACAGGCGTTCGCCTTCTTCATAGGCTCAGGGACTTTTCCAAAAAGAGATGATCTTCACAGGCGTTCGCCTTCTTCACAGGCTCAGGGCCTTTTCCAAAAAGAGATGATCTTCACAGGCGTTCGCCTTCTTCACAGGCTCAGGGCCTTTTCCAAAAAGAGATGATCTTCACAGGCGTTCGCCTTCTTCATAGGCTCAGGGCCTTTTCCAAAAAGAGATGATCTTCACAGGCGTTCGCCTTCTTCACAGGCTCAGGGCCTTTTAGGGGTAAAACCTCCTGAGGTGCTGGATGTTCCACGCGTTCTGGATCGGCTCTCCCTCTTGAGTCTCCAAGCGCACGGAGCCTGGCCTGGAAACATGAACAACTTTGAACGGGCCCTCCCAC
This sequence comes from Aegilops umbellulata, assembly GCA_032464435.1. Taxonomy (NCBI): domain Eukaryota; kingdom Viridiplantae; phylum Streptophyta; class Magnoliopsida; order Poales; family Poaceae; genus Aegilops; species Aegilops umbellulata. Next base: position 98,253,209 of record CP136055.1, read on the forward strand.
ATGGGAGAGAGCATGTGCAGCCCTTCCCTGGAGAGGACCCGCCTGAGTACGATGTCTCCTACCTCGAGGGTCCTGGGGCGGATGTTGCGGCAGTGGTATCGTCGTAGCGCCTGTTGGTACCTTGCCGCTCGCAGCGCGGCCTCCCGGCGGTGTTCCTCCCCTAGCACGAGGTCCATCCCCCGCATGGCGTCCTGCTGCGCCTCGTCGAACGCCAGGACCCGCGCGGAGCGATTCCTGACCTCGTGAGGAAGGACTGCTTCAGCTCCGTAGACCAGGAAGAACAGAGTCTCCCCGGTTGGCTTGGTCGCGGTCGTGCGGATGGACCATAGCACGGATTGGAGCTCATCGTACCAATCCCTGCCGCAAGCCTCCAGCTTCTTCTTGAACGTTCTGGTCTTGAGGCCTCTCAGGACCTCCGCGTTGGCTCGTTCGGCTTGCCCATATCTTCGCGAGTGTGCCACCGAAGCGTAGCATATCTGCGTTCCAAGGTTAGCACAGTATGTTTTGAAGAGGTTACTGGTGAACCGCGAACCGTTGTCTGTGATGATGCGGTTCGGCACCCCGAACCGGCTCACGATGCCCCTGATGAACTTGACCGCGGAGCCTGCGGGGATGGTACGGACAGCCTCCACCTCTGCCCACTTGGTGAACTTGTCAATGGCGACGTAGAGGTATCGGTAGCCCCCTGGCGCCCGAGGGAACGGGCCTAGAATATCCAGCCACCAAACTGCGAATGGCCACGAGAGGGGTATAGTCTGCAGGCTCCCCGCCGGCTGATGGATCTGCTTGGAATGGAACTGGCAGGCCTCACAAGCTTTCACCAACTCGACTGCGTCGTTGAGCGCGGTGGGCCAATAGAACCCACTACGGAAGGCTTTGCCGACGAGGGTTTGTGATGACGAGTGGTGTCCGCAGTCTCCGCCGTGTATGTCCCCCAGTAGTTCCCTTCCTTGCTCCCTGGAGATTGCAGCGCAAAGATACGTCGTTGGGTCGCTTCCGGTAGAGCTCTCCGTCTCTGATGCAGTATGCCGTGGCCTGCCGCGCTACACGTTCTGCTTCCTCCTCCTTCTCTGGCAGGGTCCCATGTATCAGGTAACTCCGGAGCTCAGTGATCCAGCATTCCTCCTGAGGTTCCATCGTCAGGAGCAAACGTGCTCCTGAGGTCGGCCCGCAGGCCGGGGCTCCCGAGGTTGGCGGCTGAGGGAGCTCCTCACGAGGCTGAGCTGTGCTTGATAGCGTTGGCTGCACTGAAGGCTTGAAGAGCCGCTCTTCGAAGACGCCGGGCTTCTGCGGCAGCCATCTGGACGCCCGTCCGGCTATGTCGTCAGCTTCCTGGTTGGTGCCACGGGGCACATGCTTCAGCTCCAGCCCCCAGAACTGTTTTTCCATCATGCGGACCTCCGCTAGGTAGGCCTCCATATGCTCGTCCTTTGGCTCGTACACCTTGTTGGAGAAGTTGAATAGGAGCTGCGAGTCGCCCTTGATGGTGAGGCGCTTCACTCCCAGGGCCGCTGCGGCCTTCAACCCCGCTATCAGCCCCTCATATTCTGCTATGTTGTTGGAGACCTTTTCTCCTTGCTGGAAACAGAGTTGAACTGCGTAACAAAGCTTACCCTGAGTGGGTGATATCAGTACGGCACCAGCACCCGCGCCGTGCCTGGAGAATGCCCCATCGAAGTACATGACCCAGCCTTCTGGCGCCTCGCTCCCTGGGGAGAGAGAGCGATCCTCGTCATCCTTGAGGCCCGGCGCCTCTGTCCATTCTGCCACGAAATCCGCCAACGCGGCGCCTTTGATGACCCTAGTTGTGCTGAACTCGAGCTGGAATGCTTGCAACTCTATGTTCCACTCGGCGACCCTTCCGGCTGAGTTAGGGCTCCTGAGTACCCTCTCTAGGGGGTACGATGAGACGACCTTGATCGGGTGAGCTTGAAAGTAATGCCGCAGCTTGCGCGAGGCCACCAGCAGCGCGAGGAGGAGCTTCTGGGGCATCGGATATCGGGCCCTTGTGTCCCGCAGCACCGTGCTAACGAAGTAGACCGGGTGCTCAACAAGGCTGTGGGCAGCTTGCGTCGTGGCGCCCTCGGGAGGTGAGGGCAGATCACGAGATATTGTGACCTCGGGAGGTGGACCATCCGGGCATGCTGCCTCTTCTGTCTCTCGTGCGTCCCTTGGTAGTTGACTCTCTTCATCTGCAGCTTTAGCTTTCTCGGGCTTTCCCTGTTCCCGTCTTGTCCGACCTCGGGCTGCCGCTGTGGCCTTGGACTGGCGCTCCTCCCTAACCGCCACCAGTGCTGCGCTGGCAGAGTAGGGAGTGGCGGCGAGGTAAAGCAGCAGAGGCTCCTGAGGGCGCGGAGCCACCATGACTGGGGGACTGGTTAGGTACCTCTTGAGATCTTGAAACGCCTTATCTGCCTCTTCAGTCCATTCAAAGGGCCCCTTTCTCTTCATAAGCTGAAAGAAAGGCAGCGCTCGTTCCCCCAACTTGGAGATGAAGCGCCCTAGCGCGGTCACACGCCCAGTGAGCTTCTGCATTTCTCTGAGGGTCTTTGGCGGACTCATGTCCTCGACCGCCTTGACCTTCTCGGGGTTGTCCTCGATGCCACGGTGAGACACGAGGAATCCCAAAAGCTTGCCCGAGGGAACGCCAAACACGCATTTCTCCGGGTTGAGCCACAGGTTCACTGCGTCGAGGCTCGCGAAGGTCTCCTCCAGGTCTTGTATCAGGGTCCTGGCCTCCTGAGATTTCACCACGATGGCATCGACGTATGCTTCAACATTCTTCCCGAGCTGCGGGCCCAAGGTGATGTGCATCAGCCGCTGAAAGGTTGCTCCTGCGTTGCGTAGTCCAAACGGCATGCATGTGTAGCAGTATACTCCGCACGGGGTCAAGAAGGCGGTCTTCTCAACGTCTTCTATCGCCATCTTGATCTGGTGATATCCTGAGAAGGGATCCAAAAAGCACAGCAGGTCGCATTCGGCGGTGGAATCGACGAGCTGGTCAATGCGAGGGAGCGGAAACGGATCTTGCGGGCATGCTTTGTTGAGGTTGGTGAAGTCGACACACATGCGTTTCTTCCCCCTTTCTTGGGTACAACGACTGGGTTGGCTAACCAATCTGGGTACCGGACCTCGCGAATAACTCCAGCGGCTTCCAACTTGCGTGTCTCTTGGACGATGAAGGCCTGCTTCTCTGCGGACTGCCGCCTGGCCTTCTGCTTCACGGGGCGTACATTTGGGCACACGTTGAGGTGGTGTTCGATGACGTCCCTGGGGATCCCTACCAATTGATCGGGCTCCCAAGCAAACACTTTCTTGTTTGCGCGCAGGAACTTGACCAGGGCCCCCTCCTGCTCAGGCCCCAGGTTGGCGCCAATGGTGAAAGTGGCGCTGGAGGACCCGTCCTCGTCAACGGGTATCTGCTTGGTTTCTGCCTTGTACTGGGTGAACAACTGCTTCTTCTTGGTAGGCGCAGCCCCCTTGGGCTCAGGAGTCCCCGCGTTGGCGGGCTGCACCGATGCCGCCGTCTTGAAGGCGAGCTTGAGTACTCGCAGGGCATCCATGGTGTCTCCATGCATGGTAAGAGTACCATTGCTCCCGGGCATCTTCATGAGATTGTACGCCGGGTGCGTGGCAGCCATGAACTGAGCCAGTGCCGGGTAGCCAAGGATGGCATTGTAAGGGAGACCGATGGTGGCGATGTCGAAATCGACCATCTCCGTGCGAAAGTTGTCGTAGGTGCCGAAGGTCACCGGGAGCCGGATCTGTCCCAATGGGTCGGACGACCCGCCCCCGACACCCGAGAAGGATTGGATGGGCTGCAGCCGCTCCCGGGGTATGCGGAGGAGGTTGAAGGTCTCGACCGAAAGTACGCTGAGGCCAGCGTCGCCATCGACGAGGTTCCTGGTGATGGCCACCTGGCAGATGGTGGGGGTGCACAACAGGGGGAGCACGCCTGAGCCGGCCAAGTTAGCCGGGTGGTCCTCCGAGCTGAAGGCCAGGCCAACCTCGCGCGCCGCCCGGTCCGTGGGAGCCCCCTGCCGTGCGGAAATGACGCCGATCTGACGGGCAAACAGCTTGACGTGGTGGCTCGTTGGTGGCGCCTGCGAGCCGCCCAGGAGGGCCGCGACGACCGGTGGCGTCGACGTTGCTGTGCGGCAGCCCGGTCGCATAGGCAGGCGTCGGGGTGGTGCTTGTCGCTCGCCTTCCGCCGGGCCGGTGGCGGTGTTGACAGCGAGCGGCGGGGGATGACGAGGACGTCCGCCAGCGAGGGCCGCTGGCGTGGCGTGAGCTCGACGTGCGCCGCACATGGATGCGATGGTCGGGGGAGAGCGGAGCGGTGGAAGACGGATCCCGGCGCACCCCTACCTGGCGCGCCAAATGTCAGATCACGGGTTCCGGCAGACCCTTAAGGTTCGAACTCTGTGGTGCGCGCGGAGATCGTGCCCTCTACCTCTCCGTCTCGTAGGGACCTAAACTACTGCAAGAACAACACAAGAGACACAGGGTTTATACTAGTTTGGGCCACCGTTGTGGTGTAATACCCTACTCTAGTTTGTGGTGGGTGGATTGCCTCTTGGGCTGATGAGGAAGAACGGTACAAGGAAGAACGACCTCGCGAGGGTCTGTTCTCAGCTAGGGGATGAACTGCTAGGAGGAGTTCGATCGCCCTTCCCCCTCTCTCTTCTTGCGCTAAGTCCTAAATCAGATTGGATTCCTCCCCCTCTACCCTGGGGGTGGCTAGTCCTATTTATAGGCAAAGGCCCTGGGCCTCTTCCCAAATATTGAGCGCGAAGGGCGCCAACAACTGGCCGATTTGAAGGGGAACATCGGGTACACTTATCCTGACTAAAGTTGGTCTTCCCTTGCCAAAGGCTCTGGTGATGACGCCGGCTTGGGCTCCACAGTGACTTCTTCCTTGTCGTGGAGCCGGTCTTGGTCCCGTTGCACCAAAGAGGGTGCCTTTGCTTGATCCTCTCGCCTGCGCTTGCCCACTTTGCACCAAAGAGGAAAGGGAGGACACTGCGCGGGCTGGCGCCCGCCTGGAACCTCTGGTCATCATGGCTTGCGTCATGGGCACCTCGTGAGGTACCCCACCTTGTTCTCTCCGCCCCCCTCGCGAGCCAACCTAAGGAGGTCGTGCTGGAGGAAGCGTCGTGTCGTCCCCCTCGCGAGGCTTGGTCCCTCGCAAGGGTCTTGAGCCTTGTGTTGATTAAGATGGGCCACGTTGGGCCCCCACTCGAGCCACGCCGCAGACCGCAGGCTGGCAAGTCTGGGGACCCTCGTTCCTAGAACGCCGACAGCTGTTCACCTTTGTACCGTTCATCATCATCAGCCCGAGAGGCAATCCACCCACCACACTGGAGTAGGGTATTACACCACATCGGTGACCCGAACCAGTATGAACTCTGTGTTCTTTGTGTTGTTCCTTTGGTAGTTTAGATCCTTGCGAGACGGAGAGGTAGAGGGCAAAATCCCCGCGCGCACCCCAGAGTTCGAACCTTAAGGGTCTGCCGGAACCCCTGATCCGACAGCACTGGCTTCATGCCAACTTCCAGGGCACTCGCGACCGGCCCCCGGCCGTGAGCGACCTGCGCCGCATCAAGCAACAGCAAGGGGAGACCCTGCAGAAATACATCCAGCGCTTCAACAACGCCCGTCTCAAGATCCCCAAGGTGACTAAAGAAGCCATCATCTCGGCCTTCTCCGACGGCGTACGCGACATCAAGATGAAAGAGGAGCTGGCAATCCATGAAGACCTATGCACATCCCTGGAGCTGTTCAACTTGGCGACCAAGTGCGCCAGGGCTGAGGAAGGGCGTCTTTCCCTCCTTGAGTTCCCGGCTGCCGATCCGGAAGAAAAGAAGCCCAAGGACGAGGACGTGAAGCGCAAGGGGGCTGCCGTGCTCGCGGCAGAACCAGACACCAAGCGAGGCAAGGATCAGTCTGAGTCGTCCAAGGGCAGCCGGTACTGCGTGTACCACGACCACCACACCCACAACACCAACGAATGTCAGGAGCTCAGGGCAGTGAGGGATGCACATATCGGCCGACGCCCCGAGCGCAACGACAGGGGCTATGGCCGAGGAGGAGGAAGAGGTGGCGGACGATGGGAAGACCGTGGCCCTCTCCAAGGGTGGTGTGACCGACCTTGCGAGGATGACTGGCAGGACCAACCTCGCGAGGGAGGCTGGAGGGATCAACCTCGTGAGGGTCAACCACACGGCAATGCAGGCCTTCCCCCTCTGCCGCCACCACCAAGGAGGCACGAAGACCAGCATCAGGACGAGGGGGCTGGGGGCTTCCAGGAGCCACGCGCGATCGCTTGCATCTTGGGAGGCGCGCAGGCCCCAGCCTCACAGCGCATCTTCAAGTAGTTTGCTCATGAGGTGAATGCAGTCCTCCCCAGGTTTGAGACCACGCGCCCTCTCAGGTGGTCTGCGTGCGCTATCATGTTCAGCCTAGCGGATCAGCTCAAGTGCGCGGCAACGGCCGGAGTCCTCCCGATGCTCTGCTGCCCAGTCATCAGCAACGTGCAGGTCACCAGGACCTCATTGATGGCGGGGAAGGGCTCAACGTCCTGTCCGTCGAAACATTCGACGATCTCCAAGTGTCGTACGATCAGCTTCAGCCAACCAAGCCTTTCTTAGGAGTCACTGATGGTTCCACCGTTCCAATAGGGCAAGTTCGCCTTCCGGTCACCTTCGGGCAGCGCAACAACTACCACACCGAGCTCATCGACTTCGACGTCGCCCACATCCGTCTGCCATACAACGCCATCCTCGGGTACCCAGCCCTGGCCAAGTTCATGGCAGTGACTCACCATGGCTACAATGTCCTCAAGATGTCTGGAAGCGGTGGAGTCATCACCATACCTTGTGAAGAAAGAGACGTAGTGTGTTCACTTGAGTGTGCGTTCCAAGCCGCAGCAATCGAAGACCCAGACCGCAGGAGCAGAAGACTCCCCGAGGAGACCCTCAAGAAGAAGAAAGTTTCGCCTGGCCCAAGCCATACGGAGGAAGGCGCCTCCGGAGGTGTTGCGTCAGGATCTACGCCCACTCAGGGAGCACCCCACTCTCGCGCATAGGAAGGCGCGCTCGGCGCCCTCCTCGGGCAGGGCTCGGGGACTCTTTCTTCAAGAGCCACCGACCTTGCCGAGGTCGCGAGGGAGGTGCTCAAGCATCAGTTGGAAGGGTGCTTTCAGGAAAGTTTCCTTCAGGAAGGCACAAGACCAGGAAGACCAAACCCTCAGGAGTTCATCGCAAGAAACACCTAGGAGCTACATGAGTCAAGAGTCATGCGCGGCAGCCGCCGCTTGCCCACCATGGACCCACATCCAGGCGAGGATGGGGGGCTGCGCATCTGCATCGATGTGCCAGGGCTCAACCGAGCCGCATCTCAGGAGCGCCTCTGGCCTTCGCGCGTGGGGCATTGTGAGGGTCCACCTCACAGCTACGTCTGCATGCCTTTCGGCCTGCCGAGTGCAGTCGCCGCTCATCAGCGCCTGCTGAAGAGCATTCTGGAGGCTCAGGAGGTTAGGCATTGGGCGCTCCTGGCGGAGATGGAGATGGCCCTTGAGGACCCACCTGTGCCCCAGAGCCTCCCGAGGCTCCTGGGCCTGGGGGCTCGTCAGGGTCGACATCTCCACTACGCGTCGCTCGCTTCTTCAGCATCACCTCATCTTCAAACAGCACCAGGTGACATCTTTCTAAGTTCCGTTTTTAGCTGGGAGCGCCCACAGGGCCACATCATTCCCAGGCCGCGTGGGTCCGTCCCTGCGGCATGTATCCGTTTTGCTTACGCTCTTTACTTACATTGTTGGGGGCGCCCCTCGGGCTGCATCATCCCCAAGCAGCTCGGGCCTGTCCCGGCGGCGTTTGCTTTTCCTGCACCTACCTAAAATGAATTCGCTCTTCGCACTTAACCTGGTTCACATGATTATCACCTGCTGCTTATCGCGGACTTCTCATGCAAAGCGCTTGCACGTTAAAAGGGGGGCGCCTGAGCATCGCGACTCATGGGCTCCTACTGGCTCTCCAGCCCTCACCCCCTGGCCTTAACCCACGGCACCGCGACCTGTCATACCAGCGGCGGCTGAGCTCGCTCGAGGGCTGGGACCTGAGGACGTAGAGCATTTGAATTCTAACCACCCTGCAGGAACACACCATTGATAAAGGACCAGAGCGAGGCGCAACCTGCCTCGAGGTAGGGCCCCATGAGTCCCGCGCTGGCTCACGGGTGCCCAGATACACCTCTCCTAGCCCTACCGTGCCGGCCACGTGTCAGGGCGGAGCTGTACACGCCCCGGGGGCTCCTCCCGGAGGGGACCCCCTCCCACGTACCAGTGGAAGCACCATGCTCCGCGCTGGCTGACGACACTGCCAAGGAGCGGCTATGCCCGTACACATACGGAAGCGCTATGCTCCGCGCTGGTGATAAACAACTGAGGGCGGCCCATGCCGTACCAACCTCAGGGAGCCCAGTGCTCAGTGTCCGGCACCGTCGCAATGCCTCCCCTCAGGAGCGCCGCGCGAGGGGGCTAGACACGGGGGCTACGCCCGGGCCTCGCCCGAGCGCACGCCACCCAGCCAGGTCTCTCGGACCTGGTCGTCGCGCGCCCTCCTCGAGCGGAGCCAAGGTATGAAGACCCGTTTGAGCGTCAAGGGGGACTCCTGAGCATCACGACTCAGGAGCCTAAATGGTCATGTAGCCCCTCACTCCTTAGTCCCGTCCTGGTTTCTGGTCGGGGCTAATGCTGGGTGAGGTACGCACGGGGCTGGGCCCTGCCGATGTAGAACGACCAATCCAATCCTCGCTCCCCCCTTCCCTACTTGTTGCTCGCGCGTCAAGGGGGACTCCTGAGCATCGCGACTCAGGAGCCTAACTTGCCATGTAGCCCCTCACTCCTTAGTCCCGTCCTGGTTTCCGGTCGGGGCTAACGCTGGGTGAGGTACGCGCGGGGCCGGGCCCTGCCGACGTAGAGCGTAAGCAAGTAGGAGAGGAAAATGCAAATTCCAGGAAATTCAAAGCAAATATTACAAGCCATAGACTGTTCCATAACGCGAAACACAAGTTTAAATGCCTCCGCGAGGCATGGTGCATGTTGCAGGATTTTGAGGCAAATCAAACAAATGTAGCAAGTTGATAGCATGTCCTCTGATCATCGTGTGATCACCTGACTTGGGGAGCAGAGTGTGCCTTAGGATCCAGTTGATGGTTGGTAGACTAGACAACAAAAAGTGGAGAGATCCAAACTTATGAGTGTCCAAAGCATCATCTGGGATCTCTCTGTACATGTTGGCCATTGTATTGTGATCTTTCTTCTTCTCAGCATAAATGTCCAAGTCATCCTCATGTTCCTCAGGGGCATTGATAAGCTTGGCCCACTCATTAACTGTAGACTGGTTTCTAGTACCCTCAGACATCCATACTATCCTTCCATCTGGATAGAAGTGGGCAGTGGAGTAAAACGGCATCATGAGCTCATCATTCCACTTAGTGAGCTTCTAGGCAACAAATGTGTCAACTCCACATGCCTTGAAGCTATTATACACACCAGGGAAGTGATCCTCATTCTCCTTGATGAACTCCCGGTCAACCCATCTCATGTCACACACTATGGGCTTCTTGTCAAGCAGAATTGTCTCATAGAAGTCCTGTTGTTCCTTAGTGTGAAACCTGTAGTCCACAACAAATTCTTGTCCTGATATCATATGGATCAGACTGTCTCCATAGTCTCAATCCTGCATCCTTCCTGATTTTCATGTTTTCTGCAACTGGATGTGCATCATTGTGGTCAGGGATCTTGGGCTTCAGCTTCCTCAACACAACTGAGTCATCTTCTTCTTCAGCGGCAGCTTCAGGCACTGGGGCCTTGTTCTTCTCTGCAGCCGGAATGTTTCTAGTGCTTCTCTTGGGCTTCTGAGCTGGAGCAGCTGCCTTTGTTTTCATTCCTGGCTTAGTTGCAGCAGCTGTGCCATATTCCTTTTTCAGCACCTTTTTCTTTGAAGTGGCTTCATCTTCAACAGCCACATAATCTTCATCCTCTGAATCAGAAGTTCTCTTCTTCCTTGTCCTGGTAGCTGCCTTTGGCAAGTTACTAGGTGTGCTCCTGCTGCCCTCATCATAGCTACCCGAGGGACTAGTGCCCTCACTCATCTGCACCTGCTGTTCAAACTTTGTCCGGCTGTCACTTTGGTCAGACATCTTGCAGGCAAACTGTCAGCAGACCCTGTGAATAGATTATCGATGAGGTAGAGTAGATGAGAATCACAAAGTACAGGAGTTTTGCAAAACAGATGACTCAAAAAATTAGTTTTAGTTTTCCACAGAAAGCATTTCGGAGCTACCAATTTGTAAACTCGGTGATACCGAACCAGCTTTTGGAACCTAAACTAGTGAACTCGGTCAGACCGAGTCACAGTTCGGTGGCACCGAGACTGCTAGGGTTTCACAGAGAATCGAACTCGGTCACACCAATTTGCAATTCTCGGTCAGACCGAAAATCACAATTGCAATGGCCTAAGCCAAATCGGTGAGACCGATTTCTACAATTCGGTCGGTCCGAGATGAGTTCGGCGGAAACCCAACCCTAAATTTTCAAATCAAATATAATCTACGGGATGTTTTCGTTGGACAGGATGATTTCATACATGGTAAGAGACATGGCAAAGCAATGTGCTAGGAATCAGAGTTAATGAATAGCACAAAGATCAAGTTCATACCCTATCTCGGCGGTGAACTTGCTACGACGGCAACGGCGGGGCAGATTGCCGTTGACGGTGGCGGAGACCAGCGGCGGGAGGTCGCTGGCGGCAAGAGGACGATCCGGAGACCCGAGAAGGCAGAGCAGGTTATGCGCGGGCGAAGGGTTTTGGAAAATTTTCCAAAATTTGACCGGTCGGTATATATAACCTGACACTCTCGGTGTGACCGAGTGGAACAACTCGGTGGCACCGAGATATAAAACTGCAAGCAGTTACTGCAACTCGATGTGACCGAAGGGTTCTAATTGGTTGCACCAAGATTGAAAACCTAGATCAACTTAGTGATCTCGGTAGGACCGAAAAGGATGAATCGGTCCAGCCGAAATGCACAAAGAGGTTTTGGAAGTTTAAGTCTATGATGAATCGGGAGTACGTGTTTCCCACCGACATTACATTCATGTTCACTTATTTCATTTGTCGATGTTCACACTTTTTCATTGTATCATCCATGGTAAAAAAATCTTGCTTTCTTCTTGTGTGTTTGAAAAATCTTAGAAAAACCAAAAATAATAATTAGTTGTAGTTAGTTTACTTCCAATGCATGCTTAGTTGTAATACTAGAAAGAAAACTCAAAAAGATTTCCTTGTTCTTCTTTTGCTTGTTGGGAGCTTTCCCGTGTAAATAGTTTTTCTCCTTTTTGATTTTCCCTATTATTTCCTTGTTCAAGAAAACCAAAAACTCCAAAAATATTTCAGTGTGTTTCTCTGAATTTATTTTCTTTTTATTTGAGTCATACTGAGGAGAAGACCACGATGAAAATGTTGAATGGCTCTCATATGAATAAATGTTGATCTAATAAAGAGCCCATTTGAACTTGTCTTCTCCTATTGAATAAAATGTTTCCAGATTCCAGCTTAGTCCACGACACTCTTGCACTATTATTATTTTTCATATCGTTCGGTCGTGCAAGTGAAAGGCAATAATGACGATATTCGATGAACTGGCCGTGGCAGAGAGAAACGGCTATGAACTTGACTTGTTATGTTTGTGTAAATATGTTTAACCTAGTATTCTTGATTCAGCCTATTATGCTTAAACATGTTTGCAATGGCAATTAGAGATTATAGTTTCTCATGCCATGCATAAGTAGCTGGGAGTGGATAATGATTTATCTTGGATATCAACATTGCGTTAAAATAATTGTGATGTAGTATGATGATATGGTATCCTCCTTTGAATGTTCGAGTGGCTTGACTTGGCACATGTTCATGCATGTAGTTGAATCAAAACCAACATAGCCTTTATGATATTTATGTTCATGGTGTTCATATCCTACTCATGCTAGTGTCCAATGTTACTTATGCATAATGCATGTTCATGACCGTTGTTGCTCTCTAGCTGGCCGCTTCTCAATCTAATTGCTAGCCTTCGCCTATACTAAGTGGGAATTCTGCTTGTGCATCAAAAACCTTGAACCCAAAGTTATTCCAAATGAGTCGACCATACCTACCTATATGCGGTATTACCCTGCCGTCCTAAGTAAATTTGCATGTGCCACCTCTAAAAACCTTCTAATAAATTACCTTTTTGTGTGTCTGGATCGTTCATGGAATGAAAGGAGGTGGTCGGTATCTTCCATGCTAAGCGGGTTATTCTCAAGTCGAGTGTTCATTCACTCGCCATCGCAGGAGAAAAGAGCGGTAATAGGGATGCCCAATACCAAACTGCAAATAGAAAAAGCTTACAAATAATCAAACACAAACTCCCAATGGAGTCAAAACTTTTACTTTTATCGCTTGGGAACCGCCAATAGCGTGCTTAGCATGGAAGATATTGATAACTGATAGTCGTGAAGTAAATGAGAAGGGTGGATGTCTCAAAATATCATTTACCTCTGTTTTAAAAACATGAGCTCTGGCACTTCTCACTACAAAAAAATACACTTCCGTGATGATACGTGTTTGTCACAGTAGGTCGCTTTTTTGTCATGCATGTACATCCATGACAAATTTATGACAGAATCAAGATAGTCATACCTGTGCTATCGTAGAAGTGTTCCATGACATTACCAAAATTATCATCACAGAAGTGTCCACTTCCATGACAATAAATCGCGCGTCACAGAAGTGCTTTCGTCAAGGGTGACCGACACGTGGCATCCACCGTAACGGAACGCCGTTAAGCTATCGGGTCGGGTTTTGGATCCGATAACCCATTAACAGCCCCGACCAATGGGAAATTTCCACATGTAAAATTCTTATTGCCCGGACGAAACATGTGTCAGCTCGTCAGTGGGTCAGATAGGCACCTATGATACGTCGATATGTGGCACGGCCCAACAGAGGCCCATTCCTGTGAAAAGCCCGGCCTGTTTGACTTGGTCAAAAGCTGGCAGGCCGGCCCATGGAAAGCCTGTTAACGGCCTGTTCACATATAGCCCATTTACAGCCCGCTAACCCAAGGCCCGTTACGCCCTAACCGAATTAGGCCCAGTAGCGTCATCTGGGCCATCCAATATGATTCCAGCATGTTTTCACTTCTGGCCCATGTATGGCCCATGACGTCTTTCGGCCCATATGAGGCCCTATGTAACTCTTGGCCTATTAACGGCCCGTGGTGAAACTGGCCCGTAATGAACAGTATATCACTTTACACCCATTAACGGCTTGTGGTGAAACTGGCCCGTAATGAACAGTGTATCACTTTATACCCATTAATGGCTCGTTATTCCGTTTGGCCGTTTCCAGCCCATGTTATCTTTCGGCCTTCTCAGAGCCCATTTATTCTTGGGCTCATTTCCAGCATTCGTTTACTTACGGCCCGTTACTGTCATTTTCTGCTTGTGGGCCAAATTCAGCACGTGGTTACAGTCGGCCCATTTGTGGTCCGTTAATTCGTTGGGCCGTTTTCATGGCGTCATCAAATACGGCCTATTAATGATGGCCCGTTACGATCGGCCCATGAACGGACGATTCCAACTCTAGACCGTTTACAGCCATAATGCGGCCTGTTATTGGCCCATGTTTGGCCAATCGATCATACGGCCCGAATAAGGCCCATTGATGATACGGCCCGTAGAAGGCCCATTGTTTCTACGGCCCGTAGAAGGCCTACTGTTTTTACGGCCCGTAAAAGGCCCACTGTTTCTACGGCCCGTAGGAGGCCCAGTGTCACTACAATAAATATTAGCCCATGGTTATTGTGGCCTAGTTTTAAAAAAATAGGTTATTGTAGCTACTAGTTAACCGCGGAAAAAGAACTGCAATGACTACAAGCAAACTAATAAACAAGACAACAAGGAAATAAATAAGCAAGCAACTAACGCTAGGCTATCACGGCTATTACACATATTACATCCATTGGGCATCAAAGTTCGCCACCAGTGCAAATATAGGGAACAAAGCAGCATATCATATACACTGGCCCTCAAAATTGGCCACTAGTGCAAATAAACGCGGCAGCAAAACAAGAGCATAACTGAAACAACTTCAGAAGAGCTCAAGAAACATTATCCTGGGTATCCACCATGCTGGCAATAAGCTTAGCAAGCTGATTAGCTTTGTCCTGTTTGGCACTAAAATCCTCCAACGCTTGCTGTTGCACCAGAAAGTATGCATCTGAATGCTCCAGGGACTTCCGCGGTCCTTCCGCTTCTTGTCGCAGCACAGCTAATCGATGTCTTTCAGCTTGTAGTTGAGACTCAAGAAACCGAACTGACTCAGATAGTGAGTTTGAATAGCTTGTGCAAGCGGTAGTGGCCAGTAACTCCAACAATAAACCAAGACAGGATGTGTCACTATCCTGAACCTTATCTGCATTACTTCCTTTAGCTTTGCTTAATAAGGCACTCTTCCCCAACATTCTGTCAGCATTCTAAAAGAAGAAACAAGCAGACACATAACAAGTTTAGCATGTACTACTATATGAAACTCATTTAGGTGAACCAGTTCATTAGTAAGGTGGACAGGATTAAACTACCAAGTCTTCTATTGCCAAGTACCAGTACATAATAAAAGCATCAAACAAACATATATCTATGTCCTATGGTAGCAATGGAATCTTAAGTTAGAACAGTTGTTCTTCAGGTTTAGGCACTTGTTCTACATGAACAGAGTACAGTAAAATGCAAGAATATAATACTTAAAAATAGAAAATGAGCTCATAGACCTTACCACATTCTTGGTTCGGGACCAGTACAGAACAAGGCGTTCCCAGTCATCGTCCAGTAAATGTGTCTCGGGAGAACGTAAGGGAATTTGATGAGTTTCTTTGCCGGTGAAGTACGTTTTCTTCAGGTAATTCCGATACTGCCACCAAGCATTCTTGAAGATAGCAGAGGTATTAGCACAGGTTACCTCATCCTGAGTTTCCAAATCGGTCCTTCTCTATAGAGAAAATTGGGAAAATTTGCTGTATTATAACCAGCATGGAGGTAGGATGTATGGGACGAAGCAAAGTAATTGCCATGAATAACATTACTTACACATAACTCCTGGACAAACACCTACAACTGGCATTTTCCTTCATCTTCAGTATAATATTTCCAAGATGGGAAGACACGCACATACGATTTAACAACATCAAATGTGATAGATGCTAAACTACGACTAGCTGGTTGTGCTTCCTCCACAGGAATAGGCGTACTAACTGGTGGAGTTGGGGTTCACCGTGATAGTACTGGCCCTTTGGGCACTGGAGCTGCCTTACTAACTGCTCTTGTTTGGGAGCTCTGTGGTGGAGATGGTGCTGTGTCAACAGGAACTGGGTTAAATCGGCTGGTGTTGGGGTTAGATTGGGTGAAGCTGGTTCTCTGTCCATCGTAGTAGGGGTACAATCTGCGAGAGTTTGGGTTATGTGTGGTAGGGCTGGTTCTTGTGCATGTACAATCGGGGTGCTATCTCCACCAAGAGGTAGCACTGTTTTATTTGAAGACCGTGTTTTTAGTCCGCTAGATACTGGCATCACTCGCTCCAATTCAAATGACTGATAAAAAGGAAACATAGTTGAATGTACAGACATTGTATGAGAGACAGATGTAATAGATAGTGTGGAAAAAAGAGGGCATGAAATAGTTGACATGTATATTGTTTAACTAAAACGAATAGCATGACATAATTTCACATATATGATGTCTATCTAAACTGGATAGCATAACATAACATAATTCAAAAATATGATGAATAACTAAACAGGATCGCATGACATAATTCACCTACATGTTATCTAAGTAATTAGGATCGCATCATTTAATTCACATATGTGATTTATGTGCTAAACAGAGGGCATTCGATATGATGTCTGAACTAAGAACATGGTGTTGAATATTGTGTATATGATGTCTAAACTATGCAATGCAATACACTGCATGCATGATATGAACAGTATAACCGTGCCAAGTTAGAGCATACACCTCAGTGGGGGAATAGGACTGGTCATATGTCTCAGAATCCATCTCTGAGGAGCTATCAGGACCCAACAAGAGATCTGCTTCGACAGGTAGCACTGTCTGCTCTGAAGGCCTTGTTTTCACTCTAGATTTTTCCATCTCCCACCCAAATGGCTGATTCACAGGAAGAGTAGTTTAATGTACAAACATTGTCGACAAATGGAAATGTAATGAAGAAAAGGAAGGGCAAGATATCATTCAAATATATGATGCCTGGTTAAACAGGATGGCATTGCACATTTCACATATATTATGGCTGGCTAAAAGACATGAGACTGCATAATTCCCATATATGATATAGAAACTAAACATGTGGCATTACAGAATATGTCTAAACTAAGAAGATGACATATATGATGTCAAAAGTAGGCACTTCAAGGCAACATATGCATGATATGACTACATCATCATGCCAAGGTAGAGCAAACACCTTGGGGGTAAATAGGAGTGGTCAGCGGCGTCCGAATCCGCCTCAGAACAGATATCTTCCTCTGGATTACAATCTGGAGAGGGGTGGGGAGGGTTTTCCATTAAACCCACCATGGAGCGATGTCTGCATGACATTGTATTGCCGCGCAAAACTCTTCTCTTTTTCTCTACATGTTCAGCATGACTGTGTACAATATCTGACATGCATACAAAAAAATATGCTGAGATTATGTAAGGAGAGCATGCAGAAATTTAGAGTGATGGTAACAACCAGTGGATCGATGTTTTTCCGTTGAACCAAAATAGCCCTAATGGATCGATGTGAATGTATAGTAATAAGTGATGTAACAAGTGTACAACCTCTTTGCCATAGCTGTGTCGACCTCAGCATCATTGGGTTGGTCGTTGAAGAAGTTGAGGCAGAGGTGGCTGTCGGAGGTGTGGAGGAAGATCTGAGGAATCTGTAGACGGCGTCCAGGGCACTGCTCTGTTGTGATGGATCGTTCTGTCATTGGAGCAGCTCCGGTGAGCCATAAGACGACAAGGCTGAAGCAGCACAAGACAGACATCGTCAATCTCAAGTGGGATTCTAATAGCATCTCCAATAGATGATGTAAAATGGATGTAAAATTAACATCACCAAAAACCACCTGACTACAATAGATGAGGTAAAAACTTTTGACTCTGAACTTATCTGTCGAAACTGAAATTTACTGTGGAATCTGAATGCTACTGTCGAAACTGAACGCAATGGTAGCAGAGAGGCACTTGACATGTAGTTTAGGGAGGGCCTGCAGTTCATCTTCAACCTGCACCCCCTGAGCCGCCAGCCACCACCGGCCGAACCGCCGGCCCAGCGCCGCCTCGCCGCCCCGAAACAACTCGCCACCGCCGCCCCGGCCAGCCCTCTAGGCCCCCCGCCCCCACCCTGAACCCTAAGATAGATAGTGGGGTACCTCTCCGGCGAGCCCCCGTCCCCGCTGCGGGTGGTTCTTCCTTAACTCCGGTGAGCTCCCCCAACCCCTGAAAATTTACTAACCCAAAAGTCGATTCAGTCGACTGAAGTGTGGCTTAATCGGAGCAGAGCAGCAGCACGAGCGAGGGGGAGAGCAGCAGCAGCAGCTGGGCGATCGAGCGAGAGCCGGAGCAGCAGCAGCAGATCCGGCTGGTATGGACGCCGCCGCCGAAGGGGCCTCGCACTGGGGGAGAGCCGCCATGGAGATGTCGCCCGCGGCGCCGGCTTCAAGGTAGCCGCTCCATGGGGGTGCGGGATGGAGCACCGTTGGCGCCGGGAGGTCGAGTTAAGGAGAAGGTGTGATGCGATGAGTGTACAACCTCTTTGGTAGTGCCGAGTAGGCCTCGGCTTCGTCCGAGGAGTCGGTGAGCATGCTGCGGTTCTGGCGGAGCAGGTTAAGGCGGCGCTGTGGGGATGGAGCAGCCGTGATAGATGAGGCGATCATCGGAGCAGCTCCTTGGAGGTGGAGGATGGGGCGGCTGAACCGGCGGGACGACGAGATGGACGACGGATCCTCATCCGGGGAGGTGGACGAGGGACGTCGTCGGCGAAGAGGCTCCAGCTGGGCAGCGGTGACGTGGCGGACGGAGGAGGGTGGGGTTTCGCGGCCTAGGATTTTGAATGGCAAAAAGGGGGTGATGGGAGGGGGTGAAGCATGACTTAGGAACGTGCTTGTCAAAAATGTAGGGTGTGTTACAAAAGTACCCCCCACCGATTTGAACTAGCGGCGCTTTTGGCTCAGGGTTAGAAGGGGGATTTCGCATGTCGGGATTTGGCAGCTGGAGGGAGTTTTCACGCGCGTTGTAATTTCGGGATAGCAAGGCGCGGGTTGTGACGGCGCCAGTTTTGGGAGCACGATATCTGAATTTTTGGGATATAACAAGACACTGGTTGAATTTCAGGGACAAGCCTAATGTGTCATAGTATTGTACTTGTACGTACCAAATCAATTCGCACTTCCCTCAACCAAAAAGAAAACAAAAAAAATTAAAACTATTCACACCACACCAAGAGAGAGTCTTGCCCCGTTTTACTATACAAATGTTATTCAAAGCTACTCCCTCCTTCCATCTTTATAGGGCCTAGTGCGTTTTTCGATGCTAACTATGACCAAATATTAGAGCAATGATATATGACATGCAACTTACACAAAGCACACCGTTAAATTCGTCTATGAAAAGTTCTTTCAATGATATAATTTTCACATTGTGCATGTCATGTACTATTAATCTTGTCAATAGTCAATGGTGGTCTTAAAAATCTCATTACGCCCTATTTAGATGGAAGGAGGGAGTATGAATCCATGTTATGTCCGATTAAATTTTTTCGCTTGCTGTATAATGCATGTAACCTACTCATACCAACATTTTAGTGCATTCCAAATGTCTATACTACCGCTGCAATTCGAACTAAATTTGAATTCGTTTCTCTATTTCAATAAGAATCTACAATCATGATTGTTGCCAACTTCAACCATCATAGTTTCCTTGCTATCCGCCAGATATAAATCAGACGGCCTATAATGCAGGATGGCAGGCACACCATCATCAACAACTCCGTTTTTTATAAGAGTAGAGATAAAATATATTAAATGTAGTATACCATGTTCATAACCACACCATGTGTATCACCGTTATATATATTCACACATCCGTCGGTTTGAAACACTATGATAAATTCTTCAAATATCCGAATTCGCTTTTTATAATGAAGTTTATATGATCTCTATTCGTCTTTTACACCCACACAACCCTCTTATCTTTGTAGCTACCGCTAAATTTCTCTTGTGCATGCACACGCCCGCATCCCTCTCACCCTCCCTCAGCATTCTCTAGCTCCATCGCGCAAATTCGTCTTTTCACTTTAGGTCGTTCACCCATGGTGTGTGTAGGCCCCCAACTCCTTCTTTACGGCACACATCGATCGATATGCCTCTCTAGCCAGGTGTGCCTAGCACAAACACAAGCTTCCCCTCTTCTCTTGTTACCGTCCATGCCTCACTCCCACCACTCTTTTCATCGTTCTCGTACTCGCACACCACTCCACCTAGATATAGTATGCCTCTCGTACCACCTCCTACATGCATCCCTCTCTCTCTATCCTTCTCCTCGTGCCTCATTTGCTTCTAACACACACATGCATGTATACCTAGATCGACTTTAACTACCCCCCATCGATCGACGTACCTCACAAGTTATGTCCCTCCTTTCTCTTACAAAGGGCGATTGATCTTCCTATGTAGTTATGTCTGCTTACCACAGCCACATCGTCCCCCCCCCCCCCCCGCATCATTCGTGCATGCCTCCTGACTCGTCTCTCACACGCACGTGCATAGACAACAAGCAACCATCTCCTCTCTTATTGATATTGCGGGCGTGCCCTCCATTTGTTTAGCAAGCCTATCCCACCATTTGTTAGAAGCAACTCCACTACCACCCCCTCCAACACTCTAGCTCTGTCTCTCTCCCAACCTTATTCATCTCCTGCACATATGCATGGATGCCGATCGATCTCCCTTAATACATGAGGCAGGCCTCTCTCCTCCTCCACACATATACCAGCCATTGTACCTCTATAGTTAATTGCGCCTCCCTCTTACCCCACCACACACCGATAGTCGAGCGCTGCAGGTAGGTATCCATGCCACAGAGACAAACTTCACATGTCCCATCTCACATTCCAGTAGGCCAGCCACTCTATATCTTTGACATGGGCACACACAAATTCGATGGCACTCTTTATCAATCGCGCGCGCACACACACACACATCATCCCTCTCTTCGATTCTATAGACACCTCAAGCCGATGATACCTCCACTCTCTTCTCGTGGATCGCCCCCCCTCTCTCTCTATATATATATATATGTGTGTGTGTATGTGTGTGTTATATCCAGGACTCTATTTCACACACATTGCATATGTTAAATTTTTGATTGACCCCCCCTCCCCCAAAAAAACTCTCAAGAACCCACACACTATATCTCTCTAGGTTTGTATCTCTCTCACACAACCCCACGTAGGTGGTGTACGTATACAAGAAGAGAATAGGTGCACGTGCACGTACTCACGCTTCATGCCCAGCCACACCCGCGCGGGTACACGGTGGAGCTCATTTCTTTACGAAATGGCAGCCCACGTGCTAATTTGAACGCCTGTAGCGGTTGTTTACCTAGGGAGGTCGTGTACCACGCGTGCACGAAACAAAGTTTGACTTGACGCGTTGCCGCGTTATTTTTAAATAAAGTTATAGCGCTCAATGGCACGTACACAGAATATAAAACAATTTTTATGGAGGAGAAGGTAGTTCGCTCTTCAGAGTATCTCACACAAGGCTCCGGTAGCCTCTCTCTCTCTCTCTCACCGTTGGTCACTGATCCGGCCGCATCCCGTCCGTCGGGGGAAAGGGAGTGCGGTGCCCTCTCTCTCTCACCATTGGTCACTGATCCGGCCGCATCCCGTCCGCCGGGGGAAAGGCAGTGCGGTGGCCTCTCTCTCTCTCTCTCTCTCTCTCTCTCTCTCTCTCTCTCTCTCTCTCTCTCACCGTTGGTCACTGATTTGGCCGCATCCCGTCCGCCGGGGGAAAGGAAGGAAGTGCATCGTTTCTCCATTCAACGGCGCCGATGCAGCATGTCCCGATCTGCGGTACACGCCGTTCTCTCGGACCAAGCTCCGGCGCGGCAGGGCCTACGCCACCTGCTCGCAGATTCCGCCTGCCGCCGCTCACCTAGTTACATCCCAACGACCTCCAGGTATCCCATCTGTCCTTGCTCCACTGCCCGTTTTCCCACGTCGCTGCATGTGGATCTTCCATAGTTCTTTGCCCAAAACGTAGCTCGTCCGACGTACTTTCCATATTGCATTCTCGTCCTCACACCGTTTTAGACAAACACAAGGAATATGCTTCTTTTTTGTCGTCGCATGTGTCATCAACTGTTATTGGCCAGTAATTGTTTCCTTTCTACCTCTTTTTTGCAAACAGGGCTATCCATTTCACCTCATTGCTATTGCGACCTTTTGGTGAACTGCACAAATCACTTTTTTCTTAGGAGTGTGCAGTTGTACTAAAAGGTCACACGGGCAACGTCTCTACATTTCAGTGCGACTACACAAAGGGAGATTGGTTTTGCTCTATCCTCCTCATCCAACTCCGAGCCTAATATTCTCCAACTAGTTAGTCTTAAGAGAGACCGCAAAGGTGACTAGCTTCTATTTGTGTGTTTATTGTTTCATCAGCAGTCCTCTATTATCGTAATCACACTTGATATCTTTGGAACAGGGACGCTCAGATCTATTTTAGTGGAACTGCACAAAATGATCAGAATGTTGCATGCTCCAGACAGCTACTTTTTCCCCAACATGCCTTGTTGATTTAGACAGAGCTGGGGGGACATTGCTGCCAATGAAAGCATGGATCAATTTTAATTTAACACCTTCTCACAACTTTGTCTTCAGTTGTGATGTAATTATTAGCTCTGATCTGCTAATAATTGACATGCATTAGCAAGGAAGTTAGTTTTCTATTGTTTCTGAAAGAGTATTGATGGCAAGACACGCGAAACAAAAGCTGAAAGCTCACACCATTGTACAATTTCATGTCGTTGGAAAATTATTTGTATAGTACGTCAATTATGTAAACAAATGATGGAAGCTTTATAGCATTGCGAGAAGCCCCTTCATCATCCGGGTCCATGTGCCATGCACGAAATTATACTCCTTCGTTCCTAAATATTTGTCTTTTTACAAATTTCAAACGGGCATATTTTAGAGTGTAGATTCACTCATTTTGCTTCGTATGTGTACTCCCTCCGTTCCTAAATATTCTATTCGTCTTAACAGAGATTTCAACATATTTTAGAAAGACAAATACTCCGGAGTATATTTAAGAACCGAGGGGGTAGTGCACAACCGCATGGGAGACTCAGCCCGGTCATTGCGCCGCATTAATAGTGAGTAATGAGCAGTCAAATCATAAGCCCCACCTTTCCCACTGTAAGTTTCTCTGAAGAAGCAACCATCAATACGCTCTTCTTTGAATCCGCTCATACTACTCCATCCGTCACTATTTATACAGCGCGCTTCAGAAAAAAGAAAAAAAAATCTGTGGGACCAAGGCGACTAGCGATCGACTTGAAAAATAGCATTGGTAGTTATAGCACCGCGTCTATTACTGGAGGGAATAATGCGTACACACATGCATGCAGTGCTTCCACCCTGGGTACACACATGCATGCACTCCGTAGTAGTACAGTACATGGAGAGAAAAATGTGGACTTGATTGCGGTTACCACGCCTTAATTAATTGAGCATTAAACCAAATGCGTCTAAAGTCTCTCTGGTGGTGGAAATGCATTGAGAGAAATGCATCATAATGAAGCGCGCCCTGTAAACTATGACGGAGGGTGGAGTAGTATGAAGGTGCAAAACCAAGTACGCGTACTAGTACTGCGCTTGGCTCTTCGCCCCTTCGTGAAGTCGAACAATGATGGTACTCCGCATGTTGGGTACTACAGTGTATGCCTCTGACAATCTGGCACCGAATGGACTGATGCATGTCCACCGAGGGTAGGTTGCATTAGTCAAAGGGCGTAAGCGAGCTTCACCTTGTCCTGCAAGCTTCTCCTCGTTCTGCGAGTTGACGGGACACACCAAAAAGTACTGCTAGTCCATACTCCCTCCTTTCCGGTTAATATGGCTTAATCTTTTTTGCGGGTAAATGAGAGAGCTTTATTCATATATAAGCATTCTTAGGACGATCAGCCAAGACACTGGTCACTAGTAGCCAAAAAAAGAAGTAGGAAGCGAGGTGTTTCATCAAGCCAGCTCTCGGCCACATTCAAAGTGCAGCAAGCACGGTTCGCACGAAGATGCACCGCAAGGTTTGCTGACCTGTTTACATGCTGAATAACAAAAAAAGAGGAAATATTACTGAGCGCTACTATTTGTAAAAGGATATGAGCCAGTATTAAGCGAGAATTGTGGCGAGTTTTCCATGCAATCAACTTCCATTATCACATGCGACAACCCTCAAAGAGAACCAAATGTGTTGAAGATTGCTTTATCACATTTTAAAATTATAATAAGAGTGCAGACGCTCCTCCATCCGGTTCCTAGTAGTATAGTGTAGTATGCTTCTGGCAATCTGACACCAAATTAACTGTTGCACGTCCACCGCCTGAGCGAGGGAGAGCTTGCATTAGTCAAAAGTTTCTCCTTGTCCTGCGAGCCACCGCGCGCAAGCTTCTCCCATACCGCAACCTTCTCCTCGTTTGGCAAGTTGACGGGACACAACAAAGTAATGCTAGTCCATGCTGCCTCCTCTCCGGTTAATATGGCTTAATTTCAGACGAGATAAATACACTGTCTGTCACTGTATATTTGTAAAAATATGGTCAGTGGACTTCATAATACGCTCATTGCGCTCAATATATATATTTTCCGGTGTTCATACGGTCACTAGCTCACCCTGACTGAGTATGTGTGTGCATGCATGTGTAGGTTGAGCACTTGAGCATCACCGTGTGTGTTCCGTCGTGTGCTCGGACAAGCATGCATTAGGGCGTCGCGCGCGTTTTTGCGTCCATGTGTACGTGTGACTGTTGCATACACGTAGGGGGAGTACGTGTAGGGGCCACTAAGGAGCAGTCAAATCACACAGTAAGTTAGTCGGAAGAGGCAACCATTATTTCACTCTTGAATGACACGTACGCAATATAAAATGGTTGATATGGAGAGAAAATAACCACTATATGTACACTAGCAGGAGCCTAAGCTACAAGCCTGCTTGCTTAGGTTGCTCACTTCACACGCATAGAACGACGGGCCTGATCCCGCAGCTGGGGGAAGGGAACAATGTTCTGCGTAGACACCGTCGACATCGGCGAGGGAGAAAACCCACAGTCGGTGCGTCCCAATCGGGGGCCACCAAGGTATGGGCCGATGCCGCGTCCCAACCGCCCTTCTAGCTACAGCCCGACGTCCCAGGTAGTCCATCTTCCTTTTGGAGCCGGCTTGCTCCACTGCCGTAGCTCCATCTCCATGTCGATCTTTCTCTACTTCTACCGGCTTCTACTTGTGATGAGTTTATGTCTCATGAACTAGTGCCAGTACTATTATTCTAATCACATTTCTTCAATATCTTTGCCATCAGGGATGCTCAGGTCGATTTTAGTGGAACTGCACAAAAGCATCGTATGATCCGAGGGTGCCAGCCGTCTTTCCTTCGACAGGTTCTACCTAGCCAGGAAATTAAATCATGTTTAGGGTTTAAGTCGTAGTGACCCCATCAGTAGTTTTTCTTTCGTACACGCTCTCACAACTTTTTTCTTTAGTTGTGAAGTAAATATTGGCTATGATATGTGAATCATTGAGATGCATCAGCATGCGTGTTAGTTTTCCTTTGTATTTGATGGAATGTTGTAACGGGGCAACCTTGGAATATGAATGAAAATGGAGTGGAAAAGTTTTCGTTTTTTCGGAGAAAAAATGGAAACGAAGAGAAACCAACGTTTCGTTTTGTTGGATCACGCCATCGAGCAAAACCAACGTTTAAATCACGTCTGTCGTGTTCGTGTCTCACCCTCCTCCACGGCTCGAACCCACACAGTCGCTCGGCATGCCACTCACCGCAAACCGAGTAGTACACCATAACTTTCCCGCCTACTTTTCGATGGATCACGCCATGGAGTACTAGCACTACTGGAAGAGATTGACGAGTTGGGGGAGGACTGCTAGCTGTAGCACGGACTCCCAAGAACTTTTTACATGCATGTTGTAGCCGGCTATTGCGACCTTTGAACGCGGAGCAGCCGCGTGCACCCGAAAGCAGCGCGGGCGACGCTCTCTCGGCCGGCGCGCCACTTCAATGCCGGCGCCAGTGAGAGGTCGCGTCCGCTCTGGCCAGGCATGAATGCGGCATTGACCGTTTCGGGCGGGAAGCACGCGCGGGTGATGAAGAGGGTTCGGGTTGGTCAGGACCGGCCGTGGCAGTGGTCCGGACGTGCGCAAACAAGAGATATTGTATGTTAATATTGTTGCGTATATAATTAACAACGTAAATAATGTGCCAGTTGGACAAATATGATTGGAGATGGAGATGGAAATGTAATTTTACATAAACACGGATATGCATGTCTATGTCTATGTGTGTGTGTGCGACGACTCTCGCGACCTAGAAGCGGGGGCGTGTTTTTGATCGAGTTTTCTTTCTTGGTACGTTAGAAAATCAGTTTGTCTAATTCACATCTAGATGTTATTTAAGGATATCACATCTAAGCTGCCACAAGTATATAATGTAGCAACAAGAAACAAAAAAAACTAGGAAAAGACCACAAACAGAGTGGACATCAACTTATATGTGACATAACTATGTCACATCTAGATGTGTCCTAGACAGACCCTTAAAAAATTGTCCGCCAGTTTTCATTTCTTTTTTCCCGGAACGCGCGTATTCTATTTAAAACCACTGCTATGGAGAGATTTTTTTTACTCCATTATAGCCTCTTGTTTGATAGAGTTTCTCGCGTCTCACTCTCTCACCCTCTCCATATCAAAACAAGATGACAGTGTCCACTCTATCTCTCTCCTCACCGGTGGTCACAGATCCAGCCGAATCCCGTCCGCTGCGGGAGGTGAGGAGGTGCAACGTTGACGTTGTCGCCGTCGGCGACGGAGGAAGCCGATGCGCACCGTCCTCTCGGAGCCGGCGCTGGCGCGGACGAAGATCCTCTGCGCCCTTGTTCGCTGCCGTCGTGTGGGCAGATACCGCCCGCCCGCCTAAATGACATCTCGCCCACCTGAGGTATAACTTCTTGTACTTGTCCAGCTCCCCAGGTCGCTGTGTGCAGGTTTTTCTTCTATGCGATTACTCCCCAACTCCCCGTGCATAGTAGCTAGGGTTCGTCGGCTGGTCCAACATCACCTACTACTATTATAGAGGAAATGCCACTCAAAAAGTTATCCTGATTTATGCCTCGGTGAATGTATACATGTTGTTTCGACAAAAAGTACATGGTGGTTGTGCGGTCATTGTCCATATGGTGGTACTACTATCACTGGTTAAATGAAGAAATGCTTTTTTTTTCTCGGGTATCCTGGTTTAGTTCTCATCAAGATAGTATGATGCTTCTGTTTGTTGGTGTACTTTTCATTAATTCTTATTGACAATTGAGATGTCGTTGCTAACCCTTTTTTATATTTTTGGAAACAGCGATGCGTGTCTCTATACCCGGGCATGTCTTCCTCGATTTTAGTGGAACTGCACAAAAATTGGATGGCCATTGTTGTTCCGCCTCACTGTCCTCTGCCACGTGGTTCTTCCTTCCTCGAGCTTGATTACTGAGAAGAAACAGACCACAGTGAGGATTTCTCGAACTTCTTAGGTGCCTCACCCTAACTTGATGCCAAATGGATGATGCATCACCACGATGACCTATCGATGCTCATGGTTGCGCCTCATGGTTGCGTCGGCTGGTGAAGCTGATCGATTTTCGAGGAAAAACAAGATGTCTTCCATCAGTGCTCTTTGCTTGTTACGCACAAAGATGATATCCTTCGTCAGTTCACCTTGGTTGCGTTGGAGACGCAGTCGTCTTTCACGCCAATTTTATCACACAATTGGCTATGAACCAAATGTTTCCTCGAAGAAGGATCGACGTTGGTACTAAGAGCATAAGTTTTGTATTGATTTCTAAGCCTTCTCACAACTTTGTCTCCAGCTCCCCTGTAATTTATTTTGTCCAGCTATTAACTTTGATTTAAAAAATGGTGTGGTCTAAAAACCCGGATGGACGTAGTAGCCCTCCATTTTTATTTACTCTGCATATTAGGTTTGACTGAAGTCAAACTTTGTAATACTTTCAAACCTTTCCGATAATTCAAATTAAATTCCTTTATTTGTACACACTCTCACACGTTTCCGATAATTTGGCGCATGTGTGGTTGTTCACTTAAGGGAGGGTAGTGTACCACATGTGAAGGACAGGAAGTGCGACCAGGATGCGTGGGCGTGGATCGTTAGTTTATCGGAAGTAGTACTAGTTTTCTTCAGTGTACATTAAATAAAGAGTTTCGTTTCGTACTTACACAATTTAAAACGATTGTTATGGAGAGAATAAGAAAACCACTCCACTATATTTGAGTCGTATACACGAGAGTACTATATGGACGCAGCTTCATTGACTTAGTGCACCTGCCTTTGGATTTACGACAGGTGGGCCCAAAATGTGGCTGGCTCACCTGTCATACAGCCAAAAGCAGGTGCAGTGAAGGCACCGGAGCTCAGTCCGTACTACAGTAATATATATATATATATATATATATATATATATATATATATATATATATATATATATATATATATATAAGGAGCCTCAACGCTTGTTCGCTAGGGTTTGCACTCTCCACACGCTCGCCGCACTACATATATGTTACACGCTGGAGGCTCAGCATTCATTTGCTAGGGTTTGCTATATTCATAGTCTCTCACCCTCTCTTCACCAGATCTAAACAAGATTGTGCTGGCCTCTTGTCTCTCTCCCCCCTCACAGCTGGTGAAGGAGGCGTCCGTATCCCGTCGCACCGGGAAGGGGAGGAGGTGCAGCGTTCACTCTATCGCCTTCGGCGAGGGAGGCAATCCTCTGCCGGCTGCGTTGTTCTCTTTCACCCATCGCCTGTGCGGGAGGGCAACCGACCCCTTCTTCCTCGCTGTCGTATGTAGTGTGGGCAGATCCGGCCTCCTGCCGCACGCCTTGCCACATCCCAACGACCCTAAGGTATAAGTTTCTTTGAAACCGTCGTTGCTCTAGATGCATGTGGATCTTTTTGATCTGTAGTCGAATCTAGGTCTTGGTTCAAAGAGGAAAGAAGGGTGCGGTGGGCTGGAGCAAGAATCTAGGACGTGGTTCAATGAGGAAAGGAGCGGCGGAAAGTAGTATAGACTGGCTATCCAGCCACTTTGTAGGTCGAAAAGGGAAAAAGGGGGTAACCCAGTACACACATCTGTAAGGAACCGATCTCTTTGTTGAAAAGGGAAAGAAACTGGGGGGTCAGGTAGTTTGTGCACGACTAGGTTTGCTGCCCTCACATAGGAAGAAGGTTCAAAGAGAACAAATATGGGACCAACGCATATATGCTGCTTGGCTACATACTCTGCATCACCCATTTATACGTGTGGACCATGGTGCTGGCATGTCCCATGCAGCTATTTTGCTGTTGTTAATCTAAGAATGCCGCCGGAAAATTGAAGCAATGCCACTGTTAAAAATAAATTACATTTTTAACGAATGTTGTTTCAAGAGAATGTCTCTGTTAATATGAATCAATGCAACCGTTTTAAATAAATGATGAATTGAAGCTATTGTATTGCTGTCTTTTCCCATTAAGTAGTGAACAAAAATGGGACCAACCCAGACATGATGCTTGTTGCTTTGTTACAACAAATTCAGCATCACCCCCTTTATAAGCCAGTAACTGATGCCACTCTCAGAATTAACTACTGATATGTTTTAAGAGAATTTCTGTGTTAATATGAATCAATGCAACCGTTTTAGAAATGCTACTGCTCTATACTTTGTTTTCCATCAGGATAAGGTAGATGCTTCTTTTTGTGGCCGCATGTTTCATCCTCCTTTATTGGCCAGTAATTTTTTTTTCTTTTTTGCCTCTTAAAACAGAGATATCTATTCAACTTGTTGTTATAGAAAACTTAAATGTCACACCGGCAACTTTGCTTGATTTCAGTGCAACTGCACAAAACTTGATTGGATTTCCTATTCGTGCTAGTAGATTCGTATTTTTATCTTGGTCGTCTCATGAAAGGTCAGTATAGGCCTTCATCCACATGATGGTGCAGTGTGCTTTGAGATGTTGTGCTACTTGTATTGGTACTGTTTTAAATAAATGATGAATTGAAGCTATTGTATTGCTGTCTTTTCCCATTAAGTAGTGAACAAAAATGGGACCAACCCAGACATGATGCTTGTTGCTTTGTTACAACAAATTCAGCATCACCCCTTTATAAGCAAGTAATTGATGCCACTCTCATAATTAACTGCTGAATCTAATTTCAAAACTGCAACACTTGTTAGGGATTGGCGGGATTACCATTTTTGTGGCCGCATGTTTCATCCTGCTTTATTAGCCAGTAATTGATTCCTTTTTTCCTCTGTTTAAACAGCGATATCTATTCAACTTGTTGCTATTGCCACATTTTGCTTCGCTACGCGAAACACTTTGCTTGATTTTAGTGCAACTGCACAAAACGAGATTGGATTTCCTATTCGTGTTGGCAGATTCGTATTTTATCGTTGTTGGTATCATGAAAGGTCAGTACAGGCCTTCATCCACATGATTGTGCAGTGTGCTTTGAGATGTTGTGCTACTTGTATTGGTACTATTTTAAATAAATGTTGAATTGAAGCTATTGTATTGCTGTCTTTTCCCATTAAGTAGTGAACAAAAATGGGACCAACCCAGACATGATGCTTGTTGCTTTGTTACAAAAAATTCAGCATCACCCCTTTATAAGCCAGTAATTGATGCTACTCTCAGAATTAACTACTGAATCTTATTTCAAAACTGCAACACTTGTTAGGGATTGGCTGGATTACCATTTTTGTGGCCGCATGTTTCATCCTCCTTTATTGGCCAGTAATTGATTCCTTTTTTGCCTCTGTTAAAACAGGGATATCTTTTCAACTTGTTGCTATTGCGACATTTTGCTTTGCTTAATTTTGGTGGAACTGCACAAAATGAGACCGGATTTCCATATATGTGTTGAGGTCTCTGTGAGATCTTCCTCACGAGTTGTTTCAAATCTTGGTCTTGAATGGTCAGTACCGACCTTCCTCCAAATTAACTACTGAATCTTAGTTCAAATCTGCAAACACTTGTTAGGGATCGGTAGGAGTACCATTTCTGTTAGGGATCGGCCGGAGTACATGTTTAAGAAATGTATTGTTCAGATAATGTCTCTGTTATTATATATCAGTTACAGACTTAGAGTGTTTTACAAATCGTACTATCCTGCTTTGTAGTTCTTTCTACATGTTTAACCAAGGTATTGTTAAGATAATGTCTCTATTAAAATGAATCAGTCACATTGTTTTAGGAATGATACCTTCTGCTTTTTCGTTCTTTATACATCTTGAAACAAGGCATTTTAAGATAATGTCTCAGTTAATATGAATGAATCACACTGACTGAGAATTGCTACTCTCCTGCTTTGTTTCCCATTAAGATAAGGTAGATCAGTAGATGTTTTTCTTTTGGGAGTACAAGTCATCAACTGTTATTTCTCAGTAATTGTTTCCCTTATACCTTTTGTTGCTTACAGGGATATCAAAATTAAAGCTCGGTTTTATTCCGACTTCGATTTTAGTTCAACTGCACAAAAGGTGCCAATGTGTCCAAGGCAAACTGCTGTATTACTGGGTCCAGTTGGTCGTTCCACTTTGCAGAAAGAAACAGTCACTGTTTGCACTACATTACAGAAGGAATGACCGAGAAGCTTTACAGAGTATTATTAGACACCGGTGACATGACTAGTCTGCAGAGACCATTGGCAATTTAACAACACATGGAGTGCCTCCACGATCATAGGCATTACATATTTTGAATGGGAAAAGCTTGTCAAAGTTTGATCATTGATGTTAGCAAGAAGCGACAGGACTCCACGATCATAGGCATTACATATTTTGAATGGGAAAAGCTTGTCAAAGTTTAATCATTGATGTTAGCAAGAAGACGTTAGTTTAATATATTGGAATTGGAAAACCTTGTCAAAATTTGCTCATTGATGTTAGCCAGAAGCGTCGAGTGTTTTTTCCTATTCCTGTGTTCAGTTTAGAAGTAGATAGTTACTCTGCTGAGATATTCCTGTGTTAAGAGTTTGTTTTGAATATTGTCTATGTAATGCCAGACCTTGTGTTTGATTGCAAAGTTGAGCTTGGAATGTTGTGACATGCGGCATCACGAGCTGTTCACCGTGCCTCCTGAGAATAATGCTTTGTGTTGTTTTGCATGTCGATCTAATGCCAGTGATTTGCTTGTTAAGAAGATCATCCTCTTCTGTTGTTTCCGTGCTTAAGAAGTTCATCGTCTGATGTTTCATTCATAGCCTATGCGACAAGTCGGTTTGGTTAGACGTGAAACCATATGATCTTCCGACCAACTCATGATATTAGGCCGTGATTGGATCGTCGTTTTCCAACCAAAACCGCTTGTAAAACTGACGCTTGTAAATTAAAGCAGATGGTCTCGGGCGAAGGCGCTTGGTTGGTCGATTTCGACTAGTAAAATATCGGAAGTACTTGACACACGATAAAAACACTGAACGACACTCGGACGATTGCTAATCCAGCCGTTAGCTGTTGTTTCAGCCTTGCCCATGGATGGCATGATACGCACGTCGTGCATGTATTGTCTGGTAATGTCGTCCATATAGCAGTGCTCATAAAATATACACTGGTCTCTCAAATTATATGCGCAACCCGTCGGTTTTACTTACAGACCTCGGGCCCTCGGTTTCATTATGCCTGTATTTTACGCATTGTTCTCGATGACAAGTAAATTACACTTGTATGTTAATACAGGTTTGAAATAAACCAGAGCTCCCAAGCGCGGCCTTACCGTTTCATGCCATCTCAGTTTCTCGAAGGTGCTCATAGGTGTCTGATGATCCTGGCTTCCAGAATGAGTAGCGGGCGCTGTATCAGACCATCCGTAGGGCCCGCGAGGCCCTCTCCGTTGTCCTTCGAGTTGTTGCGCTCGCCGTGGCGCCGAGCATTGTTAACATCGTCAACGAACATGAGGATTCAGGAGATGACTTTATTTTGACTGGATGACACTAGGGACCCACTAGGGCCATAGTCGTACGTACGCAAGTGCCTCCTTATTATGTAAAACTATATTTTTTTGCTTTCTCCTGGTTTCCTGACATCACAGTCCCACACCATTGTCAACCTATGTAGTCAATATAAACGAGAGAATTGCACAAGGTGTGGCCGACAGCTGGGACCAAGCAGCTCGAGCAGTATTGAGGAGAGCAGGGTATTAACTGGGCGGGCTGTGGCCCGTCTAGCCCAGGCCAGATATCCAGCCCAGATACTAATTTTTTCAAGATGAAATTGGCTAGCCCAGCTATACGTCTTTTTGAGGAATACCCGCTGGGATGCAAATCTTTCCTAGGAGGGATGCATTAGGCTTAACAGGAAAATGGGCTTTAAAAAATAATAAATGGGATGTAATTATAAAAACTGGGCGGTAACTATAAAAAAAATTATATTTAATCTGACTAGAAATTTCAGGATAAAATATTTCGGAGCCCATCAAAATGTGGGAAATTTTATTGAATTCTGTCTTCAACGGTTGGTTGAAATTATTAATCATTGTCCTAGCTAGAAAATGGGTTGTACTTTTAACAAACTGTAAATAGGCTGTTGTAAATTCCATTAGAATTCCAAAATGGGCTATACATTCTTACAAAAAGTAAATGGGCTATAAGTTCTTTGCCACACACTTGTGGGCCTACTAAGTGACGCGTCCCCTAAAAAAATAAGTTGATGCGTATGCAAGGCTTTGCCAACTTATTATAGTCAACACACGATTCTAGCAACAGTGGCCGTTGGATGTCTATCCAACGGATGTCGTGCTTCTTCTTCAATTTCGGATATTCTTAGCTTCGGCCGCCCAAAAAATGATTCCTCCCCCTGACATCTGGGGCGCACCGTTTCGGAGGCTGACCTATGGGCCTACTAAGTTGGAGCGTACCAAGGGCTTTGTCAACTTAGTCAATAATAAACATTTCTAGCTTCATTGACCGTACAATGTCCATCCAACGGTCGTAGTGCTTCCTCAACCTCTGGTCTTCTTGGTCCAGCCGCCCAAAGCAGCGCCGGTCGTGCCGCCTGCTCCTGCCTCCCGTGGCCGGCTGTGCTGCCACGGAGGCCTCACTGCCCCCATACTACTCCCACCGCTGGCCAGGCCATCCCTCCACTCACCCACACCCCCTGTTATTCTGTGGCGACGGTAACCTCACATCGCAGCCGAACCAGTGAACCCTCGTACCCCTCTCCGCGCAGGCTTCCACTGCTGCATCTTCCCCGGCTCCGCGGCGTCCCCTTCCTAGGCCTCGCCGTCGTCCAGACCACTGCCCTGGTGCTCTCGGCGCGGCGTGGTCAATGTGGTAAACGACCGACTTCCATCAGAAGAGTACTATACGTGGAAAGGCTGACAGCTGGGTCCAGGCGGCCGCAAGGAAGTGCCTCCTTATTACGCGCAAAATAATTATTCCTCCACCTTACAGCAGGGACCCACCGGACGGGCCACCTTATTTCGCGAAAAAAACGTTGCCCCCTTGACTGCTCGGACCCATCGGACGGGCCAGCGTATTTCGCGAAAAAACGTTCCCCCCGCTGTCAGCTCGGACCCACCGGAAGTGCCTCCTTATTACGCACAATAAAATGAATACTCCCCATGCTAGCTGGGACCCACCATGGTGGGAGGCTGACTTGTGGGCCTACTAAGTTGACTGGGATGGGGGCCTTTGTCAACTTTAGTCAATATGAACGATTCTAGCTCCAGTGACCATACGATGTGCATCCAACGGTCGTAGTGCTTCTTCAACCTCTGGTCTTCTTGCTCCAGCCGCCCAAAGCAGCGCCGGTCGTGCCGCATGCTCCTGCCTCCCGTGGTCGGTTGAGCTGCCGCGGAGGCCTCACCGCCCCCTACTATTCCCACCGCTGGACAGGGCCTGCGGCGACGGCAGCATCACACCGCAGCCGAACAGTGAACCCTCATACTCCTCTCCGCGCGCGCGGGCTTCCGCTGCCGCGTCTTCCCCGGCTCCCCGTCGTCCCCTTCCTAGGCCTCACTGTCGTCCACCGCCCTGGCGCTCTCGGCGCGGCGTGGTCAACGTGGTCAAGGAACGACTTCCATCGGACGTGGACTGTACGTGGAGAGGCTGATAGCTGGGTCCACGGCGGCAGCAAGGAAGTGCCTCCTTATTACGCGGAAAATAATGATTCCTCCACCTGATAGTAGGGACCCACCGAACGGGCCACCGTATTTCGTGAAAATAACGTTTCCCCCCTGAGTGCTGGGACCCACCAGCTACACCTTCATACGCAAGGAAGTGCGTTCGGGCAAAAAAACGATTCGCCCCCTGACTGCTGGGACCCACCAGCTACATCTTCACACGCAAGGAAGTGCGCCCGCGCAGAAAAAAGAAAACCAAAACGATTTGCCCCCCTGACTGCTGGGACCCACCGGCCCCCCGACTGTTGGGGCCCACCAGCTACATCTTCGCACGCAAGGAAGTGCGTCCGGGCAAAAAAAACGATCCGCCCCCTGACTGCTGGGACCCACCAGCTACATCTTTGCAGGCAAGGAAGTGCCTGACAGTCGGGACCCACCTGGTCGAAGCGTACGTAGTGTTGTCATTCTGGTCGCGAACGTGTACGTACATATATACTGGTGGATGTAGAGGCGCGCACGTGTCGTAGTAGAGGCGGCCAGGGTGCAAGAAAGAAAATACGGCCACATATGTGTACATACGGGCGGGGTCTCGAACGCCTACTCGCGCATACGTACGGCGAGGGCTCGTGTACATGGCTGGGTCGGAACGGAGAAACAGCGTCGTCGTCGTGTTCATGGGGAGGCAACGGAATGCTTCGTGTTCATCGGGAGGCAACGCAGCTGGGTCGGAACGGAATGCGTGGTCGTGTTCATCGGGAGGGCTTGGACGGAAGAGGCGATGGAAACGAGGCCTGGCGTACCGCACAACGGAAGAAACGGACCTCCTATGGTCGAAACGGGGGTCCTGTTGATCGGGAGGAGTGTGGCGTACGGCACAACGGAGGAAACGGACCTCCTACGGTCAAAACGGGGGTCCTGTTGATCGGGAGGGGAGTGGCGTACCGCAAACGGAGGAAACGGACCTCCTACGGTCGAAACGGGGGTCCTGTTGATCGGGAGGGGTGTGGCGTACCGCAAAATGGAGGAAACGGACTTGTGTTGGAGCGCTACAGTCGAAACGGGGGTCCTGTTCATCGGGAGGGGTATGGCATACCGCAAAATGGGACTCCACGAGATACTGTTCATCTCCACTGTCGATCCCCTCCAGCCTCCATGAGCTACTGTTCATCCACGGTTGACCTCCTCCAGCCTCCACAGGCTCCTGTTCATCGAGCCTCCACCGCGCGCTAATCCACCGGCTACTGTTCAACCACCCCTCCACCGTCTACTGTTCATCCAGCCCTCCACACCACGGGGTCCTGTTCAACCACCCCTCCACGGGCACCCCTTCACCGTCTACTGTTCATCCTGCCCTCCACGGGGTGGTCCTGTTCATCCAGCCCCAACCGGCTCGATCCATCAGGGTCCTGCTCATCCAGAGGCAACACCACGGGGTCCTGTTCATCCACCCCCACCGGGAACTGTTCATCCACCCCCCCCCCCGCAACGCTCACTCTTCATCCAGAGGCAGCATCGATCGGCTTCAGTTAGCAACAGTAGCCAAGGAATCGCTCGATCGGCTTCAGTTAACAGCCATCGATCGATCGCTCGGGTTCAGTAATGTGCAGCCTGCAGTGCAATCGCTCGGGTTCAGTTAGAACCCAACGCCTCGCTCGGGTTCAGTTAGAGCCAACGCCTCGCACACACGCGCGTACGTGTACGAGAGAAACGCGCATCGCTCGGCCCCCGACCTCCCACCGTAACCGGGAACTCCCCAAAATTTTCCTCCCCCTCGCTTCTACCACCGTTTTTTCCGTCATGGACGGCCCAAAGAATGTCATGCAGCTGCGTCTCCGGCCCGCCCAGGATGAAAATCCCATTTTCTGTCATGATTTTTTGTCATAGAAGTAGGAGCCCACCACATCTATGATGATACCGGGTTTTGTCACAATTATCGTCATAGAAGTGTCATATGTATGACAGAAAAAAATTCGT
Organism: Aegilops umbellulata; assembly: GCA_032464435.1. Lineage (NCBI taxonomy): Eukaryota > Viridiplantae > Streptophyta > Magnoliopsida > Poales > Poaceae > Aegilops > Aegilops umbellulata. Next base: position 98,289,751 of record CP136055.1, read on the forward strand.
TTGGCCCAAAATGTCAAGGATGTGTCTTTTTTTTGTAGTGTCTGCAAATCACTGCGTCCCTCTACGAAGGGACTATCTATTTACTTTTATGTTGTGTCATCACCTTCTAAAATAAGCGCCAGAACCTGAGAGCACTACTGTCATGCTTATGCATTGTGTTTAGCTAATGCTGGGTGCATCATGACAGGATCTTTTCTACCATGAAGTACAATGCTTAGTCGCTCCTTGAACTTTGGAGGTGCTCTGCATATGTTTTGCGGTCTCAGAAAGGGCTAGCGAGATACCACTATTGTCATATTATATCATGGTTGTTTTGACAACATGTTGCTGTTTGAGATATCTTATTATTGCTCGCTAGCTGATTATGTCATTGATATGAGTTAATATAATTTTTAAAAGTTATTGTCGGCATGGTTAGTTATAATGTTGGCTGAAAACCTGGGTGCTGTTTAAGCTTATTTATGCAAACAAGAGCAAAAGAGTTCGTAAAAGTTTTTCTTTTTCACTTTCAGTTTATCAACTGAATTGCTTGAGGACAAGCAAAGGTTTAAGCAGAACTACAATGGTGTTGTTTTGTGCAAAAATAAAATTTCTCGGAATGGAACGAAACTTTGTGAGGATTTTTTATACAATAAATAAGAATTTCTGGAGCCAAGATCCACCGGAGGGGGGCACCTCGGTGGGCACAACCCACCAGGGCGCGCCCCCCTCCTGGCGCACCCAGGTGGGTTGTCCCCACCTGGTGGCCCCGCAGACCCTGAAACCGACGCTATAAAATCCTATTTTCCAGAAAAAATCAGAGAGAAAGAATTACCGCGATCCACGAGACGGAGCCACCGTCACCTCATGTTCTTCATAAGTAGGCCAGATTTGGAGTCCGTTTGGGGCTCTAGAGAGGGGGATCTTCGTTCTTTGTCATCACCAACCCTTCTCCATCGCCAATTCCATGATGCTCCCCATCGGGAGTGAGTAATTCCTTCGTAGGCTCGCTGGTCAGTGAGGAGTTGGATGAGATTCATCATGTAATCGAGTTAGTTTTGTTAGGGTCTGATCCCTTGTATCCACTATGTTCCAAGATTGATGTTGCTATGACTTTGCCATGTTTTATGCTTGTCACATTTGGCCTGGGTGCCATGAATTCAGATCTGAACTGTTTATGTTATCACCATTATATCCATGTTCTAGATCCGATCTTGCAAGTTATAGTCACCTACTACGTGTTATGATCCGGCAACCCCGGAGTGACAATAGTCGGGACCACTCCCAGTGATGACCGTAGTTTGAGGAGTTCATATTTTCACCGTGTGTTAATGATTTTTCCGGTTCTCTAGTAAAAGGAGGCCCTAATATCCCTTAGTTTCTAGTAGGACCCCGCTGCCACGGGAGGGTAGGACAAAAGATGTCATGCAAGTTCTTTCCATAAGAACGTATGACTATTTGCGGAATACATGCCTACATTATATTGATGAACTGTAGCTAGTGCCGTATCGCCCTAGGTTATAACTGTCTCATGATGAATGTCATCCAACAAGTTACCGATCCAATGCCTACGAATTTATCCTATATTGATCTTGCTAAGTTACCACTACTGATGTTACTGTTGCACTTGCTACAAAATTACTTCTATCACTGTTACCGTTACCATTGCTGCTACTACTATTATCAAAACTATCATACTACTTTGCTACTGATCACTTTGCTGTAGATAATTAATCTCCAGGTGTGGTTGAATTGACAACTCAGCTGCTAATACCTTCAAATATTATTTGGCTCCCCTTGTGTCGAATATACAAATTTGGGTTGAATAGTCTACCCTCGAAAACTGTTGCGATCCCCTATACTTGTGGGTTATCATAGACGAGGATGTCATGTCGCACGCACAACTGGGCGACGACAACCTTCTGATCGTGCCCGGCACGACCGATGGTGTACTCGAGGTCGAAGCGGACCACTTGGTACTTGTCCTCGGCAAGGAACTGCTCCATAGTTTGGATGGAGCTCTCCACTGAGATTGGATCATTCGTGTACACCACCTAGAGGGCCTTCCCCTCACGTGGGTGTCCACTACGTGATGCGTGGTGAACTGCCCGCCATTGTCGTCGTCGGCCACTGGGAGCGCCATGGGAGCCATGGGGAGCGCCATTGGAACCGCTGGATGTCCTCTCTGTATGTGTCGTCGTGGATGTGCTTATTGTGTCGTGTGACGCGAGAGATGAAGGTAAATGGCTGCGGGAATAAAAGGGGGTCGATCGGCCTGGATTCTCGGCGCGTCCGCATGGCAGTTTTTGTAGCGGGTAACTGCATTGTCGCGCCGCGCCCAGCACAACCGCATGCACACGAACGTGCACCGGCCCCAAACACTGGCAGCACGCGTGGAGGGACGAGGGCAGAGCACCCGGAGGGACGCGATAGCAGAGCGCGTGGCGGCCGCCTCAAGCGCAAGCATCCACACGCATAGAGCAGTTTGATATGTCTCCAACGTATCTATAATTTTTTATTGTTACATGCTATTATATTATCAATCTTGGTTGTTTTATAATCATTTTATAGTCATTTTATATCATTTTTTGGTACCAACCTATTGACATAGTGCCAAGTGCATGTTGTTGTTTTCTGCATGTTTTCTACATCACAGGAAATCAATACCAAACGGAGTCCAAATGGACCGAAACTTCACGGAGATTTTTATGGACCAGAAGACACCCAATGGGCCAAGGCAGCGCCTGGGGGTGCTTCGAGGGGAGCACAACCCACCAGGGCGCTCCAGGAGGCCCAGGCGCGCCCTGGTGGGTTGTGCCCACCTCGGGTGCCCCCCGGGACCGCCTCTTTGCTCTATAAATACCCCAATATTCCAGAAACCCTAGGGGAGTCGATGAAAATCAATTCCAGCCGTCACACAGTCCAGAACCAACAGATCCAATCTAGACACCATCACGGAGGGGTTCACCACTTCCATTGGTGCCTCTCCGATGATGCATGAGTAGTTCTTTGTAGACCTTCGGGTCCGTAGTTAGTAGCTAGATGGCTTCCTCTCTCTCGTTTGATTCTCAATACAATGGTCTCTTGGAGATCCATATGATGTAACTCTTTTTGCGGTGTGTTTGTTGGGATCAGATGAACTTTGAGTTTATGATCAGATCTATCTTTTTATATCCATGAAAGTTATTTGATTTCATTGATCTCTTATATGCATGATTAATTATAGCCTCATATTTCTTCTCCGATATTTGGTTTTTTTGCCAACTTGATCTATTTATCTTGCAATGGGAAAAGGTGCTTTGTAGTGGGTTCGATCTTACGGTGCTTGATCCTAGTGACAAAAGGGGAACCGACATGTATGTATCATTTCTACTAAGGATAAAATGATGGGGTCTATCTCTACATAGATAGACCTTGTCTACATCATGTCATCGTTCTTATTGCATTACTCTGTTTCCCCATGAATTTAATACACTAGATGCATGATGGATAGCGGTCGATGTGTGGAGTAATAGTAGTAGATGCAGGCAGGAGTCGGTCTACTAATCTTGGACGTGATGCCTATATAATGATCATTGCGTGGATATCTTCATGATTATTTGAAGTTCTATCAATTGCCCAATAGTAATTTGTTTACCCACCGTTCGCTATTTTTCTCAGGAGAAGCCACTAGTGAAACCTACGACCCCCGGGTCTCTTTCTCATATTATTTGCCTTTGCGATCTACTTTTCCTTTACTTTTATTTTCAGATCTATTAAACAAAAAATACAAAAATACCTTGCTGCAATTTATTCTTATTTATTTTATTTGGCATTCGATCTATCAATCTACTACAATTTATTTCACGTCTGTTTGCCTATCTTGGGGCGCCGCTACACGAAAGAGATCGACAACCCCTTTTACACATCGGGTTGCGAGTATTTGTTATTTATGTGCAGGTGCTGTTTACATTGTGTTGCTTCGTTCTCTTACTGGTTCAATAACCTTGGTCTCATAACTGAGGGAAATACCTACTACCGTTGTACTGCATCATCCCTTCCTCTTGGGAAATACCGACGTAGCTTCAAGCCACATCAAAAGGAATTTCTAGCACCGTTGCCGGGGAGGATCTTCAACATATACCAGGTTCCTAATCACAAATCTCATCTCCTCGCAATTTACATTATTTGCCATTTTTCCTCTCGTTTTCCTCTCCCCCACTTAACAAAAATTTGCCGTTTTATTCGCCCTCTTTTTCGTTCGCCATCTTCTTGCAGGATCTTTAGTGCAATCTTGTTGCGTAGTCATCATGATTGAAGAGAACACTAAGTTGTGTGATTTCTCAAATACCAACAACAATGATTTTATTGGCACTCCGATTGATCCTCCCTCCACTAGTGCAGAGTCTTGTGATATTAATACTGCTTTGCTGAATCTAGTTATGAAAGATCAATTTTACAGTACTCCTAAGAGGATGTCGTGTCCCATCTTAATACCTTTGTGGAATAATGCGATATGCAAAAGAAAAAAGATGTGGACAATGATGTTGTGAAGACGAAATTATTTCCGTTTTCTTTGCGTGATTCTACAAAAATTTGGTTTTCTTTTTTGCCTCGCAATAGTATCGATTCTTGGAATAAGTGCAAAGATGCTTTTATCACTAAGTATTTTCCGCCCGCAAAAATTATTTCCCTTAGAAGCCAGATCATGAATTTCAAGCAACTTGAACATGAGCATGTTGCACAATCATGGGAAAGGATGAAAATGATGCTAAGGAATTGCCCAACTCATGGGTTAAATCTTTGGATGATCATACAAAAAATTTATGCGGGATTGAATTTTGTTTCTCGTAATGTTTTAGATTCCTCCGCGGGTGGTACTTTTATGGAAATTACTTTGGGTGAAGCCACCAATTTGCTTGATAATATTATGGCAAATTATTCGCAATGGCATACCGAAAGAGCTCCTACTAGTAAAAAAATTAATTGAGTTGAAGAAATTTCTTCTTTGAGTGAAAAAGTTGATGTCTTATGAAATTGGTTGCTAGAAAAAGTTCTCCTATTGATTTTAATGATATGCCTTTGTCTACTTTGATTGAGCAAAATAGTGATGCTGTAGATGTGAATTTTATCTCTCGAAATAATCTCAATAACAATGCTTATAGAGGTAATTTTAGTCCTAGGCCTTTTCCTAGTAATTCCTCTAATAATTATGGTAATTCCTCTGGAAATCAATCTTATAATCATAATAGGAACACCTCTGATCTTTAGAATAACATTAAAGAATTTATCAACACGCAAAATATTTTCAACACTACCATAGAAGAAAAGTTGAATAAGATTGATGATTTGTCTAGAAGTGTTGATAGAATTTCTCATGATGTGGAAAATGTCAAGATGAAAATTTTTGTGCCTAAGGTTGATGAATCAATTAAAGCTCTTTATGTTTCTAAAGTAAGAAAACAACCTCTAATAATTATGATTAAAGTAAGAAAACAACCTCTATGCTTAGAGCTAAAAGATAATTTTTAGAAAAAGCGTTTTCTAGTGATTACTTTCGCAAATGAAGATCTTAAAATGATTGGTGTTTCCTCTTTTGATTCCTTTTTTAGTAAAGTTAAGATTGATAAGAAGGGACTGGAGAAGATTCAACTTAAGCTAGAAGGCGTCCCGATAATTCGGAGGGTGAAAATCTTGTTGAGTAAATTGATTAAAGTGGGTTTGAAGAGGTCAAAACTTTAACTAGTGATGTGCCCACTCTTTTGGATTACAAAGATTTTAATTATGATAGTTTCTCTTTGATTGATTGTATTTCTTTGTTGCAATCCATGATAAATTCACCCCATGCTTATGAGCAAAATAAAGCTTTTACTAAACATATTGTTGATGCTATGATGAAAGCTTTTGAAGAAAAATTGGAATTAGAAGTTTCAATTCCTAGAAAATTACATGATGAATGGGAACCTACTATCAAATTCAAGATTAAAAATTATGAGTGTTTTTCTTTGTGTGACTTGGGTGCTAGTGTTTCTACAATTCCGGAATCTTTATGTGATGTGCTTGGTCTTACCGATATTGAAGGATGCTCTTTAAATTTGCACTTGGCGGATTCTACTATTAAAAAGCCTATGGGAAGAATTAATGATGTTCTTATTCTTGCAAATAGGAATTATGTTCCCATAGACTTTATTGTTCTTGATATTGATTGCAATCCGTCTTGTCCAATTATTCTTGGTAGACCGTTTTTACGCACTATCGGTTCCGTGATTGATATGAAAGAAGGCAATATTAAGTTCCAATTTCCTTTAAGGAAGGGTATGGAAAACTTCCCTAGAACAAGAATTAGGCCACCATATGAATCAATCATGAGGGCATCTTATGGATCTCGAAACAAAGATAAAAAAACTTAGATCCTTGCTTTATGCCTAGCTAAGGGCGTAAAACATAACGCTTGTTGGGAGGCAACCCAATGAATACAATTTGTTTTTGCTTTTTGCTTTCTGTTCTTGAGTGTTTGCACAATTATGCTACTGTTATGATTGTGTTTTGGTCAATGTTTGTGCCAAGTAAAGCATTTAGGATCTTCTTGGGCGATAGTTGTTTGATCTTGCTGAAAAAACAGAAACTTTTGCGCTCACATAAACAATTCTCATTTTTTACCAGAGCGTGATAAAATACCAACTATTTTTGCAAAAGATCAATATACAAATTTCTCAGGTCGTCCTAATTTTTCAGAATTTATGGAGTTTTAGAAGTATTCGAAATATCCAGATTGCTACAAACTGTTCCGTTTTTTGACAGATTCTGTTTTCTTTGCGTTGTGTGCTTGTTTTAATGGTTCTATGGTTTTCTTTTGATGAGTTTTTGCCATAGAAAAGTTGGAGTACAGTACATATAATTCAAGAACAAAATATGAATTGGTTTTCTATAGTACTTATATTAGTGATTTTCTTTCTTATACTAACGGATCTCACGGAGGTTTTGTTGAGTTTTGTGTGATTGAAGTTTTCAAGTTTTGGGTTATCTTACGATGGATGAAGGAATAAGGAGTAAGAAGTGCCTAAGCTTGCGGATGACCCGGCATCTCAAGCTATTATCCAAAATAGAGCAAGAAACTAAGCATGGGGATGCCTCGAGTGGCATCCCCTCTTTCTTCTAACGACCATCGGTATTTTACTCGAAGCTATATTTTTATTCGTCACATACATGTGTTTTGCTTGGAGCATCTTGTGTTTTTCTTGGAGCGTCTTGTATGATAAGATTCTTTACTTGTTTTAATTTGTGTTTTAAGTCTTGATTCCTTGCTGGGCACACCTATTTGAGAGAGCCAAAATTATTTCATGACTTGTTAGAATTGCTCTCTTTGCTTCACTTAAATTTTTATGAGCTATGGACTTGCTCTAGTGCTTCACTTATATCTTTTTGAGCATGGTGTTCTTGTATTTTTGAAGAAATGCTCTATTGGTTCACTTAGATTTATTTGAGAGTTAGTAAAATTTTCAAGAAATTCTCTCTTGCTTCACTTAAATTAATTTGAGAGAAAGAAATATTATGCTCATGATCTTCACTTATATTTGTTTGAGCTTATCAAAAGCAACATATGAAAATTAGTTCCAAAGTGATAGATATCCAAGAAGGATATGATAAAAACTTCCATGAAGATCATTGGACAAAATAAACTTGATTCTTAGTAATAGTTTTGAGATATGATGATGTGATATGTGAGTCATGTTGATGAGTAATTATGCTTTAGTAAGAATATTGGTGTTAAGGTTTGTGATTCCCTATGCAAGCACGAAAGTCAATAATTATGCAATGAAATTATATCCAACTTGTGGTGCATTATTCGGTGTTAATTATGCTTAATGCTCGCTTATGAGATTATTCGTTTCTTGGTTGGTCGCTTCTCAATCTTTTGCTAGCCTTCATTTTGCACTAAGTATGATCACTACTTGTGCATCCAAAAACCTTTAAACCAGTTATTCCACATGATTCCACTATTTATACCTATATGCGGTATTCTTTTTCCGTTCTAAGCAAATTTGTATGTGCCATCTCTAATTTTCAAAATAAACTTCTCTTTTGTGTGTTCATACCGCTCGCGGAGCGGTGAGGGGTGGCTAATATTTTCCATGCTAGATGTGTTGTTCTCGCAATGAGTGTTTATTCACTTGTCATTGCATGAGAGTAAGGCAAAGGTATTAGGGATGCCTAGTCCCGAAATGAAAAATGAATCTACTTTATGTTGTCAAATAATAAATTCCTTGGAAAGTGTTGGTATGGAAGGCACCCATGGATACGGTTAGCCATGGAAAGTAAAAGTATGGTGGAAAAAGGAACAAACTTTAATTTCTGTTTGGGAATCGCCTATGATATATCTAGCATGGAAAGTGTTGGGAACTCTAAGTCGTTTTCATTGGTGGAAAAGGCATACCTCCCAAAATGTTTTTACCTCTATATTTTCGCCTTTGAGCTCTGGCACCTCTACAAATCCCTACTTCCCTCCGCGAGGGCCTTTATTTTACTTTATGCAATTTTTATTTTGAATTTGAGTATCCATCTTCTCTTATAAAGCACCAACTAGGAGGCACTATAATCGTACTTGAGCATTGGGTGTAGTTAATATGCGAGTATGTTTCATGAATGTATCAATGATTGAGCTTGATGGGCTAGGGATAACTTATTTTAGCATTGATATTTTGAAAGATATGGTTGCTTGTTGGTATGCTTGAGTATTTAAGTTATCATATCAAAACTAGACTATTGCTTTGAACAATATAAAAGTCCAAATGTCCATGCTATAAAGAAAAGAATATGAGATGACATGTTAGGCAGCGTTCCACATCAAAAATTCTTTTTTTATCACTTACCTACTCCAGGACGAGCAGGAGTTAAACTTGGGGATGCTGACACGTCTCCAACGTATCTATAATTTTTTATTGTTCCATGCTGCTATATTATCAATCTTGGATGTTTTATAATCATTTATATTCATTTTATATCATTTTTGGTGCTAACCTATTGACATAGTGCCAAGTGCGAGTTGTTGTTTTCTGCATGTTTTTTACATCACAGGAAATCAATACCAAACGGATTCCAAATGCAGCGAAACTTCACGGAGATTTTTATGGACCAGAAGACACCCAATGGGACAAGGCAGCGCCTGGCAGGTGCTCCGAGGGGAGCACAACCCACCAGGGTGTGCCAGGAGGCCCAGGCGCGCCCTGGTGGCTTGTGCCCATCTCGGGTGCCCCCGGACCACCTCTTTGCTCTATAAATACCCCAATATTCCAGAAACCCTAGGGGAGTCGACAAAAATCAATTCCAGCCGCCGTAGAGTCCAGAACCACCAGATCCAATCTAGACACCATCACAGAGGGGTTCACCACTTCCATTGGAGCCTCTCCGATGATGCGTTAGTAGTTCTTTGTAGACCTTCGGGTCCGTAGTTAGTAGCTAGATGGCTTCCTTTCTCTCGTTTGATTCTCAATACATTGGTCTCTTGGAGATCCATATAATGTAACTCTTTTTGCGGTGTGTTTGTTGGGATCGGATGAACTTTGAGTTTATGATCAGATCTATCTTTTTATATCCATGAAAGTTATTGGAGTTTCTTTGATCTCTTATATGCATGATTGCTTATAGCCTCATACTTCTTCTCCGATATTTGGTTTTTTAGCCAACTTGATCTATTTATCTTGCAATGGCAAGAGGTGCTTTGTAGTGGGTTCGATCTTACAGTGCTTGATCCTAGTGACGGAAGGGGAACCGACAAGTATGTATCGTTGCTACTAAGGATAAAACGATGGGGTCTATCTCTACATAGATAGATCTTGTCTACATCATGTCATCGTTCTTATTGCATTACTCCGTTTCCCCATGAACTTAATACACTAGACGCATGCTGGATAGCGGTTGATGTGTGGAGTAATAGTAGTAGATGCAGGCAGGAGTTGGTCTACTAAACTTGGACGTGATGCCAAATTAATGATCTTTGCATGGATATCGTCATGATTATTTGAAGTTCTATCGGTTTACCCACCATTTGTTATTTTTCTCGAGAGAAGCCACTAGTGAAACCTACGGCCCTCGGGTCTCTTTCTCATATTATTTGCCTTTGCGAACTACTTTTCCTTTTCTTTTATTTTCAGATCTATTAACCAAAAATACAAAAATACCCTGCTTCAATTTATTCTTATTTATTTTATTTGGCGTTCGATCTATCTATCTACTACAATTTATTTCACGTCTGTTTTCCTATCTTGGGGCGCCGCTACCGAAAGGGATTGACAACCCCTTTTACACGTCGGGTTGCGAGTATTTGTTGTTTGTGTGCAGGTGATGTTTACGTTGTGTTGCTTGGTTCTCCTACTGGTTCGATTACCTTGGTCTCATAACTGAGGGAAATACCTACCGCCTCTTACCTGCATCATCCCTTCCTCTTTGGGGAAATACCGACGTAGCTTCAAGCCGCATCACAGTTGAACACGCAGGAAATGGTCGCCTACAAGCCGGCCGACAGTTGCGTCACTATGTAGAGAGAGGCCGTGTATGTACTACTAACTTCTGTCTTGGTCTATAGTCCCCTTTATATTTTGTGCCATACTTTGCCCTCAAATTTAACCAACAAATGTTAATGCATGTTATAAAACTTATATAATTGGAAAGTATGTTCAAATACGAATCCAACTATATAATCTTTGGCGACATGCATTGGTAATTTATTAGTTAAATCCTACTTATAAACCAGGACGGGGGTATAGTAGGTAAATTAAATGGCAAACATTTTTTTATTAATTGTATGTGTACGTGGCCTTTCGTCGTCCTCTCACACGTCTTGTCACCCTGCTGCCACAGGTGGCTTACAACGCAAGCTTGCACAGCGCGCGGGGGCGTTCTTTTGGCCAAACGGTGGCGCCAATGAATCATCGGTGAGACCATTCCTGCTCAACCTTGATGGTTCCCGAGCAAGCTTCCCGCCCGACTCGGTGAAATCCCCCAAAATCCCAATGCTTACCAGCCTACTATATAAACCCTCACGACCGGCGAGTCCTCCATCGCATTTTCCCCTCCCTCCCTATAGCTTATATCGTCTGCTTCTCCCACAATTGCCAATGGCACCGGTCCGTCATCATCGCTCAGCCACTCCGCCGTCATCAGAGGACAACTCCAGCTAGGAGGCTACAACGCGGCGATGGCGCAGTCCCCGGCATAGTTTAGTGCGCGTAGCGTCCCTGTTGGGTGTGCGCGGAATATCCACCACACGCTCCGTCACCGCTGCCCGTTAGTAGTTGTTGCCGGCCGCTGTTGCCGCGACACCACCGGCGAAATCCAGGGCCATCGCCCACTCCGCCGTCGCCGCCCAAAGACGGGAGGTGGCCATCGTGGCCGCCACCCCACATCCATCCTCCGTGGCCATCACCCGCTCTTCCACCGCGGCCCGAAGGCGGGAGGTGGTGGTCGTGGCCGCGAGCCCACCGTCGACCACCAGGGTCACCACCCGCTCCGCCACCGCCACCTGAAGGCGTGAGGCGTATGCCCACACGTGCGTCAGCGACCTTGCGCACTACACTGAGTTCCCGCGGGAGGAGGAGGAGCGCCTCGTCAAGCACGCAAAGAGCCTTACCGCCGCCATGGTCGCGGCACACGCCGCCTCATAGGCGAGGTATCAGGAGATCTACGAGGAGGACCACCGCTTCAAGAGGGGTCATCTGGAGCGGCAGAGGGTGTTCGAGGTGAGCATCGCTGAAGGTGCGGCAGCTGCAGACACCATATTGCAATTTTCCAGCTCGTCGGTAGGCTCCTCCTCCGCCGCCTCTTACTGATCGCGCTCGGCAGAGGAGAGGCTGCAGGAAGTAGTACAAAGCAACTCGGTAGTAGTAGTACTTAGGGGCTATTTTGTTCAGTTCATCTGACTATAAATGTGGTGGAACTGTAGAACGTACTTAAAATTAGCTAGTATATAAAGTAGAACTAGCTATTTCTGTACGTGGTTGGGAACAATTGGTGAAAAGTTTGGTCGGTTCAGCTGTCGAGTTGAACTGTTTGTATAAAGAACGAATGCTTAATCTATAAATGAAATCTATGCTTGATTACTAAATTTTAGTTGCAAAAATTAGATACTGCTAGTGATTTTTAGCTTCATATTTTGACAAATCACAGTGTTACAAGGTTGACAAATGGCAATGTTACTAGATCAACAAATGTCAATCTTTCCAGTTTGACAAATGGCAACATACCCAATATGCCAGATGCAAATCTTACCAAATTGTTTGTAAGTGGTTGCACACGGGTCATCCAAAAGAACCGTTTGCGTTGAAGAGATGCACAAATCCTGCTCTCACTTTGCATACGGGTGTTCTATCTAAAATGTTTGCGATCAAGAGCTGCACAAATCCTGCTCGGCACATTTTCCCTTGGCTTCCTGGGGAAGCAGTCGGTTTGCATACAGGTGTTCTAACTAAAACATTTGCGATGAGTGTTTTATATTTAAAACCATTGATGTTTTTTTCAAAAGAAAATCGTTTGATGAGTTTGTACATTAAGAGAGAAAAACTCAAGTTCGCTCAAACCATATCTTTCATTCAGTCATACTGCGAATTTATATCCATATGATTGAGATACGGTATCAAACCCAAGAAAAAAACTATTTCCGATGGCAGCGGACGCGGCGTGCCGCGTCGTCGTTCTCGTTGTCATCCTCTGGGACGCCGTTGTTGAAGTCTTCAATGTAGCATAGAATGTTCTTCACTTGTAAATCAAACATCATGTCGTTGCGCGATTGACGGGCGGGGCACGGGAGGATGGCAGTTGGCGGTGCTGAGAGGTAGCGGTCGACGATGGCGTCCCATGTCGCTAAGGGGGAGCGCGCATGAGGATGGGCGTGGCGGGGGCAGCCAAACGCATGGGGACCGGCACCACAGTGGGTGGAGGGGCGCGCACGGGCGCTGGCGCTGGCAAGTACATGAGCTCGCGCGGGTCTGCGGAGACCTCGCTGACGCCTGCGGCTTCCATCTGTGAGATAGTGCTCGGCGACCAGCCAGTCAATGGTACGGGGATGGTCGCTAGCGCGGGCGTGGGGATGGGAGCGGGGGCAGCAACCGCCGCGGCCAGCTCGTTCTGGGCCATGCCCATGAGGCCCCATTCCTCCTTATTTCCTATCTCCTCCGGCTCGGAGTCGACTTCACCAAACTTGAAGACTAGTGGCTGATGATCCTTCTGCACCATGGCATTGGTGGAGGTCTGCGGGAGGGAGGGGAATGGGAGACAACAGTAAGGCCGCCCGTATTAAGCAGCGGCTCGGGCGCCATTGATGGAGAGGAAGGCAGGCAGCCATGGAAGTCAAAGGGCTCACTTTCCTGTGAGCCTGCGCAGCGTATAGCTTGCACGCTTCCCGGTGCGCCTGCGCATTGGAGGACAGCTTGCACACATCTCGGTCAGCCTGCGCACCGGACTGCGCTCGCATGCCTCCTGTTCAGTCAAGCAGTTGTCCACATGGCACCTCCTATAGCCATTAAAATGAAGACACATGGCGTCACGTGAATGGTTTACATAACACACACGATTTGAATTATACAAATATTTGCAATGTTAGATTGGCAGCTATTTGTTTCAAAGTGCCTTTGTTCGTTGTTATTCGAGTGCGCCTTCTCTCAAAATGGACACGAAAAATACCACAGCATGTAGGGTGCCATTCCATGATAGCATGCCAGGTTTCAAGAATTTCAGATGAGTTTTGGATTTGCTAGAATTTAAAAACAAAGTATCTCAACGTTTTGCCGGCAATCAACGGTGCCCTGGTGTTTGAAATTCATTCCCATTTCTTGCATGGGACCTAAGCATGCATCCAGGGAAAAAGATTTGATTTTTCAACCAATTTATATGCACTAGAGCATGTGCATGTAGTTCAAATTTGAATTATGCACATAAAATGCCTAGAAAACCCATTTAATGTATAAAAATGTCCAAACGAACCCCAAAATATTCCAAAATTTAACACAACACTCCTGTTGTTCTATGTTGACACTAGAATTTTTTTGAAAGCAATAAGAGGCAGTGGATATCGTTGCGTCCCCAAAGGTGGCACGTTCCCTACCGAAACCATCAGGCTTGTTGTGAGAAGCTCTGGTTTGTGAGAAACTTATACCCAAACCTGCCCCAAATGGGACAAAAAATTTACCACGGCATGTTGATGCCGCTCCATGATAGCATACCAAGTTTCATGAATTTCAGACAAGTTTTGGATTTACTAGAATTTAAAAACCAGCTATCTCAATGTTTGCGGCCGAGTGACGGGGGCAAGGTGTTTGAGATTCATTCCCATTTCTTGCATGGGACCTAAGCATGCAACCATGGACAAGGATTTGAATTTTCAACCATTTTAGATGCATTAGAGCATGTGCACGTAGTCCAAATTTGAATTATGCACATAAATGCATTGAATTTTCAATTAATGCATAAAAATGTCCAAACAAACCCCAAAAAATCCCAAAACTTGACACAACACTCCTGTTGTTCTATGTTGACACGAGATATTTTTTGAAAGCAATAAGAGGCAATGGATATCATTCCGTCCCCAAAGGTGGGACGTTCCCTATTGAAACCATCATGCTTGTTGTGAGAAGCTCTGCTTTGTGAGAAGCATATACCCAAACCTGCCCCAAATGGGACAAAAAATTTACCACGACATGTTGATGCCGCTCCATGATAGCATGCCAAGTTTCATGAATTTCAGACGAGTTCGGATTTGCTGGAATTGAAAAACCAGGCATCTCAACATTTTGCCGGCAATCAACAGTGCCCTGGTGTTTAAAATTCATTCCCATTTCTTGCATGGGACCTAAGCATGCACCCAAGGACACAAATTTGATTTTTCAACCAATTTATATGCACTGGACCATGTGCGGGTAGTTCAAATTTTAATTGTGCACATCAAATTCCTAGAAAACCTAGTTAATGTATAAAAATGTCCAAACAAACCCCGAAAAAATCCAAAACTTAACACAACACTCTTGTTGTTCTATGTTGACACTAGAAATTTTTTGAAAGCAATAAGAGGCAATGGATATCATTTCGTCCCCAAAGGTGGCATGTTCCCTACCGAAACCATCAGGCTTGTTGTGAGAAGCTCTGGTTTGTGAGAAGCTTATACCCAAACCTTCCCCAAATGGGAAAAATATTTTGCCACGGCATGTTGATGCCGCTCATTGATAGCATGTCAAGTTTCATGAATTTTGGATTTACTAGAATTACAAAAGCAAGTACGTTGATGTTTGCCGGAGAGCCACGGTGTCGTGGTGTTCGAAATTCATCCCCATTTCTTGCATGGGACCTAAGCATGCAACCAGGGACACGGATTTGAATTTTCAACCAATTTAGATGCATTAGAGCATGTGCATGTAGTTCAAATTTGAATTATGCATATAAATGCATTGAAAACTCAATTAATGTATAAAAATATCCAAACGAACCCCGAAAATTTCCAAAAATTAACACAACACTCCTGTTGTTCTATGTTGACACTAGGAAAAAATTGAAATCAAGAAGAGGCAACGGATATCGTTTCGTCCAAAAAGGTGAAACATTCCCTACCGAAACCATCACACTTGTTGTGAGAACCTCTGGTTTGTGAGAAGCTTATACCCAAACCTACCCCAAATGGAACAAAAAAATTACCGCCACATGTCGGTGCCACTCCATGATAGCATGCCAAGTTTCATGAATTTCGAACAACTTTTGGATTTACTAGAATTACAAAAGCAAGTACGTCGACATTTGCCGGAGAGCCACGGTGTCGTGGTGTTCAAAATTCATACCCATTTCTTACATGGGGCATAAGCATAAACCCACGGACACATATATGATTTACAACCCATGTTGGTACACCAGAGCATGTGCATGTAGTTTAATTTTGAATTGTGCACCTGAAATGGCTAGAAAACCAATTTAATGTATAAAATGTCCAAACGAACCCTCAAAAAATCCAATTCTTTTACGACACATATAGTTGCATGTTCACTGCAGATAAAAGTTCTAGCAATTCAAACACCGTCCATTGTCCTTGTGACCCCATTATGTAATTCAAATCAAAATGAAAAATCAAGTAGATCCCACACATTTTATTATCACCAACCGTGTGAGATGCAGTACAAAATATCCTGGAGCACCGTCGGTGTATAGTGCGCCTATGGCTTACGCGAGAAGGCGTGTCGGCTACAGTCCACAGCCGGCATGTCAAGCACACTAGCTCGCTCCCCAAATATCATTTCACTGTTCAATCATCGCCGATGAAAGATGGGGACATGGACCCGCGTCGTGAGGGCAACTTTGGCGGCCCACTCCGGCGAGAGCGCGGCCGCAGCCGCCATGCGCGCGCTAACAAGGTGCATGAGCGCAGCCGCAATCTGCGACTGGGCGGCCAAGGCAGCCCAAACGGCTGCTGTTGCTTCTCAGGTGGCGGCAACAACATCTGCCTCGGGGATAGCAACTGGCGAGAGAGGCACATCAGCTGTCCGTTCCGCAGCGGTGGCCTTAGCCCTGATGGAGGCCGCCCATGACCATGTCGAGGCCGCCCACGCCCAGCTCGTGGCGGTCACCGCACAAATTGAACAAGGCTTCTCCGAAATCGGTCGCCAACCCACGACTGAAGAGTTGGCAATCGCCGAGAGCATTGGAGCACCCGTCTATTCCTCCGCCACATACCTTGCGACAATGAAGCCCGTCCAAGCCCAGATCACGGCCGCCCACGCCCAGCTCGTGGCAGCCTTTTCCAAAGAGATGGCGGGCGCAGATGGCGAAATGCTTGCCGAGTATGGTGCGATGGATGCCATGGAGCCCCTTCCACAGGAGACCGTCTGGCGCGAGCTGGACATGGAGGAGGCGGGGAGATCGACGAGCACTAGCCGCAGTAGTACTCTTTGTTTTGTTTAATTAGGAGCGCAGAAATTTAATGTGTTAGAGTAATGTTTAGGCCAGCTAGCTCTGTTTAATTACTGAACTTGCTCGATTAAGAAGTGTGGGTGTGTTGTGTACCCAAATTATGCAATGACGTGGATGACCACTGTAACCATGGAAATTGGAACCAAAATTTTTGACGTTCAAACTCATCACACACGGGTTAAGCTATCTGAATCATTTGTGATGTTCACATATCGTATACAGTTCTGAATAAGGGACTGTGTGTGATGACACTTTGCGCGCCAGTTTTTTTGCTGAACCGATTCAAAATTTTCGGCTTCTGCAGAAATATCTACCTCCCCGCCCCCTCCCCCTTACCAAAAGCCACATTTCCCCTATTTCTGCCATGGTGCACGCAGTATAGCCAGGAGCTCAAGTAGCATTTGGCAGCGGAGAAGCAAATCGCGGCCGCACGTGCAGATGAGGTCGCGATGGCTGCCATTCGTGCCGGCCCCCAGATCTTGGAGGAGCACCTTGTCATTTGCTCGGTTTACCCGTTGCGTGTGCTGCTCCTGCCTTTCCTTAACTAATTCTAGTGAATTGTGCTATCTAATTTTACCATGCAATCTGTTGCTCTAGTGTATATGTTCTATATGTCGTGTAGTGTGGTGCTCACTTATTAACTGTTTGGTTAATTAGTTGTCGTCTTCAGTTAACTGTTTGGTTCAATTCTGCAAATGCGATGTTCAATTCTTCAGGCTGCAATTTTGTATTGTCTTCCATGTGAGAAATAAATTGAATTTATCTTTACAAAATACATGAGAAACGAATACAATTGCTATATTTCAAGTTGTCAAGCATGCTGGTTTGGTTATACATTGTGCAATGTGGTGCTCAGTTAACGTTTGGTTCATTTGTGTTGTGGTGTTTAGTTAAATGTTTGGTTTAATTCTGCAATGCGATGTTCAATAGTTGTGGGTGCATTCTGTTATTGTATACCATGTGAGAAGTAAATTGAATTTGGTTGTACTAAATACATGAGAAACAAATACAATTGCTATATCTCCGAGTTGTTAAGCATGCTTGGTTTGGTTAACTGTCCGATCTTCTATTAGGAGTATGTTATATTGTGCAATGTGGTGCTCAGTTAACGTTTGGTTCATTTGTTGTAGTGTTTAGTTAACTACTTGGTTCAATTCTGCAATGCGATGTTCAATTGTTGTGGGTGCATTCTCTTAATGTATACCATGTGGGTAATAAATTGAATTTGGCTGTAGTAAACACATGAGAAACAAATACAATTCCTATATTTCCAAGTTGATAAGCATGCTTGGTTTGGTTAACTGTCTGATCTTCCATTAGGAGTATGTTATATTGTGCAATGTGGTGCTCAGTTAATGTTTGGTTCATTTGTTGTGCTGCTTAGTTAACTGCTTGGTTCAATTCTGCAATGCGATGTCCAATTGTCGTGGGTAGAATTTTGTATTGTTGTGCATGTGAGGAATAAATCGAATTTGCCTGCACTTAATACATGAGAAACATATACAGGTGCTATATTTCCTAGTTCTTAATCATGCTTGGTTTGGATAAATGGGTTTTCCATGTGGCTTGAATTAATCTGATGACTCTGCAATGTGCTTATTTTTCATCAACATATTTTCCTGTTAGCATGCGAACCCTTACTTAACCTAATGACTAACTACCTTATATGTGTTGCAGGGAAACAATGGGAAGCACCGAGGTTTACAATCGAGGTTAGCACGTGTATGGTCCGTTGTCTAATAGCACATTATTGTGCAATTGCAGGAACCATTCTAATATTTAGGTTTTTAACAATTTGTTCTTGCACATGTAGGTCCTGCTGTCAGAGGTTTTGACCCACTATTCGACCCTTTTTGCATATGGGGAAATGAGTTCCATGAATATCAGTCAAGTCAAGAAACTAAGAAAGATTGTTAGGATAAAGAAATTAGCGACAAAAAACAACAAGATCTTTGTCTGCACAATGAAGAAGACATCAGTTCACTACAAGATGGTACTAACTAGCATACCTTGCCTTTGTTTATTCCTTTGCCCCATTTCCAACATAGAGAAGATATTTATGCACATCCTTGTTTTCAGGCCTTTCCAAAGCAGTTCACTGATGATTACCCTCTCAAACCACCTCTATGGTCAGGAGGCAAGGAAAGTTTTCATACAACACCCACGGTTCAATATTGAAGTGTTCCTAAAGAGGACGAAGGAAGACGGTCAATCATCCACAGGCATTCGCCTAAAGTTGCAAAGACCTTCAATGAATGAAGGCTCAATACTCACCTTCCGCTTCAGCAGTTTTCCAAATGAGATGCATCTATCTATGTACCGTCTATGATGATAATTTTGAAAGGTTCTACATGTTGCATGTGAAACTTGGTGCTGGTGGAGTTGTGTAATGGGGTAGCTGAGTGCTGAAGCTATATCATGTTGTACTCTGATGTATCTCAATTATGAAATCATGCTGCCTTAATATGGAAATGAAATATATTATGTTCTTAATAAGAATGTCAATTATATTAATAAATGGATTATTCATAATAGGGTAATTAGCCTGCTAATGGCGAATTAGCCTGCTAATTGAGTTTTGCTATTGCAAACGGTTATTGAGAAAATACCGTGGGTGATGACCTTAGGCAACACACATAGTTTCTAGGAATAAACCGTGTTAGATCAATGAACAATCACACACGACCTTCTCTTGAAAACTGTTTGCGTTAGGCCACCTTGCGCAAACGTTTACCACATAAAAACTGTGTGTAATGGACAGCCTTTGTCACATAGTTTCTTCTACACACCATGTGTTATGCATTCAATAACGCAAACAACAAAATTGTTAATATCATGTCTGATGTACCTGCGAATGGAAAATTTTCCTTGGAGTGACTATGTGGGATGTACATACGAACATAAACGTTTGGCGGGGACTGACTGTGTGGGATGTACTTACGACTGGAGACGATTTTGCATTTATAATTGTATTTTTTAGCACTACTATTGTACGTATAACCGTATTTGATCGCTCGTCGGTCGCACACGACCTCATTTTGCCGAGCGTGTCTGCCAGGAGGGCATATCCCCGACGGTTTCTGGGTCGTGTGGAAAGGACCCCCTTATCGCCCACACTCACTTGGCGACGGTTCCACATGATGTCGAGAAAACGGGTTAAAAACCGTTTGTATAGCACCTCGCTGTATCCGTGTAAGCTTGGGGATGCTTATATGTCTCTAACATATCTATAATTTTTGATTGTTCCATGTTGTTATATTATCATTCTTGGCTGTTTTACAATCATTTTCTAGCAACTTTATATCATTTTTTGGGACTAACCTATTGACATAGTGCCCAGTGCCAGTTATTGTTTTTTGCTTGTTTTTTACTTCACACAATATCAGTACCTAACGGAGTCCAAATGCAGCAAAACTTTTTGGAGACGTTTTCTGGACCAGAAGACACATGTTGGGCCAAAGACATACCAGAGGGGTGCCCTGGGGGCCCAAGCGTGCCCTGGTGGGTTGTGCCCACCTAGGTGGTCTCTTGCACCGCCTCTTCGCCCTATAAATACCTAAATATTCCAGAAACCCTAGGGGAGTCGACGACACACAATTCCAGCCGCCGCAAGTTCCAGAACCATGAGATCCAATCTAGACACCATCACGAAGGGGTTCATCATCCTCATTGGTGCCTCTCCGATGATGCGTGAGTAGTTCATTGTAGACCTATGGGTCCGTAGGCAGTAGATAGATGGCTTCTTCTCTCCTTTTGATTCTCAATACAATGATCTCTTGGAGATCTATTTGATGTAACTCTTTTTGCGGTGTGTTTGTTGGGATCTGATAAAATTTGAGTTTATGATCAGATCTATTTATCCATGAAATTTATTTGAGTTTCTTTGATCTCTTATATGCATGACTACTTATAGCCTCATATTTCTTCTTCGAATCTTTGGTTTAGTTAGACCGACTAGATCGATTTTTTTTGCCATGGGAAGAGGTGCCTTGTGATGGGTTCGATCGTACGGTGTTCTTTCCTAGTGATAGAAGGGCAGCAAGACACATATGTATCATTGCTATTAAGGATAACAAGATGGGGGCTATTCCTACATGAATAGATCTTATCTACATCATGTCATCATTCTTATTGCATTACTCCGTTTCTCCATGAACTTAATACACTATATGCATGCTGGATAGCGCTCGATGTCTGGAGTAATAGTAGTAGATGCAGGCAAGAGTCGGTCTACTAATCTTGGACATGATGTCTATATAATGATCATTGTCTGGATATCATCATAATTATTTGAAGTTATATCAATTTCTCAAGAGTAATTTGTTTACCCACCGTATGCTATTTTCTCGAGAGAAGCCACTAGTGAAATCTACGGCCCCGGGTCTATTCTTGATCATATATCTTCAGATCTATGTTGCTATTTGCTTTTTTATTTATTTGCATCTTTTATTTTCAGATCTATATTATTAAAAAAACAAAAATACCTTGCTGAATTTTATTTTTCATTAGTTTATTTGCATCTACCAAATTATATGTTTACCAATCTTTTACCCGAGAGGGATCGACAACCCCTCTTACGCGTCGGGTTGCAAGTGTTTGTTCTTTGTGTGCAGGTACCATTTACATAGTGTTGCTTGGTTCTCCTACTGGTTCTATAACCTTGGTTTCATCACTGAGGGAAATACCTACTATAGTTGTGTTGCATCATCCCTTCCTCTTCGGGGAAAACGGAAGCGGACACAAGCCATCAGTTCCTGGGCGCCGCCGAGGATGCAGGCAATCGCGCGAGGCTCCTGATAGCCCCCAACCCCGTTGTCCTAATGGTTGTCATCGTTCCTCCTTGGTGGTGGCCGGAGCGGAGGGAGTCCGGCGTTGCCCGAGGACGGGCCTCATGAGGCTGGTCGTGTCAGGGGCCGTCACAAGGCTGATCGCGCCAGCCACCCTTGCGAGGTTGGTTGCGCCAGCACTGGTGGGGGTTGCGGTTGTCCCAGCGGCCTCCGCCGCGGCCAAAGCCATGCTCACCATGCACGGGGTGGCGGCCTAGGCGCTCATCCCGGAGCGCCCTGAGCTCCTGATAGTCGTCCGAGTTGTGGGTGTGCATGCTGTGGAAGAAGAACAGGAGACCATCTTTGGCGGGCTCGTCAGGGTCGCTGCCACGCTTCAGCTCGGGCTCGGCCGCCAGCACGGCAGGGCCCTTGCGTTTCACTTCCTTAGTCTTGGTCTTCTTGTCTTCGAGGTCTTTGGCCGGTTGGTTGAGGAGGGAGAGGCGGCCTTCCTCTGCCCTGGCGCACTTGTCCGCTAGGCTGAACATCTCCAGCGACGTGCACATGTCGTCGTGGATGGCGAGCTCTTCATTCATCTCGATGTCTGTGACGCCCTCGGTGAGCGACGTGATGATGGCTTCGTCCGAGGCCTTCGGGATCTTGAGGCGGACCTGGATGAAGCACTTAATATACTTGTGGAGAGTCTCTCCGGGGCTCTGCTTCACGCATCGCATGTCATTGACGGAGAGAGCGTGGTTGCGGATTCCTTGGAAGTTGGCGATGAAGCGCTCGTGAAGCTAATCCGCCAAAGAGATCGACCCTTCCAGGAGGTGCACGAGCCAGGTGCACGCCCCATCCTTGAGGGCTAAAGGAACTCCACCAGGCCAGGGACGCCGTCATAGCGTGGGGGCAGCTCTGGCTTGAACTTGACCGGCCAGACCACTTGACGCAACTCACGGGTGAAGGCACGGCAGCCCGCGGCGCTCACGGGCACGGCATGCGCGGGAGGAGCTCGATCCTGGCGCCCGTGTGCTGTAGCTTCCTGAATGGCCCGTTCCTGGTGCTGAGGTGGCAGCACAGGGAGCGCACGCGCGTCATGCTATGGCCGCTGCACCACCTAGCAGCTGGCCTCGTCTCGGGCCGGCCCTTGTGTTGGGGAACGACGTATTTCAAAATTTTTACCTACGATCATGCAAGATCTATCTATGTGATGCATAGCAACGAACGGGAGAGTGTGTCCACATACCCTCGTAGACCGAAAGCGGAAGCGTTAAGTAACGCGGTTGATGTAGTCGAATGTCTTCGCGATCCAACCGATCAAGTACTGAACGCACGGCACCTCCGCGATCTGCACACGTTCAGCTCGGTGACGTCCCTTGAACTTCTAGATCCAGCTGAGGTCGAGGGAGAGTTTCGTCAGCACGACGGTGTGTTGACGGTGATGATGAAGTTACCGGCGTAGGGCTTCGCCTAAGCTCTACAACGATATGACCGAGGTGGAAATATGTGGAGGGGGGCACCGCACACGGCTAAGATCAACTTGTGTGTCTATGGGGTGCCCCCTCCCCCGTATATAAAGGAGTGGTGGATGGGAGGGCCAGCCCTCTCTATAGGGGTGGACTAACGAGCAGCTTGGCTCGTTAAGCTCATGCTCGTTAAGGCTCAGCTCGTTAATATTAACGAGCAGAAAACCCTGCTCAGCTCGACTCATTTGACGCTCGTTAAGCCCGTGAGCGCTTGTGAGCGCTCGTTAACAGATTATAATGTGTTACGATATACAGTATGAATGTGTAGGTGTGGCTTTCAAGATGAAATTGTTAGAGTTATATTTATGGTGTCTTTTGGCCTTTTGCATTCTGGCCTTTGGCCTTCCCTGTACATGTATATATGATGGCTTTTTGCCTCTGATAATACTAAGTTGCATATTTTCCTAACATGGTATCGAGCTTAGGTTCTTTTTTCTGCACGATTGCAACTCGTGCTGGATTCATCTAGTACTACTATCGGTGTCTTCTTTCAGGCCGGCTAAATTTCTCCGATTCTCTCCGGCTTGGCCATGCCGCCTGGCTGTCCTCGCTCCTCAAGCAGCCGGTTCTCCTTCTCTGGCCTCCCCATCCAGATCGAAGAGTCCACCTGTACCTTGTCCGCTGCTTCCTAGGAGGAGACGCTCTCGGAGGTCCGCATCTCCGTCTCCGCCGTCGCCTTGGCTCCCAGGCTAGGCCGTCGCCGCCGCCGCCTCAGCTCTTTCCTCTGGTCTTGTCGCCCGCCCTCCTGGTACGCCGCCGCTGCCTGTCCGGCTGGGCAGCCGTCGTCCGTCCTCCTGTTGCCCTGCGCACGATCTGGTGCAGCGCCAACCGCCGTTCCGCCGCTTCCGCCTGCTCCTCTCCCGAGCCGGCTGCCGCATGATTTTCGCTGCCCTCCCGTGTGTTGACTGCGGGGCCGTGATCGATCCACCTGCCTTGTGTGCGTGCGTGCTCAGTGCACGGGTCGCTCGGGCTGCTGCTGGTGGGCTACTCTGTCCATAGGCTGTACGGGTGCCTGGCTTGAGGCCATGTAGTTCCTTCGTTGTCTAAAAAAGAGAGAGAGAAAAAAAAGAAAAAAAGAAGAAAAAAAGAAAAAGAGAAAAGAGAAAATATGGTGACTACAAACAGAAATGCAGTAGTTTGTTGCTTCATAGATTAGATTGAATAGATGGGCTAAGGTTCTACAAAAGTTTGTCACATAAGATAAGAATATGTGTTGTGTTGTTACTAACGAGCTTAACGAACTACTCGTGAAACTCATTAGCTCGCTCGTTAAGCTTAACGAGCTAAAATCAATGATTGGCTTGGTTCATTAAGAAGCGAGCTACGAGTTTAACGAGCCGAACTATCAAGTGCTCATTAAGCTCACGAGTTACGAGCTTTTGGTCCAGCCCTACCTCTCTATGGTGCACCCCAAGGGGGATTCCTACTCGTAGTAGGAGTAGGTTTCCCCCCTTTCCCTAGTTGGAGTAGGAGAAGAAGGAAGAGGGAGAAGGAGAGAAGGAAAGGGGGGCCGGCCCCCTCGCCAATTTGGATTGGGCTTGGGGGGGCGTGCCTCCCACTTGGTCGCCTCCTCCTCTCTCCCACTATGTCCCATTAAGGCCCATTAACTCCCCGGGGGGTTCCGGTAACCCCCCCACCCCCCGGTACTCCGATAAATGCCCGAACTCATCCGAAACCATTCCGGTGTCCAAACATAACCTTCCAATATATCAATCTTCATGTCTCGACCATTTTAAGAGTCCTTGTCATGTCTGTGATCACATTCGAGACTCCGAACTACCTTCGGTACCTCAAAACACATAAACTCATAATACCGATCATCATCGAACGTTAAGCGTGCGGACCCTACGGGTTCGAGAACTATGTAGACATGACCGAGACTCACTTCCGGTCAATAACCAATAGCGGAACCTGGAAGCTCATATTGGTTCCTACATATTCTATGAAGATCTTTATCGATCAAACCGCAAAACAACATATGTTGTTCCCTTTGTCATCGGTATGTTACTTGCCCGAGATTCGATCGTCGGTATCATCATACCTAGTTCAATCTAGTTACCGGCAAGTCTCTTTACTCGTTCCGTAATGCATCATCCCGTAACTAACTCATTAGTCACATTGCTTGCAAGGCTTATAATGATGTGCATTACCGAGAGGGCCCAGAGATACCTCTCCGACAATCGGAGTGACAAATCCTAATCTCGATCTATGCCAACTCAACAAACACCATCGGAGACACCTGTAGAGTATCTTTATAATCACCCAGTTACATTGTGACATTTGATAGCACACTAAGTGTCCCTCCGGTATTCGGGAGTTGCATAATCTCATAGCCATAGGAACATGTATAAGTTATGAAGAAAGCAATAGCAATAAACTAAACTATCATAGTGCTAAGATAACGGATGGGTCAAGTCAATCACATCATTCTCTAATGATGTGATCCCGTTCATCAAATGAAAACTCTTGTCCATGGCTAGGAAACTTAACAATCTTTGATTAACGAGCTAGTCAAGTAGAGGCATACTAGTGACACTCTGTTTGTCTATGTATTCACACATGTACTAAGTTTCTGGTTAATACAATTCTAGCATGAACAATAAACATTTATCATGATATAAGGAAATATAAATAACAACTTTATTATTGCCTCTAGGGCATATTTCCTTCACCTGCCGCGCGACTGCGCTTCACACCGAGGCTCGACGTCATTGCTGCTAGAGGAGGAGGAGGCGCGCCGTGCGCCACGTCACCCGCTCGAGGAGGCGGGGGACGGAGCGGGTGCGAGAGCGTCGGGACCTCGCCCACGCCGTTGAAGAGCTTGGTGATGCGGCCAAGCCAGGCGTCGTAGCCCTCGTTGGCAGGACAGTAGCACAGCAGCTCCCGCGGCATGAGTTGCACCGCCTACACGTTTGCCAGCCCGTTGCAAGCATGGGAGGATGAGGCCGTGGCCGGAGTGAGAGAAGCCGTGGCGGTGCGGCCGTCACGCAGCATGGAAGGTGGCAGAGACGAGTCCTATGCCACTTCTTGAGCTCACGTTGGTTTTTTTCCTTGAAGAGGAAAGGATGATGCACCATAGTAGAGATAAGTATAAGTATTTCCCTCAGTTAAGAACCAAGGTATCAATCCATTAGGAGAAACACACAAGTTTCCAATAGATGCACCTACACAAAGAATCAAACACTTGCACCCAACGAGATAAAGGGGTTGTCTATCCCTTCATGGTCACTTGCAAAGGTGAGATCAGATAGAGATAGATAAAACTAAATAAAGATGAAATATTTTGGATTTTTGGTTTATAGATCTGAAAATAAAAGATTGCAAAATAGTAGATCGGAAACAAGTATGATAGAAAATAGACCCGGGAGCCATAGGTTTCATTAGAGGCTTCTCTCTTGAAGGCAAATAATACGGTGGGTGAACAAATTAGTGTCGAGCCATTGATAGAAAAGCGCTAAGTTATGACGATATCTAAGGAAATGATTATGCATATAAGCATCACGTCCATGTAAAGTAGAACGACTCCAGCCTGCATCTACTACTATTACTCCACATATCGACCACTATCCAGCATCCATCTAGAGTATTAAGTTCATAAAGAACGGAGTAACGCCTGAAGTAAGATGACATGATGTAGAGGAATAAACTAAAGAAATATGATGAAAACCCCATCTTTTTATCCTCGATGGCAACAATTCAATACGTGTCTCACTACCCCTACTTTGTCACTGGGTGAAATCACGCAAGATTGAACCCAAAGCTAAGAACCTCTCCCATTGCAAGAAAAACCAATATAGTTGTCCAAACCAAACCGATAATTCGAAGAGAAATACAAAGATACCAAATCATGCATATAAGAATTCAGAGAAGATTCAAATAATATTCATAGATAAGATGATCATAAATCCAAAATTCATCGGATCTCGACAAACACACTGCAAAAGAAGATTACATGGATAGATCTCCAAGAACATCGAGGATAACATGGTATTGACGATCAAAGAGAGAAAAGAAGCCATCTAGCTACTAGCTATGGACCCGAAGGTCTGTGGTAAACTACTCACGCTTCATTGGAAGGGCATTATGGTTGATGTAGATGCCCTCCGTGATCGAATCCCCCTTCGGCAAGATGCTGGAAAAGGCCCCAAGATGGGATCTCTTGGGAACAGAAGGTTGCGGCGGCGGAGAAGTATTTTCATGGACTCCCCTGATGGTTTTGGAATATATGTGAATATATAGGACGAAGAAGTAGGTCAAAGAAGTCACGAGGTGCCCACAAGGTAGGGGGCGCCGCCCCTAGGGCGTGCCCTCCACCCTTCCGGCCGCCTCATGGCTCTTCTGGCTTGAACTCCAAGTCCCCTGGGTGTTCTGGTCCAAGAAAAATCATCGTGAAGTTTCATTCCATTTCGACTCCTTTTGTTATTCCTTTTGTGCGGAACTCAAAAACAAGGAAAAAACATAAACTGGCACTGGGCTCTAAGTTAATAAGTTAGTCCCTAAAATAATATAAAATAGCATATAAATGCATATAAAACCCCCCAAAATAGATAATATAATAGCATGGAATAATAAAAAATTATAGATACGTCAGAGATGTATAATCCTGCTGCTAGTGAGCAGCAGGGTCGGTGACAGCGTTAGCTGTGGCGGAAACGGAGTTGCGGGGTGATACGTCTCCAATGTATCTACTTTTTCTCACGCTTTTCCTATTTTTTGGACTCTAATTTGCATGATTTGAATGAAACTAACCCCGGACTGGCGTTCTTTTCAGCAGAACTACCATGGTGTTGTTTTTGTGCAGAAATAAAAGTTCTCGGGATGGAACGAAATTTTGCGAGGATTTTTTATATCAATAATAAGAATTTATGGAGCCAAGACCTACCGGAGAGGGGCACCTGGGTGGGCACAACCCACCAGGGCGCGCCCCCTCTCCTAGCGCGCCCAGGTGGGTTTTACCCACCTGGTGGCCCCGCAGACGACCCCCTGATACTATAAAATCAAATATTTCCAGAAAAAATTAGGGAGAAAGAATTATCGTGATCCACGAGATGGAGCCGCTGCCAAGCCCTATTCTTCCTCGGGAGGGCAGATCCGGAGTCCATTTGGGGCTACGGAGAGGGGGATCTTCGTTCTTCGTCATCACCAACCCATCTCCATCGCCAATTCCAATGCTCCCCACCGGGAGTGAGTAATTCTTTCGTAGGCTCGCTGGTCGGTGAGGAGTTGGATGAGATTCATCATGTAATCGATTTAGTTTTGTTAGGGCCCAATCCCTAGTATCCACTATGTTCTTAGACTGATGTTGCTATGACTTTGCTATGCTTAATGCTTGTCACTTTGGGCCCAGGTGCCATGAACTCAGATCTGAACCGTTTATGAATTCATCATTATATCCATGTTTTAGATCCGATCTTGCAAGTTATAGTCACCTACTACGTGTTATGATCCAAAAACCCCGGGGTGATACAACCGGGCCCACTCTCGGTGATGACCGTAGTTTGAGGAGTTCATGTATTCACTATGTGTTAATGCTATGTTCCGGTTCTCTATTAAAAGGAGGCCTTAATATCCCTTAGTTTCCAATATGGACCCAGCTGCCACGGGAGGGTAGGACAAAAGATGGCATGCAAGTTCTTTTAATAAAGAACTATGACTACTTACGGAATACATGCCTACGTTACACCGATGAACTGGAGCTAGTGCCGTATCGCCCTAGGTTATAACTGTCACATGATGAATATCATCCAACAAGTCACCGATCCAATGCCTACGAATTTATCCTTATTGATCTTGCTACGTTACTATTGCTATCATCACTATTTCACTTGCTACAAATTACTGCTATCACTTTTACTGTTAACGTTGCTGTTGTCACTATAATTAAAACTATCAAACTACTTTGCTACTGATCACTTTGTTGCAGATAATAAATCTCCAGGTTTGGTTGAATTGACAACTCAGCTGGTAATACCTTCAAATATTCTTTGGCTCCTCTTGTGTCGAATCTATAAATTTGGGTTGAATACTCTACCCTCGAAAACTATTGTGATCCCCTATACTTGTGGGTTATCAAGACCTTTTTCTGGCGCCGTTGCCGGGGAGCATACCTATATTTGTTGAGTCACTTGGGATTATTATAAATTTGTCACTATGAAGAATCTGAAGGATCCAAAGACTAAGATATTTCCCTCAAGTACGAGGGGAGGTAAGAAACTGCCATCTAGTTCTGCTTTAGATTCACCTTCTGTTATGAGTAAACTTGCAACACCACCACATTCTATGAATTCCAAAAGTTATTGATGATGCTACTTCTACTATGAATGATTCTTATGATGATGCTAGTACCTTGCTTGATAATGATGATGTGCCACTTGGTGAATTTGTTGATGAACAAATTGTAAGAGTTATACAACATGATGTTGTTGAATCTGTTGATGAGCTTGAAACTGAAACTCCTGAAACACTTGCAAGAATTAGCCTTCCTAGATATGAATTGCCGAAGGTACCGGAAGGTTATGTTATGAGTGAAGAAACAACTAGAGATATCCTTGCTTGCAATGATAGAGATGGTCTAGAGAAATTATTATGCATGTATAAAGAAAAATCTCTGAATGCTAGAATGAAATGTGATCCTAAGTTTGCTACTTCACCTATCTTTATTGATGATAAGGATTATGAATTCTTCATCGACCCAGACTTAATTACTTTGGTTGAATCTGATCCTTTCCATGGTTATAAAACTGAAACTGTTGTGGCACATCTTACTAAGTTGAATGATATAGCCACCCTTTTTACTCATGATGAGATAACTCGCTATTACTTTATTATCCAATTATTTTCATTCTCATTAAAGGGTGATGCTAAAGCTTGGTGCAATACTCTTCCTCCTAGTTGTGTGCGTAGTCCCCAGGAAATGATTTATTACTTCTCTGAAAAATAATTTCCTGCTCATAAGAAACAAGCTGCCTTACAGGAAATATTTAACTTTGTGCAAACTAAAGAAGAGAGTCTCCCACAAGCTTGGGGGAGGCTTTGCCAGTTACTTAATGCTTTGCCTGATCATCCTCTTAAGAAAAATGAAATACTTGATATCTTCTATAATGGACTAACCGATGCTTCTAGGGACTTCCTAGATAGTTGTGTTGGTTGTGTTTTCAGGGAACGAACTGTTGGACAAGCCGAAGAATTATTGAATAACATATTGATAAATTGTGATGATTGGGCTATTCCTGAACCACCGGCTAAACCCACTCGAAGAAGAGGGGTATATTATATCTCAGTCCCAAAGATATGCAAAAGGCAAAGAAATCCATGAAGGAAAAGGTATTAAAGCTGAGGATGTTAAAATTTTACCTCCTATTGAAGAAATACATGGGCTTAATACACCACCACTGCCTAAGGTGGGAGAGGTAAATTCTCTTATGAAGTTTGGTGATAATGACAATCCTCACAATATGCATCCTAGTCAATGCCTTTATGAGTTTGAAAACTATATTAGAAAACAAGATCACTTCAATGCAAATGTTATGAAACAATTGAAATATTATTCTGATATGATTGCTCACTTGAGTTACTTGTTATTTAGAATATCAAATGATGTTAGAGGTGTTGGAAAACGTGCTTCTATGGTTCAAACTCAGTTAGAACAAGTTGCTAAATCTCAAAGAGAATTGCTTGATGAAATAAACAATAATAAACATGACTTTGCTGTTAGAGTAGAAACTAGAGGAGGTAAAATGACTTAGCAACCACTTTATCCTGAGGGACACCCAAAAAGAATTGAACAAGATTCACAAAGAGTTAACACTAATGCACCTAGTCCTTCTAGAAAGAAAAAGAAGAAGAAAAATGATAGGACTTTGAATGCTTCTAGTGAACCTGAAATAGAAAAACCTCCTGACAATGATAATGAAACTTATATCTCTGATGCTGAAACTCAGTCTGGTAAGGAACACTCAGCTTCTGATAATGAAAAAGATAATGATGAGGTTCAATAAGATGCTCAACCAAATAATAAAGAACCAGACAATGATGTTGAGATAGAACCACTTGTTGATCTTGATAACCCACAACCTAAGAATAAAAGATATGATAAAAGAGACTTCATTGCTAGAAAACATGGTAAAGAAAGAGAACCGTGGGTTAAAAAACCTATGCCTTTTCCACCAAAGTCAACTAAAAAGAAAGATGATGAAGAATTTGAACGCTTTGCTGAAATGTTGAGGCCAGTCTTTTTGCGTACTCGCTTGACTGATATCCTTAAAATGCCTCCTTATGCAAAGTATATGAAAGACATCATCACAAATAAGAGAAAAATACCGGAAGCTGAAATCTCCACTATGCTTGCTAACTATACTTTCAAAGATGGAGTACCTAAAAAACTTGGAGATCCTAGAATATCACCTATACCTTGCTCCATCAAAAAGAATTATGTGAAAACTGCTTTGTGTGATTTAGGAGCTGGTGTTAGTTTTATGCCTTTCTCTTTATATAAAAGACTTGACTTGAACAAACTCACACCTACTGAAATATCTTTGCAAATGGCTGACAAATCAACTGCCATACATATTGGTATCTGTGAGGATGTGCCCGTTGTTGTTGCTAATGTTACTATTTTGTCTAACTTTGTTATACTTGAGATGCCCGAGGACGACAACATGTCGATTATCCTTGGTAGATCCTTCTTGAATACTGCAGGGGCTGTTATTGATTGCAACAAAAGCAAGGTCACTTTTCATATTAATGGTAATGAGCATATAGTGCACGTTCCGAAGAAACAATTCCAAGTGAATGGTATTAATGTTATTGAAAAATCTTTGACAATCACTATTGGAAGTTTTCAAATACCTCTACCTACTGTCAAAAAGAAATATGAAATGCTTATTGTTGGGGAAATGCATATTCCCATTGAGGTAACTTAGTGATTTACAAAAGTTCTTCAGCTTCATGCTAATCGAAAGTGGTTGTTAATAAGACCTGATCAACTTTATTACTGAATCATTTTTGAGCGGTATGAAGTTGATGGATTTAGTAAGCACTACCTTCTGTCCTTACTTTTTGTTCTCTATTTTTATTAGTTAAATAAAATAAAATGCCATGTCTTTTCTGTTTTCTGAATTTTCCGTGCAATAAAAAAATGACCCAAAAATAAAAGCTCTCAGAATGCCCTGAAAATTGAACATGATTTTTTTAATATTTAAGAATTTTTGGTGCAAATAATACAAAAGGGAGGTGCACCAGGTGAGCACAACCCACCTAGGCGCGCCAGGGCCCCCAGGCGCGCCCTGGTGGGTTGTGGTCCCCCCGTGGGCCACCTCACTTATCTCTTTAGCCCACATCATCACTTACCTCCCTAAAAAATACCCTTTGCTCTCTCCCCTGCGTTCTTGAGCTCAAACCCGCGGATTTCAATCTCTTTGCTCGAAGCTCCATTTTTGAAACTGTTTCGGGGGATTGTTGCTTGGTTTGTGACTCCACCATTTGTCCAATTAGTTTTTGTTTTAGTGGTTTATACTTTGAATAATTAGCTACTCTTGGTGCTGTTGTAGATGTGCTTGCATGTTGAATTCTTACTGTTCTAAGTAGTTTGAATGCTTGCTATGGCCTCTATGTATCCCTATGAGTAGTTGATATCAATTTATAAAGTTTTGTCAACAAATTTTTGTCACCCCAAAAATTTTATTTTCAGAAAATTGTACGCGGACATGATGAACCTATTTGGAAGGAGTTCTTTGAGGAGACGATCCTCGGGGGCATCTTCTAGTGAAAGTTCTGCTCGTCGGTCTTATGTTGAACCAAGTGAAAGTTCCACCTAGATGCCACCACCAAAACATGCTTATGGCCTTGCGATGATTATATGGTGCGTGTGGGCATCAAGGAAAAATTTGAGAAATATGTTCACAATGCCGGTCTCGGTCCCTACCTTTCAGATAAGTGTGAACAACACCAACTTCTCATTGAATCATTTGTCAAAGGGTTTAAATATTTTCCACGTGAGTCTAGGGTCTCGTTTATACTTTATGATAATCCATTTACTATTCCACTAGAAAATTTTGCTTACCATTGCAAACTTCCATTTTGGGGTTTGCTTGATGAGCCATCAAAGGCTGAGTTTGAGTCTTTTTTGACTAGACTTTGTTACAGTGAAGGTAGGAGAGTGAGACAAGGAAGAATAAAGAGCATTCACTTTCCCGCAATTCAGTACCTTGCATTATTTAACAGGAAATGCATAGTAGGCAAGCAAGACTGTAGCATACATTGTGCGCCAGACTTGAGCCTCATTCACGCCACTCTCACTGGTGAAAGGAATTATAACCTTGGAGCGATTGTTGCACGTAGACTTCAGCATAACGCTAACAGTGGTTGGTTCTATGGTGGATTTTATGTCACGCGTTTAGCACGAGAGCTGGCTGTTTCGCCTTTGCCCTTTGATCCTATCCTACCCACGCGGTATTTAGATTTTGACACTTTGAAAGAACACAAGATCCTTAAGGGAAAGGTTGATAACTTTACTTACAATCTAATGTCCAACCAAAAGTCTATTGTGGACACATATTTTCCTGTGCCTGCTCTTTTTGACTATCACGACAAGGGGAGATATTTTGTTCTTGAGAGTGAGGCCCGAGCTCATAACACAACAGTGGTGGCAGCACGGCAGGCGGAGGCATCCGCACTGAGAGCCTCTGTGAGCTACCACGCCGACTACTACCCTCCAGGCTATTGATCGATTACCAACTTAGGCCAAAAGCCTAAGCTTGGGGGAGTATGTGTTTCTCACCGACATTACATTCAAGTCTACATATCATTATATTTGTTGGTGCTCACACTTTTTCATTGTATCATCCATACTTAGATTTATTTTCTTGCTTTCTTCTTGTGTGTTTGAAAAACTTTAGAAAAACCAAACAAATTAGTTGTAGTAATTTACTTTCTATGCATGCTTAGTAGTAGTACTAAAAAGAAAAACCCAAAAAGATTTCCTTGTTCTTCTTTTGCTTGTTGGGAGCTTTCCCGTGTAAATAGTTTTTCTCGTTTTTACTTCTTATTTGCTTGTTGAAGAAAACCAAAAACTCCAAAAATATTGCGGTGTGTTTCTCTGAATTTCTTTTCTTTTTATTCAGGTTCTACCAAGGAGAAGACCACGATGAAAATGTTGAGTGGCTCTCATATGAATAATTGTTGAACTAATAAAGAGCACACTTTACCTTGTCTTCTCCTGCTGAATAAAATGTTTGCAGATTCCAGCTTAGTCCACAACACTCTTGCACTATTACTATTTTCATATCGTTTAGTCGTGCAAGTGAAAGGAAATAATGACGATATTCAATGAACTGGCCATGGCAGAGAGAAACTGGTATGAACTCGACTTGTTCTGTTTGTGTAAATATGTTTAACCTAGTATTCAGGCTTCAGCCCATTATGATTAAACATGTTTGCAATGACAATTAGAGATTATATTTTATCATGCCATGCATAAGTAGCTGGGAGTTGATAATGATTTATCTTGGATATCAACATAGCGTTAAAATGATTGTGATGTAGTATGATGATATGGTATCCTCCTCTGAATGTTTGAGTGGCTTGACTTGGTAGATGTTCATGCATGTAGTTGAATCAAAACCAACATAGCCTCTATGATATTTATGTTCATGGTGTTCATATCCTACTCATGCTAGTGTCCAATGTTACTTACGCATAATGCATGGTTATGATCGTTGTTGCTCTCTAGCTGGCCGCTTCTCAATCTAAATTGGTAGCCTTTGCCTATACTAAGTAGGAATTCTGCTTGTAAATCAAAAACCTTGAACCCAAAGTTATTCCAGATGAGTCCATCATACCTACCTATATACGATATTACCCTGTTGTCCTAAGTAAATTTGCATGTGCCACCTCTAGAAACTTCTAATTATCCTTTTTGTGTGCCTGGATCGTTCATGGAATGACAGGAGGTGGTTGATATCTTCCATGCTAAGCGGGTTATTCTCAGGTCGAGTGTTTATTCACTCGCCATCGCACGAGAAAATGGGCGGTAATAGGGATTCCCAGTCCCGAACTCAAAAATGCAAATAATTAAACAGAACTCCCTCGAGACAGATGTTGTTATGGACGGCATCCGTTGTTTCGGACAAGCCGTGGATTGTGATTGTTGGTGGAAGTGGAAGTCAACATTTACTTTTATCGCTTGGGAACCACCACTAGCGTGCTTAGCATGGAAGATGTTGATAACTAATGGTCGTGAAATGAATAAGAAGGGTGCATGTCTCAAAATATCATTTATCTCTGTTTTAAAAATTGAGCTCTGGCACCTCTGCAAATCATTGCTTCCCTCTGCGAAGGGACTATCTATTTACTTTTATGTTGTGTCACCACCTTCTAAAACAAGCGCCGGAAATTGAGTAGAGAAAAGCTGTCATGATTTATGCATTGTGTGTGGCTAATGTTGGGTACATCATGACTGGATCTTTTATACCATGAATTACAATGTTTAGTCGCTGCTTGAACTTTGGAGGTGCTCTGCATTTATGTTTTGCGGTCTCAGAAAGGGCTAGCGAGATTGTCATATTATATCATGGTTGTTTTGACAACATGTTGCTGTTTGAGATATTTTATTATTGCTCGCTAGCTGATTATGTCACTGATATGAGTCATTATAATCTTTAAGAGTTATTGTCGGCATGGTTAGTTATAAGGTTGGCTGAAAACCTAGGTGCTGTTTAAGCTTATTTATGCAAACAAGAGTAAAAGAGTTCGTAAAAGTTTTTCTTTCTCAGTTTCAGTTTATCAACTGAATTGCCTGAGGACAAGCAAAGGTTTAAGCTTGGGGGAGTTGATACGTCTCCAACGTATCTACCTTTTCTCACGCTTTTCCTGTTGTTTTGGACTCTAATTTGTATGATTTGAATGAAACTAACCCCGGACTGACGCTATTTTAAACAGAACTACCATGGTGTTGTTTTTGTGTAGAAATAAAAGTTCTCGGCATGGAACGAAACTTTGCAAGGATTTTTATATCAATAATAAAAATTTCTAGAGCCAAGACCTGCCGGAGAGGGGCACCTGGGTGGGCACAACACACCAGGGCGCGCCCCCCTCTCATGGCGCGCCCAGGTGGGTTGTACCCACCTAGTGGCCCCGCAGACGATCCCCCTGATACTATAAAATCACATATTTCCGGAAAAATAGGGAGAAAGAATCATCGTGATCCACGAGATGGAGCAGCCGCCAAGCCTTGTTCTTCCTCGGGAGGGCAGATCTAGAGTCCGTTTGGGGCTCCGGAGATGGGGATCTTCGTTCTTCGTCATCACCAACCCATCTCCATCGCCAATTCCATGATGCTCCCCACCGGGAGTGAGTAATTCCTTCGTAGGCTCGCTGGTCGGTGAGGAGTTGGATGAGATTCATCATGTAATCGAGTTAGTTTTGTTAGGGCCTTATCCCTAGTATCCACTTTGTTCTTAGATTGATGTTGCTATGACCTTGCTATGCTTAATGCTTGTCACTTTGGGCCCAGGTCCATGAACTTAGATCCGAACCGTTTATGAATTCATCATTATATCCATGTTTTAGATCCGACCTTGCAAGTTATAGTCACCTACTACGTGTTATGATCCGACAACTCCGGAGTGACAACAACCGGGCCCACTCTCGGTGATGATCGTAGTTTGAGGAGTTCATGTATTCATTATGTGTTAATTCTTTGTTCCAGTTCTCCATTAAAAGGAGGCCTTAATATCCCTTAGTTTCCAATATGGACCCCGCTGCCACGGGAGGGTAGGACAAAAGATGTAATGCAAGTTCTTTTAATAAAGCACGTATGACTATTTACGGAATACATGCCTGCATTATATCGATGAACTGGAGCTAGTGTCGTATCACCCTAGGTTATAACTGTCACATGATGAATATCATCCAACAAGTCACTGATCCAATGCCTACGAATATATCCTTATTGATCTTGCTGCATTACTATTGCTATCATCATTGTCACACTTGCTACAAATTACTGCTATCACTGTTAATGTTACCGTTGCTGTTGTCACTATTATCAAACTATCAAACTACTTTGCTACTGATCACTTTGCTGCAGATAATTAATCTCCAGGTGTGGTTGAATTGGCAAATCGGCTGCTAATACCTTCAAATATTCTTTGGCTCCCCTGCGTCGAATCTATAAATTTGGGTTAAATACTCTACCCTTGAAATCTGTTGCGATCCCCTATACTTGTGGGTTATCACGAGGGGCAGCGCGGCCCACAGTTGCCGTCATGGTGACGCGAACCGCATGGCGGTCAGCACAAACTCGGCGAGCGTCAGCCATGGGTGCTGCAGAGCAAGAACAAGGGCGAAACGAAAGAGCTTCGGTGCACCCCTACCTGGCGCGCCAAATGTAGGAATCGGGACTCCGCGGACCTGAAAAACGGTTTGAACTCTAGGGTGCGCACGAAGAACTTTGCTATGCCCCTGCCTGCCGCACGCTGACCCGCGGCGATGCCTAGTCGAGCTCGCGCGAGAAGGGAAAGATATTAACACGGTGATTTACCCAGGCCCAGGTCACCTTGCGGTGTAAAACCCTACTCCTGCTTTGTGGTGGATTGCCTCGCGAGGAGGATGAGTATGAACTGGTACAAGGGATGAACTGCCTCATGAGCGCTCATGGGTCGACGGATCGGATCTCCCCTCTATGGTGGAAGCTAGTCTCTATTTATAGTGGCATTGGTCCTCTTCCCTCTTAGCTTAGGCGGGGAAGAATACCATAGTGGCCAATTTTAAAGGGGGACAGGAGTACATCCTATCCTAACTAAAGGTGGTCTTCGTCTCCAAAGCTTCTGGTCGTGACGCAGATGTGGGCTCGGCAATAACCTCCGTCCTGCTGAGCCAGCGGTCTAGGTCTTTGTGACGCCCCCAATTCAATCGTACACTAATCATGCACGCAAATGTGTACGATCAAGATCAGGGACTCACGGAAAGATATCACAACACAACTCTACAAATAAAATAAGTCATACAAGCATCATAATACAAGCCAGGGGCCTCGAGGGCTCGAATACAAGTGCTCGATCATAGACGAGTCAGCGGAAGCAACAATACCTGAGTACAGACATAAGTTAAACAAGTTTGCCTTAAGAAGGCTAGCACAAACTGGGATACAAATCGAACGAGGCGCAGGCCTCCTGCCTGGGATCCTCCTAACTACTCCTGGTCATCGTCAGCGGGCTGCACGTAGTAGTAGGCACCTCCAGTGTAGAAGGAGTCATCGTCGACGGTGGCGTCTGGATCCTGGGCTCCATCGTCTGGTCGCAGCAATCGAGTATAGAAATGGGGGAAAGGGGAAACAAGGCAACCGTGAGTACTCATCCAAAGTACTCGCAAGCAAGGAGCTACACTACATATGCATGGATATATGTGTAAGGGGCCATATCAGTGGACTGAACTGCAGAATGCCAGAATAAGAGGGGGATATCTAATCCTGTCGAAGACTACGCTTCTGGCAGCCTCCATCTTGCAGCATATAGAAGAGAGTAGACTGAAGTCCTCCAAGTAGCATCGCATAGCATAATCCTACCCGACGATTCCCTCCTCGATGCCCTGTTAGAGAGCGATCACCGGGTTGTATCTGGCACTTGGAAGTGTGTGTTTTATTAAGTATCCGGTTCTAGTTGTCATAAGGTCAAGGTACAACTCCGAATTGTCCTTTTACCGAGGTACACGGCTATTCGAATAGATTAACTTCCCTGCAGGGGTGCACCACATAACCCAACACACTTTCCTGCGTCATGCCCGGCCTCGGAAGATCAACACGTCGCAGCCCCACCTAGGCACAACAGAGAGGTCAGCACGCCGGTCTAACCTAAGCGCACAGGGGTCTGGGCCCATCACCCATAGCACACCTGCACGTTGCGAACGCGGCCGGTGAGCAGACCTAGCAACCTCCAGTACAACGGAAGTCACGTTACGCGGTCCAACCCGGCGCGCGCCGCTCAGTCGCTGACGTCACGAAGGCTTCGGCTGATACCACGACGTCGAGTGCTCATAACTGTCCCCGCGTAGTTGGTTAGTGTGTATAGGCCAGTAGCCAGACTCAGATCAAATACCCCGATCTCGTTAAGCGTGTTAAGTATCTGCGAACGCCGACAGGGCCAGGCCCACCTCTCACCCAGGTAGTCTCAACCTGCCCTGCCGCTCCGCCACAAAGATCCACACAGAGGGCCATCGGGACAAAGGTCCTTTCAGCCCCCAATCCGTGAATCACTCGCGGGTACTCCTCGAGCTGACCCGACTTTAGTCACCACATGTATCATGTATAACGTATAGTTTATACCCGTGATCACCACCCGAGTGATCATGGCCCGATAGTATAGCACAACAGACGGACAAGAATGTAGGGCCACTGATGGAAAACTAGCGTCCTAAACTAAGCAGGTAGGATTGCAGGTAAAGGTATCAACAGTAGTAACAAGGACAGGCTATGCATCGGTATAGGAATAACGAAAGCAGTAACATGCTACACTACTCTAATGCAAGCAGTATAGAGGAGAGTAGGCGATATCTGGTGATCAAGGGGGGGGGGCTTGCCTGGTTGCTCAGACAAGAAGGAGGGGTCGTCAACTCCGTAGTCGAACGGGGCAGCAGCAGCGTCGGTCTCAGTGTCTAGCGAGAGAAGAGGGGGAAGAAACAATAAATATTTAAGCAAACAGATGCATAGCGATGCATGACATGACAAGTATTAGTGTTAGGGGTGCCCTAACGCGGTATTCGGTGATACCGGTGAAGGGGAGAAACATGCGGGAAAGTATCCCCGGTGTTTCGCGTCTTCGGGCAGAGGAGCCGGAGGGGAAAAGTTGCGAGTTCGGTATGTTAGGGGTGTGTGGCAGACGAACGGGCTGCGTATCTGGGTTCGTCTCGTCGTTCTGAGCAACTTTCATGTACAAAGTATTTTCATCTGAGCTACGGTTTATTTCATATTAATTTTAAAAGATTTAAATCATTTTTAGGATTAATTTAAATATTTTAATTCAACATTATCCAGAACAGGGTTTGCCGACGTCATCATGACGTCAGCATGACATCAGCAGTCAACGGAGGTGTTGATTGGGTCGCTGACGTGTGGGTCCCACTGGTCATTAACTGTTTAGCATAATTAGTGTTTAACTAATCTAATTACTGTTTAATTAAACTAACAAGTTAATTACACTGGATTAATTAACTTAATGAATCCATTAATTAATTAATTAATTAAATTATTATTTATTTATTTTATTATTATTTATTTTTGTTTTGTTTTTTTGCAAACGTTTTGGGGAGCGTGCCCCCCCCCCCCCGTTCAGTGGCACAGGGGCCATACAGGGCGCGGGCGACGGTTAACGGGCGCGCCCCGTTCGGGCGCACGCCCAGGGGCATGCGGGCGTAGGCGGCGGACCTGGCAGGTCGCCGGGCCGGCATGGGCGAGGCCAGCACGGGCCGGTCGGTCAGCGAGCGGCGGCGAGCACGGCCCCATGTGGGCGGGCATGCATGAGCGCGCGGCAGGGCTGCAGCAGGGGGCACGAGGCGCGGTGTAGGCGGCGCAAGGCGCGGCGCCAAGGGCGGGCGAGCGGCGCGGGACAGCGTGCAGCGAGAGGCGGTGTAGAGGCCGTGGGCGAGAGGCGGGGCTCACGGCGACGGGCGTGGCAGACGCGAGCCCGTCCGGAGCTCGGGCGCGGGGCGTACGGGGAAAGGGGGGCGCGCGGCGCGAGCGCCCGCGGGGTGCGGCCAAGGAGGCGGGGCCAAGCACTCCCAGGCGAAGCAGAGACGACGGCTACGGGCGTTGCCAGCGGACGGCCGGAGCGCGACGCGCGTGTGCGCGTGCGGGGCATGGCAGAGTGCGGGCGAGGCGCGCGCGAACTCGGGCCCGGGTCGGCGCGAGCGAGCACGATAAGCGCGCACAACGTGAGCCGGAGCGGGACGGGCAGAGAGAGGAGGTTGAGGGCCTGACCGGGAGTGTAGGGTCTGGGAAATGGGCGCGGTGAGGTTCGGGGAGGTCGACGGGGACGACACGGCGTAGAGGAGGCAGGCCGGTGGGGTGGAGGAAGCAGTCCGGCGGGGGAGGAGCTCCGGGCGCCGGCGTCGGCATCGATGTGCAGGGGTCGTTCCGCCGATCCGATCTGGATCGGGGAGGAGGGGGAAGAGCGAGTGGGACGAGTGGGGTGGACAGCTAGGGTTTCGGGAGGGGGAAGTGGATAAGGAGGACTGGGGGTGGCCGGCTGGGCCAGGTGGGCTGTGGCCCAAGGAGGGGGGCTTGCGGCCTGCCGGGCCGAAGCCCAGGGGGCGGGGGGTTTTCCCCCCTTCTTCCTTTTTTTCATTAGATGTTTTGTCCTTTTCTTTTACTTTCATTTATGTTTTATTTAGTTTAGGTCATTTAGGTATTTTGTAAAATTATATTTGCATCACTATAATTACCCTTGTAAAATTTGGCAACCACCAAACACTTTTGTTTCAATTTTTGAAAACTTTATTGTTGTCATTAATTTGAATTTGAATTTTGAATGGTTTCGAATTAGTGCGAGGACGGCAACAGTAATCGAGGTGTCATGGCACTATTAGCGTGGGATTTCTGTAGCAAGATTATTCGGGCGTTACAAAACTCCTCCACTACAAGAAATCCCGTCCCGAGATTTAGGAGGTAGAAGGAAACAATGTTGGGTATTCATCACGAAGACGATCCTCGCGTTCCCAGGTGGCTTCGTCTTCAGAGTGATTCGACCACTGAACCTTGAGGAACTTGATCGCCTTCTGACGAGTGCGGCATTCAGCTTGGTCAAGAATGCGGATAGGATGCTCTTTATAGGAGAGGTCCTGTTGCAATTCGAGCACTTCATGGTCCACTGCTCGAATTGGGTCCTTGAAGCAGCGACGGAGCTGTGACACATGGAACACATCGTGAACCTGAGAAAGGTTCGACGGAAGCTCCAGTTGATAAGCCACTTTTCCACGCCTCTCGAGAATAGTGAAAGGACCAATATAGCGGGGAGCTAGCTTTCCTTTGATCCCGAAGCGGTGTGCACCCTTCATTGGTGTAACTCGAAGATAGGCCTTTTCGCCAGGTTGATAGACCATGTCTTTATGATGACGGTCATAATTACTCTTTTGGCGTGACTAAGCAGTCTTGAGATTCTCGTGAATAATGCGGACTTGTCCTTCGGCATGTTGGATAATATCCGCACCAAAGAGTGGACGTTCCCCAGTTTCTGACCAGTTCAGAGGGGTTCGACACTTTCGTCCATATAACACTTCGAAGGGGGCCATCTTCAGACTAGCTTGATAGCTATTATTATAAGAGAACTCAGCATACCGGAGAGATTCCTCCCATTTCTTGCCGAAGGAAATAACACAAGCCCGAAGCATGTCTTTGAGAACTTGGTTGACACGTTCAACTTGCCCTTGTGACTGCGGATGAAACGCAATACTGAAAGATAAGTAAGTCCCCATAGCTTCTTGGAAACTTGCCCAGAATCTTGAAGTGAATAAGCTGCCACGGTCCGAACTGATAACCAGTGGAATACCGTGAAGTGAAA
The DNA here is from genome assembly GCA_032464435.1 of Aegilops umbellulata. NCBI lineage: Eukaryota > Viridiplantae > Streptophyta > Magnoliopsida > Poales > Poaceae > Aegilops > Aegilops umbellulata. The sequence continues at coordinate 98,332,483 of CP136055.1, forward strand.
CACTTCTGGACATATAGAGAGTTGCAAGCTGAGTAGCAGTGATAGTTTATTTGACCGACAGAAAATGTGCAACTTTAGAAAGCCGGTCAATGACGACAAGAATAGCATCATTACCTTTCTGCGATTTGGGAAAACCAGTGACAAAGTCCATTTCAACATGGTCCCATTTCCATTCAGGAATAGAGATAGGTTGCAGAGTTCCAGCAGGCCTTTGATGTTCTGCTTTGATACGACGGTGAACGTCACACTCAGCAACATAGCGAGCAATGTCTTGCTTCATATTAGACCACCAGAATCTTTGACGAATGTCCTGGTACATCTTAGTACTACCAGGATGGATACATAGAGGCGTATCATGAGCTTCTTTCATAACTTTCTGAGTCATATCCAGGTTCTTCTCCTTATACAGCACCACTAGGCGGCCTTTGAAGCACAAGGCGCCATCATCAGCAATAGTGAAGAATGAGGGCTTCCCTTCTTTGAGGTAGCGCTTAATCTTGTGGGCTTCAGAGATCATATCCCTGTATTGTCTTGATGGAGCTCACGAGATCGGGTTCGACAACCAGGGTATAGAGGGAACCCTGGGAAATAACATGGAGGTTCATCTTCTGAAACTCCTCAGGAGGGGGAGCGAGTGCACGCGGAGGAACAATATGGAGGTTCAACTTTCTGAATTCTTCAACAAGCGAGGGCTGAACTTTATGAACCTGGAGGTGGTTGCAGTAAGACTTGCGGCTCAAGGCATCTGCCATTACATTAGCCTTGCCTAGTGTATAGGAAATACCCAAGTCAAAGTCTGCTACAGTCTCCATCCATCTCTGCTGACGGAGGTTCAGGTCTGGCTGAGTAAACAGATACTTCAGACTTTGATGGTCGGTGAAGATCTCGCAACGATTACCGAGAAGGTAATGTCGCCACTGCTTCAGTGCATGGATGACAGCAGCAAGCTCGAGGTCGTGAACTGGGTAGTTCTCTTCGTGAGGGCACAATTGACGAGAGGCATAGGAAATCACTCTGGCTCTTGCATTAGGACACAGCCTAATCCTTGACGGGAAGCGTCGCAGTAAATGACGAAGTCCTTTGTATCAGGTGGAGCTAGCACTGGGGCAGAAGTCAACTTGTCCTTGAGTGCCTGGAAGCTTTCCTGACATTTGTCTGTCCATTGGAACTTGACGCCCTTATGCAACAGGTTAGTCAGAGGCCTGGCAATCTTGGAGAAGTTCTCGACGAATCGATGACAATAGCTGGCGAGACCGAGAAAACTTCTGACTTGCTTGACATTCTTCGGAGGAGTCCAATCGAGAATAGCCTGAACTCGTTCAGCGTTAACGACAATACCATCCTTAGAGATGACATGTCCAAGATAGGTTACTTCGGGAAGCCAGAATTCACATTTGGAGAATTTGGCGTATAGTTGGTGCTCTCGTAGCTTTTCCAGCACAAGGCGAAGATGTTCAGCATGCTCTTCTTCGTTCTTGGAAAATACCAGGATATCATCCAGATAAACCACGAGGAACTTGTCGAGGTAATCCATGAATATATAGTTCATCAGGCGAGAGAAGGTGGCTGGAGCATTGGTCAAACCGAATGACATGACAGTGTACTCGTATGAACCATATCAAGTCACAAAGGCGGTCTTTGGGATATCCTCTTCACGAACACGGATGTGGTGGTAACCCAACCTCAAATCGAGTTTAGAGAACACTGATGAACCAGCCAGTTGATCATACAGATCATTGATCTGAGGAAGAGGATACTTGTTCTGAATGGTAGCTTGGTTAATAGGACGGTAGTCTTGGACCAGTCGGTTTGTCCCATCCTTCTTCTTGACAAAGAGAGAAGGTGCTCCCCAAGGAGAGCAACTTGGGCAAATTAAACCATTTTGAAGCGATTTGTCGATTTCCTCCTTAAGCTCAAGGAGTTCATGTGGTGGCATCTTGTAGGGTCGCTTGGCTATAGGAGTGGTGCCTGGTTTCAAGTCGATGACGAATTCGACAACTCTAGCAGGGGGAATTCCTGGAAGTTCTTCAGGAAAGACGTCGAGGAACTCACGCACGACGGGGATGTTTTCAATGCCCTCGAGTGGTGCAGAGTTCAATGCATTCAATGCATAAAGCCGTGCCTCGGCATTTTGCACCAGGTGAGCTTGGTATGTAACTATTTCATCTGAAGGGTGTAGAAGATGGACGGTCTTAGTGGCGCGAACTATATAAGTAGTATGCGCTTTCAACCAATCCATCCCCAAAATGAGGTCGATGTTAGACGACTTCAAGATAATGGGCGAGGCATAGAATTCCAGCGCTTCGATTTCCACGGGGACGTCGACGCCAACCATGGAGGTTTGACATTGTCCCACGGGGGTTTTTACCACTACCGAAGTGTTCATCTCCTCGTATTTAATGCCATGCTTGAATGCAAAATCTTCTGACATGAGTGAATGCGATGCTCCTGAATCGAATAAAACAGATGCAGGTACTGAATTAACGAGAAGGGTACCCATCACAGTAGCAGGATGGTCTTGAGCTTCATTGAGATCAACGTGGTTGGCATGAACACGGCCATGAAACTGGGCACTATTGATGTTGCGGGCCTAGTTGTTGCCACGGCCAGCTACTGGAAAGGCCAGTTGATTCTGGTTCTGATTCTGATAGCAGTTCCTGGCAAGGTGACTGGGTTGACCACACTTGTAGCACAGACCATTATTGGGAGTGGGTACAAGAGCTCCGGGTGGTGGAGCTGGAAGTTTTGGCTGCCTAGCAGGAGCAGTAGGCAGACGAGGTGCAGCATAGGACTGCCTTGGGGCAGTTGCATTCGGCTGGTACATGCTGTTGGGAATCCATATTTTGCGCTTTTGCGAGGACGGGCCCGAAGAGGAGCCCGTGTCACGGTTGCGCTTGTGAGAGCTCTTGTATTCCTGCAGACCTGTTTCGACATTGATGGCCTTGTTCACCAAGGTGGCAAAATCAGCAAAGTCGTGCACTAGAAGTGCGAGCTTGATGTCGGCTTGAAGGTCGTCACGGAACTTCTCCTGTCTGCGTGCATTAGTTGCAATGTCTTCTTCAGCGTAGCGAGACAAGTCCAGAAACTCCCGCTGATAAGCTTCAACAGTTTTGTTGCCCTGGATGAGATTGCGGAACTCACGCTTCTTCCGGTCCATGACTCCCTGAGGAATGAAGCGGGCACGGAAAGCAGCTTGGAAGTCTGGCTAGGTGATGAGGGTTCCAACTGGCAGAGTACGCCTGTGGCTGTCCCACCATTGAGCTGCGGGTCCCTTTAGAAAGAAAGAAACAAAGGTGACATAGCTGGCAGGGGCTACATTAGCAGACTCCATCTCATAGGTGATGTCACGGAGCCAGTCATCGGCATCCAGAGGCTGAGTTGAGCTGCGGTACATAGTTGGGTTCAGGCGCATGAAATCCTGCAGAGTTACTGTGTTTGGCTGCTGGTTCATATTGGGGCGAGGAAACTGAGCCATCATGTTCTCCATGAACTGGCGATTCATCTCAAGTTGTTGGATCATACCAGCCATGTACTCAGGCGGTGGTGGGAAGTTGCCACCACGACCACGACCACCTGGTCTAACCATCCTGCTAATATATAACAGGGGTAGTTCAGCATTTGAGAATATTTGCAAAGACAAGAATCATTCAAGATGAAACATGCATAATGAAAGCAGCACGATAGATACCACATAATAGTCGGCACATCTTACCAAAGAGATCATGCATAGGGTTCGGTATACAGAGTTCAGTATATAGACTAAGACATCATAGGCGGCACGCAGGCTCGCGGTGAATGCATCTAACACTAACAAGCAAGTCTACATCAGTCCCACGCGACACTGCAGAGGTAGGTGTAGCCTGAAAGCTGGTAGTGTGGCAACGGGTACACCATGTCGGCAACCTGGGGTCCGCGGGTGCTCTGGTGCTGAACCCGACGCTCAGGCGGTAGAAGAGGACCAAGTGCGGGAGAGTAGCCTCCCACCTCTGGCCAACCGACACCCTGGGGCATCACGGTCCTGGCTGGGTAGATAGCAGAACGCGGCAGCTCCCCAGATCCGACAAAGGGGTGCAACATCGTCAAAGCACAGTAGAGGTGCTGACGAGTGGTGTACAACTCGTGGCGAAGAGCTCGGTTAGCTCGATCCAGCCCATCAGCATGCCGAACTAGGTTCTGATGGTAGAAGGGCTCACGGGTGACAGTGGAGTAGGCAGCAGTGTAGTAACCCTCCGCACCAATATCAGATGCGATAGCAATGTGCCTGAAGGGGGAGGTGTCCAACTCCCGGTACTCCCTACGAAAGCGTGTCAGAGCAGCATAGGCAGCATCATGAACTGCCATATCGATGGTCACTCCAACACCATAAGCGGTGTGCAGCACAGTAGTGGAGTCATACTCCCGAGAGTAGAGGTGGACGGTGGCAAGGTACTGCTCCTGGTTAAAGTCCTGGTACTCCTCGGAGACGGTGTACTCGGGGTGCCAGCGATAACCCAGATAGGTCATCATCTCAGCTAGAACGGCCGGTGATCCCGAGGCACCAATGGCCACCGTGTGGCGCACGACTTGCCTCGTGGGTTCCATCTGAAAACAAAGATGTTTCAAAAGGAGTCAAATGACAGTGTGGAAACTGTTCAAAACAATATACTAAGGATTAACTATGGCTTTATCCAACTTTGGGGTGAATGTTGTAACGGGATCCTAGTGTCAGAGTTAGTAAATTCGTTTAACCCGAGTAGAAGAGAGTTCAGAGTCCCAGAGTAAAGGTCGAGGAGTAAAAGATCCTAGTACCACCCGATGGCAACGTGGGCCAGTAAGGCACACAACCAAGTTAGTAAAAGTTTTTGCAATGTCTAGACTCGACTTCGGCCAAGGAGTGCGGAAGGGGGATTCCTACAGGCAGTCGGCTCTGATACCAACTTGTGATGCCCCCGATTCAATCGTACACTAATTATGCACGCCAATGTGTGCGATCAAGATCAGGGACTCACGGGAAGATATCACAACACAACTCTACAAATAAAATAAGTCATACAAGCATCATAATACAAGCCAGGGGCCTCGAGGGCTCGAATACAAGTGCTCGATCATAGGCGAGTCAGCGGAAGAAACAATACCTGAGTACAGACATAAGTTAAACAAGTTTGCCTTAAGAAGGCTAGCACAAACTGGGATACAGATCGAACGAGGCGCAGGCCTCCTGCCTGGGATCCTCCTAACTACTCCTGGTCGTCGTCAGCGGGCTACACGTAGTAGTAGGCACCTCTAGTGTAGAAGGAGTCGTCGTCGACGGTGGCGTCTGGATCCTGGGCTCCATCGTCTGGTCGCAGCAATCGAGTAGAGAAATGGGGGAAAGGGGAAACAAGGCAACCGTGAGTACTCATCCAAAGTACTTGCAAGCAAGGAGCTACACTACATATGCATGGATATATGTGTAATGGGCCATATCAGTGGACTGAACTGCAGAATGCCAGAATAAGAGGGGGATATCTAATCCTGTCGAAGACTACGCTTCTGGCAGCTTCCGTCTTGCAGCATATAGAAGAGAGTAGACTGAAGTCCTACAAGTACCATCGCACAACATAATCCTACCCGGCGATCCCCTCCTCGATGCCCTATTAGAGAGCGATCACCGGGTTGTATCTGGCACTTGGAAGGGTGTGTTTTATTAAGTATCCAGTTCTAGTTGTCATAAGGTCAAGGTACAACTCCAGGCGTCCTTTTACCGAGGGACACGGCTATTCGAATAGATTAACTTCCCTGCAGGGGTACACTACATAACCCAACACGCTTGATCCCATTTGGCTGGACACACTTTCCCGGTTCATGCCCGGCCTCGGAAGATCAACACGTCGCAGCCCCACCTAGGCACAACAGAGAGGTCAGCACGCCGGTCTAACCCTAAGCGCACAGGGGTCTGGGCCCATCACCCTTAGCACACCTGCACGTTGCGAACGCGGCCGGTGAGCAGACCTAGCAGCCTCCAATACAACGGAAGTCACGTTACGCGGTCCAACCCGGCGCGCGCCGCTCAGTCGCTGACGTCATGAAGGCATCGGCTGATACCACGACGTCGAGTGCCCATAACTGTCCCCGCGTAGTTGGTTAGTGCGTATAGGCCAGTGGCCAGACTCAGATCAAATACCCCAATCTCGTTAAGCGTGTTAAGTATCCGCGAACGCCGACAGGGCCAGGCCCACCTCTCACCCAGGTAGTCTCAACCTGCCCTGCCGCTTCGCCACAAAGATCCACACAGAGGGCCGTCGGGACAAAGGTCCTTTCAGCCCCCAATCCGTGAATCACTCGTGGGTACTCCTCGAGCCGACCCGACTTTAGTCACCACATGTATCATGTATAATGTATAGTATATACCCGTGATCACCTCCCGAGTGATCATGGCCCGATAGTATAGCACAACAGACGGACAAGAATGTAGGGCAACTGATAGAAAACTAGCATCCTAAACTAAGCAGGTAGGATTGCAGGTAAAGGTATCAACAGTAGTAACAAGGACAGGCTATGCTTCAGGATAGGAATAACGAAAGCAGTAACATGCTACACTACTCTAATGAAAGCAGTATAGAGGAGAGTAGGCGATATCTGGTGATCAGGGGGGGGGGGGCTTGCCTGGTTGCTCAGACAAGAAGGAGGGGTCGTCAACTCCGTAGTAGAACGGGGCAGCAGCAGCGTCGGTCTCGATGTCTAGCGAGAGAAGAGGGGGAAGAAACAATAAATATTTAAGCAAACAGATGCATAGCGATGCATGACATGACAACTATCGGTGTTAGGGGTGCCGTAACGCGGTATGCGGTGATACCGGTGAAGGGGAGAAACATGTGGGAAAGTATCCCCGGTGTTTCGCGTCTTCGGGCAGAGGAGCCAGAGGGGAAAAGTTGCGAGTTCGGTATGTTAGGGGTGTGTGGCGGATGAACGGGCTACGTATCCGGGTTCGTCTCGTCGTTTTGAGCAACTTTCATGTACAAAGTATTTTCATCTGAGTTACGGTTTATTTTATGTTAATTTTAAAAGATTTAAATCATTTTTAGGATTAATTTAAATATTTTAATTCAACATTATCCAGAAGAGGGTTTGCTGACGTCAGCATGACATCAGCAGTCAACAGAGGTGTTGACTGGGTCGCTGACGTGTGGGTCCCACTAGTCATTGACTGTTTAGCCTAATTAGTGTTTAACTAATCTAATTACTGTTTAATTAAACTAACAAGTTAATTACACAGGATTAACTAACTTAATGAATCCATTAATTAATTAATTTAATTATTATTTATTTATTTTATTATTATTTATTTATTTTATTATTATTATTATTTTTGTTTTTTTGCAAACGTTCTGGGGGGCGTGCCCCCCCCCCCCCGTTCAGTGGCACAGAGGCCATACAGGGCGCGGGCGACGGTTAACGGGCGCGCCCCGTTCGGGCGCACGCCCAGGGGCATGCGGGCGTGGGCAGCGGACCTGGCAGGTCGCGAGGCCGGCGTGGGCGAGGCCAGCACGGGCCGGCCGGTGAGCGAGCGGCGGCGAGCACGGCCCCGTGTGGGAGGGCGCGCATGAGCGCGCGGCAGGGCTGCAACAGGGGGGCACGAGGCGTGGTGTAGGCGGCGCAAGGCGCGGCGCCAAGGACGGGCAAGCGGCGCGGGACAGCGTGCAGCGAGCGGCGGTGTAGAGGCCGTGGGCGAGAGGCGGGGCTCACGGCGATGGGCGTGGCAGACGCGGGCCTGTCCGGAGCTCGTGCGCGGGGCGTACGGGGAAAGGGGGGCGCGCGGCGCGAGCGCCCGTGGGGTGCGGCCAAGGAGGCGGGGCCAAGCACTCCCAGGCGAAGCGGAGACGACGGCTACGGGCGTGGCCAGCGGACGGCCGGAGCGCGACGCGCGTGTGCGCGTGCGGGGCATGGCAGAGTGCGGGCGAGGTGCACGCGAACTCGGGCCCGGGTCGGTGCGAGCGAGCGCGATGAGCGTGCACAACGTGAGCCAGAGCGGGACGGGCAGAGAGAGGAGGTCGAGGGCCTCATAGGGAGTGTAGGGTCTGGGAAATGGGCGCGATGAGGTTCGGGGAGGCCGACGGGGACGACACGGTGTAGAGGAGGCAGGCCGGTGGGGTGGAGGAAGCAGTCCGGCGGGGGAGGAGCTCCGGGCGCCGGCGTCGGCGTCGACGTGCAGGGGTCGTTCCCCCGATCCGATCTGGATCGGGGAGGAGGTTGAAGAGCGAGTGGGACGAGTGGGGTGGACGGCTAGGGTTTCGGGAGGGGGAAGTGGATAAGGAGGACTGGGGGAGGCCGGCTGGGCCAGGTGGGCTGTGGCCCAAGGAGGGGGGCTTGCGGCCTGCCGGGCTGAAACCCAGGGGGCAGGGGGTTTTCCCCCTTCTTCCTTTTTTTTATTAGATGTTTTGTCCTTTTCTTTTACTTTCATTTATGTTTTATTTAGTTTAGGTCATTTAGGTATTTTGTAAAATTATGTTTGCATCACTATAATTACCCTTGTAAAATTTGGCAACCACCGAACACTTTTGTTTCAGTTTTTGAAAACTTTTATTGTTGTCATTAATTTGAATTTGAATTTTGAACGGTTTCGAATTAGTGCGAGGATGGCAACAGTAATCGAGGTGTCATGGCACGATTAGCGTGGGATTTCTGTAGCAAGATTATCCGGGCGTTACAGTCTTGTTGCACCGGAATGGAAACCTTTGGGGGATTCCTTGGGAACCCGCCTACGTCCTTGCCTCCTTAGCACCAAAGAGGAAACTGTGATGGCTCACGTCAACGCGTACCTTGGGAGGTGGGTGCAAGCCTAGAGATGTCTGCCCCTTGGGAGGCAACCTCAAGAGGCCGCTCCTCGGGAGGCATGGGCGTCGTTCGCATTGCGAGGTGGGGGCCCTCTCGAGCTGTCGATGGAGTCACGCGCTGGGCCGTGGGCAGGTGAGCCTGGGTACCCCCGGTCGCAGAACGCCAACACAACTCATTCAAACTCGGTTAGACCAAGATCATATAGATTGATCTAGGTTTTCATCTCGGTGCTACCAATTAGACCAACTCGGTGTCACCGATTTGTTGTAACTGCAAGGAGTTGCACGTCTCAGTGCCACCTATTTGTTCCATTTGGTGCCACCAACAGCATACGAGTATTTATATCCAGCAGGACCGTACATTGAAAATTTCTTCAAATGTCACGACTCCTCACCCCGTTGCTCCCGTCTGCCTATGCTCCGGATCGTCACCCTCGACTCTAGTGCACCCTCGCTGTAGGAATCCATCGCCGTCAACGGCAATCTGCCCCGCCGTTGCCGCCGTAGAGAATCTCCGCCAAGTTAGGGTGAGATTCGACCCCCTCGTGCTTCACTTTTTCTGATTCAATGCACAAGGGTTTAGCCATGTATCTTGCTACGAATGAAATTCTTCTATGCACCAGATTGAATCCGTATATTAGTTTCGAGCAAACATTTTAGGTTTAGGTTTCCACCAAAAGCATCTGAAACCGACCGATTAGGGATTTTTGGTTCCACCGATTTGGCACTGGCCATTGCACTAGTACATCTCAGTGCCACCGAGAAGTGCTAATCGGTGAGACCAAAAGTAAAATTCCAGTGGAACCCTAGCAACTCGGAGACACCGAACCACATCTCGGTCTGACCAAAATGGTGTGTTTTGATTCTATGGTTGCTTCAGTATCACTGAAATGACCAACTCGGTAGATCCGAAATGCATTCTGTGAAAAACCTAGAACTACTCAATTTTTTTTTGAAAAATCATATGCTTTTTGTGATAACTCATCTACTCTGCCCATACTTATATATTCACAGGGTCAACTTGTAAGATGTCAAGTGGCAGTGATAGCCAGACCTTGTTAGAGCAGAATGTGGATCTCAGTGAGGGATATAGTCCAGCTGAGAGCTATGATGAAGGAAGCAGGAGCTCTCCTAGCAATGTGCCAAAGGCTGCAACAAGGACTAGGAAGAAGAGGAACTCAGATGATGAAGATGAAGATGAAGACTTTGTGGCAAGTGAGGCTACATCTAAGAAAGGGTTGTGCTAAGGAAAAAGTATGGTACTTCTGCCAGCACCAGGCCAAGTGCCAAGGAAAGGACAACTGTGAGGAAAGTTCCTCTGTCAAAGTCTGACGAAGCCTCGGCTCCCAAAGAAACCATGACTTTCACACTTGAGGAGCCAAGTGATGTAGAGGCTCATGCCAGCAAGAAGAAGAGGCCAAGGAAGACAACTACTCGTGTCATTGGCAAACCCTCCATGATAGAGGATGATCATGATGATTAGGAGGAGGAGGAACCTACTGCGGATGCACCTCCAACAAAGACTCGGAAGCTCATGTCAGATGCGATGAAGTCTGCTGCTCCCTCCAGACCCAAGTCCAAGCCCAAGGCACCAGCTCCCAAGATATCTACCAGGAACATCTCTGCAAATGAGAAGAACAAGGCCCCAGTGCCTGAGGTGGAGATTGATGATGAGCCACTAGTGCTTAGGAGGCTAAAGACTAAGATTCCATACCATGACAACTCCCATCCAGCAGCCGAGAATATGATGCTCAGAAAGGACAAAGGTCTGCGTCTGTGCAGGATGACTGATCCTTATTCTGTCAGGAGGAGGACTGCTTGTGACTATCGCTTTCACACACGAGAGCAACAAGATTTCTATGAGACTGTGCTGCTTGACAAGAAGCCAATTGTCAGTGACATGAAATGGGAGGACTGGAAGTATATTGATGCCAATGAGGATCACTTTCCCCATGTTCATGAGAGCTTCAGACTTGCAGGACTTGATGCATTCGTTGGGAAGAAGCTCACCAAATGGAATGATAGGATGATAATGCAATTATATTCCACATCTCATTTCTATCCAGATGGAAGGATTGCATGGATGACTGAGGGTTCCAAATACCAGTCAACAATCTCTGAGTGGGCTGAACTGCTTGGTGCTCCTGAGGAAGATGAGAATGACATCAATGTGTATGGGAAGCCCAGGACGATGGACCACAACTCCATGGCTAACATGTACACGCCAATTCCTGCCAAAGATGTTGAAAGTCATAAGCTTGGTTCAGTGAAGCATTTGTTTGCTGGTTTGACCATCACAAACACTATCTTGAGGCACACTCTGTTGCCCAAGTCTAGAGATGACAAGATGATCTGTGTCCACTCCATCAACTTGCTACATCTGTTTGACACTCCACAGAAATATAAAGTTATGAGCCTGATAGTAGAGACAATCAAGAGAACCGCAATTGATCAGAAGAGATTTTTTGGATTTGCTCCTCATATCCAGTTGCTCATCAACTGAAAGGTTGGAACGAGCACTTATCTACTTAATCATGGGCATCTCCCACTGCAGCCTGAGTTTGAGGAGAACATTGTAGTGATGGACCCTTCACATCCTTCATCTACTCAAGCTCAAGAAGAGATCCAGGCAGTTGCAATAGCAAAAGCAGCACAAGAGGCATTAGAACCCAATGCTCCCATAGCCAACCTCAAGACGAAGAATGATCAAATGACATATCTGCTTAAAGCAACATTGAGGATTGAGAAAAGTCTGGCCAACATTTCCAAAACCAGGAAATCTTAGAGCGGGTAGTCGAAGATAAGATATATGATCTTGATGTAAAGATCAGCGAGGTTCAGTTAATTGTGACAAAGCTAAAGGAACATGTCGATGCAGCCAGAGCTGTGGCCGCAAAGGACAGTGGAGATGAGCAAGCTACAACTGAGAGGTTCCAGATAGTGCCTAGGGCACCCAGATCTTCAGTCGTGCCAGTTGTAGACACGAGGACCACTCACTCTGCACCTGCTGCTACTGCTACTATGCCACCTCCAGTATCTACTCCACTAGCCCTGCAGACATCAGTCGAAGCCTTCACGGATGCAGTTCTCTCCACGCCATCTACGCACACTGGAGCCACCAGCCAGAAGTCACCTTCAGGAGCTGCCGAGGATCGTGCCTAGAGAGACGCATAGCTCTATACCTTTTCAAACTTTTTGGTACTTGTTGCCAAAGGTGGAGAAATTGTATAGATCATTAGGCTTCGAGAGAGAGTGTCTCACTTTTGGTCGTTGGTTTTTTCTTGAGTTCTAGCTACTATTTCCTCTTCATTCGTGATACTTTGTTCGTTATGTGTGGGAGATACTATGTTTCTCCTGTGTGATTGACCATACTATCTTCATATGGTGAATAATGCACATCTCTATGATTACTAGCACATATGCCCGTGCGTTGCAACTGGAGATAAAAATATGCATTTAAAAGTCACTGAGAATTATATGTTATGTGCAAGCAAAACCCCATGTCCACACGAAAAAAGGAACATTTAGTTTCACGGTTTCGCCGCGTATGAAGGAATCAATCCGCTATTTCTCCATTCATTCATCTAGGGCATTTAAGAGTTTTGTTACGTCATCATACGCCAGAGAAGGCCCATTAGTTATTCAATATATTTTTCCTTTCAATCCTTTTAATCAAGGGGGTTTGAAGGTATGAAGTTTCGGAATATTCTAGAAAACATGAACAAATTTTTAAATCCAGAACAGTTTTTTGAAAATTATGTACACTTTTGTAAAAATGTGAACAAGATATGAAAGGAAAAATTATTTTAAATTCACAAAAAATTTCTAAAAACACCAACTTTTCTTATAAATACATTAACATTATTTGACATTGTGAACATTTTTTAAAAGCGGGAACATATGTTGAAAATTCATAAGATTTTCAAAAAATGTGTAACTTTTATACAAAACATTATTTTAAAGAATAATTTCTGGATTTGGGGCAATTTTTAAATGCCATTTTATTTTTTGACATCTCAAACAATTGTGAAAAAATGGGAAACCTTTTGCAAGTTTCGAATATTTTTCAAAATAGCAATAAAATTTTGGAATTCTTAACATTTTAAAAAATTTCTTTTTCTTAAGTCTGACCTTTTTTGATAATTTCTAATTTACAAAATAAATTCAGAAATAGAAATAAACTTGGAAGGGAAAAAGAGCTCGGAAAAAGGGAATAAAAATAGAAGTAAAACATAGAAACAAAGAAAAATGGGCCAGCCCATTATTGCTTTTGCTGTGCGAAACTTCGACTAAAAAATGAACATTATTTGAAATTGTGAACATTTTTTTAAAACGGGAACCTGTGTTGAAAATTCATAAGATTTTTAGAAATGTGTATCTTTTAGACATGGACATTATTTTTAGTTGTGAAAATTTCACTAAAATAAGAATATTTTTCTAATTTGGAGCATTTTTTGAAATGCCATTTTCTTTTTAGACATCTCGAACAATTTTGAAAACCAATATTTTTTAAAAAAAATGGGAAACTTTTTGCAAGTTTGGAACATTTTTGCAAGTTATGAACATTTTCCATTTTTATAATTCTGGACGTTTTTTTAGAATTTTTAATTTACGAAATAAATTCTCAAAGAAGATTAAACTTGGAAGGAAAAAAGAGATAGGAAAAGAAGAATAAAAATAGCAGTAAAACATAGAAACAAAGAAAAATGGACGAGCCCAATATTGGTTGTTCTGTGTGAAACTCGACTATTTTTCGCCCACTGCAGAAAATAGAATTTTCCTAGCTGCGTGGGCAGAAAAATAAGTGGGCTGGCTTCGCCGGCCATAGTGCGCGACCCACGTATGAAAATTCTTTTTCTAGCAGATAAACACATGAAAAATTAGTACCACCTCGGATAGAAAAAATTCTTTTCGGCGGTGAATGGATGAAAAAATTGGCAAAACACACCTTGTTTTATTAGTAGGTAGGTATAGATATAGATTGGTGTATGATCATTCACTTGTGCTTTTGGTGATTCGTGCTTACTATTTGAATCATATCATTTTGTGCGCTCCACCAAGTTGTATGTGACATGGAAGAGTGATCCATGATTCTAATCGATTGAGCATTTGCATTCAAACACAAATTTTTAAGAATACAGAAAATTAGGGGGAGCTCTTGCTTATCATATACTTCTCAAAGCGGTGATGTATTTCATGTTTTAATCATTTGTCGAAGTTTTGATCTATATGTTATCATCAATTACAAAAAAAGGGAAGATTGGAAGTGCAACTAATCTCCAGGTGGTTTTGGTAATTTATAACAATATACATCTCATTGAACTACTGTCCATTCAAGATAAATATTTCAAGATGTTCAATGATTGACATGGCATGAACTAGAGATGTGGAGCCCTCAAAATGCTAAGGACAAGGATTGGCAAAAGCTGTAGACTCTACATTTGTGATTAAGTGATCCAAGATCACATTGAGTCCATAGGAAAGTCAATACTATTAAAAGGGAATGATGTGTTGCTTAATGATATTTTTGCTTAAAGTGCTTAGTGATATTGCTCCAAAATCATCAGCCACTTTCTCTATCCAAATATGTCCAGACCCAAATTCCTAACTCGACCCCACCGAAACTTCTCATACGGAGTCACCGAGTTCTTCTGGACTTAGCCACTGCCAAAATCCTAACAATTTGGTCCCACCCATATGGATCTCGGTCCCACCGAGAGCCACGTTACAAGGGAGATGAATGAGCATAACTACTATATGTTGGGGAACGTAGTAATTTTAAAAAAATTCCTACGCACACGCAAGATCATGGTGATGCATAGCAACGAGAGGGGAGAGTGTTGTCTACGTACCCTCGTAGACCGAAGCGGAAGCGTTGACGCAACATAGAGGAAGTAGTCGTACGTCTTCCCGATCCGACCGATCCAAGCACCGTTACTCCGGCACCTCCGAGTTCTTGGCACACGTTCAGCTCGATGACGCACCCCTAGCTCCGATCCAGCAAAGCTTCGGGGAGGAGTTCCGTCAGCACGACGGCGTGGTGACAATCTTGATGTTCTACCGGCGCAGGGCTTCGCCTAAGCACTGCAACGATATATTCGAGGTGGAATATGGTGGAGGGGGGCACCGCACACGGCTAAGGAACGATCACGAAGATCAACTTGTGTGTCCATGGGGTGCCCCCTGCCCCCGTATATAAAGGAGCAAGGGAGGGAGGAGGCCGGCCCTAGGTTTGGCGCGCCAAGGGGAGTCCTACTCCCACCGGGAGTAGGATTCCCCTTTTCCTAGTCCAACTAGGAATCCTTCCATGTAGGGGGAGTAGGAGAGAAGGAAAAGGAAGAGAGAAGGAGAAGGAAGGAAGGGGGCGCCCCCCTTCCCTAGTCCAATTCGGACTAGAGCAAGGGGAGGGGCGCGGCCACCTTTTGGTCCCTTTCTCTCCTTTCCCGTATGGCCCAATGAGGCCCAATACGAATTCCCGTAACTCTCCGGTACTCCGATAAATACCCGAACCACTCAGAACCTTTCCGATGTCCGAATATAGTCGTCCAATATATCGATCTTTACGTCTCGACCATTTCGAGACTCCTCGTCATGTCCCCGATCTCATCCTGGACTCCGAACTCCTTCGGTACATCAAAACTCATAAATTCATAATATAACTGTCATCGAAACCTTAAGCGTGCGGACCCTACGGTTCAAGAACAATGTAGACATGACCGAGACACGTCTCCGGTCAATAACCAATAGCGGGACCTGGATGCCCATATTGGCTCCTACATATTCTACGAAGATCTTTATCGGTCAGACCGCATAACAACATACGTTGTTCCCTTTGTCATCGGTATGTTACTTGCCCGAGATTCGATCGTCGGTATCCAATACCTAGTTCAATCTCGTTACCGGCAAGTCTCTTTACTCGTTCCATAATACATCATCTCGCAACTAACTCATTAGTTGCAATGCTTGCAAGGCTTAAGTGATGTGCATTACCGAGAGGGCCCAGAGATACCTCTCCGACAATAGGAGTGACAAATCCTAATCTCGAAATATGCCAACCCAACATCTACCTTTGGTGACACCTGTAGTACTCCTTTATAATCACCCAGTTACGTTGTGACGTTTGGTAGCACCCAAAGTGTTCCTCCGGCAAACGGGAGTTGCATAATCTCATAGTCATAGGAACATGTATAAGTCATGGATAAAAGCAATAGCAACATACTAAACGATCGGGTGCTAAGCTAATGGAATGGGTCATGTCAATCAGATCATTCAACTAATGATGTGACCTCATTAATCAAATAACAACTCCTTGTTTATGGTTAGGAAACATAACCATCTTTGATTAATGAGCTAGTCAAGTAGAGGCATACTAGTGACACTCTGTTTGTCTATGTATTCACACATGTATTATGTTTCCTGTTAATACAATTCTAGCATGAATAATAAACATTTATCATGAATTAAGGAAATAAATAATAACTTTATTATTGCCTCTAGGGCATATTTCCTTCAGTCTCCCACTTGCACTAGAGTCAATAATCTAGTTCACATCGCCATGTGATTTACCAGCAATAGTTCACATCACCATGTGATTAACACCCATAGTTCACATCGATATGTGACCAACACTCAAAGGGTTTACTAGAGTCACTAATCTAGTTCACATCGCTATGTGATTAACACCCAAAGAGTACTAAGGTGTGATCATGTTTTGTTTGTGAGATAATTTTAGTCCACGGGTCTGTCACATTCAGATCCGTAAGTATTTTGCAAATTTCTATGTCAACAATACTCTGCACGGAGCTACTCTAGCTAATTGCTCCCACTTTCAATATGTATCCAGATTGAGACTTGGAGTCATCTAGATCAGTGTCAAAACTTGCATCGACGTAACCCTTTATGACGAACCTTTTTTCACCTCCATAATCGAGAAACATATCCTTATTCCACTAAGGATAATTTTGACCGCTGTCCAGTGATCTACTCCTAGATCACTATTGTACTCCCTTGCCAAACTGAGTGGTAGGGTATGCAATAGATCTGGTACACAACATGGCATACTTTATAGAACCTATGGTTGAGGCATAGGGAATGACTTTCATTCTCTTTCTATCTTCTGCCGTGGTCGGGCTTTGAGTCTTACTCAATTTCACACCTTGTAACACAGGAAAGAACTCTTTCTTTGACTGTTCCATTTTGAACTACTTCAAAATCTTGTCAAGGTATGTACTCATTGAAAAAACTTATCAAGCGTCTTGATCTATCTCTATAGATCTTG
Organism: Aegilops umbellulata; assembly: GCA_032464435.1. Taxonomy (NCBI): domain Eukaryota; kingdom Viridiplantae; phylum Streptophyta; class Magnoliopsida; order Poales; family Poaceae; genus Aegilops; species Aegilops umbellulata. The sequence goes on from CP136055.1 coordinate 98,349,553, forward strand.
ATACTCAATATGTAAGCAGCTTCACCGAGGTCTTTCTTTGAAAAACTCCTTTCAAACACTCCTTTATGCTTTGCAGAATAATTCTACATTATTTCTGATCAACAATATGTCATTCACATATACTTATCAGAAATGCTGTAGTGCTCCCACTCACTTTCTTGTAAATACAGGCTTCACCGCAAGTCTGTATAAAACTATATGCTTTGATCAACTTATCAAAGCGTGTATTCCAACTCTGAGATGCTTGCACCAATCCATAGATGGATCGCTGGAGCTTGCATATTTTGTTAGCACCTTTAGGATTGACAAAACCTTCTGGTTGCATCATATACAACTCTTCTTTAATAAATTTATTAAGGAATGCAGTTTTGTTTATCCCTTTGCCAGATTTCATAAAATGCGGCAATTGCTAATATGATTCGGACAGACTTAAGCATAGATACGAGTGAGAAACTCTCATCGTAGTCAACACTTTGAACTTGTCGAAAACCTTTTGCGACAATTCTAGCTTTGTAGATAGTAACACTACTATCAGCGTCCGTCTTCCTCTTGAAGATCCATTTATATTCTATGGCTTGCCGATCACCGGGCAAATCCATCAAAGTCCATACTTTTGTTCTCATACATGGATCATATCTCAGATTTCATGGCCTCAAACCATTTCGCGGAATCTGGGCTCATCATTGCTTCCTCATAGTTCGCAAGTTCATCATGGTCTAGTAACATGACTTCCAGAACAGGATTACCGTACCACTCTGGTGCGGATCTCACTCTGGTTTACTTACGAGATTCAGTAGTAACTTGATCTTGAAGTTACATGATCATTATCATTAGCTTCCTTACTAATTGGTGTAGTAGTCACAAGAATAGATTTCTGTGATGAACTACTTTCCAATAAGGGAGAAGGTACAATTACCTCATCAAGTTTTCTACTTTCCTCCCACTCACTTCTTTCGAGAGAAACTCCTTCTCTAGAAAGGATCCATTATAAGCAACGAATGTCTTGCCTTAGGATCTGTGATAGAAGGTGTACCCAACAGTCTCCGTTATGTATCCTATGAAGACATAGTTCTCCGATTTGGGTTTGAGCTTATCAGGATGAAACTTTTTCATATAAGCATCATAATCCCAAACTTTAAGAAACGACAACTTTGGTTTCTTGCTAAACCACAGTTCAGATTGTATCGTCTCAACGGACTTAGATGGTGCCCTTTTAAACGTGAATGCAGCTGTCTCTAATGCATGATCCCAAAACAATATTGGTAAATCGGTAAGAAACATCATAGATTGTACTATATCCAATAAAGTACGGTTATGACGTTCGGACACATCATTATGCTGTCGTGTTCCAGGTGGCATGAGTTTATGAAACTATTCCACATTGTTTTAATTGAAGACCAAACTCGTAACTCAAATATTCTCCTCCACGATCATATCGTAGAAACTTTTATTTTCTTGTTACGATGATTCTCCACTTCACTCTGAAATTCTTTGAACTTTTCAAACGTTTCAGACTTATGTTTCATCAAGTAGATATACCCATATCTTCTCAAATCTTCTGTGAAGGTCAGAAAATAATGATACCTGCTGCAAGCCTTAATATTCATCGGACCACATACATCAGTATGTATGATTTCCAATAAATCTGTTGCTTGCTTCATTGTTCCGGAGAATGGCGTTTTTAGTCATCTTGCCCTTAAGGCATGGATCGCAAGCATCAAGTGATTCATAATCAAGAGATTCCAAAATTCCATCAGCATGGAGTTTCTTCATGCGCTTTACACCAATATGACCTAAACGGCAGTGCCACAAATAAGTTGCACTATCATTATTAACTTCGCATCTTTTGGCTTCAATATTATGAATATGTGTATCACTACGATCGAGATCCAACAAACCATTTTCGTTGGTGTGTATGACCATAGAAGGTTTTATTCATGTAAACAGAACAACAATTGTTCTCTAACTTAAATGAATAACTGTATTGCAATTAACATGATCAAATCATATTCATGCTCAACGCAAACACCAAATAACACTTATTTAGGTTCAACACTAATCCCGAAAGTATAGGGAGTGTGCGATGATGATCATATCAATCTTGGAACCACTTCCAACACACATCGTCACTTCACTCTTAACTAGTCTTTGTTCATTCTGCAACTCCCGTTTCGAGTTACTACTCTTAGCAACTGAACCAGTATCAAATACCGAGGGGTTGCTATGAACACTAGTAAAATACACATCAATAATCTGTATATCAAATATACCTTTGTTCTCTTTGCCATCCTTCTTATCCGCCAAATACTTGAGGCAGTTCCGCTTCCAGTGACCAGTCCCTTTGCAGTAAACGCACTCAGTCTCAGGTTTAGGTCCAGACTTGGGCTTCTTCACTTGAGCAACAACTTGCTTGCCGTTCTTCTTGAAGTTCCCCTTCTTCCCTTTGCCCTTTTCTTGAAACTAGTGGTCTTGTTAACCATCAACACTTGATGTTTTTCTTGATTTCTACCTTCGTCGATTTCAGCATCACGAAGAGCTTGGGAATTGTTTCCGTTATCCCTTGCATATTATAGTTCATCACGAAGTTCTACTAACTTGGTGATGGTGACTAGAGAATTCTGTCAATCACTATCTTATCTGGAAGATTAACTCCCACTTGATTCAAGCGATTGTAGTACCCAGACAATCTGAGCACATGCTCACTAGTTGAGCGATTCTCCTCCATCTTTTAGCTATAGAACTTGTTGGAGACTTCATATCTCTCAACTCGGGTATTTGCTTGAAATATTAACTTCAACTCCTGGAACATCTCATATGGTCCATGACGTTCAAAACGTCTTTGAAGTCCCGATTCTAAGCCGTTAAGCATGGTGCACTAAACTATTAAGTAGTCATCATATTGAGCTAGCAAAACGTTCATAACGTTTGCATGTGCTCCTGCAATAGGTCCGTCACCTGGCGGTGCATCAAGGACATAATTCTTCTATGCAGCAATGAGGATAAACCTTAAATCACGGATCCAATCCGCATCATTGCTACTAACATTTTTCAACACAATTTTCTCTAGGAACATATCAAAATAAACACAGGGAAGCAACAATGCGAGCTATTGATCTACAACATAGATATGCTAATACTACCAGGACTAAGTTCATGATAAATTAAAGTTCAATTAATCATATTACTTAAGAACTCCCACTTAGATAGACATCCCTCTAATCTTCTAAGTGATCACGTGATCCAAATCAACTAAACCATGACCGATCATCACGTGAAATGGCTTAGTCTTCAATGGTGAACATCATTATGTTGATCATATCTACTATATGATTCATGCTCGACCTTTCGGTCTCCGTGTTCCGAGGTCATATCTTATATGCATAGCTCGTCAAGTATAACCTGAGTATTCCGCGTGTGCAACTGTTTTGCACCCGTTGTATTTGAACGTAGAGCCTATCACACCCGATCATCACGTGGTGTCTCAGCACGAAGAACTTTCGCAACGGTGCATACTCAGGGAGAACACTTCTTGATAATTAGTGAGAGATCATCTTATAATGCTACCGTCAATCAAAGCAAGATAAGATGCATAAAAGATAAACATCACATGCAATCAATATAAGAGATATGATATGGTCATTATCATCTTGTGCTTGTGATCTCCATCTCCGAAGCACCGTCATGATCACCATCGTCACCGGCGCGACACCTTGATCTCCATCGTAGCATCGTTGTCGTCTCGCCAATCTTATGCTTCCACGACTATCACTACCGCTTAGTAATAAAGTAAAGCATTACATCGTGATTGCATTGCATACAATAAAGCGACAATCATATGGCTCCTGCCAGTTGCCGATAACTCGGTTACAAAACATGATCATCTCATACAATAAAATTTAGCATCATGTCTTGACCATATCACATCACAACATGCCCTGCAAAAACAAGTTAGACGTCCTCTACTTTGTTGTTGCAAGTTTTACGTGGCTGCTACGGGCTTAAGCAAGAACTCATCTTACCTACGCAACAAAACCACCACGATAGTCTGTCAAATAGACTCCGTTTTAACCTTCTCAAGGACCAGGCGTAGCCACACTTGGTTCAACTAAAGTTGGAGAGACAGTCTTCCGCAAGCCATCTATGTGCAAAGCACGTCGAGGGAACCGGTCTCGCGTAAGAGTACGCGTAAGGTTGGTCTTGATCGTCTCGTCCAACAATACCGCTGAACCAAAGTATGACATGCTGGTAGGCAGTATGACTTATATCGCCCACAACTCACTTGTGTTCTACTCGTGCAAATAACATCAAACCATAAAACCAGGCTCTGATACCACTGTTGGGGAACGTAGTAATTTCAAAAAAATTCCTACGCACACGCAAGATCATGATGATGCATAGCAACGAGAGGGGAGAGTGTTGTCTACGTACCCTCATAGACCGAAGCGGAAGCGTTGACGCAACGTAGAGGAAGTAGTCGTACGTCTTCCCGATCCGACCGATCCAAGCACCGTTACTCCGGCACCTCCGAGTTCTTGGCACACGTTCAGCTCGATGACGCACCCCTAGCTCCGATCCAGCAAAGCTTCGGGGAGGAGTTCCGTCAGCACGACGGCGTGGTGACAATCTTGATGTTCTACCGGCGCAGGGCTTCGCCTAAGCACTGCAACGATATATTCGAGGTGGAATATGGTGGAGGGGGGCACCGCACACGGCTAAGGAACGATCACGAAGATCAACTTGTGTGTCCATGGGGTGCCCCCTGCCCCCGTATATAAAGGAGCAAGGGAGGGAGGAGGCCGGCCCTAGGTTTGGCGCGCCAAGGGGAGTCCTACTCCCACCGAGAGTAGGATTCCCCTTTTCCTAGTCTAACTAGGAATCCTTCCATGTAGGGGGAGTAGGAGAGAAGGAAAAGGAAGAGAGAAGGAGAAGGAAGGAAGGGGGCGCCCCCCTTCCCTAGTCCAATTCGGACTAGAGCAAGGGGAGGGGCGCGGCCACCTTTTGGTCCCTTTCTCTCCTTTCCCGTATGGCCCAATGAGGCCCAATACGAATTCCCGTAACTCTCCGGTACTCCGATAAATACCCGAACCATTCAGAACCTTTCCGATGTCCGAATATAGTCGTCCAATATATCGATCTTTACGTCTCGACCATTTCGAGACTCCTCGTCATGTCCCCGATCTCATCCGGGACTCCGAACTCCTTCGGTACATCAAAACTCATAAATTCATAATATAACTGTCATCGAAACCTTAAGCGTGCGGACCCTACGGTTCAAGAACAATGTAGACATGACCGAGACACGTCTCCGGTCAATAACCAATAGCGGGACCTGGATGCCCATATTGGCTCCTACATATTCTACGAAGATCTTTATCGGTCAGACCGCATAACAACATACGTTGTTCCCTTTGTCATCGGTATGTTACTTGCCCGAGATTCGATCGTCGGTATCCAATACCTAGTTCAATCTCGTTACCGGCAAGTCTCTTTACTCGTTCCGTAATACATCATCTCGCAACTAACTCATTAGTTGCAATGCTTGCAAGGCTTAAGTGATGTGCATTACCGAGAGGGCCCAGAGATACCTCTCCGACAATCGGAGTGACAAATCCTAATCTCAAAATATGCCAACCCAACATCTACCTTTGGGGACACCTGTAGTACTCCTTTATAATCACCCAGTTACGTTGTGACGTTTGGTAGCACCCAAAGTGTTCCTCCGGCAAACGGGAGTTGCATAATCTCATAGTCATAGGAACATGTATAAGTCATGGATAAAAGCAATAGCAACATACTAAACGATCGGGTGCTAAGCTAATGGAATGGGTCATGTCAATCAGATCATTCAACTAATGATGTGACCTCATTAATCAAATAACAACTCCTTGTTTATGGTTAGGAAACATAACCATCTTTGATTAATGAGCTAGTCAAGTAGAGGCATACTAGTGACACTCTGTTTGTCTATGTATTCACACATGTATTATGTTTCCTGTTAATACAATTCTAGCATGAATAATAAACATTTATCATGAATTGAGGAAATAAATAATAACTTTATTATTGCCTCTAGGGCATATTTCCTTCACTATAGTCATAGGTAATGGCTGCTATAACTACACTTAATGTCCAATGTAAAGGTCCTCGACCGCTGTGGTTCCCACGTCGCCCCCTACGCCTCCTCTGTCTGCGTGGCGCTATCGGGGACGACTGGAGGGTAGACGTTCGAGTGTCGTCGGTGTATCGAGTGCATATCCAGGGGTGCGCATCTGAATGCGCTTGTGATCTATGGACCTTCCAATGATGGTGTGGGGCCAAGGTGGGCCTTTAGATGTCAGGCCCGTGAGCCTGATACGTCTCCAACGTATCTATAATTTATGAAGTATTCATGCCAAGTTTATAAAAATTCTATATGATTTTGGTATGATTTGATTAGAACTAACCCGGACTGACGCTATTTTCAGCAGAACTACCGTGGTGTTGTTTTTGTGCAGAAATAAAAGTTCTCGGAATGGGCTAAAATTTTACGAAGAATATTTTTGGAAAATATAAAAAATACTGGAACAAAAAGATACCCGAGGGGAGTCCCGGAGCCACCACAAGGGTGGGGGCGTGCCCTTCATCCTTGTCGTCACCTCATGGGTCCCCTTCACTTGTCCCCGACGCCAAACACTCCTATAAATCCCAAAAACTCCAGAACGAAACCTAGACCAGGAGTTCCGCCACCGTAAGCCTCTGCAGCCACGAAAACCAATCTAGGCCCTCTCTGGCACCCAGCCAGAGAGGGCCAACATCACTGGAGGCCATGGAGGAGGAAGCGGGAGGGGTCACCATCACCATGGAGGCCAAGCACTAGAGGGAGACTCTTTCCCCGTCTAAGGGGGAGGCCATGGAGGAGGAAGCACAAAGGGAAGAACCGCTCCCCCCTCTCTCTTGGTGGAGCCGGAGTGCCATCGGGGGAACCATCGCCGTGGTGATCGCCTTCATCAACATCATCTTCATCATCACCATACTCATCTCTTTTACGCGGTCCACTCTCCTGCACCCCGCTGTAATCCCCTACTTGAACATGGTGATTTATGCCACATATTATGATCCAATGATGTGTTGCCATCCTATGATGTTTTGAGTAGATTTCTTGTCTTTTGGGTTGACTAATGAAATAGATTGGTTTGAGTTGTATGTTTTACTTTGGTGTTGTCCTATGGTGCCTTCCGTGGCGCGCGCACACATACTGTAGGGTGTTGCAAATTGTTCATGATTCGCTTATAGTGGGTTGCTTGAGTGACAAAAGCATAAACCTGAGTAAGGGGGTTGTTGCGTATGGGATAAAGGGGACTTGATACTTTAATGCTATGGTTGGGTTTTACCTTAATGATCTTTACTAGTTGCGGATGCTTGCTAGAGTTTCAATCGTAAGTGCATATGATCCAAGAAGAGAAAATATGTTTGCTTATGCCTCTCCCTCATATGAAATTGCAATAATGATTACCGATCTTGTTAACAATTGCCTAGGATAATTCCGCACACCGACCCATCATTATTCCACACTCGCTATTTATAATATATAGTAATATATTCTAACTTTATAATAACAGCACCTACTTTTATATTTTAGTTCTCCGATGTCATGCAAAGTTATCCTCTTCATACCCACAACGTAGTTTTATTTGTCGAAAGTAATTGGAAGCAAACGTTCGGTGTACATAGAGTCGTATCAGTGGCAGATAGGACTTGAGAGAATATTGATCTTACCTTTAGCTCCTTGTGGGGTTCGACACTCCATACTTATCACTTCCACCTTTGGAAAGTGCTGCGATGATTCCTTGCACTTGAGGATTATCAAGCTCTTTTCTTGCGTCGTTGTCGGGGAGCAATAGCGTGGGGTTGATATTCTCATGTGTGCTTATTTGCTTCCTTCACTAAGTAGATTTTGTTTTCCCTTTTATTTTTGTTTTCTTTAGTTGTGGGTGAAACATAAAAAAATAAAATAATGAAAATACAAAAAGATTTACTTGCCTCTTATGCATAAAAACTTTTTCAGAAAGAGAAGTGATTGGAAAGTTATGCATTGGAGAAGTGAAGGTCGACCTTAAACACTTGTGTTCATGCTCATGGAAACAATGTAGAATTTTTCATGGAAGTTTCTCCAAAATAAGTATACCCTTGTATATATTCATTCTATTATAAAAATGATGTGCCAAGGTTTTATTTTAGAATGTTTAGATTGCTTGTTTGGTGTGTGGAGCAGAAAAATGGAAACTTTTGCTGTAGTTTTTGAATTTTTATTTTTTTACTGGAGCATGATAAAATCTTGAAATTTTTACATGTTACTGCTCTGCAAATTGTTTAGATTGTCCTATTTTTTCAGAATTTTTGAAGTTACAGAATATGCGAAAGATCCAGATTGCTACAGACTGTCCTGTTTTGACATATTTTGTTTTCAATGTGTTGTTCACTTATTTTGATGAATCTATGGGTAGTATAGGGGATATGAACCATGGTGAAGTTGGAATACATTAGATATAATGCTAATATGAAATTGGAATGAGTTTACAACAGTACCTAGAAGTAGTGATTTGTTTTATTATACTAACGGGTCCCACAAAGTTTTTGTTGAGTTTTGTATGGATGAAGTGTTCGAAGAACGAGTAGTTACCAATATGAGAAAAATAAGAAGATGCAAGAGTTCAAGCTTGGGGATGCCCAAGGCACCCCAAGTAAATATTTCAAGGATACTCAAGCATCTAAGCTTGGGGATGCCCCGGTTGGCATCCCATCTTTCTTCTTCAACAATTATCGGCATACCTCAGTTTTTGTTTTGTTCACATGATGTGCTTCTTTTGTGTCTATTACTCTTTTCTTTCCTATATGCTCCATGCTAGTATGAGATAGTCCTTCATTGATTTATAGAATGCTCTTTGTGCTTCACTTAGATCTTTTGAGTATGGCTTTATAGAATACTCTTTGTGCTTCACTTAAATCTTTTCAGTACGGCTTTATAGAATGCTTCTTGTGCTTCACTCATATATTTTGAGCTTGGATGTTGGTAAATCTATATTAATTGTAGAAATCTCTATGAACTTCACTTATATATTTGTTGTGTGAATAATACTATCATCAAAATTGGGCTTGGAAGAGTGTCATTAAAATATCATGCCTAGCTAAAAAGGGATTAAAGAAAAGCGCTTGTTGGGAGACAACCCAATATTTAACCCTACTGTTTTTTAGTGTTAACATTATTAAGCTACTGTAGTAATCATGATTTATAGTTTTTTCCAATAAAGTGCCAAGTAAAGCCTTGGGGAGTGTGGATGATAGTTGACTTGATTCTGTGCAAAATCAGAAACTTTTCCGATCAGTCACATAATTCTTGAAAATTACTGGAGCATTGAAAATTTTTGAAATTTTTATAGTGATTGATATACAAACTGTCTGCATTGTCCTAATTTTTCAAAAAAATTGGAGTAACATAAGTATGGTTGTTATTCAGATCATTACAAACTGTTCTATTTTTGACAGATTCTATTTTCAATGCATAGTTTGCTTGTTTTCTAGTTTCTACAGCTTATACTGCTCAATATAAATTGTAGAAATGATATGGTACAGCAGCCATTGTGTGAGAACAATTATGAATCTTGTCTTGACAGTACCAAAGTGAATGATTTGTCTTTCTCATACTAACTCATCTTACTAAGTTTCGTTAAGTTTTGTGTGATTGAACTTTTCAAGTTTTGGGTGAGATATCGACATGAGGAGAATAAGGAGTGGAAAGACCCTAAGCTTGGGGATGCCCAAGGCACCCCAAGGTAATATTCAAGGAAGACTCAGAGTGCCTAAGCTTGGGGATGTCGTGGAAGGCATCCCCTCTTTCGTCTTCAAAACCATTGGTATACCTTACTCGGAGCTATATTTTTATTCGTCACATGATATATGTTTTGCTTGGAGCGTATTCTCATTTTACTTGCTATTTGAATAAACTCGATGGATCTGAAATCTTGAATGAGAGAGTGTCCTCCCATGGCTACTTAATTATTTGACTACTCATTGTCCTTCACTTATATTCTTTTGGAGTAGTTTGTCATTTACTCATGTGCTTCACTTATATCCTATGAGTAAATGGTTGAATGAATTGAATGAAGGAAATATGCCCTAGAGGCAATAATAAAGTTGTTATTTATATTTCCTTATATCACGATAAATGTTTTTTATTCATGCTAGAATTGTATTAACCGGAAACTTAGTACATGTGTGAATACATAGACAAAACAGAGTGTCCCTAGTATGCCTCTACTTGACTAGCTCATTAATCAAAGATGGTTAAGTTTCCTAACCATAGACATGTGTTGTCATTTGATGAACGGGATCACATCATTAGAGAACGAGTAAAGAGACTTGCCGGTAACGAGATTGAACTAGGTATGATGATACCGACGATCGAATCTCGGGCAAGTAACATACCGATGACAAAGAGAACAATGTATGTTGTTATGTGGTTTGACCGATAAAGATCTTCGTAGAATATGTAGGAGCCAATATGAACATCCAGATTCCGCTATTGGTTATTGACCGGAGATGTGTCTCGGTCAGGTCTACATAGTTCTCGAACCCGTAGGGTTCGCACGCTTAACGTTCGATGACGATTTGTATTATGAGTTATCTGATTTGATGCACCGAAGTTTGTTCGGAGTCCCGGATGAGATCATGGACATTACAAGGAGTCTTGAAATGGTCGAGAGGTAAAGATTCATATATTGGAAGGCTATATTCGGACATCGGAAAGGTTCTGAGTGCTTCGGGTTTTTTTGGAGTACCGGAGAGTTACGGCAATTCGCCGGGGGAAGTAGTGGGCCTTAATGGGTCATAAGGAAAGGGAGAGAAGGGCCTCAAGGGGTGGCCGCCCCCCCATGGGCTGGTCCTAATTGTACTAGGAGCGAGCGGCGCCCCCCCTCCTTCATTCTCCCCTCCTCCTCCTTCTCTCCTTCTCCTACTAGGAATAGGAAAGAGAAGGGGAATCCTACTTGAACTGGGGAGTCCTAGTGGGATTCCCCACACCTGACATGCCCCCCTAGGGCCAGCCACCTCTTCCCTCCCCTCCTTTATATACGTGGCCAGGGGGCACCCCATAGACACACAGGTTGATCTTTTAGCCGTGTGCAGTGCCCCCCCCTACAGAAACACACCTCGGTCATATAGTTGTAGTGCTTAGGCGAAGCCCTGTGCCGGTAACTTCATCATCACTGTCACCACACCGTCGTGCTGACGAAACTCTCCCTCGGCCTCAACTGGATCAAGAGTTCGAGGGACGTCACCAAGCTGAACGTGTGCAGATCGCGGAGGTGTCGTGCGTTCGGTACTTGGATCGGTTGGATCGCGAAGACGTTGGACTACATCAACCGCGTTACTAAACGCTTCCGCTTTCGGTCTACGAGGGTACGTGGACACACTCTCCCCGCTCGTTGCTATGCTTCTCCTAGATAAATCTTGCGTGATCGTACACAATTTTTTTGAAATACCATGTTCCCCAATAGTGGCATCCGAGCTAGGTCTATGCATAGATGTTATATGCACGAGTAGAACACAAAGAGTTGTGGGCCATAATAGTCATACTGCTTACCAGCATGTCATACTTTGATTCTGCGGTATTGTTGGATGAAGCGGCCCAGACCGACATTACATGACCGCGTTCATGTGACTGGTTCTACCGTCATGTTTCGCACACAGGTGGCTAGTGGGTGTGTGTTTCTCCAACTTTAGTTGAATCGAGTGTGACTATGCCCGGTCCTTGTTGAAGGTTAAAACAGAAAACTTGACAAAAAAATCGTTGTGGTTTGGATGCGTAGGTAAGAACTGTTCTTGCTAGAAGCCCGTAGCAGCCACGTAAAACTTGCAACAACAAAGTAGAGGACGTCTAACTTGTTTTTGTAGGGCTTGCTGTGATGTGATATGGTCAAGACGTGATGATATATAATTTGTTGTATGAGATGATCATGTTTTGTAACAGTTATCGGCAACTGGCAGGAGCCATATGGTTGTCGCTTTATTGTATGAAATGCAATTGCCATGTAATTGATTTACTTTATCACTAAGAGGTAGCGATAGTCGTAGAAGCAATAGTTGGCGGGACGACAATGATGCTTCGATGCAGATCAAGGTGTCAAGCCGGTGACGATGGTGATCATGACGGTGCTTTGGAGATGGAGATCAAAGGCACAAGATGATGATGGCCATATCATATCACTTATATTGATTGCATGTGATGTTTATCCTTTATGCATCTTATTTTGCTTAGTACGGCGGTAGCATTATAAGATGATCTCTCACTAAATTTCAAGGTACAAGTGTTCTCCCTGAGTATGCACCATTGCGACAGTTCGTCGTGCCGAGACACCACGTGATGATCGCGTGTGATAAGCTCTACATTCACATACAACGGGTGCAAGCCAGTTTTGCACACGCAGAATACTCAGGTTAAACTTGACGAGCCTAGCATATGCAGATATGGCCTCGGAACACTGAGACCAAAAGGTCGAGCGTGAATCATATAGTAGATATGATACACATAGTGATGTTCACCATTGAAAACTACTCCATCTCACGTGATGATCGGACATGGTTTACTTGATATGGATCACGTGATCACTTAGATGATTAGAGGGATGTCTATCTAAGTGGGAGTTCTTAAGTAATATGATTAATTGAACTTTAATTTATCATGAACTTAGTACTTGATAGTATTTGCATATCCATGTTGTAGATCAATAGCTTGCAATGTAGCTTCGAGTTTATGTTTTTGATATGTTCCTAGAGAAAAATAAGTTGAAAGATGATAGTAGCAATGATGCGGACTTGGTCTGTGATATGAGGATTATCCTCATTGTTGTACAGAAGAATTATGTCCTTGATGCACCGCTAGGTGACAGACCTATTGCAGGGGCAGATGCACATGTTATGAACGTTTGACAAAGCTCGGTATCACTACAAAAAAATACACTTCCGTGATGATACGTGTTTGTCACAGTAGGTCGCGTTTTTTGTCATGCATGTACGTCCATGACAAATTTATGACAGAATCAAGATAGTCATACCTGTGCTGTCGTAGAAGTGTTCCATGACATTACCAAAATTATCATCACGGAAGTGTCCACTTCCATGACGATAAATCGCGTGTCACAGAAGTGCTTTCGTCAAGGGTGACTGACACATGGCATCCACCGTAACGGAACGCCGTTAAGCTATCTGGTCGCGTTTTGGATCCGATAACCCGTTAACAGCCCCGACCAATGGGGATTTTCCATGTGTAAAATCATCATTGGCTAGAGGAAACACGTGTCAGCTTATCGTTGGGACAGATGTCATCCACTCACTGGACAGAAGCGCCTATGATACGTTGACACGTGGCATGGCCCAACAGTGGCCCATTCCTGTGAAAAGGCCGGCCCGTTTGACTTGGTCAAAAGCTGGCGGGCCGGCCCATGGAAAGCCTGTTAACGGCCTGTTCGCATATAGCCCATTTACAGCCCGCTAACCCAAGGCTCGTTACGCCCTATCCCAATTAGGCCCAGTAGCATCATCTGGGCCATCCAATATGATTCCAGCCCATTTTCACTTCTCGCCCATGTATAGCCCATGACGTCTTTCGGCCCATATGAGGCCCTTTGTAACTCTTGGCCCATTAGCGGCCCGTGCTGAAACTGGCCCGTAATGAACAGTGTATTACTTTACACCCATTAACGGCCCGTGGTGAAACTGGCCCGTAATGAACAGTGTATCACTTTATACCCATTAATGGCCCGTTATTCCGTTGGACCGTTTCCAGCCCAAGTGAACTTTCGGCCTTCTGAGGGCCCATTTATTCTTGGGCTCATTTGCAGCATTCGGTTACTTACGGCCCATTACTGTCATTTTCTGCTTGTGGGCCAAATTCAGCCCGTCGTTACAGTCGGCCCGTTTGTGGAACGTTAGTCTATTGGGCCATTTTCATAGCATCACCAAAATACGGCCTATGAACGGCCCGTTGGTCAGCCCATAAAATGTACGATTTCCATTACAGGCCCGTCTACGGCCCATTAAAGGCCCGTACAAGACCCATAAATGAGTTTGCGGCCCATGGATCCTACGAGACGTAGAAGGCCCATGATCCTACGAGACGTAGAAGGACCATGGATCCGACGGCCCGTGAAGGGCCATGGTCGGGCGAGTTGGCCCCCGTTTGAACGATATAGCATATTCAAAGAATTATCCTACTCAATACTATCACCTCTAAAAAGCATACACTATACAACAAAGAGATCAAGGCATAGAAAGGTAGAATAATCCTACACTATACAATAAAGAAATTACATCCGATTATACCCACTGGGCATTATGGTTCGACACAGGTGATAATAAAGCATACACAAACAGAAAATTATATACACTGGGCAAATACAGCTCATACATCATGGACGCGCATAAACTTAACTCCATTTGAACTATAATCTCTTCAGAAAATAGGATTGGACGGATTCAGATAGCACAAATTTCAGTCTGCAAAATCTCCAATTCCTTCATGGTTACCTCAGTGTCTTGTTTCATTTTTTGACTCCTGCATCTAATACCTGCATGTCCAGTCTCAACTTGTTGATTATACGTTGACAATCATGTACACGTTGTCTTGCCACCTCTAGTTGATGCTCGAGAACATCAGCACATTCCAATTCCAATCCATAATCATTCGGTAACGGCCATGCCGCACTGCTCGCGGATCTTTGTGTTGATGTCACTTCATCCTGAAATGTTTCTGTAAGTACGCATGACTAGGGCAAAAATATAGTTACAAGACACTATTTTGTACTATACATGGCAAAACAAGACTAACAATAATGTTACACATCACTTTCAAAAAAACTGTTACATGTCATGAAGCATAAGCAGGTGATATTTTAAAAATTATAAAAAAGATAGTTTGCGCAGCCTGCATACAGAAATCCCTCTTAGCTCACCAGAGGAGCATGATGTTGGGGCCTAATCGAAAACACAGACAAGTTACAAATTTAGACAGCACGTTGCGTATAAGTAAGCAAGCAGTTGGCCATGTTGTGCCTCAATTAAAGTCTTAGGGAGCATAATGAACAACAGAGGGTTTCATACAAACATACTACAACAGGCAAAAGTATGCAATCATTAGCGTAGTATAAACTAGATTGTGAGCCTCATGCAATAATAGTTGGTTAATAGACTTTAAAGCTTCAGGCACACTTCGGCAGAGTAATTAAATGGTAAGGCCTTTAATTATGTCAACTAATAGTGATACAAGTACCGAACATCAGGCATGATTATTTGGGCATCTCATTAACTGAGGACAAATAAAGCAATTGAAAAGAGAAAATTACCTATGCTTGAAACAAACAAGGAATTGAACTATTGAGTTGCATACAGTGACTTACCTTAGCAGGTTGAAGAGGCTCAGCACGGCTCCTACTTCTCTTGCAAGGCTCCTTCCTAACATCTTGTAATTGGAAATCCTCAATCTTATCTTCATTGCATCCCCTCTGCAAGGTGACACAAACTAGTTACTCGTCTCCTTGGAAGATAAATATGCATATTCCAGTCTATGAACACAAAAGGATGAGATTATAACAAAACAACACCACATAATGAAACATGCCGCATGTCTTACACTTGCACACAATGCAATGAGCATACCTTCGAACTGGATCTCCAGGTACTCTTGGAGAGCCTACTGTAGTGTACAGCCAAACCTTTATGTCACCTATGAGTTAGACAAGGCCCCACTACAGCAGCCCTTAGTGTTTAAATCGTTGACAAGCTCTGTTAGAGTGTTAGGTCAAGAACAACAAGTAATCAAAGAAAACAGTCCTATTATGGCTGGCTGATGCAAACAAGCAATTGAACAGATGTGTGAGCAAATCTTACATATCAAGAAAAGAAGCAAAGAAGGAGGCTTAAAGACCATCACTTGACTGACCAGATTTAAGGGGCATTTAAACATCATGTGCAACGCATGAACTAACATAAACATTGCATATTGCAGATTCTACAATGGAATGCACATGTATTAGGTTATGCCATGTATGATGATGCCTAAATATACAGATAGCAGGCAGGAGTGATTCATCATTGCACGCACAATTGAATTGCAGGTTAAAGGCCAGTTCGATTTCGCCTTTTCAGGGCATATTGTCAAAATCAGCCATAAAAGATGTAAAGAAGTCATTTTTGAGTTATGGGCTTGGGCTTAACTAATTTCGCTTTGGAGGGGGGTGTTTCGAGTAGAACCTCACTAAAAATTAAAGGGAAGGGGAATAGTGAAATGACTCTGTTATCTGCCTATATTACACTCAAAATGCAACTGCTGACGCCCGTGTCACACCTGACCCTCAAGTAAAAACAAACACGCAAGCATTCATTGCCCTGCCCGCTTGCATCTCCTCTCCCCTTTCCCTCTACCTCGATCCCCTGCCTGCAGCACTATGGTTCCTCTAGCGAGCCGTCGCCACTGGTCCCATCTAGCCTGGTCCTCGACGATGCTATGTCCAGCTAGGCTACATGGTCGGTGGGTAGGGGCAAATCTCCCTAGCTGCTCCTCCCTCTAGCGCCGCCCCTCATTCTCATGGTCTCCAGCAGCTGCTCCACTGTGGTTCATCCAGTGCACTACTCCAGCGGGCGCTGCACAACTACGACTGATGCCACACTGCGGTAGAAGGCACCTTATTCCCCCTCCCCTCCTCCCAGGCCATGGCCTTGAGGTGTTGTTGATGGATGAGCTCATCCAACAAGGTGAGGATCTCCTTTGATTTTTTGCCAAATTTTCATTCTGATCCACTATACGATGAATTGCTATGAGCTGCTTCTGCTGCTGCTATATGATGCATTGCTATGAGCTGCTCCTGCTGCTATATGATGAATTGCTATGAGCTGCTGCTGCTGTATGATGAGTTGCTATGAGTTGTTGTTGCTGCTATATGATGAATTGCTATGAGCTGCTGCTGCTGCTATATGATGAGTTGCTACAAGCTGCTCCTGCTGCTGCTATATGATGAATTGCTATGAGCTGCTCCTACTGCTGCTATATGATGAATTGCTATGAGCTGCTCCTGCTGCTGCTATATGATGAATTGCTATGAGTTGCTGCTGGTATATGATGAATTGCAGACTATTGCTGCTGTATGAGGAGTTGCTATGAGCTGTTGCTGCTGCTATATGATGCTTTCAGGTGGTGCTGCTATACGATAATAACCAGCCACTTGGACCATCAAATGTCAATAAATAATTGTTCCTCATTTAAATGTGGGTCATGTGTTCTTCGTTTAAATTAGGCAATGGGATCTCTATGGAAAACATTGATCAAAGTAGATTGTGCCAAGTAGATGGTATCTTTGTATTTGCATTTTGACCAAATAGTGATCGTCTGTTTTCCTATCATATTAATTACTACATTGGGTTCAATTTGTGATGTTTGCAAGTCAAATTAATTTCCATATGGGCAGCAAAATGAAAAGGATATAATGCAATCTATACTTTCCACTGATCATACCAAAGATAAGCTGAAAACACAATGAAAAGAACTGGTTGGCTTATTACATGGAGCTTATATTCACAGGTGCTTATTTTCTTAGGATAACTCGTAATAACTGTCCCTAAGAAACTTGGCTAATAGAACTGGCATACAAATAACATGTCACGATGATTGCAATGGAGGAGTGACGTACCATAGCACACTGTATAGGCTCACCGCTGCCTCTCCTTTTTTGCGATGTTCCATGAAATTGCCACATACATCTTGTACTTTTTCATTGTGTAACCCTATCTGCAAGTTGACACGGCTAATTTCAGACATCTCTACATGATACTACATTGCATATCCCTTGCGCATATTTAAACCACCAATTAACGATTGTGTGCGTACCATAAACTAGCCATGACTCTGTATGCTGGACTAGCAGGCACTCTAAGGGAGCCTAATGTAGTGCACTGGAATTCCTACATGCCACCTACGATTTTGTGTAATGTACTGCCCCTGTTCCTAAATATATGTCTTTGTAGAGATTCCAGTATGGACCACATACAGATGTATATAGATGCATTTTCGAGTGTAGATTCACTCATTTTGCTCCGTATGTAGCCTATAGCGGAATCTCTAGAAAGACTTATATTTACGAACAGAGGTACGAGGTAGTATCATGTATGACATCTACATATCTAATTTAGCAGCCAGTAGTAGAAATCATTGTCTACACAAAGGGATTACTGGTCGAAAATCCTAGCAAAGCACGCTGGCAGGCACAAAACAATACAAGAGAGAGAGATGCGCTTACAAGATCATAGCAATGCCTCAGTCCAGGATCTTGGTTGGCCAAGCTATTAGATCAAGAAGAAACATCGTCCTTGTAGTTTTTGCCAGCTGCATAACAGGTAACAGCGACCGGTTAGTATATTTGAAGTACATCGGGTAGGTGATGCTGGACGTGTTTAAAGGTGACAAGTACGTAGGCCGTGGCGGGTGCTTGGCATCTCTCCAGACAGTGGGAATCAGGTTAGAAACGTCGAGGGTGATGACGCTGCGCTGGCTGTCGGGGTCCGGTAAGGAAATCTAGAACCGTCGAGTAGGGCGTTCGTGGAGCGGCTCCGGTAGGGGTGGACTACAGTGTGGGCGAAGCAGATCTATGGCTGTGGATGAGGGCGTAGGTGAAGCTGCTCCGGTGGTTGGGTTAAGGATGGTCTCGACGACGCGGATCTGCGGCCGTGGACGGGGCGTCAGAAGCTGCTCCGGTGGTTGGGTTAAGGATGGTGTCGATGATGCGGATCTGTGGCCGTGGACGGGGCGTCAGAAGCTGCTCCAGTGGTTGGGTTAAGGGTAGTGTCGACGATGCGGATCTGCGACCGTGGGCGGGGCGTCAGAAGCTACTCCGGTAGGTTGGATGAGGGTGCGAGGAAGCGGATCTGAGGCCGTGGACTTGTGAGTTGGCAAAGCGGCCCCGGTAGGGTTGAGAATGGTATAGGCGAAGCTACTCCGGTAGGGTTGACGATGGTGTCGGCGAAGCGGCTCCGGTAGGGTTGAGGAAGGTGTCAGCTAAGCGGCTCCGGTAGGGTTGAGGAAGGTGTCGACGAAGAGGATCAGAGGCCGTCGATGGGGGCGTCGGTGGGGCAGCTCCAGGGGGTGTGGACGAAGTGTCTCTGGTGGGGAGCACGAATGAGCCGCTGCAAATGCGCGACGGTTGACGAGAGTATCGGCGAAGCAGATCCGGCGCCGTGGACAAGGCCGGCACTGAATGGGCTGTGGTACAGTGGTGGATGAGCAGTCTACTTGTTTCTAGGGGAGGTGGGAGGGGTAGATGCGGCCGCAGAAGCAGATCCGGCGAGGTGGACACCGCTGGCAGTGAATGGGCTATGGTACGCCGGTGGATGAGCAGTCTAGGGTTTCGAGAGGGGAGGGGAGAAAGGGCGATGAAGTATGAACGGCGTGATGTAAGATGCTCTGGTGCTATGGAGTTAGTCGTTTTTGCGGGAGGGGGAGAGGAAATAGGGGTGCCGTGTAGTGGGGAAACCGGAAGTTACCAAAGCATCCCCGACCTATCATGTAGATGAGGGCGGTATTGTAACTGTTGGTCTCCGTGCACTAAGGACAAAAGGGGGATTTTGCATGCTAAAGACTAAGGTGGCGGAAATTTTAGAAGGAGGCGGGAGATTTTGCCGCCCGCGGGATCGTTCGTATCCAGTTTCAACTAATTTTGGACCGTGCTAGCGGGAAGGTCATGCTAGACTGTGTACACAGGGCACACGTGAGCAGTTAATAACTGGTGTGAAGTCCACCCTAGAAAAAAAGTCAATAACTCGGGATGATGTGCTGAGAACTTGGACGTTCACACGGGCGCGGCCAATCATACGGGTGTAGTGGCGCGTTCACAAAAAAGGATGAAACGCTCAGCCTATGTATTTCTCGTGTAAATAGATAATTTAGTGCCATTGGTTATTTACTTTAAACATAATGCATTGACGTGTTAGTGTAGAGGCGCACAAAAAGAAATGGATATTGTAGTCAGCTACTTAAAAGTGTTACCTCATATGATTACATAGCCTCCATTTCATAAATTGCGTACCCGTTGAATTCATATATGAATATTACATATATTACTTCGAAATAGAAACTTAAATCATCCAAGACTAATGAATTTGAATGCAAGAGTAACAATGGTGCATGTACATGATAGCTACATTGGTTGTTTGAAGAAACATCACTGTAACTTTGGCATGCACAACTGAAAAGGCTTATTTAAATAGAAAAATGTGATATGTGAGTGTCCAATCTTTATAGCATTGAATCGATATTGTACCTTTGGCCACGATACGAAGTAGATATTGACTTATGTTCAAGCGATGCACGTCCACGATCGCTAGATAGTGATACGTGAATGAATTGTGCAATCTCTCTCACATGCATACATATCTCATTTCCCCGTGGGCATCGGAATCACACATGCGCACTTCGTGTATTTCTCTCCCTCTGTCAGGGTTAAATTCGTCTTTCTACCCCGTCCTACAAGTCTCTCACAAAGAAACACACACGCTCTCTATGTCTAACACGCCCACCCCTTTAATCCCGCCCACCCGCAGCCACTAATGTCTCTCACACATATGCTATCTACCTATCCCTTAATATAGCTAGATATGTGTCACACAAACTCCTTCTCCCTACTAGCAAGATGCCCATGCGTTGCACGGAACATCAAGATGCATTTGTATGAGAAGTTTATCTTGTGGGAGAAAAGGATGAACGAGGGAATGCCTTATTTGCAAATGCGGAGAGGGGTGTGGGTATCTTTTTGCAAAATTGCCATAGTTTCCTTCCTGTCCGTCGGATATAAATCAGATGGCCTATATTGCAGGATGGTAGGAACAACATCATCACCAACTCTGTTTTTTATAAGAGTAGAGATATGTGAGTGTCACTGCCCCCCCCCCCCACACACACACCCACACTTCCCAACACCGAAGGAGTAGGGTGACACCTCGATCTTGATACTAATCTATCGACTGGCTTCTCTCTCAAACATACACACACACACACTACCCGGCACCGAAGGAGTAGGGTGGCACATCGATCTTGATGATAATCTATCTACTCCTCTTTCAAACACACACACACACACTCGCTAGTTGTGCCTCTGTGCCTACCGCGCACACTCTCGATACGTCTTTCTCTCCCTCCCCCCCCCCCAACAATGACAACAGAAGGGTGACAACTCGATCTGATCATAATCTGTCAATTGGTTTGTCTCTAAACATTGTGTCTCGGTGCCTCACTCGGTAGCCCCCTCGATATGTAGACTTCTCGCGAGCGCACAGCTGTAGTGACGATGACGCTGAACCCAGTGTGCCTTGTTTTTACCGGCCTCATGTGATAGTTTTCACCATGTTTTATGTTAATTAACAAGGCAACCTTTTCTTTGTTACTACTAGTGAATCTGAAATCATTCGGGGCAGACATAAAATATATCACTTCAACCCAATTATCGCAGCAACTATTTTAAAAGAAATTAGCTAGCTGCCTGTGCGTTGCACGGAACATCAAGATGCATTTGTATGAGTAGTTTATCTTGTGAGAGAAAAGGTTGAACGAGGGAAGGCCTTATTTGCGAACGTGGAGAGACGTACGGGTATATTTTTGCAAAATTGCCATAGTTTCTTTCCTATCCGTTAGATATAAATCCGACGGCCTATATTGCAGGATGACACGCACACCATCATCACCAACTCTTTTTCTACTCCCTCCGTCCGAAAATACTTGTCATAAAAATGGATAAAAAGATATGTATCTAAAACTAAAATACGTCTAGATACATTTCCTTTTATCCATTTTGATGACAAGTATTTCCGGATGGAGGAAGCATTTGTCTTTTTAGAGATTTCAACAAGTGACTATGACCGGACCTTGCCAACATACTCAAAAAAGTAGTCCATAATTTTGATGTTACCCTCTTTTCTTGGCGGTGCAGTGCCATCTGGATACCTCATAAATAAATCAAGGACAAATCTGACCTTCCTGAAAAGACACACGGAGCAAAATGAGTGAATCTAGACTCTAAAATATGTCTACATGCACATCTGTATGTGGTAGTCCATTTGAAATCTGAAAAAGACAAATATTTAGGAATGAATCGAGTATATATAAGAGTAGACATGGAGATATATCTCCTGCATGGTCTACAACAAAAACGTGTTGGGCTGGTTAGCGCCGGATGCTCGCAACGCGATGACATGATTTCGAATTCTGTCTTTTAACTTTATATTTTTATATTATATATTACTCTACTTATTTAATATATACTTCTTTCGCTACTGTACTGACAGTGAAACCCACAGAGTAGTTAGAATACAAGATTAAGGATGGACTTGTTTCTTTTTAACTTTCTGTACGAAGTTGTAGCCACCCTGCAAGTCATGTGTACACTATACATGCAATTAAGTTTTTATAGAGGGACAATCATACAGGCAATTAACTCAAATGGATCGGATGTCACTCTATTATTTCCAGCATAAAGAGCATCTCCAACGGCAGCCGGCAAATTTCCTCCCGCTTCCTTAAGTGGAGGACAACATCAAACGCCAGCGGCATACATTTTTACAACTCTAACCAACCAGATGAAATTCGTGCAAACGCGGACTGATTCATATAAGCATGAAGGACTTCGTATAAAAAAGCCGAATCTTCATATAAACATGATGGATTTCATTACATTTACATGAACTATGAGGTGCCAATCCGGCTCTCTTGTATAATTAATAATCCCTCCGTCCGGAAATACTTGTCCTAGAAATGGATGTATCTAGACTTATTTTAGTTCTAAATGGCCGCCCGCGGATCCCTTTGTCTTCCTCATGTCCGTCAGACACTTGCGGGGTCGACGAAGGTCCTCGGAAGAGACGAAGCAGCAAAGAAACCACCTGAATCCGCGGTCGTCGCCTCGGCGGTGGCCTTCATGGGTCTCAAGTGGCGGCGGCCTCCCGTGTTCTACTTCTCCTCGATGATGGCAGCGGACACGGAGAAGTTGGCCACCTTCTCGTCGCTCTCCTCGCACCCGGCTTCTGTCTCTGCCTGCATGGCGCTGCCGCAGGCACGGGAGGCGCGCCCACAGACACGGGAGGCGCGGCCACCGCAGACACTGGTGGCGCGGTACGACGGGGCAGCGACGGTGCCCGTACCGGCATGCTCGCCGTCATGCCGGCGTGGAGCAACTCGCCACTCATCATCGAGCTGAAGTGGAGCGGCGAGTTGCTGAACCACGCGCCTGCTTGAGGCGGCAACTGGCTCCGTCGGGCCAAGCGAGGTTGGTGAAGCACCGACCGGCCTCGCCCGTATCCGGAGGGCTCGGCGGGCCACCCAGCTGGGTAATATGCCGGTGAACGACTCATCGGAAGCCATCGGAAGAGTGGAGAAAATGGTGAAGGAGGAGATGGGGGAGCGGCGGAGGGGTGCGATTCTTGCCCGCTGTCTGTCTGGCCTCGTGTAAATAGACGGCGGATAGTAGGAGCTTGGTCGGTGTCTGGCCTCGATTAAACTGAGGGCGGATGGGAGGATCTCGGCCGGTGTTGCGTTTAATTCCGGCCCGCTCATGAACGGACGTGTGGCCGGAGTAGGATTGTCGGTTTGCATGCGGGTTTAATGGAGGCGCCGAGCGTGCAGCAGGCGGCTCAATACTATTTGATTTGATAGCAGTAATGAGTCGTCAAATCACAAAGGCCCTCGCCTCTCGTGAACCGACCGAGCTAGACTGCCCTGCCCTCTAGCCTTTAAAAAAAGTATATACTCCACTTTTGTACAATAGTAGTATCGATGGATTGCGCCATGGAGCGAAACTTGAAATTAAAAAAAGGTGGTACATATAGAGAGCGCTCATCGCCAAATTATGCATATAGTACTATTAAAAAGGCTTGCCACAATAATGGTGTCCAGCACAAGTGCACAACCCACCCCTCAAATAAAACTAAGCACCCTGGAATTCTTTGACAAAACTAAGCACCCTGAAATTCTTTGACAACTAAACTACTGGCTATATGATGTTGGACATATATATTGTACGTATATAATGTGAAGAAACTAGTGGTTTTCATAAGATGACTTAATACTCACCTAGGCGGAGGGAGTATTCGATTTGACAGCGGGCGGCGTAGTTCCTGATACGGCTTTAATGCAGATGAGGGAGGGAGTAGCGGTTCCCGATATGTTGAACGGCCAATGCATCCTCCTTCAATTAATGCATGATGGAAGTAATGGGAGGAGGTCCGGGAAAAGAGGCTGCATAATGTGAATGCAACGCAGTTTGCCCTCGTTGCCCTCATATAAAGGCACCCCTCCATTCCAATGCATCTACCACATCGTACGCACCTAAGCATTTGCCTAAGAACCTACACTAAGCACAAAAGAGCTCACTCTAGACCCATGGCGGCGATGCGCGTGAGCGGCCAGCGGCTGCGCAGATGGTCCATGACGCCGGCCTGCGGCATGGCACCGAGGATCGTCTCCAGACGGTGTTGGAGACCGGCTGGTGGATGGCCGCCGTTGATGCCAACTACGACTCTCAGTTGGACCAGATGATCGTTGCCACCAGCAACAAGTTCACCGTCATCAAGAAGCTCGCGGACGACATCGCCGTACTCCTCGAGCCCGCGCGCCCGGGCTCCTTGTTGCCTGCCACCCTAATCGGCCTCCATGGCCGGAACCTCTTTCAAGCACTGGTGGCCCTGCGACTGCCTGCCGATGCCATGAAGAATGTCCACCTGGAGGTCGCGCTCGCCGCGAGGCGTCTCGCCCTGGAAGAATTCGTCGACCTACACATCCACGTGTACGAGCAAATCGTGTACATAGGTATCTACAAGGCCAGTGAGGATGCTACGAGGTTGGCCTTCCTCAACCGGCTGGAAGCCTTGGATGCCTTTGCTGAGAAGCATCTCGACCTCGCCACAAAAGCCGTCGCTCCTTAGCCGTCGGTCGGTGGCCCGACTCACTAAGTTGAGGAGGAGGAGGTCGTACGTTCGTGGATCCATCTTTCTTCTTGCCTTCTGTAACCACCACTGCGATCGCATCATCGTGGCCTTAATTCTTATTGTGCTGTTGCATTCTTGTTCCAGTCAATACCGACATGTGCGATCCCTTTTCTTAATTATATGCATCACTGTAACTAGTACTCCATCCATCAATTTATAAGTTGTGCTTACCTTTTCCATCAACTTCGTGCAATGCGCGGGCAACTTGCTGGAAACACTAGAATATGTCTATATAATCCGTATGTGATAGTCCATTTGAAATCT
Source organism: Aegilops umbellulata (assembly GCA_032464435.1). Lineage (NCBI taxonomy): Eukaryota > Viridiplantae > Streptophyta > Magnoliopsida > Poales > Poaceae > Aegilops > Aegilops umbellulata. Next base: position 98,374,864 of record CP136055.1, read on the forward strand.
CAAAAAAGACAAATATTTAGGTACCGAGGGAGTAATATATTAGGAGTATATCAAAACAATAGTGATTTCTTTCAAGTTTGTGAACAAATACTACTATTCTACTACTTTGGATCCGTCGCAACGCACGGGCACATTGCTGGTAAAAGGAAAAGGCCTGCCGCATTCGCGTCGCACCCCCACACGCCCGGGAAACGGGAGTACAACACGGCCCGTCCGGTAGGACACGTAGCTTAGGGAAGGCGTGTTGCCTATCATTTTCACTTTCATGTGGGACCGCCATTGAGCAAACCGACACCCCACCCGCCGCCGGGTTGGAAAACAGAAACGAGGGGAAGATCTAGCTGTAGCACGGAAGCCAAGAAATTTGGTGTCAGACGGGGCTCGATGATAGAGTAGGAGCATTCCGTACTAGTACTACTCCTACTAGTACCAAGTTTGTACTCCTAATACTATATTACTAGTACTACCACTATACAACTAGTAGGTACGTGCACGGCACAACATCGTAGGAACAAAAAAGGGAAGATCTTGTTTTGGGTGATTTATCTTTTTTTCAATCAACGTAGTATGAATAATATGATGTGGGGGGCACCCATGAAGCTTATGTGGCTTGGTTGCATGGCGACGGAAGGTTAGAGAAAAATAAATAGATAATGTGTTTAGAGTGCACTGCACTAAATAGATATACTTTGGATCCATTCCAACGGACCGGCACATCTATATCTATACCCCCTATATAGTGTGTGAAAAACTTTGAAAGTTTGTCGTTGGATGAAGCCAATCCGACGGTACAAAGAAGGCAAATCCGAGCACTACTGGCCGTTAGATATCATCCACCAGATTCTGCCACATGTATAATCTAGAAGACTCCATGGTAGAACTGAATTCATGACTAACTTTGCCACAACTAAGCTTAGGCAAAGTTATTAGTTCTTCAAAATGAGAGCCACAAGTTGGCAAGCCTAAGGGAATCTTGCCACATTTTTTGTGTGTATGTCATGTGGGGCCTTAGTGTGGCTTGCCTAAGGTGTGGCTTGAACCAAACACTCACCTAAGTTAATCAAACTTGCCTAACCTTACATTCCACCAGATTTTGCCACATGTTAGAATCCAGAAAGCTCCACATGTAGAAGCATAATGCACAAACCACCAGAATCTCATGCGTGCAATGCACGTGTACCTTACTAGTACTAGTTGGTAGTAGTAAGAAACAAATTACAGTTTTGGCACGAGCTCGTACTGCGGGAGCACCACAAGGCCTGCCGCAGGAGTTACATTTCCCTCTCGGGGCCCACGGGACAAAACTTCAGTGGCTTAGTGCCCGGCCTATGAGTCAATGACATGAGGACCTTAAATGCGGCTGGCCCACATGTCATTGTCATGGTGGTGGCGTGGTTCGCGACTCACTCGTTGGAGATGAACCGGCCGGTGGTGGCGTGGTCGTGGCGAGGGTGCCACAGCTGGGCGTCGGGGCGTTACGAGGCGTAGATGGCCACACCGGCGGGTACTACCTATAGTACATAAGTACTCCAGCTGAGGATTGATGCCCGGGAAAAAATGTGTCATAGCCGCTGGATGAAAATTCGATGGTGCGGGAGTACGGATCGGAGAACAGCAGCGGAGCAGGAAAACCGCATCCAATCGGGTGTGTCTGTGGTAGAAAGTTGATGGTCGCCGCAGTTCACTTGGCCCGCATGTCATGCACACAAAGGCAGAGGAGCGGTGGGGCCGAGTGGGATGAGGGGCACGTCGGGGGATGAGGATCCCCTGACGCGAACAATCCTACCATTATGTCACAGACATGTGGGACCCACAAGCGTGGGTCCCACCTATCAGCGAAGGAAAGGCAGGGCAAGGCAGTGATAGCCACATCAGAGGATCCATGTCCACATCGGGCGACGTCGTGCCGTGGGTTGGAGCGGCGTCGTGGGAATCGCATGTGGGTCTGGCAGTGGTAGAAACAAGAAATGTGATGGTCGTCGTGGTTCAACTTCCATGGACAAGCTGTCATGTCTGCTGACACATGTATATCAAAACTAGAGTGTTTATATTTCAAGCACGTGAACAAGTATTATTCTACTACTTTGGATCCATTGCAACGCACGGGCCAGCACATTGGTAGTAGTAGTGTCCATCTCTATCTCTAGAGGCCTTCCCTCATTCATCCTTTTCTCTCACAAGATAAACTACTCATACAAATGCATCTTGATGTTCCGTGGAACGCACGAGGATGTTTCCTTGGGGGTCTCTCCAGCGCGGCGTGGCCGTAGTTGCAAGTTGACGCCCCTTGAGATGCCGATGTTGAGGGGCACTCGGATTTCCTCCGATGAGCAGGTAAGATGAGTTTGATCACGTAGTAAATGCATTCTAAATACTACTTCCGTGTCCATTTCCTAATTCTCCCCTTGCCCACTGTTTCACAGGTTAGGCTCGGTGCGAGTGTAGATTGGCTTGCATATGTACGGGAGGGTACCAACATCAATTTGCAGAACATTTACAACGGTGACACTGTTCCCGTAGAACCTTTGTCCAACAATGGGATCAACCATGCAATGGGCCACCGCATGAATTGGTACGATGGAACCACGGTGAGATTGAATAAGATAGCACGAACCTTGCACATGGCGGTCAAAGGCGGACCATGCTATCTGCGACCGATTTGTTGCCGTACGAGTAGGAAGACGTTGTGCTCCTTTCAAACCGCATCTTCGCAGTGACAAACCAGGGGACTTATTTTGTATGGGACACATCCTATGATATACTCCCTCTCTCCCAGTTTATTTGTTTTGAATATTTTCATTTTATAAGTTTCAAATTCAAATTTAGAGCTCCCCATCACATGTTGAGATTACAATGTCCATTAAATCATTGCGTGCATGTATAGTAAAGAAACAAATATCGAGTTTGGCACGAGTTCATGCTGCGGGAGCACCACAAGCCCTGGCGCAGGAGTTACATTTCCCTCTCAGGGCCATCAGGACTGAGCTTCAGCGCCTTACTACACCTACCTTTGAGTCAATAACATGTGGACCCGATAGGTGACTGGTCCACATGTAATGCTCCCGTAGGCAGAGGGGCAGTGGGGCCAAGAGGGGTGAGCCACAGGTCGGGGGACATGTGGTTTCATGGGTTCGAGCGACATCGTGGGAATCGCGGGTGGCTGTGGTAGAAACTTGATGCTCGCCGCATTTTTGGTGGACCACATGTCATGCACACAAAGGTAGAGGGGCGGTGCGACCGAGAGGGGTGAGGCGCACGTCGGGGGGCGTGGTGCCGTGGGTTGGAGAGGAAATAGTTCTTCTTCTTCTTCTCCTTCTTCTTCTTCTCCTTCTTCTTCTTCTCCTTCTCCTTCTTCTCCTTCTCCTTCTTCTTCTCCTTCTCCTTCTTCTTCTCCTTCTCCTTCTTCTTCTCCTTCTTCTTCTTCTCCTTCTTCTTCTTCTCCTTCTTCTTCTTCTTCTTCTTCTTCTTCTTCTTCTTCTTCTCCTTCTTCTTCTTCTCCTTCTTCTTCTTCTTCTTCTTCTTCTTCTTCTTCTTCTTCTTCTTCTTCTTCTTCTTCTTCTTCTTCTTCTTCTTCTTCTTCTTCTTCTTCTTCTTCTTCTTCTTCTTCTTCTTCTTCTTCTTCTTCTTCTTCTTCTTCTTCTTCTTCTTCTTCTTCTTCTTCTTCTTCTTCTTCTTCTTCTTCTTCTTCTTCTTCTTCTTCTTCTTCTTCTTCTTCTTCTTCTTCTTCTTCTTCTTCTTCTTCTTCTTCTTCTCATTCTCTGTGGGAGACGGCTTCGCAACAAGCTCTTTGGACCTTGCAACTATCTCGAAACTCACACGGGCATCGAGGGCAGCATATTTTATTCGCTCGTACGTCAAGGGATAATTCTCCCATCCAGACGACCTTAATGCCATCGTCTCGTCACCCTTTTGAAGATTTGTACCGAGCACAAAATTTGCTACGTCGAATAGGGATGGTGTCTGTTTATCACAATCTTCTACATGAATTTTGATTCTGGTTTGTAGGTCAGCGATGCTTTTCAAATCAAGGTTGTACGGCTCCAGCTTCTGTTTGTCCCCTTCGATGGCTGCCCCACAGAAGTATACGTCCTCCCGAGACAAGTAATCTCACCTGGTATGGAAGGTGAGTGTATGATGTGGTACACCAAAACATCATCTTCGAGGCACAGCTGAAGGACAGCGGCGCGCTGGATCTTCCTAGGGGCACGCTTCGTGTACTCTGCGTCGAGACCGATGACCCTCGTCTCTACCTTTTCGAGGGAGTTGGATACATTGTTGATCCACTGCCGAACAACCCTTTGGGTGGACGGTGACGGTGGCAACTATGCGCATCGAGCCTTCGACGAGGACATGTTGGACGCTAAAAACCTGCATCTCGATCTATTTCGCCATTTGGAACCGCTGGAACGGAGGGCTATGGTTTGGAGAATTAGGATTAGATGGCTAGTCTAACTGAAGTAGTAGATGATTATTTAAAGAGGTTAAAACAATGTGAACGCAGTGGGGTTTGGATGCAAACAATTTGAGTAGAACTATGGCAATGTATTAGAGACGCCGTAAATCAGCTATATTTGGAATGAGTTAATTCATGCTATTGTGACCATGTCATTACAGCCAATTTGTACCCTGAATAATCAAACGGTTAGGAATATATGGATATTATCCTTATTTTATAGTAATCTACATACTGCTACTAAATATGAGTGTGTATCAATGGCCATGTTAGTTTCCTCATTTTCATGATGTAGAAACATGCACCACACTGTTGGTTTTATCTAACCATACATTAGGGAAGTAAATGTGCATATGGAGAACTCTATATTTGGAAGTAGTGAAGTCATGCAATGCTTACCATGTGTACATGCCTATATTCACCCTTCAGCAATCAATGGCTAGAATAATATCCTCACAAAAAATTTCCCCACAGAACACGAGTATATAAGAATGCATGGTCTGTTAGTTACCTTGAAGAATTTGTTTGTGAGGACAGAACATGATTACATAACATGCATGACATGGTAGTTTCTTGTGAAGAATCAATTTCGAGATAACATGAGTATAACCTTGCATGGCACTTCTATATTTTCGAACCCAGTATACATTTCCCTGTATTTTCCTCCCAGTTCCAACAGGGACATATCAATGCTGTTTCTTGCATTATCCTACTCATACTCTGAACAATGCTGATCTTACATTAACAATGTCTGTCCTTTTTGATATGATGCAGTGTCCCTACAGTTACTGCCCTTTGTAATCACACCACCTTTGCCAAAAACAGGGAAGCACAACTGGTTCCTCACTCGATCAGACGACGGCAAAAGACTGATGATCATTTGGACACATGAGCCAGAAAAGTTCTATTGCAAAAAACCCACTTTACACAAGCACCGTGTAATACGTGAGTATCCAGACAGTGGTTGTTACGTCTATGAGCAGGATACCAGCTTGTTGGGGCCTTTAGGATTTTTTATTTGGAGGCGGGTAAACAGCCTTGGTTCACACTCTGTTTCTCGGACTCAATTATCCGATTAACCAGGAGATCACCATTGGCAAGGACCTTGATGGCAGAGAGGCTCTGTTTGCTACGGAAAACTATGTCTACACGACGAGCCCTAGGAGTTCGGGAGCAAACTCCCCTGATTGTCAACGATACAACCTGCAGCCAAAAGAAGGTGAGAATGACAAAGGCATCCGGATTAACTTTGATCCTTGGATGTCTCAATTACGACAGGCAGTGATGTGGTTCAAGCCTTCAGGTTGATAGGTAATTGGGCTGTTGCATCGAAAGGGTGAAGTACTTGTGTCTCCGGATCACTGGTCGCTGAAGCGGGGCTGCAAATTATGATGGTGTTGGATCATCTCTTCGAATGAATTTGTTGTCTTTGCTACTGGTTCTGGATGGGTAGTTCTTTCTTTTGTCATGCATATTCCTTGTCATTTGGTCATCCCCGTCTATGTCACTCTTACTATGCAATAGTTGCTTCTGTTTAGAATGTCATTCTCGTCTGGACCACGAGAGTCTGAGCGCTGCAGATGGGTGCATTTTGGTAGTGTAGCAAGACTTCTTATGAAGTATCATGTCTTGTTGTTTATGTCAGTAGTAGTCACTAGTCAGTGTTTGAATGTTGTATATATCGTTGTTTCGAACTGTTTATTGTCTCGAACTACTAGTGGGCTAAATGAGGGCATCACCATTCTCCAGTGTTCAGAGTATATCTCCTTTTTTCAAGTTATATAATTTGAGCTCAGTGTCTTTTCGATGATGTACACTTGTTTGGGCCAGTGAGGTGTCGTTGAATATGGGCCGAGTAGTAACGCAATGCCAAACAGGTCAATTATGACTCTCAGGCCGGGCTCTCAAAAGACCCTGAAAAAAATTCCGGGCTCTCCAAAAAAGAAAGAATAAGGACTCTTAGGCCGACATGTGGGCGCCACCGGTGTTTTCATGCGCTTGCGCGCCAAGAGCATATTGGCGCGTGCTCGAAATTCATGCTACCTTGTCATCCCCAATCTCCCGCCCCTCCCCCACCTCTGGAATCTCGATTCCTACTCCAGTTCCCCCAAATCCCCCTCCTGTACTCCCTGTACTCAAGCGCACTATCATGTCGCCGGTCAACGCGGATCTCCGAGCCGGAGATCCTGAGGTCCATCCTGCCTTCGCTCGCTGCGTGCTATCGCTCAACAGTGGCATGGCGGCGCTTGACGACCAGTTTGCCGGCAAAGTGCTGATAATAACCATCAATGGCGACCGGCCTCCCGTCTCGCCGGACGACCTTGTCAAATCTCTTGGCATTGCGCACGGCATCCAAATAAGTGACTTGCTCATCGAAGTCTGTCCGCCATCGGATGATTTCTTCGTCAGGTTCCGGACAACTTTCCACTGCAGTCGTGTGTTCGAATCTTCCCGGCGTTTGTTCTGCGATGGTGCGCTGGTGAGCTTTGATCGGTGGCACCCAGGATGGGGCTCGGTGCCCTCTGAGCTTGAGTTTTTAACAAAGCTTACCTTCCACGGCATGCCTCGACGTGCTTGGAACAACGAGTCCATGAACGAGCTTAGCAACGACCTTGGAGGTGAGCTCGTAAGTATGTTTGTTCCTCCAGACAGCTGGTCTCTAACGGTTATGGCATGGATGAAGAAGCCGTCCACCATACCGAAGGTGATTGGTGTTGAGATACCGGTGCAGGAACCGGGGTTGTAGTATTCGTCGCCACCAAGGCCGCCGCGGACCACGTTAGGGATGTTACTGTATCGAGTGTTCGTGCATGTCGAAGAAGTGGTCAATCCATCAATCGAAGTCCTGCCGCCGCCGATGGTGCCAGGGTCCATCGACGACGTCCATTACAGGAGTCAACGTCAGACTTTCCCCGTGTTGCTCGGAAAGATGGATGGCACAGGGCCTACTCCATCGCGCGGCGGAGGCCACTGCTTCTTTGGGAGAAGAGGCAGGGATGGCTGCCTGGATGTGCTCTAATTTGAGGTAACAACTGAATCTTGTCAGATACTAGTTAAATCCGAGCTATGGGTGTGAAGCACTGATATGTTAGTACATGTGATTGTGACCTGTTCTAATTTTGTACCTGAACTTTTTTTAGAAAGGGTTGTACATCAACTTAATGTGCTAGCAGAACTTATTGTGGTGTCTGTCTGCTTTCTTTGCACAACATTCAAGATATTTCCCCGTCATTGATAAAGACGATGAACCGTTATGTACGACTTCGTTGGTTTCAACATAGCCCTTCCCGTAGCGATCCACTACTTCCATCCTGATTATGCCGCCTCCGTGAATTTTTTGTATGTAAGTTCAGTGTGCTATGATGTTCTATATGATTGTGTCAACTATATAAGTTTTTATTGAGCATCAGCAATGCATATGGCTGAAAGATGTATTTACGAGCATCGACCGATGGGTCTCTCTCTCTCTCTCTCTCTCTCTCTCTCTCGCACACACACACGCACGCACGCACACGCACAAGTGGGACCCCTTGAATTATTTATTTGCTCATGATAGCTTTTAATTAGGTTCCACGGTAATCTAACTTTTTTCTTAAGTTATTAATTGAGCTCAGTGACTTCAAAAAGTTGTACAGAAGCCTTGTTTGGGCCTTTCTGGCGTCGCTGAATGTGGGCTGAGTAACCATGTTAGGTTGTACTGTACTACACAGGCCTTTTTTTCAACATCAGCAATGCAACTGGGCCGACAGTTGTACACAATATCCGGGTCAACTTGTTATTCTCCGCCCCGCTGGGCTGCAAACTTTCCTAGGAGGTATGCATTAGGCTTAACAAGAAAATGAACTTTAAGAAATAATAAATGGGATGTAATTCTAATAACTGGAAAGTTACTAGGCACCAAACACGTAATTAGTTTGAAAAATATATTATTTTTGGAATTTGAAAATTTTAATTTCATTACTTGTTGCGCGCGCAATATTTCGTTGGATTTTAACGTAATACAACTTTATTTTGAAATTATATTTAACCTGACTAGAAATTTCGGATAACAATATTTCGGATCCCATCAAAATGTGGGAATTTTTTTTTGAATTCTGTTTTGAGCGGTTGTTTGAAATTATTAATTGTTGTCCTAGCTAGAAGTTGGGTTGTACTTTTAACAAACTGTAAATGGGCTGTAGTAAATTCCATTAGAATTAAAAAAATGGGTTGTACATTCTTACAAATCGCAAATGGGCTATATGTTCTCTGCCAAATCCGAGCTGTGGGCCTACTGTGACGCCCGGATAATTTAGCTACAGTAATCGCACGCTAATGGTACCATGTCATCACAAAAATTTGCTAAACCTCACTTTGATCTTGACCCGATTCAAATTCAAGTTTAGATTAAAGTCAAATAATTAAAGATTTCAAATGGCGTAATAATAATGTTTGATGGGTTACAAGTATTCACTAAGTAATTAACATGTAAGGACCAACATTTAATGGATTTTTAAATTGCCCCTAGAAATAATTTAAAGTGACCAAGCATCACTTATCGTGACCATTAATTATAAACCTAATTTCAAACATTTCCATTTAAACTCAAACTTTTTGCGCAACACCAAAATGTCGGAAAGTAATTATGGGAAAAGTGTCAACATTTAATAAATTCATTTAGCACCTAAACTATAGGCTAAATATTACAGAAATAAATAAACAGAAAAAGAAAAGGGAAAGTAAAAGAAAAGAAACGGAGGACCTAACCTAATGGGCCACTTGGCCCACCTAACTAAAGCCAGACCAGCCCACAGCCCACCCCACTCTCTGAGGCCTACAAGGCCACTTCCCCCCGACCACAAACCCTAACCTATCCCCACTCCCCCTGGTCCGCCGCCACCCACAGGAGCGCTCACACGCACGAATCCCCGAGGGAGAGGAGCTCCCTCGTGCTCGACGCCGCGCCGACGACCCCTCTGACCGTCCCGCCGCCGTTCCCAGTCGCCCGATCATCCCTCCTCGTCTCCATCGCTCATCCTCACCCCCCCGCCTCGCTGGACGCTCCCGCTGCCTCGACGCCGCGCCCCCGCCTCGGGTCGTCGTTCCCCCATCGCCTCGCTGGCGCCGCCCGACCCGCGCCACCTCATCCGCGTCGTCCTCGTCGCCCCGACGCCGACTCGCCGTCGCCCCGCAGCTCTGGGCCTCCCCGAGCACACCCATGCACCTCTACAGGGCTGGTGAGGACCTCCCCGTCCGACCCCATCTTCCCTCCCTACTATCACCGCGCTCCCGCTCGTGCGCCGCTAGCTCGACGCCGTCCGCATGCCGCTCGCCCGCCCGCTGACGTGCTTCGGCACCCCGGAGCTCCTCTGCCCCCTTACTACCTCGGCATGCGCTGCCACACGCGCTCGACGCGTCGGGCTCACGCCCCGGTCGCCTGCCTCCTTGCCGTGCAGTCCGCGCCCCGCCTGCCTCTGCCCCGCCGTCGCGTCCTCTTGTTGTGGCCTCCCCGGCCGGCGTTCTGCGCCGCCCCCAACTGCTATGCTTTTCCCCACTTCGCCCCTGGCGCTTGCGCCGTCGCCCCGCCGGCGCCTCGCTGCGCCGTGAACCGCGGCTAAGCTGGGCGAGCGCCGTGCCAGCCGGGCTGCGCCCAGCGCCCGTTCCAGCCTCCCAGTGCCCGCACGCCCGCTAGGGCCTTGTGGGTCGCTGACCACAGGGGCCCACGCCCCTGTCAAAGAAAAAAAGGGATTTTAAATAAAAAATAATAATAAATAAATAAAATTAATTAAAATATTAAATAAAGAATTAATTAATTTAATTAAACCTAATTAGATTAGCCTAATTAACTAGTTCAACTAATTAACTATGGTTAATTAACTAACAGTGAATGACATGTGGGACCCACACGTTAGTTGACCCAGTCAACGCCCTGTTGACTGCTGGCGTCATGCTGACGTCATCATGATGTCAGCCAGCACTATTCTGGATAATGTTAATTTAATTAATAATTAATAAATTAGAAAATGATTTAAAACTTTAAAAATTAATATAAATTAAACCGTAGCTTAGATGAAAATACTTTCTACATGAAAGTTGCTCAGAACGACGAGACGAACCCAGATACGCAACCCGATCGTCCGCCACGCATCCCTAGCATAGCAAACTCGCAACTTTCCCCCTCCGTCTCTTCTGCTCGAAAACGCAAAACACCGGGGATACTTTCCCGGTTGTTTCCCCCCTTCACCGGTATCACCTAGTACTGCGTTAGGGCACACCTAGCACCGCGTATTGCCGCATCTTGCTTTGTGTTAAATTTGATTGCTCTGTTATTTATTGTGTTCCCCCTCCGTTACTTCTTTCCGGTAGACTCCGAGACCGATGCTGATGCCCCTGTGGTCGACTACGTCACCGACGACCCCCTCCTTCTTGACTGAGCAACCAGGCAAGCCCCCCCCCCCTTGATCACCAGATATCGCCTATTCTTCTCTACTGCTTGCATTAGAGTAGTGTAGCATGTTACTGCTTTTGGTTTATCCTATTCTGTTGCATAGCCTGTCCTTGCTACTACTGTTGTTACCTTTACCTGATATCCTACTGCTTAGTATAGGATGCTAGAGTTCCATCAGTGGCCCTACACTCTTGTCCGTCTGCCCTGCTATACTACTGGGCCGTGATCACTTCGGGAGGTGATCACGGGCATATACTATATACTTTACACTGTTACATTACCTGTGATACTGTTCGAAGATGGGGGCTGAAGGGGCAGGTGGCTCCATCCCGGTAGAGGTGGGCCTGGGTTCCCGACGGCCCCCGACTGTTACTTTGAGGCGGAGCGACAGGGCAGGTTGAGTCCACCTAGGAGAGAGGTGGCCTGGCCCTGGTCGGCGTTCGCGGATACTTAACATGCTTAACGAGATCTGGGTATTTGATCTGAGTCTGGCCATTTGGTCTATACGCACTAACCATCTACGCGGGAGTAGTTATGGGTATCCCGACGTCGTGGTATCAGCCGAAGCACTTCGTGACGTCAGCGACTGAGTGGCGCGCGCCGGGTTGGACCGCGTAACGTGACTTCCTTTGTAATGGTGGTTGCTAGGTCTACTCTCCGGCCGCGTACGCAACATGCAGGTGTGCTCAGGGTGATGGGCCCAGACCCCTGCGCGCTTAGGTTTAGACCGGCGTGCTGACCTCTCTGTTGTGCCTAGGTGGGGCTGCGACGTGTTGATCTTCCGAGGTCGGGCATGACCCAGAAAAGTGTGTCCGGCCAAATGGGATCAAGCGTGTTGGGCTATGTGGTGCACCCCTGCAGGGAAGTTTATCTATTTGAATAGCCGTGTCCCTCGGTAAAAGGACGACCCAGAGTTGTACCTTGACCTTATGACAACTAGAACCGGATACTTAATAAAACACACCCTTCCAAGTGTCAGATACAACCTGGTGATTGCTCTCTAACAGGGCAACGAGGAGGGGATCGCCAGGTAGGATTATGCTATACGATGCTACTTGGAGGACTTCAGTCTACTCTCTTCTATATGCTGCAAGACGGAGGCTGCCAAAAGCGTAGTCTTCGACAGGATTAGATATCCCCCTCTTATTCTGGCATTCTGCAGTTCAATCCACTAATATGGCCCTTTACATATATATCCATGCATATGTAGTATAGCTCCTTTCTTGCGTGTACTTTGGATGAGTACTCACGGTTGCTTTGTTTCCCCCTTTTCCCGATTCCTCTACCCGATTGCTGCAACCAGACGATGGAGCCTAGGATCCAGACGCCACCGTCGACGACAACTCCTACTACACTGGAGGTGCCTACTACTATGTGCAGCCCGCTGACGACGACCAGGAGTAGTTTAGGAGGATCCCAGGCAGGAGGCCTGCGCCTCTTTCGATCTGTATCCCAGCTTGTGCTAGCCTTCTTAAGGCAAACTTGTTTAACTTATGTCTGTACTCAGATATTGTTGCTTCCGCTGACTCGTCTATGATCGAGCACTTGTATTTGAGCCCTCGAGGCCCCTGGCTTGTATTATGATGCTTGTATGACTTATTTTATTTGTAGAGTTGTGTTGTGATATCCTCCCATGAGTCCCTGATCTTGATCGTACACATTTGCGTGCATGATTAGTGTATGATTGAATCGGGGGCGTCACAAGTTGGTATCAGAGCCGACTGCCTGTAGGAATCCCCCTTCCACACTCCTTGGCCGAAGTCGAGTCTAGACATTGAAAAAACTTTTACTAACTTGGTTGTGTGCCTTACGGGCCCACGTCGCCATCGGGTGGTACTAGGATCTTTTACTCCTCAACCTATACTCTGGGACTCTGACATCTCTTCTATTTGGGTTAAACGGTTTTACTAACTCTGACTCTAGGTTCTCGATAATACTTTCTCCCGGAGAGCCCCTTATTACAGATGATCGTCTACTGCACCAGAAGAATCCGAAGATACTCTTCGATGTTCTCTTGAGACTTTATGACATCGCTTTTGCAATTCCCTTCCATCGATAAACCCCTGTGGATAACCACGTATCCTCGCCATTCATACGATGCCTCCCAGTTGATCTTGTTATTACAAGATACCCCAAAATTCTCTCTGTTGTTCCAAGAATCCTTTGAGCTTACTGCCTTGCTGTTCTTGCCACATGAATACCACTATGGATAATTCCTAGCACTCACCGGATATTTGCTCATCCCCAGTTGATTCATGTATTTCACAAAAGTATTCAAAATACTATTCGATCCTCCAAAAATCCTTAGTAGCTTATTGCTCTGCAATACTTGTCTGCTTGCAGGATGGATGCTTTCCATATATCTGGCAATATTCACTAGTATCCTTTGACACCGTCATTTTGATCCTATTGATTCAACATGTGTGCGAATGCACACAATCATCTATCAACCCTTCTAAATTATCTTTCCGGCTCAGACATTTTTTTGAACATGAGCTGGTTCTCGACCAAACTATTTGTCGTCAATTGTGCCTCTGGTCTATCCAACTTATCCATCCTTGATAAGAGCGTCTGCTTCTGATCCTTTGTTTTGGAAATCGTAATTCATTTGTTATCTAAGCATCGAATTTTTCAGATGTTCTATAATATGATGCCCGTGCATTCTTCTTCCTCTGGTTGAGTACCGATACTCACATCAGCCCCGTTGTGGACCGCCATACCCATTGCTGGGTTATTATCCGACAATGTCCTTCACAACCAAAATTCTTGTGAGTTCTTTACCTGATACATAATGCCCTTGGTAAATTGTATCATCTGCTTGGCCAACGATGCTCTGCTTTCGAGCTGGTCGTATTTACTATTGAAGCTTGTGGTATATGTTTCCACGATACCCTGACAGGTTGAACCTATGCCTTCCTTTATATGTGTGAACTCGGAAGTTTTCACGAGTCATACTCATCTGGTATTTCACCAGATAAAACTTTCAACACTAATGACTTTATCAAAGCGAAAAGTGAATGGAAGGTTATACATTGAAGAAGTGGGAGTCGACCTTGAACCTTGCGTTCATGCCCAGGGACACGATGTATAACTTGTCATGGAAGCTGCTCGTAAAAATAATTACCCCCTGGTATCTCGAGATTATCATGGAACTGCATAACTTCTTATGAGTTCTCCATCAAGTGCTACATTCTCACTGGTTTCAATTGTTTACGGGCTCTGAGTTATTAAACACTCAAAGACACCAATAACTGACTCGAGTCCGCATCGCGATTAAGCTACTCTTGGTAACCTTCATTACTTACGAGTTTGAACTCCATCGCGTCATTCCTAGCCTATTTGGCTATATCCTTGTCGTGCTGATTTTAACTGTGCTACCTGGTCCTTCTTCCCGGAGCACAACTTTGACAATGAGCCAAGCTTACGTCGATCTTCCTCGTCTTATCATTTCTCCTTGAACATCAAGCTTGATTTCGAGTTGTGTCATACCCGGGTTCGAATAACCTTTCGCTTCATCATTCCTTTGACTTGGTGTCATCGCCGATCGATTACATCTTCAGGTAATCTCTCAACAAATGTGTCGTGATCATGATCAACATTCCGAGATCTTCCAGGATATCAATCGAATTCATGATGGGAAATACCATTCTTGCCCCTCAATGCTTTGTGTTATCATCGGAAACATTCTTGCCTTCCCCCAACACAAACTTGTTTATTGTTTTGTGTTGTACCTTGAGCTCCTCGCTATCTAGCTCATGATATGTTTTACCTTGGAGTATTACCATCTCTTTTTGTCAAGAATGTGGTGAGAATTTCACCACCTCTTAAGAATTCTTGATATAATAATACTTCTCGCCATCTCCGTTCATTTCTTGGTCCCCGTGTTGTTTTTAAACGGAATACCGACAATTGAGCTATGATGTGTGAATTCAAAACTTCTAGCAACCCTATTGCTTTGAAGCGAATGGGCAATAGTTTCATTCGAAGTCTTTCGATAATTGAATCACCATTCTAACATTGGTCGTGCAACCCAGCCCATATTTCGGGTGCATCTTTCAACCAATGTTTAATTATGTATGTTTTCCTCGAGCATAAATCATTATATCATTTGATCTGACAAATGCTATCTCCTTGTTCACATAATTGTGGAAATCCACCTTTAGGGAAATCTCGGTGAATTGTCGCTGAGTCCATCAGCTACTTCCTCATCCTCTCCTTGGTTTAATGATGAACTCTTGTTTCAAAACTCGCTTCCACAGTTCAATTCCTGAGAATCTTACAATGTCATCTTGAAAATTTGTGTTGCACCTTTTCTTCTCAGGCATCCTGAGTCTAAGGTATCGTAACACCGATCAGATCTGAATCTCGGTCAGATGTGATGGTTGGAACATTTTTCCAAGAGTTATAACACTGGTCTTTTATGACCCGGTAAGGTGATGGCATGCCCCACACACCTGGCCGGATGACCTATTGTTATAGATTCCCTTTCAGCAAGGTTATCCATTCTTCCATGAGCAAATTGTAAGTCTTATCCTATAAGTTGTTTCCGATGAATCCTTTGGGTTTCCAAAGTCTGACCTTTGCTTAAAGACCTTGTCAACGCTATCTCGAAGCATGTATGTGGTACTCCGATTTTCAATAAGGACATTTGAAGCACAAGGCTAAAATTTCTTTATTAATTACCCCAAACACCGTTGATTGGGTAATGTCATGAACTTCCTCTCCCGTTACCTAAATGGATTTCTATGTTATATCCTGTCATGGATATCATGCTCTGCTTGTCCTTGTGAAGGATATACCCCTGAATAATGTGTTTAAACACATTTCTCTTTCCATTGTACTGTTTAATCGGATGATCACCTCTTTCCTCTCCATTGTTTTTGTTTAACCTTTCTTGTGATCTATATGATCTAAGCAGTAATAACTCACTGCTTATGTAAACACCTCGATGTACACCTATGTCAGTAAGACCCTGTTACTATTGTTGACATTCCGGTGACCACCGATGGACGAGAACTTTGCCTATTGGTCCGCCTCGTTTCAACGAGCAGGAAAATGGTTCTCTTCGTCCCTCGCCCTTGGTACCGATGTTGTTGCCGACATAACTGACAGGCTATCCTCTGACCTGCCTTGCTTACATGATCATGCAAGACGTTACCGCCCTTCCTACTTTTCACCCACATGGTGGGCCCATAACCCACAGGTCCCAGGATCGAAACCTGAGTCCCATGTACACCAGGTTGCCAAAGTTATTCCTAGAGCTTGACTTCGTATGTAGTTCACGGGCCACCTACCTAGTGATCTATTCTGGTATCAGACGCAATACTTATTCCCATTGCTCTGAACCCCTTTCACACTTCGCTTCAGGCAACGAACGATTGCCTATGCGCTTGAAACTTCTATTTTGCACCTTCTTACTTTGCTCTCGATATTGTCTTGAATTTCAATTCGAGAGTTACTTTCCGCCACCTTCCTCGTTGTTGTCTACCAGATAGTCTACCAAAAGGTATCAACTACTTCGGGAAGAGCAACCAAGACCGAGAAGAATCGTTCAAATTTCTTAACCAGAACTTTCCCCCCTTACTTCCTTCTTAAATCTCGGGACGAGATTTCTTGTAGTGGAGGAGAATTGTGATGCCCGGATAATTTAGCTACAGTAACCGCACTCTAATGGTACCATGTCATCACAAAAATTTGCTAAACCTCACTTTGATCTTGACCCGATTCAAATTCAAGTTTAGATTAAAGTCAAATAATTAAAGATTTCAAATGGCGTAATAATAATGTTTGATGGGTTACAAGTATTCACTAAGTAATTAACATGTAAGGACCAACATTTAATGGATTTTTAAATTGCCCCTAGAAATAATTTAAAGTGACCAAGCATCACTTATCGTGACCATTAATTATAAACCTAATTTCAAACATTTCCATTTAAACTCAAACTTTTTGCGCAACACCAAAATGTCGGAAAGTAATTATGGGAAAAGTGTCAACATTTAATAAATTCATTTAGCACCTAAACTATAGGCTAAATATTACAGAAATAAATAAACAGAAAAAGAAAAGGGAAAGTAAAAGAAAAGAAACGGAGGACCTAACCTAATGGGCCACTTGGCCCACCTAACTAAAGCCAGACCAGCCCACAGCCCACCCCACTCTCTGAGGCCTACAAGGCCACTTCCCCCCGACCCCAAACCCTAACCTATTCCCACTCCCCCCTGGTCCGCCGCCACCCACAGGAGCGCTCGCGCGCACGAATCCCCGAGGGAGAGGAGCTCCCTCGTGCTCGACGCCGCGCCGGCGACCCCTCTGACCGTCCCGCCGCCGTTCCCAGTCGCCCGATCATCCCTCCTCGTCTCCATCGCTCGTCCTCACCCCCTGCCTCGCTGGACGCCCCCGCTGCCTCGACGACGCGCCCCCGCCTCGGGTCGTCGTTCCCCCATCGCCTCGCCGGCGCTGCCCGACCCGCGCCACCTCGTCCGCGTCGTCCTCGTCGCCCCGACGCTGAATCGCCGTCGCCCCGCAGCTCTGGGACTCCCCTAGCACACCCATGCACCTCTACAGGGCTGGTGTGGACCTCCCCGTCCGACCCCATCTTCCCTCCCTACTATCACCGTGCTCCCGCTCGTGCGCCGCTAGCTCGACGCCGTCCGCACGCCGCTCGCCCGCGCGCTGACGTGCTTCGCCACCCCGGAGCTCCTCTGCCCCCTTAATACCTCGGAATGCGCCGCCACACGCGCTCGACGCGTCGGAATCACGCCCCGGTCGCCTGCCTCCTTGCCGTGCAGTTCGCGCCCCGCCGTCGCGTCCTCTTGCTGTGGCCTCCCTGGCCGGCGTTCTGCGCCGCCCCCAACTGCTATGCTTTTCCCCACTTCGCCCCTGGCGCTTGCGCCGTCGCCTCGCCGGCGCCTCGCTGCACCGTGCCCCGCGGCTAAGCTGGGCGAGCGCCCTGCCAGCCAGGCTGCGCCCAGCGCCCGTTCCAGCCTCCCAGTGCCCGCACGCCCGCTAGGGCCTTGTGGGCCGCTGACCACAGGGGCCCACGCCCCTGTCAACAAAAAAAGGGATTTTAAATAAATAATAATAATAATAAATAAAATTAATTAAAATATTAAATAAAGAATTAATTAACTTAATTAAACCTAATTAGATTAGCCTAATTAACTAGTTCAACTAATTAACTATGGTTAATTAACAAACAGTGAATGACATGTGGGACCCACAGGTTAGTTGACCCAGTCAACGCCCTGTTGACTGTTGGCGTCATGCTGATGTCATCATGACGTCAGCCAGCACTATTCTGGATAATGTTAATTTAATTAATAATTAATAAATTAGAAAATGATTTAAAACTTTAAAAATTAATATAAATTAAACCGTAGCTCAGATGAAAATACTTTCTACATGAAAGTTGCTCAGAACGACGAGACAAACCCGGATACGCAACCCGATCGTCCGCCACGCATCCCTAGCATAGCAAACTCGCAACTTTCCCCCTCTGGCTCTTCTGCCCGAAAACGCGAAACACCGGGGATACTTTCCCGGTTGTTTCCCCCTTCACCGGTATCACCTAGTACTGCGTTAGGTCACACCTAGCACCGCGTATTGCCGCTTCTTGCTTTGTGTTACATTTGATTGCTCTGTTATTTATGGTGTTCCCCCTCCGTTACTTCTTTCCGGTAGACTCCGAGCCCGATGCTGATGCCCCTGTGGTCGACTACGTCACCGACGACCCCCTCCTTCTTGTCTGAGCAACCAGGCAAGCCCCCCCCCCTTGATCACCAGATATCGCCTATTCTTCTCTACTGCTTGCATTAGAGTAGTGTAGCATGTTACTGCTTTCGGTTTATCCTATTCTGTTGCATAGCCTGTCCTTGCTACTACTGTTGTTACCTTTACCTGATATCCTACTGCTTAGTATAGGATGCTAGAGTTCCATCAGTGGCCCTACACTCTTGTCCGTCTGCCCTGCTATACTACTGGGCCGTGATCACTTCGGGAGGTGATCACGGGCATATACTATATACTTTACACTGTTACATTACCTGTGATACTGTTCGGAGATGGGGGCTGAAGGGGCAGGTGGCTCCATCCCGGTAGAGGTGGGCCTGGGTTCCCGACGGCCCCCGACTGTTACTTTGAGGCGGAGCGACAGGGCAGGTTGAGTCCACCTAGGAGAGAGGTGGCCTGGCCCTGGTCGGCGTTCGCGGATACTTAACACGCTTAACGAGATCTGGGTATTTGATCTGAGTCTGGCCATTTGGTCTATACGCACTAACCATCTACGCAGGAGTAGTTATGGGTATCCCGACGTCGTGGTATCAGCCGAAGCACTTCATGACGTCAGCGAATGAGTGGCGCACGCCGGGTTGGACCGCGTAACGTGACTTCCTTTGTAATGGAGGTTGCTAGGTCTCCTCTCCGGCCGCGTACGCAACGTGCAGGTGTGCTCAGGGCGATGGGCCCAGACCCCTGCGCGCTTAGGTTTAGACCGGCGTGCTGACCTCTCTGTTGTGCCTAGGTGGGGCTGCGACGTGTTGATCTTCCGAGGCCGGGCATGACCCAGAAAAGTGTGTCCGGTCAAATGGGATCAAGCGTGTTGGGCTATGTGGTGCACCCCTGCAGGGAAGTTTATCTATTCTAATAGCCGGTACCCTCGGTAAAAGGAGGACCCGGAGTTGTACCTTGACCTTATGACAACTAGAACCGGATACTTAATAAAACACACCCTTCCAAGTGCCAGATACAACCCGTTGATCGCTCTCTAACAGGGCAACGAGGAGGGGATCGCCGGGTAGGATTATGCTATACGATGCTACTTGGAGGACTTCAGTCTACCCTCTTCTATATGCTGCAAGACGGAGGCTGCCAGAAGCGTAGTCTTTGACAAGATTAGATACCCCCCTCTTATTCTGGCATTCTGCAGTTCAGTCCACTGATATGGCCCTTTACACATATATCCATGCATATGTAGTGTAGCTCCTTGCTTGCGAGTACTTTGGATGAGTACTCACGGTTGCTTTGTTTCCCCCTTTTCCCCATTCCTCTACCCGATTGCTGCAACCAGACGATGGAGCCCAGGATCGAGACGCCACCGTCGACGACGACTCCTACTACACTAGAGGTGCCTACTACTACGTGCAGCCCACTGACGATGACCAGGAGTAGTTTAGGAGGATCCCAGGCAGGAGGCCTGCGCCTCTTTCGATCTGTATCCCAGTTTGTGCTAGCCTTCTTAAGGCAAACTTGTTTTACTTATGTCTGTACTCAGATATTGTTGCTTCCGCTGACTCGTCTATGATCGAGCACTTGTATTCGAGCCCTCGAGGCCCCTGGCTTGTATTATGATGCTTGTATGACTTATTTTATTTGTAGAGTTGTGTTGTGATATCCTCCCGTGAGTCCCTGATCTTGATCATACACATTTGCGTGCATGATTAGTGTACGATTGAATCGGGGGCGTCACACCTACTAAGTTGACGCGTACCAAGGGCTTTGTCAACTTAGTCAATATAAACGATTCTAGCTGCAGTGATCGTACGATGTCCATCCAACGGCCGTAGTGCTTCTTCAACCTCTGGTCTTCTTGATCCAGCCGCACAAAGCAGGGCCAGTCGTGTCGCGTGCTCCTACCTCCCGTGGCTGGCTGTGATGCTGCGGAGGCCTCACCGCCCCGTACAACTCCCACCGCTGGCCAGGCCATCCCTCTACTCACCCACACCCCATGTTATTCTGCGGCGACGGCAGCCTCACACCGCAGCCGAACCAGTGAACGCTCGTACTCCTTTCCGCGCGGGCTTCCACTGCCGCGTCTTCCCCGGCTCCGTGTCGTCCCCTTCCTAGGCCTCGCCGTCGTCCAGACCACCGCCCTGGTGCTCTCGGCGCGGTGTGGTCAACGTGGTCAACGACCGACTTCCATCGAAAGAGTACTGTACCTGGAGAGGCTGGCAGCTGGGTCCACGGCAGCCGTAGGAATTGCCTCCTTATTACGCGCAAAATAATTGTTCCTCCACCTGACAGCGGGGACCCACCGGACGGGCCACCGTATTTCGCGAAAACATGATTCGTCCCCTGACTGCTGGGACCCACGAGCTACATCTTCGCACGCAAGGAAGTGCGTCCGAATAAAACGATTCACCCCCCTAACTGCTGGGACCCGCCAGCCCCCCGATTGCTGGGACCCACCAGCTACACCTTCGCACGCAAGGAAGTGCGTCCAGGCAAAAAAACGATTCGCCCCCTGACTGCTGGGACCCAGCGGCTACACCTTCGCACGCAAGGAAGTGCGTCTGGGCAAAAAAAAAACGATTCGCCCCCCCCCTAACTGCTGGGACCCACTAGCTACATCTTCGTGGGCAAGGAAGTGCCTGACAGTCGGGACCCACCTGGTCGAAGTGTACGTAGCGTTGTCATTCCGGTCACGAACGTGTACGTACATATATACTGGTGGATGTAGAGGCGCGCACGTGTCGTAGTAGAGGCGCATACGTGTCGTAGTAGAGGCACGCACGTAGCATGTACACGTACGTACAACGGCCAGGGTGCAAGAAAGAAAATACAGCCACGTATGTGTACATACGGGCGGGCTCTCGAACGCCTACTCGCGCATACGTACGGCCAGGGCTCATGTATATGGCTGGGTCGGAACGGAGAAATAGCGTCGTTGTCGTGTTCATGGGGAGGCAACGGAATGCGTCGTGTTCATGGGGAGGCAACGGAATGTGTCGTGTTCATCGGGAGGCAACGGAACGCATGGGAGCTAACCAGCTGGGTCGGAACGGAATGCGTGGTCATGTTCATTGGGAGGGCTTGGACGGAACAGGCGATGGAAACGAGGCTTGGCGTACTACACAACGGAGGAAACGGACCTCCTACGTTCGGAACGGGGTCCTATTGATCGGGAGGGGTCTGGCATACCGCAAAACAGAGGAAACGGACCTCCTACAGTCGAAACGGGGGTCCTGTTGATCGGGAGGGGTGTGGCGTACCGCAAAACGGACGAAACGGACTTGTGTTGGAGCGCTACGGTCGAAACAGGGGTCCTGTTCATCGGGAGGGGTGTCGCGTACCGCAAAACAGGACTCCACGGGATACTGTTCATCTCCTGTTCATCCAGCCTCCACCGCACGCTATTCCACCGGCTACTGTTCAACCACCCCTCCATCGTCTACTGTTCATCCAGCCATCCACACCATGGGGTCCTGTTCAACCACCCCTCCACGGGCACCCCTCCACCGTCTATTGTTCATCCAACCCTCCACACCACGGGGTCCTGTTCAACCACCCCTCCACGGGCACCCCTCCACCGTCTACTGTTCATCCAACCCTCCACACCACGGGGTCCTGTTCAACCACCCCTCCACGGGCACCCCTCCACCGTCTACTGTTCATCCAGCCCTCCACCACACCACGGGGTCCTGTTCATCCAGAGGCAACGCCACCGCTCACTGTTCATCCACCCCCCCCCCCCCCCGCAACGCTCACTGTTCATCCCAGAGGCAGCATCGATCGGCTTCAGTTAGCAGCAGTAGCGAAGGAATCGCTCGATCGGGTTCAGTTAACAGCCATCGATCGATCGCTCGGGTTCAGTTAGAGCCAATGCCTCGCTCGGGTTCAGTTAGAGCCAATGCCTCGCACACACGCGCGTACATGTACGAGAGAAACGCGCATCGCTCGACCCCCGACCTCCCACCGTAACCGGGAACTCCCCGAAATTTTCCTCCCCCTCGCTTCTACCACGATTTTTTTCCGTCATGGACGGCCCAAAGAATGTCATGCAGTTGCGTCTCCGGCCCGCCCAGGATGAAAAGCCCATTTTCTGTCATGATTTTTTTTCATAGAAGTAGGAGCCCACCACATCTATGATGATACCGGGTTTTGTCACAATTATCGTCATAGAAGTGTCATATGTATGACAGAAAAAAATTCCGTTCCACCCAAAATGTCACGGATGTGTCTTTTTTTTGTAGTGTATGATGACTACTTAATAGTTTAGTGCACCATGCTTTACGGCTTAGAACCGGGACTTCAAAAATGTTTTGAACGCCACAGAGCATATACGATGTTCTAAGAGTTGAAATTGGTATTTCATACTCATGCCCGTGTCAAGAGGTATGAGACCTCTGAAAGTACTTTGCCTACAAGATGGAGGAGAATAGCTCAACCAGTGAGCATGTGCTCAGATTGTCGGGTACTACAATTGCTTGAATCAAGTGGGAGTTAATCTTCCAGATAAGATAGTAATTGACAAAGTTCTCTAGTCACTAAAACCAAGTTACTAGAACTTAACGATGAACTATAATATGCAAGGGATGATGAAAGTAATTCCCAAGCTCTTCGCGATGTTGAAATCGACGAAGGTAGAAATCAAGAAATAGCATCAAGTGTTGACGGTTAACAAGACCACTAGTTTCAAGAAAAGGGCAAAGGGAAAGAAAGAGGAACTTCAAAGAAGAATAGCAAGCAAGTTGTTGCTCCCATGAAGAAGCCCAAATCTAGACCCAAGCCTGGAACTGAGTGCTTCTACTGCAAAGGAAATGGTCACTGGAAGTGGAACTGCCCTAGATACTTGGCGGATAAGAAGGATGGCAAAGTGAACAAAAGTATATTTGATATACATGTTATTGATGTGTACTTTACTAGTGTTTATGGCAACCCCTCAGTATTTGATACTGGATCAGTTGCTAAGAGGAGTAACTTGAAACGGGAGTTGCAAAATAAACAGAGACTAGTTAAGGGCGAGGTGATGATGTGAGTTGGAAGTGATTCCAAGGCTGATAAGATCACCATTGCACACTTCCTTTACCTTCGGGATTAGTGTTGAACCTAAAAATAAATGTAATTTGGTGCTTGCGTTGAGCATAATATGATTGGATCATGTTTATTGCAGTACAGTTATTCATTTAAGTCAAAGAATAATTGTTATTCTGTTTACATGAATAAAACCTTCTGAGGTCATACACCCAAGGTGAATGGTTTATTGAATCTCGATTGTAGTGATACACATATTCATAATATTGATGCCAAAAGATGCAAAGTTGATACTGATAGTGCAACATATTTGTGGCACTGCCGTTTAGGTCATATTGGCGTAAAGCGCATGAAGAAACTCCATGCTGATGGGCTTTTGGAATCACTTGATGCTTGCGAACCATGCCTCATGGGCAAGATGACTAAGACTCCGTTCTCCGGAACAATGGAGCGAGCAACTGACTTATTGGAAATAATACATACTGATGTATGTGATCCGATGAGTGTTGAGGCTCACGGCGGGTATCGTTATTTTCTAACCTTCACAGATAATTTTAGCAGATATGGGTATATCTAGTTGATGAAACATAAGTCTGAAACATTTGAAAAGTTCAAAGAACTTCAGAGTGAAGTGGAAAATCATCGTAACAAGAAAATAAAGTTTTTACGATCTGATCGCGAAGACAAATATTTGAGTAACGAGTTTAGTCTTCATTTGAAATGATGTGGAATAGTTTCGCAGCTCACGCCACCTGGAACACCACAACGTAATGGTGTGTCCGGACGTCATAACCGTACTTTATTAGATATGGTGCGATCTATGATGTCTCTTACCGGTTTATCACTATCGTTTTGGGGTTTATGCATTAGAGACAACTGCATTCACGTTAAATAGGGCATCATCTAAATCCGTTGAGACGGCACCATATGAACTGTGGTTTGTCAAGAAACCTAAGGTGTCGTTTCTCAAAATTTGGGGCTGCGATGCTTATGTCAAAAAGGCTCCACCTAATAAGCTCAAACCCAAATCAGAGAAATGTGTCTTCATAGGATACCCAAAGGAGACTGTTGGGTACACCTTCTATCATAGATCCGAAAGCAAGATATTCGTTGCTTAGAATGGATCCTTTCTAGAGAAGGAGTTTCTCTTGAAAGAACTGAGTGGGAGAAAAGTAGAACTTGATGAGGTAATTGTACCTTCTCTCGAGATTGGAAAGTAGTTCATCACAAAAATCAGTTCCGATGATGCCTACAACAATTAGTGAGGAAGCTAAAGATGATGATCATGAAACTTCAGATCAAGTTACTACCGAACCTCGTAGGTCAACTAGAGTAAGGTCCGCACCAGAGTGGTACGGCAATCCTGTTCTGGAGGTCATATTACTTGACCATGACGAACCTATCAACTACGAGGAAGCGATGATGAGACCAGATTCCGCAAAATGTATTGACGCCATGAAATCTGAGATAGGATCCATGTATGAGAACAAACTATAGACTTTGGTTGACTTGCCCGATGATCGGCAAGCCATAAAGAATAAAATGGATCTTCAAGAGGAAGACAGACGCTGATAGTAGTGCTACTATCTACAAAGCTCGACTTGTCGAAAAGGGTTTTTGACAAGTTCAAGATGTTGACTACAATGAGATTTTCTTACTCGTATCGATGCTTAAAGTTTGTCCGAATCATGTTAGCAATTGCCACATTTTATGAAATCTAGCAAACGGATATCAAAACAACATTCCTTAATGGATTTCTTAAAGAAGAGTTGTATATGATGCAACAAGAAGGTTTTGTTATTCCTAAAGGTGCTAACAAAGTGTGCAAGCAAAGGAGTGTGCAAGCAAAGTGTGCTAACAAAGTGTGCAAGCAAAGTGTGCTAACAAAGGTGCTAACAAAGTAAGTATATCTGAATGACATATTGTTGATTGGAAATAATGTAGAATTTTCTGGAAAGCATAAAGGAGTGTTTGAAAGGAGTTTTTCAAAGGACGACCTCGGTGAAGCTGCTTACATATTGAGCATCAAGATCTATAGAGATAGATCAAGACACTTGATAAATGTTTTCAATGAGTACATACCTTGACAAGTTTTTGAAGTAGTTCAAAATGGAACAGTCAAAGAAAGAGTTCTTGCCTGTGTTGCAAGGTGTGAAGTTGAGTAAAGACTCAAAACCTGACCACGGCAGAAAATAGAAAGAGAATGAAAGTCATTCCCTGTGCCTCAGTCATAGGTTCTATACAGTATGCTATGATGTGTTCTAGACCTATTATGTACCTCACCATGAGTTTGGCAAGAGGGTACAATAGTGATCCAGGAGTGGATCACTGAACAGTGGTCAAAATTATCCTTAGTGGAATAAGGAAATTTTCTCTGTTATGGAGATGACAAAGAGTTCGTCGTAAAGAGTTACGTCGATGCAAGCTTTGACACCGATCTGGATGACTCTAAGTCTCGATCTAGATACATATTGAAAGTGGGAGCGATTAGCTGGAGTAGCTCCGTGCAAAGCATTGTAGACACAGAAAATTTGCAAAATACATACGACTCTGAATGTGGCAGACCCGTTGACTAAACTTCTCTCACAAACAAAACATGATCACTCTTTGGGTGTTAATCACATAGCAATATGAACTATATTATTGACACTAGTAAACCCTTTGGGTATTAGTCACATGGAGATGTGAACTAATCACATAAAGATGTGAACTATTGGTGCGAAATCACATGACGATGTGAACTAGATTATTGACTCTAGTGCAAGTGGGAGACTGAAGGAAATATGCCCTAGAGGCAATAATAAAGTTGTTATTTATATTTCCTTATATCATGATAAATGTTTATTATTCATGCTAGAATTGTATTAATGGGAGACTTAGTACATGTGTGAATACATAGACAAAACAGAGTGCCCCTAGTATGCCTCTACTTGACTAGCTCGTTAATCAAAGATGGTTAAGTTTCCTAACCATAGACATTTTGTCGGTGTCAAAACCGGCGGATCTCGGGTAGGGGGTCCCAAGCTGTGCATCTAGGATCGATGGTAACATGTACACGGGGTTTTACCCAGCTTTGGGCTCTCTTGATGAGATAATACCCTACATGCTGCCTTTGATTGTATTCATATGGGTGTAGTACAGAGTTGATCTACCTCGAGATCATATGTTGTGGTCTAATCCCTAGAGGTATGATGAGTCATACTATAATCTATTGACTAGCCTGGCCTCGGCTTATATAACATACCAAAGGCCTAGGATAACAAGAGTCCTAGTCAAATACGCCGGTGGGGAGGAGTCCTTGTCTTGATCACCAAGTCTTGTGGAATCTTCCTTGCATATGTCATCGGTTGTCCGAATTGGCCCATGAGTATTCGGCTCTGGGGGTCCTCGGCCCAATCCAACTGATCGGGACACGACAAGGTGAGTACCCCCTAGTCCAGGACACCGTCAGTAGCCCCCTAGACCGGTCTTCAAGTTGGGGACGCTCCTCGATTCTCCCGAACTGTTCTTCATCTTCGGTCGTCGGTCTTGAAAACTGGTTCAACAAATCTTCTCATCTTCGATCTTGAGGATTGCCGAAGTGAATCCGAAAAGTTTACACGTCGGGTATCTGAGGAGCCCTTTTAAGTTCTCGGCCTTTATCAATGCCTTGTTATATTTTATGCCACACCTCGGGTTTGAAGTGTTTCCCTTGCGGTGGTGTCTTCTCATGTCCGAGCTCCAACGCTAGACTGCATTCGAGGTATCTTTCGCACCTGAGCACAAATGCCGAACCGCTTTCGAGCTCCAATGCCGGATTGTATCGAAGCTCCAACGCCAGACTATGTCCAAGCTCCAACACCGGACTGTATCCGAGCTCCAACGTCGGACTATGTCCAAGCTCCAACGCCGGACTGTATCCGAGCTCCAACGCCGTACTATATCTGAGGTGTCATAGAACACCTCGGTTCAAAAAAGTTGAAGGAGTTTAACCAAGCTTAATGTCGGAAATGCCCTCTATGGAGCCAGCCATTCGAATCCGAGCTTCATGCCTGACTGCTTCCAAGCTGATGCACCACCTCGGGCTTGGGCTGATTGTTTACGGATTTTATTTCCAATGCCTGTAAATTTATTTGCTGTCAATATGTATGACCAGCAGCCCTCAAGGTGTTTTTCAGTCTAAAACCTGAGATGCACCTGAAGGAAAGCATGAAACTGATGATCCTAGTAGCCCCTGAGACTCAGGTCAATGCACGAAATCGGCCTGAGGATCAAATCCTAGCTCGGTAGCATACGTAGTGTAATATATTAGAGATAATAGTGATCGACGAACGGGCCCTTGAGAGAGGGTCTTGAGAAGTTGACGTAATATATTAGCTTGACGCCGGATAGGCCCAGATGGTACCTATTGTTATCCGAAGACACGTTTGCCCATAGTTCAGTCAGGCTGAGCACTTGGCACTTGGAATTCTCTACATTGAATAGGCAATGCAGTAGCCCCTGAGACACTGGTCGGGTGGAAACACCAGATCAGGGGATTGATGTGCCCTTTTTAATAATTATAAATAATGAGCACGAAGCTCAGTAGCCCCCGAGCCTTAATGTGGGCACGGGTGGCCGAATTAAGGATCGATATCCATTTGATAGAAAAAAATTGTTTGTGTTTAACACAAACTTCTCGGAAAGCGAATAAAGATCTCATAAAGGAGTTGGAGCTAACGAAAGCTGAGCTCGCCAAGGTAGGCCTCAAGGGGCTCAATAGATAGGGAATTAATGCCAATAAGGAACTATGAGAGCGTTATGTCAGCTGCTCGGGTGTCTCAAAGAGACTGTGCCATTTACTCTTTAAAATATTGGCTTTGAAAAAAATTATTTTTGCTCACAATTTATGTGTAATGATTCTATGTACCCAAGTGCTTTACATCATTAATTCTTGGATCCACATTGTACAAAACTTTGTTGACCGACCATCAGCTTCGACCTCTTCAGCCAGTAGTCGAGGAGTGTTTTCCTACTTTATATAACCGTGATAAGGGCAAAGATTTATGGAAAACAGGGCAATCCCGCCATACGGTTTTATAAACAAAGGTACGCAGAGAGATCTTCCAAAGAAAGTAGTCCCGCTATCTGTTCCTTTCTTTGGGTTGTCATGCCGACCATGATCATGAAACCTCACCTCCGATCAATGCGGGAGAAAAATATTGAGGATTTAGTTCGGGGAAAGTTCCAGAACTCTATGGTATTAATAAACCAAAATTTTCACTTCCGCCGTTGCCGACCAATGTGATCCTTTAAGATTGCTAGCTTTTGGCTTCACCCAGTCTGAGGTACTTACTCGAATGACCCGGTAGCAACAATCACAGAGGTGCTCCCTTTACCACCTAGTCGAACAATCGGGAACATAGGGGTAAGCACAGGAGCCTGGCAACCCAGCTTGGCCAAAATCTTAAGTCAAATTGATGCATATTTATGGCTTTATAACGATAATTACAGCAGGCAATGCTTGTATAATGAATACAAATACTGGTGATACATGTTTATTTTATGTATAATGATTGTACATACCGAAGTACTTATATCATATCCGTGTTCACCCGAACTTTGAACGCGTCTTAACCGACCGTCGGCTGCTCCCTCTTCGGTCAAGGAACGAAGAGTGTTATGTACTCCACCTGTCGAGAATATCGACGGTGTTTCCGATAACCAGGCAACCAGGCCATAAGGCTGTAACAGACAATGCGCGCTCAAGGAACTTATGCTATATTACTGACGAAGTGTAAGAAGCATCTTCAAAGAAAATAGTACCTCCACCGATACCTTTATTCGGTGCTCATTATTACCATGAGACTTGTGCAATAGATTTTTTGTACTCATGAGTTCCATTGTGTGCCGACCATGATTGAAAACAATAAGAGCGCTAGCTTTCGGCTTCACCTAGTCTAAGGTCAGAGCTAAGATGACCCGGTCGTGACAATCGCAGAGGTGCTCCCTTACTCCCTAGCTGAACAATCGGGAACGTAGGGGTAACCACAGGAGCCAGGCAACCCAGCTTGCGGAACACTTAGGTCAATATAGTGCATATTGTGGCATAGTACACGAACAAGGAACGAAGTCGTACAAGTATAATCATATGCAAGAGGAAAGGCTTCATGAAGGAAGCCCCCAAGTAAACGGGGTATTTGAATTTATGTGTCACAAACAAAGTTTTGACAAGGAAGTATAATGCTTGGTCGAACCAAAGGAAAAAATTTAAAACCGAAAGTTTTTGAGCATGAAAGCGACTTAGCTTGTTAATGTGTTCGGCATTGATGACGTTGTCCAAGCTTGATGCGGGACAAGGTTCCATCCCCCATGCCGGTCTCAAGGTGGCGGGGCGATGAGCTCGACGCTCCGAAGTGGTGGAATAGCACAGCCAATGCGGGCTGGCAGAGTGACGCCGAAGCCCCTTGTGTGGGTTAATGCAGTGTTGACGAAGCCTCCCGTCCAGCCGAGGATACAGCACTGCCCAACCCAAATCATTTATCTGTGCACAAAAAATAGTGAAAACCGGAGATAATAATAATAATGAATAAAATTGTTGCATAATAAATAATTTATGCAAAGTGCATAATAAAAGAGGTATGTCATGTGCGCCGAACACTCCATGGGGTAGAGCTCTCTCGGCGATGCCGAAGTCCCCGAGGCAACCGAAGATGTCGGTATGACTACTCGACCAAATGTGATCATGCGAGCTGCTTTACGCCGATTGGGACGACGGCGTCGGCCTGCCGAAGAGACCCTGTGACGCAGTGGAAGTCCATTACCTGCACATGTAAAATAGTGCAGGCCAACAACAATAATATAAATATATAAAAATCCTCGCGTAATTAATTTACGCAAAATAATTTATTTAAAAATATGTGGCCTGGCGCCGAAGTCAGTGTCGATGCAGGGCGTCGGCGTGATGCGGTAAAGGCATGGTAAAGCCCAATTTCACAGGTCGGCCCGAGTTCCGGATGCGGCGTTTGCCGAACTATGTACAAAAACTGACCGAAACACCATGCGACCATCATTAGTGCGGCCACCATTTGATAGACCTGCGAACAGATGATGGAACAAACCAGAGTAATAATTTTTTTGGAAAAAATAGACCCAAACAAGCAAAAATTGCTAGGATTAATAGCGCCTGGTTTATTTGTTGTAGCAGTCCGAAGAAAGGTTACTCCCAAAATTTAGACTCGATCCGCACACCCATTTCCTAATGGGTGGTGAAGCGACGGCATGGCGATGCCGGCAAAGATTGTCTCGCCTGTCGGATTTCGGGTTCCGGCAGACCCTTGAGGTTCGAACTCTGGGGTGCGCGCGGAGATTACGCTTCCTACCTACCTGTACCCCTCCGCCTCGCAAAGATCTAAACTATGGAAAACACAGCACAAGAGACACAGAGTTTATACTGGTTCGGGCCATCGATGTGGTGTAATACCCTACTCCAGTGTGGTGGTGTGGTGGATTGCCTCTTGGGCTGATGATGAACAATACAAGGAAGAACTGCCTCGCGAGGGTCTGTTCTTGGCTGGGGCGACGAACTCCTAGGAGGGGTTCAGTCGCCCTTCTCTCTAGATCCTAGCTGATTGGATTTCTCGATCTCTAGATGCCTCTAGATGCCTCTCGATGCCTCTACCCTGGGGGTGGCTAGTCCTATTTATAGGCGAAGGCCCTGGGCCTCTTCCCAAATATTGAGCGGGAAGGGCGCCAACAATTGGCCATTTTGAAGGGGAACATCTGGTACACTTATCCTGACTAAAGTTGGTCCTCGCCTGCCAAAGGCTCTGGTGATGATGCTGGCTTGGGCTCCACAGTGACTTCCTCCTTGTCGCGGAGCTGGTCTTGGTCTCGTTGCACCAAAATGGGTGCCTTTTGCTTGATCCTCCCGCCTGCGCTTGCTCCCTTTGCACCAAAGAGGAAAGGGAGGACACTGCATGGGCTGGCGCCCGCCTGGCGCCCTTGGTCGTCATGGCTTGCGTCATGGGCACCTCATGAGGTACCCCGCCTTGATCTCTCTGCCTCCTCGCGAGCCAGCCTGATGAGGCCGTGCCTGAGGAAGCCCCGTGTCGTCCGCCCCGCGAGGCTTGGCCCCTCGCGAGGGTCTTGAGTCTGCATTGATGAAGATGGGACGTGCTGGTCCCGCCTTGAGCCACGCCGCAGGTCGCAGGCAGGCAAGTCTGGGGACCCCCGTTCCCAGAACGCCGACAGTAGCCCCCGAGCCCAAGGCGCGCCCGGACTTGGCCGTGCAGGGAGGCGAAAGGGCAAGGGCGAAGCGCCGCGGGCCCTAACAGCGTGCGGCCTTGGGCGTTGCATGGCGGTTGATTGGACGTGGGCGTCTCCGTAACCACGTAAGTTGATAAAGGAGCGGCATCTGCCCAGGTTTTGCTCTTTCTGCTTTCTCCGGTCGCTGCTCAGATCCCCTTTCTTGCGCCTCTCCTTCCTTCCTCCAAATCTCCAGATACGCTTCGACCGCATGACCTAGAAGCCATGGCGCCTCGTCAGTCCCCGGCCGGAGCTTGGTACTCGTCTGCCTTGGAGTCGCGAAACGTGTCGGAGGCGAGCCTCGCCCGGTTGCGTCGATGGCGATGGCGCAGAGCATCGACGGGGCGAGGGTGTTCAAGGCCGGCTCCGCCACCCCTGAGGGTTGAGGGAGCACCTTTTATCTGCTCTTCGTAAGTTCCATTGCTGCTGGCCTGGTGCCTCCCTTCTCCGAGTTCTTCTTCTCTGTCCTCCGCCATTACAACTTACAGGCTCTGCATCTCCACCCCAACTCCGTCCTTCTCCTGGCAATCTTCGCCTATTACTGCGAGGCTCACGTAGGGGTGCAGCCCTCAGTGGCCTTGCTGCGCCACTACTTCTCCCTCCGGGTCTCTTGCGGTTCTCCTTCCGCGTGCGCGAGCTTCATCGCGTACGGCGGCGCCATTGCCACTTCGAAGCCCGGGAAGAGGATTGAGGGCTTCAGGAGCAAGTGGGTCTTGGCAGATGCTGGGCGCATTCACCCTCGGCTGATCTTGCCTGCGGAGCTGCCCATGAGCTCCGGTGATTGGGGTCGAGCGGAGCTCACGGACCCCTGCGCGAAGCCGGTGTTGGAGAAGATGGACGCAGATCTGAGGCCGGCCAGCATGGCGGCGGCGAAGCTGACCAGCGTGTCTGTAAGTGCATCTAGTGCCACCCCTAGTTGGTTTTGGAGTATCGACGACAAATTTGGTTGAGGGACTAATGTGTTTGTGAGAATTGCAGGATAACACAGGTAGTGTCCCTCATTGATTCGGTTTACCTACCGGAGATGACCCCTAAAAATGTATGAAGACATTGACGACAATGGTGGTACATGAAGATATTCATATTGAAGACTATGACATGAGAAGACATTCTGTGAAGACTATGGAGCGCGAAGACTTAGTTGTTTCGTTGTTTCCTTTTCTTCTTTGTTGAGTCATAGGAACCACCGTACTGTTAAGTGGGGTCCAAGTGAATACAATCAGAGTGACTGAAGTGATGCTCAACTCAAATCCTATGTCTTCGAGCGAAGACAATGAGAGCAAATCTTATCCAGAGCTGGATAAGTCAGCTTTGCTTGTAGCCCAAGTAAAGTTGCCGCATGTGTTTGAAATCTGACCATTGGAACACGTGTCAGTTCCTTAGTGACCCAGGGTCATTTCGGACATATCAGGTCGGGTTGCCTAGTGGCTATAAATAGCCCACCCCCTACACCATAAATTGGTGGCTGCTCAGAGTTAGTGCACGGCTTTTGTCGTTTGAGAGCAACCCACCTCGAAGCCTTTGAGAGAGAGAAATCCTTGCGAGGACAAAGCCCAAACACCCAGAGCCAAAGAGTGTTAGGCATCACTGAAGTCTTTCTGTCTGTGTGACCTGAAGACTTATTACACTTGAGGACTGTGAATCCTCCAGCCGGTTAGGCGTCGCGTTCTGAGCATCCAAGAGCCATTGTGGATCGCCGGTGAACGAAGGCTGTGAAGGTTTGGAAGTCTACCTTGAAGACTTACCAGAGTGATTGGGCGAGGACTGTGTGTCCTTAGCTCAAGGGGAATAAGGTGAAGACGCGGTCTTCTGAGTTGAATCTCAGCCTCCCTAACCAGATGTACAGTTGTCGCAACAACTGGAACTGGTCAAACAAATCATGTGTCTTCATCGATTGACTGGTTCTATTCTCTCTTCCCTTTACTTACAGTTTGTCTTCGTGAAGTCATTGCCTGCTTGCCATACCTGTTTGACTTCATTGCTTGACTACTATTGCTGTTTGGCTTCATACTATCTTCCACCCTGATCCTTACTACCTAGTTGCCATTAGTCATCGTACACTCACATTATTGCATACTTGACTATGGCTTGCCTTGTGTAATTTATCTTCCGCTGCATATCAATAGGTTCATTTCTAATGTTTGTCTTCGAAACTTTTATGTTTTGAAGACTTCCATAAAAATCGCCTATTCACCCCCCCTCTAGTCGATAACAAGCACTTTCAATTGGTATCAGAGCAAGGTACTTCCTTGTTCTGTGTGATTCGGTTTAACCACCTGGAGTTTTAGCTATGTCGACTGCAGGGATAATCAAAGTCTCCACTGCTTGCCCCGTGTTCGATGGAACTGAATATCCCTATTGGAAGAATAAGATGCGCATGCATCTTGAAGCCATTGATGTCGACCTCTGGTATGTCGTCAAGAACGGCGTTCCCAAGACTGGTGAAGGTGTCACCCCTGCTGATGTCAAGAAGTTCATTCAACTGGACTCTACTGCCAAGAACATCATCTGTGGTTGTCAGGACCCCGATCCTAAGTCACACCGATCTAGCATGTAACAGATCATATCACTTTGCGGCCTCACGCACGGTATTCCCACGGGTGCCACCTTACCTGGCCCGGGACCGTTTGCGCCTTTTGGCTCACGTATATGATAGTGTCGCTAGCATTCATATGACAAAGAACCTGGGCCGACATGGATAGTCGTGAACCCAAAGTGGCGCTAACCCATGGGGACAGGCATACATGAATGAACTTCGAGCATGTCGGTCAACAGCGTGTGAATCCGGGCTGTAGCACTGGGCTAACAGGACTTCGGTAACCCGGGCTGTAGCAGGCTAGGCAGGACTCCGGATGTCACTGCGTGACATTTCCCCGAAGGGACAGACACAGGAACGAAGTGAAACACATGCCGGCCAGTCAAGTGTCCTGAGCAGTAGTGCTGGGCTAGCAGGACTCCGGTGAACCGGGCTGTAGCGGACTACTATGGCTCAAGGAAGCACTAGACTACATTTCCCCATAAGAGAGGCTGCCAAGGATAAACAACTAGATTGTCGGATCCCACACATACCAAGCATTTCAATCATACACACAATATGCTCGATATGTGTAAATACAACATGGCATCACAACAAGACTCTATGACTCAAGTATTTATTCATTAGGCTCTGAGGAGCGAGATATTACAAGCATGGGTCTCATGACCCAACATGCAGAGCATACAAATCAAAGCACATGCGGAAGCTAAACATGTCTGAGTACAGACATCTACAAATGAAAAAGGCTGAGAAGCCTGACTATCTACCAGATCCTGCCGAGGGCACAAGATCGTAGCTGAGGTATCAAGCTAAACGCCAAAGTCCAAGCGGTACTACTAGCGAGACTGAAGTCTCTCTGCAAAAACATAAAATAGGCAAACGTGAGTACAAATGTACCCAGCAAGACTTACATCAGAACTATCTACATATGCATCGGTATCAATATAGGGGGTGGTGGAGTTTAACTGCAGCAAGCCAGCTTTGACTCAGTGGCTAACCTGAACTACGACTGCAAGTAACTCTTTTGAGGTGGCGCACACGAGTCCACATATTCACCATTTCAATACACCACTATGGATCCGCTCCCGTCTCCCTACGAGAACGCCATCCATAGCACTCACGCTTATCTTGCGCGTTTTAGAGTATCCACTTTCACTTGTCTATGAACTATGCAAGGGGTCCAAGTTTTCATATCCGAGGAATCTGGCTATTCGAATAGATAATGATAACCCTGCAGGGGTGTACTTCTTCACACACGCTCTCGCCACTTATCGCCCTGTACACGTCATGTACCTTGGCAACCTTCAAGCGGAAGACGGGCGAGGGAGTCGGCCACGACCTGACTAACCACACAAGTCTCTCGTCCAGGTTTATCGCCTATTCGGGTTCCATCCGCAAGGAGATCCGGCCGGGGTGTCGCTCACGGCCCCAAACGATGTGTGCAAGGTTCCCAAGCCCACCTCGGCGGGTAGATCTACGCTTGGTACACTGTGCCACGGTGCCTAGTCTGTCCCAAGCCCACCTGTATCGGGTACCACTTGGTAGACTACTAACACTACCTACAAACACCAGAAACTAGTTGCAACTCCTGGACAGAGATCATGTTGATTAATAAGTCGAGAGGGGTCGAGTTACCGGAACCCAATGTGTGGTAGTAACTGTTCATGGATCACCAACACAGAACTCAGTTCCTGAGGATGGCTGCAATGAGACAACCCACCATGTACTCCTACATGGCCTCTCATCGCTACCTTTACCAAATCGTGTTCACACACTTAGCTCTCAACGGTAGGACATGTTCACCACATTCCAACTCATCCCCGATGAATCAGATCTGACTCAACTCTAAGCAATAGCAGGCATGACAAACAAGCATGAATGAGTAGGCACATCAGGTCTCAAAAAACTCCTACTCATGCTAGTGGGTTTCATCTATTTACTGTGGCAATGACAGGTCATGCAGAGGATAAGGGGTTCAACTACCGCAGCATGTAACATTGAATCGTTGTTGTCCTAATGCTGTAAAAGAGACCAGGAGCGAGAGAGTGGGATTGTATCGGAATGAACAAGGGGGTTTGCTTGCCTGTCACTTCTGAAGATATTATAGCTCTTCATCGGTGTCATCGAACTCATCGCCGGATCAACGTCTACTGAGGGGGAACAAATACCGACAAACAAGAGGGAACATAATCAATGCAATGCAACAATATGATGCATGCTATGTCATGGCAATATGAATGTGTTTTGGGCTAATGCAAGCTAGAACAGATTGGAATGAGTCCATTTGAACCAAAGATTCAAATGCAAACCCATTTCATGAAGTCATATTAGTGCATTAACTTGTTTCACCTAAACAGCAAGGTTAAAGTGTTCTAACATGCATGAAAATAGTGCATATTGATAGATTGGATTTTTCTGATCATTTTTCATATATAATTTATTTCATTCTGAGCTACGGTTGAATTTCTATGATTTTTAGAAGTTTAGGGCATTTTCTGAAATTTCCTGATTTATTTTAAAACCAGAAAATGATTTATTGCACCAGCACTAGGTCATGCTGACCTCAGTAGGGCAACAGGCGCCGTCCAGGTCAAACCTGACCAGTGGGGTCCACTGGTCAGTGACCCAGTGTTGTTTGTGTCACTGACAGGTGGGGTCGGTCAACGGACACGTCAGGGCAATCAACTCTGACTGGTGGGCCCCGCGTTATTTAACTAATCTAAACAGAGAAATAAACCCGGAGCTAATTAGGCGCGGGGCCCAGCTGTCGGTGTCACAGGAGGGTTTAGTTAGTGGGTCATTAGCCACTAATGATGCCCACGTCGGCGGCTAACCGCCGGTGGCACACAGACGCGGCGGCGTCGCTCGTCCCGGTGATTCCGGCGACGAGAAGAGGCAGGGTTAGGCTCGTTGGAACGCTCACGAGGTGGCGCGTCCAACGGTGGAGGTGGCAGGTGCTGGGGTGGCGGGAGACGACGGCGGCAAACACGTCCGCGATGGCCAGAGTTCGGACGTCGACCGTTCCGACGTCGCAGGGCACGAAAGGAGCGACGGATGGTTGCTCCGGTCCCGTGGTGACGCGCTGAGCGCGGTGACGTGCTCAGCTTCAAGCTCCAGTGGGCGTGGCCACGGCGGTGAGGAGCTCAGGCGGCGGCGCGATTTGGTCGGCAAGGGGGCGACGGCTATAGGGCGTAACGAGCTCGGGGGAGGGGGGTTTTCGACGCGGGAGCTCACAGTGGTTGCAGAGGGCGTCGACGCAGGCTCGGAGAAGGCCGGACGGCGACGTACGGGCGGCGGCGATCCTCGATGGCCGAGGAGGGGAACGGCGGAGCTGGCGGCATCCAGGGCTTCCCGGCACCTTTTGACTTGGTGAGGAGGAAGATGGGAATGAGACGGGGCTTCTTGGCGCGTTGGCGAGGCGAGGGCAGCACGGTGGCTGCGGCAATTGGCGTCGACGACGATGGTGGCGTGTCGGTGGTGCTGCGGGAGAGAGCAGAGGAGATGGAGGGATCCAGGGAGAGTGAGAGAGGACCAGGGGTGTGTGGCAACGCCTAGGGAGACCCAACGCGTCGAGGAGGCAACCAGGCAGGCAGGAGGTGGCCGGCGCGCGGCGACCACGCGCCCTCGTGCCTTCTAGCACGAGGTTGAAGGAGGCGGTGCTGTGGCTGGGCCGGCTGGAGGAGCTGGGCCGCCAGCTGGGCTGCCAGGCAGGTAAGGCCAGGTAGGTTCCTTCTCTCTCTCTGATTCCATTTGTTTTTGTTTTTCCTATTTTCTTTCCTCTGTTCTGATTTAGTTTAGCCACTAAATCATTTTAATAAATTCTGTAGGTTATTATATGGCTTGCTAAAATATATACAAGGCCACTCACAAATTTCCAGAATTATTGGAGTTATATTTAATATATGTTAAATATAAATCCAAAGCAAATAATTATTGGGTTAATTCAAATGTCCAAAATAAATGTTTCTGAGCTCCTAAAAATATTGGTTGGAATTTTCACTCTGGCCAATATTATTAGAGGAAAACAGGAACATTTTGTTGGGCCAAATTGAAGCAATTTTTATCTTGATCATTTTCAAAATGATTTCTGAGGCTTTCACAAGTCCCCATCTCAAAGTTTCATAAAATCTAGACATGATGCATGGAGACTAAAGCAAAGGCAGGCAAGGCCTAAACTAGGGCTGTGACAGTGGTCATCTGACGAAAGGACAGTATGGCCGTGTGAGTGCTCTGGAGAAATCAAAGCTAGTCTGGGACTAGCTATCCAAGGTCAACGAAGGCATCTCAACCCAGAGAGATCAAAGGATCAGTGTTCTTCGCAACCTCCTCAACCGCTTCAAGAGAAACGACAATGAGAATGTCCAGCTCACGTTTGATCGCCTCACTGACATCACAAATGAGCTTCGTGCTCTCTGCGCCACTGAGATTACCAAGCATGAAATCGTCAAGATGCTACTGAGATCACTTAACAGCTCCTTTGACACCCTTGCCCTCATGATACAAGAACGTCCTGACTTCAAGACACTCGATCCATCTGATATACTTGAGAGGCTCAACACACATGAGTTCCAGCTATCTGAGAAAAGAGATATCTATGGTCCCAACTATGGCCGAACTCGCGCTTTGAAGGCAAAAGTTGTTTCCTCATCTGAAGAAGAATCTGACTGCAGTTCTGATGATCCTGAAGACATTGGAAAGGAACTTGCTATGCTTGTGAAGAAGTTCCAGAAGTTCACTAAGAAGAAAGGCTTCAGAAAGTCTTCACGATCCAGCTCAAGAAATGATGAAGCTTCTACTCATGACTACAAGAAGAGAACATGTCACAAGTGCAAGAAACCTGGACACTACATCTCTGAGTGTCCACTATGGGATAACGAGAAGAAGAAGAAGAAGAGCAAGGAATATGATTCTGATGACAAGAAAAAGAAGAAATCTTCAAAGTCTTCTTCGGAGTCCTCATCAAAGTCTTCATCTCACAAGAAGAGCTCATCTGGCAAGGCTCGTGCTTTTGTTGGGAAGGAAATGGATTCAGAGGAGGAGTCTGCTTCTGAGGAGGCGGAGGTGGAGTCTGAAGAGGAGTCCGACCCTGGTGTTGCAAGTCTAGCTCTAGCCACTGCCTATGCTGCCAAGTCCATCTTCAACACTGAAGACAATGACTTCCATGCCAACGCTGAAGCTGATGATAAGGATGACCCTACTCCCACCTACTGCTTCATGGCACGTGGTGCCAAGGTAAAATCACGCGATGCTTACTTTCAAACATCTAGTGAAGATGACTCTGATTGTGAATCCAAGCCTAGATACAAAACACTTGCTAAAATTGCAACTGAACAACAAAAGGCTATGGAAGATACTCAAAAACTGTTAGACAAAAGTGATGACCTGTTGGACGCGGAAATGACTCGTTCACAGTCCTTAGTTGAAGACATAAAAAATCTTCATGCTAAGTACCAAGAACTTGAAAGTCGTCATGATACGCTCACAACCACTCATGAAAAGCTCTCCTATGATTATCTTCAAAGGAAGCAAGAGCTTGAGAAGTTGAGAGCGGCTCATGAAGATCTTCAAAAAGAGAATGAGTCACTACGCGCTCAATAGATCAGTCCCGCTCAGGATGGATTTGAACCACCATGTCTAAAAGGCCTTGAGCGCGATAACGCTACCTCTGTTGCTGGATGTTCCACTACTGCTGCTGTTGCATTGTCTTCAACTACTGATGTGGTAACTAACCCCTCTGCGGAGGATACCACTACTATTGCTGATGAAAATGCTAGGTTGAAGACATTACTTGAAACAGGGATGTATAAAAGCCTGAAAGGGCATCAGACACTTTGCGATGTCCTCAGAAAGCAGATTCTGAACCGAAACCCTAGGAAAGAGGGTGTTGGGTTCGAGAGGAAAATGAATGTTGATGGTTCCTACTGGAAGCCTGAGCAGTATCCCAAAACCACATGGGTTGCTGCAAAGGGACCTTCAGTGGATCCATCCACCTTATCTGGCTTTACCTGTGCTAACCCTGTCATCATTGATGAATCCTTTGATGCAAACTATAAACTGTTCAAGAATCAGAATAGTGAAGTGTTTGCGAGATATATTGGTACTAACTGTAGGAATGGGCCACCTATGAAGAAGATCTGGGTACCCAAAAGCTATCTTGAGAAGCTTCCAGTGAATGTCATCATGACACCACCTGGGAAGAAGACAAATCCCAGACCTAAGGCTTCATATGGTCCAAAGGCTTCACACAGACAGAGGACTCACCTGAGTCACCCTAACGCCAATGTTTTGGAGGGAAACCGTACTCAAACCTATGAATATGAGCGTGTATCTTCAAACCGCTATGTTCATAAAACTAAGAACTTTTCTACTTATTCATATGAGTATCATTCATCTCCTGCAAGGCTATTTGCTAGGGCTCCAAAGCCGAAGTTCTCAGATGCTGCACTTAGACTCATTGCTTCTAAGCCACCCCTGAAGATGTGGGTGGTTAAGAAGAATTAACTTTCTTTTGCAGGGAAAGGTCTCCAGCCGAAAATCAAAGGCGTCTGATGCTATTGCTGGGGACCTAAAATATCTTGTAGGGCGCAAGATCAAATGCCCAAATGGTCTCACTATGTATTTTGTTCCTGAATCGCTTGCCATTCATCCTATCAGTCCTAATCTTGATCTGAGCTTCCATAATCCTCTTGCCCGTCAAATGTTTATGCTTCACAATACTCTTGGTGAAGCCTATCCTCCTAACTGTAATGCAGAGTATGACACCTCGTGCCTCAGAATGGA
The DNA here is from genome assembly GCA_032464435.1 of Aegilops umbellulata. NCBI lineage: Eukaryota > Viridiplantae > Streptophyta > Magnoliopsida > Poales > Poaceae > Aegilops > Aegilops umbellulata. Next base: position 98,416,075 of record CP136055.1, read on the forward strand.
TTATGGACAGCGGATGCACTAATCATATGACTGGTGATCAAAGTCTTCTCATGGACTCAACCTTACGTCCATCTGATAAGAGTCACATCACATTTGCTGACACTAGTAAAAGCAAGGTATTGGGTCTAGGTAGAGTTGCAATCTCAAGGGATCAGCACATGGATAAAGTGATGCTTGTTGAATCCCTTGGCTTCAACTTAATGTATGTCTCAATGCTTTGCGACCTGAACATGGTTGTAACATTTCAAAAGTATCGTTGCCTTGTACTAATGGAATCTGACAAATCTCTAGTCTTTGAAGGGTACAGGAAAGATGATCTGTACATGGTAGATTTCTCAACAGGTCCACAGCTTGCAAGATGTCTTCTTACAAAAGCTTCAGAATGCTGGCTATGGCATTGGAGGCTGGGGCATGCTGGGATGAGGAACTTACATACGCTCGTCAAGAAGAAGCATGTCATTGGCATTGAAGATGTCAAGTTCAAGAAAGATCATTTGTGCGGTGCCTGCGAAGCTGAAAAGATGACTAGGGCCAAGCATCCCTCGAAGACAATCATGACTACGTCTCAACCCTTCGAGCTGCTACACATGGACTTATTTGGCCCTACTCACTACTCTACCCTTACTACGACTGCCTGTCTCTATGGCTTCGTCATTGTTGATGATTACTCAACATACACATGGGTGCACATAATTCTCTACAAGACCAAAGTGCAAGATGTTTTCAGACGTTTTGCCAATCGAGCCATGAACAATTATGGAGTCAAGATCAAGCATATCAGAAGTGACAACGGCACTGAGTTCAAGAACACTGGACTTGATCTTTATCTGGATACAATGGGAATCACTCATGAGTTTTCTGCTCCTTACACACCTCAGCAAAATGGCATCGTAGAGCGCAAGAACAGAACCCTCATTGAGATGGCTCGGACGATGCTGGACGAATACAAAACACCAAGAAAGTTCTGGCCTGAAGCTATTGATACAGCATGCCACGTCATCAACCGTGTTTATATCCATAAGCTTCTGAACAAAACATCCTATGAGCTCCTCACTGGCAAGAAGCCAAATGTAACCTACTTCAGAGTATTTGGAGCACGGTGCTGGATCAAGGATCCCCATCACAAGTCAAAATTTGCACCAAAAGCTCATGAAGGCTTCATGCTCAGTTACGGAAAGGATTCACACTCTTACAGAGTCTTCAACCTCTATCTCTATAAAATCGTCGAAACTTTAGATGTGCGGTCTGATGAAACCAATGGTTCACAAAGAGAGCTCCTGCCAAGTAATCTTGAAGAAGCTCCACCCAGCGAGTCTATCAAGCTAATGGGAACTGGTGAAATCATGCCTGCTGAAGCACAGCCTGAAGAGGAACTTATCATTTCTGCACCCAACCAATCTGAAGACAATGCTCAGCCTGAAGACAATCCTCCCAATGATGACAATGATCAGCAAGAACAAATTCTCCGCCCAGCTCATCCTCGTGTTGCAAGTGAAGTGCAAATTGAGAAGATAATTGATAGCATCAATGCACCTGGTCCACTTACTCGTTCAAGAGCAACGCAGTTAGCAAATTTCTGTGGGCACTTTTCTTTTGTGTCAATATCAGAACCCAAGAAAGTTAATGAAGCCTTTATGGAACCTGAATGGATTCAAGCAATGCAAGAAGAGCTTCAACAGTTCAAGATGAACAATGTTTGGGAACTTGTCAAGCGTCCTGACCCTCGCAAGCATAACATCATTGGAACAAAATGGATATATCGAAACAAGCAAGATGAGCATGGCCAAGTCGTCAGAAACAAAGCACGTCTCGTTGCACAAGGATATACTCAAGTTGAGGGGATTGACTTCGATGAAACATTTGCTCCTGTGGCTAGACTTGAAGCTATTCGCATGTTGCTAGCCTATGCTAACCACAACAATATCCTGCTATATCAAATGGATGTGAAGAGTGCATTTCTCAATGGCAAGATTGAAGAAGAAGTATACGTTGCACAACCACCCGGCTTTGAAGATCCAAAACATCCTGATATGGTGTACAAACTAAACAAAGCACTGTATGGCCTCAAACAAGCTCCTCGCGCTTGGTATGATACAATCAAAGACTTCCTGAAGAGCAAAGGCTTCAAACCTGGATCCCTCGATCCTACACTCTTCACGAAGACATATGATGGTGAACTGTTTGTGTGCCAAATCTATGTGGATGACATTATCTTCGGCTGCACCAACCCGAAGTACAGTGATGAGTTTGGATACATGATGCAAGAGCAATATCAGATGTCCATGATGGGTGAGCTGAAGTTCTTCCTTGGTCTTCAAATTCGTCAACAAAGGAATGGCATCTTCATATCTCAAGAGAAATACCTCAAAGATTGCCTGAAGAAGTTTGGAATGCAAGATTGTAAAGGTTACACGACGCCAATGCCAGCCAAACATCATCTGGGCCCCGACGAAAATGGTAAAGAGTTCGATCAACAGGTATACCACTCCATGATTGGTTCTTTACTTTACCTATGTGCATCTAGGCCAGATATTATGCTTAGTGTTTGCATGTGTGCTCGATTCCAAGCGGCACCAAAGGAATCGCATCACCTAGCTGTGAAGCGAATTCTTCGATATTTGGCTCACACCCCAACACTAGGATTATGGTATCCAAAGGGCTCAGAGTTTGATCTGGTTGGATTTTCGGATGCTGATTATGCTGGTGACAAGGTGGATCGCAAGTCTACATCAGGCACATGTCACTTTCTGGGACGATCACTTGTCTGTTGGTCTTCAAAGAAGCAGAACTGCGTGTCACTCTCAACTGCTGAATCTGAATACATTGCTGCTGGATCTTGCTGTGCTCAGCTTCTATGGATAAAGCAAACTCTCAAGGACTATGGAATCAATCTGAAACAAGTACCTCTCTTCTGTGACAACGAAAGCGCCATCAAGATTGCCAACAACCCAGTCCAGCACTCGAAGACAAAGCACATTGAAATTCGTCATCACTTTCTCAGAGATCATGTCATGAAGAAAGATATTGATATCATTCACGTCAACACTGAAGAGCAATTGGCAGATATCTTCACAAAGCTCTTGGACGAGAAAAGGTTTTGCAAGTTACAGTGTGAGCTAAATATCTTGGAATCCTCAAATGTCCTGTGATCAGGCACACATCCTAACACTTATCCATGTTGATGACTTAGATGTGCAACACACGAAGTAAAGTATATCTTCAATCAATGAAGACTTACATTCTGAGTGTGAATACATTAACGTGGAATTTGACTTCGGAGCGCCACGATAATTGTGCGCCGTGTCTGGGTCTAATACTTCCTATACAGTGGGTAACGCCACCACCAAACTTTTCTGTTTGAAGTGTTTCACTCATGACGTTGCATTTGAATGTCTTCGCATTCGGTTTGTCTTCAAGTTCACTTTATCTTCATGATTATCTTCACTATGTTGATTCGACTGCTGCTTGATATATATATACTAGTGTTCTGTCCTCTACAGCATTCACTTATAGCTATGTTTTCTTGTTGAATCTTTTGAACTAAGTGAATGTGATCGGACCCTAATATGTCTATGCTTCCTATCTCAAACTCTATCCGTCCAAATCATATGCATTCTATTGAAACTGTCGAATGTCTTCTCTGCGTCCTTGTCAGCAGAAGATACAGAGACAAACATTAAATCTGTTTTAAATGTGTCATCCTTATTGCCTGAAATCTGGAGAAGCCGGAACGTCTATCCGACAAACCTGGCAGGCGTGGGAACGTGGGACAACTCTATGTATGTTGCATGCTTGCCACATGCCCGTCAGATGTGAACCGCCAGGGGCACCTGCGTAATTGCGCTGTGTCGCCCACTTCCTTATAAATATTTGTCCCCTGCGGTAAAAGAAACTTCTTCCACCTCTCCACCTCGTCAAAACCCTAGCGCCACCGCTAGCTCTCGACGACGCCGGCGACGAAGCGCTTAGCTGCCGCGACTTCTCCGACACCGTCCTCACGCCGGCCGCGGACATCGTCCTCTCTGCCGCCACCGTAGGTGTCCTCCATCGCCAAGTTAGGGCACGGTGGATTGAACTGCTCGGTCTCCTACTCTTCCCATCTAGCAGTTCTTCGTGTGGTAAATAAAACTCTCTTTTTACCATCTTTTTGATCTTCAAAGATTCATCCTGTCTACCAAAATAGTTTTCTGCCTATACAAGTTAGATCCATTCTGTCTGCATCTCATACTGCCTAGCATATTCACTTAAGCTTCATAACAAGTTAGATTCCTCACTTGTACCTATTCGCGGATTCGTACAAATCTGGAACCAACTCTCAACATATAAGTGAATGTCTTCGCATCATGAGGTCAATGTCTTCAAACTGATTTATCTTCAAAATCTTCTGAGAATGCATATGACCTCTTCCCCTTCCCTCGCATCTCTAATGCTGTCACAGGTACATGTCCATGGGAGAATCCCTTGATTCTCATAGTCTGCATTCGTTTGCAGAATTTTTAAAGCATCACATTAATTCTCCCGAAGCCAGTTCCTGTTTGTCCAGCAAGAGGAAGCCTTTGAAGCCTTTGAACGTATTGAAACCATTCAGTTTGAAGTTTATGGCTACAGAAAAATCAGCAAGGAAGGGTGGAAGACAGCGCCGTGGCAACACATCAATAGATTTGCCACCAGATCTAGCAGCTGAGTACAAAACTGATCCAGAGGAAACATACAATGATAGGTGTCGGTGTCAAAACCGGCGGATCTCGGGTAGGGGGTCCTGAACTATGCGTCTAGGATCGATGGTAACAGGAGGCAAGGACACTTTATTTTACCCAGGTTCGGGCCCTCTCGATGGAGGTAAAACCCTACTCCTGCTAGATTAATATTGATGATATGGGTAGTACAAGAGTAGATCTACCACGAGATCAAGGAGGCTAAACCCTATAAGCTAGCCTATGGTATGATTGTGTATGATGTATATGATCTATCGACTAGCCTGACCTTGGTTTATATAATGCACCAGAGGCCTAGGATAACAAGAGACCTAGCCGAATACGCCGGTGGGGAGAAGTCCTTGTCTTCATCGCCAAGTCTTGTGGAATCTTCCATGTATGCGGCAACTGTCCGAACTGGCCCATGAGTATACGGCCACGGGGGTCCTCGGCCCAATCTAATAGATCGGGAGACAACGTGGTGAGTACCCCCTAGTCCAGGACACCGTCAGTAGCCCCCTTAACCGGTCTTCAAGTTAGGGATGCTCCTCGATTCTTCCGAACTGTTCTGCATCTTCAGTCGCCGGTCTTGAAAACTGGTTCAACAAATCTTCTTTATCTTCGATCTCGAGGATCGCCGAAATGCATTCGATGGGTTTACACGTCGGGTATCCGAGGAGCCCCTTTAAGTTTCTGGCCTTTATCAATGCCTTGTTTATTTTTATGCCACACCTCAAGTTTGAAGTTGTTCCCGGGAGGCAGTGTCCTCTTGCGTCCGAGCTCCAACGCCGGACTGCATTCGAGGTATCTTTTGCAGCCGAGCACCAACGCCGGACCGCTTCCCAGCTCTAATGCTGGAATGTATCCGAGCTCCAACGCCGGACTATGTATCCGAGCTTCAACGCCGGACTATATCCGAGCTCCAACGCCGGACTGTATCCGAGGTGTCGTAAATCACCTTGGTTCAAAGAAGTTTGAAGGAGTTTAGCCGAGCTTAATGCCGGAAATGCAATCTATGGAGCCAGCTACTAGCGCCCGAGCTTTATGCCGGACTGCTTCCGAGGTGGCGCACCACCCCGAATGTGGGCCGATTTTTGTCAATATTTTTGATTGGTGCAATTTATTCTCTGCCGAGATATATAGCCAGTAGCCCTCAAGGTGGGTATCAGTCGAAAACCCGAGATGCACATGAAGGATGACATAAGACCGCTGATCCCAGTAGCCGCTGAGACTCAGGTCGATTTGCAAAATCGGCCTGAGGATCAAGTCCTAGCTCTACAGAATACTTCGGGACAATAAAAGCGGCGTGCTCAGTCCTCGAGACTCAGGTTGGGTGCGGCCGACCAACCTGAGGATCAAAATCTCCTCGGAAACTATATTGCACATAAAATTTTCTGCATTGGACAAGCAATGCAGTAGCCCCCGAGACATTGGTCGGGTGGCAACACCAGATCAGGGGATCGATGTGCCCCTTTAATATGTTCAAATAATAAGCCCGAAGCCCCGTAGCCCCCGAGCCTTAATGCGGGCACGGGTGGCCGAATTAAGGATCGATATCCATAGTAAAATCACAAATTATGTGTAATGACTCTATGTATCCAAGTACTTTACGTCATTTAATGCTCGGATCCGCATTGTACAAAACTTTGTTGACCGACCATCGGCTTGCACCTCCTCGGCCAGTAGCCGAGGAGTGTTTGTCTTACTTTATAAAGCCTTTATGAGGATGACAAACAAGGCAATCTGGACATACAGTTTTATAAACAAAGGTACGCGGAGAGATATGGTATATTACTGTTGAACAGAAGAAATGTCTTCCAAAGAAAATAGTCCCGCTATCGGTTCCTTTCTTTGGGTTGTCATGCTAAGCATGATCATAAAACCTCAGCTCTAATGTAAGAGCAAAATATCGAGGATTTTGTAATGCCCCAAGACCGACGCTCCAGACGCCTTCCATGTTTTGCGTGGCTGTCGTGTGTTTATTTGTTGTTGTTGCATTTCATCATCGCATCATCCGCATTTGCATCGGCACTCCATTGTCGTCATGTTTTAAAACTTGCATCTGCTCATAGTTGCCGCGTCCCCCTTGCTTTCGTTGACCGTTTTAAGACCAACCGGGTTTTCCGAGCCCCTCTTGTCTGACCATCTGACCCTCTCTCCACTTTACTCAGACTCCTCGCGCGCGTCCAAAAGTTGCCCCGAACCCGACCCGGGCAGTCGCGACCGTTGGGTCCGGATCAACCCCAAACATCTATAAAACATCACCATTTTCTTATTTGGACTCCCTAGCCTATTTATTTGCGTCCGTCTGATTGCGATCGGAGGGACGAGGTAACCCCTAACTTAATCCGTGATGTATATATTCATCCACCCCTAGTCCATTTTGGCAAACCCTAAAAATCCTCCCCCTGTCCCGTCGCGCCGCCGCCACTAGCTCCACTTTGTCGCCTCCTTCCTCGGGATCCTCCCGATTCAACCGCAGCCAACCAGCGCCATGCCCTGCTTCCTTTCTCCTCCTCCCTGTCTCGCCCGGTGCCCAATCTGCATCGCGCCCCTGCCTTCGTTCCCCGCTGCAGCCAGCCTCCCCGAGCTCCTAACACCAGGCCGCCTTCCCTGCCCTCCTCTCTCTTCGTCGCTCCCCCTCCATCTCTCTGCTCTCTCATGGTCTCTCTCTCTATGCCCTCCGCAGGTCGACGCCGCTGGCCATCTCCGCCGCCCTTGCCCGTTCCGGCCGGATCCCGCCGGTTGGGCACCGTCCCCGGCCACCGGTGCCCTCGCCGAAGACCACCTGCGTCGCCCGCCATGTCCTGCGCCGCTCCGCCGCCGCGCCAAGTTCCGTCGCCCCGCCTCCTGGAATCACGCCAAGTCCCGCTGCCGCACCCTTGTTCCTCTGCCGCGGCTCGCGCCATCCTCGGCGAGCAAGCCGTCAGCAGCGTCGCAGTCGTCCTCGTCCACGCACTCGAGGCGTCGAGCGAGGACCTCGCCGGCTCGATCTCCTGTTTTCTTCACCCGTGTGTCGCCAAGGCCCAGTGCAGGCCGCATCCGCTCCTCCTCACTCCGTCCGTCCTCGCCGGAGTCGCGCCAAGTTCCCATGCATCACGCGTGCGTTGACCGCGCCTCTGCGTCGCTCGCCCGCCTGCGACCTCCTCTGCTTCGGACCCCGTCCCGCGACGACCGCACGCTGCCCTCGAGCATTGACCGCGCCCTGCGTCTCCGGTCGAAGCCCAGCCGCTGCCAGATGCAGCCCGCGTCCAGCCTCCCCACCGAGCCGGCCCATGAGGCCTGGTGAGCACCAGATCCAGTGCCCTCTCCTGTACTCTGTTGGGCCATTCAGTTTCGTCCCGTAGATGTATTTTTTTGGTTATGCGAATTTGTCTAATATCCAGGAGTTTGGCAGTTTACAGATTGCACCCTCATGTTCATGCATTTAATAACTCAACAAATGTGCATCGGATTAAAATACTTTATATATGAAAAATGCTTAGAATTCTGTCTAGTTTCATAATATGCCACTTTTATCCATGTTTAAAATGTTTAAATGTGCTGTTTGAACTAATTTGCATAAATAGCATGTTAAAATGATTTAATTCATAACTAAATAACCGTAGCTTCAAATTTAATAAACTTTATATGTAAATGGGGTAGAAAAATGCCTAGTTTAACATGTTGCGCTTTATTTTCCTGGTTAACAACAATAAAATATGGTTTTAGGCAGAACATTACCAAATCCATAAATTGCATATGAGGATTTATCCGGACTTGTTGTTTGTTGTTCCAGCCTCATTTAAACTTGTCTAGATAGGTAGTTTTCATATGCTTCACCCCTTGCCATGTTTAATAACATTTAACATTGTTGGGTACATAGACGAGAGAAAACTAAATAATTGACATGGTGTTTCGTTAATATGCAACGGAGTTGCATATTGGACTCCACTTAATTTGTAGAATTGTCTGTTGCACTTTGCCATGCCATGCTCATTAAACCGGACACGCATCATACTTGATTGTGCATCATGCCATGTTTATGTCATGGTTGTTTACTATGTTGTTTGTTTGTTTCCGGGTTGATTCCCTCGTTAGCTTTGGTTTCGTTCCGGAGTTGTGAGGATTCGCTCGACTATGTCCGTTTGTCTTCTTCATGGACTCGTTCTTCTTCCTTGCGGGATCTCAGGCAAGATGACCATACCCTCGAAATCACTTCTATCTTTGCTTGCTAGATTGATCGCTCTTTTGCTATGCCTATGCTACGATGCCTATCACTTGCTTATCATGCCTCCCATATTGCCATGTCAAGCCCCTAACCATCCTTTCCTAGCAAACCGTTGTTTGGCTATGTCACCGCTTTGCTCAGCCCCTCTTATAGCGTTGTTAGTTGCAGGCGAAGATGAAGTTTGTTCCTTGTTGGAACATGGAGATGTTGTTCCTTGTTGGAACATGTTTACTTGTTGGGATATCACAGTACCTTTTATATTATTAATGCATCTATATACTTGGTAAAGGGTGGAAGGCTCGGCCTTATGCCTGGTGTTTTGTTCCACTCTTGCCGCCCTAGTTTCCGTCATGTCGGTATTATGTTCCCGGATTTTGCGTCCCTAACGCGGTTGGGTGATTTATGGGACCCCCTTGACAGTTCGCTTTGAATAAGACTCCTCCAGCAAGGCCCAACCTTGGTTTTACCATTTGCCACCTAAGCCTTTTTCCCTTGGGTTCTGCAGACTCAAGGGTCATCTTTATTTTAACCCCCGGGCCAGTGCTCCTTCGAGTGTTGGTCCAAACTAGAGCACCGTGCGGGACCATCCCTTGGCAACTTGGGTTACATCCGTACTTGTACGCTTCGCTTATCCGTGTGCCCTGAGAATGAGATATGTGCGGCTACTATCGGGATTTGTCGGCACAGCGGGTGGTCTTGCTGGTCTTGTTTTATTACTGTCGAAATGTCTTGTAGCCGGGATTCCGAGATTGATCGGGTCTTCCCGGGGAGAAGCAATATCCTTCGTTGATCGCGAGAGCTTATCATGGGCTAAGTTGGGACACCCCTGCAGGGTATTATCTTTCGAAAGCCGTGCCCATAGTTATGAGGCAGATGGGAATTTGTTAATGTCCGGTTGTAGAAAACCCGAAGTTAACCTTAATTAAAATACACCAACCGCGTGTGTAACCGTGATGGTCTCTTCTCGGCGGAGTCCGAGAAGTGAACACGGTGTTTGAGTTATGTTTGATGTAGGTTGTTCTAGGATCACTTCTTGATCACTTCTAGCTTCATGATCGTGCTTTGCTTCTCTTCTCGCTTTCTTTTGCGTATGTTAGCCACCATATTTGCTAGTCGCTTGCTGCAGCTCCACCTCACTACCCTGTCCTACCTTTAAGCTTAAATAGTCTTGATCTCGCGGGTGTGAGATTGCTGAGTCCCCGTGAATCACAGATACTTCCAAAGCCAGTTTGCAGGTGCCGATGAAACCGTGCAGGTGACGCACCCGAGCTCAAGGAGGAGCTCGATGAAGATCTTGTTCATTGTGTTGTTTCGTTTCAGTTGATCAGTAGTGGAGCCCAGTTGGGACGATCGGGGATCTGTGTAGCATTTGGGGTAGTCTTCTTTTATTTTGGTTCCGTAGTCGGACCTTGATTGTATCTGTTTGATGAAATGCTTTACTCATGTATTGCGTGAAGTGGCGTTTATAAGCCAACTATGTATCTCTTTCCCTTATGTATTACATGGGTTGTGTGAAGATTACCTCACTTGCGACATTGCTTTCAATGCGGTTATGCCTCTAAGTCACGCTTCGACACGTGGGAGATATAGCCGCATCGAGGGCGTTACAGATTTAGTTTGGGAGGCTAGTTAATAGCCCCCGGTAGTGTTCGGCGACAGTCGAGGTCAAGCCGTAAACAATTCGGCCAATGTTATGAACGGCCTGTTATTTAACATAGTCATCGGATCGCTGACCAGTTTACGCTTATTGTGACAGTTAGTTTTCTTCTTTCTCCACTGAGGTGCTTAACCATGTGAGCTGGAAGCACAATCGCAGTGGTTCTCCCTTTGCATGCCTAGCCGAACAAAACGGAACGCAGGAAGCAAGTGCAGGAGCCGGGCAACCCAACTATTGACCGAAGACACAATTCGAAACCGATGCATATATAGCAATATCTGAGAATGTTTTTGCCAAATCCCTAAAAGGTGTTCGGCGTTGCACTGCGAGACTAATGCTGGAAAAACACAAATAGTTTAAAAGTGCCAAAAAGCTTGGAAAACCAAGAAACGTCAGTAAAAACATGACGTCCGAACAATATCAAGTGTTCGGTGCCAACCCAAAAATTGGTCTGAGAAAACAGAAGTGCTTCTGTCGTGCTTTAACATGATACATCCTATCTCAAGACTTCGAGCGGGTCAGCCTACGGCTTCAACCTCCTATCCTGAGGGCGGAGTACTTCTCATCAGGCTAGTTTAGCAAACTAAACTCTAGCGGCTTTTGAGAGAGAAATTAGGCTCCCCCGCTAGTGACCGCACATTCGTGTCGAAAAAAGGAGTGATAAATAATAATAACTTTGCAACGACTAAGAAGAAAAACACTTAGTATGAAACGACTCAAATAAACATAAGAGCCCCCAAGTGACTTGGGTAAAAGTTGACTATATAATGTAAGGTGACATGTAGAATGCCTTCTAGCCGGATTGTAGATCGTTTGTCGTAGCGGACCTTTTTGCTTCAACCTCTGGACCCAATAGTCTGGAGTGTGTCCGAATACCCTCGTGGTTATAAAAACCGGGGCATGCATGGAGACCAGGCGTAGGGTTCATTAGTGCTTTATCAGACAAGTGCCCAACTAGTTATGTTATATTACATGATTAGTAAGAAACATCTTCCAGAGAGAATAGTTCCGTTAAGGGTTCCTTTCGCTGGGGTGGCATGCCCTAAAGTGCATGTCCGGACTGCAAATGCAGGAAAATCATCTGGGGGCATGTATATTAGTGAGTAAAAAGGTTCATCTTTAGTTCACCAACCGAATATTCCCTTAAGAACGCTAGCTTTCGGCTTCACCCAGTTTGAGGTACACATCCGGCTTATCCGGCAGTAGCAATCGCAGAGGTGCTCCCTTTACCGCCTAGCCGAACAATCGGGAACGTAGGGGTAAGCACAGGAGCCAGGCAACCCAGCTTGGCCAAAACTTAAGTCATATCGATGCATATAATGGTGAATAAAAGGTACATGCGGAAGTGTGACACATGTGTTGGGCATAAAGCCCGTATTAATAAGCTTCTGTTAAAGAAGCCCCCAAGTATAATGAGCGCGGGTAGCGCGTCAAGTGTGTGCGAACAAAGTTTGGACAAGGAAGATTTTTACAAGCAACTTTTTTCCAAAAAAGTATAATGCTTGGTCGAGCCGAACACAAGTTAATAATTTAAAACTTTGAGCATGAAGGCAACTTAGCTGGTTAATGTGTTCGGTACTGACGACGCGGTCCGAGCTTGATGCGGGACCAGGTTCCATCCCCCAAGCCGGTCCCGAGGTGGCGGAGCAAAGAGCTCGGCACCCCGAAGTGGTGACATAGCACGGGCAATGCAGGACGGCAGAGTGATGCCGAAGTCCCCGACATGGGGTAATGAAGCCCCCCATCCAGCCGAGGTGACGTCAAAGGATATAGTCCGGCTGGATCATTTTCCTGTGCACAAAAAATAGTGCAAACGGGAGATAATAGTAATAATGATAATTAAAAAAATTGTTGCATAATGAATAATTTATGCAAAGTGAGTAATAAAAGAAATATGGCCTGGCGCCGAAGTCAATGCCGATGCAGGGCGGCGACGTGATGCGGTAAAGGCATGGCAAGGCCTGAATTAACAGGTCGGTTTGAGTTCCGGATGCGGCGTGCGCCGGACTATGTACGGAAACTGACCGAACCACCATGCGGTCGTCGTTAATGCGGCCATCATTTGATCGACCTGTGTACAGATGATGGACAAACCGGAGTAATAATTCCTTGGGACAAATAAACCCAAACAAGCAAAAAATATTAGGATTTATAGCACCTGGTTTATTTGTTGTAACAATCCGAAGGAAGGTGATGCTCGCAAAGGTTGGCTTGCCGAGGCAAAGCCCTCGGTCCAGCTAATCGTGACGAAGCTGGTCGGCTAGTGACGCCGAAGTGTCCGGAGTAGGTTGATGAAGAGATGATGAATCCTCCGGTCCAGCCGAGATGTCGAAGCCTCGAGGCCAGCCGATGAGTCGAAGTAGTTCGGCGTGATGGACATCGGCTTGAAGAAGCAATAGTGCGGCCCTGCCGATGCAGGTCGTGACATGGTCGATGCCGGCTTGATGAAGTGACCGTGCGGTGATGCCGGTATGCCTGCTCCGTGTAATCCGTGGGGCGGCGATGTTGGTGATGATTCGTCCTTCGCGATTCCGGACTCTTGTTTGGCTTGCCGAGATGATGATCCTAAGAAGTTGAGCTCGGCTCAACAAAGTGACGACGTGTCTAGCGCAGGTCGGCAGCCATGGAGCAATATTGCCGGACTGGTTTGACACCAGCATGATGCCGAAGATCATGTTCAAAAGATCTTAAAGTTAGTGGGATGTGTTCGGGAACAATACACAGTATCCCACACAAAACTTCCTTCAAAAAGGATGTCCGAAATCCCGTTCATAAAAAAGATGAATTCGGGTCGGATTCGTTCTCGCGCACAAAACAGATCCGAAAAGTGATGCACTAATCGGAAGGTTCCCGTAGTTCGGACGGTCGGATCGAGCTGAAATTTGGAGAGGTGGTAGATATAGGAATTCCGCAGCCGATCAATGGTTGGATCTTCCAAAGGACGTCCGAGCTAGGATCTGGACACCACGCCCTAAACTCGTCCAGATTCCCGTCCAGATTCGACAGGGCTCCGGTATATCGTGGATTGCCAGAGATTCCTCCATCGGAACTCGACGAAATTTTCCAGGGTTGTTGTAGGCTCAATTCCGCACAATTCCACCAAAGCGATCATCAAAGCGATACTCGAGGAGGTGGTGGCAGCAGATACGAGTTCGCTGTCTAGAAAAACAGCACGGTCGCTTGAGGGCAATGTTGACATTGAGCCCCCGAGCTCCATGGATGATTCCTCCGTGATCTTGATAGAGATCAGAGTTGATGTTTGATGAAGGCCCTCGTCCGAACATGATGATCCGAACACGGGGCGCAATTCTTGGTCGAACCAAGGTGACCAGTCGAGCTGGTGACGAAGATGCCGAAGTCGCAGTTGATCTGCAGGCGAGCCATCGATCCTTTTGTCGATCACACAGCGGAACTCTCAATGAAAGCACCAATGTCGGTGTCAAAACCGGTGGATCTCGGGTAGGGGGTCCCGAACTATGCGTCTAGGATCGATGGTAACAGGAGGCAAGGGACACTTTATTTTACCCAGGTTCGGGCCCTCTCGATGGAGGTAAAACCCTACTCCTGCTAGATTAATATTGATGATATGGGTAGTACAAGAGTAGATCTACCACGAGATCAAGGAGGCTAAACCCTAGAAGCTAGCCTATGGTATGATTGTGTATGATGTACATGATCTATCGACTAGCCTGACCTCGGTTTATATAATGCACCAGAGGCCTAGGATAACAAGAGTCCTAGCCGAATACGCCGGTGGGGAGAAGTCCTTGTCTTGATCGCCAAGTCTTGTGGAATCTTCCATGTATGCGGCAACTGTCCGAACTGGCCCATGAGTATACGACCACGGGGGTCCTCGGCCCAATCTAATAGATCGGGAGATGACGTGGTGAGTACCCCCTAGTCCAGGACACCGTCAATAGGAAAACCCGAATCCAATGGATTCGAAGATATTGGGCTGAGGAATGGTTCAAGTACCGCTTCGTGACCAAGGAATACGCTGAGAAGAATGCGATAAAGTGTCCTTGGGGAGATATCACTTACAGAGGTCTTCAACCCAAGAGCAAAGCTGAAGCTATTGCACAAAGGTTCTACCCGTGCATGGTCAGAGGACCACAGCCTGCCAATGCCGACCCCACTTCTCTCTTGTGGTGTCGCGATGACGACCTTTTCAAACGCAACTTTCAATTTGCTAAGGCATCAGCAAAAGAGAACAAGAAGTCACTGGGTTTGAACTTCAACCCTGGCCCATCTGCTCCAAGGGAGGATGGCACTCGTGAAGCTGATCAAAACGAGATTGGCCCCTTCTATGATTTTCAAGGTCTCCTCACCTACATTGCAGTCCAAGGAGCTGCTGTTGGGGACGCTTCTGAAGAGGCTGACACAGATGAAGCACCTCCTACCCAAAAGCCCCAGAAGCAGAAGAAGGCTAAGGCGTCAAAACCAACTGCATCACCAAAAGCTTTGCACTTGAAGCCACTGGCCACTGCACCTCCTGAAGACAGTGTGCAGTCTGAAGATTTGTCACGCATCTCTAAGAAGACGGAGAAGAAGAAGAAACTTGTCAAGCGTACTGATCAGGCACTGACCCCTGCTGCTATTCTGCATGAAGAGCACATTGATCTGTCTAGTGATGAAGATCTTGCAGATGATGCCTTTGAGAAACTGATCAAGAGCAAGGAAGAAGCAGAGATCTTCAATGATTTGCCTCTCTTTGATGTGGCAATCATTCACAACTTCATTGATGAGTGGTTTGACTCACCAAATCTCAGCTTTGACGATCTGCAACTTCCCATTGGCCTCAGTGTCTCCTTTAATGGAGCCATTGCTTCAGAGCTTGCTCTCGCTCGGTGCATCGTTGAGCTGAAGCACAAGATCGACCATGAGAAAGCCCAATTCAAGAAGCATGTGGCTAAGCTCAGCGTGCAAGATGTCAAGAACTTCAAGATCATGCCACACGAGCTCAAGGAATCCTTCCTCAAGAAGCGTGAAGAAGCCAAAGGTTCTCGAGAGCGCATGAAGAACCTGGCTGACAAGTGTGTGCAAGCCTACAATGAGGCTGAGAAGCGCAAGGCTCTTGGTCGTCCTGGCATCGACCCAAGAATGGCTGCCAAGAAGAAGAAGCCTTCGACTGACCAAACTGCTCCTTCAAGGCAGGAAGAGCCGCGCATTATCTTCCCAACTAGCATGACCAGCTCGAAGCCAAAGGTCAGATCAACCGCTTCTGAGCTAAAGAAGACAAGAACTGCTGAGGCTGAAGCCAGAAAAAGGAAAAATCCTGAAGCCTCTGACGCTGCTCCCACTAAGAAGAAGCGCGGAACCAAAAAGGATAGGGCTGCTCCCTCAGAGCCCTTAGTTGTTGAACCAATTTCAATGGTCCCTCCTACATCTGATCATCAAGAACAAAGGATGATAGTTCATGAGCCTGCTTCCACAGAGGCTCATGAAGCTGAAGACATTCCAGCAGTTGACCCCAACGCTGCTGAAGACATTGGTCACCACGACAATGTTGAAGATGATGAATTCCTTCCTCAGATCGAACACAACCTGGTATCACCGCCTGTTCTCACGAACAGCAAACTCATCAGCATTGGTCGTCCTCTGATGCCAATTGCACAGGATGCTTCGTGGGCTGATCACCCACAACAACAAGACACCCCAAGTTCTCCCCAACATCAAGCTACCCCATCTGTGCGAAATGAAGATGACGACTTTGAGGCCCAGCCAACTCCATATCCAAAGGCGTCGCCAGCGTTACGCAGGCTTCGCAAAGGACCAAGGCCTCAAGTCACCACGTCAAGCATTCCAGAAGGAGAAGTGCCTCAACAATCTATTGCACGCCAAGTGTTTCCAGATGCCACTCCCACTGTGAATGTCTCTGAGTCTGAAGCCAAAGGTGCTGAAGACATTCCGGCTGCATCAGCCGATGAAAAACAAGAAGAAGACCGTGTCCCAACTCCCCCCGTTGAAGAAGAAGTGGTTCCTGAAGTGAACCTGCCAGTGCCCGACCCTCCAGCTCGTCAAGTGGAGGTTGAAAATCTTCAGGCTGCCACCACCAACACCAATGAAGCCAATGACGTTGTCATGGCTGACGCAAATGTGGAGCCTGCACCGACAAATGTGCCAGAAGCCAATGCTGCATCTGCACCTGAAGCCAATGTTGACGCCTCTGCTCCTGTTCCGCCACCAAGGCAACACACTATCGAGCAAGCTTTCAACTATGGTCAGCTCATTTCTGTCAAATGGCCTATTCTGACTCCTCCGCCTGCTGCTGCTGGTCCTCAGTTTGAGTACCATGTTGAGCACAGGCCACGGGTTCAGAAGCCAAAGCCTAGGTTGCCAAGGTTTCCAGGTACTACATCAGCACCAGGATCTTTCAGTATCAATGGCTTCAAGGCACACAATACCTTCTTTGACAGTGCAAAGAACCCTTACTCAAGAGCAAGGATATCTTCTGATCGGTTCTGGAGCTATCAGCAGCGAAGCTATTACTCATGCATTCTGTACAATCAAGGTCGCATTTTCCCACATATGCGTCTTGATGCTGAAGCCATCACTGGTCTGCCCTGTCGGGAAGAGGCTCTGGACTGCTTCAGAGAGTCCGGCCTGCTGCAGTTTGTCACCGATAAGGAGCACTGGAATGAAGAGTTACTGCTCCAATTCTATGCCACTCTCCATATTCGTGGCTACTACAAAGATACAAAGACATGGGTTCTTGAGTGGATGACCAAAAATGCTCATCATGAAGCCAAAGCCATTGATGTCATTGAGCTTACTGGCCTGCCCTCTGCAGATGATCTTTATGAACCTGGCTGTCAGCTTCACAATGATGCTATGGAGAGCATCTTCCACAAGCCTGAACCCAATATGAGTCAGATGCTCAGCATGATGAAGCCATTGCCTTCAGATGCTGAATACCCAAAGGCGTTCTTTGTTGAAGACCTTGAGTATCTGCCCCGCACCATCTATCATATAGTCAGGCGAACTCTTTGGCCTATCAAAGAACACTCTCCTCATGCCAAGATGGAAGGCGCAATGAAGACTTTGGTTTTCCATATTCTTCATGGCAAACGCTTCAATGCACAAGATTTCTTTATACGCCAACTTGTTGCATCAGGATCTGACATCTTTGGTCTGAAGTTCTATGCTCCCTGGATCATGCGACTGATCAAGCTTCACTCTGCCTTCAACTATCAACCCTCTGCACGCAATCATATCATATTTATGCCAGATGTTGATTTGTCTGTTGAAGCCATATACCCAGAGACTGCAAAGGAGCCTCTTAGTCTTCAGAATGCTGACCATCAAAGCTTCACTCAAAATGATGAAGGAGTTCAAGCTGTCGCTCGAGTCTACCCTCTGCCTGGGATTACTCGCATGCCTCATCATGCACAAACAGAAGCCACTGAGAGCACAATTGCCCAAAGGCCTAAGAAGCGCTCCCGCCTTCTCAATGACCGAGAGCTTCTGGTTGCCCTTCATCAGAAACAAGATAAGCATCATGACTGGCTTAAGCACCAAATGCAAAGCCTCTTGGTGGACGTCAATCGCATTCGCAATCTTGCCACCAAGAATGCCTTTGTCACGCATGAAACGTGTCGGCGATCATGGAAGAGTTTGACACTGCTCAGTGCTGAAGCAGATCTTCAAGATGATGGCTTCACTGAAAAATTCAAGTTCGACTCCACTCCTCCATGGAATGCTGTCCTACGTCGCACTCCATCTCTTGAAGACTCTGAATATTCCTCTTCTGCTGCAACTGTAAATGCCAAAGTGATCTATGAAGAAGACGATGCTACTTCACCGACCCCTTCTGCAAGAATCGACACTGCACCAAGCTCGTCTGCACCGCCAAACGACAGCACCAACCCTGCTGCTTCACCTACTCCTCATGAGGACGAGTAGATGCTCTATGTCTTCAAACCTTTTTGGTCATTACTGACAAAAGGGGGAGAAGCGTATGAGTTTGATAGTCTTCAAGCGGGTTCATATGGGTGGTTGCTTTATATTTTGCCTAGTGTTTACAACTCTCGCGTTTTGATACATTTGGTTCTTTGAGTTGTAACACTTAAACTTGATGGTCGTCTGCTACTTATTTGATATTCAGTGATGCGATGATAAATTCCGCATGTGCGATGATAACTTCTGCACTTAGGTCATTCTGCAGACGTCCATTTTTCATTATGCATGTCATAATCTTTGCTATATCATATCATGCATGATGAATTGTCATCATAAGTTGAAGAGGATCTCCACAAGTACAACCTGCCATGTGCATTTGCATTCCAAAAGAAAATTACTTATATGCACATCTTTATGGGGAGCCTTTGAAACTTATGAAGACAATCCTCTACCCTTTACAATTTCACATACTTTATCCCCATTGAAAACTTCAACCAGTTTGTCATCAATCACCAAAAAGGGGGATATTGTAAGTGCATCTAGTGCCACCCCTAGTTGGTTTTGGAGTATCGACGACAAATTTGGTTGAGGGACTAATGTGTTTGTGAGAATTGCAGGATAACACAGGTAGTGTCCCTCATTGATTTGGTTTACCTACCGGAGATGACCCCTAAAAATGTATGAAGACATTGACGACAATGGCGGTACATGAAGATATTCATATTGAAGACTATGACATGAGAAGACATTCTGTGAAGACTATGGAGCGCGAAGACTTAGTTGTTTCGTCGTTTTCTTTTCTTCTTTGTTGAGTCATAGGAACCACCGTACTGTTAAGTGGGGTCCAAGTGAATACAGTCAGAGTGACTGAAGTGATGCTCAACTCAAATCCTATGTCTTCGAGTGAAGACAATGAGAGCAAATCTTATCCAGAGCTGGATAAGTCAGCTTTGCTTGTAGCCCAAGTAAAGTTGTCGCGTGTGTTTGAAATCTGACCGTTGGAACACGTGTCAATTCCTTAGTGACCCAGGGTCATTTCGGACATATCAGGTCGGGTTGCCTAGTGGCTATAAATAGCCCACCCCCTACACCATAAATTGGTGGCTGCTCAGAGTTAGTGCACGGCTTTTGTCGTTTGAGAGCAACCCACCTCGAAGCCTTTGAGAGAGAGAAATCCTTGCGAGGACAAAGCCCAAACACCCAGAGCCAAAGAGTGTTAGGCATCACTGAAGTCTTTCTGTCTGTGTGACCTGAAGACTTATTACACTTGAGGACTGTGAATCCTCCAGCCGGTTAGGCGTCGCGTTCTGAGCATCCAAGAGCCATTGTGGATCGCCGGTGAACGAAGGCTGTGAAGGTTTGGAAGTCTACCTTGAAGACTTACCAGAGTGATTGGGCGAGGACTGTGTGTCCTTAGCTCAAGGGGAATAAGGTGAAGACGCGGTCTTCTGAGTTGAATCTCAGCCTCCCTAACCAGATGTACAGTTGTCACAGCAACTGGAACTGGTCAAACAAATCCTGTGTCTTCATCGAGTGACTGGTTCTATTCTCTCTTCCCTTTACTTACAGTTTGTCTTCGTGAAGTCATTGCCTGCTTGCCATACCTATTTGACTTTATTGCTTGACTACTATTGTTGTTTGGCTTCATACTATCTTCCACCCTGATCCTTACTACCTAGTTGCCATTAGTCATCGTACACTCACATTATTGCATACTTGACTATGGCTTGCCTTGTGTAGTTTATCTTCCGCTGCATATCAATAGGTTCATTTCTAATGTTTGTCTTTGAAACTTTTATGTTTTGAAGACTTTCATAAAAATCGCCTATTCACCCCCCTCTAGTCGATAACAAGCACTTTCAGCGTCGCTGCTGAGGGAATTCCTGGAGCACCAGCTGGCTCCGCTTCGGCAGTACTCACCTCCGATGTGGAGGCCTCATCCGAGCCCCGCGGCCTTGGGTGACGAAGATCTGGCCGCGGTGCTCCAATCTCTGGTCGGGGGCGATGTGGCGAGGTTGGAGGGCGCTCCTACGCCCTTGTTCCTCCGCGACTACTGGGAGCAGGTAGTGGAGTCCATGCCCGTCTTCAACGGGGACGGGCCCTTGCCCGCTGAAGCCCTCGAGGAACCAGTGGGCGTGTCCTCCGACGACTCCAGTGAAGAGGAGGACGGAGAGGAAAGGGGGAAGGGGCCTGACTCCAAGGCGACTGACGGAGAGTTGAGGGCTTCCCTCTCCCGGCGCAGGCTCCGCGCTCTCCGCCTCTCTCCGAGCGATGACGACGAGGATGATGACGTGTTGGGCAGCGGGATCTCGCCCCCGATCCCGAAGAAGGACAGGACCGGGCTGATCCCCCGCGGGTCTGCCCTGGCCCTGGGGCGATCCGCAGACGCGCCTTCTGCTTTCGAGGTTGATCCCTCCAGCCGGCTTTCAGGCTTCAGGTTTGGCCGGAGGCAGCTTGAGCTCGCCGGCGACGACCCGTAAGTGCTTGACTCTTGTCTTTGTTTCTTGTTCTGCTGCTGAGTCTTGACGTCCGCGTTTCATGGATAGGCTGGGGCCCGCTGCAAAGAAGCTGAAGGGGGCTCCTGAGGTTCCATCTGCGGCAGCGCCTCTACCTGCGGAGGAAGGTGACCGCGACGCATAGGCCTCTCCTGCCCAGCCGTCCTCGCGAGGTCTGGCCGAGCTGGCTGGGGCGAGCCCAGCCCCCATGGCCCAAGTGACTCCCGAGGTGCCTTTGCCTGCCGCCGCCACCACAGTCGTCGGGGCGCAGCAGGCCCCACCTCAGGGTGATGTGGTCGTGCCGCCACCTTCTCCTCCTACTCCACCGACTGTTGTCTCTCCAACTCCTCCCGCCGTTCTGGATCATGTTGCTGCCGAGCTGGACCGGCTCCGGCAGGATCTTCTTGGCGCCGACCCTCGCTTGGTGGCCGGGCGCTTGGAGCTGGCTTCGGGATGGATTCGCTCCGACGCTTCGGTTTGGGCGGCGCTGGTCCAGGCCTCAACGGCTTGTGATGAGGAGAGGCAGGCCGCCCTTGAGGCGAAGGCTGCTCGTGACGCGACCCAGGGGGAGGCAGCCGACGTCCGTGGTCGCTGCAAGGTGCTGGAGGACGAGATGCAAGGCCCGCGGGACCAGATCGCGAAAGAGGCCCACCTTCGCCAAGAGCAAGAAGAGGGCATGAAGGCTCGCGAGGCGGCCGTCGAGGTCCGGGAGGCCAAGCTCAAAAAACGCCGCGACGGCCTACGCGTGCTGGAGCAGGAGTTGGGGGCGAGGAAGGTCGAGCTGGACAACAAGGCTCAGGTTCTTGCCGAGGACCGCATGGCCTTCGCGGACATGGAGGAGAAGGCTCGTGCTTCGCTGAAGATGCTCTACGCCAGCGGCCTGGAGAGCCCGCTAGCTGGTGCCGAGGACGGCCCCGCCAAGCTGCTTCCCTTCCTGGTTCATGCTCTTGAGGATGTCACCCTCGGCCTTGGCCCCACGGCCGAGGCCGAGGCGCGTGTCCTGTCTTCTGCAGCGCTGACGCGGGTCTTCACCCACATCCACCTTCGTGACCCCAACGTCGACCTCAACAGCCTGCTGGAGCCAGTGAGCGGCGAGCGTGCTGCTGCCGCTGCCGAGGCCATGAAGGGTCGCGCGGAGGCTCTGCTGGGGAAGTTCCGGGCCTTCAGCACCAAGCCGAAGCCAGGCGCTGCCGACCCTGCTGCTCCATGAGGTGAAGCCACTCTGCGCTGCTCCACCGTCGTCTGGCGATTCCGTCGTGGCTCCTGTTCTGTTTTCAATTCCTGCACATGTATCATGCCTCGGGGAGGCGTTTAAACTTGCGTTTGGCGTCAAGATAACAGTATGGACTATAATATTTGCTTCTGAATGCTTTGAATTTTACGCTACTCCTTCCTACTTGCTTATGTTCTACGCCGGCAGAGCCCGGCCCCGCGCGTACCTCACCCAACATTAGCCCCGACCGGAAACCAGGATGGGACCAAAGGAGTGAGGGGCTACAGGACAAGTTAGGCTCCTAAGTCGCGATGCTTAGGAGTCCCCCTTGGCACACGAACAGCAAGTAGGGAGGCGATCCTTGAAGTTTACGCTTTTCCTTCCTACTTGCTCATGCTCTACACCGGCAGAGCCCGGCCCCGCGCATATCTCACCCAGCATTAGCCTTTCGGAACTAAGGAGTGAGGGGCTATAGGACCAGTTAGGCTCCTGAGTCGCGATGCTCAGGAGTCCCCCTTGGTGCTCGAACAGCAAGTAGGGAGGTGAGATGTGGGTGGATCTACCGTTCTACGTCTGCAGGGCACGGCCCCGCGCGTACCTCACCCAGCGTTAGCCTTTCGAAACTAAGGAGTGAGGGGCTACGGGACCAGTTAGGCTCCTGAGTCATGATGCTCAGGAGTCCCCCTTGACGCTCAAACGGCCTTCGTACCTTGGCTCCACTCGGGGAGAGATGTGCGACGAACCAGGCCCGGGGGGCCTGGCTGGGTGGCGTGCGCCTGGGCGTGACCCAGGCGCAGTCCCCGTGCTCAGCCCCTTCGCGCGACATTCCTGGGGGGGAGGTGTTACGATGAGGCTAGACACTGAGCTCTGGGCTCCCTGAGGTTGATGCGGCCCGGAGGCCACCCTCAGTTGTTTATCACCAGCGCGGAGCATAGCGCTTCCGTATGTGTATGGGCATAGCCGCTCCTCGGCAGTGTCGTCAGCCAGCGCGGAGCATGGTGCTTCCACTGGTACGTGGGAGGGGGATCCCCTCCGTGAGGAGCCCCCGGGGCGTGTACAACCCCGCCCTGACACGTGGCTGGCATGGTAGGGCCTGGTGAGGTGTATCTGGGCACCCGTGAGCCAGCGCGGGCACGGGGCCCTACCTCTAGGGGGTTGCGCCTGGCACTGGGCCTTATCTTGTGATGTGCTCCTGCAAATTGGGATAGATGCCTACACTCTACGTCCTCGGGTCCCGGCCCTCGAGCTGGTCTCAGCTGTCGCTGGTATGTCAGGTTGTGATGCCATGGACAAGGCCAGAGGGTGAGGGCTGGAGAGCCAGTAAGAGCCCTGAGTCGCGATGCTCAGCCCCCCCCCTTTAACGTGCAAGTGGTCGACATGGAGAAGAAGAGGTGCTGTGGACCGGCATCAAATAATCAAGCATGGTGGGTTGAATACATAGCCGGAAGTAAACGCGAAAGGGATACATGCCGCTGGGTCTGGCCCGAGCGACCTGGGGATGATGCAGCCCGAGGGGCGCCCCCAACAAAGTAAGCTAACGACACGAAATAAAAGGGATACATGCCGCTGGGACGGACCCACGCGGCCTGGGAATAATGCAGCCCTGGGGGGGCGCTCCCAGCTGGAAATGAAACTTGAAAGATGTCACCTGATGATGTTGAGGACGAAGCAGTGTTGGTGCAGTAGACTCGGTGGGCTGCGGAAGCCGATCCTCACGAGCCCCCAGGCCCTGGGGCCTCGGGAGGCTCCGGAGGCGCTGGTGGCTCCACGCGGACCATCTCCATCTCCGCCAAGGCTGCAGAACGCCTGGCCTCTTGAGCTTCCATGATGCCCCTCATGAGGCGCTGGTACGTGGCAGCCACGCTCGGCAAGTCGTAAGGCATGCGAACGTAGCTGTGGGGAGGACCTTCGCAGCGCCCCACTCGCGAGGGCCAGAGGCCCTCCAGAGTGGCGACTCGATTGAGCCCTGGAACATCGACGCAGACGCGCATCCCACCATCCTCGCCTGGATGGGGAACCACTGCTGGTAGGCGGCGGCCGCCTCTCATGACTCTTGACTCCTGTAGCTCTTGAACGGCCTTGCTGACGAACTCCTAAGGGTCTGGCTCCCCTTGCCTTACTCCTTCTTGAGGGAAACATGCTTCGAAGGTGATAGGGAGGAGGACCTGCCCGATCGGGACCGTGGAGCCGTCAGTGACTCCGGAGAAAGACTTGGTTGGCTGAAGCTGGTTGTAGGGCACTTGGAGATTGTTGAATGTTTCCACAGATAGGACGTTGAGCCCTGCCTCGCCGTCGATGAGGGTCCTGGTGACCACCACGTTGCTGATGATTGGGGAACAAAGCATCGGGAGGACTCTGGCTGTGGCTGCACACTTGAGCTGATCCGCTGAGCTGAACGTGATGGGGCATGATGACCACCTGAGGGGACGTGTGGCTTCGAGCTTGGGGAGGACTGCATTCAATTCGCAGGCGAACTGCTTGAAGATGCGCTGAGAGGCTGGGGCTTGAGCTCCGCCCAGGATGCAGGCGATCGCGCGCGGCTCCTGGAAGCCCCCAGCCCCCTCGTCCTGGTGGCGGTCCTCGTTTCTTCTTGGATGCGGTGGCAGTGGAGGGAGGCCTGCGTTACCTTGCGAGCGATCCTCGCGATGCTGATCCCTCCAGTCTCCCTCGCGAGGCGGGTCTTGCCAGCGGTCCTCGCGAGGTCGATCGCGCCACCCTTGGCGCGGGACACGGTCTTCCCAGCACCCTGCGTTCCTTCCTCCTCCTCGACCGTAGCCCCGGTCGACACGGTCGGGGCGACGGCCGATCCTTCCTTCTCGCACGGCTCGGAGCTCTTGGC
Source organism: Aegilops umbellulata (assembly GCA_032464435.1). Taxonomy (NCBI): domain Eukaryota; kingdom Viridiplantae; phylum Streptophyta; class Magnoliopsida; order Poales; family Poaceae; genus Aegilops; species Aegilops umbellulata. The sequence goes on from CP136055.1 coordinate 98,441,082, forward strand.
ATTCGTTGGTGTTGTGGGTGTGGAGGTCATGGTACACATAGTAGCGACTGCCCTTGGAAGGCTCGGGCTCATCTCTGCCCCGCTTGGTGTCCGGTTCTTCCGCGAGCACGGCAGCCCCCTTGCGCTTCACGTCCTTGGCCTTGGACTTCTTCTCTTCTGGGTCTGCGGCAGGCAGCTCGAGGAGGGAGAGACGCCCTTCCTCAGCCCTGGCGCACTTGGTCGGCAAGTTGAACAGCTCCAAGGAAGTGCACAGGTCTTCATGCATCGCCAGCTCCTCCTTCATCTTGACGTCGCGCACGCCGTTGGAGAAGGCTCAGATGATGGCCTCCTCGAACACCCTGGGAATCTTGAGGCGTGCGTTGTTGAAGCGCTGGATGTACTTTTGTAGGGTCTCTCCGGGCTGCTGCATGATGCGGCGCATGTCGCTCACGGCGGGTGGCCGATCGCGAGTACCTTGGAAGTTGGCGATGAAGCGGGTGCGCATCTCGTCCCAGGAGGAGATCGTGCCCGGGGCCAGGTTCAGGAGCCAGGTGCAGGACCCGTCCTTGAGCGCCATGGGAAACCAGTTCGTCATGACCTTCTCATCTCCGTTGGCAGCTTCGATGCCCAGCTCATAGAGCTGGAGGAACTCCGCAGGGTCGGCCGTGCCGTCGTAGCGAGGAGGCAAGTCGCTTTAACTTGCCGGGCCACGCGACGCTGCGCAGCTCGGTGGTGAAGGCGCGGCAGCCCGCCGTGGCCACGGGAGGCCTTGGGCGACGGAGAGCTTGGTCTTGCAGGTCCCCACGCGCTGCAGCTGGGAGCAGCGCGGGGTCTTGATGTACGGGAGCAGGAGCGTGGCCGCGACGTGCCGGAGCATGGAGCGCCCAGGCGGCTTCTTGCGGGCGAGGGACTTCTTGGCAGCTCTGCTCTTGCCGCACTGGCGCCTGGCGGAGCGGGTTCTATCCAGGGGCCACACGCCTTGCGGCCGAGGCGTCTTCTTCGTGAGGAGGCGGCTGGGGCGCCCCCGGAGCTTCGTCGCCCGCGCGGGGCGGGGTGCGGTGCAGCGGAACGGACGGTGCGGGAGAGCCCCCCGCGGAGCGGACGAGCTCGGCGACACGGTCGAGCCACTCTTCGTAGACGTCGTCGACGGGACGGTAGCGCATGAGATCGTTCGCCGCGATGAGCGCAGCTCGAGCCTCCATGGGTGCGCGGAGCGCACGGGACGAGGAACCAGCGAGGGTGAGCAAGGGAGTGGCGGTGCGGCCGTCTTGCCGCACGGACGAATGCTGAGATGACGCTTGCTTCTCGTTCCCCGCCGGGCCGGTGGCGGCGTTGACGGCAGGCGACGGGGAACGGCGAGGACGCCCACCGACGGGGGCCGTCTGGGCGACGCGGGAAGCGAGAGCGGCTCGGCTCTCGGCGCGGGCCCGACGAGCGTCAGACATGGACGCAATGGTCGGAGGAGAACGGGGCGGTGGAAGACGAATTCCGGCGCACCCCTACCTGGCGCGCCAAATGTTGGATTTCGGGTTCCGGTAGACCCTTGAGGTTCGAACTCTGGGGTGCGCACGGAGATTACGCTTCCTACCTACCTGTACCCCTCCGCCTCGCAAAGATCTAAACTATGGAAAACACAGCACAAGAGACACAGAGTTTATACTGGTTCGGGCCATCGATGTGGTGTAATACCCTACTCCAGTGTGGTGGTGTGGTGGATTGCCTCTTGGGCTGATGATGAACAATACAAGGAAGAACTGCCTCGCGAGGGTCTGTTCTTGGCTGGGGCGACGAACTCCTAGGAGGGGTTCAGTCGCCCTTCTCTCTAGATCCTAGCTGATTGGATTTCTCGATCTCTAGATGCCTCTAGATGCCTCTCGATGCCTCTACCCCGGGGGTGGCTAGTCCTATTTATAGGCGAAGGCCCTGGGCCTCTTCCCAAATATTGAGCGGGAAGGGCGCCAACAATTGGCCATTTTGAAGGGGAACATCTGGTACACTTATCCTGACTAAAGTTGGTCCTCGCCAGCCAAAGGCTCTGGTGATGACGCTGGCTTGGGCTCCACAGTGACTTCCTCCTTGTCGCGGAGCTGGTCTTGGTCTCGTTGCACCGAAATGGGTGCCTTTGCTTGACCCTCCCGCCTGCGCTTGCTCCCTTTGCACCAAAGAGGAAATGGAGGACACTGCGCGGGCTGGCGCCCGCCTGGCGCCCTTGGTCATCATGGCTTGCATCATGGGCACCTCGTGAGGTACCCCGCCTTGATCTCTCCGCCTCCTCGCGAGCCAGCCTGATGAGGCCGTGCCTGAGGAAGCTCCCTGTCGTCCGCCCCGTGAGGCTTGGCCCCTCGCGAGGGTCTTGAGTCTGTGTTGATGAAGATGGGCCGTCCTGGGCCCGCCTTGAGCCACGCCGCAGACCGCAGGCAGGCAAGTCTGGGGACCCCCGTTCCCAGAACGCCAACATCGCCGAGGCAAAGCCCCTGGTCCAACTAACGTAACGAAGCTGGTCGGCTGGTGACGCCGAAGTCTTCGGAGTAGGTTGATGAAGAGGACGGCACGGGGTTGCCGACACAGGGCAGCACGCCAAGGCGACGACACAATTGTGTCGCCGGAGGTGGGACGACAACGTTGGCACGCCGAGGTGACAGCGCGGCCCGGTCTAAACCAATTGCCTGCACACACAAGATAGTGCAAGCCAGAAATAATAACAATAATATGCTTAGAAAAAATTATTCTACTTAATTAATTTAAGTGAAGGAGATAATTAAAGAAATATGGCCTGAATGCCGAGGTGAAGGAGCAGGTCGGTAAGGTGACGTTGAAACCATAGTGCCAGCCGATGTGTCGAAGCTGGTCGGCCGGTGATGCCGAAGTCACCGGAGCGTGTTGATGAGGAAATAGCGGAGCCCCCGGTCCAGCCGAGGTGTCGAAGTAGATAGGCGTGATGGACACCAGCTTGAAGAAGCAACAGTGCGGCCATGCCGATGCAGGTTGTAGCTCGTGACGCGGTCGATGCCGGCTTGATGAAGTGACCGTGCGGCGGTGCCGGTGTGCCCGCTCTGTGTAATCTGTGGGGCGGCGATGTTAGTGATGAGTTATCCTTCGAGACGCCGAACTATTGTTCGGCTCGCCGAGATGATGATCGGAAGAAGTTGAGCTCAGCTCAACAGAGCGGCGACGTGTCTAGCGCAGGTCGGCAGTCGCACAGCAATATTGCCGGACTGGTTTGACACCAGCTTGATGGTGAAGAGTACCTCAGAGAAGGCTTAAAATTTTATGGGCTCATTTTTAAGAACAACGCGCAATACCCTAGAAGGAAATTCCTTTCAAAAGGTTGTCCAATACCCCGTTCATGAATAAAGATGAATTCGGGTCGGATTCTTATTCGCGCAGAAAATAGATTCGAAAAGTGATGCACTAATCGGAAGGTTCCCAGAGTTTGGACGGTCGGATCGAGTTGAAATGTTGAGGGGTGGAAGATATAAGAATTCCGCAGACGATCAACGGTTGGATCTTCTCAAGGATGTCAGAGCTAGTCTCTGGAGACCGCGCCCTAAACTCGTCCAGATTTCCGTCCAGACTCGAGGCCTCCAGTATATCATAGATCGCTGAAGATTCCTCCATCGGAATGCGATGAAATTTTACAGGGTTGCTATATACCCAATTCCGCACTATTCCACCGAAGCGATCATCGAACCGACGCTCGAGGAGGCGGTGATAGCAAATACGAGTTCGCTTGTCCAGAAAAACAGCACGGTCGCACGAGGGCAATGTTGATGTTGAGCCCCCGGGATCCATGGATGATTTCTCCATGATCTGGATAGAGATCGGAGTTGATGACGATGAGGACATATGTCCGATCTTGATGATCTGAAGAGGAGCCTGGCCATCGGACCAGCCGAGGTGACTAGGCGAGCCGGTGACGAAGATGTCGGCGTCGTAGTTAATCTGCAGACAAGCCACCGATTCTTTGCCGAACACACAGCGGAACTCTCAATGAAAGCACCAATGTCGGTGTCAAAACAGGCGGATCTCGGGTAGGGGGTCCCAAGCTGTGCGTCTAGGATCGAGGGTAACATGTACACGGGGTTTTACCCAGCTTCGGGCTCTCTTGATGAGATAATACCCTACATGCTGCCTTTGATTGTATTCATATGGGTGTAGTACAGAGTTGATCTACCTCGTGATCATATGTTGTGGTCTAATCCCTAGAGGTATGATGAGTCATATTATAATCTATGGACTAGCCTGGCCTCGGCTTATATAACATACCAGAGGCCTAGGATAACAAGAGTCCTAGTCGAATACGCCGGTGGGGAGGAGTCCTTGTCTTGATCACCAAGTCTTGTGGAATCTTCTTTGCATATGTCATCGGCTCTCCGAAATGGCCCATGAGTATTCGGCCCTGGGGTTCATCGGCCCAATCCAACTGACCGGGAGACGACGTGGTGAGTACCCCCTAGTCCAGGACACCGTCACATGTGTTGTCATTTGATGAACAGGATCACATCATTAGAGAATGATGTGATAGACAAGACCCATTCTTTAGTTTAGCCTAATGATCGTTTAGTTTTATTGCTATTGCTTTCTTCATGACTTATACATGTTCCTATGACAATGAGATTGTAAAACTCCCGAATACCGGAGGAACACTTAGTGTGCTATCAAACGTCACAACGTAACTGGGTGATTATAAAGATGCTCTACACGTGTCTTCGATGGTGTTTGTTGAGTTGGCATAGATCGAGATTAGGATTTGTCAGGTATCTATGGGTCCTCTTGGTAATGCTCATCACTATAAGCCTTGCAAGCAATGTGACTAATGAGTTATTTGCGGGATGATGCATTACAGAACGAGTAAAGAGACTTTCCGGTAACAAGATTGAACTAGGTATGATGATACCGATGAACAAATCTCGGGCAAGTAACATATCGATGATAAAGGGAACAACGTATGTTGTTATGCGGTTTGACCGATAACGATCTTTATAGAATATGTAGGAGCCAATATGAGCATCCAGGTTCCACTATTGGTTATTGACCGGAGATGTGTCTCGGTCATGTCTATATAGTTCTCGAACCCGTAGGTTCACACGCTTAACGTTCGATGACGATTTGTATTATGAGTTATGTGATTTGATGTACCAAAGTTTGTTCGGAGTCTTGGATGAGATTATGGACATGACGATGAATCTCAAAATGGTCGAGAGGTAAAGATTCATATATTGGAAAGCTATATTCGGACATCGGAAAGGTTTCGAGTGATTTGGGTTTTTTTTTGGAGTACCGGAGAGTTACGGGAATTCCCCGGAGGAAGTAGTGGGCCTTAATGGGTCATACGGGAAAGGAGAGAAGGGCCTCAAGGGGTGCCCCCCTCATGGGCTGGTCCGAATTGGACTAGGAGGGGGCGACACCCCCCTCCTTCCTTCTCCCCTCCTCCTCCTCCTTCCCTCCTTCTCCTCCTAGAAATAGGAAAGAGGAGGGGAATCCTACTTGAACTGGGGAGTCCTAGTGGGATTCCCCACACCTGGCGTGCCCCCCTAGGGCCGGCCACCTCTTCCCTCCCCTCCTTTATATACATGGCCAGAGGGCATCCCATAGACACACAAGTTGATCTTTTAGCCGTGTACGGTGCCCCCTCCACAGAAACACACCTCAGTCATTCGTTGTAGTGCTTAGGTGAAGCCCTGTGCTGGTAACTTCATCATCACCGTCACCATGTTGTCGTGCTGATGAAACTCTCCCTCGGACTCAACTGGATCAAGAGTTCGAGGGACGTCACCGAGCTGAACATGTGCAGATCGCGGAGGTGTCGTGTGTTCGGTACTTGGATCGGTTGGATCGCGAAGACGTTCAACTACATCAACCGCGCTACTAAACGCTTCCGCTTTCGGTCGACGAGGGTACATGGACACACTCTCCGCACTCTTTGCTATGCTCCTCCTAGATAGATCTTGCATGATCGTAGGCTAATTTTTTGAAATACTATGTTCCACAACATTGAATATCATAGATCTGAAATTTTATATGCTTCATATGCTTATCCCATGGGGGTAATGACTTCACTTATAAGAAGTATAGGTGGTAAAACTTATTGGAAGTTAGCAAACTCAACATTGGTCACTTGAATAATTCATGGAAGAATATTGAAGGAAGAGAGATTTCACATATAAATACTACTCCCTCCATTTTTATATACAAGACCACTAACTCAAATTACAGGTACCAATGTAAAATTTAATGCCGGCTTTGCAAGTCAGCTTTTATTTTTGTTTATTGGGATCATTAATACCCCACATGCATGCAAGAAAACTGAGTGGAGGAAGTAGCTGACTGTCATTATGACTGCATGCAAGCAACTATTAAACAGGTTGCTAGTACGAGAAAATATCATTAATTTTGCCTTGATTACTGTTGGTGGCCTTGTATAGATGCAAAACATGTATTCCATAGTGGCCTTGTATATAAAAATGGAGGGAGTATCTTGGACATCTTTTGTAATTGTGAGCACTAACTAAAATATGACATGCTAAAAAGTTGACGTTGGACAAGGAAGACAACATAATGAGTTATGCTTTCTTATATCCGAATAGAAGTTATATTGTCATGGATCATCCAACATGTTGAGCTTGCCTTTCCCCCTCATGCTAGCCAAATTCTTTGCACCAAGTAGAGATACTACTTGTGATTCCAAACATCCCTTAAACCAGTTTTGCCATGAGAGTCCACCATACCAACCTATGGATTGAGTAAGATCCTTCAAGTAAGTTGTCGTCGGCGCAAGCAATAAAAATTGCTCTCTAAGTATGTAAGATCTATTAGTGTGAAGAAAATAATATTTATACGGACTTGTGATATTGAAGAAATAAAAGCAACAGACTTCATAATAAAGGTCTTTATCACAAGAGGCAATATAAAGTGACATTCTTTTGCATTAAGATTTTGTGCATCCAACCATAAAAGCGCATGAAAACCTCTGCTTCCCTCTGCGAAGGGCCTATCTTTTACTTTTACCTTCTACCCTTATACAAGAGTCATGGTGATCTTCACCTTTCCTATTTACACTTTTTCCTTTGGAAAGCACTATGTGTTGGAGAGTGATGTGTCTCCAACGTATCTATAATTTTTGATTGCTCCATGCTATATTATCTACTGTTTTGGACAATATTGGGCTTTATTATCCACTTTTATACCATTTTTGGGACTAACCTATTAACCGGAGGCCAACCCAGAATTGCTTTTTCTTGCCTATTTCAGTGTTTCGAAGAAAAGCAATATCAAACGAAGTTGAAACGGAACGAAATCAACTGGAGAAGTTATTTTTGGAAGGAAAGCTACCAGAAAAGCTTGGAGTGCACGTCAGGAAAGAAGGGAGGTGCCCACGAGGGTGGGGGGTGCCCCCCTAGGGCGCGCCCCTGCCTCATGGCCCCCCCTTGGTCCATCGACGTACTTCTTTCACCCATATGTACCTACGTACCCTAAAACTTCCAAAAAGGAGATTAGATCAGGAGTTTCGTCGCCGCAAGCCTCTGTAGCCACCAAAAGTCAACCGGGACCCTGTTTCGGCACTCTGCCGAAGGGGGGAACCCTCACCGGTGGCCATCTTCATCATCCCGGCACTCTCCATGACGAGGAGGGAGTAGTTTACCCTTGGGGCTGAGGGTATGTACCAGTAGCTATGTGTTTGATCTCTCTCTCGTGTTCTTGATTTGGCACGATCTTGATGTATCGTTGTAAGTGCATCTAGTGCCCGTTATTGATTTTTGTGTATTGAAGACTTATAGGTTAAGAATCTAATGTGTTTATGAGTGTACACAGGTCTATAAGTCTATGAGGAGTTTGATAATTACAGAGAAAGTCGACCCCTAAAAATGAAGTTCTTCGACTGAAGACTTTGATGTACTGAAGACTTTCTGAAGACTTTGAAAGTGAAGAAATTGGTGTGACCTTGAAGACTTGGTTATCATTCGAGGAACATGAAGCATGAAGACTTTTGTTTTCGTAGTTTCATTTTCTCATTATTGAGTCATAGGAAACACCATACTGTTAAAGGGGGTCGAGGAAATACTAAGGAGAAAATTTCCAAGTGATGCTCAACTCAAATCCTACACCTACCAATCCCTTCGATTGAAGCCATTGGAAATCTCATACAGTTCAGTCAATTTCTTCGGTGATAGAGACGCAGTTCTTTTGGTCCCTAAGGACTTTGTTCTGACTGAGGAGTTAGGAATTCGCCAGTGCGAATTTCCTACACTGTGAGGAACATGATAGCCCTGAGGAATTTGAACCTCAAATTTCCGACCGTTGTTGTGCTACGCGCCAGCTGTCCCAAAATATCTTATCCATCCAACGGTCATATCATTGAAGGGCATTTATGTCTTATCATGTCGGGCTGCTACCTAGGCTATAAATAGCCGCCCCTACAACCACTAGTTGGTTGGCTGCTCCGCGAGAAACTGACACTTGTCATTTGAGAGCAACCCATCCTCTGAGGACTTTGAGCGAAAATCATCAAGTGAGGAAAATCCAAAACCCAAACCCAAACACCTACAAACCCAAAGTGATTGAGCATTACTGAAGAGATTGATCCTGCGTGGATCCGACGCTTGTTACCTTTGAAGACTGTGCTTCTTCCAGACGGTTAGGCGTCATGGTCTAGAGCATCCAAGAGGAATTGTGGATCGCCGAGTGACCAAGTTTGTGAAGGTTCGAAAGTCACCTGAAGACTTACCACGAGTGATTGGGCGAGGACTGTGTGTCCTTAGCTCAAGGAGAATACGGTGAGGACTGTGTGTCCGGGACTAGGTGTCCTCGAGTTTAAATACTCAGCCGCTCCAACCAGACGTACAACTGAGACAGCAGTTGGAACTGGTCTACCAAATCATTGTTTTCACCAAGCCAACTGGTTCTATTTCCTCAACACTTTCATTTCTTCATTAGTGTGTTGTGTGTTTGTTCATATCTGTGTTTGAATACTTTGACTGAAGACTTTCTCAATTTCCTCAGTTCAATTTCTTCAGTCTGTTTATCTTCATCATGTGCTATCATGTGTTTACGCTTTCTGTACTCTGTGTTTGTCTTCATTTCATCATGATGACCATGCATGTATTCTGCTATGTTTACTTCTGAGTACTTATTCCGCTGCTAGTAGTTCTTCGATAAGGAATTTCCTCACTTGCAAATTCCTCAGTGAAGAATTTCATAATAATCGCCTATTCACCCCCCCTCTAGTCGATATAACGCACTTTCAATTGGTATCAGAGCCTGGTATTCCCTTGTTCTGTGTGATTTTGGTTTAACCGCCTGGAGTTTTAGTTATGTCGACCGCAGGTATGATCAAGGTCTCTGCAGGGTGTCCTACCTTTGATGGGACGGACTACCCCTACTGGAAGAACAAGATGCGCATGCATCTTGAGACAGTTGATAATGATCTCTGGTACGTTGTGGAAGATGGTGTTCCCTCCATCTCACCCTCACTGAACGCTACCGACGTGAAGAGATTCAAGCAACTCGATTCCCAAGTGAAGAATATCATATGTGGCCATCTGAGCAAAGGACAGTATGGTAGAGTGAGTGCTTTGGAAACTGCTAAGCTTATCTGGGATAGGTTGTCCAAGGTCAATGAAGGAGTTTCAACTCAGCGTGACTCTCGAGTTGATGTTCTTCGCAATCTCTTCAACCGCTTCAAAAGACTCGACAATGAAAATGTTCAGCAAACCTTCGATCGCCTCACTGACATCTCAAATGAGCTTCAAGCACTTGGTGCCACTCACATCACCGACCATGAGGTGGTGAAGAAATTGCTGAGATCGCTTGATTACTCATTTGATACTCTGGCACTGATGATACAAGAGCGTGCTGATTACAAGTCACTTGACCCCGCTGATATCCTCAAGAGGCAAAACACTCATGAGTTCCAGCTTGCTGAAAAGAGAGATCTCTATGGTTCGAGCTATGGCAGATCACGTGCACTGAAGGCCAAGGCAGTATCAGAATCCGAAGATGAAGACTCTGGTAGCAGCCTTGGTGACCCTGAAGAACTGAGTCATGATCTAGCACTGCTTGTGAAGAAATTCCAGAAGTTCTCAAGACGTGGTCGCTTTGGAAAACCTTCAAGGAGCAATGATTCCTCATCCAGTGACTACAAGAAGAGGCTTTGTCACAAGTGCAAGAAACCAGGACATTACATTCAAGATTGTCCTCAGTGGGAAAAGGAATCAAAGAAGAAGAAATACAAGGATTACAGTTCTGATGATGCGAAGAAAAAGAAGAAATCCTCAAAATCTTCATCATCAAAATCCTCGAAGTCTTCGACTCACAAGAAGAGAAGCTCCAAGAAGGCTCGGGCATTCATTGGCAAGGAAATGGACTCTGAGGCTGAATCTGAAGAAAATGAGGAAGAGGAACAATCTGAAGACTCCGAGTCTGTTGTGGCGAGCCTAGACCTCGCTACCGCATTTGTCAGCAAGTCCATATTCAACGCTGAAGAAAGTGATCTCACCAACAAGGCTGATGAAGGCAGTGATGACTACGCTCCCACCTATTGCTTCATGGCAAAGGGTGCCAAGGTACTCAAATACTCCTCCTCTGAATCTAGTGAAGATGAACCTGATGAGAATCTTAAGCCCAGCTACTCAAAACTTGCTAAGATTGCTGTGAAACAACAAAATGCTTTTGAAAAGGTTCAAAACATGCTAGACAAAAGTGATGATATGTTGGGTGAATAAATGGATCGCACTAAAGCCTTAACTGAAAATCTTCAAAGACTTCAGACCAGGTTTGACAACCTTCAAGGTCATCATAGCACTCTCTTATCTGATCATGAAAAGCTTTCTTATGAATATCTTCAAAACAAGCAAGATCTTGAGAAGCTAAGAGTGAGTTATGAAGATCTTTAGAAGGAGCGTGATTCATTGCTTGCTCAACAAATCAGCGCTGCTTGGGAAGAATTTATTCCTCCATGTTTGAAATGCATTGAACGAGAATCTCCTAATTCCTCACCTGAATGTTCAAATGCTTCTAATGTTACAAATTCTTCATCTACCTCTGTTATCACTAATTCCTCATCTGAGGACATTGCTAGTATCACTGACGATGCAGGGCTGAAGGAATTGTACATGACATGCATGTACAAAAGCCTCAAAGGGCATCAGACTCTTTGTGATGTGCTTAAAAAGCAGATCCTCAGCAGGAACCCTAGGAAAGAGGGTATTGCCTTTGAGAGGAAACTCAATGCTGATGGTACATATTGGAAGCCTGAGCAGTACCCCAAAACCTCATGGGTTGCTGCAAAGGGACCTCCAGTTGACCCATCTAATTTATCTGGCTATACATGTGAACCTTCTCATTCTTCTGATGAGTCATTTGACTCCAACTATAAACTTTTCAAAGATCAGAATGGTGAAGTATTTGCTAGATATGTTGGCACTAACTGCAGGAATGGTTCCCCTATGAAGAAAATCTGGGTTCCCAAAAAGTGCCTTGAAAGTCTTCAGGTGAATGTCCTCATGACACCACCTAAGAAAGAATAGGAACTCCAGATCAAAGTCCTCATGCGGACCAAATTCCTCATGTGGATCAAATTCCTCACATGGATCAAAGTCCTCATATGAACATCATCGTGCTAGCAACTCTGTTTCGCAGGGAAGAGCCAAGGGCTATGAATATGAGCATTATTCTTCAAATTATTATGTTCATAAGTCCTTGCAGAATTTCTCTGCTTATTCATATGCTTACCCTAACCCCTCTTATGTGAAACGAAATGGTTTGGCCGCTATGCACCATTCTCATATGGAGCTCGCAGAATGATGAACTCTTTGCCACCCCTTCAGATGTGGGTGGTGAAGAAAAAGAACTAATCTCTTATGCAGGGTCAGGTCTCTAGACGTACTGTAACGTCTGAAGAATTTGCTGGGGACCTGACAAGATGCCTGAAAGGACGCAGGCTAACTATGATGAAATGAACTTTCATTTCACACGTCCTCCCTATGCTTTATCTGTCTTACTGCTTGATGAAATTGATCTGATGAATTGTGATATCATATTCTTCACTGCTGAAGTATATGAGTTCGTAAGATGCACTAATTCATCTGCAGGATGATCAACCCAAGGCCACTGAGTGGGTACTTGATAGTGGATGTACAAATCACATGAATGGTGACAGGAATCTGTTGATGGATGCTCCCTTATCATCATCACATCTGAAGCATATCATCTTCGTTGATAAAAGCAAAAGTCAGGCATTGGGTCTAGGTAAAGTTGCTATCACAAAGGATCGACACATGGACAAAGTCATGCTTGTTTAGTCCTTAGGATACAACCTTATGTCTGTCTCAATGCTTTGTGGTCTTGATATGGTTGTTGTCTTTGGCAAGTATCGTTGTGTTGTGATTATGGAAGCTGACAATTCCAAAGTCTTCGAAGGCTTTAGGAGAGGAGACTTGTATATTGTTGATTTCTCTGCAGATTCACAACCAGCCGTGTGCCTACTTGCAAAAGCTTCAGAAGGATGGCTATGGCATCGATGACTTGGTCATGCAGGCATGAGGAATTTGCACACGCTTGCAAAGAAGAAGCATATCATTGGCATTGAGAATGTCAAATTCCTCAAGGATCACTTATGCGGTGCCTGTGAAGCTAGAAAGATGACCAAGGCCAAGCATCCAGCAAAGACCATCATGACCACTACTCGACCATTCGAATTGCTTCACATGGATCTCTTCAGTCCTAATCACTACTCCTATGTTTCAAATGAAGCATCTCAATATGGCTTTGTTATCGTTGATGATTACTCTCGTTACACATGGGTACACCTTGTCTTTTACAAACATGAAGTGCAGGAAGTCTTCAAACAATTTTCCTTGAGGGCTTCAACCAACTTTGGTGTGAAGATCAAGCACATCAGAAGTGACAATGGCACTGAGTTCAAGAATTCGGGTCTCAATGAATATCTTGATGAACTTGGTATTACTCATGAGTTATCTGCTCCTTATACTCCTCAACAGAATGGCGTCGTGGAGCGCAAGAACAGGACTCTTGCTGAGATGGCTCGCACTATGCTAGATGAGTACAAAACCCCTCGTCGTTTCTGGGTTGATGCAATTGATACTGCATGCCACATCATCAACAGAGTATATCTTCGCAAATTCTTCAAGAAGACTGCCTATGAACTCCTCACTGACAAGAAACCCAATGTGAGTTATTTCAAAGTCTTCGGTGCTAAATGCTGGATTAGAGATCCTCATCACAACTCTAAATTTGCACCGAAAGCACATGAAGGTTTTATGCTTGGTTACGGAAAGGACTAGCACACCTACAGAGTCTTCAACAATGTTCTTCACAAGATTGTTGAAACTGTAGATGTGCGGTTCGATGAGACTAATGGCTCGCAAAGAGAGCACCTACCTTCTGTGTTAGATGAACCAGCATCTGAGGATTCTATCAAGCACAAGGCTACTGAAGATGTCATTCCTACTGAAGAATCTGCTGAAGAATTCATTCCAGAACATGAAGAACGTCAAGCTGACGCACCTGAAGAAAATGCTGAGGAAATTGATGCTGAAGAAAATGCTGATCAAATTCCTCAACGACAACCAGCTCATCCTCGCGTTGCAAAAGAAGTGCAAGTGGAGAAGATCATCGATGACATTAGAGCACCAGGTCCTCTCACACGCTCAAAAGCTTCACATCTATCTAACTTTTGTGGGCACTTTGCTTTTTCTCTATCACAGAGCCCGCTAAGGTAGATGAAGCATTTCTGGAGCCTGAGTGGATTCAAGCCATGCAATAAGAATTACATCAGTTCAAGCTCAACAACGTCTGGGAACTGGTCAATCGTCCCGATCCTCGCAAGAATAACATCATTGGCACAAAATGGATATATCGCAACAAGCAAGATGAAAATGGTGTTGTGGTGAGGAATAAGGCACGACTAGTAGCTCAAGGCTACACACAGGTTGAAGGAGTTGATTTCAATGAAACTTTTGCACCTGTTGCTAGACTTGAGACTATTCGCATATTGCTTGCTTATGCTAACCATCATGATATCATCTTATATCAAAATGATGTGAAAAGTGCATTCCTCAATGGTAAGCTTGAGGAAGAAGTATATGTTGCTCAACCCCCAGGTTTTGAAGATCCAAAACATCCTGACAAAGTCTTCAGACTTAACAAGGCCCTCTATGGCCTCAAGCAGGCCCCACGGGCGTGGTATGATACATTGAAGGAATTCTTCATGAAGAAAGGCTTCACACCCGGTTCACTTGATCCCACTCTCTTTACTAAATCTTATGATGGTGAACTGTTTGTGTGCCAAATATATGTTGATGATATCATCTTTGGTTGTACTGACCAACGTTATAGTGATGAATTTGCCTATATGACGACTGAAGAATATCAAATGTCTATGATGGGAGAGTTGAAATTCTTCTTAGGTCTTCAAATTCGTCAACAGCGCAATGGCATATTCATATCTCAGGAGAAATACCACAAGGATGTCCTGAAGAAATTCGGCATGCAAGATTGCAAAGGCATCAAAATTCCTATGCCCACAAATGGTCATCTGTGCACTTATGAAAATGGTATTGACTTCGATCACAAGGTATACCGCTCCATGATTGGCTCTTTATTGTACTTATGTGCATCTAGGCCAGACATAATGCTTAGTGTTTGCATGTATGCACGATTTCAAGCTGCACCGAAGGAATCACACCATAAGGCTGTGAAGCATATTCTTCGATATCTAGCTCACACACCAACACTAGGATTATGGTATCCCAAGGGCTCGGATTTTGATCTCATTGGATATTCTGACTCTGACTATGCCAGTGACCGTGTGGACTGCAAGTCAACATCTGGTACTTGTCATTTCCTCGGACGATCCTTGGTCTGTTGGTCCTTGAAGAAACAGAACTGCGTATCACTGTCTACTGCTGAAGCTGAGTACATTGCTGTTGATTCGTGTTGTGCTCAACTGTTATGGATGAAGCAAACACTCAAGGACTATGGCGTCAACGTGAAGAATGTGCCTCTCCTCTGTGACAATGAGAGTGCCATCAAGATTGCTCATAACCCAGTTCAGCACTCGAAGACAAAGCACATTCAGATTCGTCATCATTTTCTTCGAGATCATGTGTTGAAGGGCGACATTTCTATTGAGCATGTGAAGACTGAAGAACAGCTAGCCGATATCTTCACTAAGCCCTTGGATGAGAAGAGATTTAGCAAGTTGCGGTGTGAGCTAAATATCTTAGAGTCTTCGAATGTACTTTAAAAAGGCACTCATCCTAACACTTATGCAAAATTGATGACTTAGATGTGCAACACATGAAGAAAAGTTCTTCTTCAATCAATGAAGAATAACACTCTTAGTGTGAAGAAATTAATGAAGAATTTGATTCTCAGAACCCTACGACAATTGTACGCGGTGTCTGAAATCATCATTCTTATATGGTGGGTCACGCCACCACAAAAATTGAAAAATCTTCAATTTGAGTTTTTCCTCAGTTTTGAAATTCCTCAATTGTTCAAATTCTTCAACTTTCAAAATCTTCACTTGTACCGTCGTTTTTCTTCATTGGCGATATATATATATATATATATATATATATATATATATATATATATATATATATATATATATATATATATATATATATATATGAGTTTATGTCCTCTACAGCATTCACTTATAGCTATTTCTTCAAGTTGGTTCTTCTGCTAAGTGAATGTGATCGGACCCTTCCCCTCTATGCTATACTCAATCCAATCTATTCACAAATTCTTCATGTGCGTTCTATTTGAAACTCGTTCAAAATCTTCACTGTGTCCTTGTCAGCTGAAGAAATTGCGAACGGAACGTTAAAACTAATCTTATCCAAATTTTCGGTTTTGCCACTCAAACCGTTCCACATCCCACGCTGCATTATTTAATTCACCCACGATCTTACACGATCTCCACTACACAGTACGTGGGTGACACATGTTGTGAGAAGGAGAATGGTCAGGGGCACGTTCGTCCCAAAATCTTCGGGCGAACGGGTTTTCACTGCCTCTATAAATACCCCTCGCCCCTTCCTTACTTCTTTTACTCCGCTCGATCTCTCTCTCTCCCGCTCGAGCTTCTCAAACCCTAGCGCCGCCGCTACTCCATCGTCGCCGGTGAGGAAGAGCTTCACTGCCTCGACCTCGTCGCCGTCGTACTCGCGCCGACCGCGGAAATCTTCACCTCCGTCGCCGCCGTAGATGTCTTCCTCCGCCAAGTTAGGGCGTGGAAGATCTACATCGACGAACTCCACTGTTTCACCTCTCTGTTTGTCGTGTTCTTCATTCAGGGTAATTAAAAGTTACTTTTACTGCCCTCTTTGATTCGAAGTTTTTCTACAAAATCTTCAAAGGTGTTTTATTCTTCAAATCTTCACACACAAAACACCTCACATGTCATCTGTTCTTGATTCATTTCTCTAAGCATCATTTTCTTCAAGATTCCTCAATTGTGTGGATCTTCGATCTATACAACTCTGGAACCTAAGATAAAGCGCGCTTAGTGAAATTCTTCAAGACGCATCTGGTCAAATTACTCAAACTTGTTCTTTTTGAAAAACCCTCTGAGAACGCATATGACCTCTCCAAATTCCTCGCAACTATACTCTGTTCACAGGTACACATGTCCGCTGCTGAATCTCTAGGTTGTCATCAATTTAACTCATTTGCAGCGTTCCTTGAAGAAAAGTTGCACACTTCTTCAGAAAATTCGATTGTTCAAATTCCTCAACTGAAGAAAATGGCTGATGGAAAAAGGCCACAGAAAGGAGGAAAGAAGCCTAAGGTCATGACTGCTTTTGAAATCCCTGAGGTCATGACTGCTTTTGAAATCACTTGATGTATGTTTTGGTGATCAACTTGCGGGTTCCGCCCATGAACCTATGCATAGGGGTTGGCACACGTTTTCGTCGTGATTCTCTGGTAGAAACTTTGGGGCATTCTTTGAGGTTCTATGTGTTGGTTGAATAGATGAATCTGAGATTGTGTGATGCATATTGTATAATCATACCCACGGATACTTGAGGTGACATTGGAGTATCTAGCTGACATTAGGGTTTTGGTTGATTTGTGTCTTAAGGTGTTATTCTAGTACGAACTCTAGGGCTGTTTGTGACACTTATAGGAATAGCCCAACAGATTGATTGAAAAGAATAACTTTGAGGTGGCTTCGTACCCTACCATAATCTCTTCATTTGTTCTCCGCTATTAGTGTCTTTGGAGTGACTCTTTTTTGCATGTTGAGGGATAGTTATATGATCCAATTATGTTATTATTGTTGAGAGAACTTGCACTAGTGGAAGTATGAACCCTAGGCCTTGTTTCCTAGCATTGCAATACCGTTTGTGCTCACTTGTATCATTAGTTACCTTGCTGTTTTTATATTTTCATATTACAAAAACATATATCTACCATCCATATTGCACTTGTATCACCATCTCTTCGCCGAACTAGTGCACCTATACAATTTACCATTGTATTGGGTGTGTTGGGGACACAAGAGACTCTTTGTTATTTGGTTGCAGGGTTGCTTGAGAGAGACCATCTTCATCCTACGCCTCCCACGGATTGATAAACCTTAGGTCATCCACTTGAGGGAAATTTGCTATTGTCCTACAAACCTCTGCACTTGGAGGCCCAACAACGTCTACAAGAAGAAGGTTGCGTAGTATACATCAGAGAGATCTGGATATATCTATCCACTCGGATGTAGGTTATCATAAAGTATTATTATTGACATTACCCTTGAGGTAAAAGGTTGGGAGGCAAAACTATAAGCTCCTATCTTTCTCTGTGTCCGACTGAAACTTTGTACCCATCAGTATAGCGTGAGTGTTAGCAATTGTGAAAGCTATATGATAGTTGAGTATGTGGAGTTTGCTAAATCAAAGCTCGTACAAAGACCCTTCCTGAAAATAAGATGAATTGCAATTGTTTGATGACTAAGAACATGGTTTGTTAGTTATCAAGAAACTTTATGGTCTATACTTTGACATGTGAATAGCTTGCTACTTGATCATGAGAATTTTTATGAGATGAGCTACTTTTTATGATAAAGAATAACGCTAGATAAAAGTGCTTGGAACTTTCATTGATCAAACTTGTGCACTTGATAGCATTCACACTTCATAAATTGTTTCTTTATCATTTACCTACTCAAGGACGAGCAGGAATTAAGCTTGGGGATGCTGATACGTCTCCAATGTATCTATAATTTATGAAGTATTCATGCCATGTTTACAACAATTCTATATGATTTTGGTATGATTTGATTAGAACTAACCCGGACTGACGATGTTTTCAGCAGAACTACCGTGGTGTTGCTTTTGTGCAGAAATAAAACTTCCCGGAATGGGCTGAAAATTTACGGAGAATATTTTTGGAAAATATAAAAACACCGGAGCAAAAAGATACCAGAGGGGAGTCCCGGGGCCACCACAAGGGTGGGGGGCGTGCCCCCCTAGGGTGCGCCCTCCGTCCTTGTCGTCGCCTCGTGGGTCCCCTTGACTTGTCCCCGACGCCAAACACTCCTATAAATCCCAAAAACTCTAGAATGAAACCTAGATCGGGAGTTCCGATGCCGTAAGCCTCTGTAGCCATGAAAAACCAATCTAGGCCCTCTCTGGCACCCTGCCAGAGAGGGCCAACATCACCGGAGGCCATGGAGAAGGAAGCCGGAGGGGTCAACATCGCCATGGAGGCCAAGGACTAGAGGGAGAACCTTTCCCCATCTAAGGGGGAGGCTATGGAGGAGGAAGCACAAATGGGAGAACCGCTCCCCCTCTCTCTTGGTGGCACCGGAGTGCCATCAGGGGAACCATCGCCGCGGTGATCGTCTTCATCAACAACACCTTCATCATCACCATCCTCATCTCCTTTACACGGTCCACTCTCCCGCACCCCGCTATAATCCCCTACTTGAACTTGGTGCTTTATGCCACACATTATGATCTAATGATGTGTTGCCATCCTATGATGTTTTGAGTAGATTTCTTTTGTCTTTTGGGTTGATTGATGATATAGATTGGTTTGAGTTGTATGTTTTACTTTGGTGTTTTCCTATGGTGCCTTCCGTGCCGCGCACACGTGAAGGATTCCTGCTGTAGGGTGTTGCAATATGTTCATGATTCGCTTATAGTGGGTTGCTTGAGTGACACAAGCATAAACCCCAATAAGGGGGTTGCTGCGTATGCGATAAAAGGGACTTGATACTTTAATTCTATTGTTGGGTTTTACCTTAATGATCTTTAGTAGTTGCGGATGCTTGCTAGAGTTTCAATCATAAGTGCATATGATCCAAGAAGAGAAAGTATGTGAGTTTATGCCTCTTCCTCATATGAAATTGCAATAATAATTACTGATCTTGTTAACAATTGCCTAGGATAATTCCGCGCACCGACCCATCATGATTCCACACTCGCTATTTATAATATATAGTAATATATTCTAACTTTATAATAACAACAACTACTTTTATATTTTAGTTCTCCGATATCATGCAAAGTTATTATCTTCATACCCACAACGTAGTTTTATTTCTCGTTTCTAGTTGGAAGCAAACATTCGGTGTACGTAGAGTCGTATCAGTGGCAGGTCGGACTTGAGAGAATATTGATCTTACTTTTAGCTCCTTGTGGGTTCGACACTCCATACTTATCTTCCACCTTTGGAAAGTGCTACGATGATTCCTTGCACTTGAGGTTTAGCAGAGCCTACCATTAGTAGGTGACCCCATCAGGGGGAGGGGGCTTTGCGGTCATCCGGACCGCTGGCACGCCCGCGTCTGACCGCCCTAGCCCAACCAAACCCCCTCCCTCGCCCACGCATGCTTCCCGCCTGAAACGGTCAGCGCTGCTCCATAGCTTGATTCCCACATTGATTCCCGGCCAGAGCGGACGAGCTGACACCACCCTCCTCACCGGCTCCATCCTCGCGCTGTGCATTGCAGCATGACCATCAGTGTGGCTCGTGCGCACTAAATGGATATGGTGTAGGAGGAGCAGTTTTGAGAGACACAGGCCAACGCGGCCTCAAATCTGCAGCTCATCGAGGAGCACCAGCAGGCGAAGAAGTAGCTCGTCGATGGCACGGTGGTCGCACTGGACGTTGAAGTGGCGGAGCAGGTGGCGTTGCTCGAGTCCTGCCGCTCCGCCCATGAGATCCGCCTCAACTGCTGGCGGTACCCCCAATATCAGGCGAAATCGGAGGCCGTCTAAAAGGAGATGGACGAGGCGGTGGACCAAGTCTCGGGCAAGAGCGACGGCGAGGAGGACATTGCCGGCTCGGCCAAGGCCACGCCTCGCCGCCACGACCACGAAGCTGACACGTCCGCGGGCTTGGATCCCAAGAAGGCCACCGCTCCTCCCCTCCATTGAAGCCATGCTTAGTGGGCTGAACATTGAAGGCCGATTAGCCGCTTGGCGGGCACGTGGAGGCTGACAACTTCACTTCCCGGCGCTCTGGAGGCGGAGCTGGAGAGTGCTGAGGCGGAACTGGAGAAGGCGAAGACAATAGCCGGAGCTTCAGTTCTCAGGGCTCATGGCCGGACATGGGGAATGGGTGTTAGTGATCATTTAGATTAGGTTTAGAGTAGGGCTAGTCTGGTTTATATGAAAAATATAATGAATTTCGTTCGATTTATATGAAAAATGTTCAAAATGTAATGAATTTCGTCTGATTTATATGAAAATACACCGCGTTTACATGAATCGCATCGGGTTAGTTCAAAGAGTGATTGAACACGTATGTGGGCAGCGTTGGATGGCCGGCTTTCGCATCAGTGTCCGCGGACTGGTTCCTGTCTACGAACGGATGCCGGAGCAAATTAGCGGGCCAATGTTGAAGATGCCTTAGGTGCAACCAGCGGAGTACGTGACTCCCCACATGGCACTGATCTCCCCACTGATTCCAGTGTAGGGCCCTGTGGCGCCCCCCTAAACCACCTTAATCTTTTGGTCTACATTAGCTTTCGTTTGGCAGTGCATGCATGAGGAAAACGACTGCCGTTGCGGTATTGCCGAGTCTGACTTGGGCAGGAAAACGACTTGTCCTTTCGTTGTCCTGTGCGCTGCGCACAATGGCTCACACTCGTAGCCGCATCTCGCAGCCCGGCCAAACCCACACATGCCCACTTGCATCCAATGCTCGGTTGGCACAGAACCAACGACAACGGCATGATCATGTGGATAATACATTCAAAATGCAGTGCCACACCCTTGCTTAATGCTACTTTTCGAATAGTTGTATCAGCTCGTGTCGAATGAACCGAGCTAGACAGGTCAAGTAACAACTAGTAGAATATAATTCTACACCATGGGACGCCGATTTGGTCATGGTTCCACGCGCACCATGAGTATCAATAGTAAATTCAAAAAAAAGTTCTACACCATGGGACGCCAATTTGGTCATGGTTCCACGCGCACCATGAGTATGAATAGTAAATTCAAAAAAAATACTAGAAAAAATTCAAAAAAATCTTAGTATTTTTTCTAACATACTTGGTCAATCGATATACCCATGAATGAATGTTCACAAACAAATTACATCCTTATTATTCTAGGCAAAAATGACAAAACTGAAGCGATATTAAAAAAACACAAGAGATGCTACACACACGAAGGAGTTTTTATAGACTTCACGGATGAGCACAGATGCTATCTTCTGATTGATATTAGGGAGAGACAGGGGCCCACCCCCCTGAAAATCAAGGGGAAGAGGTTAATTAGTGTTCAGCAATCCATAAAACATCCGTCGCCTGTCCGTGAGTGTAGCATTTTTGAAAAAACACTGTTTAATGAATAGTAAAGTCTTACTTGTATTTTCTTTGCTAAGAATACCACGGGTACTTCACGAAACTTCACACGTGAGTAAAATGGTCGGGCAAGTTTGTTACCCAAATATTTTAGACTTTTTTTAATTATCCAAGTTTTTTTTTGAATTTGCTATTCACGTGGGCGCGCGTGTAACCATGTTCACCTTTGTATTTTGGCACACCCATGCTTGTACCCTATCATTTATTTCCTTCATTTTTGCATGCATGAAAGGTGCGTATATATCTTCGCCCGTCAGAGAGATGTCATGTTGAGTAATGCTAATAGAGTAAGAACCTGTGTAAAACTCTGTGTCTCTGTTATCATCGCACCAAGGCTACGAGTGGAACCCCCTACACAGGATCTGTTGGATTTGACTCCATCATTAATTGCGCATACATGTCCCTCTAAGTAGTTGGTTCGTGACCGGCGATCAGAGTAATGCTGGCACGACCTCGGCATTGGAACGACCTCTCGCCAATTCAACCAGCCAACTAGGATGGATCGAGACTCCAACTCACCATCGGGATGTCAGACCCAATGAATTGGAACACCCTGCCGCCCCCCTCGCTCAAGATGTTAGATCAGATCGAGGAGCAAAGAGTCGCATACGTTCAAACGCCGATATGAGATCGGGCTTGGAACGAAAGTTACACTCGACGGATCAGGCATGGAGCTTTAGCCCGATGACTCAACTTGGGAACCAAATAGCATATTTGGCCCCACATAAGAACCCCGGATGGATATCATATCAAGTCATAGAGAAACTACCCTTGGTACCAATGTCAGATCAGATTCAGAGCCAAAATTTTGCCCCCACTCACCACCCATCTTGTGGCTACCGTCGAAGGATTACCTATGAAAGTGCAGACCAGCGAGAACAGAGGATATGACCAGCATCTCGCGAAAACAACACAATTGGCTCACTCAGTGGCCAGGCATGATTCAATATCCACACAAGCAAAGTCCCCCATGTCATGTCTTATTGGTGAAGGTTTTATTACGATACCATTTGCGATTCATGCATTGCACATAGTTTTGTCGAAGAGTCTCTGATTCATGTGTCGCATTAGCAACATCCTGTAGTAGTGCAACTTCGCCAAGTGTGTGGCCTGCCCCATCCAGTGCACACCCGATGACCGTGACGTGATCACCTCCAACTTTGCGTGTCCGCTCAAGGATTTCCCAACGACATACCTTGGCCTGCCGCTCTTAGTCCACAAGATCAGCGCCGCTGCCTTGGAGCCATTCCTTAACAAGCTAGAGTGCAGACTCTCACCATGGTGGGCATCCATGATGTCGCTCGGAGACCGGCTGGCGCTCTGCCGGCATGTGCTATCCTTGATGCACACGCACAAGCTTCTTACGATGGCCATCAAACCCTCATCCTCAAGCAGATCAACCGCCTCCTCCGCAGCTTCCTCTGGTATGGGCGTAAAGACGCGAGCAACGGCCACTGCCTCGTCAGTTGGCGCTGCATCAGCTAACCTATCGCCTTGGGGGAATCGGCATCCCTGACCTCCAGCGTGTGGGTGTCTCCCTCCGCACTCGTTGGCTGTGGCTATGGAGGATAGACGCCTCATGGCCATGGCAACACTTGCACATCCCCCATTGCCTCGAAGTCCAGGCCATCTTCTGGGCCTCCACCTCGTGTTCAATCGGCAACGGACGCACCTGAAAATTCTGGGAGGACCACTGCTAGATGGACAATACATCATCGTGATCGCGTCGCTAGTTTATGCCAGGGTTTCCAAGCGGTGGTGCAAGATGCGCTCTGTGTGCGACGACATGCATGACCGCGCTTGGATAGCGGACATCCAGGGTGCTTTGGGCATGGAGATGGCCATCCAATATGTGTCCCTATGGCGGCGACTGCTACAGGTGACACTCTCCGCCGAGCCGGACTGGATATCCTGGCGATGGACTAGCTCTGGCTCCTGCACCGCGAGCTCATGCTACCAATCCATATTCATTGGATCCACAGAGGATCCCCGTTGGTGCATCACCTAGCGATCTTGGGCACCCCTGCGCATTAAATTCTTCATCTGGCTGGCCCTGCTCGGACGATGTTGGACCCGACCGCCTTGCGCAACATGACCTACCTCACGAGCCTACATGTCTCCTCTGGGATCAAGAACCCGAGATGATGCAACACCTCCTCGCGGGCTGCTCCTTCTCTCGCCAAGTATGGCACGAGGTGATGTCTTGGTGCCGCTCCACTGCCGTGATCCCTAGCCAGGACGATGAGTTCATTACCTGGTTGTCCTCGGCCATCTCACCACACCGCGCTGCCTTCGATGCGGGCTCGCCTCCATTGCCATCCTCATGACATGGTGGCTTTTGAAGCACCGTAACGGCTGCACCTTCGACGGGGACTACCCTTCTGTGAGCCGAGCCGTAAACGACATCCAGGAGGAGGCAATACTTTGGGCACGTGTGGGTGCCACGGGACTAGCACTCATATTGCAAGAGACGTAGAGTAGGGCCTCTGTGGCTGGTGCACCCACACCTACCTGTGCGCCGCGGCTGCCGACGCATGCCATCCATGCACTCATGCTCGACACGCCGTAAGCTATTGTAATAACTTGTACTATTGCGGATGATACGCTATTGCTGTTCCAACCCGACCTCCACAGTGTGGCTACGGTAAAAGCCTTGCTGATTAGCTTCAACTCATGTCGGGGCTTAAAATCAACTTCCACAAGTGTGAAGTGATGCCCATGGGAATGGAGGCGGCTGATGGTAGGCGTATTGCGGACCTGCTCAATTGCAAACTAGGCAAACTCCCATTTACCTACCTGGGCCTTCCGTTGGATGCCAAACGCATTACGATCAATGGGTGGGCTCTGCTCTAAACCAAGGTGGGAGGACGGGTATGTCCATGGAGGGGGAAGTTCCTATCCTCTGCAGCTAGGTTGGTGCTCACCAATGCGATCCTCTCCTCGCTACCGCAATGATGGATACACCCAGGTCCCGATTCTTTTGGGAAGGGGCGGGACCAAAACGCAAGTACCACATGGTTAAACGGGCAGCGGTGTGCCGTCCCAAAGACCTGGGAGGTCTAGGGATCACAAATACTAGAATTCTAAATATTGCACTTATGTGCAAATGGATATGGAAGCTGTCGCAGGGGGCGACGGGTGTGTGGGTTGACCTGTTGCGCGCTAAATACTTCCCGAACGGGAACTTTTTCGAGGGTGTGGCGAGGGGATCTCCTTTCTGGAATGATCTTCAAGCGGTACGTCCGGCCTTCGCCCTAGGAGCCAAGTTCGCTATTGGCAACGGCCGTTCGGCTCGTTTCTGGATAGATCACTGGGTGGGATCACAACCCCTTTGGTCACAATTCTAGGATCTTTACGCTCTGGCTGTCAACCCGGAGCAAACTGTTGCCACAGCACTTGCCTCTTCCCCTCCGGCGATCCACTTCCGTAGAGAGTTAACGGGGCCAAAACAAGCACACTTAACGGAATTGCTTGAGCTCACCGACTCGGTGGCGCTGTCTTCGACCACGGACATGGTCACCTGGGCCCTCACCTCGTCCGGCAAGTTTTCGGTCAACTCACTTTATCGTAAGCTTTGCCAGGGCCCGTCCTTCCAGGTGTCGAACGGCTTGTGGAACTCGCGCCTTGCGCTTAAGATTAAGGTGTTTTTTTGGCAATTGTTCCACAATAGACTGCCCACTTCGGCTAACGTCGCCAAATGCAATGGCCCGTCAAACGGAATGTGTGCGATATGCAACGTCACGGAGGATGCGAACCACATTTTCTTCCGCTGCCCTCTGGCACGGTTTGCCTGGAGTGCCGTTCGTGCAACAGCCAACACCTCCTGGGACCCTCGTTCGGCCGTCGACCTCGCGGCCATAGTTGACTCGGTGCATGGAGGCAACAAACGTGTACTTTGGAGTTGCATCGGAACCTTGACCTGGGCTATCTGGCTCATTAGGAACAAACTAGCAATCGATGGAATCTTCCCATCTCAACCTGCTAACATAATTTACAAATGCAACCTTCTTCTGCAGCAGTGGAGTCCGTTGGCGAGGCGTAAGGATGCTGACAAAATGAAGCAAGCTCAAGATCGTCTTCGCCTGGTCTACGTCTTGGCTAGGGAGCCATCCGCCACTTCTACGCCGTGAAGTGGCTCTTTTGTCTCGCGAGCGAGCCTGCGTGCTCTATTCTTTGGCCTCTGGCTTGTATTTGACTCGTTGCGCACTTCTTTTGGCCTGTTCTGAACTCGCGTGTCTTCGCGCCGGTGGGGCCTGAGCCTCCGTGCTCGTGTTCGATGTTCTAAGACTTGTCTGTTACGCTGCCTATGTTGTGGGTTTTATTAATTTAAAACCGGACGCTTCTAGCGTCCACGTTCTAAAAAATCTTGTACTAAACTTTACCCTACCTATCAATGCAATGATACGCAAGGCTTTTGCGTATACCTGGAAAAAAACGAGAGGAAAGAACAGATACTCACGAGAGAGGAGTAGCAGGTCCAGCTCCGCAACGCAGGCTAGGCTCTGCCGACTAAAGGGCGTCGGGAGGCTAATAGGCGACGCGAGCGAGCCCAATAAGCAATTCGACTGACCAAAAATTGAGGTTAGTCGATTAGATGAAGCCCAACAGAAAAAACAACCGAACAAAAAAAAAGGCATGAACCGCTTGGATTAAGCGGTTAGCTATCTCAAAAACAATCAACAACTCAAAAGACTAGGCATGAATCTCAGAGCAGCATCTCGACTGACCCAAAGTGAACTAATTCACGTTATCCCCCTGCTGGCGGCCATTTAAGCCTCTCCACTGGAGCCAATGTGAGGGTGTGCCACCCTCCACTGACGATCCTCCATCCTGACCTTGTTGGCGCCGGCTATAAATACATGTACGCTTTGTGCTCGTCCCGGCTATCCTCTGATACGCAATAGAACAGCATGGAACTCACTCGCCTGAGCCTCGTCCTACTCTGCGCCGGATTGCCACTGCTCCTCTTCTCGCGAGCAGGTAATCAAATCAAATAGACTTGAGGTTGGTGTCTTGAGGAATACTGTAGGTAGGTGCAGTTTTGTAACAGCGGCGACGTTTCTTTCTTTACAGAGGCAGGCGAGGTGGGCGTGTGCTACGGCAGGAACGGGAACAACCTGATGGACCCAGCGTCTGTGGTGCAGCTGCTCAAGAAGAATGGCATAGCGTCGGTGAGGGTGTACGACACCGACCAGGGCGTGCTGAACGCGATGAAGAACAGCGGCATAAAGATGGTGGTGGAGGTACCCAACGAGATGCTCCCGTCCGCGGCCGGGGACCCAGATTGGGCCATCCAGTGGGCCAAGAACAACCTGTTGCCCTACTACCCTGCCACGGATATCCGTGGCGTGACGGTAGGGAACGAGGTCTTCAAGCAGGCAAACGAGCATTCGTCGCACCTCGTCCCGGCCATGAGGAATGTCCAGGCGGCGCTGGCTGGCCTGGGCCTGGCCGACGCCGTCAAGGTGACGACCCCGATTGCGCTCGATGCGCTGAAGGTATCGTCCCCGCCATCCGAAGGTGAGTTCAAGGACGACATCGCGCAGTCGGTGATGAGTCCCATGATTGACTTCTTGGCGCAGACAGGCTCGTACCTCATGGTCAACATCTACCCGTACTACGCGTATTCGTCGTCCAATGGCGCCATGGACATCAACTACATGACCTTCCGCCCCAACGGCGGCGTGGTCGACAGTCGGACCGGCCTCACCTACTACAGCCTATATGAAGCCCAGCTCGACGCTGTGTATTATGCGATGGAGAGGCTGGGCTCCTCCAGCTCCAGCTCCAGGAACCACACCAAGAAGATGAGAATGCTGAGGGGAAGGCGTGCCCCGAAGCCCAAGGTGCCCGCAGTAGGCGGGGAGTCGAGCCCGGGAGGGTGCGCCTACTGCCCACAGAGCCTGGGCTTCACGAAGGCGGACGCCCAGGCCTACACCAATAACCTCATCAAGCTTGCGCTCTCCGGCGCCGGCACCCCGCACCGCCCTCAATTCGACATCTCCGTATACATCTTCGAACTTTTCAACGAGAACGAGAAGCCGACTGTGGAGGAGCAAAACTACGGCCTGTTCTACCCGAACGGCCAGCCGGTGTATCAGGTCGACTTCGGGGCCGGCGACAGGTCCAGCAGCTGGTGCGAGGCGAACGCAGCGGTCGGGGACGCACGCCTCCAGGCGGCGCTGGACTGGGCGTGTGGCCACGGGGCGGACTGCAGCGCCATCCAGCCCGGGAAGCCATGCTACGAGCCCGACACCAAGGTGGCGCACGCCACCTACGCCTTCAACGACTACTACCAGCGCAAGGGCCGGGCCAGCGGGACGTGCGACTTCTCCGGCGCCGCTTTCATTGTCTACCGGCAACCAGCAGGTGAGCTTCCGCTTCCGCTCCTTCTCCTAGCCGATACCCGATGATCTCACTGCACTGGGCACTCGTTTGTTTGCATGCATGCGGCCGGCGATAGGCACCTGCGACCCCAAGGCAGCCAGCTGGTGCGTGGCGAACGCGGCGGTCGGGGACGCTCGGCTCCAGGCGGCGCTGGACTGGGCGTGTGGCCACGGGGCGGACTGCAGCGCCATCCAGCCCGGCGCGCGGTGCTTTGATCCTGACACAAAGGTTGCACACGCATCTTACGCATTCAACGACTACTACCAACGCAACGGACGGTCTGGCAGCTCATGCCATTTCGGCGGAGCCGGCTCCGTTGTTCATCAGGCACCAAGTGAGTTCATGACGCTCAAAACTTATACTACTAACATGACGTTTCTGTAAATGAGTTCATCTGATTTAATTAGTGTTTATTCATTTGTTTGCAGAGATCGGAAACTGCGTGCTGCGGTCAAGGGCCTGAAGACCTGAACCGACAAAGGCTAGGCTATTAGCTTGGAATAATGAACTCAACGCTCTACTACTTCGTATCAAAGTGTCTCAAAGAAAAGAAAACCACTTCGTATGAAAGAAGTATATAGCCAGTTTTCTGCTGTAAAACTAGGCGAATAAACCCATGTACTTTGCGATCCGTACTACGTCTTATATATTGGAACGCCATTATAGTATCTTTGCTGCTCATATCAGAGCAACTCTTGCCGAGTCACTAAAACTAGAGTCGCCATCCACCATATGAAGCACTCTTCAAACTGTTTTGGAGGCTGCCGGGCTTGTACACAAACACGGAAATGCCAAATGGCAGCCTCCACAACATTCATTCTATTTGTTTGTTTTTTTTCATTTGCTTCAAATTTATAGGGGCAATTTAAGCACCACTTAAGCTAACCAAAGAGTTGCTCTGATATGAGTAGCAAAGATACTATAATGGCGTTCCAATATAGAGAGAAGTGCATATTACACCCCTCAATTCTAGCCCTAGTTTAATATACACCCCTCAACTTCAATACCGTCTAGTTTACACCCCCAACTCTCAAAACCAGCCAGAATTCAACCCTCTCCACACCGTTGACCGGTTTTGACCCAGTTGACCAGTTTTGACTTATTGACCGGGGTGAATAGTAGCTAAAAATAATAATTTCGTTTTTTCAATGGGTGAACAGTACAACAAAATAGTTGGAAATAAAATTCAACAAACAGTTTCAATCTTTTACAGGGTGAATAGTAAATAAAAAATACATTTTTTTCAAAAAAATCTGGATTATTTTTGCATGGACGATTTTTCAGTGGGTAATGTCCGTGCCAATTTTCAGATTGTTTGGACATTTCAGTGGTCTCTCAACAAAATATAAATAAAATCGGCCTGAACATTAGACGAACAGTTAACTGTTTCACAGACGTCCGAACAAGCTGAAAATTGGAACGGACATCACGCACTCAAGCATCGTCCATGCAATAATAATTCAGAAATTTTGTTTTTGTTATTATTTTCTGAAAACTGTTCACCTGGAATTTTTTTTCAAAAAAGTCAAAATTATTTTTTATTTACAATTATTTTTTGAATTTACTGTTCACCCGGTGAAAAACCAAAAATATTTTTTTTGCATTTTTTATTACTTTTGAATTTACTGTTTATACAGTCAACAGGTCAAAACCGGTCAACGTGGAGGAGACGGTTGAATTCCGCCTGGTTGTGAGAGTTGGAGGGTGTAAACTAGACGGTATTGGAGTTGAGGGGTGTATATTAGACTAGGGCTAGAGTTGAGGGGTGTAATATGCACTTCTCTCTAATCAAACCAGTAAGTTATATAAGTTGCATACTATAACTAACACTCATAAAGAAAAACCAAAAACTAAAGCAAATACAAAACAAAAAAGACAACACAAAAACGTGTCTAACGAAGAATGAATTAAGGGTGTTGGTATTACCCTAAAAGAAGGAAGAAGAAAATGGTGAAGAAGAATTGGACACAATTTGCACAGAAATTGCAATGTTTCTCTATATAAAAAAAACAAGTGCATATTAGTGTAATTTTTAAAAGACAATACAACTTACACACATATAGCATAATACTTGAGGGTATGTGTAACGCCCTCAATGCGGCTATATCTCCCACGTGTCGAAGCACGACTTAGAGGCATAACCGCATTGAAAGCAATGTCGCAAGTGAGGTAATCTTCACACAACCCATGTAATACATAAGGGAAAGAGATACATAGTTGGCTTACACTCGCCACTTCACACAAATACATGAATAAGACAATACATCATACAGTTACAATCAGGGCCCGACTACGGAGCCAAAATAAAAGAAGAAACCCCAAAAGCGACAAAGGACCAAGATCGACCCCAACTGGGCTCCACTACTGATCGACTAGGACGAAACAACAAAAGGACAAGATCTCCATCGAACTCCTCCTTGAGCTCGGGTGCGTCACCTGCACGGTCTCATCGGCATCTGCAAACTGGTATTGGGGGTATCTGGTGAGTCACGAGGACTCAGCAATCTCACACCCGCGAGATCAAGACTATTTAAGCTTATAGGTAGGGGTAAAAGGTATGAGGTGGAGCTGCAGCAAGCGACTAGCATATATGGTGGCTAACATACGCAAAAGAGAGCGAGAAGAGAAGGCAAAAGCACGGTCGTGCAACTATGATCAAGAAGTGATCCTGCAACTACTTACGTCAAGCATAACTCCAACAACCGTGTTCACTTCCCGGACCCCGCCGAGAAGAGACCATCACGGTTACACACGCGGTTGGTGTATTTTAGTTAAGATCAACTTCGGGTTTTCTACAACCGGACATTAACAAATTCCCATCTGCCCATAACCGCGGGCACGGCTTTCGAAAGTTCAAAACCCTGCAGGGGTGTCCCAACTTAGCCCATGATAAGCTCTCGCGATCAATGAAGGATATTCCTTCTCCCCGGAAAGACCCGATCAGTCTCGGAATCCCGGCTACAAGACATCTCGACAGTAATAAAACAAGTCCAGCAAAACCGCCCGATGCGCCGACATCCTGATAGGAGCTGCACATATCTCGTTCTCAGGGCAACACCGGATGAACACTACGTACGGCAACCGAAGATACCCCAAGTTGCCCCGGGGTGGCACCGCAAGTGGCTCTGGTTTGGACCAACACTTAGACAAGCATTGGCCCGGGGGGCTAAGTAAAGATGACCCTCGGGTTGATCAGACCCAAGGGAAAGGGGTAGGTGGTAGGCAAATGGTAAAACCAAGGTTGGGCCTGCTGGAAAAGTCTTATTCAAAGGAACTGTCAAGGGGGTCCCATAAATCACCCGACCGCGTTAGGGACGCAAAATCCGGGAACATAACACCGATATGATGGAAACTAGGGCGGCAAGAGTGGAACAAAACACCAGGCATAAGGCCGAGCCTTCCACCCTTTACCAAGTATATAGATGCATTAAATAAATAAGATATATTGTGATATCCCAACAAGTAAACATGTTCCAAACAAGGAACAACATCTGCATGTTCCAACAAGGAACAAACTTCATCTTCACCTGCAACTAACAACGCTATAGGAGGGGCTGAGCAAAGCGGTAACATAGCCAAACAACGGTTTGCTAGGACAAGGTGGGTTAGAGGCTTGGTTTAACAATATGGGAGGCATGACAAGCAAGTGATAGGTATCGCAGCATAGGCATAGCAAAAGAGCGAGCAATCTAGCAAGCAAAGATAGAAGTGATTTCGAGGGTACGGTCATCTTGCCTGAAATCCCGCAAGGAAGAAGAACGAGTCCATGAAGAAGACAAACGGACGAAGTCGAACGAATCCTCACAAACGCGATGATAACGGAATCAACCCGAAGAAGCAACACCGGAAAGAACACACAACATAGTAAACAACCAGCACATGAATATGACATGATGCACAACCAAGTATGATGCATGTCCGGTTTAAAGAAGCATGGCATGGCAAATGCAACAAACAACACTACAAATTAAGTGGAGCACAATATACAACGAGTTACATACTGACGAAACACCACAACAATTATTTAGTTCTCTCTTGTTTATGTACCCAACAATATTAAATGTTGTTTAACATGGCAAGGGGTGAAGCACAACAAAACTACCTATCTAGACAAGTTTAAATGAGGCCGAAACAACAAACATCAATTCCGGAAACTCCTCATATGCACATTTCAAATTTGGTACTGTTCTACCTAAAGCATATTTTAAAGTTGTTAAACAGGAAAATAAAGTGCAACATGTTAAACTAGGCATTTTTCTACCCCATTTACATATATAATTTATTTAAAACCGAGTTACGGTTAAATAGTTGTGAATTAAATCATTTTAACATGGCATTTGTGCAAATTTAAACAAACAACATTTTAAACATTTCAAACATAGGTGAAAGTGGCATATTATTAAACTAGACAAAATTCTGAGCAAGTTTCATATATAAAACATTTTAACATGATGCACCGTTTGTGAGTTATTAAATGCATGAAGTTTAGGGGTTTTTCTGCAAAACAGGTAATTCACTGGATTAATAGGAAATTCGTCCAACGGGAAAAAAACTCATCATGGGCTGAAACCAGGGGCGGTTGGGCTTGGGGTGGCTCACCATGGCACTTGGGCCGGCTCGGTGAGGTGGCAGGGGAAGCAGGCCAGGCTGGCTTGAGGCCGAGCGGCCCTGATGGAGTTGGCCAGGAGCGCGGTCAACGCGGGCGGGCTCGTTCCCGAGCTGCTGCTCTCGTTACTGACGAACGAGGAACAGAAGCAGCAGTGGGTTCAGGCGATGCAGGAGATGAGCAGAGGCGCGATGCGGAGGCAGGGGACCCGCGGGCTCGGCAGGACCGGGCAGTCCGAGGGTCGGGGAGGCGGTTCCCGGCGACGAGGAACTCCGGCGGGACAGACTTGGCAGGGCGGCGGCGGGTCTGACGAACGGTGCGACGAGGAGGAAGATGGGGATCGGCGCGGATGGAGCTCGGGGGCGGCGTCAGTTCCCTGCGGCGTCCAAGGCGAAGCAGGGGAGCTCCGGGACGAGCGGGACGCGGGGAAGGACGCGGGAGGACGGATCCGGGGCTTGGGACGGCCGGACCGAAGAAGGTGCGGCGGCGCAGCAGAGCTCGACCGGCTCCGTGGTACCTGGTACAGAGAAGGGAGAGAGGTAATGAGAGAGGAGGGGAAACACGAGAAGGAGGAAGGGCAGGGAGGAGGCCGTCGACCTGCGGGGCGAGGAAATCCGATGCGGGAACGACAGGGATGGCTGCCGGCGGCTCGACGTGGAGGCGGGGAAGCTCGCATGGGCGTCCATGGCGCGGGACGCGGGGCGGCGAAGGAGCAGGAGGCTGACGAGGTCCTGTACGGGCGCGAGGTTGGAGGAGCACGGGATGGATCGAGATGGGCTACTACAGGAGGTGCTCGGGCTCGGGAGCTGGTGGCGGTGATCCGGTGGCCGGCCGGTCGAGGAAGAATGCTCGGGGACGAGCGAGCAGCGGGATGCGGGAGGAGGCAGCGAGCGCCTTCGGGATTGGGTGGAGGAGGAAACCGAGGATAAAAGGGATCTGGGAGGATCCCGATGGGGATTTTTTTTGGAGAGACCGGGTGGAGTGGCGGCGCGGTGATGGAATGGATGGGACATGATCCCTAGTTTCTAGGGTTGCCCATAATTTATATTGCAAAGAGCTTAGGGCAAAAACGGACCCTCCGATCCAAATCGAACGGTTGGGATTAAACAGGTTAAGGAGTCCAATTAACAAAACGGAGATGTTTTGTAGACGTTAGGGGATGATCCGAACACAACGGTAGCGACAGTCCGGTCCGGGTCCGGGACAACTTTCGGGCGCGCGCAAGAGGGGGCCATGAGCTGACGAGGGAGATTAGGTGGTTTGACAAGAGGGAACCGAAAACACGGTTGGTCTCGGAACGGACAAGGGAGAGAACTCGGAGAACCCGGACGGATGCAAGTTTCGAAAACATGATGATGCAATGCGGATGATGACATGGCAAGATGCGACACGCAAGCAAATGACAAAGCAACAACAGCGAATAACTGACGGACAACTGGCGCATCGGATCCGGGGTGTTACAGTATGTGTCCATATTATACCTAGTGTTTACATCAAAGATTAATCGTCTCTCGACAAAACAAAAATGAAATGCATCTCACAAGATTAAATAGTCTCACATGATCATACAATAGGAAAAATAAACAAATACAACTATTTAACAGACACCTAAATTTTTGGGGCATTAAGTCAAATCGCTCTCCACCACCCGACCAAGATTAGAAGGCCTAGCCTCTTTCTACTTTCTCTAGCCTTCTTATATCCCCCCTATACCAATATTAAAATAAGAAGAAATAAAAACAAAAAAAATGAAAATTAAGAAAAGAAATAAAAAATGCACACAATTACACATAAATTGCTCTTTTTACAATATGGAAGGCATTTGTATTATCCTTAAAAGGGTAGGAAAATGAAATAAACAAAAAAATTGAAATAATGAAGTTTTTTAAAGAGAATGAATTGGTGGCATTGGTATTTCCCTTTAAGAATGAATTAGTGGCATTGGTATTAACCTTAAAATGAAAGAAAATGAAATAAAAACAAAATCAAAATCAAAATCAAAATAACAAAATTTTCTAACA
The DNA here is from genome assembly GCA_032464435.1 of Aegilops umbellulata. Lineage (NCBI taxonomy): Eukaryota > Viridiplantae > Streptophyta > Magnoliopsida > Poales > Poaceae > Aegilops > Aegilops umbellulata. Next base: position 98,475,919 of record CP136055.1, read on the forward strand.
AAGAATGAATTAATGGTATTGGTATTACCCTTTAAGAAGAAACAAAATGAGAAAAAAAACTTGCACACGCACTGAAATTACAACTTTTGTAATATACGAAGAATAAACAGATAATAGTGCATTTTTTTTGCACTCTAGTATAATTTACACAGACATTATAATATTTACATGTATACTTATGCACAAAAAATAGAAAATGATGATTCATAAGGAAGAATGAATTAGTGGCATTGGCATTACCCTTTAAGAATAAAGCAAAATGAAAAAAATCTAAAAACGAATTTTTTTGCAAACAATTAAAATATAAATTGATTTTCTTTAATATGCAAGAAAAAACATATAATAGTGGAATTTTTGCAACAGAAAATGTTTTCTAAAAAGGAATGAATTAGTGACATTGGTATTACCGTTACGAATGAAGAAATGAAATCAAAAAATAAAATTTCTAAGGAAGAACGAATAAGTGGCATTTGTATCACACTTTAAGAAGTAAGTAAAAAAAATTAAAAACTTGCACATAAATTTGCAGTGAAATGGTAGTTTTATAATATGAAAAGAATAAGCATATAGTAGTGCCGATTTTGCACTCTATTATAATTTATACACTTATTGGATTGTATTCGCGTGTATACATCTACACTCCCCCAACAATCCAAAAATATCCATAAAGAAAAATAAAAACAACTAAAAGGAAAAATGCAAAAACGTATAAAAACACTAGGAAAAAAAAGGCTATGTGTAACGGCTTCAAGCCCAATAAGAAAATTGACTGATACCAAATAGGGGGAAGTCAAAAATTCAGCCGAAGAAGCATAAGAACAACATAAGAAAAAAATGCGGATCTTAATAAAAGAATCAACAGTTTGAAAATGAATTACTCAAATTTAAAAATCAGGCAATACCTTACATATAGTTAAAGTGATTAGGAACCATATTAGTGACCAAAAATTGTCGCATCTCATATATTTTTCAAGATGAAATATTGGTAAGAGACATATTCAGAATATCCAATATGGTTTTTCTAAATTAATCAAATGTATGGGAGAGGCGTGTTTAGAATTTTCGCATATTAGTGACCAAAAATTGTCGCATCTCATATATTTTTCAAGATGAGATATTGGTAAGAGACATATTCAGAATATCCAATATGTTTTTTCTAAATTAATCAAATGTATGGGAGAGGCATGTTTAGTTGGTTGTACACCAAACCAGAGATGGAACTTTAAAATAAGGAACATAAGGCCCTATCTGGATGGGCAAAACATACAAGTGGTATCTGCAAAAAAGAAAAGCAACGTCTCTCTACCATTATTGATGAGCTCGACAAAATCACAGAAATTCGCATCTTATCTCAACACAAGGTTGATTTGAAATATCAATCCAGTGAGAAGATTGCACAACTTTTGGGAGAAGAGGAAATCAAATGGTACCAAAGATCCAAATCCGCCTTCATTTTGGAGGGAGACAACAATACGATAATTTCAAAAAAATCACCAATAGATGACATAAAAAGAAGTGTATTTTTAGTCTTCAACAAAATGGGGGCCCGATTGAAGGATTGGTGGAGCTGAAATCTATTATGCGATGTACTACAAATCTTTGTTCGGGGTACCAGATAAAGGGAATTTCACCCTAGACTTGACCAGAACAAATGATAGCCCATGAGTCCTAGTAGAAGAGAATGATATCCTCATGATGTCTTTCTCTGAAGAGGTGGTGAGAACAATTGTGTTCCAAATGGAACATAACAAAGATCCAAGCCCTGATGGCTCCCCTCCCCCCACCCCACCCCCAATCCCACCAGAACTTCTGGGGTGTCATCAAGTCTGACATTTTGGAGTTGTTCAACGCTCTTCATGCTGGGCAACTTGACCTATCAAGCCTCAAATTTGGCGATATTGTTTTGTTGCCAAAGAATAAGGAGACTGAACAGATCTAGAAATATAGGCTTATATGCCTCCTTAATGTCAGATTCAAGATATTCAATAAGGTGGCTACCAATAGGCTCAATTCGATCGCTGGCCATATTGTTAGACCATCTCGAACGACTTTCATGCAAGGAAGAAATATACTCGATGGAGTAATAATCCTACATGAGACTGTTCACGAGATGCACCGAAAGAACATGACTGGAGTAGTATTCAAGATTGACCTTGAAAAGGCTTATGATAAAGTCAAATGATCGTTCCTTCAACAAGCCCTTAGAATGAAAGGTTTCTCTACGAAATAGCGATAGTTGATCCAAAATTTTGTTGCCGGAGGTAGTATGGCCTTCAAAGTCAATGATGACGGGCCATCGCTTCCAGAATAAAGAAACTTCTACAACATGGTGACCCCATGTCTCCAATATTGTTCAACGTTGTGGACGACATGCTGGCTATTTTGATTGATCTCGCTAAGCAGGATGCACTAAGCAGGATGGACAGATTGCTGGAGTAGTGCCACACCTTGTGGATGGGAGCCTCTTGATTTGCAATATGTCAATGATACAATTCATTTTATGGAACATGACCTGGACAAGGCTCAAAACCTGAAGTTCTTGCTTTCAGCTTTTGAGCAAATGTAGGGCCTTAAAACTAACTTCCAAAGTGAATTATTCTGCCTTGGAGAAGCTGATGAGGCGGTTGCCAAATATCTTGATTTATTTGGTGTGCACAAGGATAATTCCGGATTAAACATTAGGAAATCTGGGACCATTATCGGCGCCACACTAATGCAGAGTGCAAATAATTCGAGGAGCACTTAGAGAAATAGTTGAGTAGTTGGAAAGCCAAGTTAATCTGAGCTAGAGGACGATTGGTCTTGATCAATTATGTCCTCACAAACATGGTTCTCTCGTTATCCTTCTTCCAACTCCCAAAAATGGTCCTCCAATGACTAGATTACTTCATATCCAAATTCTTTTGGCAGGGCGATAGTGATAATAAAAAGTACCGGCTAGGAAAATAGAGTGTGGTTTGCACACCAAAAGACCAAGGTGACCGAGGCATTCATGACCTTCAAGTGAAGAAAGATGTCTTACTTAGTAAATAGTTATTCAAACTATTTAATGAGGATGAAGTTTTGCAAACCATGCTGCGACAAAAGTACCTACACCAAAAGGTCGTGTCTTAGGCATTTTGGAAACATGGAGATTCACACTTCTAGACAGGTCTAATGGCAGCAAATAAACATCTCTTCCGCTTTGGATTGTTCACGATAAGGGATGGCTCAGAGATTCGTTCTGGTAGCATACTAGGCTAGGTAAAGCAAGTCTCAGAGGGACGCGGAGTTTCTGCACCCGAGCTCAAATGAGCTTGGGTGAACAGTAAAATCAAAACTAAATAAGAAAAATTCAAAAAAATCCAATTTTTTTGGGAGAAACATTGATAAAAGTTCTAAGTGCTTGCAAAAAATTCGTCATGAAATCACATTCCTAGAAGACGTGGCAAAAAAAACAAAATCAGTACTCTGAAAAAGCTACTTTCAAAAGCATTTTGGAGCACTAAATTTGTTTTTTTGCCACGCCTTACAGGAATGTGATTTCATGATGAATTTTTGCAAGCACTTAGAACTTTTGTCGAAGTTTCTTTCAAAAAAAATTGGAATTTTTTGAATTTTTTTATTTTTTTTTCGATTTTACTGTTCACCGAGCTCAAATGAGCTCGGGAGCAGAAAGGCACTTTCGGTCTCAGAGAATATATCCAGCTTTGTACCAAATTGTTCGCGACAAAAACGATACTCTTGCGCAGGTGCTCAGCTCGTCCCCTCTGAATATTTCCTTCATACGGGATCCGGTTAGCCCTCGCCATTTGTCATGGCAAAATCTTATGTTGGAATCTCACCACATCTGGGTCATTTACGATTACATGCACTTTGAGATTTCGGTGGATAATAATAATAATAATAATAATAATAATAATAATAATAATAATAATAATAATAATAATAATAATAATTGAAGAGCGAAGATTGTACTAAAATTGAAAATTTTCATGGTGTATCTTCGGAGGGGAGTTGTGCTAACCAAATACAACCTTGCTTACCGCAATTTGCAAGGAAGTAAGAAATGTAGTTTTTGTATTAACCAGGAGACAATCAAGCACCTCTTTTTTTAGTACGCACATCCTATATGGCCAGTCATCCTATATGGCCAGTCATCCAAATAGCGTCCGATTCATATCCTCCAATAAGTGTCGCCAACATTTATGGTCACTGACTAGATGGAATTCCAAATATGTCTAAAACGCCTTCTGTCAGCCTCTCGCTGGCTCTGGAGGATTAGCAACGGAGATGCTGGCCCGTGGTTGCGCATTATTCAGCAGAAATACCTCCGAGGCCAGCCTCTCGCCTTCTGTCGGCGATCTGGGGGCTCCTAGTTCTGGAAATCCATCATTCAGCTCCTCCCTATCCTCCGGATCGGGACCTCGGTCGAGATTGGTTCCGGCACCGCCACGCTGTTCTGGTTCGATCGCTGGACTGGTGACACACCCCTTGCGGCCCGCTTTCCGGACCTGTTCTCCATCGCGGTTGCCCCTCAGGTCTCCGTGGCGACCGCCCTTATTGACTTAGGGCGTCTTGCGTTCCGGAGGCCTTTTGGTCCTGCTGAGAATGCGGACTGGCAGGAGTTGCTTGACTGTATTGCTCTCCATGAGCCAGATCTCACGACTGACGATGACCGCGCCAGGTGGCGCCTCGAGCCGTCCGGTCAATTCTCCACCAAATCTCTCTATCTGGCCATCGCCCCCTCGCTCGGCCATGAGGCTCTTTCCTCCATTTGGGAGATTCACCTCCCATTGAAAATAAGGATCTTCCTGTGGCAGTGGATTCGCGGCCGTCTCCCTTCCGGCGTTGAGGTTCTGAAGCGCAATGGCCCTGGTGATGGGCGTTGCCCGCTCTGTGGGCCTGAAGAAGATTCGAACCATATCTTCTTCACCTGCGTGTCTGCGCAGTTTCTATGGAGTTGTTTCCGCGAGTTTGTGGGTGGAAGCTGGGTTCATACCAACTTCCCCGCTCTCTTTGCCGAACTCCAGGTGATCCCCCCAGCGTTACGCCACATTAGGTGGCTGACCATTGGGGTCCTTGCCTGGACGCTGTGGACTGTTAGGAATAAACTTGTGATTCAGCGTATCCCTCCTCATCATGCTACTGACGCTTTGTTCAAATGGTCTGGTTACTTGCAGCTTTGGCATCTGCTTAGCCGCCCCAGGGAGAGAGACGCTATCACCTCCATCATCACTCAACTTCGCGCGATGGCTCTCCGGATGGCTCCGCCGCTCCCACCACCACCGCCTGAGCCAGATTAGCTCTTCTTCATCATCGTCGCCGCCGCCGCTTGTTGTCTGTGCGTCCCTTGTTGATTTGATGGGCTTGTTGTGCTGTGCCCACAGCTGAACCTGTGTTGTGTGTTGTGTTTCGTGCGTTTGTGCTGGACCTTCGCGCGGCGGCGTTGGGTGTGTTTGTGTTTCAGATGATACCTTGTGGACTTTGTGCTCGGTGGTTGCTTTATTTATAAAGCGGGGCGAAAGCCTTTTTCGATATATGTCTAAAACGCTAATAAGATGGGAGAGTATACCTTATTATGGTTGATTTGGCTATGAAGAAATGATTTTGCTTTTAATAACAAAAACGTTTCTCCATTGAAGGTTATTTTCTGATGTGCGCACTGACTTCATATGCGGTTTATTCTATACCTTACGAAGTACGGACCGCTATTCACGACAGTGTGTATGCAGTTGGAGAGGGTGGCCATGCAAGTTTTTACCCAATATGGTTGGAGGCATAATCTCCGAATCGGTCTACCATCTCATGCATCTTTGGCATAGACATAATGTTAATCTTTTATGGCTTTATTGTTGCAGTTATGTTGGTTTTATTTTACTATTTTACTGATGTTGTGTTGACACGGGAGGATTTCGCTTGTCGCCTCCTCAGTAATCCTTTGCTAGCTCTGCCACTGGTGTCGATGTGTGCATCTTATTATGCTTTGTATCCACTTGATGCTATATTTTGAGTTAATAAAAATGTTTTTTATTGAACTGCACTATTGTTGGACCAAATGGTGGATAGAGAAGTGATCCAGGCAATTTTACCTTATAAAATAAGGTATATTTTTTATATTCAATCAAAATAAAATCAAATATAACCAGATAATGGGGTAACTGAACCCGTAGTCATCGAAGCAACCCTAAACAAAAGGGATTCGAGAACCAAGGCCAGATCTCTGAAAATCCTCGCTGAAACCACAGCCAACTCACCTCTTTAGCCTCAACATCACACCGGTTCATTACTTACCTAGGATACGGCTCAGTTATTGTAACTACATTCACAGAGACATCCTTTCCCAGGATGAAATCAGATCGGTCATATGCCGGAGAAGCTAAAGCCGCTTCTCTCCCAAAGAAGAATGCGGGTTGCGCGGGTGCTTGAATCTCCGTGTTGTCCCTGGTTAACATGAAAATGACGGATGATATGTAAGGCCTGTCGTCAGGGTCCGACTGGACACACATCAACCCGATGTGAATACATCGTAATGCCTGGCTTCGAGCGTGTTCATCCAGCGATCGGTCTATCATCTGCGATATCGTCCCTTTGGTCCAGCAGTTCCACACCTGTTAGATATAGTTAGTATCGACATGGCATGTAATTTACATCAATGAGTCTTTTCTTTTCAGTGAACCGATGAGACAAAAGTTAAGTAAAATAAGCACTTACATCACTAATAAGATTCACTTCATCGCGATCATCAGAACTGCTGTTCCGTCTCCTAGTAACAATTTCGAGGACCAAGACACCGAAGCTGAAAATATCGATCTTGGGCGACACGTGTCCGTGTATCGCATACTCGGGTGCCATGTAACCTCTGCAAAGGATGAGCAGTTAGGCTTTGTAAGCACACGCTTGATATCTGCCGTTTCGTGAATGTTGGAAACTTTGAATACAGGAGGTGTGAACTTACAGTGTTCCAACAGCTCTAGCTGTCTTAGTATGAGTATGACCTTCTCCTAGCAGCCTTGCAAGTCCAAAGTCTGCGATTTTTGGATCCATGCCGTCGTCAACGAGAATGTTGTTAGGTTTCAGGTCCCGGTGGATGATCCTCATGCTTGAATCCTCGTGAAGGTACAAAATTCCCTTGGCAATCCCAAGAATGATGTTGTGCTGTTGCTCCCAGCTCAGTGTGTTTTCCTCACTGGTTTCTATTGCCCACAAATGCTAAATCCATATTAGGTGGTGGAAGGTAAATAAAGAACAATCATACTATAAGATATAACTCAACTATGTACTGAAATTGTTTTAGTAACAGTTTAAATATGTATAAATAATCTAGGCTCTGGTAATTATTATACCGGGATGATACAGTACATATACTAGTTGTTTATAAAACAGTGGAAGTTCAGTGTATAGCTATCTGTTATTCATTTCAATCTTATTCGTGTTCTGTTTTTCTGCAGAGTCTATGAACTGTCAAATTTTGTTTTCATCCATAACACATAAAGTTTATAACTGGAGGGCAAGAGAGGTGAGTGAAGAGGGAAAATACCGAATAGAAAGTTGTCGAGGGTCCCATTCTTGATATATTCATAAACGAGCAGCGTATCATCCCGATGCGAGCAAAACCCCTGTAATCTAACAAGGTTCTTGTGCTGCAGCTCTGCCAATAGCTGCACCTCATTGTGCAGTTGATGCAAACCACTCCCGGTTCCTCCCAAGAGCTTCTTCACTGCTATTTCCTGCCCATCTGCTAGTATCCCCTGCAACAGAGTCTTCCTCAGAGAAGGTGTTATACTGATATCACCCACCCGATTATGTGTTGCTTATTTATTCACCTTGTACACAATGCCAAAACCCCCTTCTCCCAGCTTATTCTTTTCCGAGAAGTTTTCAGTTGCCTCTTGCAGTGCTGCTAACTCAAAGATCATGCATTGTGCTCCCACAATTTTCTTGAATGCTGGTGTCGCAAGACAAGAATGTCATCAAGGAACTGTAAATCCCAGCCCTTAAATAGTTATAACACGCTAGATGCTACTCTACTCACGGTGGTAGTCTTCTGAATGCTTAGTAGTCCTTCTCTTGAATCGAACGAAAGCGAAAACCGAAAGAACGAATAGCAAGACAACCGAACAACCAATGCCCGCAGAGATTCCTGCTGCACTCTTTTTCTTCCCTGCAACACCATTCACCAAACGAGAACCTTAATAAACTTGTAACATTATGAAGTAGTATGAGCTAAGCAAAAAATGGAGTGATAGCAACAGTTCTGCAGATAAAAATAAGAATTGAAAGAGTGTGGTAGGTGCTACCTGTTCCTCCAGGCTCTGGAGTTACAGATGGCGGCACGACTGCCGGCGGTGGTGGCGCCGGGAGCTGCAGCGTCGACCGACCCTCGTAGAACGGCCGCACGCTGTACCTCAGGTTGCACCAGGCCACAAAAGCCATGATCCATCGGGGCTTGGTGCTGAGCATGGGCGTTGTTTGCACGAGGAGGGTCCCTAGGCAGCTCTGGCACTGCGACGGCGTCATCTCTGGGAGGCACTGTGCGAGCCCGTAAATCCTGGGCTCGAAGTCCACCTCGCCCGTGGCGAAGTACTTCTTGGCGGTCGTCGAGTTGCCCGCCGCGGCCAAAGCGTGGTCGACCACGGCGGTGAGGATGGACGTGGCGGCGGCGCTGAACCATGCTCCCTGTGCCGACTTGACATTCCGAGACGCCGGGGTAATTTGAAAACTTGAACCAGTTTACAGAGCCGTAGAAATCACATTAGTTTACACAGAAGAGAGAGTTATTCAAGAGGAGCGTCAGACAAGTGATGATGAAATAGGCCGGCCGTACGTAAGCTCTCCGGGCTGCCACTGGTCGGCCCTGAGGAAGTCGAGGAACTGCACGGTGGAGAACCGAAGGACGCAGGCGTCCTCGTACATGGTGGCGCCCGTGTTGTTGGGGCAGTTGTCCTGCGCGCCGGCGGCACGGAATGCGGCGGCCACGCAGGCGGCACAGGTGGAGGCGTTGACGTCGCCGCGGCAGAGCGCCATGGCGTAGGCCCGGTTGGGCGGCGTGCCAGCCTCGGCGGTGGCGAAGCCGGACGGCATGGAGGAGGCGTTGCCGGGGAGCGCCGCGGCGACGAGGGCGAGGCTCGCCTGGAAAGTGCTGTTGGGCGCGTAGGTGCTGCCATCGCACAACAAGTCCTCGAACGGCATGGCCGGCGGTAGCAGGAGCAGGACGACGGCGATGACGGCCAGAAGCATCTTGGATGGGCAGCGCGGAGGAATCGTGGTTTCCTCGGCATGGCACGACACAGTCCGCGATCGACGACAAAGATGGCCGATAGAGTTGCTCCTGAGCCTGACCCGCGAGACCACGACGCGCCACTGCCACTCACTACCACTATCCATCCACATCCACGGGTGCATGCAATGCACGCGCAAGTGGATGGAGTACCTCCTTTTCGAGTCAAAGTTGATCGGCCGCCTACTGAACCGCAACTTCTGTTGCGATAGCGATCTTGCTCATGACACACAAAGGAGGTTGTGAGATTCGTGTCTCTTGCCACAATATGGAGGTCCACCCTGCGTGGAAAAGGGCACAATCAACTTGCATTACCCTGCCGGACATGTCATCTCCGCTGCCTACGCCATTAGTCGTCTCTGGAACGGAATTTTTTTTCCACTCGGGTGTCAACAGTCGCCTATCTTTTCTCCATCTTATATTGATGATTTTTATTTTTAATTTTTGCAGATCTTATATTGATGATTTTGTCACTGCCTTTTTAAGACTTCTTCACCCTGTGCGTGCGGCACTCGAATACGGCTGTGGATTTTCCACTGACAAAGTTCACATGGAAGATGAATTCCTCCAAAATGTCTTCATCTAATGCGAATTCCATGCCTACTTTGACCCAAAAGGTGCCTTTCGACATGATTCGCAGCAAGCCAAGTAGGATTTAAGTCTGTGAACGAAGCCGTTGAAATGGGTAAATGGTATTGGAGCGTCTCTGACCACCATCCAAGTCTACGCACGTGGACTATGTGCACACGACATATTGACACTGGTGCACACCTATAGCACACCCTACCGTCGAACTGTATGTACGTGCCAGAAAATAAAATGTGCAATGTGATTACACGCGGTTCATCGGTTGACGCGTGTGCAACTGTATTAAAAAACTTGGATGGACTCTCCTCTCTGCTTAATTAATATATGTGGCAAACCTTTTGCCTCGGTTAAAGAAAAGAGATATTAGAAAATGTGTGTTCAAGCTATACAATCGTGTGCGTTATCACGTCTTATAGCACATAGTTCAGCTATTGCACATTTAACGAGGGAAACTAGGGTTTATTATTTTGCGTCAGCTGAACTGCTATACAATTTTTCTTACACGGCATAAAAGATTACTCACGCAAAATAATAGACCCTAGTTTCTTTGCTCCGGCAGTGACCCAAATATTTCCCTCGTTAGCAATAGTAGTGAGCAAAATTGGCGGTGGAGCGCTCTTATGCCGGAAGACCCGGGCATTTCTTTCGTTCCAGATGGTCCACGTCACGAGCATGGTCAGCGAGGCCATCGCCATTCTGTTGGGACTCCTGTGCTAGTTATATTTGCCCACCAATTCTTAACGGAAACATCCAGATGCCACAAGGAGGTGTCCATTTGTTCTAGTCGGAATTTCTCAATGACCATCTTCCAAAGCCGAATGTTGTAGCGGCACTTGAAGAAAAGATGCGGCACACTCTCTTGCTCCTTTTTGCAAAGAGGGCAAAGACCACAATTTGACCATCCCCGCTTGGCAAGCCCGTCGAAAACTTGTGCTTGAGGGGCGCTCTTATGACAATTCATATGATTGTGTGGTGAGAATTCTGTCTTTTACTGGGTCTCCTGGCATGGCTTGAAGTCAGTCTACTAGTGATGCGGCTGCCTAGAGGTCGCAGTCTAGGGTCAATGGCGATGGCACTCATGTAGCTTCTTCATTGAACCCTACACACCTTGCAGTCAACCGCGGTTGGCAAGGTCGTCGATGATGTGTTGAGGACGCCACGAAGCGCAACGTGGTCGTTCGTTTGTGTCTCGCGCCATTGTGCCTCCCTTGTCGTGGCCTCTAGCTAGTGATCGTTGCTGGAGGGCTAGTTATGCCTTTAGTTGGGACATGTTATGGCCTCTAGTGTCCTGGATGTCAGATCGTTTCCAGCGATTGGCGTCTGAGATAATTCAGGGTGTATCCTGTTATTGGCGGCAACATGGACGTGACGGCTACCATGCTCTTCAAGGCCCCGTCGTTGTGGGAAAACCGGCCGGCGAGCTCCCTGGGAGGCCCGTTCCGACCCGCTGCTGGGGTGTTGCAAGGGGTTCGGTCGGTGGCTGCATCGTAAAGGCCATTGGGCCTGATGCGGGCGTGCGTGAGCCGTGAGGTAGAGGGCCCTACTGTTGTTGCCATCGGTAGTACGCTTGTGGTTGGCTCTATCATCATGACATAATGGAAAAAGATTGGGTCCGGAGCTTCTGACTGGAATGTCTCTTGATGGGGGGTCGTGTCGGCCTCGGATTCGGTGGAGGATTCAGATTCGCCCCGGAGATCGGAGTAGGTGACCTCATTGATGGGTTGGAGGCCGGCATTATCGTCCTTGTTCGTGAGGCACATCGGTTCTTTGTCGCTGCTCTCGCCGTCCAAGACCGAGACGACGTAGACGAGATTGGTTCTGTCGCTCGTGGTGACGTTGGTTGAGGGAGTCCTGGATTAGGGGGTATCCGGACAGCCGGACTATATCCTTTGGCCGGACTGTTACAAGATTGAATACTTCGTCTCGTGTCCGGATGGGACTCTCCTTGGCGTGGAAGGCAAGCTTGGCAATACGGATATGTAGATCTCCTCCCATTGTAACCGACTCTGTGTAACCCTAGCCCCCTCCGGTGTCTATATAGACCGGAGGGTTTAGTCCGTAGGACAACAACAATCATACCATAGGCTAGCTTCTAGGGTTTAGCCTCTACGATCTCGTGGTAGATCAACTCTTGTACTACTCATATCATCAAGTTCAATCAAGCAGGAAGTAGGGTATTAACTCCATTGTGAGGGCCCGAACCTGGGTAAACATTGTGTCCCCTGCCTCCTGTTACCATCCGCCTTAGACGCACAGTTCGGGACCCCCTACCCGAGATCCGCCGGTTTTGACACCGACATTGGTGCTTTCATTGAGAGTTCCACTATGTCGCCGCCATAAGGAAGGATGCCTCGTCTCGTTGTCAGGGACATTGTTACCTCTGGGGGAGCCCTGGCTGTCGGCCAAACTCTCCGACTGGGCGGTTTCGTCATGACCGCCCGTTCGGCTGCTGCCCGACGATGACTTCTCGGGTCATCGAAAACAGCCTCCACGTCGGCTCGGAACTTGCCGAGCAGATGGATCTGATGGAGCTCTCTTCCCTAAACGAGCTCTTGGGTCGCATCGCCGCTTTGGGAGTCGCTACAGACTATGATCGGATCGGTCTTAAACCCGACCAAAGGAAGGTTAACTCTCCGTCGGTCACCCATTAGATAGCGGTGGTGGAGGAACAATGCGGCAATTCTTCCTCTACCTTGAGGACAAACTATGTACGGATTCCAGAGCTCTCCGAGCCGGATACCCGTTTACGGAAGGACATCGCCTAAGCCTTGAACCTAGAATCAGGCAGTGGGCCAGACCTATCGGGCAACATCCCGGAGCCCGAACTTCCCAGATCGGAAACTCCCCTGCCCCTGGGTCTCAGATCGGGTCAGGGTTTGGACTCAAGTCTACCCACCCACCCAGATATAAGCGATCTTTCCCACATTAGGCAAGAGCCCTAGGAAACAGTACATCGCTATTGGGCCAGTTTCCTCCTTGTAATGAACAAGGTCAAGGACTGTCGCGAGGAAGACGCAATCTCATTCTTTTGCAATAATTGCACGGACAAGGGAATCCTTAACGCCATAAGTCGCCGTGACGTAGCACACTTCGCTGACTTGGCGGCCATAGTACGAAAGTACTATGCGATGGAAAGTGCCTGGAAAACCGAAACAAAATTTTGGGATAATCCGTCTCTGACTAAACACCCAGTCCGAATTAAAAGGGTGCATCCTCATAAGTCGCCCGATTCAATTACCAAAAAGCAAAAGCCCACGACAGGGCGTGGATCCGTATTGGAGGGATGGCTTAATGGACCCCGCAAAATTCACAGCACAGCGGATACCATACCAACACACAACCTTAGAGCATGTTGGGTACTCCGGCAGGTGGCCAAGAGCGGTGAGGATCTCCTCATTCAAAATACCGCAGAGCACCATCCCGTGGATTACAATACGGTATTAACAGTCTTCGAGACATTCGCCTCAAACAATAGGCGCAAGCGAACACTCCGCAGCCTTGCCGAAATCTGCCAGGTGGCAACAATAAACCCATGGAGTGACACGACCATCATCTTCAATGCTTGTGACGAACCTAAATTCCGAACAACCCGAGCACCAGCCGCATTGGTCCTTAGTCCAATTCTAGATGGTTTTCGGCTCACTAAAGTGCTCATGGACGGCGGCAGCGGATTAAACCTCATTTATGAGGAAACTCTTCAAAAAATGGAATTAGACAAGAGCCGCATTGAGCAAAGTAGCACAACCTTCAGAGGAATCATCCCCAGTCGGGAAGCGCGTTGCGCTGGGAAAATCACACTAGATGTGGTATTCGGCACGCCGGAGAATTATAGGTCCGAAGAAATCACATTCCAAGTGGCCCCATTCAGTAGCGGATACCACGCCCTTTTAGGGTGGGAGGCATTCACGATCTTCCAAGCCATACCCCATTACGGGTACATGAAGCTCAAAATGCCCGGGCCCAATGGAATCATCACCCTGGCTAGTGATCAGGACACAACGCTCCACGCCGAAAACAAAACAACCGCACTGGCCCTCGAGGCATTATCCGAAGCCCTCGTGGCAGAGGAGTTAACTGCGCTACGCTCCACCGTGGACAGGGACAACGTGATACTCGACAAGAGATCCAAGTCCACCTCTTTAAAACCAGCGGACGAGATAGTCAAATTCCAAGTCCACCCAACGGACCCCACAAAAACAGCCTCCATCGGGGCACAGTTAAACCCCGCCGTGGACGCCGCACTACGAGAGTTCCTGCGCGAGAATTGGGACATATTCGCCTGGCATCCTTCAGATATGCCAGGAATCCCACGCAGGTTGGCCGAGCATAGCCTTAACATTTTAAAAGGATTCAAACCGGTCAAACAGACTCTTCGGCGTTTCTCTGAACCTAAGAGACAAGCTATGGGAGAGGAACTAGCCAAGTTATTGGAGGCCGGATTCATCAGAGAAATAAAACACCCGGACTGGCTAGCAAACCTGGTGATGGTACCAAAGAAGGACAAATCCTGGCGCCTGTGCGTCGATTTCAAGGACCTCAACAAGGCTTGCCCAAAGGATCCCTTCCCCCTCCCCCGCATCGATCAAATTATCGACGCTACCGCAGGACACGACTCATTGTGCTTCCTCGACGCATACTCCGGCTACCACCAAATAAAAATGGCGGAGTCCGACCAAGCTGCAACGACATTCATCACGCCATACGGCCCCTTCTGTTTCAATACAATGCCTTTTGGGCTCAAAAACGCCGGTGCAACGTACCAGCGCATGATTCAAACATGTCTGGAAAAGCAGATCGGCAAAACAGTGAAGGCATATGTTGACGATGTGGTCGTCAAAACCAGACACATCGACTCCTTAATAAACGACTTGAGGCTCACGTTCGACAATCTCCGAACATACGACATTAAGCTCAACCCGGAAAATGTGTTTTCGGCGTACCCGCTGGAAAGCTCCTGGGTTTTATCGTCTCTAGTAGAGGAATTGAAGCAAATCCGCCTAAAATTCGAGCCCTGTCACAGTTGGCCATCCCAACTGACCTCAAGCAAATTCAGAAATTAACTGGATGCGTGGCGGCCCTAAGCCGCTTTATCTCCCGCTTAGGAGAAAAGGCATTACCGCTTTATCGCCTCCTTCGGCGCACCAAACACTTCGAGTGGACGGACGCTGCCACGGCCGGACTAGAAGACATAAAGGCCATTCTAGCCACCAACCCAATCGTGGCCGCGCCAAGCATCGGCGAACCAACGCTGCTATATATAGCGGCAACTCATCAAGTTGTAAGCGCAGTACTCGTCGTCGAACGAGAAACAGATGGAAACAAATTTCCCCTTCAAAAGTCGGTTTACTATGTATCCACTGTCCTCACTCCATGCAAATCACGGTACCCGCATTATCAAAAGATAGCATATGCGGTATTCATGGAATCCCGGAAACTACGACACTACTTTCAAGAATGTTCAATTACAGTGGCCTCAGAAGTACCACTAAATGATATAATAAACAACCGCGATGCCACGGGCCGGATTGCCAAATGGGTTATTGAGCTCCTCACGTTCGACATAACATATAAACCCCGGCGAGCCATCAAGTCACAAGTATTGGCCGATTTTGTCGCCGAATGGACAGAAGCCGAACTCCCTAAAGAGTACGGCACATAATCCAATTGGATTATGCACTTCGACGGCTCTAAAATGATGGCTGGTCTGGGGGCTGGCGTCGTTCTGACGTCCCCTACCAGAGATACAGTCCAATATGTACTCCAAATACTATACACAGACTCCAACAATGCAGCCGAATATGAGGCCTTGTTACACGGTCTCCGGATGGCAGTCTCCATGGGCATCCGACGCCTGGAGGTGCGCGAGGACTCGAACCTCGCTATATCACAAATAAATGGATACTTTGATGCCAAATACCCGAAAATGGCGGCTTATCGCAACGCCGTCCTCAAGATGTCAGCCCGGTTCGAGGGGCTCGTCATTGCCCCATGGACCGAACCATTCCTTGCCTACCTAACTAGGCAGGAACTTCCCAAGGACCAAAATAAGGCACGCTGCATTGTGCGGCGATCTAAAGCCTACAAGGTCCACGAGGGAGAGCTTTATAAAAAAAAAGCACCACCGGAGTCCTTCAAAGGTGCATCTCCTAAGAGGAAGGGCGGAAGCTTCTAGCAGAAATCCACGCCGGGCTCGGCGGCCACCACGCCGCAGCCCGGGCCCTCGTAAGTAAGGCCTTCCGTACAGGATTCTATTGGCCGACGGCCCGGGCGGATGCACAGGACTTGGTCCAACGCTGCGTCGGTTGCCTGCTTTTTGCAAACCAAAGCCATATGCCGCCCGTCGCCCTACAAACAATCCCCATTACCTGGCCTTTTGCGGTCTGGGGGCTTGACATGGTTGGACCCCTTAAAGGGGGAACCCATAAGAAAAAATACTTACTGGTCATAGTGGATAAATTCACCAAATGGATAGAAGCCAAACCTGTTAAAACGGCCGAATCCGGACCGGTGATAGACTTCATATCCGGGGTTGTACACCGTTATGGCATCCCCCACAGCATCATCACTGACAACGGCACGAACTTCACTGCCGACGAGGTAAAACTATGGTGCAGCAACATGGGCATCAAGCTCGATTATGCTTCTGTCTATCACCCACAGACTAACGGTCAAGTCGAGCGAGCAAATGGTCTTATCATGAGCGGCATCAAACCCAGATTAGTGTGGTCCTTAAAGGAATCTAACACGCACTGGGTAGAGGAGCTCGACTCCGTACTCTGGGGGCTGCGGACCACGCCGAATCGCACTACCGGATACACACCGTTCTTTATGGTGTACGGCGTAGAGGCGGTTCTGCCCTGCGACATAATTCCTGACTCACCTCGAGTGCGCATGTATGAAGAAAGAGAGGCCGAGCTCGATCGGCAGGACAGTTTGGACGCCCTCGAGGAGGAGCGTGACGTGGCAAAAGCCTGTTCCGCATTCTATCAGCAATAGGCTAGAAGATATCAAAGCAGAGAAGTACATGCCAAAACTTATAATGTTGGCGAACTCGTTCTACGCCTACCGGAGAAGAAAAAGGACAAGCTCAAGCCCAAATGGGAAGGTCCCTTCGTTATTGACCAGGTTCTGACCGGTGGAGCATATCGTCTACGGGATGCATTGGACAATCGACTCGAGCCAAATCCATGGAACGCAGCCAGACTCCGAAGATTCTATGCCTAGTGCCGGACTCCGTGTTCGTCTCCTTACCTCTGTCAATTGTTTTTACACTCGTTATCTGTCTTTTCTTTCTGTCTTTTCTTTCTTTCTTTCTTCCCCTTTTTCTTTCAAGGCCTTAATAGGCTAAAATGTGTTTTGACTACACAATTTTGACGCGCTAGCCGCGCTCATGATACCTGGGGGCTTCTTACACAGAAGCTTAATTATTTTACTGAGCCTCATGCCCTGCACATGTGTTAGTCTTCCGCATGTACCTTTTTTCGCCATTATATGCATCGATATGACTTAAGTTTTGGCCAAGCTGGGTTGCCTGGCTCTTGTATTTATGCCCTACGTTCCGGTTAATTCAGCTAGGGCATAAGGGGAGCACCTCTGCGATTGTTACTGTCGGGTCAGCCGGATGTGTACCTCAGACTGGGTGAAGCCGAAAGCTAGCGTTCTTAAGGGAATATTCGGTCGGTGAACAAAAGATGACTTTTATTTATTTTTTATACACGCCCCCAGATGTTTTTTGCCTGCGTCTCTTCTCGCAGTCCGGACATGCACATTAGGGCATGCGTACCCAGGGAAAGGAACCCTTAACGGAACTATTCTCCCTGGAAGATGTTTCTTACTATCCATGTAATATAACATAACTAGTTGGCTACTTGTTTGTTCAAGCACTTATGACCCCTACGCCTGGTTTCCACGCATACCCCGGTTTTTACATAACTGAGCGGGTATTCGGATACACTCCGGACTATTGGGTCCTGAGGTCAAAGCAAAAAAGGTCCACCACGACAAATGAATTACAATCCGGCTAGCGACATTCTACATGTCATTTAAATTACACAGTCACTTAGACTGTCTAAATTCTTCTTCTATACCATCCAACAGGCTGTCTAGCCTACAATCCTGATGGGAATACTTTGCGACTAACTCTACTTGGTGATACACCAAACTGACAGGGATTTCTTTCCCATCGGGCCCCACAGGTCCGACCTCGGCCATGTGGTTTGGGTCAGCCTTGGTATATCGCGTCTTCACCATGGCCCAGGCTTCCCTGACACCTTGACGGCAGGCCGATACCTTCCATAATCGGAAGCGCCGCCGCGCTCCCTTGAGCTTCTCCGCAAGCTCTCCAAGGCCTTCGGGCAGGGAGACGGATGGCCACAAGGCCTGGGCAATACCTTGCATCACCTGCCGAACTTGTTCGTGCAGTTATGAGAGCTCTGGTAGAAGATCACCCGCAGACCCGGGCATCTCATCCGCAGGACGACCCGTCAGCATACCTATAGACATAACTCTGTTAGCTGGCTTCTTCGCCGAACTCTTTTTAAAGTTCGCTCAAGCACTTACTGAAAATGCCGCGTCGAAGCCCCTTATTCTCCTTCACGGAGTCCGACAGCTGGGCGCGAACATCCTTTAGTTCCACGCTCAGCTGGGTATTGGCATCTTGGAGATCGTTTTTCTCCTGCCTAACTTTTGTAAGCACGCGCTCGGCAGCCTTTAGCTGCCGTATGGCATGTTGCTCATCCGGATTCACTCCAGCGTCATCTGCAATATTTATTGTTAGAATTGCGTGCATGCCGCATCCTATATGGTACCTATCATTCTTTAAAACAGGTGTTACCTGAGGGGGCCTTCTCGGACTCCTTCAATGCGGCCATTGTGGCCTACAGCTGGGCCTTGCACTCTTCCAGCTCTTGAGACAATTGGGTATTCTTCTCTGTAAGAACCTGCATCAATAATGTGTTGGAAATATGCCCTAGAGGCAATAATAAATAGGTTATTATTATTATATTTCCTTGTTCATGATAATCGTTTATTATCCATGCTAGAATTGTATTGATAGGAAACTCAGATACATGTGTGGATACATAGACAACACCATGTCCCTAGTAAGCCTCTAGTTGACTAGCTCGTTGATCAATAGATGGTTATGGTTTCCTGACCATGGACATTTGATGTCATTGATAGCGGGATCACATCATTAGAAGAATGATGTGATGGACAAGACCCAATCATAAGCATAGCACAAGATCGTGTAGTTCGTATGCTAAAGCTTTTCTAATGTCAAGTATCATTTCCTTAGACCATGAGATTGTGCAACTCCCGGATACCGTAGGAATACTTTGGGTGTGCCAAACGTCACAACGTAACTGGGTGGCTATAAAGGTACACTACAGGTATCTCCGAAAGTGTCTATTGGGTTGGCACGAATCGAGACTGGGATTTGTCACTCCGTGTGACGGAGAGGTATCTCTGGGCCCACTCGGTAGGACATCATCATAATGTGCACAATGTGATCAAGGAGTTGATTATGGGATGATGTGTTACGGAACGAGTAAAGAGACTTGCCGGTAACGAGATTGAACAAGGTATCGAGATACCGACGATCGAATCTCAGGCAAGTACTATACCGATAGACAAAGGGAATTGAATATGGGATTGATTGAATCCTTGACATCGTGGTTCATCCGATGAGATCATCGTGGAACATGTGGGAGCCAACATGGGTATCCAGATCCCGCTGTTGGTTATTGGCCGGAGAGTCGTCTCGGTCATGTCTACGTGTCTCCCGAACCCGTAGGGTCTACACACTTAAGGTTCGATGACGCTAGGGTTATAGGGAATAGATATACGTGGTTACCGAATGTTGTTCGGAGTCCCGTATGAGATCCCAGACATCACGAGGAGTTCCGCAATGGTCCGGAGGTAAAGATTTATATATAGGAAGTATGGTTTTGGCCACCGGAAGTGTTCTGGGCATCACCGGTAGTGTACCGGGACCACCGGAGGTGTCCGGGGGTCCACCAGGTGGGGCCACCAGCCCCAGAAGGTTGCGTGGGCCAAGTGTGGGAGGGGACCAGCCCCAGGTGGGCTGGTGCCCCCCCCACCAAGGCCCAAGGCGCCCTCAAGAGGAGAGGGGCAAACCCTAGGCGCAGATGGGCCCTAAGGCCCACCCTAGGTGCGCCCCCCCCTCTCTCTCCCCTTGGCCGCCTCCCAGATGGGATCTGGGGGCTGCCGCCACCCCTAGGGAGGGAACCCTAGGTGGGGGCGCAGCCCCTCCCCTCCCCCTATATATACTTGAGGTTTTGGGGCTGCCCAACATGCGATTCGATCTCCCTCTTGGCGCAGCCCTGCCTCTCTCCTTCCTCCTCTCCCGCGGTGCTTGGCGAAGCCCTGCAGGATTGCCACGCTCCTCCACCACCACCACGCCGTTGTGCTGCCGCTGGATGGAGTCTTCCTCAACCTCTCCCTCTCTCCTTGCTGGATCAAGGCATGGGAGACGTCACCGGGCTGTACGTGTGTTGAACACGGAGGTGCCGTCCGTTCGGCACTAGGATCATCGGTGATTTGGATCACGACGAGTACGACTCCATCAACCCCGTTCACTTGAACGCTTCCACTTAGCGATCTACAAGGGTATGTAGATGCACTCTCCTTCCCCTCGTTGCTGGTTTCTCCATAGATAGATCTTGGTGACACGTAGGAAAATTTTGAATTTATGCTACGTTCCCCAATAGTGGCATCATGAGCTAGGTCTATCGCGTAGATTCTTTGCACGAGCAGAACACAAAGTAGTTGTGGGCGTTGATTTTGTTCAATATTCTTACCGTTACTAGTCCAATCTTGATTCGGCGGCATTGTGGGATGAAGCGGCCTGGACCGACCTTACACGTACACTTACGTGAGACAGGTTCCACCGACTGACATGCACTAGTTGCATAAGGTGGCTAGCGGGTGCCAGTATCTCCCACTTTAGTCGGATCGGATTCGATGAAAAGGGTCCTTATGAAGGGTAAATAGCAATTGACATATCACGTTGTGGTTTTGCGTAGGTAAGAAACGTTCTTGCTAGAAACCCATAGCAGCCACGTAAAACATGCAAACAACAATTAGAGGACATCTAACTTGTTTTTGCAGGGTATGCTATGTGATGTGATATCGCCAAAAAGAATGTGATGAATGATATGTGATGTATGAGATTGATCATGTTCTTGTAATAGGAATCACGACTTGCATGTCGATGAATATGACAACCGACAGGAGCCATAGGAGTTGTCTTAATTTATTTATGACCTGCGTGTCAAACGTAAACGTCATGTAATTACTTTACTTTATTGCTAACCGTTAGCTGTAGTAGTAGAAGTAATAGTTGGCGAGACAACTTCATGAAGACACGATGATGGAGATCATGATGATGGAGATCATGGTGTCATGCCGGTGACGATGATGATCATGGAGCCCCGAAGATGGAGATCAAAAGGAGCAAAGTGATGATGGCCATATCATGTCACTATTTGATTGCATGTGATGTTTATCATGTTTTTGCATCTTATTTGCTTAGAACGACGGTAGTAAATAAGATGACCCCTCATTAAAATTTCAAGAAAGTGTTCTCCCTAACTGTGCACCGTTGCGAAGGTTCGTCGTTTCGAAGCACCACGTGATGATCGGGTGTGATAGATTCTTTCGTTCGAATACAACGGGTGTTGACGAGCCTAGCATGTACAGACATGGCCTCGGAACACGGAGGACCGAAAGGTCGAACATGAGTCGTATAGAAGATGCGATCAACATGAGATGTTCACCGATGATGACTAGTCCATCTCACATGATGATCGGACACGGCCTAGTTGACTCGGATCATGTAATCACTTAGATGACGAGAGGGATGTCTATCTGAGTGGGAGTTCATAAGATGTACTTAATTATCATGAACATAGTCAAAAGATCTTTGCAAATTATGTCGTAGCTCACGCTTTAGTTCTACTGTTTTAGATACGTTCCTAGAGAAAATATAGTTGAAAATTGATAGTAGCAATTATGCGAACACTAGAAGGCTTATGTCCTTAATGCACCGCTCGGTGTGCTGGACCCCGAACGTGGTCTGTGGGTGTTGCGAATATCTGACATACACGTTTTGATGACTACATGATAGTTCGGTAATGTTAAATGGTTTAGAATTGAGGCACCGAAGACATTTTTGAAATGTCGCGGAACATATGAGATGTTTCGAGGGCTGAAATTGGGATTTCAGGCTCATGCCCACGTCAAGAGGTATAAGACCTCCGACGATTTTCTTAGCCTGCAAACTAAGGGAGAAAAGCTCAATCGTTGAGCTTGTGCTCAGATTGTCTGAGTACAACAATCACTTGAATCGAGTGGGAGTTGATCTTCAGAATAAGATAGTGATGTTTTTCCAAAGTCATTGCCACCAAGCTGCTAGAGCTTCGTGATGAACTATAACATATCAGGGATAGATATGATGATCCTTGAAATATTCGCGATGTTTGACACCGCGAAAGTAGAAATCAAGAAGGAGCATCAATTGTTGATGGTTAGTGAAACCACTAGTTTCAAGAAGGGCAAGGGCAAGAAGGGATACTTCATGAAACGGCAAATCAGCTGCTGCTCTAGTGGAGAAACCCAAGGTTGGACCCAAACCCGAGACTGAGTGCTTCTGTAATAAGGGGAATAGCCACCGGAGCAGAATTACCCTAGATACTTGGTAGATGAGAAGGTTGTCGATAGAAGTATATTGGATATACATTATGTAAATGTGTACTTTACTAGTACTCCTAGTAGCACCAGGGTATTAGATACCGGTTCGGTTGCTAAGTGTTAGTAACTCGAAATAAAAGCTACGGAATAAACGGAGACTAGCTAAAGGTGAGATGACGAGATGTGTTGGAAGTGTTTCCAAGGTTGATATGATCAAGCATCGCACGCTCCCTCTACCATCGAGATTGGTGTTAAACCTAAATAATTGTTATTTGGTGTTTGCGTTGAGCATAGACATGATTGGATTATGTCTATCGCAATACAGTTATTCATTTAAGGAGAATAATGGTTACTCTATTTATTTGAATAATACCTTCAATGGTCTTGCACCTAAAATGAATGGTTTATTGAATCTCGATCATAGTGATACACATGTTCATGCCAAAAGATATAAGATAGTAATGATAGTACCACCTACTTGTGGCACTGCCGTGTAAGTCATATTGGTATAAAACGCATGAAGAAGCTCCATGTTGATGGATCTTTGGACTCACTCATTTTTGAAAAGGATTGAGTAATGTGAACCATGTCTATTAGTATATACGCATGAAGAAACTCCATGCAGATGGACCGTTTGGACTCACTTGATTTTGAATCGCTTGAGACATGCAAATCATACCACATGGGCAAGATGACTAAAAGCTTCGGTTTCAGTAAAATGGAACAAGAAAGCAACTTGTTGGAAGTAACACATTTTGATATGTGCAGTCCAATGAGTGCTGAGGCACGCAGTGAATATCGTTATGCTCTTACTTCACAGATGATTTGAGTAGATACTGAGCATATTTACTTGATGAAACACAAGTCTGAATTATTGAATGGTTCAAGTAATTTCAGAATGAAGTTGAAGGTCGTCGTGACAAGAGGATAAAATATCTATGATATGATCATAGAGATGAATATCTGAGTTGCGAGTTTGGTACACAATTAAGACATTGTGGAAATTGTTTCACGACTAGTACCGCCTGGAACACCATAGTGTGATGGTGTGTCCGAACATCATAACTGCACCCTATTGGATATGATGCATACCATGATGTCTCTTATCGAATTACCACTATCGTTCATGGGTTAGGCATTAGAGACAACCGCACTCACTTTAAATAGGGCACCACGTAATTCCGATGAGATGACACCGTATGAACTATGGTTTAGAGAAACCTAAGCTGTCATTTCTTAAAAGTTTGGGGCTGCGACGCTTATGTGAAAAAGTTTCAGGCTGATAAGCTCAAACCCAAAGCGGATAAATGCATCTTCATAGGACACCCAAAGCAGTTGGGTATACCTCCTGTCTCAGATCCGAAAGCAATAGGGATTGTTTCTCAAATCGGGTCCTTTCTCGAGGAAAAGTTTC
This sequence comes from Aegilops umbellulata, assembly GCA_032464435.1. Taxonomy (NCBI): domain Eukaryota; kingdom Viridiplantae; phylum Streptophyta; class Magnoliopsida; order Poales; family Poaceae; genus Aegilops; species Aegilops umbellulata. The sequence continues at coordinate 98,499,891 of CP136055.1, forward strand.
TCTCAAAATAATTGAGTGGGAGGATGGTGGAGACTTAATGAGGTTATTGAACCGTCACTTCAACTAGTGTGTAGCAGGGCACAGGAGTTGTTCCTATGGCACCTACACCAATTGAAGTGGAAGCTTATGATAGTGATCATGAGACTTCGGATCAACTCACTCCCAAACCTCGTAGGATGACAAGGATGCGTACTACTTTAGAGTGGTATGTAATCCTGTCTTGGAAGTCATGTTGCTAGACAACAATGAACCTACGAGCTATGAAGAAGCAATGGTGGGCCCGGATTCCGATGAATGGCTCGAGGCCATAAAATCCGAGAGAGGATCCATGTATGAAAACAAAGTGTAGACTTTGGCAGAATGGCTCGATGGTCGTGAGGCTGTTGAGTACAGATGGATTTTAAAAGGAAGACGGACAATGATGGTAAATGTCACCATTAAGAAAGCTCGACTTGTCGTTAAGATGTTTCCCGACAAGTTCAAAGAGTTGACTACGATGAGACTTTCTCACTCGTAGTGATGCTAAGAGTCTGTCGGAATTAGCAGGTACTGCATTATTTATGAAATCTTGCAGATAGGATGTCAAAATATTGTTTCCTTGTTCTTGAGGAAAGGTTGTATGTGATACAACCAGAAGATTTTGTCGATCCTGAAAGATGCTAACAAGTATGCAAAGCCCCAACAATCCTTCTAAGGACTGGAGTAAGCATCTCGGAGTTGGAATGTACACTTTGATGAGATGATCAAAGATTTTGAGTTTATACAAAGTTTATGAGAAACTTGTATTTCCAAAGAAGTGAGTGGGAGCACTATAGAATTTCTGATGAGTATATGTTGTTGACATATTGTTGATCAGAAATGATGTAGAAATTTCTGGAAAGCATATAGGGTTATTTGAAAAGTGTTTTTCAATGGAAAACCTGGATTAAGCTACTTAAACATTAAGCATCAAGATCTATAAGGATAGATCAAAACGCTTAATGGTACTTTTCAAATGAGCACATACCTTAACATGATCTTGAAGGTGTTCAAGATGGATCAGTCAAAGAAGGAGTTCTTGCCTGAGTTGTAAGGCATGAAGTTAAGACTTAAAGCTCAACCACGGCAGAAGAAAGAGGAAGGATGAAGGTCGTCCCCTATGCTTTTGTCATAGGCTCTATACAGTATGCCATGCTGAGTACCGCACCTGATGTGTGCCTTGCTACATGTCTGGCAAGAGGGTACAAAGGTGATCTAGGAGTAGGTCACTAGATAGCGGTCAAAATTGTCCTTAGAGGAATAAGGATATGTTTCTCGGTTATGGAGGTGATAAAGAGTTCGACGTAAAGAGTTACATCGATGCAAGCTTAACACCTATCCGGATAGCTCTGAGTAGAGTAAACCGGATTCGTATAGTAGAACAGTTGTTTGAAATATAGCGTAGTAGCGACATCTACAAGATGACATAGAGATTTGCAAAGTACATACGGATCTGAATGTTGCAGACCCGTTGACTAAAACCTCTCTCACAGACATAACATGATCAAACCAAGAACTCATTGAGTGTTAATCACATAGTGATGTGAACTAGATTATTGACTCTAGTAAACTCTTTGGATGTTGGTCACATGGCGATGTGACCTGTGAATGTTAATCACATGGCGATGTGAACTAGATTATTGACTCTAGTGCAAGTGGGAGACTGTTGGAAATATGCCCTAGAGGCAATAATAAATAGGTTATTATTATTATATTTCCTTGTTCATGATAATCGTTTATTATCCATGCTAGAAGTGTATTGATAGGAAACTCAGATACATGTGTGGATACATAGACAACACCATGTCCCTAGTAAGCCTCTAGTTGACTAGCTCGTTGATCAATAGATGGTTATGGTTTCCTGACCATGGACATTGGATGTCATTGATAGCGGGATCACATCATTTGAAGAATGATGTGATGGACAAGACCCAATCCTAAGCATAGCACAAGATCGTGTAGTTCGTATGCTAAAGCTTTTCTAATGTCAAGTATCATTTCCTTAGACCATGAGATTGTGCAACTCCCGGATACCGTAGGAATACTTTGGGTGTGCCAAACATCACAACGTAACTGGGTGGCTATAAAGGTACACTACAGGTATCTCCGAAAGTGTCTGTTGGGTTGGCACGAATCGAGACTGGAATTTGTCACTCCGTGTGACGGAGAGGTATCTCTGGGCCCACTCGGTAGGACATCATCATAATGTGCACAATGTGATCAAGGAGTTGATTACGGGATGATGTGTTACGGAACGAGTAAAGAAACTTGCCGGTAACGAGATTGAACAAGGTATCGAGATACCGACGATCGAATCTCGGGCAAGTACTATACCTGTAGACAAAGGGAATTGAATACGGGATTGATTGAATCCTTGACATCGTGGTTCATCCGATGAGATCATCGTGGAACATGTGGGAGCCAACATGGGTATCCAGATCCCGCTGTTGGTTATTGGCCGGAGAGTCGTCTCGGTCATGTCTACGTGTCTCCCGAACCCGTAGGGTCTACACACTTAAGGTTCGATGACGCTAGGGTTATAGGGAATAGATATACGTGGTTACCGAATGTTGTTCGGAGTCCCGGATGAGATCCCGGACATCGCGAGGAGTTCCACAATGGTCCGGAGGTAAAGATTTATATATAGGAAGTATGGTTTTGGCCACCGGAAGTGTTCTGGGCATCACCGGTAGTGTACCGGGACCACCGGAGGTGTCCGGGGGTCCACCAGGTGGGGCCACCAGCCCCAGAAGGTTGCGTGAGCCAAGTGTGGGAGGGGACCAGCCCCAGGTGGGCTGGTGCCCCCCCCACCAAGGCCCAAGGCGCCCTCAAGAGGAGAGGGGGCAAACCCTAGGCGCAGATGGGCCCTAAGGCCCACCCTAGGTGCGCCCCCCTCTCTCTCCCCTTGGCCGCCTCCCAGATGGGATCTGGGGGTTGCCGCCACCCCTAGGGAGGGAACCCTAGGTGGGGGCGCAGCCCCTCCCCTCCCCCTATATATACTTGAGGTTTTGGGGCTGCCCAACATGCGATTCGATCTCCCTCTTGGCGCAGCCCTGCCTCTCTCCTTCCTCCTCTCCCGCGGTGCTTGGCGAAGCCCTGCAGGATTGCCACGCTCCTCCACCACCACCACGCCGTCGTGCTGCTGCTGGACGGAGTCTACCTCAACTTCTCCCTATCTCCTTGCTGGATCAAGGCATGGGAGACGTCACCGGGCTGCACGTGTGTTGAACGCGGAGGTGTCGTCCGTTCGGCACTAGGATCATCGGTGATTTGGATCACGACGAGTACGACTCCATCAACCCCGTTCACTTGAACGCTTCCGCTTAGCGATCTACTAGGGTATGTAGATGCACTCTCCTTCCCCTCGTTGCTGGTTTCTCCATAGATAGATCTTGGTGACACGTAGGAAAATTTTGAATTTATGCTACGTTCCCCAACATAATGATCCTTAAATCAGTTGTGCCAACTGTTTCAAGTCTCAGGGGCTACCGATATATATATATTCATCACATTTTCTTACCCGTGTATCCTTTACATACTGGTCTGTGGCTATGGCAAGACCGTTTTGAGAGGCACGGAGGTACGCGTCTCCCGAGTTGAAGGCATCAAACGTCTCTCGAGAGAAACAAGCGTCACGGAGTACGGCCCGGCGACGCCTGTGATTCATGGCGCTCTCCACTTCGGAATTTGTAGCGGATATTTTGTCTGCATCCTCTATAGGAGGAACATCCGACGCGTGCCCCGCCTCCGTGTCTGGCCCTGGAGCCCGACTAGTGGAGGCATGATCGGCAACTTCTCCGGATATAGTCCGGCGAGCGTTCTTCCTTCTAGGAAACATGGGTGTTATTATGTTTTTAAAGACGACAACCACGGAGCGAGGTTTTGTATCATACCTCTGCGCTGGCGTCTCAGTCCGAACCGCTTTCCTTTTCAGCCTGCCCAGCTTCGGCACCCCTCGTTGGCGACTCGCCACGGGCTCGGCCTGGTGTCCCGAGGACCTTCCTTGTAAAACACCGTATAGATACGGTAGGTGAAGGGTGTACAAAGGGATTCTTCTCAAAGGTTGGGACTCTGGTCTCACTTACCCGCGAAGGAGGGGTAGTCCTGGATAGTCGGCTGTGATAGCCACCATGGCCTCATCGCAGCTTAATTGATAGAATATTCTGTCAATCAGCTCCACAAATACATCCGGATCTTCTTTAAGGCCGGGGTCGAGGGACCGTTCAGGATCCTCTGGTTGTGGAGGTGGGTTGTTGATCTCCCCTACAGCTTTATGTAGCTCCTGCAATGAAATGGCAAGATGAAATATTTATTGCAAAAATGTGGAAAGGATGGTTATAAAAAGTGGTAGCTTACCCATCTCGGAGGATCGTACATGGAGAATCCGTCCCGCGGCTTGATGCGGAGGAACTCCTCTTCTTCTTCCTTGTACAGACCGGACATAATTTTTGCCAAAGCGGCAACTGAGTCCGGCCCCTTACGGCCGCAGCGGGTGGCATCATCTTCCCCGTTAAAATCCCACATAGGGTGGCCTCGATATTGAAGCGGTTGCACCCCTCGCATAATGCATATTGACATAACCTCGGTTGTAGTCAGTCTTGATAGGGTCAACGCCTTCATCCGGCCCATTAGATGAGAAATGTCTCTATCATCTTCCTCCTGAGGGCTCCTTGGTCGCCAGCTTAGGCGCTTCTTCAAAGTAGCATTATCGAACTCAGGAAGGCCAATCCGAATAGGATCCGGGAGGGGGACGTCCTCCATATAGAACCACTCTGAAGGCCAGTCTTCGGACGTCTTCTTCGGGGTACCGGATAGGTATCCGTGAAGGAAATATGCCCTAGAGGCAATAATAAAGTTATTATTTATTTCCTCATATATCATGATAAATGTTTATTATTCATGCTAGAATTGTATTAACCGGAAACATAATACATGTGTGAATATATAAACAAACAGAGTGTCACTAGTATGCCTCTACTTGACTAGCTCGTTAATCAAAGATGGTTATGTTTCCTAACCATGAACAAAGAGTTGTTATTTGATTAACGAGGTCACATCATTAGTTGAATGATCTGATTGACATGACCCATTCCATTAGCTTAGCACCCGATCGTTTAGTATGTTGCTATTGCTTTCTTCATGACTTATACATGTTCCTATGACTATGAGATTATGCAACTCCCGTTTACCGGAGGAACACTTTGTGTGCTACCAAACGTCACAACGTAACTGGGTGATTATAAAGGTGCTCTACAGGTGTCTCCAAAGGTACTTGTTGGGTTGGCGTATTTCGAGATTAGGATTTGTCACTCCGATAGTCGGAGAGGTATCTCTGGGCCCTCACGGTAATGCACATCACATAAGCCTTGCAAGCATTGCAACTAATATGTTAGTTGTGAGATGATGTATTACGGAACGAGTAAAGAGACTTGTCGGCAACGAGATTGAACTAGGTATTGGATACCGACGATCGAATCTCGGGCAAGTAACATACTGATGACAAAGGGAACAACGTATGTTGTTATGCGATCTGACCGATAAAGATCTTCGTAGAATATGTAGGAGCCAATATGGGCATCCAGGTCCCGCTATTGGTTATTGACCGGAGACGTGTCTCAGTCATGTCTGCATTGTTCTCGAACCGTAGGGTCTGCACGCTTAACGTTACGATGACAGTTATTATGAGTTTATACATTTTGATGTACCGAAGGTAGTTCGGAGTCCCGGATGTGATCACGGACATGACGAGGAGTCTCGAAATGGTCGAGACACAAAGATCGATATATTGGAAGCCTATATTTGGACATCGGAATCATTCCAGGTGAAATCAGCATTTTACCGGAGTACCGAGGGGTTACCGGAACCCCCGGGGGGTTAATGGGCCTTCATGGGCCATAAGGAAGAAGAGAGGGGCCGGCCAGGGCAGGCCGCGCGCCCCCTCCCCCATAGTCCGAATAGGACAAGGAAGGAGGGGGCGGCGCCCCCCTTTCCTCTTCTCCTTCCCCCTTTCCTTCTCCAACAAGGCAAGAGATGGGGGAGTCCTACTCCCGGTGGGAGTAGGACTCCTCCAGGTGCACCCCTTGGGGCCGGCCGCACCTCCCCCTCCCTCCTTTATATACGGGGCAAGGGGGCACCCTAGAACACACAAGTTGATCTTTGTGATCGTTCCATAGCCGTGTGCGGTGCCCCCCTCCACCATATTCCACCTTGGTCATATCGTTGCGGTGCTTAGGCGAAGCCCTGTGTCGGTAGAACATCATCATCGTCATCACGCCGTCGTGCTGACGGAACTCATCCCCGAAGCTTTGCTGGATCGGAGCCCGGGGAGCGTCATCGAGCTGAACGTGTGCTAAGAACTCGGAGGTGCCGGAGTAACGGTGCTTGGATCGGTTGGATCGGGAAGACGTACGACTACTTCCTCTATGTTGCATCAACGCTTCCGCTTCGGTCTACGAGGGTACGTAGACAACACTCTCCCCTCTCGTTGCTATGCATCACCATGATCTTGCGTGTGCGTAGGAATTTTTTTGAAATTACTACGTTCCCCAACAGTGGCATCTGAGCCTAGGTTTTTATGGTTTGATGTTATTTGCACGAGTAGAACACAAGTGAGTTGTGGGCGATATAAGTCATACTGCCTACCAGCATGTCATACTCTGGTTCAGCGATATTGTTGGATGAAGCGGCCCGGACCGACATTACACGTACGCTTACGCAAGACTGGTTCTACCGCCGTGCTTTGCACACGGGTGGCTGGCGGGTGTCAGTTTCTCCAACTTTAGTTGAACCGAGTGTGGCTACGCCCGGTCCTTGCGAAGGTTAAAACAGCATCAACTTGACAAACTATCGTTGTGGTTTTGATGCGTAGGTGAGATTGGTTCTTGCTTAAGCCCGTAGCAGCCACGTAAAACTTGCAACAAACAAAGTAGAGGACGTCTAACTTGTTTTTGCAGGGCATGTTGTGATGTGATATGGTCAAGGCATGATGCTAAATTTTATTGTATGAGATGATCATGTTTTGTAACTGAGTTATCGGCAACTGACAGGAGCCATATGGTTGTCGCTTTATTGTATGCAATGCAATCGCCCTGTAATGCTTTACTTTATCACTAAGCGGTAGCGATGGTCGTAGAAGCATAAGATTGGCGAGACGACAACGATGCTACGATGGAGATCAAGGTGTCGCGCCGGTAACGATGGTGATCATGACGGTGCTTCGGAGATGGAGATCACAAGCACAAGATGATGATGGCCATATCATATCACTTATATTGATTGCATGTGATGTTTATCTTTTTTATGCATCTTATCTTGCTTTGATTGACGGTAGCATTATAAGATGATCTCTCACTAAATTATCAAGAAGTGTTCTCCCTGAGTATGCACCATTGCCAAAGTTCGTCGTGCCCAGACACCACGTGATGATCGGGTGTGATAAGCTCTACGTCCATTTACAACGGGTGCAAGCCAGTTTTGCACACGCAGAATACTCGGGTTATACTTGACGAGCCTAGCATATGCAGATATGGCCTCGGAACACAGAGACCGAAAGGTCGAGCGTGAATCATATAGTAGATATGATCAACATAATGATGTTCACCATTGAAGACTAATCCATTTCACGTGATGATCAGTTATGGTTTAGTTGATTTGGATCACGTGATCACTTAGAAGATTAGAGGGATGTCTATCTAAGTGGGAGTTCTTAAGTAATATGATTAATTGGACTTAAATTTATCATGAACTTAGTCCCTGATAGTATCTTGCTTGTTTATGTTGATTGTAGATAGATGGCATGTGTTGTTGTTCCGTTGAATTTTAATGCGTTCCTTGAGAAAGCAAAGTTGAAAGATGATGGTAGCAATTACCCGGACTGGGTCCGTAACTTGAGGATTATCCTCATTGCTGCACAGAAGAGTTACGTCCTGGAAGCACCGCTGGGTGCCAGGCCTGCTGCTGATGCAACAGACGATGTTAAGAACGTCTGGCAGAGCAAAGCTGATGACTACTCGATAGTTCAATGTGCCATGCTTTACGGCTTAGAACCGGGACTTCAACGACATTTTGAACGTCATGGGGCATATGAGATGTTCAAGGAGTTGAAGTTAATATTCCAACAGAATGCCCGGATTGAGAGATATGAAGTCTCAAATAAGTTCTATAGCTGCAAGATGGAGGAGAATAGTTCTGTCAGTGAGCATATACTCAAAATGTCTGGGTATTGTAATCACTTGATTCAACTGGGAGTTAATCTTCCGGATGATTGCGTCATTGACAGAATTCTCCAATCACTTCCACCAAGCTACAAAGTCTTCGTGATGAACTATAATATGCAAGGGGTGGATAAGACGATTCCCGAGCTCTTCGCAATGCTAAAGGCTGCGAGGTAGAAATCAAGAAGGAGCATCAAGTGTTGATGGTCAACAAGACCACTAGTTTCAAGAAAAAGGGCAAAGGGAAAAAGAAGGGGAACTTCAAGAAGAACAGCAAGCAAGTTGCTGCTCAAGAGAAGAAACCCAAGTCTGGACCTAAGCCTGAAACTGAGTGCTTCTACTGCAAACAGACTGGTCACTGGAAGCGGAACTGCCCCAAGTATTTGGCGGATAAGAAGGATGGCAAGGTGAACAAAGGTATATGTGATATACATGTTATTGATGTGTACCTTACTAGAGCTCGCAGTAGCACCTGGGTATTTGATACTGGTTCTGTTGCTAATATTTGCAACTCGAAACAGGGACTACGGATTAAGCGAACACTGGCAAAGGACGAGGTGACGATGCGCGTGGGAAATGGTTCCAAAGTCGATGTGATCGCGGTCGGCATGCTACCTCTACATCTACCTTCGAGATTAGTATTAGACCTAAATAATTGTTATTTGGTGCTAGCGTTGAGCATGAACATTATATCTGGATCTTGTTTGATGCGAGACAGTTATTCATTTAAATCAGAGAATAATGGTTGTTCTATTTATATGAGTAATATCTTTTATGGTCATGCACCCTTGAAGAGTGGTCTATTTTTGATGAATCTCGATAATAGTGATACACATATTCATAATGTTGAAACCAAAAGATGCAGAGTTGATAATGATAGTGCAACTTATTTGTGGCACTGCCGTTTAGGTCATATCGGTGTAAAGCGCATGAAGAAACTCCATACTGATGGACTTTTGGAACCACTTGATTATGAATCACTTGGTACTTGCGAACCGTGCCTCATAGGCAAGATGACTAAAACACCGTTCCCTGGTACTATGGAGAGAGCAACATATTTTTTGGAAATCATACATACAGATGTATGTGGTCCAATGAGTATTGAAGCTCGTAGCGGATATCGTTATTTCCTCACCTTCACAGATGATTTAAGCAGATATGGGTATATCTACTTAATGAAGCATAAGTCTGAAACATTTGAAAAGTTCAAAGAATTTCAGAGTGAAGTTGAAAATCATCGTAACAAGAAAATAAAGTTTCTACGATCTGATCGTGGAGGAGAATATTTGAGTTACGAGTTTGGTCTACATTTAAAACAATGCGGAATAGTTTCGCAACTCACGCCACCCGGAACACCACAACGTAATGGTGTCTCCGAACGTCGTAATCGTACTTTACTTGATATGGTGCGATCTATGATGTCTCTTACAGATTTACCGCTATCGTTTTGGGGTTATGCTTTAGAGATGGCCACATTCACGTTAAATAGAGCACCATCAAAATCCGTTGAGACAACGCCTTATGAACTATGGTTTGGCAAGAAACCAAAGTTATCGTTTCTTAAAGTTTGGGGCTGCGATGCTTATGTGAAAAAGCTTCAACCTGATAAGCTCGAACCCAAATCGGAGAAATGTGTCTTCATAGGATACCTAAAGGAAACTGTTGGGTACACCTTCTATCACAGATCCGAAGGCAAGACATTTGTTGCTAAAAATGGATCCTTTCTAGAGAAGGAGTTTGTCTCGAAAGAAGTGAGTGGGAGGAAAGTAGAACTTGATGAGGTAACTGTACCTGCTCCCTTATTGGAAAATAGCACATCACAGGAACCGGTTTCTGTGACGTCTAAACCAATTAGTGAGGAAGTTAATGATGATGATCATGGAACTTCAGATCAAGTTACTACAGAACCTCGTAGATCAACCAGAGTAAGATCCGCACCAGAGTGGTATGGAAATCCTGTTCTGGAAGTCATGCTACTAGATCATGATGAACCTACGAACTATGAAGAAGCGATGGTGAGCCCAGATTCCGCAAAATGGCTTGAAGGCATGAAATCTGAGATGGGATCCATGTACGAGAACAAAGTATGGACTTTGGTTGACTTGCCCGATGGTCGGCAAGCAATTGAGAATAAATGGATCTTCAAGAAGAAGATTGACGCTGACGGTAATGTTACTGTCTACAAAGCTCGACTTGTCGCAACAAGTTTTCGACAAGTTCAAGGGATTGACTACGATGAGACCTTCTCACCCGTAGCGATGCTTAAGTCTGTCCGAATCATGTTAGTAATTGCCGCATTTTATGATTATGAAATTTGGTAGATGGATGTAAAAACTGCATTCCTGAATGGATTTCTAGAAGAAGAGTTGTATATGATGCAACCAGAAGGTTTTATCTATCCAAAGGGAGCTAACAAAGTGTGCAAGCTCCAGCGATCCATTTATGGACTGGTGCAAGCCTCTCGAAGTTGGAATAAACGCTTTGATAGTGTGATCAAAGCATTTGGGTTTGTACAGACTTTTGGAGAAGCCTGTATTTACAAGAAAGTGAGTGGGAGCTCTGTAGCATTTCTGATATTATATGTCGATGACATGTTACTAATCGGAAATGATATAGAATTTCTGGATAGCATAAAGGGATACTTGAATAAGAATTTTTGAATGAAAGACCTCGGTGAAGCTGCTTACATATTGGGCATCAAGATCTATAGAGATAGATCAAGACGCTTAATTGGACTTTCACAAAGCACATACCTTGACAAAGTTTTGAAGAAGTTCAAAATGGATCAAGCAAAGAAAGGATTCTTGCCTGTACTACAAGGTGTGAAGTTGAGTAAGACTCAATGCCCGACCACTGCAAAAGATAGAGAGAAAATGAAAGATGTTCCCTATGCTTCAACCATAGGCTCTATCATGTATGCAATGATGTGTACCAGACCTGATGTGTTCCTTGCTATAAGTTTAGCAGGGAGGTACCAAAGTGATCCAGGAGTGGATCACTGGACAGCGGTCAAGAACATCCTGAAGTACCTGAAAAGGACTAAGGATATGTTTCTCGTATATGAAGGTGACAAAGAGCTCATCGTAAACGGTTACGTTGATGCAAGCTTTGACACTGATCCGGACGATTCTAAATCGCAAACTGGATACGTGTTTACATTAAACGGTGGAGCTATCAGTTGGTGCAGTTCTAAACAAAGCGTCGTGGCGGGATCTACATGTGAAGCGGAGTGCATAGCTGCTTCGGAAGCAGCAAACGAAGGAGTCTGGATGAAGGAGTTCATATCCGATCTAGGTGTCATACCTAGTGCATCGGGTCCAATGAAAATCTTTTGTGACAATACTGGTGCAATTGCCTTGGCAAAGGAATCCAGATTTCACAAGAGAACCAAGCACATCAAGAGACGCTTCAATTCCATCCGGGATCTAGTCCAGGTGGGAGACATAGAGATTTGCAAGATACATACGGATCTGAATGTAGCAGACCCGTTGACTAAGCCTCTTCCACGAGCAAAACATGATCAGCACCAAAACTCCATGGGTGTTAGAATCATTACTGTGTAATCTAGATTATTGACTCTAGTGCAAGTGGGAGACTGAAGGAAATATGCCCTAGAGGCAATAATAAAGTTATTATTTATTTCCTCATATATCATGATAAATGTTTATTATTCATGCTAGAATTGTATTAACCGGAAACATAATACATGTGTGAATATATAAACAAACAGAGTGTCACTAGTATGCCTCTACTTGACTAGCTCGTTAATCAAAGATGGTTATGTTTCCTAACCATGAACAAAGAGTTGTTATTTAATTAACGAGGTCACATCATTAGTTGAATGATCTGATTGACATGACCCATTCCATTAGCTTAGCACCCGATCGTTTAGTATGTTGCTATTGCTTTCTTCATGACTTATACATGTTCCTATGACTATGAGATTATGCAACTCCCGTTTACCGGAGGAACACTTTGTGTGCTACCAAACGTCACAACGTAACTGGGTGATTATAAAGGTGCTCTACAGGTATCTCCAAAGGTACTTGTTGGGTTGGCGTATTTCGAGATTAGGATTTGTCACTCCGATAGTCAGAGAGGTATCTCTGGGCCCTCTCGGTAATGCACATCACATAAGCCTTGCAAGCATTGCAACTAATATGTTAGTTGTGAGATGATGTATTACGGAACGAGTAAAGAGACTTGCCGGCAACGAGATTGAACTAGGTATTGGATACCGACGATCGAATCTCGGGCAAGTAACATATCGATGACAAAGGGAACAACGTATGTTGTTATGCGGTCTGACCGATAAAGATCTTCGTAGCATATGTAGGAGCCAATATGGGCATCCAGGTCCCGCTATTGGTTATTAACCGGAGACGTGTCTCGGTCATGTCTGCATTGTTCTCGAATCGTAGGGTCCGCACGCTTAACGTTACGATGACAGTTATTATGAGTTTATACATTTTGATGTACCGAAGGTAGTTCGGAGTCCCGGATGTGATCACAGATATGACGAGGAGTCTCGAAATGGTCGAGACATAAAGATCGATATATTGGAAGCCTATATTTGGACATCCGAATCATTCCAGGTGAAATCGGCATTTTACCGAAGTACCGAGGGGTTACCGGAACCCCCGGGGGGGTTAATGGGCCTTCATGGGCCATAAGGGAGAAGAGAGGGGCCGGCCAGGGCACGCCGCGCGCCCCCTCCCCCCTAGTCCGAATAGGACAAGGAAGGGGGGCGGTGCCCCCCTTTCCTCTTCTCCTTCCCCCTTTCCTTCTCCAACAAGGCAAGAGAGGGGGGCGTCCTACTCCTGGTGGGAATAGGACTACTCCAGGCGCACCCTTTGGGGCCGGCCGCACCTCCCCCTCCCTCCTTTATATACGGGGGCAAGTGGGCACCCTCGAACAAACAAGTTGATCTTCGTGATCGTTCCATAGCCGTGTGCGGTGCCCCCCTCCACCATATTCCACCTCGGTCATATCGTTGTCGTGCTTAGGCGAAGCCCTACGCCGGTAGAACATCATCATCATCATCACGCCGTCGTGCTGACGGAACTCATCCCCGAAGCTTTGCTGGATCGGAGCCCGGGGAGCGTCATCGAGCTGAACGTGTGCTAAGAACTCGGAGGTGCCGGAGTAATGGTGCTTGGATCGGTCGGATCGGGAAGACGTACGACTAGTTCCTCTAGGTTGTGTCAACGCTTCCGCTTCGGTCTACGAGGGTACGTAGACAACACTCTCCCCTCTCGTTGCTATGCATCACCATGATCTTGCGTGTGCGTAGGATTTTTTTTGAAATTACTACGTTCCCCAACAATCCGGTCCTGGCGATGTGCCATATTTCGGCTCTGCCTGTCGTGGTTCTAAGTCTGACAGTAAGAATGGGGGGTAAGTATGGAGAGGCAAGATCCTAGCTATGGAGTAGTTGTATGCGCAAGGAGTTTTACGAGTTCGGGCCCTTCTCTGTGGAAGTAACAGCCCTACGTCTCGGAGCCCGGAGGCAGTCGACTGGATTATGTGTGTGTGTGTTACAAAGTTGCGAACCCCTGTCCTAGTGGAGGGGGGTGGCTTATATAGAGTTCGCCAGGACCCCAGCCAGCCCACGTTACAAGGAGTTTAATGTACATAAAGAGAGGGGGTTACAAGTAACGCCTGTAATAAAGGACCATGAAGGCCATAAAAGCTACTTATGAGATGACCGTTTGTAGGCAGTGCCTTTAGGTCTTCTTATAGTCGAGTGGCTGTCTTCATGGTCGACTGCTTGTGCTTCTGGTCGAGTACGCTCGTGTCCGTCGACTGGGCCGACCAGGTCGACTGAAATGTTGATACTTCTTAGAATGTCTTTCATTGTAGGAGTCATGTCCTTGATTGGGTACCTCAGGTATGATAAGTTACCCTACCCTAGGTACGTATCCTCGTCATTAGCCCCCGAATGGGTCAGGGGTTAAGTGAGAATGGGGCCAAGCCTATGCTTCCGACTCAACCTCCATGCTTCGGTTGCATCTGTCTTTGGATAAATGGAAGTTACGGTGGAAACCCATTCTTCAGTTGCCTTGATCCATTCAGATGTCCGTCGAGTGGTTTCATATTACCGTCGAGTGTGTTTATGTGACGAGTCTCTTGGGAGACTTAAGGAAACGGATCTTTTCGTCTGACAAACCGTCCTGTCGATCGCGGATCTTGCGGGATTTGAAAATTGGGAAGCGCACCGGACGGAGAAAATCGCGCGAATCGGCTGGATAAGGCAAGGGCGCCTCGATCTCCGCGCCACCTTTTTCGCCACGTACTGCGCGCGCGCCTGCTGCGGGATTTGACTGGGGGGCGCAGGCCCACTGATCAGCCACTCGGGTGTGGCCTTATATAAGGTAATGATTCCGATTTTTTTTTCACTGAGCGCCCTTGTTTTTCTTCTCCCTTCCTCCGTAAGCCTCCGCCTCGCTCTTCGCTGCAATCTCGACACCGCCGCTCGGCCAAGACCTCGTTCGAGACAATGGGGAAGGACAAGACGGCGGCGGCGGAACGCGCGAAGAAGGCCGCGGCAAAGGGTAAGGGGAAGAAATCTAGCCGAGGCGGGTCGTCCTCGCGGGCCGCTCTGCCGTCCGGCTGGTTACAGGGGGATTGGATGCCCTCCATCCTTACTCAAGCGGATATCGACGACATGGTGGAGGGGGGACTCATTCCCTACAAGGCTGCTCGCCTCCCTGGGGAGGAGACGGAGCCGAAACCTCGCGAGGGTGAGCGCGTCCTGATAGCCACCCATGTCGACCGGGGGTTTTCCCTGCCCCCGAGTCCTTTTTTTAGGGCCTTTCTGAACTTCTTCGGAGCGCAGCTCCACCATTTCACGCCCAACTCCATAGTCTATCTTGCTGCGTTCGTGTCTCTGTGTGAGTGTTTCTTAGGCTGTCGACCTCACTGGGGCCTCTTCAAGCATATCTTCACTTGCCGATCCCAGTCGGTTAAAAGGCTCAACCCGGACAGGGAAAGGACGCAGGTGATCCAGATGTGCGGGGGCCTCGGGATCCAGACGAGGGGTAAGAGTTGTTTTCCTCCCATGATGCTTCCCGATTCCGTGCGCGGGTGGCAGTCGACTTGGTTCTACTGCAAGGACCAGCCGACCCCTGGCCACTCGACCGGCCTTCCTCCTTTTACCTTGGACCGAGTGCAGAAACCCGCTTCTTTGAAAGTGGTTCCAGAGGAGAAGGCTCAGGTGAAGGTATTAGTCAGTCGAGTGGTTGAGTTGGTTCGGGAAGGCATGACCGGCATGGACTTGCTCGAAGTCTTCCTCCAGCGATGAATCCAACCTCTCCAGGCTCGGGATCACTCGATGTGGTTGTATTCCGGGTCCGACGACTCCACTCGGATCCACCCAGAGGCGGTCGAGGCTTCTGTACTAGAGAGCTGGCTGACTAGCATGACTGGGAATAAGGACAACCCCAGGGGTTCTAGGAGGATTGCTCCGCTTGATGGGATGATGGAGACAGACAAGGTACGTTTTACTTCTTCCGACTGAAATTTTCACTCCGTCTAGTAACTGGCTTGCGATAAGTCGACTGATCCTTGCTCTGCCCGTTGTCTTGCAGGAGATCAACGACATGTATTCGATGCCGAATGGGAACCAGGAGCAAGTATCTGAAGGAGGAGGGAGTGGAGGCGAAGGAAGTGAGGATGGAGGTGAAGTCGAGGAGTGGGAATCTGATGGTGACGTAGAGGAGGAGACCAGCGACGACTCGGGTGATGAAGATGAAGAGGTGGAGGTCGACCTTCCTCGACGCGAGAGACGCTCCAAGAACGCTCAGGATCCCGCCGTGGAGCGCAGTCAGTCGAGTGCTCCGGTGGGCCAGTCATCCAAGCGCCCTCGGACCGCGTCGCCGGCCCCAACTGAGAAGGCACCCAAGCAGCCCAGAGCCATCCCGACCAAGCCACCCAAGGCCTTGCCCAAGATCAGGGTCGCCATCCCTGTCATCTCTGGGTAAGTGACTGTTTTTATCTTTCTTGAGTCGACTAGAATGGATTCTTAGTCGATTCACTTTCAAATTATTTGCTTGGAATTTTGCAGCACCGCTACTTCCGAGACTTCCATCCAGAATGTCGATGAGATGATGGAGGATGCCGTCACTTCCAACTTAGGTATAATCTTTGACACGATCCGACTGTTTAACTGCTGAGTCGATTGGATATTCATTTCTGAACTTTTGTAGCTCCGACCAACATTATTGACCTTCCGGATGATGAGGAGGAGGCGGAAGTGCCGCTCAGGCCTTTTAGGAGGAGAGGCCGGAGGGCTCCGGTCGACAAGGCTCCTCAGACCGCGTCGACTGCTGAGGCGGTGGTCCAAGGGGGTGACAACACCGCCCGGACTACTGTGACTTTTGCTGAACCACTGACGACTGCCCGGCCTTCGTCGTCGACTGCTCCCCCACTGGTCGACCCGCCCTCGTTCTTCGCCGCCTACCAGACCCCGGAGGATCAAGTGAGTGCTGCTAAGGAGGCTATACGTCAGGCGGGGCTCGTGATGGAGCAGACCAAAGCGGCTCGGGATGCCAGTCAAGCGGCCTATGACATCAGCTCGGCGTTGCAGCAGAACGTCCAGGTTAGTTGGTCTTCACTTGCGTTGTACACCCACTGGGTGCTGTTGATCTGAAATTTTTCATTGATGGGGGCACGCTGAGTGCACCCACTGGGTGTAGTCCCCAAGGCCACGGTCGACTGCTGGCAGTCGACTGCGGTCTTTATGCTTTCAAACTTCCTCACTCGACTGATCGGATTGGGTCGAGTGGAAATCAAGGAAAACCGGTGGGGGCACGCTGAGTGCACCCACTGGGTGTAGTCCCCAAGGCCACGGTCGACTGCTGGCAGTCAACTGCGGTCTTTATGCTTTCAAACTTCCTCACTCGACTGATCGGATTGGGTCGAGTGGAAATCAAGGAAAACCGGTGGGGGCACGCTGAGTGCACCCACTGGGTGTAGTCCCCGAGGCTACTGTCGAATGTTTTGATTCGGCTGTAGTCTTAGAAGTGTTGTGCTCTTTCTTTCAGTCACTCGGGAGTAACTTGTCTTTGATACCCTTTGTCGATTGACTCTTTGCAGAAGTCTTGTGAGCTTGTTGCTCAGCTCGCTGATCTGAAGGATAAGCAGATCCAGCTTAATATTGATTTACAGTTTGCTCAGGAAAATGTGCAGAAGGCGAAGGATGAAGCAAAAGGTATGGCTGGTGAGGACTCGACGTCTATCTCTGTTCCTCTGCCCGTTCTGAACTCTGTGTCTGTTGTTGCTTTGCAGACGAACTAGAGAAGGCCCTGAAGAAGAAAGATCTTGACCTTGCGGAGGCGCAAAAGGCAGCTGCGGAGAAGTTAAAGCTCGCTTAAGAGAAACTTGCTTCAGTCAGCCATCTTGAGAACGAGAACGCTAGGCTGAAGTCTGCTCTTGACGCGGCCAATAGGGAAGCGAGTCGACTGAAGACTGACAAGAGTACTCTGAACGACAAGATCGGCCAGCTGGCGGGGAAGCACAAGGACTTGGAGGATTATCTTGGGGGTCTTGCCAAGAAGCTATACCTCATGCTTGAAGGTAACCCCCTTTGTGCGATTAATCTTGTTGTTGTCGACTCACCATTTGGTTACAGTTTTGCTCTGTCGAAACTTCTTTCAGAATTCTGCCGGAATTTTGAGGAAGAGACCAGTCGAGTGGAGACCCGCCTGGACCCTATCAATTCTCCTGTGAAGGATGAAAGTGGCCATGAATGTCCTCCGGTTGGAATCCCGTATCGCTGGTGTGGTGGACTACCTGGCTCGACTGAAAGCTGCTGTGTCGCGGATCGACTCCGCACTCTGGCCCAAAGAGACCCTTCAGAATGAACTTGAATCCTTGGTCACTCGACTAAGTGATGTTCCAGGTCGAGTGCGAAAATGGAAAAAGTCTTCTGCTAGGTGCGGTGCTGATGTGGCTCTGTCACTGGTTCGTGTCCACTGCAAGGAGGCGCGAGAGGAGAAGCTGGCCGCTCTCCAGGTTGCCAATACCAGGAAGCATAATTTTCAGGATTTCATGGAGACCTTCATCGCTGCTGCCACTCGAATCTCAGACGGGATCGACTTGGACGAATTCGTTGCGCCATCAAGCCCTCCGCCAGAAGAGTAAAAAACGGATGTGCTTTACCTTAAATTTGCCTCGGGATGCCGAGTGGTTTATGTATTTGATAAACTCCGTCGGGCTCTCAGCTCGAGTACTTTTATTTGCGATCTAGGATCTTTTGATTTTATCCGAACATGGCTCGACGTTGAATGTCTTCGTGACTTGATCCGCCGATCTACTATTCGTTGTTCCCTCAGAGGCTGCTATTCGTTGTTCCCTCAGAGGCTGCCTGGTTTGCACGATGCTCATCGCCACGATGGTGTCTGTCAAAATGGCTTAGGCGAGCACTGGGCTGCAGCTAAGTCCCCGAGTGGGAGGTTTGCTCTCCACTCGGTAGGATTCCAATTACTTAGGCGAGTGCTTGGACTGCAGCTAAGCCCCCGGGTGGGAGGTTTGCTCTCCACTCGGTAGGATTTCAATTACTTAGGCGAGTGCTTGGACTGCAGCTAAGCCCCCGAGTGGGAGGTTTGCTCTCCACTCGGTAGGATTTCAATTACTTAGGCGAGTGCTTGGACTGCAGCTAAGCCCCCGAGTGGGAGGTTTGCTCTCCACTCGGTAGGATTTCAATTACTTAGGCGAGTGCTTGGACTGCAGCTAAGCCCCCGAGTGGGAGGTTTGCTCTCCACTCGGTAGGATTTCAATTACTTAGGCGAGCGCTTGGACTGCAGCTAAGCCCCCGAGTGGGAGGTTTGCTCTCCACTCGGTAGGATTTCAATTACTTAGGCGAGTCCTTGGACTGCAGCTAAGCCCCCGAGTGGGAGGCTGGCTCTCCACTCGGTAGGATTTTTTCAAACTTAGGCGAGTGCTTGGACTGCAGCTAAGCCCCCGAGTGGGAGGTTTGCTCTCCACTTGGTAGGATTTCAATTACTTAGGCGAGCGCTTGGACTGCAGCTAAGCCCCCGAGTGGGAGGCTGGCTCTCCACTCGGTAGGATTTTTTCAAACTTAGGCGAGTACTTGGACTGCAGCTAAGCCCCCGAGTGGGAGGTTTGCTCTCCACTCGGTAGGATTTCAATTACTTAGGCGAGTGCTTGGACTGCAGCTAAGCCCCCGAGTGGGAGGTTTGCTCTCCACTCGGTAGGATTTCAATTTCTTAGGCGAAACGGATTCGCAGCTAAGCCCTCGAGTGGGAGACTTGCTCTCCACTCGGTAGGATTTCCTGAAAACTTAGGCGAAGCGGATTCGCAGCTAAGTCACCCACTGGGGGAAATTTAAACAAACAGAAAAAGAAATAGCAGTCTTTTGCTTGAAACAAAAGAACTACAGAGGTACTTTTATTACATCTCAGTCGAGTGAGTTTTTAAGTGTAAAAAGGACGGAGCGGGTCCGCGTTCCATGCTCGAGGCTCGTCGATCCGTCGATCGATGTTGTAGAGGTGATACGCTCCGTTGTGCAGGACTTTGGTGATGATGAAGGGGCCTTCCCAGGTCGGGGCAAGTTTGTGAGGTTTTTGCTGATCCACGCGGAGGACCAAATCTCCTTCCTGAAAGGCTCGACCCTTCACATTTCTGGCGTAGAACCGATGCAACTCTTGCTGGTAGATGGTCGAGCGGATTAGAGCCATCTCTCTTTCCTCCTCTAAGAGGTCGACTGCATCTTGCCGGGCCTGTTCTGCTTCTGCTTCGGAATATAACTCGACTCGAGGCGCGTTGTGGAGCAGGTCGCTCGGCAAAACCGCTTCGGCTCCATAGACCAGAAAGAATGGTGTTCTTCCAGTCGACCGGTTAGGGGTGGTCCTCAACCCCCATAGAACTGACGGAAGTTCGTCGACCCAGGCGCCTGCTGCGTGTTTGAGATCACGCATCAGTCGGGGTTTTAGTCCTTTGAGGATGAGGCCATTCGCGCGTTCGGCCTGTCCATTCGACTGAGGATGAGCAACTGAAGCGTAGTCGACTCGAGTGCCCTGAGAGGCGCAGAAGGCTTTGAATCTCTCATTATCAAAGTTTGATCCGTTATCCGTGATGATGCTGTGCGGAACTCCATATCTGAATATCAATCCCCTGATAAAACTGATGGCAGTGCTTGCGTCGAGGTCCTTTATGGGTTTGGCTTCTATCCACTTCGTGAACTTGTCGACTGCAACCAACAAGTGGGTGAAGCCACTCCTACCAGTTCTCAGTGGTCCGATCATGTCTAGACCCCAGACAGCGAAAGGCCAGACGAGCGGAATGGTCTTCAAGGCGGAGGCGGGCTTGTGAGACATGTTGGAATAAAACTGGCACCCCTCGCACTTGTCGACTATATCCTTTGCCATTTCGTTCGCCTTTGGCCAGTAAAAACCCGCTCGTATGCTTTGGCCACGATGGTCCGAGAGGACGCATGATGGCCACAGGTCCCCGAGTGGATGTCCTCGAGAATTATCTGTCCTTCTTCAGGTGTGATGCACTTCTGACCAACTCCAGTCGCGCTTTCTCTGTATAGCTGCCCTTTGATTACTGTAAAGGCTTTGGATCGACGGACGACCTGTCGAGCCTCTTCTTCATCTTCTGGGAGCTCTTTTCTCATGATATACGCAATGTACGGCACTGTCCAATCGGGAGTGGTGATCATAACTTCCATAATCAGGTCGACCACAGCTGGAACCTCCACTTCGGTCGAGTCAGAGGCGCTTTTTGGTTGTGGAGGCTCTTCTGTGAAAGGATCTTCTTGCACTGATGGTGTGTGAATGTGCTCCAAACACACATCTTTAGGGATGGCCTCCCTTTTGGACCCTATCTTCGCCAGATCATCTGCAGCTTGATTTTTCAGTCGGGGTATATGATGGAGCTCCAACCCCTCGAATCATTTCTCCAGCTTCCTCACTGCGCTGCAATATCCCGTCATGGATGGGCTTCGGACGTCCCACTCCTTCATCACTTGATTAACAACCAGATCTGAGTCGCCGTAGACCATGAGGCGACGGACGCCGAGTGAAATGGCCATACGTAATCCGTATAGAAGCGCTTCATACTCTGCCTCATTGTTGGAGGAATCAAAGTGAATCTGGAGGACATACTTGAGCTTATCTCCTCGGGGGGAAACCAGTACAACCCCCGCACCGGATCCGTTCAGCATCTTGGAGCCATCGAAAAACATAGTACAGTGCTCCGAGTGAACTTGAGTCGGAAGCTCCTGCTCGGTCCACTCGGCGAGGAAATCAGCTATTGCCTGGGACTTAATAGCTTTCTTTGCCTCGAACTTGATATCAAGAGGAAGAAGTTCAATTGACCATTTCGCCACTTGACCGGTTGCATCTCTGTTATGAAGAATCTCTGATAATGGAGCGTCGCTGACGACTGTGATAGAGTGATCAGAGAAATAATGAGCAACCTTCTTCGTGGTCATGTAAATCCCGTAAACAAGCTTCTGATAGTGGGGATATCTTTGCTTCGACGGGGTCAGAACTTCAGAGAGATAATAAACTGGGCGTTGAACTTTGAAGGTCTTTCCTTCCTCTTCCCGCTCGACCGTAAGAACGGTACTAACGACTTGTCCCGTGGCTGCTATGTAAAGCAACAATGGCTCTTTGCTGACAGGAGCAGCAAGCACCGGCTGGGTGGAGAGCAAAGCTTTTAGCTCTGCAAATGTTGCATCAGCTTCTGGAGTCCATTCGAACGTGTCTGACTTCTTCATCAGTCGGTAAAGAGGCAGCGCCTTTTCACCGAGCCTGGAGATGAATCGACTTAAAGCGGCCAAGCATCCAGCAAGTTTCTGGACATCGTGCACACGCACGGGGCGTTTCATCCGGAGTATGGTGCCAACTTTTTCGGGGTTAGCGTCGATTCCTCGTTCGGAAACAAGAAAACCGAGTAACTTTCCTCCAGGGACTCCAAATGTGCACTTCGACGGATTGAGCTTGATATCATAATTCCTGAGATTGCCAAAAGTTTCAGCTAGGTCAGTCAGCAGGTCGGAACCTTTTCGTGACTTGACCACTATGTCATCCATGTATGCTTCTACATTCCGACTGATTTGAGTGATTAGGCACTTCTGAATCATTCTCATGAATGTAGCTCCGGCGTTCTTGAGACCGAAAGGCATGGTAACATAGCAGAAACACCCAAATGGGGTGATGAAGGCTGTTTTTATTTCATCGGGTCCATACAGACGGATCTGATGGTATCCAGAGTAAGCATCTAAAAAAGATAACCTCTCGCATCCTGCAGTCGAGTCGACTATTTGGTCGATGCGAGGAAGAGGAAAATGATCTTTCGGGCAGGCCCGATTGATATGCTTAAAATCGATGCACATGCGCAACGATTTGTCTTTCTTAGGGACCATTACAACATTGGCGAGCCACTCGGAGTGGTAGATCTCGCGAATGAATTCTGCTGCTAGGAGTCGGGCCACTTCTTCGCCAATGGCCTTTCTCTTCTGAACGGCGGACCGTCGAAGATGCTCCTTGACTGGTTTGACCTTTGGGTCGACTCGAAGGCGGTCCCCTGGGCACACCTGGCATGTCAGCAGGCTTCCATGCAAAGATGTCCCAGTTCTCACGGAGGAACTGGACGAGCGCTTCTTCCTATTTGGAGTCGAGTGTAGTGGAGATGTTGGTTGGAGCCGCATTTGGATCGGTCGGGTGGATGTGGACTTGCTTGGTCTCACCAGTCGACTGAAATGCTGACTCCGTGGCGGGCTTCTTGGCTCGTAACAACTCACTCGGATCCGCAGTCTTCTGGTACTCTTGTATCTCTATCTTGGCCATCTGAGCATCAGCAATTTTGGCGCCTTTCTGGAAGCACTCCTCTGCCTTCTTCCGATTGCCAACGATGGTGATTACACCTTTGGGGCCAGGCATCTTCAGCTTGAGGTATACGTAGCATGGTCGAGCCATGAAACGAGCATAGGCTGGCCTCCCAAGAATGGCGTGGTACGCACTCTGAAAATCCACGACCTCAAAGGTTAACTTTTCTTTCCGGAAATTCTTCGAGTCACCAAAGACGACGTCGAGAGTGATTTGACCGAGTGACTCAGCTTTCTTCCCAGGAATGACTCCGTGGAAGCTCATGTTCCTGGGGCTGAGTCGGGACATCGGAATGCCCATCCCCTTCAACGTCTCTGCATACAACAAGTTTAGCCCACTGCCGCCGTCCATCAGAACCTTGGTCAGTCGAGTGCCTTCAATAATTGGGTCGACCACCAACGCTTGCCTCCCTGGGGTGGCAATATGAGTCGCATGATCGGACTGGTCGAAGGTGATGGCGGTCTGGGACCACTTCAGGTAATGGGGTGTCACCGGAGCGACCATGTTTACTTCGCGATTGATGACCTTCAGTCGACTCTTACTTTCGACATCAGCGAAAATCATCAGAGTGGAATTGACTTGGGGCTATTCTTCACCGCTGTCTTCCCTGTCTTCAACTTTGTCTGACTCTTTCTCTTTGTTCTTGGCATGCTTCCCTTGGAACTGTTGCATCAGGAGTCGACATTGTCGAGTGGTATGCTTAGGGTAAATGAGATTTCCCTCTTCATCTTTCTTCGTGTGAATGTGGCATGGTAAGTCCATCACATCGTTCCCGTCCTGGTCTTTCACTTTCTTGGGGTTCCAAGGACCCTTGGGTTTCCCCTTAAACTTCCCTGGGGTCACAGCTAAGGCTTCCCCGGGGGCGACTGGCTCGGCCTTGCGCTTCTGCTTCCGACTGGAGTGTCCTCCGCCGGCCTCATTAGCGGCTGCCTTATACTTGCCACTCCGGAGTCTATCTTCCTCTTCTCCGTTCGCGTACTTGGTGGCGATTTCCATCATTCGACTCAGGGTCATATCCCCGGTTCGACCGAACTTCAAACTTAACTCCCTGTTTCTGACGCCTTCCTTGAAGGCGCAAACTGCCTGATGATCGGACACATTCTCGACCGTGTGATTCAGAGTGATCCACCTTTGGATATAATCCCTTAGGGTTTCACTCGACTTCTGAACACATGACTGCAATTCTGTCAACCCTGCCGGTCGCTTGCAAGTCCCTTCGAATGTCCTGACAAACACCTGGGCTAGATCTTCCCAAGTATAAATACTGCTGGGAGCCAACTGATTCAACCACGCTCTGGCTGATCCTTCCAACATGAGGGGCAAATGCTTCATGGCCACCTCGTCATTGCCGCCTCCGATCTGAACAGCCACTCGGTAATCCTCGAGCCATGTGTCCGGCTTGGACTCTCCGGTGAACTTGCTGACTCCAGTCGCCAACCTGAAGTTGGGAGGAATCACTGCAGCTCTGATTGCTCTGCTGAAACACTCGGGACCTGAGACGTGAACTCTGCTGCTGGACGGCGCGCCTCTGTCACGGTCTTCTCGGTGAGCTCTATTTCGGTCGACCAGACCTTGAACGATGATGGATCTCGCATCAAAGCCTGGTTCCCTGGGGTCGACTGGGACCCTTCGCCCAGTACTGAACTGGCGTCTGTCCTCTTGCCGTCGAGGAACGTACGACCCCGCTCTTGGGGCAGGAGAAGGCACTCGACGTTGATCGTTGCGATCGAATCGGTGCTCATATCGCTCGTGCCCTTGGTATTGATCCTCGTGCCGGCCTTTGTGTCCTTCACGCCTCGGGAGCGACCTTGGACTATGAGCCGACTGAACGGAATTCGCAGCGACGGATCGACTGTGAATCCTGTTGCGCGACTGAGATACGGCTGAATTCTGGTCACCCGCTGCATGGAGCAAATCTCTGATCTGCAACAGACCTCTCCCTGCCTCTGACTGTGAAGGCTGGATCGACTCCGCTATGCGAGCCGCAGCTGCCAAATTCTGAATCGGGGTACGGTATACCTGGGTCGGCGGCTGGAAGAGGCGACGACGACTGGACTCGGGAATGGGCGGTCGTGCGCGCTCGTCGAGTGCTCTCTGGAGATTCTCCAGTCGAGTACGTTCAGCCAAGTTGGCCAAGCGCACCTCCTCCAGGGCTCGTGCCTCAGGGGTTTCTCCAACGATAGGAGTGTGAAGGGCGTCCATGTTCCGGCGACGGAGTTCCTCCCTCTGCACTGAGGTAAGGGGCTCGGGCCTGTACTCTTCGTGGCCCCGCACCGGAATCCCCCCTGCGGCAACCTCTTCGGTGTGGGGGAATCCGGGGGGACTACGTGGTCCGTCGAC
Organism: Aegilops umbellulata; assembly: GCA_032464435.1. Classification (NCBI taxonomy): domain Eukaryota; kingdom Viridiplantae; phylum Streptophyta; class Magnoliopsida; order Poales; family Poaceae; genus Aegilops; species Aegilops umbellulata. The sequence goes on from CP136055.1 coordinate 98,525,320, forward strand.
CATTAGTACTTTCGCCGCTGGATCACTGCTGTCGCACTCGGACGCAGTCTCTACGGAGCCAGTCGACAGGTAGAACAGGCCGTAGAGTGACTCGTCGGGCTCGATTGCCGCGACTTGGGGGATGGCCGACTGGCGGGCCAGTGCGTGCTTCACCCACCGCTGGAGTCTCGACCGACCGGTGCGCTTGCGCCGGTGGGAAACTGATGACGATGATGGCGAAGCGAATGCCGACCCGTACTGGGTCGACGGTTGCCGCAGGAGGACGCCGCGGACGCATGCGCGAAAATGCGTGGCTCCGCGGGCGGGAAGCGCGTCCACGTCGAGTGGAGCCTCCTGCAGCCAAGCAAAGTTGTCAACGATGAAGGAGAGAGCGCCGAGACGGATCTCGCGGCTCTCGACCATGACTCCGCTCGAAAACATGATGTGGGGTGAAAGAATCCCAACTCCTCCAACAAATCGCTAGAACACCTGCCCCACGGTGGGCGCCAACTGTCGTGGTTCTAAGTCTGACAGTAAGAATGGGGGGTAAGTATGGAGAGGCAAGATCCTAGCTATGGAGTAGTTGTATGCGCAAGGAGTTTTACGAGTTCGGGCCCTTCTCTAAGGAAGTAACAGCCCTACGTCTCGGAGCCCGGAGGCAGTCGACTGGATTATGTGTGTGTGTTACAAAGTTGCGAACCCCTGTCCTAGTGGAGGGGGGGTGGCTTATATAGAGTTCACCAGGACCCCAGCCAGCCCACGTTACAAGGAGTTTAATGTACATAAAGAGAGGGGGTTACAGGTAACGCCTGTAATAAAGGACCATGAAGGCCATAAAAGCTACTTATGAGATGACCGTTTGTAGGCAGTGCCTTTAGGTCTTCTTATAGTCGAGTGGCTGTCTTCATGGTCGACTGCTTGTGCTTCTGGTCGAGTACGCTCGTGTCCGTCGACTGGGCCGACCAGGTCGACTGAAATGTTGATACTTCTTAGAATGTCTTTCATTGTAGGAGTCATGTCCTTGATTGGGTACCTCAGGTATGATAAGTTACCCTACCCTAGGTACGTATCCTCGTCACTGCCCACTTGATATATTGAGCCCCTCTGTGTACGGGGCACAAGGCAGAATAACCTCTTCCACGACGCTAAATGAGCTTCGCAGCCCAGAAACAGCTCGCAAAGGGCCACATAACCAGCGATGTGTAATGTGGAGGCAGGGGTGAGATTATGCAATTGGAGGCCGTAAAACTCCAGGAGCCCTCGTAGGAACGCATGGATTGGAAATCCGAGTCCCCTTAATATATAAGGAACGAGGCATACCCGCTCCCCCCTTGGAGGGGTCGGGAAAGCTCTCCGCTTGCTCTCCGCCATTATAGGTGGCGAGCTCGGCTCGAACATGGACCAGGTACGCTAGGGGGAGGAATCCCTAGGTCTGTAGCTTCACTAATTGGTTGTGCGGGACAGAACACTTCATCCAATCTCCGGGCTTAGGGCTACGGGAGCGGGAGGAGGAGCTGCGCTGGCCGGCCATGTTGGGATGGATTTTTTTCAGGCGCGGTCCGATGAATGCTCGCTGAAGGAAGATGGTGTAATTTGGATCTGAGAATCCTCGTCTCTTTAAATAGGCAGTTTATTCACATAGCTAGGGTGGTAAATGTAAAAACGCCCTGGCTTCTTGCATTCGTTTGACACGTGGAAGATAGCCATTATCAGGCGTGGAAGCCAAGAAGCGCAAGTATTTATGAGAAGCCGGACATTATTTAACAGGTATTCGGGATTTGGAGAAGAACCCGCCTTGCAATGCCTAAGGCAATCTGCGCGCCGGACTCATCGTCATTGAAGCCTGGTTCGGGGGCTACTGAGGGAGTCCTGGATTAGGGGGTATACGGACAGCCAGACTATATCCTTTGGCCGGACTGTTGGACTATGAAGATACAAGATTGAAGACTTCGTCTCGTGTCCGGATGGGACACTCCTTGGCGTGGAAGGCAAGCTTGGCAATACGGATATGTAGATCTCCTCTCATTGTAACCGACTCTGTGTAACCCTAGCCCCCTCCAGTGTCTATATAAACCGGAGGGTTTAGTCCGTAGGACAACAACAATCATACCATAGGCTAGCTTCTAGGGTTTAGCCTCTACGATCTCGTGGTAGATCAACTATTGTACTACTCATATCATCAAGATCAACCAAGCAGGAAGTAGGGTATTACCTCCATCGTGAGGGCCCGAACCTGGGTAAACATTGTGTCTCCTGCCTCCTGTTACCATCCGCCTTAGACGCACAGTTCGGAACCCCCTACCCGAGATCCGCCGGTTTTGACACCGACATCGGTGATGATGCAGTTCTCTAGTGTGTGGGTGACGTGGCAATTGCCACATACCATCGCGGCGAGCTGTACAACTGGTGCAGGCTCCTCATGGCATGCATAGGCACGGTGGTCCACTGCCCCCCCCCCCTCCTCGACCAGGGCGCCGACGTAGGCCTTCCTGGTTTGGGGTCGCCGATGTGTGCTGTCTTTGGAGATGTGTAGGTGATAGGGTGGGCCGGTGGGTTGATGTCGACCTGGCCTTCCCCGTTGGCGATGAACGCGAGGGAGCTGAAAGTTAAGCTTTTCCCCGGCAGGAGACCGCCGGAGGTGAGAGAAGATCTAATCCAAGATTGATCTCCAGCCCGCACCGCCCATGTCTGGCACGCCAACCGACGGTGCAAAATATCGCCACATACCTCGGTAGAGGTCCGTGCGCAACCAGAAGTCTTAGATCAGAGGTCGCAGAATGATTTGTCAGTTTTGGGCCTCCGTAGAGTAATACCCTACATCCTGCTTACTTTCATTATTCATGATGGAGATATCTCATGCGAAGAGTTACAATGAGGTATGAGATTGCCACCGAAATTTTGCCATGAGAGGCTCTTGGCCACAGGAGGAGGATGGATGCCCCGCTAATAAAGATGATTGTGTGCATCATGCCAATGAAGAATCCGGATGATTTTATTTTTGAAAAAAATTAAACTGAACGAGGATTGATCACTCGCGAGCTCAAACATCCGGTATATCAACATGGCATCCACACACAAAACGAATGGTGAAAACTGACAAGGACTTGAAGTCATTGCCGTGTCCGACGGTGAAATTTAATTGGGTGTACAAAAGCTAGCACCAACTTCCCCGTTCCACCATCTGTGGTAGCATGGCTCACCACCGGGTCCTGTCCGTGGGCGTGGCCATCGTCGCCGTCGCACTGCTCGCTTCCCCCGCCGCGGGAGTATACCCATGGACAATTTGCGGCCGCAGCACCTACGTGGCCAAGAGCCAGTACCTGGCCAACATCAACCGCATCGGCGCCACGCTTCCCAGGAACGCCTCCCGGTCCCCGGAGCTCTTCGCCACCGCCCTGGTCGGCGCCGTTCCGCAGCAAGTCTGGGCCCTGGCGCTCTGCCGCGGCGACGCCAACGCCTCCTACTGCCTCACCTGCCTGGACCAGGCCTTCCAGGACCTGCCCAACGCGTGCCCTTACAGCAGGGACAGCACCATCTACTACGACTCCTGCGTGCTCCACTACTCCAACATCCGGTCCCGCCCCGACGACGACACCACCTACAACCCGACGCTCCCGCTCCGCAACAACGTGAACGCCACGGCGGAGCCGGCCCGGTTCCAGCGCGTCGTGGCCGCGCTCTTGAACGCCACCGTCAGCTACGCCGTCGCCAACTCCACGCGGCTGTATGCGTCCGGGGAGGCCGACTTCGACCGGGAGCTCCCCAAGGTGTACGCCTGGGCGCAGTGCACGCCTGACCTGACGCCGGCGCGGTGCCGGGACTGCCTCGCCGTGAACATCAAGACATGGGCGCCTGTGTTCACGGACTCCATCGGGGCCAGGATTCTTGGGATGAGGTGCAGCTACCGGTACGAAACAACGCCCTTCTTTGATGGCCCGGTGATGGTGCGACTGGCAGGAACGTCGGCCAGCTCTGCTGCACCGGCGTCAGCGCCTGCTGTGGTGCCCAACGTTTTGACGCCAGCGGCGGCGGCCGGAGAAGGTGAGCGCAAGTCCAGCTGTTTTTTCCAGTTCAAATTTGCAAATCTCAACTGGCCTGATATCTGTCCTCTTGAACTGGTTAATTCACAGGGAGAAAGTACAGTGTTCCTGGCATGGTTCTCATAGTTCTTCTTCCTACCGCAGCAGCCATAAACCTTGTCGTTTGCTTCCTTCTCTGGAGGAGGCGCCGGCCACTAGCAGCAGAAGCAAATCAGCCATGTATGCCCTGCAAATTTCTCAAATTTTTGACGGCCTAACATATTATGGGGCCTCCCTTATGGTGACAAACGGCATTGATGTTTAAACAGATCCAGGTTATTCCGCCAAAGCCGAGGACATCGAAAGTGTGGACTCGATGCTGATCGACATCTCAACTTTACGAGCTGCAACCGGAGATTTCGCGGAAACAAACAAGCTCGGCGAAGGTGGATTTGGTGCGGTGTACAAGGTACAGTACCAAGCAAACATACCTTGGAGAAAACTCATCGAAATTTTGGTAAGTGGGCTTAGTTTTAGTTGTGGTTAGATTTGCACAGGGTACTCTCCCGGACGGCGAAGAAATAGCAGTGAAGAGACTGTCGAAGAGCTCGGCACAAGGAGTGGAGGAGCTGAAGAATGAGCTCGCCTTGGTTGCCAAGCTTAAGCACAAGAACCTGGTGAGGCTTGTCGGCGTCTGCCTAGAGCAGCAGGAGAGGCTGCTCGTCTACGAGTTCCTCCCAAACCGGAGCCTCGATAAGATCCTATTCGGTACTAACAGAATCGAATCCTGTTGTGACATTTTCTCTGCAACTTGTGTTACCATTGCCTGCCAGTTTATTTGCACACACTCACCACTCCTAGTTTTCTGAACCTGTCCTAGACACGGAGAAACGCGAGCAGCTCGACTGGGGAAAGAGGTACAAGATCATACACGGGATTGCTCGAGGCCTGCAGTACCTCCATGAAGACTCCCAGCTCAAAGTAGTCCACCGTGACCTCAAAGCCAGCAACATCTTGCTCGACTCCAACATGAACCCAAAGATCTCGGACTTCGGCCTCGCCAGGCTCTTCGGGCGAGACCAGACGCAGGCCGTCACCAGCCGCGTCGTCGGAACATAGTCAGTACCATGCATATTCGAACTCAGGCAACGATCGTGCAGTGAAACTAGCTAACTGGATTACCACACTGTTGTTCCAGCGGGTACATGGCGCCGGAGTACGTGATGCGCGGGAACTACTCCGTCAAGTCGGACGCGTTCAGCTTCGGGGTCATGGTGCTGGAGATCGTGACGGGCAGGAAGAACAACGACTGCTACAACTCCCAGCGATCAGAAGACCTCTTGACCACGGTACGTGCTGTTGCTGCGTATCTGAATATATGTACGTATCAGAAAGAATGTTTGGCTCATGGCTGCTGCGAATGGCGCAGATATGGGAGCACTGGACGGCCGCAACAGTGCTGGCTACGGTGGATCCGAGCATCGGCAGCAGCTTCTCGGAGAGCGACGTCCGAAGGTGCGTTCACGTAGGGCTTCTGTGCGTTCAGGGGAACCCAGCGGATCGGCCGGTGATGTCGTCGGTGGTCATGATGCTCGGAGGCGAAACACTCTCTCTCAGCGCCCCGTCCAAGCCGGCGTTCTACGCGAGGAACGCCGGTGCCGATCACCCTGTCATCTCGTCCTCTGTGTCCGTGCAAGATGGTACTGGAGTGTCTACTTAACAAGTTCAGTGACAGATTAATTCATGCCTCACGATTGAGGGCATATGTAAAGGAATCTATTTTTTAAAAGAGGTCACCCTGCATAAGTGATACACATTCTGTAAGATTTTTTTTTGAGGGGTACACATTCTGTAAGATGGTTTCACTGCAAGATGGAGAGATGTCGTTCAAGGCAATGTTGCTCTGCAGCAACACTTTTTTTTTAGAAAGGAGGATAACTCCGGCCTCTGCATCAAGCCATGTACACAATCATCTTTATTATACTATCCATTGTGTGCGTGCAGGATGGTCCTGGAGTGTCTATTTAACAAGTTCAGTGGCAGATCAATTCATGCCTCACGTCTGAGGGCATGTGTAAAGAAATATATTTTATAAAAGAGGTCACCCTGCATTTTTTCAATAAAGGGTGGATTTTATTAACTCAAGATGAAGCATCAAGAGGATACAAACACTATGAGCACATATCTGGCCTCTACATAGCTAGAATGCACACAGCCAATTCCAACGCACACATACAACACGCTACGAAATAACAAAGTCATATCAGACCAAAGATATGCCTAAGCGAGAGAGAAAAAACTTGAAGCGATCAAATCCTTCATTGACAAACTACAGCTATGGCCATATCCGCACCAACAACATAATAACACCACAAAGACAACGAGGTTCTTCAACAGCAACGCCTTCAGAAAGGTAGCAATGCTCAAATGTCGCCGTCACCGGATTCAACCACCAAAGGTCGGAATCTAGGTTTTCACCCTGAAGAAATAGATGAAGCATATCCGAGCAATGCCTTCAACAAGGTGACGATGCAACAACATCACCATTGCCAAGTATAATCAACATGGTTAGACCTAGGTTTTCACCGCGGAGCTCGTCTAAGTCAATCATGTGTTATTGCCATCACCTTTTCACTTTCTCAGCAGCAACATGCTTTGGCCAAGAAACCAAACGCCGCCGCCGCACAACCATATCCTCTGCGTCAAGCCGTTGTCTGTAGATTGCGTCACACCACCGAAGCAAACCACCGATGAGGAACCCTCGAGAACTCTTTTGATGACCACCACAATTCGTTGTGGTTTTGCCGCCACTGTCCAGACTAATCACCATTGCCGACAAGTCACCGGAGATGGAGCACGCAGACATAGCCATCACAGCACGACTGCACAACCATGGAGTCTTCCATATAGACCGCGCAGAAGCCACTAGCCTTGATTGTCTGCCCGGTCCATGGCTGCCGGATCTCCGACTTGCCCCGATCTGATCTGGACAACGGGAAGCAGGGACACCGGCGAGAGGACAATCAACAAGAGTTGATCTGAGAGCATCTCCAGCTGTTGGCCCCTTAGGAGAGGCTAAAAATCGCCCCTGGGGGCGCACCGGCGCTAAACCACGCACTGGGGGCGTGATGCCCCCCAGTCGCGGCGCCCATGTTTTTTTGAAAAAGTCAAATACGGCGCAAACGCAACTCAAATTAACGCAAACATCAGCGAGTTCGTTTAAATTTAAACATATTTTACAAAAAAAGAAAAAAAACTAGTATGGGCTGCCCCCGCCGTCTACATGCCGAGGAGGCGGTAGAAGCGCGTGTAGTCGCCGCCGCCTCCGCCGTCGTCGTCGTCCCCGCCTCCGCCCCTGCTGCATCCCTCCCCCGGTTGGCGCGGCGGGTTGGACGGTCCGGGGGCGGCGTCGTCGTCGTCGTCACTGTCGAGGACGACGATGCCGTGCTCGTCCTCGCGCCCACGCTTGCGGGCGGCGATCTCCTCCAGGGCCCGGCGCTGCCGGACCATCTCATCGCGGAGGTAGTCCTCTCGCGCCCACCGTAGGGCGTCCTCGTCGGAGATGCCGCGCCGGGCTATCTCCTCCTACTCCGCGGGGAGGCCGGGCTCCGGCTTTGGCTCGACGAGGACGAAGCGGCCGGTGGGGGGGCGGAGTCGCCGATGCGGACGCCGGAGCTGCGAGTACGCGCGCTGACAGGCGTGTCCTGGGGCTCCGGCTTGACGGGGCGGAGGCAGGGAGAGCCCGACGAGCGGCCGGACGAGGAGGAGGACGCCTCGGGCCGCTCCATGCGTCTCGGCGTCCAGGAGCTTCCACGGCGGCGTGAGAAGGATGGGGGAGCGGGGTACTCGAGGCCCGGCGTGTTGCCGCCCTCGATGTACTCGAGGACGGCCTTCAACGTGTGGCCGGGCACGCCCCACCACCGGCGACGGCCCTCGGAGTTGAGCCTACCGGAGGGCACGACGCCGTTGGTGGCCTCGAGCTGCTCAGCGTGACGGCGGCGGAAATAGGGCTCTCAGAGCGGGCTGTCGGGGACGTACCGTGGCCCCTCCCTCGCCGCCCGCGGCAGGGACGCATGGATCTGTGCGATCTCCGCACGCCGCACCGCCCCGGTGGGTGGTGGTGGCACCGGCACGCTGCCGGCGCTGATCCTCCAAGCCCCGGGCACCCGCATGTCCGGCGGGACCGGGTACTCGGCCTAGAAAAGGAGGCGAGCCTCGTCCTCGTGAAGATGGCAGCGCCCGAAGCCATTTGCCGCCACGCCATCGCCTGAAAAGTGCTCGGCCATTCTTCTAAACTGGAGACGCGAGAAGAGGAAGGGGGGAGAAATGGGCGTGTCGGCGTGGAGTATATGTGCGTGTCTCCGGCGCGCTGGCGGTCGGCTTATATAGGCGGAGGCGCCGCGTGGTAGGCTTGGCCAGCGCGTTACACGTGGCGTGATGGCCTGGCAGCCGAGGGGACGCGCGTCGCCCGGCAATCACTGCGCCGCCCGTGAGGCATCAACGGAGGCTGACCGGCGCGGCAGCGCGCGTGATACATCTTCAACGTATCTATAATTTTTGATTGCTCCATGCTATATTATCTACTGTTTTGGACTATATTGGGCTTTATTTTCCACTTTTATATTATTTTTGGGACTAACCTATTAACCGGAGGCCCAACCCAGAATTGTTGTTTTTTTGCCTATTTCAGTGTTTCGGAGAAACAGAATATCAAACGGAGTCCAAACGGAATAAAATCTTCGGGAACGTGATTTTCTCACCGAACGTGATCCAGGAGACTTGGACCCTACTCCAAGAAGTACCAGAGGCGGTCACAAGGGTGGGGGGTGCCCCCCCTACAAGGCGCACCCCCCTGCCTCGTGGGCCCCTCGGTGCTCCACCGACGTACTCCTTCCTCCTATATATACCTACGTACCCCCAAACGATCAGATCAGGAGCCAAAAACCTAATTCCACCGCCGCAACCTTCTGTATCCATGAGATCCCATCTTGGGGCCTGTTACGGAGCTCCGACGGAGAGGGACGTCATCATGGAGGGCTTCTACATCATCATAGCCTCTCCGATGAAGTGTGAGTAGTTTATCTCAGACCTTCGGGTCCATAGTTAGTAGCTAGATGGCTTCTTCTCTCTTTTTGGATCTCAATACAAAGTTTTCCCCCTCTCTTGTGAAGATCTATTCGATGTAATCTTCTTTTTGCGGTGTGTTTGTTGAGAGCGATGAATTGTGGGTTTATGATCAAGTTTATCTTTGAATAATATTTGAATCTTCTCTGAATTCTTTTATGTATGGTTGGTTATCTTTGCAAGTCTCTTCGAATTATCAGTTTGGTTTGGCCTACTAGATTGGTTCTTCTTGCCATGGGAGAAGTGCTTAGCTTTGGGTTCGATCTTGCGGTGTCCTTTCCCAGTGACAGAAGGGGAAGCCAGGCACGTATTGCATCGTTGCTATCGAGGATAACAAGATGGGGTTTATATCATATTGCATGAATTTATCTCTCTACATCATATCATCTTGCTTAAAGTGTTACTCTGTTTCTAACTTAATACTCTAGATGCATGCTGGATAGCGGTCGATGAGTGGAGTAATAGTAGTAGATGCAGGCAGGAGTCGGTCTACTTGTCACGGACGTGATGCCTATATACATGATCATACCCTAGATATTCTCATAACTATGCTCAATTATGTCAGTTGCTCAACAGTAATTTCTTCACCCACCGTAGAATACTTATGCTCTTGAGAGAAGCCACTAGTGAAACCTATGGCCCCCGGGTCTATTCTCATCATATCAATCTCCATCACTTTAATCTTGCTTTGCTTTTTTACTTTGACTTTTACCTTTCCTTTGCATCTCTATACCAAACATACCAAAAACATTATCTATCAGTTCTCACTCTCGTAAGTGACCGTGAAGGGATTGACAACCCCTAATCGCGTTGGTTGCGAGTTGCTATCGATTTGTGCATGTACGAGGGACTTGAGTGTGGCCTCCTACTGGATTGATACCTTGGTTCTCAAAAACTGAGGGTAAGTAACTACTCTGCTGCATCATCCTCTCCTCTTTGGGAAAAACCAACGCAAGCTCAAGAGGTAGCAAGAAGAATTTCTGGCGCCGTTGCCGGGGAGGCTTACGCAAGAGCAAGTCAAGATTTGGACTCCCGACAACGAGCCATTTCTGGCGCCGTTGCCGGGGAGTCTATGCAAAAAGTCAACATACCAAGTACCCATCACAATGCCTATCTCTCGCATTACATTAGTTGCCATTTGCCTCTCGTTTTCCTCTCCCCCACTTCACCCTTGCCGTTTTATTTGCCCTCTCCTTCTCCTTCTCCTTCTCCTTCTCCTTCTCCTTCTTCTTTTTCCGTTTGCCTTCCCGTTGCCATGAACGAGTCAAAAAGAATTAAGGGTCCTTTCCAGGGTCTTACCTTGGATGACCCCTCTATCCTCTCTAAGCTCAAAAATAATGATGCTATTGAAAGACCCACCGGGGTCATCTATGAGAGTTTAAATGATCTTGATGAAGATGACTCCGGAATTTTTCGTTATTTAATTGATGAGTCTTTAAAAGATGCTTGGGGTAGGTTATTGAGGATTAGGGCTAGCTACATACCACAATATCAAATTGCGGTTTACTTAAAGGGTTTCTATATTGGTTTACCTGCCTCTTTCAAACAAGTGCTAGATTCTATTTTTGACGAGGGTTTTCTTGAAGGGGATGCCATAGATACCTATGAAAGAATGAAAACTATATTTGGGCACCCCATGAATGATAAGGTTGAATACCACCCTCTTATGCTTTTATCAAAATGAAATTATCAAAGAGATGAAATCTAGTTTAGATGCAAATTTCCGTAATTTGCTTAATCTTAATTCATCCATTAATGGCCATGTGCTTTCCCAAAATAGGAGAATGAATGCCATAGAAAAGAAATTTGCTCCTCTCTTCCCTACCACCAAAGATGGCAATACCTAAATCTATCCTCGCTTTTATGCCTAGCTAGGGGCGTTAAACGATAGCGCTTTTGGGGAGGCAATCCAATTTTATTTTGAGTCTTTTGTTTTTGCTTTTGTTTAGGAATAAATAATTCATCTACCTTCTGTTTAGATGTGGTTTTGTGTTTAATTAGTGTTTGTGCCAAGCTAGACCTATTGGATCTTCTTGGATGATAGTTATTTGATCTTGTTGTAATTTCCAGAAACTTTGCGCTTAGTGCCCGAATTATTAAAAATCACCAGAACGTGATAAAATTCTGATTCCAATTGCTTATGATCAATAAACAAATTGTCTAGGTCGTCTAATTTTGGTAGATTTTTTGGAGTTCCAGAAGTTTGTGTTAGTTACAGATTATTACAGACTGTTCTGTTTTTTAACAGATTCTGTTTTTCGCGTGTTGTTTGCTTATTTTGATGAATCTATGGCTAGTATTGAAGGCTATGATCCATAGGGAACTTGGAATACAGTAGGTTCAACACCAATATAAATAAATAATGAGTTCATTACAGTACCTTGAAGTGGTTTTATGTTTTCTTTCTCTAACGGAGCTCACGAGATTTCTATTGAGTTTTGTGTTGTGAAGTTTTCAAGTTTTGGGTGAAATCTTTTGATGGATTATGGAACAAGGAGTGGCAAGAGCCTAAGCTTGGGGATGCCCATGGCACCCCAAGATAATCCAAGGACACCAAAAAGTCAAAGCTTGGGGATGCCCCGGAAGGCATCCCCTCCTTCGTCTACTTCCATCGGTATTTTACTTGGAGCTATATTTTTATTCACCAACATGATATGTGTTTTGCTTGGAGCGTCTTGTATTATTTGTGTATTTGTTTGTTAGTGTGCCACAATCATCCTTGCTGTACACACCTTTGAGAGAGACATCTATGAATTAAAATTTGTTCGAATACTCTTTGAGCTTCACTTATATCTTTTGAGCGTGATAATTTTGCTCTATGTGCTTCACTTAGATTTTTTAGAGCACGATGGTGGACTTGTTTTGAAGAAACTATTGATCTCTCATGCTTCACTTAGATCATTTTAAGAGTCTTAATAACATGGTAAATTGCTTAATATTAATATGCTTGGTATTCATGATTTGTAGAATTTTCTTTTGAGTGCGTTGAATACTAAGAAAAGATTGAAGCATGATAATTGTTTTGAGATATGAAGGTGATAATATTAGAGTCATGCTAGTGGAAGTAGTTGTGTATTTAAAGAATACTTGCGTTGAAGTTTGTGATTCCCGTAGCATGCACGTATGGTGAACCATTATGTAACGAAGTCGGAGCATGAGGTGTTTATTGATTGTCCTCCTTATGAGTGGCGGTCGGGGACGAGCGATGGTCTTTTCCTACCAATCTGTCCCCCTAGGAGCATGCACGTAATACTTTGCTTTGATAACTTCTAGATTTTTGCAATAAGTATATGAGGTCTTTATGACTAATGTTGAGTCCATGGATTATACACACTTTTCCCCATCCTTCCACCATTGCTAGCCTCTCTAATACCGCGCACTTTTCGCCGGTATCATACACCCACCATATATCTTCCTCAAAACAGCCACCATACCTACCTATCATGGCATTTTCATAGCCATTCCGAGATATATTGCCATGCAACTTTTCCACTGTTCCGTTTATTATGACACGCTCCATCATTGTCATATTGCTTAGCATGATCATGTAGTTGACATCGTATTTGTGACAAAGCCACCATTCATAATTCTTTCATACATGTCACTCTTGATTCATTGCATATCCCGGTACCCCGCCGGAGGCATTCATATAGAGTTATATCTTGTTCGAAGTATCGAGTTGTAATTGTTGAGTTGCCAGAAAAATAAAAGTGTGATGATCATCATTTTTTTAGAGCATTGTCCCAAGTGAGGAAAGAATGATGGAGACTATGATTCCCCCACAAGTCGGGATGAGACTCCGGACGATAAAAAAAGAGACCATAAAAAAAGGCCCAAATAAAAAAATGAGAGAAAAAGAGAGAAGGAACAATTCTACTATCCTTTTACCACACTTGTGCTTCAAAGTAGCACCAAGATCTTCATGATAGAGAGTCTCATATGTTGTCACTTTCATATACTAGTGGGAATTTTTCATTATAGAACTTGGCTTGTATATTCCAATGATGGGCTTCCTCAAAATGCCCTAGGTCTTCGTGAGCAAGCGAGTTGGATGCACACCCACTTAGTTTCTTTTGTTGAGCTTTCATATACTTATAGCTCTAGTGCATCCGTTGCATGGCAATCCCTACTCACTCACATTGATATCTATTAATGGGCATCTCCATAGCCCGTTGATACGCCTAGTTGATGTGAGACTATCTTCCCCTCTTTTTGTCTTCTCCACAACCACCGTTCTATTCCACATATAGTGCTATATCCATGGCTCACGCTCATGTATTGCGTGAAGGTTGAAAAAGTTTTGAAAATGTTTAAGTATGAAACAATTGCTTGGCTTGTCGGGGTTGTGCATGATTTAAATACTTTGTGTGGTGAAGATGGAGCATAGCCAGACTATATGAATTTATAGGGACAACTTTCTTTGGCCATGTTATTTTGAGAAGACATAATTGCTTTATTAGTATGCTTGAAGTATTATTATTTTTTATGTCAATATGAACTTTTGTCTTGAATCTTTCGAATCTGAATATTCATACCACAATTAAGAAGATTTACATTGAAATTATGCCAAGTAGCACTCCGCATCAAAAATTCTCTTTTTATCATTTACCTACTCGAGGACGAGCAGGAATTAAGCTTGGGGATGCCTAATATGTCGCCAACGTATCTATAATTTTTGATTGCTCCATGCTATATTATCTACTGTTTTGGACTATATTGGGCTTTATTTTCCATTTTTATATTATTTTTGGGACTAACCTATTAACCGGAGGCCCAGCCCAGAATTGCTGTTTTTTTCCTATTTCAGTGTTTCGGAGAAACAGAATATCAAACGGAGTCCAAACGGAAAAAAATCTTCGGGAACGTGATTTTCTCACCGAACGTGATCCAGGAGACTTGGACCCTACTCCAAGAAGTACCGAAGGCGGTCACGAGGGTGGGGCGCCCCCCTCCCCTACAGGGCGCGCCCCCTGCCTCTTGGGCCCCTCGGTGCTCCACCGACGTACTCCTTCCTCCTATATATACCTACGTACCCCAAACGATCAGAACATGAGCCAAAAACCTAATTCCACCATCGCAACCTTCTGTATCCACGATATCCCATCTTGGGGCATGTTCCGGAGCTTCGCCGGAGAGGGCCGTCATCACGGAGGACTTCTACATCATCATAGCCTCTCCGATGAAGTGTGAGTAGTTTATCTCAGACCTTCGGGTCCATAGTTAGTAGCTAGATGCCTTCTTCTCTCTTTTTGGATCTCAATACAAAGTTCTCCCCCTCTCTTGTGGAGATCTATTCGATGTAATCTTCTTTTTGCGGTGTGTTTGTTGAGACTGATGAATTGTGGGTTTATGATCAAGTCTATCTTTGAATAATATTTGAATCTTCTCTGAATTCTTCTATGTATGATTGGTTATCTTTGCAAGTCTCTTCGAATTATCAGTTTGGTTTGGCCTACTAGATTGGTTCTTCTTGCCATGGGAGAAGTGCTTAGCTTTGGGTTCGATCTTGCGGTGTCCTTTCCCAGTGACAGAAGGGGCAGCAAGGCACGTATTGCATCGTTGCCATCGAGGATAACAAGATGGGGTTTATTTCATATTGCATGAATTTATCTCTCTACATCATATCATCTTGCTTAAAGCGTTACTCTGTTTCTAACTTAATATTCTAGATGCATGCTGGATAGCGGTCGATGAGTGGAGTAATAGTAGTAGATGCAGACAGAAGTCGGTCTACTTGTCACGGACGTGATGCCTATATACATGATCATACCCTAGATATTCTCATAACTATGCTCAATTCTGTCAATTGCTCAACAGTAATTTGTTCACCTACCGTTGAATACTTATGCTCTTGAGAGAAGCCACTAGTGAAACCTATGGCCCCGGGTCTATTCTCATCATATCAATCTCCATCACTTTAATCTTGCTTTGCTTTTTACTTTGCCTTTTACTTTTCCTTTGCATCTCTATACCAACAATACCAAAAACATTATCTATCAGTTCTCACTCTCATAAGTGATCGTGAAGGGATTGACAACCACTAATCGCGTTGGTTGCGAGTTGCTATCGATTTGTGCAGGTACGAGGGACTTGAGCATGGCCTCCTACTGGATTGATACCTTGGTTCTCAAAAACTGAGGGAAATACTTACGCTACTCTGCTGCATCATCCTCTCCTCTTCGGGAAAAACCAACGCAAGCTCAAGAGGTAGCAGCGCGCAGCTTTGGCATTGATTCGCCGCGGGAAACGAGGCGATGAGGACGACGAAGCCGCGAGAAGAGAGTCGAGTCGCTGACGCAGCTGGCTCGCGGCTCTTCGCGCCAAAAACGATTCGCTCGGCGCCCCCGAGCGACCCCCAGCGCGCCGGGTTCGGGTTGGGTCCGCCGGCGCCAATTTCGGCCCGAGCCGGCGAAAACTGGGCCCTTGGGGACGCGACTGGGCCGATTTTTTGGCGCCGGCGGCCGAAAAGTCGCCTGGGGGGCCTTCTTGGGGGCGCGGCTGGAGATGCTCTGAGGGAGCACCGTATCACTCCGGCCAGCCCAATCCGTTCTGGACGATGGGACGCAGGAGCCGATGGGCTCCGTGACATAGCAGGATGGCCAGGCATTGTGGCGGTTCTTGAATCCCTGTTCAACGAAACTGACTGAAGTAGGCGTCAAGTCCATCAGGGGCCGACCCTGGCAGTTGCAGATCAGACCGGAGCAGGCTGCTAGGATCTGCCGCGAGGGCACGCCCCAACCGACGTGAGCCAACGATCCACTGCCAACCTGGGCCTTCAGATGCCGCCGATCCTCGCCGCTGGACGCCGGCGAGCGCCACAGCCTCGTCACCCAGCAGATCTGATCGCCGCGGTCGTCGCATGCCCGGGAAGAAGAGAGACACCTCAGGGGAGCGCCCCGCCGCCGCCGTCCCCGACCCCCGCTCGGGCTTCGCCGGCGGGCCCTCAGGCGGCGCCGAGACGAGGAGATCGGGTATGGTTCCTAGAGGCGGCGCTGGGAATCGCCCCCCGTGTCGCCACAGCGGGGCGACGCGGGGGTCACGCGGACTCTCGTTGATACACATTCTGTAAGATGGTTTCACTGCAAGATGGAGAGATGTCGCTCAAAGCAATGTTGCTTTGCAGCAACACTATTCTTTTCTAGAAAGGAGGATAACCCTTGGCCTCTGCATCGAGTGATGCATATTATTTTTTATTATATTATTGGACAGAGTCTGACAAAACAAATACATGAATCAATACAAAGTCATCTTCGTGGCTATCTATGTTACTACACCTACTAGTTTGATGATGTGTCTTGACCTCCTCACACCAATGCACAGCATCTAATCCGGTGGCCTCATCAAGAGCACCATACCCCCTACTGCAACATACCACGACCTTTTACAAGAACCATTTTGTTCATGTGCCAATGTAAATTATAAACTCACAGATGTACCCTGGTGTCTTGGTATGTGGGGAAATTTATGCAAGACAATGTTGATTCTTTATAACAAGAACCTGATATCATTCTCTCTGCGAAGGACCCGAAAGCCATAGGCCGTGTGTGACTGTGTAGCGAGTATTTTGGTGGCAGGCTAACGGAATTCTTCCGTTCTACTGAAATGGCTAGGAAAATTGCCCGTGAGTTATAACGGGAGATGCAGAGTTAAAACACTATTATGGCAACGAAAACGGGCAAAGACGAAAAATATGAAAGGATTGTGTGTGTTTTTAGCTCCACGCTTGTCCTGCATGCATCATTGTTTAAGATCCTACCAGGAATCAGCCTTAGCTTCATCATGAAGCCTCGGATGTTAGGCATCACCATGATGGCCCCACACATTGGCAAGGCATGGCAACCTCGATGAGCTCGTGGCGTACAACACTATAAAAAAGGACACGTCTGTACTGATACATGATTGTCATGGTAGATCATGTTTTCTATCACTCATGTACATCTGTGGCGGTTTTAAGACAAAATCAATATAGTTATACATGTCTTGTCGACATGTGTTCCATGATAATAATCACTTTTTCATCATGGAAGTGTGCACTTTCATGACAAAAAATGGTGTGTCATGGCCTCATGGGAAGCGTTTCGTCAAGGGTAACCGACATGTGGCAGCCTTCTTAACGGGTCATCGTTAAGCTATCGGGTGCGAGTTCGGATCCGACACCCATTAATGACGTTGACCATTGTTGATCCTCCACGTGTCGACCTCTTACTCGTCAACGGAGCCATGTGTGAACTAATCATTGGAACAAGTATTGCCCGTCCAATGCCGACATGCGCCTATGAAGCGACCATATGTGGCATGCATGGCCCAATAGTTAAAAAAGATCAACCTAGTCAAAGGCATGCTTAAGTCCCAGGTGGCTTAGTTAGCGGACTGGACGATTCAATGCCCATTAAAGGCATGCTTGCAAATGACCCACTTAAAGCTCGGATCCATGTATCCCATTAGGACTGTGTCAATTAAGCCCGGCAACAGTTTGTGGGACATTCGACACTATTATGGTCTGTCAATAGTTGTGGCTCATTGACGGGCCATGTTGACTTTGGACCATTTATAGGCTGATGTGTCTTTCAGCCTATTAACGTCATGTGTTTTCTTTGGGCCCATTTGTGGCCTAGTGTCTTTTGTCCTATTGACAGCTTGCGATGTTATTGGGCCCTTTTATGGCCCGATGTGTCTTCCAGCATGTTAACAATCCGTCGTGTTTTTTGGCCCATTTTTTAACCGAGTTGCTTTTGTGGCCTATTAGCTGTCAGTGTTGTTATTGGGTCCATTTACAGTCCAATATTCCTTTTCGGCATGTTAAAGGCCCATGCCGAATTGGGGTCATTTAGGGCTCAACATATACTTCGAGTAGGCCGGGGAGAGGAGCCAAACCGCAGCTAGCAAGGTGGGGACACATGCAAGGCCCGATCCTGCCGGTGAGGGCTCAAACTCTAGCTCCGCCCGATGTAGGACGACACACGAGTAGAGTAGAGGAGAACGTTTTGACTCAAATGAATTTTTTATGTTCCCATTTTACCCTTGGACTACTTTTGAGAGGGAACAAAGGACGCGGTTTGAAACGGTGCAATGATGAAAAGCCTCTCGTACTACATAAAATCATGCGTAGTAAAATGAATGTGGACCGTCTAGCTTGCTCAATTTAACGGCACATATCAATTTGATGTACCGTAATCAGACTCTGGTTTTAATTCGAATATAGAGGTGTTTGGCTATAGAAATGGTAACGGTAATGTTAACGTAATCAGATCACATCGTTTAAGGAGATGTAATGAGTTTTTTCTAAATTTGTTTGGTTCACGGCAGTAAAGGAATCGATTACCATCCCCTGAACCTCGCTGGCCAGCAGCATGCTCACCATATATGGCCTGATCTTGCTCGGCCCCAGCCGCCCAAGATATCAAGCGCCGCCCGCCGTCCTCGAAAATCAAGCGCCGCCGGCCGTCCCAGAAAATCAAGCGTCGCCGGCTGCTCGGAAGAGGTCGACTGGAAAACAGAACCTGGGCCTTGCTGCTCCCTGGCGGCTTCAATGGTCCATCCTCGCTGGTCCCGGCGACTGGCGTGGCCGTTCCGGGCGACTGGTGTGGCGTGGTCGTTCGCGGCGGCTGGAAGAGGAGGAGAGGACCGAGGGGAGGCGGCGGCGCTGGACTCGAAGGGGGGTCGAGGGGAGGCGGCGGCGCAGGGCAGATCGGGGAGAAGAGGGAGTCGTGGGGAGGAGGAGGGCAGGAGCGCTCGGGGGAGTCGTCGCTGGTAAGGAAACCGGTACCGGTGGGGGGTGGGGGATATCGACGGATAGCTAACCCAGACCTGATTACGGAGGGACGCGATTACGTAGGGCTGTCCCCAAACGCACGTAACGAATTCCGTTTACACCGTAAACAGGTGACGGGCCAAAAACGATGAAACAAACACCTCCAATTGTATGCCATAACTTAGCATCTCCTGGCTTCATTTTGCTGTTTGGGTGTTTCAAAGTGCATTTTTTATCCAAGAACCAAACCCTGATGATATTCCAAAGCACTCTTGTTTGTCTTTTGCTTATCTAAGATACAATATATAAAAGAAATTATCTAGGATATGCGTCAGTAATTGTGAGCCCATTTACAGAGGTGTTTTCAAAGATCACCTCAGACCGGTTGTACACGTAGATGCCCTGCTGGCACGGCGGAGAAGGTGAGTTTGAGTCTTCCCCGAAGAAGAATGCAGGCTGTGCCGGTGGCTGAAGCTCCATGTCCTCCCTGTTCAACATGAAGATGATGGATGGGATGTCAGGCCTGTCGTCAGGGTCTGCTTGGACGCACAGCAACCCAATGTGGATACATCTTAGCGCCTGGATTCGGGGGTGTCCTTCAAGTGATTCATCAATCATCTGTAATATCGTCCCTTTGCTCCAACAAGTCCATACCTGTTGTCATCAGTTTGTTACTACTTGAAACTAGTCGAAAAAATATGTTTCATCCATGATAATAAGGTTGCGGGCTTGCTGCGATATACAGATCCACTTACATCACTTAGGAGATTCACCGTGTCCGTCTCGCAATCGTCTGAGCCGCAGTTCCTCCTCTTGGTTACAATTTCAAGCACCAAGACACCAAAGCTGAAAATGTCGATCTTTGGCGACACGTTTCCGTGTATTGCATACTCTGGCGCCATGTACCCGCTATAGATGATTATCAGTTAAGCAT
Organism: Aegilops umbellulata; assembly: GCA_032464435.1. Classification (NCBI taxonomy): domain Eukaryota; kingdom Viridiplantae; phylum Streptophyta; class Magnoliopsida; order Poales; family Poaceae; genus Aegilops; species Aegilops umbellulata. The sequence continues at coordinate 98,545,127 of CP136055.1, forward strand.
AGAAGCACACATCTTGATATCTGCAATATATTAAAACATGTTTGCATGCAGTTGCTTACTATGTTCCAACAACTCTAGCTGTCATGGTTTGAGTATGGCCTCCGACTTGCAGCCTAGCTAACCCGAAGTCCGCAATCTTCGGATCCATGGCATCATCAATCAGAATGTTGTTAGCTTTCAGGTCTCCGTGGATGATCCTTACGCTCGAGTCCTCGTGAAGATACGTTATGCCCTTGGCGATTCCGAGAATGATGTTGTACTCTTCATCCCAGTTTAGTGTGTTTCTTCGACTAGCATCTACTGCAACGTATTGTTCAACTTTCATCAGGAGCTGCATTGACGAAAGATAACAAAGAGTAGAGAACAATTCTACGTAGTAACTTTGCTAATGGAAACTTCAGTAATTCCTTACATCAACAGAATGTACATTGCACTAATCTAACTGTATACGCTATGGACCTGTAGCAACTTCCTTTCCAGAAATGCTACAGTGATTATGAATGACTATTAAAGAAGGTATTTGCAAACAACAATACTCACTTCATGATTCCTCTGTTCTCGGCATATTTTGGTGGACAATTTATTTATCACAACCAACGGCTAATTTTTCACGAGACCTGATAACTCAGAGGAACATTAAAAGAGATTTTAGTATATGAAGATGTGAGTGAAAAGGCTGCAGGGAAATACCAAAAAGGAAGTTGTCGAGGCTCCCGTTCCTGATGTATTCATAAACAAGTAGCATCTCCTTCTGATGCAGGCAAAACCCCAGCAACCTAACAAGGTTCTTGTGCTGGAGCTGTGCCAACACCAGCACTTCATTGCGTATCTGATCCAGTCCATGTCCAGCACCAGCACCATCTATAAGTTTCTTCACTGCTATTTCCTGCCCGTCTGGGAGGTTTCCCTGAAGCATAGGTTCTTTTTTCAGTAGAAGAACAGACATAGTGCGGCAAATAGTTTTACCCTGCATTCTCCAAGCTTGTCCATTTACCTTGTATACAGTTCCGAAACCGCCTTCTCCAAGCTTGTGCTTCTCTGAGAAGTTTCCGGTTGCCTCTTGCAGCGTCGGAAAATCGTAGATAGTGCACTTCCCTCTTGCCATTTTGTTAAATGCTGTTGCGCGCGCGCGCGCACACACACACACACAAGAGACGTGAATAGATACCCTTGTACTTGTAGTAAGATCCAGTGCTTTGAGCAATTGACCAGTTAGTCACTCACAGTCGTCATGCTTCTTAGCCTTTCTTCTCTTGGAGCGAATGAAAGCAAAGACTGCAAGAATCAACAACAGGACAGCGAAACAAGCGGCGGCTGTAGAGATCCCTGCCACTCTCCCTTTCCTCCCTGCATTGAAGTCAACATTGGAGTGGATACAACATCAAACGGAGATTTCAAGTAGTAGTACTACGTGGAATTAATGATGTGGAATTTGCGCCAGATGGGGAAAGCGAGAACCAGACCCGACCTGCTGGCGTCTCTGCGGTAGCAACAGAAGGCACGGATGCGGGTGCTGGCGCCGGCGGCGCCGAAAGCTTCACCATGGCGCCGCCCGTGTAGAACGGGTTCACGCTGTACCTCAGGTTGCACCAGACCCCGAGAGCTCGGCCGCCAGACCTCCCGTTCCGGAACAAGAACCACGGCGCGGCTCCGATGAAGCCAGCCAGGCAGCCCCGGCACTGCGCGGCCGTCATCTCCGGCACGCACTGCGCCAGCCCGTAAATCTTCGGGTAGTACGTCGCGTCGAAGCTCTCCTCGCCCGTGGCGAAGTACTTCTTGGCGGGGTCGCCGCGCGCGGTCGCGGCCACGGCCTGGTCGACCGTCGCGTTGAGGAGCGCGAGGGCGGCGGCGTTGAACCAGGCCGCTGGGGCTGCGAGGTTCTCCACGTCCCAGGAGTAGGTGCCGGCGGGGGATTCCACTCCTACGAAGTCGAGGAAGCGCTGGTCGGAGAAGCGGAGGACGCAGTCGTCCTGGTAGATGGCGACGTCCTTGCTGTTGGGGCAGCCGCGCTGCGCGCCGGGGAAGCCCGCCGCGACGCAGGCGCGGCAGGACGACGCGTTGGTGTCGCCACGGCAGAGCGCCAGCGCGGAGATGAGGTCCGGCACCACGCCCACGGTGGCCGTGGTGAAGCCGGCCGGCGAGGCCGACACGTTGGCCGGTAGCGCCGCGGCGAGCAGGCCCAGGTTGGTCTGGTAGGTGCTGTTGGCCGCGTAGGCGCCGCTGGCGCATGTCGTGGACTGCCACTGCGTCGCCTGGGCCGCGGCCAGCGGCAGCAGCACGGCCGCGACAAGGAGGTAGCCGCCGAGCATGGTTTGTCTCTGGCAGTGGCAGAGGGCGGAAGAGATGGTGGGGGAGTTCCCGCTCCAAACCGGTAGATCAAGCACGAGCTGGCTGCACAATCGACAACAGCTCCGGGATTGCCATGCAACTTCACGAAAGAACGCAAGTGCGCAAGTGGCTGATTTTGACCCATCAGTACGGTCGTTGAACGCAACTTGTCCGCGTCACGACGATACTGCGCAAGCGCACGAGGTTTCGGCTCCGTCGGGTTAGGGGTTCATACAGTAGAGGAGTGTATGCAACTCGCATTGCCAACTTGATGATTTGATTGGGTCGTCGGGCAGTCAGTCCATCTTCTCGGTCTCCACTCGGTGTCCAGTTGCTTAATAGTCCGATTCCATCACCAACCTGCCAACGCCACACACACAGACACACAACGCAATGAGCCACCTCGCCGTGGTCGTGGCATCCCTCGCCGTCGTGCTGCTGGCGCGGTGCGCAGCGGCGTATCCGTGGCAGGTGTGCGCCACGGCAGCCAACTTCACGGCCAACAGCACGTACCAGGCCAACCTCGGGCTCCTCGCCGCCGCGCTGCCCAAGAACATCTCCTCCTCGCCGGACCTCTTCGCCACCGCCGTGGTCGGCGCCGGCCCGGACCAGGTCTCGGCGCTCGCGCTCTGCCGGGGCGACGCCAACGCGACGGCCTGCTCAGGCTGCCTCGCCATGGCCTTCCAGGACGTGCAGAACCAGTGCGCCTACGACAAGGACGCCGCCATCTACTACGACCCCTGCGCCCTCTACTACTCCTCCAACGCCACCTCCCTCTCCTCCATGGACAACGTCGGGAGGACGAACCGCATCAACAACCAGAACGTCACGTCCGACCCCGGCCGGTTCAACCGCCAGGTGGCCGCGCTCGTGAACGCCACCGCCGACTACGCGGCGTACAACTCCACGCGCCGGTACGCGTCCGGTGAGGCCGGCCTCGGCGGCCAGTTCCCCAGGGTGTACAGCTGGGCGCAGTGCACGCCGGACCTGACGCCGGCGCGGTGCCGTGGTTGCCTCGCCGGACTCATTGCCGGAATGCCGAGGCGGTTCAGCGACCGCGTCGGAGGGAGATCTCTTGGGGTCAGGTGCAGCTACCGGTACGAGACGTACTCCTTCCTCGACGGCCCGGTGATGGTCAGGCTGGCTGCGCCGCCGAGCTCGGCCGCGCCTGCGCCTGCAGTTGGGCCCACGGTTCCGACTCCAGGGGCGGTCGCCGGAGGTGAGTCTTCCTACTACTACTACAGTATACTCATATTTCATGTGGTCGCGTCGTGGCATCCTTGAAGAATGCGTGAGCGTGACACTAGCTTGCTTACCTTTAAAGTCCCACTAGAACATAAAAGCGCGCGTCAACACGCCCGTCTACCTTGACGAAAACACGGTATAAATATGTGACAAATTTGAACGAACCTAGAATTTTATCAAATGTGATCTGCCCATATATTCAGTGTCCATGCAATAAGCGTGAGTGAATTGGCCTAAAATGAATAAAATGATTTTTCGGATTTACGGAGAAAGACCGAGGCAATCGAGGAGGTTTGAAAATTTAAATGTTTAAATCCTTTTCCACAAAGTTCTTTTTGAAACAATAAGTTGAGCATGAACGCACCACAATAGTAAGTACGAAGGTAGTTTACCATTCACCTGCAGAAAAAAAGAAAGTAGTTTACTATTAACACAAATGATATTTCTACACGAACATTCACACGGAGTTAGGACACATGGACATGTTTGGTGCAAAAGAAATAAGTATATGTATTTCTTTTTCTATTTATTCTTGTGAATTTACTGTTTATCCAAGAGCATGTGCGTTCAACCGTTGTTTTGAATCTCCAGAGAATTAGATTTTGTTCCTTCTCCTCCCGAACTCAAATGAGCTCAGTGAATAGTGAAATAAAATAAAAATTCAAAAAATTGACATGCTTTACGGGAATATGATTCCATGACGAATTTTTGCAAGCACATAAAACTTTTGTCAATGTGTGTCACAAAAAAATCACATTGTTTTGAATTGTTTTGATTTCCTTTTTCAAATTTACTGTTCACCTGAGCTAATTTGTGCTCGGGCTAAGAAACTCTGCGTCCATTTTGTTTCTCTTTTTTCTCTAGGATATACTATTTTAGAGGGCTCAAAATGGCGTAAAATCTAGAAGTTGGGGGAGGGAAGATGCATCCCATGACGCAACATTGTGCATTCAATCATTCTTCCCACAATACAAACAAACTTGACCACTACAATTGCAAGCAAGTAAACAAATTTCAAACAATTCATTTTAGCGTGAATAGGCAGAGTGGACTAATGTAGGTGGTGTAACCTTTTTTGTGGGACATATGGGTGTAAACAGACTCTGCCGAATAAAAATTTGCTATCAGCGGTTGTCGGGCCAGGTGAATCATTGAAAGCGCTTGGTGGGCTGGGTCACATGGTATCCCTTGTTAGCCCAGATCACCAGAAGACAACTGGATCAGTTTGCGGAGCAGCATCCCTGCTAAGTTGGGCTGGCCGTCTAGTGCGAAGTCACCCGTGACGGCAACGAACGGGCAAAAATGCTTTGCGGGATGGCAGATGGATCTGGTACGTTCATGTGCATCATCGAATGGCTAAGACGTTCAAATCGCTGCGGTGGCTCGTAGGTCGCCTCATTATACTGTTTCTCAATGGAAGATTGTTATTAGTGCTCATTTAGCAATCATTCAGTAGCTACTCCTATACACAAAGATTACCGTGCTAGGCTGTGTCATCTCCCACTCTCCCTAGCTATCCATCGTTGACAACTTGACATGCATGCATCTAGAAAAAGGAAAATTCTACGTACGCCAAATGAGGTTAGAGATAACAAATTTCCAGTCATCAACTTGACCAGGTGAAGGAGACTGCCTGTCAAACTCCTAGATTTGGCATTTGCAAATGCTCCCGTCGTTTGCCGCTTGGACCAAGGCACATGGGACTGACAGAATCATGTCCATTTGTTCTGTCAAATGGACCGGAATCTGTAATTTTGTTCACACACAGCATTAGACTTGCACAGTGTCAAGAAGATTTCGGCTTTATTTTTGTGAAAGAAAAGTTTTCAGGAGTCGTGATGCAATACTAGTACGCGATAAAATGTTAGAGAAATTGGTGGCGAATTATCTTCGGGACACTCATTTGCGGTGGGCATTTGCCAATTCACAGAGAGGAAGTTCATGGTTACTGCCACGGTCCTTGTTATTGTGCTGCCTACCATCGCAGTTCTGGTGATAATCAACCTTCTTGTTTGGCTCTGTATCTGGAGGAGGATGAGGAGGCCACAAGCAGGAGCAACCCAACCATGTAAAGCCCTGCAAACTTCTCAAACTCCATAGCTTGAAAGAAACAGATTCGATTATTCAGTTGGATTAGCTAATCAATACGTGTACTTCATCAGATTCTAGTCGCGAGAACATGGAAAGCGAGTGCTCATTGACATTTCTACGCTGAGAGCTGCCACCGGGGGTTTCGCAGAGAGCAACAAGCTTGGTGAAGGCGGATTTGGTGCAGTGTACAAGGTATGTAATGAACAAAAGGAAGTCCAAGCACATATAATACCATCAAACTATAATCACTAGTATATTACACTAATCGTGGCATGGTTTCATCTAACAAGGGTACTCTCCCAGACGGCGATGAAATAGCGGTGAAAAGGCTCGCCAAGAGTTCGACGCAAGGAGTTGGGGAGCTCACGAATGAGCTCCTTTTGGTCGCAAAGCTCCAGCACAAGAATCTCGTGAGGCTTGTAGGCGTTTGCTTAAAGCAGGAGGAGAGACTGCTCGTCTACGAGTTCGTCCCCAACCGGAGCCTAGATAAGATCCTATTCGGTACGAAATGAGTCATACTTATCTCAAGTTCTTCAGTCCATTTCCTCTACAAAATTTGATACCGTAACATGCGTTTGAGCACTCCTACTTCCTTAACTTACAAACCATGCAATGCTTAGACACCGAGAAGCGCGGTCAACTTGATTGGGGAAAGAGGTACAAGATCATAAGCGGAATCGCACGAGGCCTGCAGTACCTCCACGAAGACTCGCAGCTCAAAGTAGTCCACCATGACCTTAAGGCGAGCAACATCTTGCTTGACGCCAACATGAACCCCAAGATTTCCGACTTCGGCCTGGCGAGGCTCTTCGGGGGAGACCAGACGCAGGGCATCACCAGCCGTGTCGTCGGAACATAGTGAGTAATAGTACGGTAACGCACGCACACTACAACACGTACGTCATTAGGAGGCATTTTATTAGCGGCGATTTCCTAAAATGCCTTAAAATCATGGTACTAACGGCACTTTGAAAAAGTGCCTTCGATGCTCACATGCTTTGAAGGCGAATTTAGAAAATGCCTCCGATTGTTGCTGGCGTTCCGGTGGATAGCGCCTCCAATGCTTGGCTTATTATACAGATTTGACCCTTGATTTTAGACTATTTGCAAAACAACCCTCCCACCTCTGTCTTCTATAGTTGACCATCGAAATAATAAAAAAAAACAAAAAACAAAAGATTGACTCGATCTGCTCGCATCGATAGCTTGGGGCGTCGTCGCAGCCACCGCAGACTCCGCCACCGGTGTCCCACACCGGAGCTGCCGCAGGCGTAGCGGCCGCCGCGGCGCCGCAGCCGGTAACACCATCCCGTGTTGGACCTCTTCTTCTCTCCTTCCCGATCTTGCGGTGGGATTGCAGCGGCCGAGTGAAGGAGACCCAAAGGAGAGGGGATATCCAGGCACTGGAGAGGAGGCGACGGAGGAGGAGGAGGAGGAGGAGGAGGAAGGTGGCCTCGCACGCATCAGCTTCGTCCTTCCCATGCCAGACTCGCCCACGTTCTGTTGTTGTTCTTGATCCAACGCCCCGGTGCACACAAGGTGTTTGAGGTAATGCCCCTGAATTTTTCTACTTCATTTTACTTTTCTTTTGTGTTTGTGCTAGATGTTCTGTATGAACAATCATTTTGGCACGATATTGTGCAGTTTGACTATTGTTGGAGAAGCACTGAACTGATCAATACATGTAGATTAGTGCTATATATAACACTAATTACTGGCACTTGCACAATAAGCTAGTTGTACTCCCAGAAGTAGTGTGCAACAACGACAAGGAACAACTGAAAGTTGATTTGGTATTTTTGCTAGTTAAATTGACACTGCTTCTAGAAATTCCTCTTTGCTTCTGCTCACATTCAAATATTTATTATAGAATTTTTATGTGGCCTCTGCTTTAGTATGTTACATAACTTCTTCTAAGCACCTCATGTTGAAGAACTTGGTTTTGTTCAGTTGAGAATGGATAGGAGTTGGATGCGAGCAGCAAGGTCTTCCGCCGAGTATTCTGAAGGAACTAGCAACTTCATAAAATTTGCTTTTCGTACGTCAGCAAAAAATAATAGAATTCTCTGCCCTTGCAAGATATGTGTAAACTCTCATTGGTTAGGTGAACTTGAAGTCTATGATCATTTGATTTATGATGGATTCATGGCTGGATATACCACATGGATTCATCATGGAGAAAGTATGCGGCCCTCTGAAACAACTTCAGGTCCTAGTTCACAGTTTGAAGAATATGCTGATAGTGATGAGATGGATGAGATGCTACTGGAAGGATTCGGGATGTATGATACTCGTACATTAGGAGAGGAGCAAGAGAGAGGAGCAAGAGTCTGAAGATGACTTGGACGATGATGCTGAAGCATACTATATATTACTTAATGATGGGCGCCAAGAGTTGTACCCAGGTTGCAAAAGATTCTCGAAGCTTCAATTTTTGGTGAGGTTGCTTCACATCAAGAATATGAGGGGAATGAGCAATATCTGCTTTGATGAGGTATTGACGCTAATTAAGGAGGCACTTCCAGAAGGTGAGGCCTTGCCCAAAAATTTTCATGGGGCCAAAAAGTTTGTGAGAGCCATTGGTATTGGATATAATAGTATAGATGCATGCAAAAACGATTGCATTCTATTTAGGAAGGAACATGCTGATGCCATATCATGTCCAGTGTGTGGCACAAGTAGATGGAAGAGCGTAAATACTGGAGTTCATGGAAGGCGTGTCCACAAGGTGCCTCAAAAGGTGGTTCGTCATTTCCCGCTAAAGAAGAGACTCCAAAGGTTGTTCGCTTCTACAAAGACGGCATCAGATATGAGGTGGCACAGCGAAGGCCGCACAAAGGACGGCTTGATACGACACCCAGCTGGTTCACCTGCATGGAAACACTTTGATGCTATTCACAAAGACTTCAGTTCAGAAGTTTGCAATGTTAGATTTGGATTGGGAGCTGATGGTTTCAACCCCTTTTGGAAATATGAATCTCTCATATAGCATATGGCCTATCATCTTGATCCCCTACAACCTTCCTCCATGGATTTGTATGAAGCAATCAAACTTAGTACTATTGCAACTTACAGGATGAATTAGAAGATACCATAAAGTGTGGCATGGAAGTTAGTTTGACGTCACCAAACAGTGCAAGTGTGGTGGGAATGGGAACCATTCAGAAAACTGATAGAAAAGCTAAAGCTACTGATGGTCAACCACTAGCTGATTGTGTTGAAGTTCTTGTCAACATCGTGCTCAAAGAAACAACTGAGCTGCCTCATGCACAAGGGAAAATAAAAAGGCTAGGAAATGCCCACACTAGGTGTATTCCATGGCCACGCAAAAATGTATGATACGTGACACTTTGCTAACTCATCTGCCCTGTTCTTATATATGCAACTATTCTGACCTCTTTTTCATGCAGATTATGCAAACAGACCGTACTACCGTGCTGCACTCTAAGGTACAATCATAGCTCATAGTTGTTGTTTTGTGCTCATATTATGTATAACTGTAACACCCCGGTGTAATGAAGGGTTGGAATTGAAGGGTTGGAATTTCATGTGTCTCCCATTATTCTGGAGTCTTCCAACATTGACCTCATTCTGGGAATGGAATGGTTGAAAGCGCATACTGCCTCTATCATTTGCGCCACCAAGGTTGTACACCTCCTACATCCTTCCGATGAGATAGTAACCTACCATGCTCAGCTTGTTCAAAATGCTGAAGCACGACTTTATGCTTTGAATGCGTTGAACGCAGCACCTCTTGAGGGAATTGAAAAGATTCCAGTCGTTCGCGACTTCCAAGACGTATTTCCAGAAGAACTTCCAGGAATACCCCCTGCCCGGGCTGTCGAGTTCGTCATCGACTTGAAACCAGGCACCGTTCCTATTGCCAAACGACCCTACAAGATGCCACCTCATGAACTCCTTGAGCTTAAGGAGGAAATCGACAAATCTCTTCACAAGGGTTTCATTCGTCCAAGTTCCTCTGCTTGGGGAGCACCTTCTCTCTTCGTCAAGAAGAAGGACGGAACGAACCGTTTGGTCCAAGACTATTGTCCTATCAACCAAGCTACAATTCAAAACAAATATCCCCTTCCTCGGATCAATGATCTGTATGATCAACTGGCTGGTTCATCGATATTCTCTAAACTCGACTTGAGGTTGGGTTACCATCAGATCCGTGTTCGTGAAGAGGATATTCCAAAGACCGCCTTCGTTACTCGATATGGTTCATATGAGTACACCGTCATGTCATTCGGTTTAACCAATGATCCGGCTACTTTCTCTCGTCTGATGAACTACATATTCATGGATTACCTTGACAAGTTCGTCGTAGTCTATCTGGATGATATCCTGGTATATTCAAAGAACAAAGAAGAACATGCTGAACATCTTCGACTTGTTCTAGAGAAGCTTCGAGAGCATCAACTTTATGCCAAGTATTCCAAGTGCGAATTCTGGCTTCCTGAAGTCACCTACCTTGGTCATGTCATCTCCAAGGATGGTATTACCGTCAACCCAGAGCGTGTTCAGGCTATTCTTGACTGGACCCCTCCGAAGACTGTCAAGCAAGTCAGAAGCTTTCTCAGACTAGCCAGCTATTGTCGCCGCTTTGTCGAGAACTTCTCCAAGATCGCCAAGCCACTGACTAATCTGCTTCACAAAGGCGTTAAGTTCGATTGGACAGACAAATGTCAGGAAAGTTTCCAAGCACTCAAGGACAAGCTGACATCTGCCCCAGTGCTTGCTCCCCCTGATTCTCGCAAGGACTTCGTCATCTATTGCGACGCTTCACGACAAGGATTAGGATGTGTCCTAATGCAAGAGCGCAGAGTGATTGCTTATGCCTCCCGTCAAGTACGTCCTCACGAAGAGAACTACCTAGTTCATGACCTTGAGATTGCTGCGGTTATCTTTGTACTGAAGCTATGGCGACAGTATCTTCTCGGTAATCGTTGTGAGATCTTCACTGATCATCAGAGTCTAAAGTACCTGTTTACTCAGCCAGATCTGAACCTCCGTCAGCAGCGATGGATGGAAGCTATTGCTGACTACAACTGCGGTATATCCTATACCCCTCGCAAGGCTAATGTAATGGCCGATGCCCTGAGCCGTAAGTCTTATTGCAATAATCACCAGGTCTACAAAGCTCAACCCCGCCTTTATGAAGAGCTATGCAAACTGAATCTTCAACTAGTTCCACAGGGTTCTCTGAATAACCTTGTCTTGGAACCAACTCTTCTGAAAGCAATCAAGTCTGCTCAAGCCAAAGATGCTCATGTTGATCTGATGAAAAAGGATCTTGCATTAGAGAAATCCAGAGATTTCTCACTTGGTGAAGATGGAACCTTATACTTTAGAGATCGCATTGTAGTACCCAGGTTCGAGCTTATGACAGAGAAGGTGATGAAAGAAGCGCATGACACCCCTCTCTCTATTCATCCGGGAAGTACCAAGATGTATCTAGACATCCGTTAGAAGTACTGGTGGTCTAATATGAAGCAAGACATTGCTCGATATATTGAAGAATGTGACGTTTGTCGTCGTGTCAAAGCAGAACATCAGAAACCGGCTGGACTTATGCAACCGCTTCCGATTCCTGAATGGAAGTGGGATAAGATCCAAATGGACTTCGTCACTGGCCTTCCCAAATCTCAGAAAGGTAACGATGCTATCTTTGTCGTCATCGACCGATTCTCGAAGGTTGCTCACTTTCTGCCAGTCAAGGAGACTATCACTGCTAGTCAATTAGCAAACTTGTATATCTCCAGAATTGTGTCACTCCATGGCATTCCGAAGGAGATCAGTTCAGACCGCGGAAGTATATTCACTTCAAAGTTCTGGGATAGTTTCCAAGAGGCAATGGGAACTCATATTACCTGGAGCACTGCTTATCATCCCCAATCCCAAGGCCAAGTCGAGCGAGTCAATCAAATTCTTGAAGACATGCTTCGGGCTTGTGTTATTTCTTTCGGCAAGAAGTGGGAAGAATCTCTCCCTTATGCGGAGTTCTCTTATAACAACAGCTATCAAGCCAGCTTGAAGATGGCACCCTTCGAAGTGCTTTATGGACGCAAGTGCCGAACCCCTCTGAATTGGTCAGAAACTGGGGAACGGACGCTCATTGGTCCAGACATTATTCAACAAGCTGAAGAGCAGGTTCGCATTGTCCGGGATAATCTCAAGGCGGCCCAGTCCCGTCAGAAGAGCAACTATGACCGGAAACATTGGGGTTCAACTTATCAACCTGGTGAACAAGCTTATCTGCGTGTCACTCCTTTGAGAGGCACTCATCGGTTCGGAGTCAAGGGCAAGCTAGCTCTGCGCTACATCGGTCCTTTCCGCATTTTGGCCCGTCGTGGACTGGTGGCTTATCAATTGGAGTTGCCACCTCAATTCTCTCATGTTCATGATGTCTTCCACGTGTCGCAACTTCGTCGATGCTTCAAGGATCCGGAACGTGAAGTGGATCCGGAATTGATTGAAGTTCAAGATGATCTCACATACAAGGAGCATCCTATCCGCATTCTTGAAGAAGCTGAACGCCGAACCCGCTTAGTATAGGTTGGTTAGTGATCCATCAATGACCCCCACCTTGTCCTTGTTGCCCCTGCTTCATCATCGACGACTCGATCTACGTAATCGAAGACCAGGCCCCGACACCGCACATCACTTCCCCTTAGTTACTCGACACTACTGGGCTACTATCGAGTACCGAGGGTGAACCTCTTCAGCACTTCTGATGTTAACCCTGTAGTGTAGTCTTTCGGTCGTGGTCATCGAGGGTGATTTCCTCCTTAACCACTTCCGATACGACTCTGTCGTGCAACCCCTCAAGTGTGAACCTCGAGGGTGATTCCTCTTACGTTCACCTTGATGATTACATCTAGTGGAATTCATCGGGGGTGATTCCTCGGGTTTCCCCTTGATGTTTGGACACACGGATACTTGGACTTTACCACTGTTACTTGGAAAGACGGGTCGACCCTGAGGGGTACCCGCGCGAGCTTAATTGCGAGTGATGTGGAGTCGGGCGGACCTGGAAGGTGCCCGCGAGATAATTACGAGGCGTGGCCGGGCATTCCTAGCCCTTGCCGCAAGTCCTCGAGACGGGGCAACGGGGTCACATCTTTCGTGAGTCTCTGCTTGTTACCGCGCGTTCCTAATCCACTACGATTTGGATATTTGATCCGAGGGGCCTCTGGCCTGATAGCACTAACCATCACGTGGGCATAGTATGGGCGTTCTGCGTCGTACACATCAGCCGAAGCTTAATAGACGTCAGCGACTGAGCGGCGCGCGCCGGGTTGGACTGCGTAAGCGCCTGCCTTGTTGAAGGAGGTAGCTAGGTCTGTTCACCGGCCGCCCACGCAACATGCAGGAGTTCCCGAGGAGATGGCCCATGACCCCTGGGGGCATAGGTTTAGTCCGGCGTGCTGGCCCCTCTATTAAGCCTAGGCCGGGTTGCGGCGTATTGTTTGGCCGAGGCCGGGCATGACCCAGGAAAGTGTGTCCGGCCGGAGTTAATCGAGCGTGGTGGGTAAGTTGGTGCACCCCTGCAGGGAAGAAAACATCTATCGATAGCCTGTCCTACGGTAACGGACACTTGGAGTTGTATCCCGATCGATACAACTAGAACTGGATACTTGTGATGAGACTGGATGGTGATGAGTAATGGATTGTGTTGATAACACTACTACTACTTTACTTTATGCTACTCTACTCCCTCCTGTTGCTGCAAGATGGTGGTTTCCAGAAGATGCTAGTCTTCGATAGGACTAGTCCTTTCCCTCTATTCTGGCATTTCTGCAGCCCAGTCCACATATACATCCTTCCTTTGATAATGATGCATTTGTAGTATAGATCCTTGCTTGCGAGTACTTTGGATGAGTACTCACGGTTGCTTCGATTCCCCTTCCCCCCCCCCTTCTTCTTCTTTCCGGTTGATGCAACCAGATGTCGGAGCCCAGGAGCCAGATGCCGCCGCCGATGCCTTCTACTACGTGGAGACCGACGATGACCAGGAGTAGTTAGGAGGCTCCCAGGCAGGAGGCCTTGCCTCTTCGATCATTGCTACTTTTGTGCTAGCCTTCTTAAGGCAAACTTGTCTAACTCATGTCTGTACTCAGATATTGTTGCTTCCGCTGACTCTTGTGTATTCGAGCTTATATATTCGAGCCCTTGAGGCCCCTGACTTGTAATATAAAGCTTGTTTTATTTTAATTTGTGTCTAGAGTTGTGTTGTGATATCTTCCCGTGAGTCCTTGATCTTGATCGTACACATTTGCGTGTATGATTAGTGTACGATTGAATCGAGGGCGTCACAATAACTATACATGATTTTTATTTTTACCCAATTGTAGGTTTCTAGTGTTTGTAGTCAGATGTCTTTCAACAATAGTGAGAATGTGGATCCCAACAAAACAACTACTGGTACTCAGGTGACCAACCATCAGACTGGTTGCAGTACTTCAGGAGGTGCAGTGAGGAATACACTGAAGAGAAAGAAAGTTTCTGAGACAACAAGAATGAAAAAAGGTACTCAAGCAATCTCCGCTACAACCGGAAACAACATACTTAGGAATTCAGGCAGGGAAACATGAAAGATGGTCATAGGTGAGTTGTACATGCCTTTTCCTGTAGCGAATTAGAGCATGAGGTTTCCTGGCCCCTTTTTCTTGCATGCATGTCTCTGTAACCCTGTTACAGTGCTGAGAACATTTTTTGCTCTTTTAGAAGCCTAGAAATGCTGGTACACTGCTCAAGGTTGAAGTTGAAGGTGACACATCGCTGATTTGCTTGCCCTTGTGTGTGCCCGTCTAAGATTGGCTTGCTCTTATGCTGGTACACTGCTAATTGGCTTGCTCTTGCATCAAGCTGGAACACTTGTTCGTATTGTTGTCACAACAGTAGGAAGTGACATGTGTGTTTCTGATTGATACTTTGATATTGTTTCTGAATTTGTGAAGATGTTCTGATGGTGATGCTTTGCATTATTCGCGTGCACGATGATACTTCTAGCCGATGCAAGCTTCTCAATCTTTTTTTTCTATTGTATGTGTGTTTTTACAGAGCTAGATGCAAATTACAAAGCTGTAACAGTGGTTTTATCATATTCTTATTATGCATATGTAAAGTTTGTGGCATTCTTATGTGCCCTGGAAACATTTTGGAGGCAATACAAAAGACGCCACTTAATGGTTTTGAGGCGTTCTTTAGAAATGCCACAAAAATGTCTTGAAGGCAGTATGAGCGATGCCAGGCATAATTTTTAGAGGCATTATGAGAAATGCTACAAATAGTCTTTGGAGGCATTCTGAAAAAATGCCTTCAATTGAGCTTGTTGGCGTTCTGAAAAAATGTCTGCGTTTAATCTTTTTGAGGCATTGTGGAAAAATGCCTTAAATTGAGCTTGCTGGCGTTTTGAACATGCCTCTGTGTTGACCTTTGGAGGCGTTCTAGAAAAATGCCTCAAAAGACCTTTCCCTTCGTGACCATCTCTAGCATATTTGGAAAATGCCTTCTTTTCTCTAAGCTGGCATTATAGGAGCTTTCTGAGGCATTTTAAAGTGCCTGCAATTGACGTACGTGTTGTAGTGGCAGCAATGCCGCGGTGGATGCTGCTAAATTAGTTTTCCTACATAGGCAACTAAACTCCAACGCCATTTTTCTTGTTGACTGTAATCAGTGGTTACATGGCCCCGGAGTACGTGATGCTCGGGAACTACTCGGTCAAGTCGGACGTCTTCAGCTTCGGCGTCATGGTTCTGGAGGTCGTGACGGGAAAGAAGAACAACGACTGCTACACCTCCCGGCTATTGGAAGATCTGCTGACGCTTGTGAGTGCTGTTCGTGAATACTCCTATATTATTCTTGATCGTTGTCTGAAGATCGAGAAGCACGCGTTGCTGCACAACTCTTGACTGATTGCCACGAGCTCAATGATTCAGGTCTGGGAGCGCTGGACGGCCGGGTCGGTGTCCGAGCTGATAGACCCGTGCTTGGGCGGCAGCTTCTCCCGGACCGACGCGCTGCGGTGCATCCACATCGGGCTGCTGTGCGCGCAGGGAGACCCGGCGGGCCGGCCGGCGATGTCGTCGGTGGTCATGATGCTCGGCAGCGACACGGTGTCTCTCCAGACCCCGCCCAAGCCGGTGTTCTACGCCAGGAGAAGCTCGGCCACGTCCTCCAGCATGTCGACGGCGTAAGCATAGGGTCACTCCTCCAAGTTCAGAATAATGTAGCTGCAGGCTGCAGTTCCAAAGTCTAGCCCCGTCCAGGTTCAGAAAGTGTACAAAAGGTCTGTTTGGGTGAGAAATATTTTTCTTGAAAGTTCTGTAGTTCGCCCCTTCGGAGTTTATTAATCCATTAGGACCAAACAATGGTTTCATCGGTAGGGGTGTCAGACTGATCACTACAGTACTTTGTTAGAATGTTTGCCAGGTTAGTCCTTGGATAACTTGAAAAAAAATAAAATACTGGAATCGTGTCAAGTTAGGATTAAGTAAATTGTTCGTTGGTTCACCCAGGATGCGTCCCCAAATGTACAATATCCAAAAAAAATAAAACCAAATTAGGTCATGATGGGAATGATCTTTGTGCGGGCTCGTAAACCGGTTTCCCCTGTTTACAAATACACAACTGTACAAGTAGGAGCCTTTGTTCTAGAATTTTCCACGTTGGAAAAACTAAAAATATATAATCTATAAAGCATTGAGTTTATCTATTTTTTAAATAAGAAATAAAACTGCCGCAGTGAATGGAGAAAAATACTAAAAATGCAGTAGCAGAAATGTACTGGGACCTTTATAAGATGATTATAAGAAACCGACTATCCTTTGCAATCCTTCCTTCATCTTGGTTCAAGCTCTGAGATTGAAACTTCATTTGGTGACGCCATAGCTGACTTAGCAGTCGACTGGGAAGCCGTAGGGTATGACGACTCCGAGTATGGAGCTGAGTAGGTGCCGCTCTTGGTGATGAAAAATGATGGCTTGGATGGAGACTGGAGGGACACAGTGTTACTGCTAAGCATGACATCTACTGTCGACATCATGGGCCTATCAGCTGGGTTATCTTGAACGCAGAGCAGCCCGATGTGAAAAATCTTCACCATCTGGTCTCCTGGTGCATGACTTCTCAGAGATGAGTCTATGATCTCTGAAATTGTCCCCGTGCTCCAATGCTCCCATATCTGTATCAAATTAGCAGTCAGTATTTCTTTTTTACAAAAGTTACTTCCTTAAGGAGTTCAGAATCAGCACAAGAACTTACGAGACTCAAGAGATCGACAGACTCGTCAAAGTTATAGGAGCCACTGCTTCGTCGTCCGGTCACAAATTCTAACATCAAAATGCCAAAGCTGAACACGTCCGATTTTATAGAATATTGACCGCGCATTGCGTACTCCGGGGCCATGTATCCACTGCAAGAGGAGCATAATGTTATTATAGTTGGCATACCGTTTGAGTATCGTCAGGCCAATTGGACCATACTTACTATGTTCCAACAACACGGTTTGTGACCTCCCGTGATTGATCTGCTCCAAATAGCCTTGCCAAGCCAAAGTCTGAAATCTTCGGAGTGTAATCAGAGTCTAGCAGAACATTGCTAGCTTTGAGGTCCCGGTGGATTATTCTCAGCTGTGAATCTTCATGAAGATACTGCAATCCTCGAGCAATTCCACTTATTATCTTTAATCTCTTTCCCCAGTCTAGCTCCTTTCTTCTCTCCGAATCTGGCATTTGAGCAAGAAACCGTGAATGAGTAAAGTTCAGTTTTCCAACACCCAAGTGTTTGGACAAAATAATTCCTTTAGGATTTTTCCATGCAATACTTGGCTTTAGTAGTTCTTATGCTATTGCTGAAATAATGATCGGAATTAGTACCAAAAAGAATGGTGTCAATGCTTCTATTGGGCATGTATTCGTACACAAGCAGTTTCTCATGCTCTTGCAAGCATACGCCAACAAGCCTGACAAGATTCTTATGCTGAAGCTTGGCGACCAAAACAAGCTCATTCTTGAGCTCCCCTATTCCTTGCCCAGAATTCCTGGAGAGCCTCTTCACAGCTATTTCTTGACCATCAGGAAGTTCTCCCTGCATAAGCGTAAGCAATCATTTGTTGAAGCAGAAAAAAGTATGTT
This sequence comes from Aegilops umbellulata, assembly GCA_032464435.1. Taxonomy (NCBI): domain Eukaryota; kingdom Viridiplantae; phylum Streptophyta; class Magnoliopsida; order Poales; family Poaceae; genus Aegilops; species Aegilops umbellulata. The sequence goes on from CP136055.1 coordinate 98,562,931, forward strand.
AATGAATCGTTATGGCTGGTACCTTATAAACTGCACCAAATCCTCCTTCACCAAGCTTATTCGCCTCAGCAAAGTTACCCGTCGCACCACGTAAGGTTGATAGATCAATGATAAGTGAATCAATGCTATCTATGTCTTCATGATTAGTCGAATCTGTCAGAAAGCACACAGACATAGAGATGCATTATATATAGGCACCGCTGCCAATTCCACCATATACATGTTTCATGACTCTTATATTTTTTTTAACTAGATGTAACTGTTTTAGTTTTAGGTGGTAATGAAATTCAATCTAAACAGAAATTCAGTTATATCGTCTGTATAAAAATATAAGACGTTTTTGCAGTTCAATTAAAGTGCAAAAACGTCTAATATTTTGGTGGACGGAATAGATGCTAATCTTCCCTACTAAGGAAGTAAGGATCATTCCATTAGCAGCGCTATAGATTCAACTCCTAATGGTTCAGTTCGAAATTCCCGAAGAAGTACTCTTTTTTTTTTCTCGAACACGCGGAAGAGTTGTGTATCATTTTATTAAAAAAAAGGAATATGTACAAGGAAGAGGAAGAAGTACTCCTCATCCAAACTTTCCTTTAGTTGGGTCGAAGCCGATGGTAAGTTCATTGGTTTTCTTTTCTACCTATTCATGAGTTCAAACTGTTAAGAGTTTAAGATAACATACAATGTGCTTGCTCAGTGCTCACTAGTCTTCGCCTTCTCCTCCTCCTCAAATAACAGAGACAAACGGTACTGATAGCCAGAATTGCAGCAACAATAGGCAGCACAATAGCCAGAACATTATTCGCCGATTTTCCTGCATACAGATGGCATCAACTTCAGAAATAGGTATTCAGAATACCATAGAAACGGCTCAAAATATTCTGAATTATTTGGTGTTGGTAGCTAATAGTACATTTGCTGCAATCATGTTTGGCTTTGTAAAGGTGAGTAGACTCTTTCCCCGGCAGTCAATTTTGACGTCTGGAGCGAAGGCACTGGGAAGCTTAGTGCAGATTGGCCAAGAACATGATAGAAGTAACTAGTAACGTAGCACTAACAAGTCACAATATGCTATTCAGGATAGGTTCTAACAATCAAAACAAATCATTGTGTCAAACATGAGATTTGGACTAACTTAAAAAATTCATTCAACCACGTGTAGTGCTAGCTTCTAATACCGGCATTTGAAATATAACCGACTGTTGAATGCTTCGCAGAAAAGTCAGTGTGGTCAACCAAGTAGCGAATGACAGGGACCGAACTGCAGACATGTCTACATCATCAACTAAACAAAGCCCGGTCTGTATCGCTATGGGATTATCCTGATAATAATCACTACCCAAATCTGTTGGCATCTTAGTTTCCAGTTAATCCATTGTCACTAATTTAGATGTTGCTCGCTTGCCTACAATTTTTAACCGGACATTTCTACTAAACAGTAAGAATGTGTTCTAAATCAGAAAGCATCAAAGGAGCAAACAATTCAACCGTATGTCAAACTGAATAAGCCATACACGTGTGTTAAGACTTAAAAGAAACTGGAAATTGAGGAAATTTTGTGTTAGCAATTCACCTCGTGGGGTCGCCGTCGGCGTCACGTTAACAGGCGCGGGAGGAGGAGCCGGCGGCGCTGGAGGTGCTGGCAACCTCAGCGTCGGGCTTCCGGAGAAGAAAGGGACCACCTCGTACCTGAAATTGCACCGCACCCCAATCATCCTCCCGCCTATCCTCCCGCTGAGACGCTGCGGCATCCGCGTAATTATGTCTCCGAGGCAGCTCCGGCAATCGGCCGGTGACATGTCGGGCGTGCACTGCACGAGCCCGTAGATGGTGGGGTTACTGGTGTCGAAGCCCTCCTCCCCCGTGGCGAACCGCCTGGACGAGTTTGCTGCCGCGTAGTCCCCGGTGGCGTTGAGGAGTGTTTGGACGGCGGCGTCGAACACGTCCACCGGCGAGCTCACGCTCTGCGAGTTCTTGAGGCCGATGAGGTTGTCGTTGCTGGTGGTGGCGAGGAAGTTCTGGTTGGAGAAGCGGAGGTAGCAGGGGTCGTAGATGACGGTGGCGTCCTTGTTGAAGGCGCAGAGCTGCTGCGCGTCCTGGAAGGCGGTGGTGACGCAGGCCTCGCAGGCGGAGGCGTTGCCGTCGCCGCGGCAGAGCGCGAGGGCGTAGGCGATGTCCGGTAGGGAGCCGACGCTGCCGGTGGCGAAAAGCGTCCGGGAGGCGGAGGCGTTCTTGGGGAGGGTGGCGGAGAGCTGCCGGATGTTGGATTGGTAGGTGTCGTTCGCCGCATAGTTGCCGCTCTTGCCGCAGATCTGCCACGGCGGCTGGGCCGCGGTCGGTGGTGTGAGGAGGAACGCAATGAGGATTGTGGCGGCGAGGCGGTAGAACGTGCGGTGGCGCGTCGCCATGGTGGTCGCGGAAAATCTCCGGCGTGGCCACCGTTAAAGAAGAAGAAGAGAGGCCAAGGCGGTCACGGCTTTGCTCTCTCCAGTAATAATTGAAGGAACATCATTTGACTTGCAACGTGCTGAAGAATTAGTTTGACCCTCGCATGCCTCTCGCTCTCGCGACGCGGCACCTCCCACTCGCCATAGCCGCCGCCACCTCAGATCCGACCCAGCGGCATGCCTCCACGCCGGCGAGGGGTGCTCGCGCTAGCTGCACCCACGCCTTCCCCACCTCAACAGCTTGCGCCGACCATTCGCGAGGAAATCCCAGAGATCCTGCGGTTCATTTCTCCGATCCTGCAGGCGGTGCTCATGGCATCCAGGGCCCTGGGGTGGGCGGAGCACGCGACCAGCCGACCAGGATCCGGGACTCTACCTTTGAGTGGATCCAGTGCGTGCAGGAGTGGAAGATGGTGGATCGGGCGGTTGCGGAGGCGACCACACCGGAGATGAAATCTGCGGCCATGAGGGTCGCCAAGATCCAACGAAGAAGGGCGGATGTGAAGCAAAGGAAGCTGGCACGGAGAATCTTCAAGGAGGCCACGCTGAAGGAGAGGGCAAGGATGCCCTCGTTTCCGTCTTCCCCGCCGGCCGAATTCGTTGTTTGGGCGAGGGCGAAAGCAAAATCAACAGAGCCACGGTGAGCCCTCCGATGGGAGTGCATCCTCGGCGTGATTCCGCCGAGCGCCTGAGGATCGTCACGGGTGGGGTGGATCCACTGCCTCGCCGTAACACGCTATCGCCGTCGTGGTTTGGAGACCGCGGCGAGGTTCCGCCAGGCGACCGTTCGAGAGCTAACAAAGGGATTTGTATCCCAAAGGGACAGGTTAGTAAGCTGTTTTCACAGTCGATGATTTTGTTAGAACCATTAGAGGTTGGGCGGAGCTTGCTCGGAGAATCGAAAATCACCGTCGGCGGTGAGGTCCAAATTGCCGGAGTTTGGGAATTTTTCCCTTGAGTTGAGAGGGAATACATTTGGGCGGGATAACGCGGGCCCGTTGCCACATCTCTCCCACCAATCCGATGCGAGAAAGTGAAAACACCTTTGGCTAATACGCTTCCTCCTCGAGACGACGCAGATGAAACTCTAGGGTTTTTGGACAACTCTGGTCCGTCCCCTCCCCCCCCTCCCCGCCGTCGCCAGCCTCACCCCTTTCCACCTAGCAAAACCACCGCCACTCTAGCATGGCTCAGGAAAGATCTAGCTCATTCCGGATGTTTTTCTCCCTCTGATTTATTCCCAGTCAAACATCTCCGCCCGTTTGATCCTCCTCCGACACAGCTCAAGATCATCAGGGAGGGGATTGGGACGGGATCCAAGTCCTTTGTGCAGGCTATCATGGCGGACAAGAATGCGCAGCCGGGAGGGCTGAAGCAACGCGGCCCGGCTCCGCCGAAGAACCCGGGGCGTCGCCAAGCCACGGGGGGGCGCGCGTACTGCTGCTGCGCCCGGCAAAGGTGCTGCCCCTCCTGCACAAACTACCGTCGCTGCGCCCCCGCCACCGGTCCCTCCTACCCCACCAATGCAGGTCTTCGATGAGCGATATAAGGATATGGTTTGCTTTACCTGTGGAGGCCCTGGCCACTACGTTGGTAACTGCATCCAGAAGAAAGCTTGCTTCATCTGTGGATTGGAGGGTCACAATGTCAATAATTGTGCAGCCTGGGCGCAACCTCATCCAGTTGCCACTTTCTTTGGGAGTTCTGCTCTGGGACTGGGGTTCTATCACATTGACGCTCCTGTGGGTAGAGAAGCAAGTTGGCTGAACTTCAGGAACTGTGGAGAAGTTTGGATCATGAAAGGCGAAATCAACAAGTCAGGTCTAGTTAAGAATCTCTCTGGTATATTCTGCAAAAACAAGCAATGGACGTGGCAGATCAGGCCACTGTCGGAGAAGAAGTTCCTGGTCAGATTCCCACCCTGGAAAGATGTCGAAGAACTGATTGAATTCCCTGCCTTTGATCTGCCCATCGATTGAGTGTCTGTGTCTGTGGAAAAGTGGACCGGTTCAATTGACCCATTCAACGAGCTTACTGAAGCATGGGTAGTCGTTGAAGGTCCGTCGTCCAAATGGTGCACATGGAAAGTCCTATCTCAGATTGCTTCCTGCTTTGGAATTCTTATGGATGTAGATTGGAATGGTATGATGAAGAGCTTCTATGAGAAAGTGAGGGTCAAAATTGCTTGTAGGGACCCAGCTAAGATCCCTTTCGGAAGGATTATGGAGATGAGGAAAAAACTCTATATCTTATCCTTTACTGTGGAAGGTTTTGACTAGATAGGGGCTGATGATCCTAATGATGATGATGGACCTACTGACATAGCTGTGGATGATGACAACAAGGTAATTGATGAGGAGGAACTAGATAAGGACATCCTGGATGATGGAGAGGAACCCATAGATGACCTAGACCTTGCCAATAGCCCCCCCCCCCCCCCACAAAACTCCAGCTGGGAAGAAAGCAACTGATGATGGTGCTACATTCCATCCCCCTGCTCTGTTGGAGGCATGCATCTCTCCTGTGAGAGCTGATAAGAAGACTGAAGAAGAAACTGTGGACCAGAGCATGTGCTCTTCGATACCCTTCTCTGAGGCAGTCAAAATCCTTAGCACTCCCCACAACAAAGCAAATGAGGCCAGTATGCTTGCTGCATCGTCAAGTGGTGATGCTGCTATCACTTCCCCAGTGTCTGCTCAAAAAATATACTGTTCTGGCCTGCTGGAAGAGCTGGAGGACTCTGCTTCTCATACTGACAGTGAAACTGCTGAACCAGATGAGGAAATGGACACTGTTGAAGCTCCAATAGCCAGTGGCTTGAAGATAATGGGACTATGGAGAAAACCAAGGAATGGGATGCACCCAAAAACAAGTGGGGCCCGATGGTTGCTCCAAGACTAAGCTCCAGGGTCCACAACAGGCAAAATATCATGGAGAAAGCTGCAACATACAAGATGAAACAAAACCTGGAAATCCCCCCTACATTTAAAAGTAAGTCCTTTACTACTGAATCTACATCTAGTTTAGAGGCTTATGCTTCTGCAGTTAACATCAAGATTGGTGATGATGAGATAGAAAAAACCCAGATCATTAATGACATTATTAGAGATGAAACTGAAAATGCCTTTTATTTGCTTCTCAGAATCCTGAAATATCTCTGCCTGAAAATTTAGATACTGGATCTAATGCTGACAATGGAGTTTTTACTCCAAAAAGAGACATTCCCGACACCTACACACCAGGGGGCACTGCTGGTGCTGAGGGTGGTTCTGAAAATGCTGTGAGAGGTGGAATTTTTGGTCTGCAACATCCATTTAAAATCCCATGATTGGTATCTTTTGGAATATTAGAGGTTTGGGCCAAAAAGGGAAACTATAGTGCCTGTCTGACTTAGTTAACAAGTATAAGCCTGATTTTTTAGGCTTTTAAGAAATTAAGAGAGAGACCTTGTCTGACTCTTTCCTCAATGCCCTAGCTGGCTCTACTGCTTATGAATGGCATATGCTACCTGCTGTAGGCTCTGTTGGGGGTATCCTTGTGGGTACTAAATCTAATCTTTTTGAGGTTCTTAATGTTAGTAATAAGAAATATTGTATTATCATAACCTTAAAAAACAAAACGAATGGTTTTTGCTGGCACTTGATTGTGGTTTATGGCACATCTTATGCTGTAGACAAACTTGACTTTATTGCTGAACTACATGAAAGTATGGAAGACTTGTGCTATCATGTTCTGTTTGGGGGCGACTTCGATCTGATTAGAGAGGCTAAAGATAAATCCTCAGGCAATATTAACACTTCTTGGACATTCTTGTTCAATGACTGGATAAATAAATGGGGCCTTATGGAATATAATCTGTCTAACAGGGTTTATACCTGGAGTAATAATCAGGACAACCCCATCTTTGCCACTATTGACAGAGTTTTCTCTGCTACTAGCTGGGACAGTCACTTCCCTCTCACCACTTTGTGTGCACTACCTAGGGTGGGAAGTGACCATGCCCCAATTCTCCTTGACTCCGAGGTGGGTACTTGTAACCCATCCAGACCCTTTAAATTTGAGAAGTGGTGGCTGGAACAGCCAGATTTTCGAGCCTTGGTAGAAAGAATTTAGGCCACACCTTCACCATGCACAACTGCTATTGGGACCTAGCAGTTTAAAACCAAGCTGTTTAGGAAAAGTGTTAAAGCATGGAGTATAAACCTAGAAGCAGCCATGAAGAAAAGGAAAAAAGACCTACTTCAGGAATTTGATATCCTTGATGTCTTTGCTGAACAAAACAGAACCAATGCTGGGGATGTCCTCAGAATGAAACAAATCAGGGGAGAGCTTGAAGAGATTTGGAGAAAATAGGAAACTGCCATGTGGCAGAGATCTAGAGATAGGAAGATCAAAGAGGGGGATAGAAACACAACATATTTTCATGATGTTGCTAACCAATGCAGAAGGAAAAAATCAACTGTCTACCCTGGAAGGGCCAGATGGGCCTGTATATTCCACTAAAGACATGTTGCATGTTGCTACTGACTTTTATAAAAACCTCTTTGGTGATGAACCCAGACCCAATATCCATCTAGATGACCATTTTTGGTCTGAGGAAGAGCTGGTGACAGAAGCAGAGAATGCTTCCCTGGAAAAGCCCTTTTCAGAAGAGGAAATTAAAGAAGCCATCATGAGCTCATATGCTAGTGGGGCCCCTGGCCCTGATGGCCTCTCATTTCTCTTTTATCAACACTTCTAGGAGGTTATCAAACATGATTTTATGGCACTGGTGAGAGATTTTGAAAATGGGACCCTGGATATCCAGAGATTAAATTATTCTATTGTTACTCTTATCCCTAAAGAGCCAGATGCCAAAAATATGAGGAAATTTAGACCAATTTGTTTGAGTAACTGCTCTGTTAAGATCTTTAGTAAAGCTATGACAAACAGGGTTGGCCCTGTAGGTCATAGGCTTCTATCTCCATGTCAATCTGCTTTTGTAAGAGGCAGATTTATTTTAGAAAGTGTGGTTACTGCCCATGAGCCCATTCATGAAGTTCATAAATCAAATGAGCCTGGGATTGTTCTCAAAATAGATTATGAAAAAGCCTATGATCGGGTGAACTGGGATTTCCTAGTAGAGATGCTAACTTCTAGGGGTTTTGGAGCTAAATGGATTAGGTGGAACCTCTCCATTTTGCAACAAAGCTCTTTCTGTGTCAAAATTAATGATGTCCTAGGACCTTACTTTGTAGGGGGAAAGGACTCAAGCAAGGAGATCCAAGCTCCCCCATGCTTTTCAATTTGGTGGCTGACGTGTTCTCCCGTATGCTGGCCAAAGCTATTAACAGCAACATTATTTCTGGGATTGTTCCCCATATCATCCCACAAGGACTGATATGTTTGCAGTATGCTAATGATACGATCCTCTTTCTTAATCCAAAACCTGAATATGTTAAGAATTTAAAATGGCTCCTGGCATGTTTTGAAAACCTTTCTGGGTTGAAGATTAACTATGACAAATGTGAGGTAGTGCCAATTAATATGAATGAAGATGATGCTAAGTTACTTTCCCAAATCTTTTGCTGTAAGTTGGGGGATTTCCCTTTGAAATACCTAGGAGTTCCACTACACTACCTCAAGCTGAGGAGAGAAGACATTCAGTATATCATAGACAAGATTATTAAGAGGATATGTGGCTGGAAGGGAGACTACTTAGCTATGAAGCGAAGTTAGTCCTCCTCAAAGCATGCATTGCCAGTGTCCCTGTGTATCTAAAGTCTGTCATCAAATTCCCCAAATGGGCGACCAAGGCCATCACTTCACAGATGGCTCATTTCTTCTGGGGGAACCTGGGAGATGAACATAAGTATCATCTTGCTAATTGGGGGCTAATCTCTCAGAAAAAGGATTTTGGTGGTTTGGGAGTACCTAATTTAAGGGAATTTAACATGGCTCTGCTAGCCTCTTGGGAAAAAAGATACTTTATGGACAGTGATAAAAACTGGGTGAGGCTGGTTGATCACAAATATAGAAATGACAAACCCAATGTACTGTGGGCCAAACAGGGTGTGGGCTCTCCCTTTTGGAGGGGGGTTACGTGGGCTTTTGAAGGGATTGGACCTTTTTACAAATGGAAGTTGGGAAATGGCGATAAGATCAATTTTTGGAATGACGTTTGGGTGGGGGATTCTTCCCTAAAAACCCAATTTTGGGATGTCTATGAAATCTGCCAACAACAACATTGTACAGTTTCTGAGGTGTGGGATGGTTGTACTCTAAAACTTACCTTCAACAGATGTGTGGAGGCTGAGTTTATGGAGAGATGGCATGATTTGATCCGAGTCATATCTAACATGACCATTACTAATGAGGTGGACCAACTTGTTTGGGTGTTGGAATCATCAGGGATTTACTCGGTCAAGTCCTTCTATAACATGATTAACTGGGGTGGGGTTTCTACACATATTTGGAAAAAAATCTGGAAAATTGTTGTGCCCCATAGATATCTAGTTTTTTTGTGGTTCTTTCCATAATAAGATTCTTACCAGAGATAATCTGAATAAAAGGAGGGTGGTGGAAAACTTAAAGTGTTTGTTTTGTGATGAGGATGAAACAGTTTGTCACCTATTCTTTGATTGTGTGGTTGCCAAACAAATCTGGAATGATGTGTCTGACTCCTTGGAGTTTAATAGTCCTAATAATATGATTGAATTATCTTCCTTTTTGAACCTGAATAACAAGAAATCTGTTGTTAATATTGCCTGTGTTGCTACCATTTGGGGCGTTTGGACTATGCGCAATGACATGTGCTTTCAGGGCGCGCCGTGGACAAGCACCCATGCAATCTTGGCAAGGATCAGCTCATCGCTACATCAATGGAAGATTCTCTGTGTGGGCGACCAATTGGTGCTGCTGAGAAGATGCATTCAACTCCTGGATCGACGAAGAGGCGAGCTGCTCAGGATTGTGTGGGCATTGCGCTGAGAGCTTGCGTGAAGAGGACCCGAGGCGAGGCGCTGAAGACTCATTCAGAGTGAAGGAATGTGGTTGCACAAAAATTGAAACGATCCCCTGCATGTCGTGGAATGCCTCTGTCTTGGCTCGGGCGAGGGTTGTAGTCTGTCTGTTTTGATAGTAGAGCTTTCCATTTCGGCAGTTTTTGTTGTAGCTATGTCGCGCGAATTTGAACTTTTTAGGCCGTAGTTTTCTCCTGCTTTCAATTTACCCCGGTCTGCCACTCTCGGGTAGGCCCGATTGCTTGTAACAGTCTCTGTTGACTCGCGCTTTGCTCCGTTTCTAATAAAATGGGGCAGGGGAAACCCCTTTTGATAAAAACAAGAATTAGTTTGACTCGTTTCGCAAAAAAAAAAGAATTAGTTTGACTCCGTAGGGTGAGCCGTGAGTGACGCACGGGACCCACTCTTCATGTAGGAGTACCACAGAAGAAAATTGGGTGGTTTTATCCATACGCTCTCCTAATATTACTTCCTCTATTCTAGCCTACCAAAAACGTCAGGGTGATGATAGTATTTTTCTTAGTTCCACGCTACGTGTAAGCAGACTGCTCGACAACAGCCAGATCTTGCGGCCCATAGCCATCAGATTGAGTTTTTCTGCTAGCATAGATTCCTCCTTGCCTTCTCCCCAGTATATGTGTAGCTACGAGTTGCACCATTGCAAAATAGGTTGTCCTTGCCTAGCACCGACATCCCCATCCTTGCAGCAGTGTTTATGTGGTGCCTCGCCGCCGTAGTAACATGCTCGACACCTCACATCGTCATTGTCACTAAATCCATCCCTCCCACGCGTTGCTGGTGCCTTGTCACCGTAACATCTATCGCCACTATCGCGGAATCCCGCCTCCCACTGGTGCAAGGTCAACTGACCAAAGAAACCACAAGTAGGGAGTTAGAGTTAAAGATAACCGACAACACGGAGACGAAGATGTATCCCGATGCTCTCTTCCTTGAAGGGAAGCTAATCACAATTGGAGCCTTGGAGGGATGAGTGTTAGCACAAAGTCAGACCAACACCACAAAAGAGTTAACCTATTCTCCTTGAGATATCACAAAGAATTTGATTCTCAATCACTAGTGGTAGACCTTAGGCGGCCTCCAAACCTTCAAAAACTTCCTGGGTAAATCACAAAAAGTTGATTCCTCACCAGAGAACTCCTAACACCCAAGACTAACAAGACAAGTGCCAAGGATCCAAATCAAGCTGAACTAAACGAGTAATTGGTCAATGTGTGAGGAATGAGTGGGTCTTGCTTTTGGGATGATTCCCTCTTGAATTTCTCCAAGAATCAATGGTTAGGGTTTGGAAGAGGTAGAGTAGAAATGTGGCGGCCGTGGATGTATATTGCTCTAGAGGTGACCCTAATTCTAACTAAAAAGGAGTGTATATAGTGATAAGTGAAATCTGCCCGCTATGGTCCAAAAATGACACACTAGAAAGTTCGGTCGATCTAGACCAGGCAGTCAGGTAACAGACTATACAAACTAGGGTTTGTGAAGAGTACATAAAATTTGATCTACTGGACAGTCTGGTCTATCCATAGAGCATTCTAGTCCGCTGAACAGTTGACCAGACGATCTGGTCCAGAGGGGTAGACTGTCTAGCGGCAACAAAAGGTTCTGGGGTGACTAGATTGGGCACCAGATAGTCTGGTCCTTTGGATCAGATAGTCTAGCCTCGACCACCAGACAGTCTGGTCCAGAAGGACCGGACAGTCTGGTCCAGAAGGACCGGACAGTCTGGTCCAGAAGGACCGGATAGTCTGCTCACAACCGAGAGCTTCAGCCGGTTGTAGATGGCCTACTGAATAATCTAATCCCGGGATCAAACAGTCTTGCGGTACTAAAAACTTCTAGACATGGTAGATCATGTGAACTATTGGCTTTTTTGTGGCTAGTCCCTTTTGGTGATCATGTGCGTAATATTTGAAATGCGGAATGAGCTCAATTCTTCACCTTCATATGTCCCTTTCTTAATAGTGTGGGATCTGTATCAACTCAATATCATAAATAAAGGGCTAATCTAATCCTTCGAGGATCCACGACGATGTCTTTAATTTTGGAGAGGTGAGGGGTGGGGGGTCGACGATCCTTCATCAACCACCATACATGGCACTAATACCTGAGATATACTTGCAAACTACATTGGTCCATATAATGTGTGTGTGTGTCATCAACACCAATATCATATGAAGTGCATCGTGCACTTTTAGAAAGAGAGATAGAATATAGGGATAAGGATGCGGGAGGAAGGGGATGCGGTGTGTGGGCCCCATGGGACATGTCGCTTGAATGAGGCAGCTAACGCAGTGTGAGCAATCAGACGGTGTTTAAAAGCCTTTTTCCTTAATTCTTATCAAACCTTACCACATCAATAAGTTATCACATCGACCATGTTATTAGCTGGTCATCTCATCATAATCATTCCTTGCGATTATTCATATCATCTTTCTTGGACAAACCCACATCATCAACCTATTATTCCATTCTTGTGATATGGACGATTTTTGGAGCTGGCACTTCACATCGATTGTTAGATTTAGATCTAAGAGTTGAGGAAGAAGGGCATGCTTACCTATTATTTAGGCGACTCATCTATTTCTAAATAGTGAGCTAATCTTTTGTACAAGAGTTTTTGTATATGGACTTAAGATAATGAAACAGAGGAAGTAATAGTCAGAGTACTAGAGATAAGTTCTCCATTAAGTACTTGAATTTAACTTATTACGGAGCTTCCTCGAACTGTTAAATGCTAATTTAACACAATGTGTTAACAGTGACTATAACAATATATCATAAATATATGTCTCTAAGCATTCTGTATTGGATAATTACACCAGTTTAGACCTCCTTAATCAAACATGTACATAGTATCAAGACTTGATTTAAGATTGTTGAACAACTCCATGACAACCCACCTTTATGTACAAAAGAAAGCATATTATCTACGATAAGTTGCATAAATATTTCTGAAACATCTTCAAGCCTTTGGATCGATACTCAACGTCATGTGCAACTCTAGTGATTGACATTTACAAATTTTCATGCAACTGAGAATTATAAAACCGTAGAAAACGGTGTGTCCTAGTCATACTTGTAAAGCTTCAGGTTTCGACTTATCTAGGATAGGGATCAGTATTAGTGACCTCATTCACTGAGAAATTATCCTCCACGATCACATCAGATTTGTCGTATATATAATTGCCATGTCTGGCATGTTTGAAAACTGAACTGGAGTCTCTCGCAAAGAAAAATGCTGGTTGTCGTGGTGGCTGTAGTTTTACTCTGTCGCGGGTTAGCATGAGTACAACTGAGGATATGTTCGGTCTGTCATCTGGATCCTCTTGGATGCAAAGAAGACCGATGTGGATGCAGCGCAATACTTCACTTTTGGAGTATACATTGAGCGATTTGTCAACTATTTGCAATGTCATATCCTTAGTCCAGCAGTTATATACCTGGCATATGAGTATATGCTGTACAATCAGGTTATCAATTTTTAAGTATCCTTGCACTATAAAGTAGCTGAAAGTACTGCTTACATCGCTTAGGAGATTCACTGTGTTATTGTAATCATCCGAACTGTTATTCTTTTTCCTAGTTACAATCTCGAGGATTAAAACACCGAAGCTGAAAATATCAATCTTGGGAGACACGTTTCCAAATATTGCATACTCTGGTGCCATATAACCGCTGTGAAAGATTAGGCATTAAACCTAGAAAAACAATAGTGTATAATACTATTCAACTATGAGTCAATCTGTTTCCACTTACCATGTTCCAGCAACATTAGCTGTCTTGGTCTGAGTATGGCCTCCTCCTAACAGCCTTGCCAACCCGAAGTCTGCAATTTTTGGATTCATGTTCTCATCCAGCAAAATGTTGTTAGACTTCAAATCCCGGTGAATGATTCTTATGCTCGAGTCTTCATGAAGATACAATATTCCCTTGGCGATTCCAATAATGATATTATAACGCCGGTTCCAATTTAATTTCCTTCCCTTCCTTTCATCTGTTTCAATAAAGTCAGGAACTTAATCATGTGGACCTCTGTAAGAACAACGGGAATCATATTAAAATAGGAGACAAAATCTACAGTGAATGATGATGATGCACTTAAAATACAACTCAAATATTTCTTGGTCTTATCACAAGTAGTTTGTTCACATTTATTGTTTCAGTAAAGTTTGTAATGACATTCATAGATTCAAAATCAACAAATTCATTCATTATGCACATCACAAATTATTCCAACTGTCCTGAAAATTTTCAGAGCACGGACAATTTCAATCTGCAATGACAAGTTAGTTATGACAAAAACGTTCATGCTCGATCGGTAATTCCGGATGAAATTACCAAACAGGAAGTTGTGGAGGCACCCGTTTTTTACGAACTCGTAGACAAGCATCACTTCATTCTGATGTGAGCAATACCCCAGTAACCTGACAAGTTTTATGTGCTGGAGCTGAGCCAAAACTTGCACTTCATTGTGCAGCTGATTCAGTCCCTCTCTACTAGTCTGTGAAAGCCTTTTCACTGCCACATCTTGCTCATCTGGAAGTGTTCCCTGTAACGAACCCGCCTTCCTTAGAAATTAATAAGAGCATCATGGTTCATATTGCACCTAGACTTGTTTGTTTACCTTGTACACAGTACCAAAACCGCCCTCTCCGAGCTTATTCTCCTCGGAGAAGTTCTCTGTTGCCTCTTGCAGTGTAGGTAAATCAAAGATCATACATTTTCCTCTCGCAGCATTATGAAATGCCAGTGCTGCAAGAATAAAGAGCATCAATAAACTGTAAACTCGTGGACTTTGAAATCTACAAAATGCTTCTTACCTGGCTGCTTCTTCACAGGTTTTCTTTTCTTGAAGCAAATAAAAGCAGAAGCAGAAAGTATTAATACAAAGACAATGGTACAGGCCACCGATGCAGAGATCTTTGCTGCTGATCTTTTCTTCTGCCCTGAAGAAATTAAGAAATTTATCTTGTGATTCCGTCCTAAGACTTCTTTATTTATTTTAGAAAATCTTATTTTGTTTTACCATATTTGGCCCAATTACTGGCTGTTTATGGTCCACGTCAGTCGTCAGTGCTCCTAAATAACAGTCAAGTGTGCATTGTCCAACCTTCAGTATCTTATTCTTATCTAGTTTTGTTAATTCTGGTACGTCGACAAGAATCTACTACTAATAGCTACAGGAGTATGGGAGAAGTCTATGAACCAAGGAGTCAAAGGTATTGAACTGGAGTAGCATGTGGACTGTCTAGGGAGGAAATTTGACGAACACCATGTGGGCAACAGCCACCCCACCGGCCCATTGATATGTCTGAAAATTTCGTCAAAAAAATTTCTAACCAATGTGTGCCATGTTATTACCTCTTTTATTCGACGGCGGTGAAATGTCCACCGGTGACGGCGGCGAAATGTCCACTGGTGACGACGGCATTCCAGAAAATGCCGGCACTGGAAGCCGCAGAAGAGGGCTGCCTGAGAAGAAAGGATACAACTCGTACCGGTAGTTGCATCGGATCCAAAAAGCCCTTCCGCTCTGGCCCCCGCTGAGATACTTGGGCATCATCTGAATTATATCCCCGATGCAACTCCGGCAGGCGGCCGGCGCCAAGTCCGGCGTGCACTGCACCAGCGCGTAGATCGCGGGGATTCCGCCTCTGTCGAACATCACCTCGCCCGTGGCAAAGCGCTTGGACGAGTTCGACGCCGCGTAGTCGGCGGTGGCGTTCAAGAGAACGCCGACGGCGTTGTCGAACACCACCGCCGGCGCGGACACATTCCGCGCGTCCGTCTGGAAGATGAACTGGTTGCCTCGCCCGTCGGTGTCGGGCAGGAAGTTCTGGTTGGAGAAGCGGAGGAGGCAGAGGCCGAAGAAGACGGACGCGTCCTTGTTGAAGGCGCAGAGCTGCTGCGCGTCCTGGAAGGCGGTGGTGACGCAGGCCGCGCAGGCGGAGGCGTTGGTGTCGCCGCGGCAGAGCGCGAGGGCGTAGACGATGTCCGGCACGGAGCCCACGCTGCCGGTGGCGAAGAGCGTTGGGGACGCGGATGCGTTCTTGGGGAGGGTGACGGAGAGCTGCTCGAGGTTGGACTGGTAAGTGCTGTTCGCCGAGTAGCTCCCGCTGTCACCGCACACCTGTGGCTGCGCGGCAGCCAGCCATGCGAAGAAGATGGACACGAGGAGCACGGCAGTGAGATTGGCGACGGCGCGGTGGCCCGTTGCCATGGCCGGCGGTGCCGGTGCAGCGGTGTGGTCGGTGAAGAAGAGAAGTTCGTGACGACTTCCATCGTGCCGTGCAAGCTCTTAGGATATGGATGGTTTGACTCGCAACGTGGCGTTGTTTGACATTACAGAGCAAGATGAGAATGACGCATGGGACCCAACGCCTACAAAGTCAAGCTCCTATGGTTGGGAATGTCAAGCTCGAGGATTTTTAACTGTTGAATATGTTAGCACTTTAATCCCAAAGTAAATCATAAGCATGCAAAAATTGGTATGAAGCTCATAACGAAACATAAACATGTGAGCCCGAGCATAATAACATAGAATTGAAACATTTATGAACACACTACACCAGGGCACATGACCAAGTAAACAGGGGATGGACAAATCATACCCGCCAGTGGCTAGGCTAAGGCTCTGGCGGCGGTTTCGCCCTCGGCCTTCTTCTTGGTGGCGACGTCTTCACTTCAACCAATGTGTCGGTGTCAGAAAAGTAGTTGAATCTGAGGATGACGACAAGAACGAACCGGGAGTAGTCGCGCCGAGACGCTCCCTAAAAACACTATCGCCCTTAACCCGGTGCAGGATCTGAAAGGACGGGATTCCAGAGGATTGCTCTCCCGCAGCTGTGCACATGGCTGGCGGGATGGGACCGTCGGAGGCAGCAAAAGCATGGAACAGTGAATGACGACTAGGGTCGTGCGAGGAGGAATGAGTTGGTTTTCTCTCTGGCCGACCAACACCTCCTATATATAAGCATCCGGGTAGGAGTCATGGGCTAAAATCCATGACAGAGTTAGCATGCAACCGGGAATGCCCACGCCCAAGTCAGTGTGCAGTCGGGTAGGTTCAAATCTGAATCGGCGTGTAGCCAAGTCCAATGTCTCGAATAATGGCATCCATTAGTGACTCATAATTAATCCAAAATTAATGAACGATTTCTGATCGTCAAGAAATAAGTGCAGGAGTTTGAGTTCGACTCAGCTCATCCACGAAACACGACGCACGGGGATGGAGGAGATGGACGGGGGAGCAGTGTGCGTGAGCCACTGCACTTCCTAAGCTCCCAATGCGCAAATGGAAGAGTAACCCTTTGTGGTGGTGTTCTCAGGGCAGATGCCATGGGATGGCTTATCGAGAGTGGTAGGGCCGATATGCGTCGGTGGGTTCCGGAGGCGGGATTGGGCACGGGCGATGCTAGACACAAGACGTACCCAGGTTCGTGGCCCTCCAAGGGAGGTAATACCCCTAGTCCTACCGGATCACTATGAAGATCACAAGGGCTACATGGTTGCTCATAGAGCTTTTTTGAGTGGAGGAGGAAGAAGAAGCTAGCTCTCCTATCTGCCTCGTGTGTGTGTGTGTGTGTGTGTGTGTGTGTGTGTGTGTGTGGAATGAGCCGACCCCCTCCTAGGGGGGCTCCTAGGAGGTCTTATAGTTGGATCTCCCAGGTTACAAATGATAAAGAAAGAGGGGCAGGGCCCCGTTGCCAACGTCTCTGGCCTTCAGTAGGGCCCGTTGGCTGCATGTCACTGTAGCTAGTCGGTCACGTCGTCACGGAGTGGTTGGCACTGTGCCTCTATAGCGCCCGGCCGCGCTGACTTCGGTCGCCCCGGTCAGCAGGACCGGTGGCACTGTAGCCATGCTCCACGTTGTGGGAGAGGTCTTTTCGTATGAAGGGATTAGACAGGCGCTTGCCCTGCCGGCTGCCGGCTGTGGCCAGCCGGCCCGGGCGTGGCGCCGTGCCCAGCCGACCCATAGCTGGGGAGCCAGCTGGAGGGCCAGCCAGATTGAGGGGCCTTGTCCGCCCCAATGTTTTGAAAAAGCGACTTCTACTCCCAAGCCTACCCGGGGTTTATCCCCCTAACACCCTTATAAAGGGCTCTCAGCTCTTCTCAACTTGTGAGGTTTTTTTAGATAACCTCACGAAGGTTTTATTAACTCGTCACAACGTTTATAGGTATGAAGGCAAGGTATCCAGGGTGCCCTAACCAAACATGGTGGCTAGCCCCGAGAGATAAAGCATGCTTCACTAAGTTGTGAGCTTCAAAATTTTGAGCTCCTAAATTCATGACTAATATTACAAAATAACAAAAGCCAAAGAGTGTGGTCCATTATTTCATGTATGGTCGCTCCATACCTAGCCAAGTTTTTCTTCTTTAAGTCATCAACCACCACCTTGCAATCCGATGTCGCGTGGATTCACCGTAGATATAGGTCATCTCTGAATGCGGGAGCCTCTCTTATTGCTAGTGCTTCGAGAGTTTGTGGTTCCACTATATACCTGAAAACAAGCACCGAAGCTCCCATGTAAACCTCTCTGAGGTCTCTATAGATTGCTCCAACTGAACCAAACCTGCCATGACTAGATACTATAGCATCCACATTAACTTTTGCACAGCCAGCATCCAGGGGCTGCCATTGTGTCGGCCTGGGAGTCGCAGCAGCAACCGACTTTCGTGTTTTTGTGTTCACAACTTGGAGTTCGGCAAAGCATGTGATGAAGCCATTGATTCAATGTGGTGATTGATAAATGTCTTCATGGATCACCTTCCTACGCGCTCCCCAAATTTCCTATGTTGTGACGACCAATCGTATAAAGGCATCACTCTCCAAGATTTCATGTAATGCAAAGAGCCAATCCTTTGAACTCTCCTCCTGTAGATCGACCATGTGATGTACTAAAGCATCAAGCGCTAAGGCCCAGACACTACTTGACACTGGGCATGTGTGCAGTGCGTGCATCCATGTATCCCTGTTGGGAAACATAGTAGAAAACAAAAAAATCGCCCTACACGATCAACCAGGAACACTATGAAGATGCATAACGGTTAAGATCGAATCGTTACCAACTTCGAGTTGTAGCGGAAGAAGAGTCAGTGTAGATCGTACTTGAAATCCCTTGAACCATACATGAATGATCCCTCGAACGAAAGACTGAAAGCACGACCTCTCCATAGTTTGCAAGTGTACAGACTTCACGATCCGGCAGCGCTTCACCAGTACAAAAAAAAACAATTCCGTGATGATACCTCTTTGTCACAGTAGGTCATGTTTTCTGTCATGCATGTGCATCCGTGACGATTTTATGACAGAATTAAGATAGTCATACCTATGGTGTCGTAGAAGTGTTCCATGACAATACTCAAATTATCATCGAAGTGTCCACTTCTATCACGATAAATGGCGCGTCATGAAAGTGTTTTCATCAAGGGTAACCGACACGTGGCATCCAATGTAACAGGTCGCTGTTAAGCTATCATGTTCGGGTTTTGTTCCGATAACCTGTTATAATCCTGGACCAATGGTGATTTTCCACGTGTTAAATGCTCATTCGCGAGAGTATCCACATGTCAGCTCAGTGTCGACAGATGTTATTCCTCCAACGGGCGAGATGTGCCTATGATATGTTGACACGTGGCACGACCCAACAGTGGCTCATTTAATCTAAATGGGCCAGCCTAGCCAAAGGCCCACAAGATTTTGTTAGACACTAGTGGGCCAGCCCGTTAACATCCTGTGATGTTATGGGCCAAACTTTTTCCGATCATATCTCCATATGACTCTTGTTCATCTTTCAATGCTTTCGCTCCGAGCTCAGAACTATTTTGCCAGAACTTCAACACAATTTCGAGTGTTTTCTGTTTGCATGGTCTCATCACACATCGTCTTACACCTCACTATCCGTTCGTACTCATGTGGACATGATGTACTCCGGAAAGCTACGTGTTATAGGCATTTGCAACACTGGCTAGAGCACCTATAAACTTGATATTTACTGTGAGAGATCACCCTAATAATTGACTACTGCACAATCAATGGGTGCGGACAACAAAGGGATAAACATCTCAGGAAATTCATAATAGCATGTTATGGTATAGCCTTGGGCGTTGGGAAGTCTTCACGGTCTTCTTAAATCTTTAGTCAAAATGTTGTCATGGCAATAGAAAAATCATTGCCATGGTAGACCTTTCAAAACACGCTGCCATGGCGGCAATTTCAGAAATCATTGTCGTGGCAATCGTTTCAAAAATGTTGTCGTGGCACCAATTTCAGAACATGTTGTTGTGCCACAACAAATTTCTCATCCCTCCTCCTTGTGCTTGGTATGTCATCTTCACGCCAGGGTCCTTCATGCAAGCTTGCCACCATAACATGTAACTTGTAGCCTATTTGTACATCTATTACATTAAAGTGGCAATCCCATGGCTCCAGCCACTATGCCATACTGTGACGCGCATGCCATTTAACATTACAACATATAACCATCTCATACATAAACTCATTATCATGACGAAGGCTATGCTGCATCACATGCAACCAACAAAACCAACTTAGACGTCCTCTAATCGGTTTGGAAAATTTAAATTACGTGGCTTCTAGGGTTTTAGGATAACACTAGCTACCTACATCCACCATCAAAGAGATAATTCTTGTTGCTAGATTAACTTTTGGGGTGTGTGAGGGAAGAAACTTAACTGAAAATCTCCAGCCCCACACTAAACTTAGTCAATACGCAGGACCCCCTAGAAGATCATTCATCTTCATCACCCTCTCATGTTTGCGACAATTCACTATTCTTGACTATGATGAAGCCCAAAGAACTTTTAGCAGATTGTTGACAGCCAGAGCCGATTGATTGTCAAAACTTTGTACAAAGCTACATCATGCCTTCAATGAACTGAACCGAAGCAACACTCAAGGGAATCATAGAAAAAACATCAGACCCTCACATCCACATGTGATCTAGATCAAAACCTACATCTACTCATAGAACTGCTCATGATGCCACTGTTGGGAAACGTAGTAGAAAACAAAAAAATCGCCTGATGATCAACCAGGAACACTATGAACATGCATAACAGTTAAGACCAGATCGTTACTAACTCCAAGTTGCAGCAAAAGAAGAGTCGGTGTAGATGATACTTGAAGTCCCTCAAACCATTCACAAACGATCCCTCGAACAAAAGATCAAAAGCACGGCCTCCCACAGTTTGCAAGCGTACGGGCTTGATGATCCGGCAGCGCTTCACCGTCCAGAGCTAATCAACATCGGAGAATTGGAGGGATAAGAAGAGAACCACACATGGCTTCTCTATTATGAGGATTAGAGAGAACTCAAACTAGATCTAGTCTCTAGACGAGAACTAGATCAAGAGGGAATAAGAGGAGGCTCCAAAACTTATGTTCTAGGGGCTGCCCATGCCCCTCTATTTATATGCCGAGTCATGGGGTCGCAACTTCGGGAGGGGGCTTCCCCAAAGTCGGTTTGGAACGTAAGAAAGAGTCTTACTCGGTTTCCAATATGAAATGCGAAGATTCTCGACGTTTTCGGAAACGCGACAGACCTCGACGTCTCGCCCAGGACCAGACGCCAAGGACCCTGCCATTTGGCCCCTGTCTTCCGCAAAGCCCCTTTTGCACTGACCCCAAGCCTCGTGGGACCTACCCCTTGGCCCAGCAAAAGTGTCCTCGCACCAGAAGATTTCTGGAAATATCTGAAACTCTTTTAGAACTCTCTCAAAACTATTTATTATATTCCCGGAACTATTACGAGAATATTTTCTCATAACTCTTGATCCACTAACGGTCAATAGATCATAATTTCCTTAAGCTTGTGACCCAGTAGATTCGGTAAAACATAGACATGAACAAAAAAAACCTTTCGTTCAATGACCAATAACAAAACCATGGACATCTATATTGATCCTTATGACTACACGAATGACATTTGAGTGAACCTTTGGTTATCATGTGCCATTCTCTTTGCTTCGCAATACTCTACAAAACCCGAGTTCAGATATATCTGTATCCTCTTGAATCATACACATGCTAACTATACCGCTCTCCTCGTTACCGGTTTTGTTCTTCTTTCTTGTTGACATGTTCTGGCATCCCTATGACATAGTCATGTGTGTCTGGTCAGACCCATCACACCGAGAGGTCCCTAAGAATATCTCTCCATCGTCGGAGGAGCAAATCCCACTATTGAGCTATCTAGTCCCTTGTCAAACATTCCGATGAACATGTACATTATGATCACCGTGTTACAGATGACGTTTGAGCAACTCCAAAGCCCATCGGACGGTAAGAAGTGACTACGATACTCTCATGGTCAAAGAACTAAATCACACGTTAACTCTTCTTGTTATAACTGAAGGAAATATGCCCTAGAGGCAATAATAAAGTTGTTATTTATATTTCCTTATATCATGATAAATGTTTATTATTCATGCTAGAATTGTATTAACCGGAAACTTAGTACATGTGTGAATAAATAGACAAAACAGACTGTCCCTAGTATGCCTCTACTTGACTAGCTCGTTAATCAAAGATGGTTATGTTTCCTGACCATAGACATGTGTTGTCATTTGATGAACGGGATCACGTCATTAGAGAATGATGTGATGGACAAGACCCATCCGTTAGCTTAGCATTATGATCGTTAAGTTTTATTGCTATTGCTTTCTTCATGACTTATACATGTTCCTCGAACTATGAGATCATGCAACTCCTGAATACCGGAGGAACACCTTGTGTGCTATCAAACATCACAACGTAACTGGGTGCTTATAAAGATGCTCTACAGGTATCTACAATGGTGTTTGTTGAGTTGGCATAGATCGAGATCAGGATTTGTCACTCCGTGTAACGGAGAGGTATCTCTGGGCTCTCTCGGTAATGCACATCACTATGAGCCTTGCAAGCATTGTGACTGATGAGTTAGTTGCAGGACGATGTATTACGGAATGAGTAAAGAGACTTGCCGGTAATGAGATTGAACTAGGTATGAGGATACCGACGATCGAATCTCGGGCAAGTAACATACCGATGACAAAGGGAAAAAGTATGTTGTTATCGGTTTGACCGATAAAGATCTTCGTAGAATATGTAGGAGCCAATATGAGCATCCAAGTTCCTCTATTGGTTATTGACCGGAGATGTGTCTCGGTCATGTCTACATAGTTCCCAAACCCGTAGGGTCCGCACGCTTAACATTCGATGACGATTTGTATTATGAGTTATGTGATTTGATGACCGAAGTTTGTATTATGAGTTATGTGATTTGATGACCGAAGTTTGTTCCGAGGGAGAAATGGTCGAGAGGTAAAGATCGCTATATTGGAAGGCTATATTCGGACATCGGAAAGGTTCCGAGTGATTCGGGTATTTTTTGGAGTACCGGAGAGTTACGGGAATTCGTCGGGAGAAGTATTGGGCCTTATTGGGCCATACAGGAATAGAGGAGGTAGGCCAAAGGGATGGAGGCGCGCGCCCCCCATGGGTCCGAATTGGACTAGGGGAAAGGGGGCGGTGCCCCCCTTGCCCTTTCCTACTCCCTCTCTTTCCCTCTTTCTTCTCTCCTACTCCGAAAAGGAGAAGGGGAATCCTACTAGGACTTGGGAGTACTAGTAGGACTCCCCACACTTGGTGCATGATGTCTACTACGCAACCTTCTTCTTATAGACGTTGTTGGGCCTCCAAGTGTAGAGGTTTGTAGGACAGTAGAAAATTTCCCTTAAGTGGATGACCTAAGGTTTATCAATCCGTGGGAGGCGTAGGATGAAGATGGTCTCTCTCAAGCAACCCTGCACCCAAATAACAAAGAGTCTCTTGTGTCCCCAACACACCCAATACAATGATAAATTGTATAGGTGCACTAGTTCAGCGAAGAGATGGTGATACAAGTGCAATATGGATGGTAGATATAGGTTTTTGTAATCTGAAAATATAAAAACAGCAAGGTAACTAATAATAAAAGTGAGCACGAACGGTATTACAATGCTAGGAAACAAGGCCTAGGGTTCATACTTTCACTAGTGCAAGTTCTCTTAACAATAATAACATAATTGGATCACATAACTATCCCTCAACATGCAACAAAGAGTCACTCCAAAGTCACTAATAGCGGAGAGCAAACGAAGAGATTATTGTAGGGTATGAAACCACCTCAAAGTTATTCTTTCAGATCGATCTATCATAGAGTTCGTACTAGAGTAACACCTTAAGACACAAATCAACCAAAACCCTAATGTCACCTAGATACTCCAATGTCACCTCAAGTATCCGTGGGTATGATTATATGATATGCATCACACAATCTCAGATTCATCTATTCAACCAACACATAGAACTTCAAAGAGTACCCCAAAGTTTCTACCCGAGAGTCAAGACGAAAACGTGTGCCAACCCCTATGCATAAGTTCACGAGCGGAACCCTCAAGTTGATCACCAAAACATACATCAAGTGGATCACGTGATAAGCACATGCAAGACAATCATCAAGTGTTCTCAAATCCTTAAAGACTCAATCCGATAAGATAACTTCAAAGGGAAAACTCAATCCATTACAAGAGAGTAGAGGGGGAGAAACATCATAAGATTCAACTATAATAGCAAAGCTCGCGGTACATCAAGATCGTACCATCTCAAGAACACGAGAGAGAGAGAGATCAAACACATAGCTACTGGTACATACCCTCTGCCCTGAGGGTGAACTACTCCCTCCTCATCATGGAGAGCGCCGGGATGATGAAGATGGCCATCGGTGAGGGATTCCCCCCTCCAGCAGGGTGCTGAAACAGGGTCCTGATTGGTTTTTGGTGGCTACAGAGGCTTGCGGCGACGGAACTCCCGATCTCTTCTGCTCGCCGATGTTTTAGGTTATATGGACATATATAGGCGAAAGAAGTCGGACATGGGAGCCATGAGGGGCCCACGAGGGTGGGGGCGCGCCCAGGGGTTTCCTCCAAGCTTGCCTGACGTCTACTCCAAGTCTCCAGGATTGCTTCCGTTCCAAAAATAACTCTCCCAAAGGTTTCATTCCGTTTGGACTCCGTTTGATATTCCTTTTCTTCGAAACACTGAAATAGGCAAGAAAACAACAATTTGGGCTGGGCCTCCGGTTAATAGGTTAGTCCCAAAAATAATATAAAAGTGTTTAGTAAATCCCATAAACATCCAAAACAGATAATATAATAGCATGAATACTTCATAAATTATAGATACGTTGGATACGTATCAGCATCCCTAAGCTTAATTCCTGCTCGTCCTCGAGTAGGTAAATGATAAAAGAAAGAATTTATGAAGTGGGAATGCTAGCAGGTGCACAAGTTTGATGAATGATAATTTCAATCACCTTTTCTAGCATCATAACAGTAGCTCAGCTCATAGGACTTCTCATGATCAAGTAACAAGCTACTCAAATGTTAAAGTATAGATCATAAACTTTCTTGAAAACTAACAAACCGTGTTATTAGTCATCAAACTATTACAATTCATCTTATTTTCAGGAAGGGTCTATGTCAGATCTTTGATTCAGCAAACTTCACATACTCGACTGTCATTTAGTCTTTCACAATTGCTAACACTCACGTGATATTTATGGGTTCAAAGTTTCAATCAGACACAGAGAAAGATAGAGGCTTATATATTTGCCTCCCAACCTTTTACCTCAAGGGTAATGTCAACAATAATAGTTCATGATGACTCACATCCAATTGGATATATATCAGGATCTTTCCAACACAATGTGCTTGCCAAAGGATAAAATGTAAAAAGTAAAGGTGAAGATCACCATGACTCTTGCATAAGGTATAAGACAAGAATAAAAGATAGGCCCTTCGCAGAGGGAAGTAGAGGTTGTCACGCGCTTTTATAGTTGGATGCACAGAATCTTAATGCGAAAGAACGTCACTTTATATTGCCACTTGCGATAGGGACCTTTATTATGCAGTCAGTCGCTTTTATTGCTTCCACATCACAAGATCGTATAAAGCTTATTTTCTCCACACTAATAGATCATACATATTTAGAGAGCAATTTTTATTGCATGCACCGATGACAACTTACTTGAAGGATCTTACTCAATCCATGGGTAGGTATGGTGGACTCTCATGGCAATACTGGTTTAAGGGATGTTTGGAAGCATAAGTAGTATCTCTACTTGGTGCAAAGATTTGGCTAGCATGAGGTAGAAAGGCAAGCTCAGCATGTTGAATGATCCATGACAATATACTTTATTTCAGATATAAGAGAACATAACCCATTACGTTGTCTTCCTTGTCCAACATCAACCTTTTAACATGTCATATTTTAATGAGTGCTCACAATTACAAAATATGTTCAAGATAGTATATTTATATGTGAAATCTCTCTTCCCTCAATATTCTTTCATGAATTGTTCAAGTGACCAATACAATGTTTGCTAACCTTCAATAAATTTACCACCTCTACTTCTTATATATGGAGTCATTACTCCCCATGGGATAAGCATATTAAACATATGTAATTTCAGATTCATGATATTCAAATCATTCAACCATTTACTCATAGGATATAAGTGAAGCACACGAGTAAACGACAAGCTACTCCAAAAAGATATAAGTGAAGATCAATGAGTAGTTAAATAATTATGTAACTATGTAAAGACTCTCTCTCATTTAAGAATTTCAGATCTTGATACTTTATTCAAACAGCAAGCAAAACAAAATAAAATGACATCTAAGAATAGCAAACATCATTTGAAGAAGCAAAAACTTAGGATCAACCGATACTAACCGATATTTGTTGAAGAAGAAAGGTGGGATGCCAACCGGGGCATCCCCAAGATTAGACGCTTGAGACTTCTTGAAATATTATCTTGGGATGCCTTGGGCATCCCCAAGCTTAAGCTTTTGTGTCTCTTTAATTCCTCTCATATCACGGTCTCCCTAAATCTCAAAAGCTTCATCCACACAAAACTCAACAAGGACTCGTGAGATAAGTTAGTATAAACCAATGCAAAAACCTTATCATACTCTACTGTAGCAAATCACTAAAATTATTACTCAACATTGCATACTAAATGCCTCTGCATATTTAATAGTCCTATCCTCAAATATAATCATTAAACAAGCAAACATATGCAAACATAACAACAATCTGCCTAAACAGGACAGTCTGTGAAGAATGCAGCAAGCTCCATACTTCACTAGATCCAAAAATTATGAAAGAAAATTCCCACTGTAGTAAATTTATCAGAGCTTAATATTCAAAAGGTTTCAACATTTTATCACATTCTGACTTTTCTAGGGAATTTTTGCAACAGCAGTAAACTTTCTGTTTTCAAACAGCAACATGAAGACTTGTAAAATAGGCACAGTAAAGGCTATCAATGCCACTTTTATTGAAATAAAAGATGCAAAACATTGTAGTATAAAACAGCAAGCAAATCCTAACAAAATAAATTGACGCTCCAAGCAAAACACATATTATGTGGTGAATAAAAATGTAGCTCCAAGTAAAGTTACCGATGAACGGAGACGAAAGAGGGGATGCCTTTCGGGGCATCCCCAAGCTTAGGCTCTTGGTTGTCCTTGAATATTGCCTTGGGGTGCCTTGGGCATCCCCAAGATTAGGCTCTTGCCACTCCTTATTCCATAGTCCATCGAATCCTTTACCCAAAACTTGAAAATTTCTCAACACAAAACTCAACAGAAAACTCGTAAGCTCCGTTAGTATAAGAAAATAAATCGCCACTTTGGTACTGTTGTGAACTCATTCTAAATTCATATTGGTGCAATATATACTGTATTCCAACTTCTCTATGGTTCATACCCTCCGATACTACTCATAGATTCGTCAAAATAAGCAAACAACACATAGAAAACAGAATCTGTCAAAAACAAAACAGTCTGTAGTAATCTGTATCAAACGTATACTTCTGGAATTCCAAAGATTCTGAAATAAATTGGTGAACCTGAGGAATTTGTCTATAAATCATCTTAAAAAAGAATCAACTTAAAATCACTCTCCAGTAAAAAATGGCAGCACATCACGTGAGCGCTAAAGTTTCTGTTTTTTACAGCATGATCACAAAGACTTCACCAAGTCTTCCCAAAGGTTCTACTTGGCACAAACACTAATTAAAACATACAACCACATCTAACAAGAGGCTAGATAGATTATTTATTTATTACTAAGCAGGAGCAAAAGGAAAAGAACTAAAATAAAATTGGGTTGCCTCCCAACAAGCGCTAACGTTTAACGCCCCTAGCTAGGTATGATGATTTCAATGATGCTCACATAAAAGATAAGAATTGAAACATAAAGAGAGCATCATGAAGAATATGACTAGCACATTTAAGTCTAACACACTTCCTATGCATAGGAATTTTGTGAGCAAACAACTTATGGGAACAATAATCAACTAGCATAGGAAGGCAAAACAAGCATAACTTCAAAACTTTAAGCACATAGAGAGGAAACTTGGTATTATTGCAATTCCTACAAGCATAAATTCCTCCCTCATAATAATTTTCAGTAGCATCATGAATGAATTCAACAATATAACCAGCACCTAAAGCATTCTTTTCATGATCTACAAGCATAGAAATTTTATTACTCTCCACATAAGCAAAATTCTTCTCATTCAGAATAGTGGGAGTATCATAAGAAACTCGAATACTATAAATTGTTTCCACATTAAAAGAGTAATGTTCATAAAAAGAGTAATCATAATCATGACAAGTTTTATAAATATAATCATCACTACTTTTTATAGCATAAGTGTCATCACAATAATCATCATAAGTAGCAACTTTGTTCTCATCATAATCAATTGAAACCTCTTCCAAGATAGTGGAATTATCACTAAATAAAGTCATGACCTCTCCAAATCCACTTTCATATTTATCACAATAAGATTCAACATCCTCCAAAATAGTGGGATCATTACTTCCTAAAGTTGACACTCTTCCAAACCCACTTTCATTAATATAATCATCATAAATAGGAGGCATGCTATCATCATAATAAATTTGCTCAACAAAACTTGGGGGACAAAAAAATATCATCTTCATCAAACATAGCATCCCCAAGCTTGTGGCTTTGCATATCATTAGCATCATGGATATTCAAGGAATTCTTACTAACAACATTGCAATCATGCTCATCATTCAATATTTAGTTCCAAACATTCTAATGCATTCTTCCTCTAGCAACTGAGCACAATTATCGGAATCCTTATTTTCATGAAAGACATTAAAAAGATGAAGCATATGAGGTACCCTCATTCCATTTTTTTATTTTTTATTTTACAAACTAAACTAGTGATAAAACAAGAAACTAAAAGGTTCGATTGCAAGATCTAAAGATATACCTTCAAGCACTAACCTCCCCGGCAACAGCGCCAGAAACTGCTTGATGTCTACTATGCAACCTTCTTCTTGTAGACGTTGTTGGGCCTCCAAGTGTAGAGGTTTGTAGCACAGTAGCAAATTTCTCTCAAGTGGATGACCTAAGGTTTATCAATCCGTGGGAGGCGTAGGATGAAGATGGTCTCTCTCAAGCAACCCTGCAACCAAATAACAAAGAGTCTCTTGTGTCCCCAACACACCCAATACAATGGTAAATTGTATAGGTGCACTAGTTCGGCGAGGAGATGGTGATACAAGTGCAATATGGATGGTAGATATAGGTTTTTATAATCTGAAAATATAAAAGCAGCAAGGTAACTAATAATAAAAGTGAGCATGAACGGTATTGCAATGCTAGGAAACAAGGCCTAGGGTTCATACTTTCACTAGTGCAAGTTCTAAAAAATAATAACATAATTGGATCACATAACTATCCCTCAACATGCAACAAAGAGTCACTCCAAAGTCACCAATAGCGGAGAACAAACGAAGAGATTATTGCAGGGTACGAAACCACCTCAAAATTATTCTTTCGGATCGATCTATCATAGAGTTCGTACTAGAATAACACCTTAATACACAAATCAACCAAAACCCTAGTGTCACCTAGATACTCCAATGTCACCTCAAGTATCCATGGGTATGATTATACGATATGCATCACACAATCTCAGATTCATCTATTCAACCAACACATAGAACTTCAAAGAGTGCCCCAAAGTTTCTACCGGAGAGTCAAGACGAAAACGTGTGCCAACCCCTATGCATAAGTTCACGAGCGGAACCCGCAAGTTGATCACCAAAACATACATCAAGTGGATCACGTGATATCCCCATTGTCACCACAGATAATCACATGCAAGACATACATCAAGTGTTCTCAAATCCTTAAAGACTCAATCCGATAAGATAACTTCAAAGGGAAAACTCAATCCATTACAAGAGGGTAGAGGGGGAGAAACATCATAAGATCCAACTATAATAGCGAAGCTCGCGATACATCAAGATCGTACCATCTCAAGAACACGAGAGAGAGAGAGAGAGAGAGAGAGAGAGAGAGATCAAACACATAGCTACTGGTACATACCCTCAGCCCTGAGGGTGAACTACTCCGTCCTCATCATAGAGAGCGCCGGAATGATGAAGATGGCCACCGGTGAGGGATTCCCCCCTCTGGCAGGGTGCAGGAATAGGGTCCCGATTGGTTTTTGGTGGCTACAGAGGCTTGCGGCGGCGGAATGCTACCTCTTGAGCACTGCTTTGGATTTCGTTGAAGAGGAAAGGATGATGCAACAATGTAGCGTAAGTATTTCCCTCAGTTTTTGAGAACCAAGGTATCAATCCAGTAGGAGGCTACGCGCAAGTCCCTCGTACCTGCACAAAACAAATAACTCCTCGCAACCAACGCGATAAGGGGTTGTCAATCCCTTCACGATCACTTACGAGAGTGTGATCTGATAGATATGATAGGATAATATTTTTGGTATTTTTGTGATAAAGATGCAAATCAAAGTAAAAAAGAAAAGGAAATAACTAAGTGTTGGAAGATTAATATGATGAAGATAGACCCGGGGGCCATAGGTTTCACTAGTGGCTTCTCTCAAGAGCATAAGTATTTTACGGTGGGTGAACGAATTACTGTTGAGCAATTGACAGAATTGAGCATAGTTATGAGAATATCTAGGTATGATCATGTATATAGGCATCACGTCCGAGACAAGTAGACCGACGCCTGCCTGCATCTACTACTATTACTCCACTCATCGACCGCTATCCAGCATGCATCTAGAGTATTAAGTTCATGGAAACGGAGTAACGCCTTAAGCAAGATGAAATGATGTAGAAGGATAAATTCATGCAATATGATACAAACCCCATCTTGTTATCCTCGATGGCAACAATACAATACGTGCCTTGCTACCCCTACTGTCACTAGGAAAGGAGACCGCAAGATTGAACCCAAAGCTAAGCACTTCTCCCATTGCAAGAAAGATCAATCTAGTAGGACAAACCATATTGATAATTTGAAAAGACTTGCAAAGATAACCAATCATACATAAAAGAATTCAGAGAAGATTCAAATATTGTTCATAGATAATCTTGATCATAAACCCACAATTCATCGGTCTCAACAAACACACCGCAAAAAGAAGATTACATCGAATAGATCTCCATGAGAGAGGGGGAGAACATTGTATTGATATCCAAAAAGAGAGAAGAAGCCATCTAGCTACTAACTATGGACCCGAAGGTCTGAGGTAAACTACTCACACTTCATCGGAGAGGCTATGGTGATGATGTAGAAGCCCTCCGTGATGGATGCCCCCTCCGGCGGAGCTCTGAAACAGGCCCCAAGATGGGATCTCGTGGGTACAGAAGGTTGCGGCGGTGGAATTAGGTTTTTGGCTCTGTATCTGATCGTTTGGGGGTACGTAGGTATATATAGGGTGAAGGAGTACGTCGGTGGAGCAACAGGGGGCCCACGAGGGTGGAGGGCGCGCCCTGGGGGTGGGTGCCCCCTACCTCGGGGCCTCCTCTTTTGTTTCTTGACGTAGGGTCCAAGTCTCCTGGATCATATTCTTCCTAAAAATCACGTTCCCGAAGGTTTCATTCCGTTTGGACTCCGTTTGATATTCCTTTTCTGCGAAACTCTGAAATAGGCAAAAAACAGCAATTCTGGGCTGGGCCTCCGGTTAATAGGTTAGTCCCAAAAATAATATAAAAGTGGATAATAAAGCCCAATAATGTCCAAAACAGTAGATAATATAGCATGGAGCAATCAAAATTTATAGATACGTTGGAGACGTATCAGGCATCCCCAAGCTTAATTCCTGCTCGTCCTCGAGTAGGTAAATGATAAAACATAATTTTTGATGCGGAGTGCTACTTGGCATAATTTTAATGTAATTCTTCTTAATTGTGGTATGAATATTCAGATCCGAAAGATTCAAGACAAAAGTTTAATATTGACTTAAAAATAATAATACTCCAAGCATACTAACAAAGCAATCATGTCTTCTCAAAATAACATGGCCAAAGAAAGCTATCCCTACAAAATCATATAGTCTGGCTATGCTCTATCTTCACCACACAAAGTATTTAAATCATGCACAACCCCGATGACAAGCCAAGCAATTGTCTCATACTTTTGACATTCTCAAACTTTTTTAATCTTCACGCAATACATGAGCGTGAGCCATGGATATAGCACTATATGTGGGATAGAATGGTGGTTGTGGAGAAGACAAAAAAGGGAGAAGATAGTCTCACATCAGCTAGGCGTATCAACGGGCTATGGAGATGCCCATTAATAGATATCAATGTGAGTGAGTAGGGATTGCCATGCAACGGATGCACTAGAGCTATAAGTATAGGAAAGCTCAACAAAAGAAACTAAGTGGGTGTGCATCCAACTCGCTTGCTCACGAAGACCTAGGGCATTTTGAGGAATCCCATCATTGGAATATACAAGCCAAGTTCTATAATGAAAAATTCCCACTAGTATATGAAAGTGAAAAAATGAGAGACTCTCTATCATGAAGATCATGGTGCTACTTTGAAGCACAAGTGTGGTAAAAGGATAGTAACATTGTCCCTTCTCTCTTTTTCTCTCATATTTTTTTATTTGGGCCTTTTTTATGGCCTCTTTTTTTTCATCCAGAGTCTCATCCCGACTTGTGGGGGAATCGTAGTCTCCATCATCCTTTTCCTCACTTGGGACAATGCTCTAAAAATGAAGATCATCACACTTTTATTTTCTTACAACTCAACAATTACAACTCAATACTTAGAACAAAATATGGCTCTATATGAATGCCTCCGGCGGTGTACCGGGATATGCAATGAATCAAGAGTGACATGTATGAAAGAATTATGAACGGTGGCTTTGCCACAAATACGATGTCAACTACATGATCATGCTAAGCAATATGACAATGATGGAGCGTGTCATAATAAACGGAACGGTGGAAAGTTGCATGGCAATATATCTCGGAATGGCTATGTAAATGCCATGATAGGTAGGTATGGTGGCTGTTTTGAGGAAGGTATATGGTGGGTGTATGATACCGGCGAAAAGTGTGCGGTATTAGAGAGGCTAGCAATGGTGGAAGGAAGAAAAGTGCGTATAATCCATGGACTCAACATTAGTCATAAAGAACTCATATACTTATTGCAAAAATCTACAAGTTATCAAAGCAAAGTATTACACGCATGCTCCTAGGGTGATAGATTGGTAGGAAAAGACCATCGCTCGTCCCCGACTGCCACTCATAAGGAAGACAATCAATAAATAAATCATGCTCCAACTTCATCACATAATGGTTCACCATACGTGCATGCTACGGGAATCACAAACTTTAACACAAGTATTTCTCAAATTAACAACTACTCAACTAGCATGACTCCAATATCACCATCTTCATATCTCAAAACAATTATCAAGCATCAAACTTCTCATAGTATTCAACACACTCATAAGAAAGTTTTTACTATTCTTGAATACCAAGCATATTAGGATTATTTAAGCAAATTACCATGCTATTTAAGACTATCAAAATAATCTAAGTGAAGCATGAGAGATCAACAATTTCTATAAAACAAATCCACCACCATGCTCTAAAAGATATAAGTGAAGTACTAGAGCAAAACTATATAACTCAAAAGTTATAAGCAAAGCACATAGAGTATTCTAACAAATTCCAAATCATGTATGGGTCTCTCAAAAGGTGTGTACAGCAAGGATGATTGTGGTAAACTAAAATACAAAGACTCAAATCATACAAGACGCTCCAAGCAAAACACATATCGTGTGGTGAATAAAAATATAGCTCCAAGTAAAGTTACCGATGGAAGTAGACGAAAGAGGGGATGCCTTCCGGGGCATCCCCAAGCTTTGGCTTTATGGTGTCCTTATATTATCTTGGGGGTGACATGGGCATCCCCAATCTTAAGCTCTTGCCACTCCTTGTTCCATAATCCATTAAAATATTTCACCCAAAACTTGAAAATTTCACAACACAAAACTCAACAGAAATCTCGTGAGCTCTGTTAGCGAAAGAAAACAAAAGACCACTTAAAGGTACTATAATGAACTCATTCTTTATTTATATTGGTGTTAATCCTACTGTATTACAACTTCTCTATGGTTTATAAACTATTTTACTAGCCATATATGCATCAAAATAAGCAAACAACACACGAAAAATAGAATCTGTCAAAAACAGAACAGTCTGTAGTAATCTGTAACTAACGCAAACTTCTGGAACTCCAAAAAATCAGCCAAAATAGGAAGACCTAGAAACTTTGTTTATTGATCAGCAGCAATTGGAATCAGTATTTTATCACATTCTGCTGATTTTTAACAATTGTTCTCGTGAACAGAAAGTTTCTGGAAATTACAACAAGATCAAATAACTATCATCCAAGAAGATCCTATAGGTTTAACTTGGCACAAACACTAATTAAAACATAAAAACACATCTAAACAGAGGCTAGAACAAATGTTTATTCCTAAACATAAGCAAAAAGCAAAAAAAGTAAAAATAAAATTGGGTTGCCTCCCAACAAGCGCTATCGTTTAACGCTCCTAGCTAGGCATAAAAGCAAGGATAGATCTAGGTATTGCCATCTTTGGTAGGCAATCCATAAGTGGCTCTCATGATAGATTCATATGGTAATTTTATTTTCTTCCTAGGGAAGTGTTCCATGCCTTTCTTTAATGGAAATTGGAATCTAATATTCCCTTCCTTCATATCAATAATTGCACCAACCGTTTTAAGGAAAGGTCTACCAAGAATAATAGGACATGAAGGATTGCAATCTATATCAAGAACGATAAAATCTACGGGCACATAATTCCTATTTGCAACAATAAGAACATCATTATTCTTCCCATAGGTTTCTTAATTGTGGAATCCGCAAGGTGCAAGTTTAGAGAGCAATCATCAAAATCACGGAAATCTAGCAAATCGCACAAAGTTTTGGGAATAGTGGAAACACTAGCACCCAAATCACACAAAGCATAGAACTCATGATCCTTAATCTTAATTTTAATAGTTGGTTCCCACTCATCATAAAGTTTTCTAGGGATAGAATCTTCCAACTCAAGCTTTTCTTCATAAGATTGTATCAAAGCATCAACAATATGTTTGGTAAAAGCTTTATTTTGACTATAAGCATGAGGAGAATTTAACACGGATTGCAACAAGGAAATACAATCAATCAAAGAGCAATTTTCATAATTAAATTCCTTGAAATCCAAAATAGTGGGTTTAGCAACATCTAGGGTTTTGATTTTTTCAATCCTAGTTTTATCAATTTTAGCATCAAGATCTAAAAACTCCGATTTTTTGGAACGCCTTCTAAGTAAAGGTGGATCATAATCAGTCCCATCATTATCAAGATTCATATTGCAAAACAAAGATTTAATAGGGGACACTTCAATAACTTTTAGATCTTCATCTTTATTTTCATAAGAACTAGAAGAACACGCTCTTATAAAGGCATCTTTCTTAGCACGCATCCTAGCGGTTCTTTCTTTGCACTCATCAATGGAAATTCTCATGGCTTTGAGAGACTCATTGATATCATGCTTAGGATGAATATATCTAAGCTTCAAAGAATCAACATCAAGAGAAATTCTATCAACGTTCCTAGCCAAATCATCAACTTTAAGCAATTTCTCTTCAAGCAAAGCATTGAAATTCTTTTGTGAATTCGTAAATGCCTTAACACTATTCTCAAATTCAGAGGGCATCTTATTAAAATTTCCATAAGAGTTGTTGTAGGAATTTCCATAATTATTAGAGGGATTACTAGGATAAGGCCTAGGATTAAAGTTTCCTCTATACGCGTTGTTACCAAAATTATTCCTACCAACAAAATTCACATCCAAAGATTCATTATTATTATCAATCAAAGTAGACAAGGGCATATCATTAGGATCAGAAGAAACGCTCTTACTAGCAAATAATTTCATAACTTCATCCATCTTTCCACTCAAAACATTAATTTCTTCTATCGCATGCACCTTTTTATTTATAGATCTTTCAGTATGCCATTGAGAATAATTAACCATAATATTATCTAGGAGTTTAGTAGCTTCTCCTAAAGTGATTTCCATAAAAGTGCCTCCCGCGGCCGAATCTAAAAGATTTCTAGAAGCAAAATTCAATCTGGCATAAATTTTTTGTATAATCATCCACAAATTCAAACCATGAGTAGGGAAATTACGTATCATTAATTTCATCCTCTCCCAAGCTTGTGCAACATGTTCATGATCAAGTTGCTTAAAATTCATAATATCGTTTCTAAGAGAGATGATCTTAGCGGGAGGAAAATACTTAGAGATAAAAGCACCTTTGCACTTATTCCAAGAATAAATACTACTTTTAGGCAAAGACGAAAACCAAGCTTTAGCACGATCTCTAAGCGAAAAAGGAAATAGCTTCAATTTAACAATATCATTATCGACATCTTTCTTCTTTTGCATATCACACAAATCAACGAAGCTATTTAGATGAGTAGCGGCATCTTCACTAGGAAGGCCGGCGAATTGATCTTTCATGACAAGATTCAACAAAGAAGCATTGATTTCA
Organism: Aegilops umbellulata; assembly: GCA_032464435.1. Lineage (NCBI taxonomy): Eukaryota > Viridiplantae > Streptophyta > Magnoliopsida > Poales > Poaceae > Aegilops > Aegilops umbellulata. The sequence continues at coordinate 98,599,390 of CP136055.1, forward strand.
CAAGATTCAGTATTGGTAAAGGAGCAATCGGAGTGCTAAGGAAATCATTATTGTCGGTATTGGTAAAGTCACATAATTTGGTATTATCTTGAGCCATCGTGACAGGCAAGCAATCCAACACATGAGCAAACAAATGGGAAGCGAAAAAGAGGCCAACGAAAAAGAGAGGGCGAATAAAACGGCAAGGGTGAAGTGGGGGAGAGGAAAACGAGAGGCAAATGGCAAATAATTTAATGCGGGAGATAAGGGATTTGTGATGGGTACTTGGTATGTTGAGTTTTGCGTAGACTCCCCGGCAACGGCGCCAGAAATTCTTCTTGCTACCTCTTGAGCACTGCGTTGGATTTCGTTGAAGAGGAAAGGATGATGCAGCAAAGTAGCGTAAGTATTTCCCTCAGTTTTTGAGAACCAAAGTATCAATCCAGTAGGAGGCTACGCGTGAGTCCCTCGTACCTGCACAAAACAAATAACTCCTCGCAACAACGCGATAAGGGGTTGTCAATCCCTTCATGGTCACTTATGAGAGTGAGATCTGATAGATATGATAGGATAATATTTTTGGTATTTTTGTGATAAAGATGCAAATCAAAGTAAAAAAGCAAAGGAAATAACTAAGTGTTGGAAGATTAATATGATGAAGATAGACCCGGGGGCCATAGGTTTCACTAGTGGCTTCTCTCGAGAGCATAAGTATTTTATGGTGGGTGAACGAATTATTGTTGAGCAATTGACAGAATTGAGCATAGTTAAGAGAATATCTAGGTATGATCACGTCTGAGACAAGTAGACTGACTCCTGCCTGCATCTACTACTATTACTCCACTCATCGACCGCTATCCAGCATGCATCTAGAGTATTAAGTTCATGAAAACAGAGTAACGCCTTAAGCAAGATGACATGATGTAGAGGGATAAATTCATGCAATATGATAGAAACCCCATCTTGTTATCCTCGATGGCAACAATACAATATGTGCCTTGCTGCCCCTACTGTCACTGGGAAAGGACACCGCAAGATTGGTATATTGTTCATAGATAATCTTGATCATAAACCCACAATTCATCGGTCTCAACAAACAAACCGCAAAAATAAGATTACATCGAATAGATCTCCACGAGAGAGGGGGAGAACACTGTATTGAGATCCAAAAAGAGAGAAGAAGCCATCTAGCTACTAACTATGGACCCGAAGGTCTGAGGTAAACTACTCACACTTCATCGGAGAGGCTATGGTGATGATGTAGAAGCCCTCCGTGATGGATGCCCCCTCCGGCGGAGCTCCGGAACAGGCCCCAAGATGGGATCTCGTGGGTACAGAAGGTTGCGGCGGTGGAATTAGGTTTTTGGCACCGTATCTGATCGTTCGGGGGTACGTAGGTATATATAGGAGGAAGGAGTACGTCGGTGGAGCAACAGGGGGGCCACGAGGGTGGAGGGCGTGCCCTGGGGGGGGCGCCCCCTACCTCGTGGCATCCTCTTTTGTTTCTTGACGTAGGGTCCAAGTCTCCTGGATCATATTCTTCCTAAAAATCACGTTCCCGAAGGTTCCATTCCGTTTGGACTCCGTTTGATATTCCTTTTCTGCGAAACTCTGAAATAGGCAAAAAACAACAATTCTGGGTTGGGCCTCGGGTTAATAGGTTAGTCCCAAAAATAATATAAAAGTGGATAATAAAGCCCAATAATGTCCAAAACAGTAGATAATATAGCACGGAGCAATAAAAAATTATAGATATGTTGGAGACGTATCACGGAACTCCCGATCTCTTCTGCTCCCAGATGTTTTTAGGGTATATGGACATATACAGGCGAAAGAAGTCGGCTAGGGGAGCCATGAAGGGCCCACGAGGGTGGGGCGCGCCCAAGGGGTAGGGCGCGCCTCCCTGCCTCGTGGCTTCCTCGAAGCTTCCCTGACATCTACTCCAAGTCTCCAGGATTGCTTCCGTTCCAAAAATAACTCTCCCAAAGGTTTCATTCCTTGGACTCCGTTTGATATTCCTTTTCTTCGAAACACTGAAATAGGCAAGAAAACAACAATTTGGGTTGGGCCTCCAGTTAATAGGTTAGTCCCAAAAAATACAAAAGTGTTTAGTAAAGCCCATAAACATCCAAAACAGATAATATAATAGCATGAATACTTAATAAATTATAGATACGTTGGAGACGTATCAGTGCGCCCCCTCTAGGACTAGCCTCCTCCTCCTCCCTCCTTTATATACGCGGACAGGGGGCACCCCAAAGGCACTCCAAGATTTGTCTTAGCCGTGTGCGGTGCCTCCCTCCACAGTTAAAAACCTCGGTCATATCGTCGTAGTGCTTAGGCGAAGCCCTGCGCCGGTAACTTCATCATCATCGTCACCACGCCATCGTGCTGACAAAACTCTCCCTCGGCCTCAACTGGATCAAGAGTTCGAGGGACGTCATTGAGCTGAATGGGTGCAGATCACGGAGGTGTCGTGCGTTCGGTACTTAGATCGATTGGATCACGAATACATTCGACTACATCAACTGCGTTGTCATAACGCTTCCTCTTTCGGTCTACGAGGGTACGTAGACAACACTCTCCCCTCTCATTGCTATGCATCACCTAGATGGATCTTGCGTGTGCGTAGGATTTTTTTTGAAATTACTGCGTTCCCCAACAGTGGCATCCGAGCCAGGTCTATGCGTAGATGTTATATGCACGAGTAGGACACAAGTGAATTGTGGGCGATAATAGTCATACTGCTTACCAGCATGTCATACTTTGATTCGGAGGTATTGTTGGATGGTGAAGCGGCCCAGACCGACATTACGCGTACGCTTACGCGAGACTGGTTCTACCGACGTGCTTCACACACAGGTGGCTGGCGGGTGTCAGTTTCTCCAACCTTAGTTGAATCGAGTGTGGCTACGCCCGGTCCTTGTTAAAGGTTAAAACAGCACACACTTGACAAAAAATCATTGTGGTTTTGATGCGTAGGTAAGAACGGTTCTTGCTCAGCCCGTAGCAGCCACATAAAACTTGCAAGAATAAAGTAGAGGACGTCTAACTTGTTTTTGCAGGGCATGTTGTGATGTGATATGGTCAAGACGTGATGATATATAAATTGTTGTATGAGATGATCATGTTTTGTTGAAGTTATCGGCAACTGGCTGAAGCCTTATGGTTGTCTCTTTATTGCATAAGATGCAAGCGCCAAATAATTGCTTTACTTTATCGCTATGCGATAGCAATTGTTGCAAAAGAAATAGTTGGCGAGACGACCATATGACGACACGTTGATAGAGATCAAGATGATGGAGATCATGGTGTCATGCGGATGACGATGGAGATCATGACGGTACTTTGGAGATGGAGATCAAAGGCACAAGATGATGATGGCCATATCATGTAACATATTTTGATTGTATATGATGTTTATCTTTTATACCTCTTATTTTGCTTAGTTCGGCGGTAGCTTTATAAGATGATCCCTTACTAAAATTTCAAGGTATAAGTGTTCTCCCTGAGTATGCACCGTTGCGACAGTTATTCGTACTGAGACACCACGTGATGATCGGGTGTGATAAGCTCTACGTTCACATACAACGGGTGCAAGCCAGTTTTGCACACGCAGAATACTCGGGTTGAACTTGACGAGCCTAGCATATGCAGATATGGCCTCGGAACACTGGAGACTGAAAGGTCGAGCATGAATCATATAGTAGATATGATCAACATAGTGATGTTCACCTTTGAAATCTTCTCCATCTCACGTGATGATCGGACATGGTTTGGTTGATTTGGATCACGTGATCATTTAGATGACAAGAGGGATGTCTATCTAAGTGGGAGTTCTTAAGTGATATGATTAAATTGAACTTTAATTTATCATGAACTTAGTCCTGATAGTATTTGCATAACTATGTTGTAGATCAATAGTTCGCGATGTTGCTCCCCGTTTATTTTGATATGTTCCTAGAGAAAAACTATGTTGAAAGATGTTAGTAGCAATGGTGCGGACTTGGTCCGTGATCTCAGGATTTTCCTCATTGCTGCACAAAAGAATTATGTCCTTGATGCACCGCTAGGTGACAGACCTATTGCAGGAGCAGATGCAAACGTTATGAACGTTTTGACAAAAGCTCGGTATGATGACTACTTGATAGTTTAGTGCACCATGCTTTACGGCTTAGAACCGGGACTTCAAAAATGTTTTGAACGCCACGTAGCATATAAGATGTTTCAAGAGTTGAAATTGGTATTTCATACTCATGCCCGTATCAAGAGGTATGAGACCTCTGACAGTACTTTGCCTACAAGATGGAGGAGAATAGCTCAACCAGTGAGCATGTACTCAGATTGTCTGGGTAATACGATTGCTTGAATCAAGTGGGAGTTAATCTTCCAGATAAGATAGTAATTGACAAAGTTCTCTAGTCACTATCACTAAGTTACTAGAACTTCGTGATGAACTATAATATGCAAGGGGTGACGAAAACAATTCCCAAAACTCTTCGCGATGCTAAAATCGGCGAAGGTAGAAATCAAGAAAAGCATCAAGTGTTGATGGTTGACAAGACCACCAGTTTCAAGTAAAAGGGCAAGGGAAAGAAAGGGAACTTCAATACGAATGGCAAGCAAGTTGCCACTCCCATGAAGAAGACCAAAGCTAGACCCAAGCCTGAAACTGAGTGCTTCTAACTGCAAAGGAAATGATCACTGGAAGTGGAACTGCCCTAGATACTTGGCGGATAAGAAGGATGGCAAAATGAACAAAGGTATATTTGATATACATGTTATTGATGTGTACTTTACTAGTGTTTATAGCAACCCCTCAGTACTTGATACTGGTTCAATTGCTAAGAGCAGTAACTCGAAACGGGAATTGCAAAATAAACAGAGACTAGTTAAGGGCGTGGTGATGATGTGAGTTGGAAGTGATTCCAAGGTTGATAAGATCACCACCGCACACTCCCTTTACCTTCGGGATTAGTGTTGAACCTAAAATAAATGTTATTTGGTGTTTGCGTTGAGCATAAATATGATTGGATCATGTTTATTGCAATACGGTTATTCATTTAAGTCAAAGAATAATTGTTGTTCTATTTACATGAATAAAACCTTCTATGGTCATACACTCAATATAAATGGTTTATTGAATCTCGATCGTAGTGATACACATATTCATAATATTGAAGCCAAAAGATGCAAAATTAATAATGATAGTGCAACTTATTTGTGGCACTCTGCTACGTCCATTTTGCATCATGATTTTATCGATATTTATTGCATTATGGGCTGTTATTACACATTATGTCACAATACTTATGCTTATTCTCTCTTATTTTACAAGGTTTACATGAAGAGGGAGAATGCCGACAGTTGGAATTCTGAGCTAGAAAAGGAGCAAATATTAGAGACCTATTCTGCGCAACACCAAAAGTCCTGAAACTCCACGGAAGTTATTTTTGGAAATAATAAAAAATACTGAGCGAAGAAAATACCAGAGGGGGCCCACACCCTGGCCACGAGGGTGGGGGGCGCGCCCCCTGCCTCGTGGGCCCCCTGTTGGTCCTCCGATCCCCATCTTCTGCTATATGAAGTATTTCGTCCGAAGAAAAATCATAAGCAAGCTTTCGGGACGAGACTCCGCAGCCACGAGGCGGAACCCGGAACCAATCTAGGGCTCTGGCAGAGCTGTTCTGCTCGGGACACTTCCCTCTGGGAGGGGGAAATCATCACCATCGTCATCACCAACGCTCCTCTCATCGGGAGGGGGCCAATCTCCATCAACATCTTCACCAACACCATCTCCTCTCAAACCCTAGTTCATCTCTTGTATCCAATTCTTGTCTCTAAGTCTGAGATTGGTACCTGTAGGTTGCTAGTAGTGTTGATTACTCCTTTTAGTTGATGCTAGTTGGTTTATTTGGTGGAAGATCATACGTTCAGATCCATTATGAATATAATACCCCTCTGATTATGAACATGAATATGCTTTGTGAGTATTTACGTTTGTTCCTGTGGACATGGGAGAAGTCTTGCTATTAGTAGTCATGTGAATTTGGTATTCGTTCGATATTTTGATGAGATGTATGTTGTCCCTCCTCTAGTGGTGTTATCTGAACGTCAACTACATGAAACTTCACCATTTTTTGGGCCTAGAGGAAGTCATTGGGAAGTAATAAGTAGATGATGGGTTGCTAGAGTGACAGAAGCTTAAACCCTAGTTTATGTGTTGCTTCGTAAGGGGCTGATTTGGATCCATATGTTTCATGCTATGGTTAGGCTAACCTTAATACTTCTTTTGTAGTTGCAGATGCTTGCAATAGGGGTTAATCATAAGTGGGATGCTTGTCCAAGTAAGGACAGCACCCAAGCACCGGTCCACCCACATATCAAATTATCAAAGTACCGAACGTGAATCATATGAACGTGATGAAAACTAGCTTGACAATAATTCCCATGTGTCCTTGGGAGCTCTTTTCTCTATATAAGAGTTTGTCTAGGCTTGTCCTTTGCTACAAAAAGGATTGGGACATCTTGCTGCACTTTATTTACTTTTGTTACTTGTTGCTCGTTACAAATTACCTTATCACAAAACTATCTGTTACCGATAATTTCAGTGCTTGCAGAGAAGACCTTGCTGAAGACCGCTTACCATTTCCTTCTACTCCTCGTTGGGTTCGACACTCTTACTTATCGAAAGGAATACGATAGATCCCCTATACTTGTGGGTCATCAAGACTCTTTTCTGGTGATGTTGTCGGGGAGTGAAGCGCCTTTGGTAGGTGGAACTTGGTAAGGAAAAATTTATATAGTGCGCTGAAATTTACTATCACTTGTTACTATGGAAAGTAATCCTTTGAGGGGCTTGTTCGGGGTATCTTCACCCTGACCGGTAGAGCAATAGTTGCTCCTCAACCAACTAAACCTACTGAGAATGTCTACTTTGAAATTCCTTTGGGTATGATAGAAAAACTGCTAGCTAATCCTTTTGCAGGAGACGGAACATTACATCGTGATGAGCACCTAATCTATGTGGATGAACTTTGTGCATTATTTAAGCTTGCAGGTATGCCCGATGATGTTATCAAGAAGAAGGTCTTCCCTTTATCTTTGAAGGGATATGCATTGACATGGTATAGGCTATGTGATGATATGGGATCATGGAACTACAAACGATTGAAATTGGAATTTCATCAGAAGTTTTATCCTATGCATCTTGTTCATCGCGATCGTAATTATATATATATATATATATATATATATATATATATATATATATATATATATATATAATTTTTGGCCTCGCAAAGGAGAAATCATCGCTTATGCTTGGGGGAGGCTTAAGTCAATGTTATATTCATGCCCCAATCATGAGATCTCAAGAGAAATGATTATTCAAAAATTTTATGCTCAACTTTCTGACAACAATCGCACCATGCTTGATACTTCTTGTACTGGTTCTTTTATGATGAAGACTATTGAATTCAAATGGGATTTATTGGAAAGAATTAAACGCAACTCTGAAGATTGGGACCTCGACGAATGTAAAGGGTCAGGTATAACACCTAAGTTTGATTATGTTAAGTCTTTTATGGATACCGATGTTTTCCGTAAATTTAGCACTAAATATGGACTTGACTCTGAGATAGTAGCTTCTTTTTGTGAATCTTTTGCTGCTCATGTTGATCTCCCTAAGGAGAAGTGGTTTAAATATAATCCTCCCGTTGAAGTAAAAGTAGTTGCACCTATTAAAGTTGAAGAAAAGACTATCACTTATAATGATCCTATTGTTCCTACTGCTTATGTTGAGAAACCACCTTTCCCTGTTAGATTAAAGGATCATGCTAAAGCTTCAACTGTAGTCAATAAAAGTAATATTAGGACACACAAATCTCCTGAACAAGTTAAAGTTGAACCTAATATTGCTATGGTTAAAGATCTCTTGGCTGATAATATTGATGGGCATGTTATTTATTTCTGTGATGAGACTGCTAGAATTGTTAAACCTAGTGCTAAAGATAAACATAGACCTGTGGTAGGCATGCCTGTTATTTCTGTTAAAATAGGAGATCATTGTTATCATGGCTTGTGTGATATGGGTGCCAGTGCTAGTGCAATACCTATTGACTTATACAAAGAAATTATGCATGATATTGCACCCGTTGAGTTAGAAGAAATCGATGTTACCATTAAGCTTGCCAATAGAGGTACTATACCATCAATTGGGATTGTTAGAGATGTTGAAGTCTTGTGTGGGAAAGCTAAATATCCTACTGATTTTCTTGTTCTTGGTTCCCCACAAGGTAGCTTTTGTCCCATTATATTTGGTAGACCCTTCTTGAATACTGTTAATGCTAAGATAGATTGCAAGAAGGATGTTGTTACTATTGGTTTGGATGATATGTCTCATGAGTTTAATTTCTCTAAATTCGTAGACAACCTCGTGATGAGGAATTGCCTAGTAAAGATGAAATTATTGGTCTTGCTTCTATTGCCGTACCTCCTAGTGATCCTTTAGAAAAATATTTGCTAGACCATGAAAATGATATGTTTATGAATGAAAGAAGGGAAATAGATGAAGTATTCTTTAAACAGGGACCTATTCTGAAACACAATTTGCCTGTTGAAATCCTAGGGGATCCTCCTCCACCCAAGGGTGATCCCGTGTTTGAGCTTAAACCATTACCTGATACTCTTAAATATGCTTATCTTGATGAAAAGAAGATATATCCTGTTATTATCAGTTCTAACCTTTCAGAGAAGGAGGAAGAAAAATTATTGAAAACTCTAAAGAAGCACCGTGCTGCTATTGGATATACTCTTGATGATCTTAAGGGCATTAGTCCCACTCTATGCCAACACAAAATAAATTTGGAGAAAGATGCCAAACCAGTTATTGGTCATCAACGACGGCTGAATCCTAAGATGAAAGAAGTGGTAAGAAAGGAAATACTAAAGCTCCTTGAGGCAGGTATAATGTATCTCGTTGATGATAGTCAGTGGGTAAGTCATGTCCATTGGGTCCCTAAGAAGGGAGGTATTACTGTCGTTCCTAATGATAAAGATGAATTGATTTCGCAAAGAATTATTACAGGTTATAGGATGGTAATTGATTTCCGCAACTTAAATAAAGCTACTAAAAAAGATCATTACCCCTTGCCATTCATTGATCAAATGCTAGAAAGATTATCCAAACATACACATTTTTGCTTTCTAGATGGTTATTCCGGTTTCTCTCAAATACCTGTGTTAGCTGATGATCAAGAAAAAACCACTTTTACTTGCCCTTTCTGTCGTGGAATTGTCATGGTAGATGTCCTCTTGCAAGGACTTAGTCGTGGAGCCATCGCAACTAGGAAGCTTAAAGGGGTTAACGGGACAAGGGACACGAGAGAGGTTTTATACTAGTTCAGCCCCTTACGGTGAAGGTAAAGCCTACGTCTAGTTGGGTTGGTATTGCAGAGGTTTCGATAACCAGGGAGCGAGATACGCTATGCCCGGCTCTCGATCAGATGTTTCTTTCCCTAAGCCGCCAGCGGGTCGCCCCCTTATATACACGGGTTGACGCCCTGCGGCCTACAAAGTCCCGGCCGGCTCATAAACAGTGTCCGGCTCGGTGACTAGTTAATTCTACCTTATGATACAAGTCATGCCATTACGGCGGTTTATCACTACGGGCCTTAAGTCACCTGTGGGCTTTAGACCCTTTATTGAACCGCCACCTTCATGATTGACCTTGGGCTTTGTACGATAATCCTCTTTGCGTAACCCGGCCCCTCCAGGGCTGCTTACACAAATTGTTATATCCCCGACATTAGGCCCCAGATTGATTTGAACCGGTTCATATCAATCTTAAAATACCTTAAGAAAAAGCCTTTTGCCTTCTGTTCGTGCAGAAGTTATAACCAGCCGTGACGTCACCTTCTGGATCCGTGGTAACCCATCGTGACGTCATCTTCCATTAAATTCATATTTTACTTCGTCATATCCTCAACGGATCTTTGCCTTTACTGACCATTCCGAAAACCGAGGAATCAGAGTCGCTGGATAATGATGTTCGGTCTCCTCGTTTCTCGCGCCATCTCAGTCAGCCTTTCTTTATAAATAGGCACGACCTAGGTCTTTTCCATTCTCCCCCTTCGGTCGTCTTCCTCCTCTTGCTGTTTCTCTGCCACTCAAGCTCCGCCGCCGCCGCCGCAGATCTCCTCGTCTTCTCCAACTCAGGCCACTGCATCGACCTGACTTGACTAGAGAAACACGACGAACCTTCGCAGCAGCTCTGCATCTGTAAGTCCCATCTTTCCTGCATCTCAGATCCGCATTAAAAAATTTTGAGCTCGTCGGTATTCATCGCCGTCTGTCATGAACCCTTGGTAGATTTCACCTCCAACGCCCTTTTCTGATCTTAGGATGATATAAAACTGCCGCGGTAACTGTTTCACATCCATTTCAAATGCAAATAGATCTCTTTCCTTTGTACAGAGGCTTCAATCGAACTTATGGACTTATATGTTCTAGCTTTAGGCCTAGAATTTTTTCTTTTCAGAACAACCGTTTGATCCAAAATAATAACTGCAACTTGCGAAACCTGTTTGTTCCATACTTAGTCAAAAATTGCATATGTTAGATCTGTTTAACCACGGCAGTCCGTATGGCCGGTTTAAGAAGATCACAATGATTGCCCGCCCTGCTTGCTCCTGGCGGTTTTAAAATACCTTAACTAATTCTGACACCCGTAGCAGCTTAAATACCATCACACAATTAGCCATATATCATTAGACCCCTTCATAAGCCGCTCTTTTGAATAGAATTTAAATTGTTCTCATCCGGGTTAAACTGAGCCGGAACAATATTATTTGTCATAGGCTTCCATCTGTGTTATTGCACCCAAGGCTCCCAAAGCTCCTGTGACCTGTAACTGGGTCAAGACCATTGTTACTGAAAGCGCGTTGTCTGAATTTGTGAAGACTGGCTATCTGCCCAAGAAGGAGGTCATGTATTATCTTGCTCCTAACCCATCAGAGGAGAAACCTCAACCCAAGGAGGGGAAGTGATCGTTTTTACTGATCATATGAGCCGGGGCTTCGCTCCACCCGGTTCAAAATTCTTCAGGGATGTTTTGCAATTTTTTGACCTCAGACCTCAAGACATCGGGCCCAATTCCGTGTCGAATATTTGCAACTTCCAAGTCTTCTGCGAGGTGTACCTTGGAGAAGAGCCCAACTTACTTTTGTTCAGAGAGTTGTTTTACTTAAACCGGCAGAATGAACGTGCCAACGGGCCCAGTCTGGAACTTGGCGGCATCTCAATTCAGCGGCGAAGAGACTTCCTTTTCCCATACGCTGAACTACCAAGCCACCCAAAGGATTGGAACCAGACGTGGCTCTATTGCCAGGACACTTCTCCGGCTGATGAGAACCCGCTGTCCGGCTTTCGCGCTCTGCGCCTTGAATCCAACCACCCGCTGCCGGACAAGTTATCTGCTGTTGAACGTCTGCCACTTGCCCCCACCATAAAGAAAATCAAGGCTCTCTTGGGGAACGGCTTAGACGGTGTTGACTTAGTACGGGTCTGGATCTCTTGGCGGGTGATTCCGTTAAGCCGCTGTCCCGGCTTAATGTGCACTTATTCAGGCGAAAAGGATGACCCGCTGCGTCATAGCCCTGATGACCTTCCTGATGATATGGTTGAAGCTATGACCCAATCTATGTTGAAGGAGGGCTCAGTAGTCAGTAACGCCTTCGGCTTACTTCCATTCTGCAAGAATAACCCGGCTCCTGCAGTAAGTTATCAACCTCAACAATTATACCCTTATTATGGAATGCCTTGCCTTTACTCATAGCCTTTTAACATTATTCACAGGCAAATGCCGATTTCTGGAAGGTCAAATATGACCATGAGGCTGCCAAACGAGCCAGAGCGGCCAAGAGAGTCGAGAGAAAGGCCGCTAAAACAGGGCCCCAGAGGAAGAAGAAACCAAGTACTTCTGATTTACTCAAGCTGGATGACACCGATGACGATGAAGAAGAGGTAATCCTTAACTCCCCTGACTCCTTTACCATTACCTGACTGACCCTTAACGCCTTTCAGGAGGACACAAGAAACAGCCAAGTAGTTGAGGAAGAGGTAACTATAATTTCCTCCGACTCCGAGCCTTTGCCGCGGCAGAAAGTCCGAAGAGTGACCCGGAAAGTAAGATTTTCACATCCTTTAGCTTACCAAGATCCTCAATTTCTTTTGAAGCGACAGATTCATGAGAGCCGGAGGCAGACCCGGACCAACAAAGACGTGGAACTCTCCTCCGGCTTACCTGACGTAACAAGGAAGTGCCGTGCTGAGGTTATCTCCGACCTACGCTCTTATTTACCATTGGCGGGTTTCATTCGTCAACCCCTCAATCCTTCTGACTCAAACTATCAGGATACTTCACCTTCCTCTGGAGAATCCATGCAATCCAACATGCCGGCTTTCAAAACTGCTCCAGGGTAATGTCAACTTATTTATCTTTATGCTTATCTTACTCATGTTTTTGCACTAACCTTTCTGATTTACTCACAGCGTACAAGTGAAGCCCGGCAAGAGGACGAAGAAAAATAAGCCGGCCAAAGATCCTGTCGCGACTAAATCGGAGCTTGGCACAGCTGCTCCTGACACCTCCACACATGATCCGCCGTCTGAACCGGCTTATGATGTTCCAGCACCAACTTCCGATCCGCCCGCTGAACAAACTCTTCACAGATCTGATAACCCGGAGATTCCTAGCCCGGCCAAGATAGTTGATCCGGAAGTCGAGATTCTTAAGACTCAGTTTGTTGAACCGGGACGGCCCACTGTTCTTGCCAAGTGCTCTGCCAAGGAGGAACTTTTGGAGCACCGAAAGGCCAAGCTGGACGTCACTGACTACACTCATCTGAGCATTGGAGACATTGTCTCTGGTTACATAAGCCAAGTGCACAGCAGTCGTGACCTGGAGATTGACATGGTGAAACAGATCCATCAAAAATCTGAGGTATACTTTATGTTACTTTTCCTTATCCATACTTACTATCCCAGCCCCCAAGTCTATTGCTTATAAGAAAATATGTTGTAGACTTAGAATCTGCTTAGCACTGCTTGTCAAACGCCCGGCTTATCTCGAAGGCCGGCTTTATAACAAGATATTTAAACCGGTGTAGCATAATACTTTGAACTTACAATACGCATTAGCCCCCAAGTGCCGAGTATCTTTGCTTGCAAAGTGCTTGGGACTTAATTTCCATGAACTGCCATAGTGTTTCAGAGTTCTTCAGCATACATTAGCCCCCAAGTGTCAAGTAGCTTTGCTTGCAAAGTGCTTGGGACTTAATGTTATCTTATGATATTCCTGGCTGTAACCCGACATTTATACAGGCCAACATAAGTCAATTTGAGTCGGAGATTGCTGATCTGAAGAATCGCCTGGAAGCTCAAGAAGCTGAAACCCAAAAAGCCAACTCCAAGTTTGAGTTCAGCATATCTGAGCAAGAGAAGTTGAAGAAAGGATTTGAAACAGATAAGAAAGCATGGGCTGATGAAAAGGCCTCCTTGGTCACCCGGGCAAAGAAAGCAGAGGCGTCGCTTGTAGAATCAACTGCCGAGCTATCCGGCTTGAAGCGCCACATATCTCAGATGGTTTCAGCAATCTTTGGTAAGCTACTTCTGCAAACGTTAAATATTGCAAATCTTTTTCCGATGAGTATCTTAATTGTCACCTCCGGCTTACCTGATGTTTGTTAACGCAAGCCCCAGGAGCACAAACCTTAACCAGAACATGTTGATCAAACTAAAGGCGGTTTATACTCTGGTGGAACAACTCTACACCAGGTCACAACGTGCTTTGGCCGTTGTGGCTTTGTCAAATGACGTTCCCCATCTCCTGGCTGACATGTTAAAGCGGCTTGCTGTGCTACCTCAACGGGTCCAAGAGCTAAGGCGGGCGTCTGCGAGAGCCGGAGCCATAGCCGCCTTGAGTCGGGCCAAAGCATGGATACCAGAACTAGACCCGGCCGACATCGCTCTTGGATATCCAAGCTTGAAAGAGGATGGTACCTTATTTGATGAAAAGGACTTCACCACCTGCGTGAAGGAAATACGCCCTATGGCCACTCTTATTGGGAATGACACTGACCTTACGAAGTACCAGCCGGGTTCTGACAGCGAGAATCGGAGACTCCCAACGCCACACTATGATGCAGTCAGCCTGATCCCTCCAATTCATAAGCATACCTTCGCCCCTGAAGTCGATCCAGCCGGGTTAATTGATGATGAGGCTGAATTTGAAGCTTTGAGTGGCATTGACTGGTCATCATCAACCTTCCAGGACAGGGCAGCCGACGGAGGAGCGGAGAAGGATAACCCGGAAGCCTCAGGTCAACCAGACGAGTGAACCGTCGGGCGCCGTATGTTTATGCTTTGTGGAAAAACAATGCTTCATTATCCAGACTCGGGGAGTCTTGTAATAGGGTAGATAAAACACTTAATTTTGTCATGCCTTCGCGCATGTTTTGAGATGCTCAACCATTTCGTAAGTCTCTTATACTGGTCTTGTTATACGCTTCCGCCTTATACTGGTCTTCTGCTTCCTTTACATTAAAAGAAATCGCTTGCATTGCCCTGCATATAGAACAAACGCAAGTCCCTCGGCGGCGTATCGCATCGGGGGTTACATAATGTATTGATAACCCGGGGTGTGAACCAAAAAATCATATAAAGGCCGGTTTGCAATTATACCTGTTAGACATAATCATAACAGCATACCTGTGATCCTTTTGGTGATCTTGCCGGCTTATGTGACCCAAACAATGAGGGTAAGCTTTAACTCCTGAAACTTGCCACATATGATGTTTGCTATGCGCTAACAACTTTATTTGATCAATATTAAACCGGTGGAACAAAAACCACTCCATAAGTACTTTCAAGAGGATCTCAAAAGTAGTCAAGTAATTATACTTACAAAGTATCATGAGAAATAAACAAAATTTAAAGGCTTCTGATTCGAATACGATTAATGAACCGTTCCAAAGGGGTTAAGCTAAGATTCGGATACGATCATATAGCCCCCAGTGGCTTTGGCGATGCCGATCAAGTGGGTATCGATAGCTATGTTCTCTTTGGTTCGAATACGATCTATGTTTGAACAGGAAGCCCGCAAGTGACCATAAGAGTTGTTTAATGACGCTGATTCGAATACAATCCACGTCAGACCCAAAGGGGTTAAGCTATGATTCAGATATGATCAGGAAGCCCCCAAGTGGGTTTGGCAGTATGCCAATCAAGAGGGCATTGACAGCTATGTTCTCTTTGGTTCGAATATGACCTATGTTTGAACAGGAAGCCCCCAAGTGATCCTGGCTAGATTCAGATATGATCATAAGCCGTACCAAGTGGAAAGTCGGATTCAAATATGATCTGCTCCCTGTTGGTTGTTTCAACGTCATGATCAAGAAGGTATGTAAACTTTTGAGGATGAAAAGGACAGAGGTCATGCTTTATTGCTTTTTATAATATATACATCATCAAAATATATACATCCTGAGAGCCGATGGCTCAATTGTAGTAAGGCCGAAGATGAACGATATTCCACGGTCGGGGGGTCTCCTCTTCCGACTTACGTGAGTCTTTGTGTTCTCGAACATCGATGAGGTAGTATGACCCGTTGTTCAGGTTCTTGCTGACCACAAAGGGTCCTTCCCAAGGGGGTGATAGCTCGTGCATATCAAACTGATCCTGGATGAGCCAGAGCACTAAATCACCTTCCTGAAAGGTTCTGGACCTAACCCGGCGGCTGTGGTAGCGGCGCAGATCTTGCTGGTAAATCACCGAGCGGGCTATTGCCAAGTCTCGCTCTTCATCCAACAAGTCAAGTGCATACTGACGAGCTTGTTCATTACCAGCTTCAATGTAAGCCGCCACTTGGGGCGAGTCATGACGGATGTCACTTGGCAGGACCGCCTCTGCTCCGTAAACCATGAAGAAAGGTGTATAACCCGTGGACCTGTTAGGTGTAGTGTTGATGCTCCAAATCACAGAGGGTAACTCCTCCACCCAACAACCCGGCGTCCGTTGTAAGGGGACCAAGAGCCGGGGTTTTATACCTTTCAAGATCTCCTGATTGGCTCTCTCTGCTTGACCAATGGATTGAGGATGAGCTACTGCCAAAACGTCAAGCCGGATATGTTCTCGTTGACAGAACTCTTCCATAGCACCTTTGGAAAGATTGGTGCCATTATCAGTTATGATGCTGTGTGGAAAACCAGAACGAAAGATCACCTTTTTCATGAACTGAACCACCGTGGCTGCTGTCACGCCCAAGATGCGACCCTATCCTAAAGGAACTCGAAGGTCCCACCAAGGATAGAAGCGCATCTTGAAGACGCTTTTGCAAGGTGGATATCATTACATCAACATTACATCATAGAGGGGATACATCCAATACATACAAAGTCACATGAATACAACAATACAACATACAAGATCAACATCTGACTACGGATGAAACATAAACAGAAACTCAAACAATATCCACCCTGCTAGCCCAGGCTGCCGACCAGGAACCTATCCCTCAATCGAAGAAGAAGCAGAAGAAGAACTCCAACACAAATAAACATCGCTCTCGCGTCATGATCATCGCATAACCTGTACCTGCAACTGGTGGTGTAGTAATCTGTGAGCCACGAGGACTCAGCAATCCCATTACCATGGGTATCAAGACTAGCAAAGCTTAATGGGAAAGGAAGGGGTAAAGTGGTGAGGTTGCAGCAGCGGCTAAGCATGTATGGTGGCTAACATACGCAAATGAGAGCGAGAAGAGAATCAAAGGAACGGTCGTCAAGTAGTAATGATCAAGAAGTGATCCTGAACCCCTACTTACGTCAGACATAACCCAGAAACTGTGTTCTCCTCTCGATCAACCCCGAAAAGAGACACTCACGGTTACACACACGGTTGGTGTATTTTAGAAGAGTTTACTTCAAGTTTACTACAACCGGATATCAACAAATTCCCATCTGCCACATAACCGTGGGCACGGCTTTCGAAAGTTCAAACCCTGCAGGGGTGTCCCAACTTAGCCTATGATAAGCTCTCGCGATCAACGAAGGATATTCCTTCTCCCCGGGAAGACCCGATCAGTCTCGGAATCCCGGCTACAAGACATTTCGACAGTAATAAAACAAGACCAGCAAAGCCGCCCGATGCGCCGACATCCTGATAGGAGCTGCACATATCTCGTTCTCAGGGCAACACCGGATGAGCACTCTGTACAACTAAAACCAGACCTCAAGTTTCCCCGAGGTGGCGCTGCAAAGGACTCTAGTTCGGGCCAACACTTAGACAAGCATTGGCCCGGGGGGGCTAAAGTAAAGATGACCCTTGGGTTAATTACTCCCAAGGGAAAATGGGTGGTGGTGAGGCAAATGGTAAAACCAAGGTTGGGCCTTGCTGGAGGAGTCTTATTCAAAGCGAACTATCAAGGGGGTCCCATAAATCACCCAACCGCGTTAGGGACGCAAAATCCAGGAACATAATATCGATATGACGGAAACTAGGGCGGCAAGAGTGGAACAAAACACCAGGCATAAGGCCGAGCCTTCCACCCTTTACCAAGTATATAGATGCATTAATAATATAAGAGATATTGTGATATCCCAACATAAACATAAACATAATCCAACATGGAGCAATCTTCATCTTCACCTGCAACTAGCAACGCTATAAGAGGGGCTGAGCAAAAGCGGTAACATAGCCAAACAACGGTTTGCTAGGAAGGATAACAAAGGTCAGAGGTTCATGCAATTTGGGAGGCTTGAGCAGCAAGTGGTAGGTAACGCAGCATAGCGATAGATCGAAGCAACTAGCATAGCAATGATAGTAATGAGATCCAAGGTGACGGTCATCTTGCCTGAAATCCCGCAAGGAAGAAGAACGAGTCCATGAAGAAGATGAAGCCACGAAGACGAACCAAGCGTAGACGAACGAATCCTCACGAACGCAACGAAACGGGAACTATCGAGAAGAAGCACACAACAAGGTAAACACACCACACATGAACAAGGCATGATGCTCAACCAAGTATGATGCATGAAAAGGCTACATGAAGCTACTCATGGCAAGAGATGATGCATACAAGAACAACACATCAAAGCAAGTTTAAATGAGGCCGGAAACAACATATAGCAATTCCGGTAAGTCCTCATATGCAAATTTCGAAATTGGTCCAGATCTGAATAAACCTTATGTTAAAGTTGTTAAACAGCAAGTTAATATGCACCACGATGATCTACACGAAATTCTAGTCAAGTTACATATAAAGTTCATTAGATTCGGAGCTACGGCCTAGAAGATATGAGCAAAACAAGTTAAGCATGACATTGATGCAAAATGCATTCAAACATCAAGCAAACACCTCAAAACAAGGATGCAACATTATAATATGAGACTAAATGCAAAACTAAGCAAGTTTCATATAGAGCACACTCAAAACGGAGCAACGGTGCAACACATACACCCTATACAAGATATAACAACAATCTGTCCAAAACAGCAACTAGGCATATAACAAGCACCAAAACAACAAGCTACAGCACCATAACATGATAACAAAAGGCATGGACATGAATTACAGGTAAAGCATGACAAAACATGAACACTGAGCTAACTCCAGAAATCACTAGATCATACTCAAACAAGCATGTCAAGAATGCAAATAATAACAGGTTCACAGACTTAGCAGAATTTCAGGACATGGCAAAAATAACATCAGGTTGTAAAGTTTAGATCTATAAAACAACATGCTACAGGAGCTTATAATGGCAAAAAAAGGCATGGAATGAATCTACTAATTCCATAGAAGAAAAGTCCCTTACTGACCATAAACCAAAAGGGATCAGAGAGTACAATTGCAAGCATGTGAACATAGCAAAAACATAAACAGATTCAGACTTGGTGGAAAACTGGAGCATGGCAAAACAGATAACAGGTAGGCATGTTTACGAGCTCGATGCACTCACTACGAGGCATTGCATGACAAACAAAGCATACACCCAGCAACTAGACATGGCATAGAAGCTATACATGGCAAGAACAACAACATAGCATGCACGGATCAGCTACAACAACCTTGGCAAAATTGAATAACATGTAAACAATCTGCCAGGAACATTTTATAGCAAAAGTAGAGCTCGATTGAGTCAATCTAGATTGCTCCATTAATGCAAACAGAGGCATGGATGGATAGAGCATAACCATATCTACAAAACATCCTTACTGGTCATCCTCAAAAGAGGCATGGATCTCACTGTAGCAACATGAATACATGGCATCAAAATAACAGCAGACAAAGACTTGGTGAAATTCTAAGTCTCTGAAATCAGCAACATTGAGTAAGCTACTTTGCAAGCTTAAAACAAACAATACATGGCATATCATGACAAATGGGTTGCACCGCAGCAAATATGGCATGGCATATTACAAAACACATGTAGAGCTCAATATCATAGGATGCACACATCAATCATGGCAAAAATGACAAAAGTGCATGTTCTGATAAGAATCTGGAACTAACATCACATAGCCCTCTCCCAACAGCATTTAGGGCATCAAGATGAACTCAAACAAACATGACACAATGGAACAAAATGTAGAGCATCTCCAGATGAACATTTCGGTATATCATGCATACAAAACAGAGCTATGAGCAAGAACTTATGGCATGATGAATAAAGCACCAGAATGTTGAAATAACTCGGGACTTAGAGAAATATACCACTCCAATCTAGGGTTGCATGGTTTTCGATGCAGCGCGGATCTCGCCTGAGAGACTCGCCGGAGTTGCGGGAGGAGGTAGCCGGAGCTGTAGGAAGGCGGGGCACCGGCGAGGAGGGACGGGGAGGCCGGAGTTCGCCGGATCCAGGCGCGGGGCGGCGCGCGGTGGCGTGGGGCGGCGCCGACGGGGAAAAACGGCGGCGGGGCGGCGCGGGCTGTGGCGGCGCACATGGCAGGCGGCGGCGCGCGGCTGACGGCGCTGGGCGGCGGAGGAGCGGGGCGGCGAGCGAGGCGCGGCGCTGCGGGCGAGTGGCGCAGCGGCGCGGGGCGGTTCGGTGGCGGAGCGGGCCGCCGGCGAAGGCGAGGCAGCGACGCGGCGAGGCGCGGGCGGGCGGCGCTCGCGGGACCGGCGAGGGCGGCGGCAGGCGGCGGAGAGCATCGCCGGCACGGTGCGCGGTGGCGCAGGCGGCGCAGGCGCAGCCCGATCCGGGCCCGAGTGGGCCGGATCTGGGTTCGGCGGGCTTCGGCGGGAGGCGCGCGTTGACCGGCGGCGGGGTCGATGACGTGGCGCCCGCGGAGTGGAGGAGGAAGCCGGCGACGCTGAGGTGTCGGCCCCTTATTGGCCGGAGTGATGTGGCGGCGGCGGCGGACGCGTCCGGCGGCGCGGAGGGAGTTGGATCTAGGGTTAGGGGTGGAATGATCCGAAATTTTGGGGGAGGGGATGTTTATATAGGTAGAGAGAGCTAGGAAGCTCCAAATGGAGAGTGGTTTTTGGCCACGCGATCGTGATCGAACGACCGAGATGATGGAAGGGGTTTAGGTGGGTTTTGTGCCACTTTGGAGGGTTGTTGGGCTGCACACGAAAGAGGCCTTTGCGGTTACCCGGTTAGCCGTTGGAGTATCAAACGACCTCCGAATGACCCGAAACTTGACAGGCGGTCTACCGATGCTATACCAAGGCCGCTTGGCAAACCTCGGTCCATTTCGAGAAAGTTTAACACCCACACATGAAAAGAGGTAAAGGGGGCGCCGGGGGAGATAGGAGTGCCGGATTGCAAAACGGACAACGGGGAAAATGCTCGGATGCATGAGACGAACACGGATGCAAGTGCGATGCACATGATGACATGATATGAAATGCAGATGATGACATGGCACAGTGCAACACGCAAGCACATGACATGGCAAGGACGGCGAATAACTCGCGGACACCTGGCGCATCGAATCCGGGGCGTTACAGCTGCATCACACTTACTGACCGGTTCTGCCTCAACCCACTTAGTAAATTTATCAGCCGCCACCAGGAGGTGTGCCTTTTTATCTTTAGACCTTTTGAAAGGTCCAACCATGTCAAGCCCCCAGACCGCAAACGGCCAAGTAATTGGAATCGTCCTCAACTCTTGAGCCAGCATATGAGCTCGTCGTGAGAATTTTTTACACCCGTCGCATTTACTAACTAGATCTTCCGCGTCAGCATGAGCCATCATCCAATAAAACCCATGACGGAAGGCTTTGGCCACAAGAGATTTTGAGCCGGCATGATGACCGCAATCCCCTTCATGGATCTCGCGAAGTATTTCCTGTCCTTCCGTAGGCGACACACAACGTTGGAATGCCCCCGTGACACTGCGATGATGCAACTCACCGTGAACAATTGTCATGGATTTAGACCGCCGGATGATTTGTCTCGCCAAGGTCTCATCCTCAGGCAACTCTCCCCGGGTCATATAAGCCAAATATGGCACCGTCCAATCCGGGATGACGTGAAGAGCTGCCACCAACTGCGCCTCCGGGTCTGGCACGACTAGGTCTTCCTCTGTGGGTAACTTGACAGAAGGGTTATGCAAAACATCTAGAAAGGTGTTAGGCGGTACCGGCTTATGCAGAGATCCCAGCCGGCTTAGAGCATCAGCCGCCTCATTCTTTCTTCGATCAATGTGCTCCACTTGATAACCCTTGAAGTGCCCAGCCACGGCATCAACTTCACGACGATAAGCTGCCATGAGGGGATCCTTGGAGTCCCACTTGCCTGACACTTGTTGAGCCACGAGATCTGAGTCGCCCAAGCACCTTACCAGGCTCAAATTCATCTCTTTGGCCATCCGAAGACCATGGAGCAAAGCTTCGTATTCACCTGCATTATTAGTACACGGAAACATGAGCCGGAGCACATGACATAATTTTTCACCTTGAGGGGAAGTTAAAACAACTCCAGCCCCCGAACCTTCCAACTGTTTGGACCCATCAAAATGAATAGTCCAATACGTGTTATCCGGCTTCTCCTCAGGTGTCTGCAGCTCTGTCCAATCATTGATGAAGCCCACCAGGGCTTGAGACTTAATAGCAGTACGTGGCATATACTTCAAACCATGAGGACCAAGCTCGATGGCCCACTTGGCGACTCGTCCTGTGGCCTCTCTATTCTGGATAATGTCTCCCAAGGGAGCAGAACTTACCATGGTGATAGGGTGACCCTGAAAATATTGCTTAAGCTCCCGGCTTGCCATGAACACCCCGTAAACAAGCTTCTGCCAATGTGGATACCTTTGCTTAGACTCAATGAGCACCTCACTGATGTAGTAAACCGGCCGTTGGACCGGATGCTCCTTGCCAGCCTCCTTGCGTTCCACCACAATTGCAACACTGACATCACGTGAGTTAGCGGCCACATATAATAGCAGGGGCTCCCTATCAATTGGAGCCGCAAGGAGCGGTGGCTCAGACAGCTGCCTCTTTAAATCTTCAAAAGCAGCATCAGCAGCCTCACTCCAGACAAATGTGTCCGTTTTCTTCAACATCTGATAGAGTGGTATGGCCTTCTCACCCAACCGGCTTAAAGCAGCGATACGACCCGCCAGTCGCCGAACATCATTGATGCATGCTGGTTTAGCCAAAGAGGTAATTGCCTTGATCTTCTCTGGGTTAGCTTCAATGCCCCTGTTGGAAACTAGGAAACCCAAAAGCTTGCCTGCTGGTACACCAAACACACATTTGGCCGGGTTAAGCATCATCTTATAGACCCAGAGATTATCAAAGGTTTCCTTCAGATCATCTATCTAGGTTTCCTTCTCTCTGGAATTCACCACTATGTCATCCACATAAGCATGAACATTGCGTCCAATCTGATTATGGAGACAATTCTGTACACACCGCTGGTAAGTCGCCTGGGCACTCTTGAGCCCGAAAGGCATAAAAACATAGCAGAAGGCTCCAAACGGAGTAATGAAAGTCGTCTTCTCCTGGTCCTTAACTACCATTTTGATCTGATGATAGCCAGAATAAGCATCCAGAAAGCTCAAACGCTCACAACCCGTCGTAGCATCAATGATTTGATCAATACGGGGGAGAGCAAAAGGATCAGCCGGACAAGCTTTGTTTAAGTCCGTGTAATCCACACGCATCCGCCAGGTGTCATTCTTTTTAAGCACGAGCACCGGGTTAGCCAACCACTCAGGATGAAAAACTTAAACAATAAACCCGGCTGCTAAGAGCCGGGCCACTTCCTCTCCGATGGCTTTCCATCTTTCCTCATTAAACCGTCGGAGAAATTGTCTGACCGGCTTATACTTTGGATCAATATTAAGAGTGTGCTTAGCGAGTTCTCTCGGTACACCCGGCATGTCAGAAGGTTTCCATGCAAAGATGTCCTGATTCTCACGGATGAACTCGATGAGCACGCTTTCCTATTTAGGATCCAGATTGGCACTGATGTTGAACTGTTTGGATGAGTCGCCCGGAGTAAAATCAACAAGCTTGGTTTCATCAGCCGACTTGAATTTCATCACCGGGTCATGCTCTGTGGTTGGCTTCTTTAGAGGTGTCATATCCGCCGGGTCAACATTATCTTTATAAAACTTCAGTTCCTCTGCTGCACAAACAGATTCAGCATAAGCATCATCGCCCTCCTCACATTCCAG
This sequence comes from Aegilops umbellulata, assembly GCA_032464435.1. Classification (NCBI taxonomy): domain Eukaryota; kingdom Viridiplantae; phylum Streptophyta; class Magnoliopsida; order Poales; family Poaceae; genus Aegilops; species Aegilops umbellulata. The sequence continues at coordinate 98,623,059 of CP136055.1, forward strand.
GGCTATCTTCCGACTCCCATGCATAGTAATGGTACCCTTGTGACCCGGCATCTTGAGCTGCAAGTAAACATAACACAGTCGCGCCATGAACTTGGCATAAGCCGGTCGTCCAAGAAAAGCGTGATATGGGCTTTTGATCATGACCACCTCAAAGGTTAATTTCTCAGCCCTAGAGTCGTATTCATCTCCGAAGGCCACCTCCAGCTCAATCTTGCCAACTGGGTATGCCGACTTACCAAACACCACTTCATGGAAAACTGTGTTGGACGTCTTTAAATTTTTATCAGTCAACCCCATACGTTGAAAGGTCTCATAATAGAGGATATTAATGCTGCTACCTCCATCCATGAGTACTTTAGTGAATTTATATCCACCAACTTGAGGTGCTACCACCAAGGTTAACTGACCCGAATTATCAACCCGGGGAGGGTGATCTTCCCTGCTCCATACAATAGGTTGTTCTGACCACCTCAAGTAACGTGGGACTGCCGGCTCAACAGAGTTCACCGCCCTCCTATGAACCTTCTGGTCACGTTTGCATAAGTTAGTGGTGTAGACATGATACTGTCCACTATTCAGCTGCTTTGGATTGCTTTGATAACCCAACTGCTACTGTTGTCCTCCTTGACCAGATTGCTGCTGATTATAGCCGCCTTGATTTCCCTAAAAGCCGGAATTTGAACCACCGCCCGGCCAATGAAAGCCGCCGGCACCTGAGCCGCCGCCCGACCCATGATTGCCATCGAACATGTTGGAATTCTTGAAAGCCTTCATGATCGCGCAATCCTTCCACAAGTGGGTCGCTGGTCGTTCCTGGGTGACGTGTCTTGGACAGGGCTCGTTGAGTAGCTGCTCAAGAGATGGACCTGACCCGCCAGACCGAGGGGGTGGCCTCCCCTTGTGCCTCTGATTGTTACCTTGTGCATTAGCGTTAGCCACAAACTCCGGGTTGCAATCGGCCTTACGCTTGTTGCCTCCTTGATTTGCCGGGTTATGCTGTTGACCCTTTCCATTGCCATTCTTCTGTCCCTTCCCCGTCTTTTCCTCATCAGACGCAGGATCCTTGGTACTATCGGAATCGGCATATTTGACTAAAGCCGCCATCAGCTGACCCATATCATTACAATCACGCTTGAGGCGCCCCAGTTTCTGCCTTAGCGGTTCAAATCGGCAATTCTTCTCCAACATGAAGACTGCAGAGCCGACATCCATCTTGTCAGACGAATGTATTATCTCCTTGACCCGGCGCACCCAATGAGTGGTAGATTCACCCTCCTCTTGCTTACAATTAGTTAAGTCCACAATAGACATAGATTGCTTGCAAGTGTCTTTGAAATTCTGAATGAACCGGGCCTTTAACTCCGGCCATGAGCTAATAGAATTGGGCGGCAAGCCCTTTAACCACGTCCGGGCCGTTCCATCCAACATCATGGTGAAGTATTTAGCCATTGTTGCATCACTGACCTCCAACAGTTCCATGGCCATCTCATAGCTTTCGATCCACGCCCCGGGCTGTAAGTCAGATGTATAATTTGGCACCTTTCAGGATCCCTTGAAATCCTTAGGCAGACGCACATTGCGTAAAGCCGGCACCAAACAAGGAACACGCCGGTTCTGGTGGCCACTCCTGCCTCAACAGAAGTCGATGGGTAATCCGGAGAGTCCTGATGAGCCGTCTGCTGAGCCGCCAGCTGAGCCGCCCGCTCGTCCTCTTGACGTATCCGGTCCTGCACCGGGTTATAACCGCCGGGCTGGTTACGGCGCTAGGCGTTGCTTGACAAAGCCTCTGACTCCATGTGTCTGCTGTAACTCGAGCTCCGGTTTGGACGAGACGGAGCTAACCAGTGTGGAGGAGTTGAATGAATCATGTCCCGGCTATAGGAATAAGTCTCTTGCTGAGCCAGAGCAGTTTGGATGAGTTCTCTGATCCTTCACGTCTCCACCATTGTTGGATCGTCACCGTCCATTGGGAGAGCCGCCAAACATGCCAACGCTGTGATCAGGTTCTCCACGGGGTTAGAAAAGTGACCCGGTGGTGTCGGTACGTAGCGGGGCGGGGCCGTATTCCCATGAGGAGGTGCCATCACCCAAGGCTGAGCCGGTCCTCCTACTCCGGATTTCATGAATGTATTTGACTCTGGCGGGTTACTAGGGCCGGCTCCGGGTGTAGCGAAAAGGTTCCGAGGATCATAAACCGGAGGCAAACGGGATTGAGTTTTCTGGTGTCTTCTCCTCATCACCTTGTTAGATGCGTTCAGGCTCATCGTAAGCTGGAAAGCCTCTGACTGGAGCTGTTGCGCCCGTGCATCCAAAGCCGCCCCTTCTGAGGCTAACCTAGTGTCCTCAGCTGCTAAGGCCTCCTTGGCCCGAGCTATTTCCTCACGCACCTATGCCACCTCTGCATTATGCTCATCTTGATTCGCAGGAATAACTGTGGTGGTTAACAGGGCCGTCAGCTTATCCATGAGATCCATCAGCACCTGAGCCGGCGGGCGCATAGGGCCTCCTGCCCCGGCCGCTCCTGACCCGGACGTTATTGCTGCTGCGGCTGTAGAGTTTTGACCGGGTTGAGTACCAGCCATGAAGACCCCTACGCAGCTTAGCGGCTCAAAGGAGTCCGGAATACTACTGCCATTGGAACAGCCCCAAGCCTGCCATCTTGCAGTTGATACAATGAATCCGTCTCACCAGTGGACGAATCACCATCAGAGTGGATGGCCGTCTCACCACCATCTATGGATCCTCCAGAAAGTTCCCCTCCGTGGATGCAACCCACGAAAGCACGCTTCACGCCGGGTTGAGCCCGCGCGGGTCTCGCACGCTGAGCCATCTCGACGAGGTCGGTGCAGTTGTCCGGCTCAGGGCCCGGCTCACCAATCCGGCCGATGAAGACGTGGATTCCGCCAAAGGGGACCCGGTACCCGTACTCAATTGAGCCGGCGTTGGGGCCCCAGCCTTTGTCGTCGATGTATATCTTGCCGCGATGACTTTTGGTCATCCGGCCGACTGCGTATCCCTTGAGCCCTTCAAAGTTGCCCTTCAAGAACTCAAATCCACCGTGCGCTGGCCCCACGGTGGGCGCCAACTGTCGTGGAATTGTCACGGCAGATGTCCTCTTGCAAGGACTTAGTCGTGGAGCCATTACAACTAGGAAGCTTAAAGGGGTTAACGGGACAAGGGACACGAGAGAGGTTTTATACTAGTTCGGCCCCTTACGGTGAAGGTAAAGCCTACGTCTAGTTGGGTTGGTATTGCAGAGGTTTCGATAACCAGGGAGCGAGATACGCTATGCCCGGCTCTCGATCAGATGTTTCTTTCCCTAAGCCACCAGCGGGTCGCCCCCTTATATACACGGGTTGACGCCCTGCGGCCTACAGAGTCCTGGCCAGCTCATAAACAGTGTCCGAATCGGTGACTAGTTAATTCTACCTTATGATACAAGTCATGCCATTACGGCGGTTTATCACTACGGGCCTTAAGTCGCTAGTGGGCTTTAGACCCTTTATTGAACCGCCACCTTCATGATTGACCTTGGGCTTTGTACGATAATCCTCTTTGCATAACCTGGCCCCTCCAGGGCGGCTTACACAAATTGTTATATCCCCGACACTTTCGGTACTTTTGCTTATAGACGTATGCATTTTGGTTTATGTAATGCACCTGCTACCTTTCAAAGATGCATGATGGCCATATTCTCTAATTTTTGTGAGAAGATTTGTGAGGTTTTCATGGACGATTTCTCCGTTTATGGCTCCTCTTTTGATGATTGCTTGAGCAACCTTGATCGAGTTTTGTAGAGATGTGAAGAAACTAATCTTGTCTTGAATTGGGAGAAGTGCCACTTTATGGTTAATGAAGGCACTGTCTTGGGGCATAAAATTTCTGAAAGAGGTATTGAAGTGGATAAAGCTAAAGTTGAAGCTATTGAAAAGATGCCATGTCCCAAGGACATCAAAGGTATAAGAAGTTTCCTTGGTCATGCCGGGTTTTATAGGAGGTTCATTAAGGACTTCTCAAAAATTTCTCGGCCTCTGACTAATCTATTACAAAAAGATATACCATTTATGTTTGATGATGATTGTGTAGAAGCATTCGAAATGCTTAAGAAAGCATTAATCACTGCACCTATTGTTCAGCCACCTGATTGGAATTTACATTTTGAAATTTTGTGTGATGCTAGTGATTATGCTGTAGGTGTTGTTCTAGGGCAAAGAGTTGATAAGAAATTAAATGTTATTCAATATGCTAGTAAAACTCTAGACAACGCCCAGAGAAATTATGCCACTAGTGAAAAAGAATTATTAGCAGTTGTATTTGCTTGTGATAAGTTCAGACCTTATATTGTTGATTCTAAAGTAACTATTCCCACGGATCACGCTGCTATTAAATATCTTATGGAAAAGAAAGATGCTAAACCTAGACTTATTAGATGGGTTCTCTTGCTACAAGAATTGGATTTACATATTATTGATAGAAAGGGAGCTGAGAACCCCGTTGCAGACAACTTATCTATGTTAGAAAATGTTCTTGATGACCCTCTACCTATTGATGATAGCTTTCCTAATGAACAACTGAATGTCATAAATGCTTCTCGTACTGCTCCATGGTATGCTGATTATGCTAATTACATTGTTGCTAAATTTATACCACCTAGTTTCACATACCAGCAAAAGAAAAAGTTTTTCTATGATTTAAGACATGACTTCTGGGACGACCCACATCTTTATAAAGAAGGAGTAGATGGTGTTATTAGACGTTGTGTACCTGAGCATGAACAGGAAAATATCCTACGCAAGTGTCATTCCGATGCTTATGGAGAACACCACGCTGGAGACAGAACTGCGCATAAGGTATTGCAATCCGGTTTTTATTGGCCTACTCTCTTCAAGGATGCTCGTAAGTTTGTCTTATCTTGCGATGAATGTCAAAGAATTGGTAATATTAGTAGACGTCGAGAAATGCCTATGAATTATTCACTTGTTATTGAACCATTTGATGTTTGGGGCTTTGATTATATGGGACCCTTTCCTGCCTCTAATGGATATACACATATTTTAGTTGTTGTTGATTATGTTACTAAGTGGGTAGAAGCTATTCCAACTAGTAGTGCTGATCATAACACTTCTATTAAGATGCTTAAAGAAGTTATTTTTCCAAGGTTTGGAGTTCCTAGATATTTAATGACTGATGGTGGTTCACATTTTATTCATGGTGCTTTTCGTAAAATGTTTGCTAAGTATGATGTTAAAAATAGAATCGCATCTCCTTATCACCCACAGTCTAGTGGTCAAGTAGAATTGAGTAATAGAGAGCTCAAATTAATTATGCAAAAGACTGTTAATAGATCTAGAAAGAATCGGTCCAAGAAACTTGATGACGCATTATGGGTATATAGAACTGCATATAAAAACCCTATGGGTATGTCTCCGTATAAAATGGTTTATGGAAAAGCATGTCACTTAGCTCTCGAACTAGAACATAAGGCATATTGGGCTATTAAAGAGCTCAATTATGATTTTAAACTTGCTGGTGAGAAGAGGCTGACATTAGCTCACTTGATGAATGGAGAATCCAAGCCTATGAGAGTGCCAAGTTGTTTAAAGAAAAAGTTAAAAGGTGGCATGAGAAAAGGATACAAAAGCGTGAGTTTAATGTAGGTGATTATGTATTGCTATACAACTCTCGTTTAAGATTTTTTGCAGGAAAACTTCTCTCTAAACGGGAAGGTCCTTACTTTATCGAGGAGGTCTATCGTTCTGGTGCCATAAAAATCAACAACTTCGAAGGCACAAATCCAAAGGTGGTGAACGGTCAAAGAATCAAACATTATATCTCAGGTAACCCTATAAATGTTGAAACTAATGTTATTGAAACCGTAACACCGAAGGAATACATAAGAGACACTTTCCAGAACGTTTCAGACTCCGAAAAGGAATAGGTATGTGGTACGGTAAGTAAACCGACTCCAAAACAGTTCTAATGGCAATTTTTCTCCGTTTTGGAATATTTAAAAAATAGGAAAATAAGAAGCAGTCCGGGAAGGACACGAGGCCTCCACGAGGGTGGAGGGCGCGCCCTACCCCCCTAAGCGCGCCCCCCTACCTCGTGGGCACCCTGTGTGCTCTCCGGACTCCATTTTCTTGCACGATACTTCTTTTGGTCAGTAAAAATTCATTATATAATCTCCTGAAGGTTTTGACCACCGTATCACGAAATTATCCTCTGTTCTTGTTTCGAGCTGTTTTCGGTCAGGGTTGTCAAGGCCAGGCATAATGTCGCCCCCCTCCTCCAACAATGGTGACAACGATGCTTGGCTAATGAAGATAGAGCTGAAGAGGGAAGAACCCATGAAGATCAACAAGGATGAAGGGATTAAGAAGGCCACGGAGGACCAAGCTCCGACAGCAGAAGACATCCTTCAACTTGATCACAATCTTCTTACCCCAACTGAGATCGAAGCTTTCAAGATGATTGAGTTAGCTCCTATACAAAACAAGTATCTCACACGTGAAAATATTTTGTTGAAGGAGCATATAATCGCACTCAAGGGCATTATCCGCAAGCTAGAGGACCTCTTACGCTCGATGAGCGACTATCCATCATCACCGCCACCTTCTTCACCAACAAAAGAGATATAATCACATGGGTATGGGCACTCCCCTTGGTAACTGCTAAGCTTGGGGGAGGTGCCCCGGTATTGTATCACCATCACACTCCTATCTTTACCGTTTTTCTTAGTTCGATCCTTTTAGTAATATCTTGATCTAGTAGAATAAAGTTTTTGGTATGATCTAGTTTTGAGTTTTGCTTTATGATCCCTCTATGTAATCGAGTCCGTGAGCTATATATAATAAAGATTAGTGTTGATTCAAGGGCTTGATTATCTTGCTATGATCTTGAGTGAATAAAAGAAAATAGAAAAGAATAAAAAGAAACAAAGAGATCATATTGATCCTATGGAGAGTAATGACTTCACATAGAAAGAGTATGATGATTAAAAGTTGTTGAGAGTTGACAAACATAGTTTTGGTCATCGTTGCAATTAATAGGAAGTAATAGATAAAGAGAGGTTTCACATATAAATATACTATCTTGGACATCTTTTATGATTGTGAGCACTCATTAAAATATGACATGCTAAAGAGTTGATGTTGGACAAGGAAGACAACGTAATGGGTTATGTTTTCTTATATCTGAAATAAAGTATATTGTCATGGATCATCCAACATGTTGAGCTTGCTTTTCTCCCTCATGCTAGCCAAATTCTTTGGACCAAGTAGAGATACTACTTGTGCTTCCGAATTCCCTTAAACCCAGTTTTGCCATGAGAGTCCATCATATCTACCTATGGATTGAGTAAGATCCTTCAAGTAAGTTGTCATCGGTGCAAGCAATAAAAATTGCTCTCTAAATATGTATGATTGATTAGTGTGGAGGAAATAAGCTTTATACGATCTTGTGATGTGGAAGAAATAAAAGCGACGGACTGCATAATAAAGGTCCATATCACAAGTGGCAATATAAAGTGATGTTCTTTCGCATTAAAATTTTGTGCATCCAACCCTGAAAGTGCATGAAAACCTCTGCTTCCCTCTGCGAAGGGCCTATCTTTTACTTTTATCTTCTACCTTATGCAAGAGTCATGGTGATCTTCACCTTTTCTTTTTACATTTTATCCTTTGGCAAGCGCAGTGTGTTGGATGTAAGTTAGCATGAACTTTATTGTTGACATTACCCTTGAGGTAAAAGGTTTGGAGGCGAAATTATAAGCCCCTATCTTTATCTGTGTCTGATTAAAACTCCGTAACCACAAGTATTGCGTGAGTATTAGCAATTGTGAAAGACTAAATGATAGTTGAGTATGTGGACTTGCTGAAAAGCTCTTATATTGACTCTTTTTGATGTTTTGATAAATTGCAGTTGCTTCAATGACTGAGATTATAGTTTGTTAGTTCTCAATGGAGTTTCTGATTCATACATGACATTGTGAATTGATTATTACTTGAGCATAAGAAATCATATGAGAATATCCATATATTTTGTTGTTATAAGAATAATCATGATGCCCTCATGTCCGTATTTTATTTTATCGACACCTCTACCTCTAAACATGTGGACATATTTATCGTTATCGGCTTCCGCTTGAGGACAAGTGAGGTCTAAGCTTGGGGGAGTTTATACGTCCATTTTGCATCATGCTTTTATATCGATATTTATTACATTATGGGCTGTTATTACACATTATGTCACAATACTTATGCTTATTCTCTCCTATTTTACAAGGTTTACATGAAGAGGGAGAATGCTGACAGCTGGAATTCCGGGCTAGAAATGGAGCAAATATTAGAGACCTATTCTGTCAACTCCAAAAGTCCTGAAACTCCACGGAAGTTATTTTTGGAAATAATAAAAAATACTGAGCGAAGAAAATACCAAAGGGGGCCCACACCCTGGCCACGAGGGTGGGGGCGCGCCCCTGCCTCGTGGGCCCCCTATTGGCCCTCCGGTGCCCATATTCTGCTATATTAAGTCTTTCATCCGAAGAAAAATCATAAGCAAGCTTTCCGTACAAGACTCCACTGCCATGAGGCGGAACCTTGGCAGAACCAATGTAGGGCTCTGGTGGAGCTGTTCTGCCGGGGACACTTCCCTCTGAGAGGGGGAAATCATCGCCATCGTCATCACCAACGCTCCTCTCATCGGGAGGGGGCCAATCTCCATCAACATCTTCACCAGCACCATCTCCTCTCAAACCCTAGTTCATCTCTTGTATCCAATTCTTGTCTCTAAGTTTGAGATTGGTACCTGTAGGTTGCTAGTAGTGTTGATTACTCCTTGTAGTTGATGCTAGTTGGTTTATTTGGTGGAAGATCATATGTTCAGATCCATTATGCATATTAATACCCCTCTGATTATGAACATGAATAGGCTTTGTGAGTAGTTTTGTTTGTTCCTGAGGACATGGGAGAAGTCTTGCTATTAGTAGTCATGTGAATTTGGTATTCGTTCGATATTTTCATGAGATGTATGTTGTCCCTCCTCTAGTGGTGTTATGTGAACGTTGAATACATGACACTTCACCATTGTTTGGGCCTAGAGGAAGGCATTGGGAAGTAATAAGTAGATGATGGGTTGCTAGAGTGACAGAAGCTTAAACCCTAGTTTATGTGTTGCTTCGTAAGGGGCTGATTTGGATCCATATGTTTCATGCTATGGTTAGGTTTACCTTAATACTTCTTTTGTAGTTGCGGATGCTTGCAATAGGGGTTAATCATAAGTGGGATGCTTGTCCAAGTAAGGACAGCACCCAAGCACCGGTCCACCCACATATCAAATTATCAAACTACCGAACGCGAATCATATGAACGTGATGAAAACTAGCTTGACGATAATTCCCATGTGTCCTCGGGAGCGCTTTTCTCTATATGAGAGTTTGTCCAGGCTTGTCCTTTGCTACAAAAAGGATTGGGCTATCTTGATGCACTTTATTTACTTTTGTTACTTGTTGCTCGTTACAAATTACCTTATCACAAAACTATCTGTTACCGATAATTTCAGTGCTTGCAGAGAATACCTTGCTGAAAACCGCTTACCATTTCCTTCTGCTCCTTGTTGGGTTCGACACTCTTACTTATCGAAAGGACTACGATAGATCCCCTATACTTGTGGGTCATCACACTCCGTTTAGGTCATATTGGTGTAAAGCGCATGAAGAAACTCCATGCCGATGGGCTTTTGGAATCACTTGATTATGAATCACTTAATGCTTGCGAACCATGCCTCATGGGCAAGATGACTAAAACTCCGTTCTCCGGAACAATATAGCGAGAAACTGACTTATTGGAAATAATACATACTGATGTATGCAGTCTGATGAGTGTGGAGGCTCGCGACGGGTATCGTTATTTTCTGGCCTTCACAGATGATTTGAGCAGATATGAGTATATCTACTTGATAAACATAAGTCTGAAACATTTGAAAAGTTCAAAGAATTTTAGAGTGAAGTGGAAAATCATCGTAACAAGAAAATAAAGTTTCTACGATCTGATCATGGAGACGAATATTTGAGTTACGAGTTTGGTCTTCATTTGAAACAATGTGGAATAGTTTCACAACTCACGCCACCTGGAACACCACAGCGTAATGGTGTGTTCATACGTCATAACCGTACTTTATTAGATATGGTGCGATCTATGATGTCTCTTACCGATTTACCACTATCGTTTTGGGATTATGCATTAGAGATAACTGCATTCGCATTAAAAAGGGCACCATCTAAATCCGTTGAGACGACACCATATGAGTTGTGGTTTAGCAAGAAACCTAAGCTGTCGTTTCTTAAAGTTTGGGGTTGCGATGCTTATGTGAAAAAGTTTCATCCTGATAAGCTCAAACGCAAATCGGAGAAGTGCGCCTTCATAGGATACCCAAAAGTAACTGTTGGGTACACCTTCTACCACAGATCCGAAGGCAAGATATTCGTTGCTAAGAATGGATCCTTTCTAGAGAAGGAGTTTCTCTCGAAAGAAGTGAGTGGGAGGAAAGTAGAACTTGATAAGGTAATTGTACCTTCTCCTGAATTGCAAAGTAGTTCATCACATAAATCAGTTCCAGTGATGCCTACACCGATTAGTGAGGAAGTTAATGATGATGATCATGAAACTTCAGATCAAGTCACTACGGAACCTTGTAGGTCAACCAGAATATGTTCCGCACCAAAGTGGTACGGTAATCCTGTTTTGGAAATCATGTTACTAGACCATGACAAACCTACGAACTATGAGGAAGCGTTGATGAGCCCAGATTCCACGAAATGGCTTGAGGCCATGAAATCTGAGATGGGATCCATGTATGAGAACAAAGTGTGGACTTTGATTGACTTGCCCGATGATCGGCGAGCCATTGAGATTAAATGGATATTCAAGAGGAAGACGGACGCTGATAGTAGTGTTACTATCTAGAAAGCTAGAATTGTCGCAAAAGGTTTTCGACAAGTTCAAGGTGTTGACTACGATGAGAGTTTCTCACTCGTATCTATGCTTAAAGTCTGTCCAAATCATGTTAGCAATTGCCGCATTTTATGAAATTTGGCAAATGGATGTCAAAACTGCATTCCTTAATGGATTTCTTAAAGAAGAGCTGTATATGATGCAACCAGAAGGTTTTGTCAATCCGAAAGATGCTAGCAAAGTGTGTAAGCACCAATGATCCATTTATGGACTGGTGCAAACATCTCGGAGTTGGAACGTATGCTTTGATAATGTGATCAAAGCATATAGTTTTATACAGACTTGCGGTGAAGCCTGTATTTACAAGAAAGTGAGTGGGAGCAGTATGGCCTTTCTGATAAGTATATGTGAATGACATATTGTTGATTCGGAAATGATATAGAATTTTCTGGAAAGCATAAAGGAGTTTTTCGAACAAAGACCTCGGTGAAGCTGCTTACATATTGAGCATCAAGATCTATAGAGATAGATCTAGACGCTTGATAAGATTTTTCAATGAGTACAAACCTTGATAAGATTTTGAAGGAGTTCAAAATGGATCAGTCAAAGAAGGAGTTCTTGCCTGTGTTGCAAGGTGTGAAGTTGAGTAAAGACTCAAAACCCAACCACGGCAGAAAATAGAAAGAAAATGAAAAGTCATTCCCTATGCCTCAGTCATAGGTTCTATAAAGTATGTTATGTTGTGTACCAAACCTATTGTGTACATTGCCATGAGTTTAGCAAGGGGGTACGATATTGATCCAGGAGTGGGTAACTTGACATCGGTTAAAATTATCCTTAGAAGACTAAGGATTTATTTCTCGGTTATGGAGGTGATAAAGAGTTCGTCGTAAAGAGTTACGCCGATGCAAGATTTTACACCGATCCGGATGAATCTGAGTCTCAATCTAGATACATATTGAAAGTGGGAGCAATTAGCTAGAGTAGCTCCATATAGAGCATTGTAGACATAGAAAATTTGCAAAATACATACGGCTCTGACTGTGGCAGACCCGTTGACTAAACTTCTCTCACATGCAAAACATGATCACTCTTTGGGTGTTAATCACATATAGATGTGAACTAGATTATTGACTCTAGTAAATCCTTTGGGTATTAGTCACATGGAGATGTGAACTAATCACATAAAGATGTGAACTATTGGTGTGAAATCACATGACGATGTGAACTAGATTATTGACTCTAGTGCAAGTGGGAGACTGAAGGAAATATGCCCTAGAGGCAATAATAAAGTTGTTATTTATGTTTCCTTATATCATGATAAATGTTTAATATTCATGCTAGAATTGTATTAACTGGAAACTTAGTACATGTGTGAATAAATAGACAAAACAGACTGTCCCTAGTATGCCTCTACTTGACTAGCTCGTTAATCAAAGATGGTTATGTTTCTTGACCATAGACATGTGTTGTCATTTGATGAACGGGATCACATCATTAGAGAATGATGTGATGGACAAGACCCATCTGTTAGCTTAGCATTATGATCGTTAAGTTTTATTGATATTGCTTTCTTCATGACTTATACATGTTCCTCAAACTATGAGATTATGCAACTCCCGAATACCAGAGGAACACCTTGTGCTATCAAACATCACAATGTAACTGTGTGATTATAAAGATGTTCTACAGGTATCTCAATGGTGTTTGTTCAGTTGGCATATATCAAGATTAGGATTTGTCACTCCGTGTATCGAAGAGGTATCTCTGGGCCCTCTCGGTAATGCACATCACTATAAGCCTTGCAAGCATTGTGACTAATGAGTTAGTTGCGGATGATGCATTACGGAACGAGTAAAGAGACTTTCCGTTAACGAGATTGAACTAGGTATGAGGATACCGACAATCGAATCTCGAGCAAGTAACATACCGATGATAAAGGGAACAACGTATGTTGTTATATGGTTTGACCGATAAAGATCTTCGTAGAATATGTAGGAGCCAATATGAGCATCCAGGTTCCGCTATCGATTATTGACCGGAGATGTGTCTTGGTCATGTCTACATAGTTCTCAAACCCATAGGGTCCGCACACTTAACGTTCGATGACGATTTGTATTATGAGTTATGTGATTTGATGACCGAAGTTTGTTCGGAGTCCCGGATGAGATCGGGAACATGACTAGGAGTCTCGAAATGGTCGAGAGGTAAATATTGATATATTGGAAGGCTATATTCGGACATCAGAAAGGTTCCGAATGATTCGGGTATTTTTCGGAGTACCGGAGAGTTACGGGAATTCGCCGGGAGAAGTATTGGGCCTTATTGGGCCATACGGGAATAGAGGAGGCATGCCAGAGGGAAGGAGCCGCGCGCCCCCCCATGGGTCCAAATTGGACTAGGGGAAAGGGGGCGGCGCCCCTCCTTGCCCTTTCCTACTCCCTCTCTCTTTCCCTCTTTCTTCTCTCCTACTCCTACTAGGACTTGGGAGTCCTAGTAGGACTCTCCACACTTGGCGCGCCCCCTCTAGGGCCGGCCTCCTCCTCCTCCCTCCTTTATATACGTGGGCGGGGGGACCCCAAAGGCACTCCATGATTTGTCTTAGCCGTGTGCAGTGCCCCCCCTCCATAGTTACACACCTCGGTCATATCATCGTAGTGCTTAGGTGAGGCCCTGCGCCGGTAACTTCATCATCACCGTCACCACGTCGTCGTGCTGACGAAACTCTCCCTCGGCCTCAACTGGATCAAGAGTTCGAGGGACGTCACCGAGCTGAACATGTGCAGATCGCGGAGGTGCCGTGCGTTCGGTACTTGGATCGGTTGGATCGCGAAGACGTTCGACTACATCAACCGCGTTGTCATAACGCTTGCGCTTTCGGTCTATGAGGGTACGTAGACAACACTCTCCCCTCTCATTGCTATGCATCACCTAGATGGATCTTGCGTGTGCGTAGGGATTTTTTTGAAATTACTGCGTTCCCCAACAATAACTATTGACTTGCGATGATAGTATCTCAAAGTATAATAAACAAGTTTGGGTCAAGTTAATATGATCGTTCTTCTAACGTCATACTGTCATTGTTGTTTTAAAACTACCGTTACTCTTAACGATGTTCTAAGATCCGGAAAACATGATCACCAACAACACTTGAGCTAGTCTTTGATGCGAGACTAGGAATCTTATTTTACCATTTACCATTCCACACGCACATACAAGTTTTCCACTGAATCGCATATTCCAAGATCATGGCAGTTATGACATAGAATATAAACTCTTAATTATGAAAATGAATATATAATAATACAACATGATTGACTCTAGGGCATATTTCCAACAATTCCTTTGCCCCACAAAGAGTACATGTATACTCTGGAGCCATGTTTTGGTGTTTTAGTAGCTCACCAGTGAGCATGGATTGTCTAGCTAGATGCCAGACAAACACATCCTTAGTTTTGACGGTACCTGAATATGCCATATAGTACCCTACTTATTGCTCTCGTTCTACACATCAGATCTATCATCTTCATGTAACCAAGCCTCCTGACCGAGCTTTGTACGTAATATCACATGGTACGCAGAACGTACACTTAAAATGCCGTGGCTCTCTTCATGCCATGCCCAAAAATCAGTTACCTTGCCGGTGCACAAAGGTATCTTGAGTACCTACGAAGCATCAAACGGGGTGAACGTGGACCGAACCAGATCCTCCTTCCATGACGTTGTAGTAGCATCGATGAGCTGTGCTACCTTCGATGGCGGGTACTGTACAAGGGAAGTAATTGGCCTCTTAATGTTGTCTCTCGAAATCGAGTTGTGTGCCCATACGTTTGTAGTCTCACCATCTCAAATCCTTGGGACAATGCCTTGCACCGAGATGTCGCGGCCGTCCAAGATTGCCCTCCATATCTGGGTTGGGTGCAATCCAAGCTCCGCTTCTAAACTTCCCACCATGCCATGCACCTAAATGTGCTTTAAAGACTAACCAGAAATTATGAATTATATGGGCCCAAGACTCATCTATAATTCAATAGCCTTGGTTTCCAAATTCATCAATTTTGCACTTGTTTGAAGTGGAATTTGCGGGACCTAGGGGAAAAGATAATGTCTCATTAACCGCACATTATCAATAAAAGAGTACAATTATACATACATACATACATACATACATACATACATACACACATGCGGAAACTAGCAGACGTACTGGGGCATGACATGCCTTCAGGAAACTTTACAAAAAGAATCCCCCATAATAAAAATATTACAAATAAGTCTCTCGGGGTCGCCGCAAACAATCGAATTTGAAACCGCCATTGACCGCCAGCTCCGTCGAGATGCAAATCATAGGAAGAGGCAGAGCACCAGCAAACCAATATTCAGGCCAGCATTATAGCCACATAGACCTTGTGAGCCGAAGACCAGATCTGTGAAACAGAAGCTACGACCAATGTACATGGAGTATTGCATAGTCGAAGACGTGCAACTATAATTGACAACAACCAGGCGGACGTGCAAGTTTAGTTGCATGGAATGAAAAAAAAAAGACAAAAGCAGAACAATTTTTTTAAAAGGAAATCAATCAAACAGAAAAAAGAAAAGAAAAACATGAATCTCCGCATATAACAAATATATTAGAAGTTTTTTTTAGGGAAAATGGATTAGAAGTTCAACGTACTTTCTTAGATGAGAATTAGCAAACCTATTCTATTAATACTGTAATTTGGTTGTATCCTTGATATTGCAACTTTTCAAAAATGTACTGTTGTAGAGATCAAATATATTCGTCATCAACTTCATGTTGATATATGTGTGTTGATATATGATCTTTATCGAATAATAAAAGTTTGCATGGTATATTTTGCATGATTGGGCTGGGCGAGCCGATGGCGGGGAGAGGGCGGGGGCGGAACCACACTCCGTGCTCTCGTAAGTCAGAAATTAGGTCGCAAGAGTACGTAGCACGACACATCGATACATGCATGTGTAGATTGACTCATTATTGATCATGGATACACAAAGCTGGTCGAACACACATGTTTAGGAATAGTAAACACTCATATTCAAGCACACTCAGATCGCCTACGTACATAGGTACGCATGCAACACACGAACGCGTACATAAGCAGTACCGCTTTACAACTCACAGGACTAACAGCCACACTGCTGCTTATTCCATGGATGGATACCTTAGTTATAAGCCTGTCGGTATACGTGACAGATTGCTTGATCATCCAATCCATGTTGCACAAGCCAGCCCGCTAGCTCAGTTGAGGGGCTTGCCGGAGCCAGCGCGACGTGCGTACACCGGCGGCTTAGGCTTGGACGGTCCTGGCTGGGGGTTGGGGTTTGGCTGCGGCTTGGATGGTCCTGGCCGTGGTTTAGGCTCCGGCTTTGCAGGAGTGGGTTTTGGGTTTGGTTGGGGTTTTGGCTGAGGTTGTGGCTTGACTTCTGGATCCGGCTTTGCTGGGTTTGTCATAGGGTTTAGCTGCGGGTCGGGCTTTGGGTTCGTTCTGTCGGAACCAATGTCGTCTAGTGAATACACCGGCATTGACCCTGGCTGAGGTTTAGGCTTTGGCTTTTCAGGAGTTGGTTTTGGGTCCGGTTGAGGCATTGGCTTTGGTTGTGGCTTGGCATCTGGGTCCGGAATTGGGTTGGGTTCCGGCTTTGCAGGAGTCGTGGGCTTTGGGTTTGGGTTCGGGTTCGGGTGCGGCATTTTAGGGTTGGGTTGGGGCATCGGTTTTGGAGTGGGTTTCGGGGAAGGCTTGGGTTCGATGAGCCTCCCTCCATCGGCGAGGCTAGGATCATCCGCCGTGACCACGGCAAGGAGGAGAAGCAGGGCCAGGTAAAAACACAGCGAAGTGCGGCCGAGAGACCTCATCGTTGCGACTTGCGAGGTCTTTTTGGTGCTCAGTCTATGTATCACTTGCTGGGTCACTCTACGTGAGGTCTGTTTGTGCTGTGCAAATGACATGGGAGTTTGTAGGAGATATATAGGAGCGCTCAGCCAAGCAACACCGGACGTGTGTCCCTACGTATCGATCTTGTCGCATGGGTCATGGGCGCACCCATGTGAGCCATGATGTGCCATGCAGCTTCCGGCACGTCGCCGCTGTTGTCTTCTTTTTCAACTCTCGACGGTTATAAAATGAAGTGAAAGTGATGATCATCGATCGGACCTAACTTTGGCACAAAAAATGCATGCATTGTATGCAATCATACATATCATCTTTTACCTCTTGACATTAGTGTCCAAAATACTGGGTGCCTACCAGCGTTGCAACATCTATCGTATCTCCCATGGAGATGTCAAATAATGATCGCCGGACACGTATGTACGCGGATGTATGTGCGCGGGCAGGCATAAAGTTACACGGCCCCTGCTGATGCTATCCCTTTTTATCATTTTTCTTACTACAATGCATTATTTTACTGCTAGTCGCAGTTAGCTAGCTCCATCCGTCGATCCATCGGGCCAGCACAATTGGCCGCCTCGGATCCACGAACGAGGTTTCATGCTTGTTCTTTTTGATACACTTCCAGATGATATTTCTGATACACTCACCTAGTGGCGGAGCTACCCCAAAAAAGCTGGGCGGGCCACCTTTGTGCGCTGTAGCAGATGTGTACAGTAATTGCTACAGTATACACGGTTTGGTGCTTTTGCTGGGCGGGCCACGGCACGGTTTTGCGCGTGAGTGGCTCCGCCAGTGCACTCACCAGCTAATTAATCACTAGCTCTGAAAGAGTAGTTTACAAAGCTAATTCCCATTTTTTTTACATCATAAATAAAAAGGAAATCCATCGAGTAGCGCATGTATCTTCACTCGGTCTCCACTCAGATTGCATCTGTTCTTTTGCTTTCTCATTTTCATGTTCGTGATTTAGGCAGTTGGCAATAAAATGGCCGAACACATTTGATGGAATCCAGGGGCTCTTGTCGGAAATGCGCAGGGGCGCTCACTTGCCAAGTCCTGCCACCCACTTGTTTTATCTCGCGATTCACGCAGTAGTTCAATCTCGCAACAGTAACACAACAGTCCTGGACATATTTTTATCTGTTTTATCTATTTTGTAGCTATAATCTTTGACAGTATGAATTTTCTGATGTTTTCGTCATGGGGTTAGTTTAAATTTTATGGTATATCTATAAAAAAAGCCATGACAAACTTTAATATGTTCAAAAAAACGTTTTTGCCATGGAACAGTGCAGGAGATGAGTTGACTGAAGGCTTCTCTCTGCTCAGGTGCCATCTAGTTTGCGCATACTAGGGATATGTTTGGTAGCTTGCATTAGGCACAACCAAGCCCGATGGGTGCAATTTTGATCCATTTGGTTGTATGTGTTACACCGAAAGTTAGGTCTGCACGAACTTTAAAGCACCTCTCGGCCTGGCTCTCGAGGAAAACGCTTGAATAAACCTTTTTTTTGTCAGGCCTAAGCGATGCAACTCGAGGCACGTGGGTGGAGGCGGTTGTAGGTGCAGAGGCACAAGAGAGACACCACATTGTTTCCTGAAGCCGCATCGTAAATCTCTCACCGCTCATCACTTCCCCTCTCTCCACTCTCACACCGGCGGTGGTGATCATCTAGATGACGAGTAGCGGCACAAGTATCAAAGCCAAGATCTGGACGACGAGGAGCAGCGATGAGCACCGACTTCATCACCGCTTGGGCAGGCATTCGTTAATGGCGGTAAGTGCTCTGTCCCTGATGGCATTGATCACCATGTCCACATTCTTATTTACGTGTCGATTGTACCATTCGCAAACTCGATTTACGCATCAAATCTACTTCTAGGCTTCGATTGGGCCTGAACGTAGCATACCCAACTAGGGATCTAAGTAGTTAGAACGGGATTGCGTAGGATTTTCACTATAGTAAGGGTTAAATGGAGCACATCCACTTACATCCATTCAAATCCAACCCAGCAAGTAGTATAACCTAGCTGTGAGGAGCCTTGAGATGATTGAAGCGGCGGTGCCTTGAGGCTTCTAATCGTCGACCTCCAAGGGCATTGTACGGTAGCCTCGCTCAGGAGACCTGCCCACCATCTCCACCGCTTCGGCATTGCCAGCATGCTCCATCTCCATCGCTTCACCATTGGAAGCATCCACATTCTCCTCCTCCTCCTCATCCTCCATACTGATGGTGGTCGGTGCCACCACGACAGCCACTTAGTCAGTAGGATCCCTGATAGACTTGTACTTGGCCCATCTATCTCTCTAACATGGATCAGCCAACTCAGCCTCCTCCATCACCCATGACAGTATGTCCACTGACATAGCGCCTTAAGATGGGTCAAGCATCAGCCTCTTCATCTCCGTCTTCGTCCCCTTCAACAACAAAACGTCTACCTCTTTATGCAGCTCGTCCACGCTCTTGAACTGGGAGCTCACCTCCATAGACTTCACGACCTTTATGTGACGAGCACCCAAGGATGAATGCCCTCCATCCAGGATAAGTAGGGAGGGGTTGAGGAAGGGGTTCATGGCGGTGGAGTGGTGGTCAGACAGAGAGGGACTCGTGGAAGAGGAGATGGTATAAGACAGAGAGATGGGTGGAAGATGTAGTGCGGTGGTAGATAAATAAGGGCTTTGGAGGTTCAGACGGTAGGTGGGTGGGATGAATGAATGTTGAAGATGAAGTGTAGTAGATTTTCTGGGTACTCCATTGATGTTGTTCATATGTGGATTACTTGCATCTACTTAGAACAGGCCTGCAACCATACACCATGCGTGCGTTTCTGCTCAGTTAGATTGGACAGGATGTAGGAAAACACACTATGTGTAGAACACGTTTTTTTGCCCATTTTCACTTAGTTTGGCTGATTCGGTCCACAGATATAAAATGCCAAAAATCCATGCAGGCTACCAAACATTCCCTAGACTTTTTTAAGTCATGTTTTTCCATGCCAATACAATAGGATGATAATTTTTGTTAATGTTAGACACGAACAGGAAGTTCAAACTAGTGGCAACTCTCTTTTGTGTGTCCATGGTAAATCTATTATGTGGACTACAACAAATTTTGTTTAACATACCATGGAAAAATATTTTCTTCATATAACTTGGCGAATTTATATACGTCATAGTTGCCATGATCCGTAGATCTTCTTTTCCATGATATTTATTGCTTTACCAAATACGTTTTTCTTAATTTTCCATGGCTACTTAGCTATTTCGCCAATACCATGGCTTCTCTTTGTTCAGGTTCCACTTTAGTTTTTTCAAGTTATGGTTTGCCATGGCCAGTACAATAGGATTGCATTTTTTTTGTTAATTTACGCAAAAGTAGAATGCTCAGACTAGTGGCAACTCTTTTCGTGTGTCTCTGGCAAATCTATTATCAGATCATGACAAATTTGTCTAACAACCCATGGAAAAATATTTCTTCATTTAGCATGGCAAATTCATGACAAATTTGTCTAACAATCAATGGAAAATATTTCTTCATATAGCATGGCAAATTCATGACAAATTTGTCTAACAACCCATGGAAAAAATATTTCTTCACATAGCATGGCAAATTCATATATGTACAATTGCCATGATCTACAGATCTATTGTTTTACAATTTTTTATTATGAAAAACTAGATGCGGGCAATTAGTGTGTATGCAATCATGACAACTTTAGACATAATTTTTGCCATGATTTGTTTTCTAGCATCATGGTAATTCTGTGTGGAAATTTACATTAGGTGTTTTTAACATCATGGTAATTGGTTTGTATGCATCATGGCGATTTTATACTAAAGTTGCCATGGCAAATTTACACCAAATTTGCCATCATGGTAAGCTTACAATCGTTTTGTTAGTAATGTCCTTTTTTAGCTTCATTGCTAGCATCTTGTGTGCATCGCAGCAAATTTACACTATATTTGTCATCATGGCAAACTTACACAGACTTTGCCATTAATATCATTTTTGGCACAAATACAAAACTGTCTTGACCCCAACAAAACTAGTAAGATTGTCTATCTTACGAGCTTTGCTAATTACAAGGATTAAACGAAGTGTGTATGAAATATTGGTCGAAAAAAATAAAAACGACGAATTGTAAAGAGCGTTGATCAAGGTTGGAAGCAATAGGACAAATAATGGACCGGTATTCATAGGTGCACTAGTGTTTTCTGTCCATAGCAAGGTGTGGTGAACAAATTATAGTTGTGGATCGATTAAATTGCAATTTTTATGAGTATGATTTCACATGGCATAATTACATATGAGCATCACGGCCAACTTATAGACCGTTATCCAAATGTATCTATAGCTAATACTTCACTCCAAGACCTCTATCCTATCCAACATGCATCTCAAAGTATTAATTAAAGAAATAGAGTATTTATATTAAGTATGATACCATGAAGTAGATGATATATAGTCTTCATCCTTCGTTCAAAGGACAACTACATAATCATCGTTTTATCCCTAGTGATGAAAATACAATACAAGTCTTTTCCACTTTCTGACACTAATAGATTACTTGCAAGATTGAATCCAACTAAAATACACAACAAGATCATTCATCAAACTTGGCCAAAGAAAGAAAAATAGATCAAAGAGCATATATATATAAGGATTATGCAGCAAAGAAACAAAATTATCTACAAAGAACTCATGGATATAATTATACCTTGGCCTCGTAGGTGCTCATTGCCAGCTCCGGGGTGTCCCACTAGCCAGGCCAGTGCCTCACTCCATTCTTGTGTATCTCTGCCTGACTTACCTCCTACTTCCTCACGCTAGGAACGGTGGTGCCATCTGCGATGGTGGCGGAAACTAATGAGTGACCAAAAGAACTATTTTTTAAAATTGAAAAAAAATATTCAACATGACCTTTAGACATCGGACATATTGAGTGCTAGAAATTTACGAAATGAAAATTAATCAGCGTTTCACCAAAATGTTGGTACTAATTATGAATACCTGGAAATTTTGGTACATATATAGCTAGTTATACTTAACAAAAAACAACAACCTAAAATGTACAAACTAAGCTAAAATCTACACTACACTTAACTAGAAATTACAAATTACACAATACACTAAAAATACAAAATACACTAACAACATACCACACTTA
The DNA here is from genome assembly GCA_032464435.1 of Aegilops umbellulata. NCBI lineage: Eukaryota > Viridiplantae > Streptophyta > Magnoliopsida > Poales > Poaceae > Aegilops > Aegilops umbellulata. Next base: position 98,645,095 of record CP136055.1, read on the forward strand.
ACTAAAAACTACAAACTACTAAAACTACAAATTAACTATAGTAAACTACACATTGCAGTAATACATAAAGAACGGAAAAAAGGAGGAGCGCTTACCGGCGATGGGGTGCGAGGTGGAGAGGCTTGGGCCAGTGATGAAGAGGCGACAGGACGATGAAGCCGGTGAGGATGAGGCGGCGACACGGGCGACAATGAGGACGAGGCGGTAGTGCATGTGATGTTAACGACGAGGTGGCGACGACAAGGCGCTCGGGGTGGCGACAGACTAGCGCGACACGCGGGTGGCATCGAAGCATGTTGCAATGGGATGGAGCGTCCATTTGGGGTGGAGGCAGTGGAGGGGATCGAGAGAGGAGAGAAAGAGGGGAAAGATTGGATCAAGAGAGAGAGAGAGTGTGTGTGTGTGTGTGTGTGTGTATGTGTGTGTGTGTGTGTGTGAGAGAGAGAGAGAGAGAGAGAAGAGATTTGAGGCTTGACCATGCGATTTGGGACTGACACACGTTACTTATGGCGTGAATAGGTGACCCCCACACCACCGATACTTTTTCTTTTCAAATTTTATTATTATTATTAGTTTGTGGACTATTTTAAAATATTATTTAGTGTGATCTGGTGTCTATTTTTTATATAGTATTATTTAGGCTCATTTTTTTCTTTAGTGTTATTTAGGCTCATTCTTGTAGTCTATTTTTTTAGTGTTATCTACTCACTTTTGTACTCTATTTTTTTCATAAGTGTTATCTAATTAGGCTAATTTTTGTATGCTGTTTTTTTTTTACTATTTTAGTGTTATCAACCTAAACAATGACTATAAGAAATGTTAATGTTGATTTGGGTACATATTACTTAGAAAAATAATAGTTGAAGGCTAAAAAATAATAGATAATTGTTACTCGATCTAGCTAATTGGTTAAACTAGCTAGAATAAATGTTGCTATGGTACATATTACTAAAGAACGTAGTAGCTGAAGGATAAACATAATGCTAGTTGTTTCTTTAGCTAATTATCTAAACTAAAAACATCATCACTGCATTGACTTCCACAAGAAGGAATATTGCTACTGCTTCACTCCAGAGTATGAGTCGTAACAGCAGCGAGTGCAAATCGAAGCTCCTCGAATTTCCTAATCTTGGCACGCATCTGGCTGTTTTGGGCTTGCATCTCATCTAGTTGTTGTCTCCGTGGTCCATGGTAGCAGTCGAGTAACTTGCTTACGTTCTTTACGAGACCGATCCATATCCATGTATGGCAAGAGACTTCTTTCTAGACATGTGTAATAATGATGCGAGGAATGAGATTTATATGCATGCAAAATTGCTGACACATAGTGAGAATTTATGCCAGGCCAGATGAAGAAATCTCGTTCTAAATTCCATGGTGTGTAGGAAGTTCTCCTAGCAATAGGGCGTAGGCAGGCACAAATGAGCACGTGTGGCCTAATGGAATTCTAGGGGGCTTCACAGCCGGTGGGGTAGGATTTGCTGCTCGATCGGACGGACGCACTACTGCAGCGGGAGATCGCGACCGACTACATAGGCCACGATGGGGAGCTCATAACCGAGCCAACGGTAGCGAAAGGGGGCTCGGCTAAGGCACCGGAGACCAAATCTCTTGACGCTCTTGGTTGACATGCACTCGCGCTCGTGGCTCCTGTGGATTCTCTAAGCTATGATGAATCCATTAACAGTCACATAGCTCGGAGAGAAAAATTGGGGAGGATTGGAGTAGGAATGAAAGAGTAATCTAGTTAGCTAGTGTGAAGAGGATGGAGAGGAAGAAGAAAAACTAAGAGAGAAACTAGCTAGGGAAAAGTGAAACGAGAGAAAAACAAAAAGGGGACAAGAAAGTGAAGTGAGAGGATTAATGAGAGAGCCTGTCAACACAATTATTGGCACATCATACCAGTATCATGTAGAAAAGGCACATGTTACTAGTGGCGTGCCAGTTAGGTGCCAGCGCTAGTGACAGTACGAGTCACGTGCCATATAGCTAACATGCCACTACTAACTTATGTCTGGTCAGAACACTGGGTTTCACACACTTGTGGCATGTGAAAATTGAGACACATCGCTAGTTACCTATTACTGGTGGCGTACGAAATATGACCACACCACTAATCGATATTGTGTTTAAACATTTCTACATTAGTATTAGGACAACCAATTCGTAAATGCCCTCCCGCTCAAACTAGGACAGTTCGAATGAAAAAGGCCACCTTGTTGCCGCGGTGTCGCCTCGTGTCCATCAGGAGTGCGGTGTTAAATTGCTTGAGAGGCGAGGATTGCTTGGCAGGGAGAGATATAAGAGGTGTGCAAGCATAAAAGCTATATCTCGGTTAGTGCAAGACTAGCTTCTGTCTTGCTGTAGAATTTCCCCGTGCTATCTACAGTAACAGGTCGACCCGTTTATGTGCGCTCACGGCTCGCTCGTTCGCTCACTGCGTTTTGCTCATTTCTTTTTTTTTTTCACGGTTTTTCTTGTATTTTGTTGCTCCATTATTTTTCATTGTTTGATTCGTTTTCTTATGTTTTACTGGTTTTTCTTCTTCGGTTTTTCTTTCTTAATTTTTTTCTTTCAATTATATTTTTCTTCATTTTTGTTTTGTTTTTTCTTAGTTGTCATCAATTTTCTTCATTTAAACTTTAGTTTCGTCTTTGTTTTTCTCAATTTTCTCATGGGCTTTTTTGGGTTTTTTTCGTTTTCTAGGGTTTTCGTTCTTCACATTTTCCGAATATAAGATTAACATTTTTTAATGCATAATCCATATTTTTCTATACACAGTTAACATTTTTCAAATGCTTTATTAACATTTTCTTTCAAATACAAGATTAACTATTTTGTATACATGGTCCACATTTTTCTATATATATTTAACATTTTTCAAATACTTGAATAACACTTTTCAAATACAAGTGTAACATTTTAAAAATTCAATACAAGATAAACCTTTTTGAACGTATGGCCAAAAACAATTCTATACACATTTTTTACATTTTTAAAATGCTTGATTAACATTTTTCAAATACAATATTAACATTTTTTAATGCGGGAACAACATTTTTTCTATACACGGTGAGCATTTTAAAATGCTTTATTAACATTTTTTCAAATACAAGATTAACTATTTTTAATGCATGGTAACATTTTTCTCTATGCATTTAACATTATTTCAAATGCTTGATTATTATTTTTCATATACAAGTTTAACATTTTTTAATACATGGTCAAAATTTGGTCTATACACATTTAACATTTTCAAATGCTTGATTAATAATTTTTGAATGCGTGGTTAAATTTTTTGAATACATGATCAACATTTTATCTATATGCATTTAATATTTTGTAAATGCTTGATTAACATTTTTACATGATTTTCATAGACATTTGTTTTTACTGTATACATTTTTTGGATAATGAGAAACATTTTCTCTATACACATTTAACATTTTTCAAATGCTTGATTATCATTTTTTTCAAATGTTTTTACGCAAAATGTTTTTAAATATATTTATTTAGAATATTATGGAAGTATAAACAAAAGTAAAAAACAGCAAAAAAAATGGAAGGCGCTTGCGTGGGCAGGTTTCAATCCGGTGCCACCGCGGTCGAGGGCAGTGCAACTTTTTTACTGGAGGCTGAAGGAGACGAATTCATTATGGCCCGCCTGGCCCATGTACAAGGCGCTGCGCGGGTGAGTGTTCCTTCCAGCTCGTTATCTACTATCTACTATCTATCTACTTCTGCTACGAAAGTGCCTTTCTACATCCAAATGCTCCTGGAATGAACAGTAAAATCAAAAAAAATATAAAAAATTCAAAAAATTCTGAATTTTTTTTGTGACATACTTACACAAATGTTTGTCGTGCACACAAAAATTAATCGTGAAATCACATTGATGGAAGCCGTGCCAAAAAAAAACAAAATCGGAGGTCCAAAATGCTTTTGTAAGTAACATTTTCAGAGCTTCGATTTTGTTTTTTTACCGCACCTTCCACCAATGTGATTTTGTGATGAAAGTTTGCATGCACAACAAACATTTGTGAAAGTATTCCTCAAATAAATTTCAGGGTTTTTTTCATTTTTTTTAATTTTACTGTTCACACCAGGAGCATTTGCTCCTGGGTGTAGAAACTTCCTTCTACTACCACCATAAAAGGAAGAGAGGGGCAGATCCAAACAATCACATCCATCCATCATCAAGATCTAATGGTCCTTAATCCTTCCGTGTTTAACGCTACAAACCACGCATTAAGCCACTACGATCAATCGATCGCTAATCTGCCCCGCAGTAAAACCGTCCGCCCGCACGACCTCCTCCTTCTCCCGCACAACCTCCTCCCCCTCCCGCGCCGTTCGCCTCCCGCAGCCGCGCCCTTCGCCGCAGCCTCGCGCCGAGCCACGGGAAGCCGCGCCCTTCACCGCCGCCTCGCGCCGCCGGAGCCACAGGAAGCCGCGCCCTTCACCGCCGCCTCGCGCCACCGGAGCCACGGGAGCCGCCCCGCCGCGGGTCGCCGCCTCCGGAGCCGCAGCTTGGCCCCCGCCGTGCTGCCACTCCGCCTTCGCCATGCCGCTACTCCGTCTCCGTCGCAAGTAAGTTTCTATTGCTGAACTCAACTGTATTCAGAGACCAAGCAATTAGCCGCCGTTAGCCGCCGGAGCCGCCCGCCGCGCCCTTCGCCGCTGGAGCGGCCGCCGTAGCCGCCCGCCCGCCCGCCGCACCGGTCACCTCCATCGTCACCGCGAGTCACCTCCTCTTCCGCCGCCAGGAATCCCATCACCGGCAAGGTAACTACACCCGTTCCTCCCGCCCTGCTTGCTGCGAATGTGTGATGTGTTCGTGCTTGATGCTGCGTGCTTGCCAGCTTGTCGTTGTGTGCTTGTCGCTGATGGTCTGCTGCTACTGCTGCTTTCCTGTATATGATATTATGATCCATGCTCTTAAGGGAAGGGATTAATATGCTGCTGAACTGGGGGTCCTCTGCCGCGAAGAAGGTTTGGTGTTGGGGCTGATGTTCCCGTTAGTGTCTGGGCATTTCAAGCCCCTTACATTGTTTCAATTTTGGTGAGAAGCGACTTACCTGTGCACAAGTTTCAGTGATATAATTTTTTCTGTTCAAAAAAAACTTGCTGCATTAATTTGTTTTATCTGCTGAGCAGGTGATGGCGCATGGGGACGAGCTTCCTGGACAAGAAGATCTGTGTATTCTTCTTGATGGTGCAAAGTTGAGGTGTTCTCAAATCTCAATGACCTATTTTATTTTACTATTGACACTTGAATGCTCTCTTTTATCTGATTAGTTTTTTTCTTTATTCTTGTGTTCTTTACTGCCGATTTCAACTTTCCAAGGATTTATTAGTTAATAAAAGTTCAAGGATTGTTGGAGAACATGGAGCCTTGGGTAGCTGAAGTAGATCCTTCCTTAAGCGCCAGATGCCTTCTGGTCATACGAAAATCATGAAGCAAAACAGTAGAAGAATATAAGATGTTTAACACAATGGCAGTCAAATGTTTAAGGCATGAAGACTGCAGCAATGCGATGGCTATGCTGATTAAGTCTAATAAGTGGGCTGTCCATCACAAAGTCATGTTTAACTATCAATATGTGAACACAACATGTGATTATATGGAGTTTGTGAGGAAAAAATGATAAGTTAAGAAGCTAGCTGGGTGATTGTCCACTGACGTTTTTCCGGATAAGAATTGTCCACTGACGTTTGCATGGTATGTAAACTGCCTGTATCTTTTACTGACAGATCACTAATGTATACATTTTATGCATTGAATATCACTGAGCATCATCTTCTGACTGATATGGACAATCTCTTGCATTATCTTGAGGCGACTGGCCATATATGGACTTAGCCTAGAAGCGGGACCTAGAGGCTTCCATAATTCGAGAGAGGTAATTACCCCCGTCTCAACTATATTTGTTTTAGTTGGGAGTTGTGTGCTTGTATCTCTCTCGGAAAATCGCCAGCGCCAACCCGCGGCTCGCCACTCCTCAATTGCTGCCCCATGGGCGCTAGCGAAGGGGAGCCAAACATTGCCCTGGATTTTCTCTTTAATTATACCATATTGTTTAAATTTTGTAGTTGTCATTTGTGCATGAATTGGTTACATGTCTGCAAAGCTAACCAAATAAGAATGAGATGAATTACAAACTAACCAAATATGAATGAGATGAATTTCCTCTTTGCAGAATCCACATAGTACATATTATATGCAAAAGAAATATGTTTAGACAGGACATTTTTTTCTCTCGGGCTTATACGTGCGTTGCATGTCCACGCCCACATCCTTGACGGGTAGAAAATTAGCGCAAGGATCAAGTCCCCGACCTATTTTTCTTTCTTTCGGTCTTTGTCCTGAACTGAATCCTATCTTGTTCGCTGCAACAGCAAGATGTAGCTACCGGTGGGGATATAGAGGACACCAGGATGGACAACACGTTGCCATTGAGTTTGCCGAGCTCGCCAGGACAGACCATGACCTGGTGACCTCCGCCGACGAGGGCACCGTCTATCTCCGGAGCCCCATTGATGTCATGACCCTCGCCGCTTCCACCGCCACCACCATATAGGTGAGCAAACATGCACGCCGTACCCTTCCCTGGTTATGTCTGTAAACATATGAGGTTGATTGTTTGTTACTGATTCCGGAGTGTGAGATTGCTAAATGGCGGCTGCTCTTACAGGAGCGGTGTCACCCTTCGAGCAGAGCTAAAAAGAGTGATACTATTCTTTGGTCAGGTTATGTTGCAGGTTATTATTTAGAGGAAAAACATTTATGGAGGTCGATGTCTTTTATGTTTTTTTTCCTGAATTTGCAGCCGCTAAGTTTCTGAAGCTTGATCGACATCTTTTTAAGCAATAGTGGTAATCACGAGTGGCCTGATACCGATGTGCACCTTGCAGCCGCTATTTGCTTTCTATCTGATTTCGCTCAAATTGAGCAGTTTGGCGGTGGGTGTTGGGTAGTAGTTTTGATCAATTCAGGATATTGTGTGAAATAATCCTATTGGATTGCTCTCCAATTTTATGTTGTGGATTAAGAAATAAGTAGCAATTGTTTACAAGTCCCCGCTAAAACAAGTAAACCTGCTGTTGTCAAAATTTCAAACCAACTAAGCAAACAGAGAGCAATGATTGCATAGCAATCAGGGCCTGCCTCGGTCGTTTGACATATGACATGACATAGACATCATTTACAAGTCCAAGAACGCTCTACAAAAACCAGTTACCCAAACTTACCCTGAGTTTGTTAATTAATAGTTTAATACTAGGATTCTTATGCATGTCTACTGTTGTTTAGGAAGCTCAGGACATGATGGTTCCGTTTTGGACGGAAAAGAAAAAATAGTACCAACATGTTAACCTAATGCTTAGCTGATTAACTGCAGATCAAAATTTATTTATCCCTGTTTGCGCAATATGTAAGTACACATGGTTATTGGTCAGTGACCTGGGCATATGTAAATTTTATGCATTCTGAATTTTTAGCCCTTATGTTCTTGTACGTTATTCTTTATTCAAGCATATAACTTGTACTTCGATTGCTCTACATTTTTCTTTTTCGTCAAATATTTGACACTTTGTAGAATCTGTGTGTACCTCTAAATCTCCAAAATTGCAGAGGATTGCTACATTATTTCATTAGTCCACTTTAGAGCATGTCAAATGGAGCAACTTATTTAGTGGTAAAATCTTCCCTCCAAAGTCTGATGCTGGCCACGCTCTTTCGACAGTCGGTACATATTTTCTCTTGGGTAATTTGCTACACCTAATCTTTAGTACCACTTCTATCATGTATTGTGATTCACCTTTAATGTCAGTATTTTGTGCATGGCCCCTTGAGCTCGTCTTCTATTGCAGTCTGCAAACTATCATTTTCGGTCAGCTCATATCACTCTATCCATGCTATCAATTTTTCTTGCTCACTAAATTGTAGTCTGACCTTGACCTGTTTGTGTCATCAAAGAAGGGAACTTTCCTTTTTTTTTCTACTTTTCTCTTGTGTTTGTAAAATATATTATTTTTTGTTGTATATTATAGAAGGATTGGGCATGGAGGTTTCAGATCCACATGCGAGTGTTTGTGTACATATTGTACCTCTGTATATCTTTCCAAATTCCATCTTTTGGCATTGCCATATTTTTAAAGAATGGTTGTTTGAACATGAGTAGATTATTATAAAACACTTTGTTGGACAACAGTATTCTTGCGGTTTGTGGCTAGGTTGGGCACCAAGTATAGGCTGGTAACATTGCCAAGCATTTTCATTTTGAAGGGCCAACAAGAAAGGATTTCTTCCCGTAGCATAACAAAGAACCCAATGGGTGGATGCAAGACCCGAATGCCTTTTTTGTTTTTACTAAATCCAAAAATATTATATTCATGAGAAACCCAAAGATATTATATTGACCAAGAGCAGCATGAGCACACATCTATGAGTAAAAGGCATGCTTAGAAGGTTTAGCATGCCTTCTTTACTGGTAAAGAAAACATAAGATATATCTGATTATAGTTGAGTACATGAGTATGAGTACAAATAAATTCAAACACGAAGCAAAAGTTTTACCGTTTCATTGATTAAGCAGAAGGTTGGCCAATTAATCACGGAAAACAAGGCGAAACCCAAAACAAAAGGGCCATGCTCACTCTCGACAGCGTGCCGAATGCCACGACAAATGCCAAAAAAAAACTAGAAGATATATCTGAGTTATATTTAAGTAAATGAGGATGAGTACAAATAAATTCAAACATGAAGCAAAAGTTTTGCTGTTTCATTGATTAAGCAGAAGATTGTTCAATTAATCACGGAAAACCAAAACCAAAACCATATGGCCATCGCCACTCTCGTGCCAAATGCCACGACAAATACCAACCACAAACACATACTAGCTAGGGGACTCGCCCTGCCGAACAAGCAGCTCTTCCATCATTGCCGAAAAGAAGTCATGAGGCACTCTTGTGTGGCATGAAGAGACAAGCATTCGACATGCCTGCAATAGTTGCAACCCACATGACACGAGGTCCATGTCGCCAAAGTTGCAAAGCTCTCAGAGACGTCCACTGCTCCAACACGCCTTGCGCACTCAGCCGGTACCGCTTCTGGGTCGTTGCCCAAACATGCCACTCCAGAGACGTGCGTTGCAGGTGCACACTTACTATGATCAATAAAAAAAATTGTTGAACTGTATCCATTATTTTGATGAAAACTCCACTATTTTTAGTATTATTACATATTAAAAATAATAATTTTGTATCATGATGGAGACGTGCGTTGCACGTACACATTTACTAGTAAGCGATAAGTAGACGCGCCCGCGTGCCAGGGCTGCAGGTCAGAAGCCGATGCCTCGCACTCCATATTCGCTTGGTGATCCTTCCAATTTTTGCTTGGAAATTTTTAACAATTCCCATGTGAGGTTTCACCAAACCTTAGGCACCCCTCAAAAAAAGAGAAAAACCTTAGGCGCCACTCAGAAAAAGAAAACCAAACCTTAGGCAAATTTTTAAAGAGAATCCTTGGGCATGTTTTTCGCAATCTTACAAAGTTATTTGGCTCTGCAATTGCAGGACCGAAGTCATCGATCTTCAGCCAAAAATAGCAACAAGACTTGAAGTTAACTTTCTATAAAAAAGAAAAAGATGATATTACTATAACGAGGGATATAATGGATTTCTATTTTATTGAAATTCAAGTTCACCTTTTGGAGACTCAACATAAGCCATATAACAGGATAGTGATCCACAAGATGAAATGATAGCGTATCTTAAAATGTTGCCGTAATCCGACAAATAGACAACCCCAACAATATAATTACACTGGCGTATTATGCCATTGCTCAGTAAAATTTCTACCACCAGGGTGTCGAGTAGATTATACATATGATGTAGGTTCTTTCCCTACATCAAAATAGGTTATTTTGGCAAGAATGGCGTACATAATGAATACTTCATCAGTCTCGTACTTATCTCGGCTCAAGTTCAGTAATCGAAACTTCGTTCGGTGACATAGGTGATCTGCTGGTAGAATGCGAAACTCCTGGATATGGATCCGTGTGCATTCCTGAGTAGTTCATGCCACTCTTTTGGATGCAAAATGCTGGCCTAGATGGAGCTTGGAGAGACACAGTGCTGCTGCTTAGCATGACAGTCACAACCGACATCATCGGTCTATCAGCGGGGTCTTCTTGAACACACAGAAGTCCGATGTGCATGCACTTGAGCATCTGGTCTCCAGGAGAATGGCTGGTCATAGACGAATCCATGATCTCTACAATTGTTCCCATCGTCCAGTGCTCCCACACCTGCATTCGGTAGATGGATTATTACAAATTGCTATTATTGTCATTAAAAATTGTAGCTTTTCGTAGAAGCCAAAGTTTTTAACAGTCAAAAACTCAAAGTACTCACCAAACTTAAGAGATCCACAGCTTGCTCGGAGTCATATGCGACGCTGTTTCTTTTTCCAGTGACGATTTCTAAAATCAAGACGCCGAAGCTGAACACGTCTGACTTGATAGAGTAATTCCCACGCATAGCATACTCAGGGGCCATGTATCCGCTGAAATAACATCACGTTACGGACTCATGCGCTCTGAAATATCTTATAAGAGCAATGTCACCAGCACTTACTAGGTTCCGACGACACGGTTGGTGACATCATGGGATTGGTCACTGCCAAATAGCCTTGCTAAGCCAAAATCTGAAATTTTCGGATTAAATTCAGAGTCTAAAAGAACATTGCTCGCTTTGAGATCCCGGTGAATTATCTTCAGCTGAGAATCTTCATGAAGGTATTGTAAGCCTCGAGCAATCCCATTGACTATCCTAAATCTCGTCCCCCAATCAAGCTGACTGCTCCTATCAGGATCTATCACACAGGAAAAAAACATCAGAACAGGACACAATATATTTTACAGTAGTTGTTTGTTTCACTGTTGCAAAATGGTTTGGTGAGTTACCCTACCAAAAAGAATGGTGTCAAGGCTTTTGTTGGGCATGTATTCATACGCAAGTAACTTTTCTTGTTCCTCCAAGCAAACACCAAGAAGTCTCACTAAATTCTTGTGTTGAAGCTTAGCAACCAAAACAAGCTCATTTTTGAGCTCCTCTATCCCTTGGCGAGAGCTTTGTGAGAGCCTTTTAACTGCTATTTCTTCATTGTCAGGAAGGATTCCCTGTACAAATGGAGATATTTATTTCTAAAAGTGCAATATGCAAAATAAAAAGCCTTTGTGAAATGATATGATTAGCACCTTATAAACCACACCAAACCCTCCTTCACCAAGTTTATTCCTTTCATCAAAGTTATCCGTTGCGGCTCGTAGAGTTGATAGATCGAGAATGAGTGAATCGATACTCTGTATGTCCTCTGGATTAGTTGGATCTATGATAAGAGAAAAGGCACTTTAATAATGGTGTAATACACGAGGTAACTATTTTCAAATGCCAAAAGGAAAACCTTGGCTTCGATTGTAGAGAAACGTTTTAAAAAACTGATTCCATTTGTGAACAAGAAAGGACTTGCATGCTTTGCAAAAAAAAAAGGACTTACATGATAGTGATGCCTTTCGCGCCGGTTTGCTCTTCCTCCTCCATAGATAAAGGCAAATTACAACAGCAGCCAGTATTGCAGCAACTATCGGCAGCGTAATAGCTAAAATTCTAGCCGTTCTGTTCCCTGTGCTTCCTGTAAACGGCAGGCGCCAGTCAGTGAATGGAACAAAAGGTCCTCTTTCTATGAATCGCAGATAGTGATTCACAGAAGAAAAGAAGGGGGGAAAACTGCAGTTACGCTTTTAGTTGCAACTTCTTCTATAAATTCCAACTAGCCAACACCATGTTATTTGCTAGAGAAAATTCCTTATTTGACACTGTTTTAAAATCTGGTTCCTTATTTGACACCGGAATTTTTTTTCTTCCCTATTTGACACTAGTCCTAAATTATATTCCCTATACGACACTTCCGTCCATTTTAAGCCTAAATGACACCTGAAAAGACGATTTTGCCCCTCATGCGGTATGTGTGCGCGCGCGCGTGTGTGCTGTTGCGTGTGTGGGTGCACGCGCACATGTGTGCTGCCGCTGCATGTGTGTGTGCATGTGTGCTGCTGCGTGTGTGTTTGCTACTGCGTGTGTAAGTGCGCGCGCGCGTGTGTGTGCTGTTGCGTGCCTATGTGCTGCCTGCGTGTGTGCTGCTGCTGCGTGTGTGTGTATGTGTGTGTGTGCTGCGTGCGTGTGTGTTGCTGCGTGTGTGTGCGCGTGCATGTGTGTTGCTGTGTGTGTGTGTGTGCACGCGCGCGTGCGTGTTGTTGCGTGTGTGTTGGTGCATGTGTATGTGTTGCTGCGTGTGTGCTCCTGCCCTTGCACTGATGCTGCGTGTGTGCACTATTGCCCCCCACACACATACCACATGAGGGGCAGAAAAGTCTTTTCAGGTGTCATTTAGGCTCAAAATGAACGGAAATGTCATATAGAGAATAAAATTTAGAACTTGTGTCAAATAGGGAAGAAAACTTTTCCAGTGTCAAATAAGGAAGCAGATTTTAAGATAGTGTCAAATAAGGAATTTTCTCTATTTGCATTGCCTTGAAAAGCTTGTGGGATGGGAAACGAGAATGACCCGTCTAAAGAGGAAAAACCCATATGCTCATGCACAACAGCACAAGCACCAGAAGATAAACAAGATATTTTGTTCGTCAATATACCTATTTAGACCAAATCATGGAAGAGTCAAGAGTGCTATAAATTCCAACACGCACCCTTTCCAGAAGAGTTTCTATGGCTAGCAATCAAACAAGCATGCACGTCTGGCCCGGTCATCACAAGACTTTGAACACGTATAATTCTCCGTTTTGTCCAGTCAATAAACTGATAGCTACGGGACTGCGCACAAGTGAAGACCAAACAACAGAAATTTCCAAAGTTTTTTCTTCAGAGAAATCTTTCCATCGTTTACTTACCTTTGTTTACAAGAACTCTGAAGATTGGGTTATTTACTTTAGCACAACTGAATAAGACTGTAAAAAGGCCCCTGGCTGGTGTTGGCAGTCTATAATTATATGCTAGAATCAAATTAAATACTAGAACTGTGGTGTGTAAATCCAAATCGACTCGATCCAGTCCACCTTGAGTTTATAATTTTTCGTGAAGGTAAAACAGTGAGCTTCGATCTGGGAAGAAACTCCGCCACCCTTCCCTCAATTGTGAAATTACTTCAGGTCTAAAGGCTGAATCGTGCAAACAAGATGAAGTTATTTCTCCAAGCTCACCTCCTCCGACTGGTGGTGGCCCCACGCTCGCCGGCGCTGGAGCTGGAGCTGCCCCCACGGTTGGCGCCGGGAGCTGCAGCATAGAAGGCCCGGTGAAGAAGGAATACTGCTCATACCTGTAGTTGCACCGCAATCCAAGAATCCTACCACCCTGCCTCCCGATTAAGTACTGGGACCTCATCGCGATGATATTTCCGAGGCAGGTCCGGCAATCGTCCCGTGCCATGTCTGGCCTGCACTGCGCCACACCGTAAATCTTTGGGTTCCCCTTGTCGACCGTCTCGAAACCCCCCACCCCGGTGCCGAACCGCCTGGAGTTGTTCGCGGCCGCGTAATCGGCGGTGGCGTTCATGAGGACGCCCACGGCGGCGTCGAACGCCTCCACTGGCGCGGTCACGTTATTGTCGCTCATCAGTATGAGGACGCTGTTGCCGCCGCCGGTGGCGGAGAGGATGTTCTGGTTGGAGAAGCCAACGTAGCAGAGGTCGTAGTAGACGGCGGCGTCCTTGCCGTAGGGGCAGAGCTGCTGCGCGTCCTTGAAGCCGTTGGACACGCAGTTGGCGCAGGCGGAGGCGTTGGCGTCGCCGCGGCAGAGCGCGAGCGCGTAGACGATGTCCGGAACGGTGCCGACGGTGGCGAACGCGAAGAGCGTCCGAGATGAGGAGGCGTTCTTGGGAAGGGTGGTGGAGAGGGCCCGGATGTTAGCTTGGTAGGGGCTGTTCGTGGTGAAGTTGCCGTTCTTGCCGCAGCTCGGCCACTGGGAAGCGGCCAGCGGCGGGAGGAGGAAGGCAAGGAGGAGGGCAGCGGCGGTGGCGAGGTCGGAGGGGATGCGGCCGCGGTGGTGCGAGGCCATGGTCCGGTGTTTGGCCGCTTGGGCGAGCCGACGAGTCGTAGAGCTAGCGGTGGAAGATGCGGTGGTGGCTCGACGAGTAAAGCGAAGCAGGGTAGAAGACTAGTCGAGGGGGGAGGGGTACTGGAGGTGGGGTCTGGTGTTGACTCCTGTGGGGTTCGTTTGACTTGACTTACTGTGCTGGAGAGTGGTTGGGGGTTCTGAAATCGTGGGGCCACCTATAAATGCTCGCGGGCCCAGCCACTCAGCCAGCTACGGTGATGACTATCGGCCGTGCCGACTCAAGAGGGCAGCGGTGGCGGACGCGACATGGCCCCCGGGCAGAACCGAAACGACCGGGAAGTATTCCACGTTTCTTTAGGGGCAAGGGGAAGTATTCCACCTGAGTTTACGTGGCCTAGATCGATCCCTCAATTCTGTTTTTCCTGGTTTCACAATCACAAAAGGAAAAGGAACCAACGATTTCCACACGACAACAAGTGTTGAGTTCAGGCAGGTTCCCGTCGAACTTGACGGACTTTGTCCTCGCCGTGCGGGTACCGCCGTACCGGTGCGTTTGGAACCGGAGAAATATGAGATTTCTTCTTTAACCATAAATCCAAAAAAAATTCTACCTTCTTTCTTTTTCATGTATTTTTTTGATCAGGAAAAATACAAAATTATGTCAGTTATTTTGAAGTTATTTTAATCTCGTACACACACAAATTTGCAATTATTCATCTACTACTGGAATTTGAATTTATTTTATCGATGCAAATTGGATTTTGATAGAAGGGTACATTCTTTCTAATATTTTAGATAGAAGAACTTCTTTACATTCTTTGTAACCTGACATCTATGAGGGCATCTTCAACGCCGACCCGCAAAATCCTTTGGATATGTTCATTTTTGTGTCCGGACGTGGTCCGCGGACATGATACAATAGTGAGTCATCCAACGCTGATTACAAAGTATCAGACTGGGAGCAAAAAAAGTAGATGAGACCATGCATGTGTTGGGATATTATGGTGTCCAGTTACAAGGAGAGAGAGAAGAGGGGGACCATGCATGTGCGGAGAGGGAAGAGAGAAAGACCACGCAAAGGCTTTTGGTTGGTCAAGTGGATGTATGGACTTTGGTATATTTCACCTACTTTTGTCTCCAATATGACGAAAAACAGACGTCCCTACTATTTCGCGGACCGATACAGGTCCCCGTTGAATTGCAAAGTGAACAACTGTGTCCGACCGGACATATCCCGGAGCTTTGGGGTCTGCCTTAGAGATGCCCTGACCAAATAATGAAAGAGTCAAAAGTGCTATAATTTTGGCCCATGCTAGGCGCCGGTTTCGGCCTGTCTCACCTGAGCCGTCTGATGCGCTCCACTAGAACCGTCCGATCAGAATCTTCCCCACTGCTGATTCATCCAAACAGAAGAGAGGGCGTGTCCGTTGATTTTGAGCCCTCGTGTCTCAAAACTCATAGCGTCGCGCCACGGCCCCCGCGGTAAGAGGACCCCGACCAGCATGACAGCGGCCTCGCAGTGCAACGCCCTGTCGATTCCCAGGTTGCAGCTCACCAAGGCCGTTGTTGCACCTCCCCATGACCTATCAGCCGCGGCTCGCCACCAAGCCGAATGCAGCTCGTCGCGGTCACTAGGGCGACTCGTCTATCTGCCCAACAACGAGTCCATCTTCGCCATAGGCGGGTCGCAGCACCGCCCGCCATTCCAGCTTCGCCGGGCATTGCAGCACCACGTCCAGTCATCGTCGTTAGGTTGTGGCATTGCACAACATCATCGCATGCCAAAAGCCCATCACAACACCCCAAGTAGCCGGTTCCAACAAATGTCACCGCATCCAGCCATCGTCGTTAATTAGGTTGTGGCATTGCACAAAAGCCCATCACAACACCCAAATTAGTTGGTTCCAACAAATGTCACTGCCGGTTCCAGCATCCTCGTACGCCAGATGGCCGATCGCAGCACCGCAGCCCGCTGGTTCCAGTAAATTTCGCCAACGGTCCCAGCATGACGCATTGCTGGTTCCAGCACGACACCCGGGCTTGCAACAAAAAGCCTTGCATGCCCCAACATAGTGGACCTCTTCTTCTAGCTTTTCTATGCACTGGTTCCAGCACCACTAGATACCGGTTCCAGCACCGCTCGCTGCGTAGCAACACACCTCGCTAGCACGTAGCAGCGTTCGAGGTCAGAGCTGGAACCGACAAATGGAGGAGCTACAACCGGCAGGGAGTAGAGCTGCATCCGGCAAAGGACAAAGCTAGAATTGGTGAGCGTGCGGAGCTACAACCCGCAGTGGCAGAGCTGCATCCATTTTGGGCCGGAGGTGCAACCGGCTACAGTAGAGTTGCATCGACGAGTGGCGGAGCTGGAAGCACGGCCGCCTGCGGGTTCCAGCCCAGCCCATGATGCTTGCCCACACCGCTGGGCCTTCAAGCGGCCGCGGCGGCTCAAAACAAAGAGATTGGGGAATGGAGATTAGACAATTTAAGGAAGCTGGGAGACAAGAAACGAAGCCGCGAAACTTCGTTAAACTTGAAACAGGCTTTCGCCTCACTTCGTTAAACGAAGCCGCGAAACTTCGTTAAAGCAAACGTCCATAGCTTGACTGGCCAGAGCTCGGCCTGTTCGCTCGGTTACAAACGTTTCTCTAAAAAATTCAGGAGAGTTTTTATGGCTAGCAATCAGCCAAGCATGCACGCCTGGCCCAGTCATCACAAGACTCTGAATTCGTATAATTCTGCCTGTTGTACAGTCAATTAACTGATAGCTACGGGACTACTGATAGCTACGCGACTGCGCAGAAGTCAAGACCAAACAACAGAAATTTTCAAAGTTTCTTGTTGAGAGCAATCTTTCCCTCATTACTTACTTTTTCAGTTTAGCAAGGTTTGTTTTGTCTCAGCTGTCCTACAAACTAATTTATTCCGAGTACTTTACAGAACTCTGAAGATTTGGATTACTTATTCAGTTTTGCTAAAGTACATTTAGATGCACATCTAAATCCTATGTGATTGATTTTACGTTGAGATTCGTATGGATTTTTTTCTTTTTCTCTTTATGCTTGATTCACTCATTTAGATGTGCAATAACTAAAGCACATCTAAATGTGCCCTAGACACATCCTTACTTATTTTAGCACAGCTGAATCAGACCGTAAAAAGGCGCAGGTGTTGACAGTCTATGATTATATGCTAGAATCAAATTAAATAATAAAAATTGATCCTGTCCACCTTGAGTTTCTACTTTTTTGTTTCTTTGCAGATTGAACCTCACTGTTTTTGTCCTTAAATTATGAGATTACTTCTGGTCTAAAGACTGAATCGTGCAAATAAGATGAAGTTATTTCTCCAAGCTCACCTCCTCCGACTGGTGGTGGCGTCACGTTGGCCGGCGCTGGAGATGGAGGTGCCACGGATGGCGCCGGGAGCTGCAGCAGAGAAGGCCCGGTGAAGAAGGAATACTGCTCATACCTGTAGTTGCACCGCAATCCAACAACCCTAGCACCCCGCCTCCCTGTTAAGTACTGAGGGATGTACGCGATGATATTTCCGAGACAGCTCCGGCAATCTGCCGGTGACATATCCGGCCTGCACTGCGCCACACCGTAAATCTTGGGTTTCGCCTTGTCGATCGTCTCGAACCCCTCCTCCCCTGTGCCGAACCGCCTGGAGGAGTCCGCGGCCGCGTAATCCGCGGTGGCGTTCATGAGGACGCCCACGGCGGCTTCGAACACCTTGGCTGGCACGGTCACGTTTTCGCCGTTCACGAGCATGAGGGCGTTGTTGTCGCCGTCGGTGGCGGAGAGGATGTTCTGGTTGGAGAAGCCAAGGTAGCAGAGGTCGTAGTAGACGGCGGCGACCTTACTGTACGGGCAGAGCTGCTGCGCGTCCTTGAAGCCGTCGGAGACGCAAGCGCCGCAGGCAGAGGCGTTGGCGTCGCCGCGGCAGAGCGCGAGCGCGTAGACGATGTCCGGAACGGTGCCGACGCTGTCGGCCGCGAATAGCGTCCGCGAGGAGGAGGCGTTCTTGGGAAGGGTGACGGAGAGGGCCCGGATGTTAGCCTGGTAGGTGCTGTTCTGGTCGAAGTTGCCGTTCTTGCCGCAGTTCTGCCACTGGGAAGCGGCCAGCGGCGGGAGAAGGAAGGCAAGGAGGAGGGCAGCGGCGGTGGCGAGGTAGGAGGGGATGCGGCCGCGGTGGTGTGAGGCCATGGTGTTTGGCCGCTTGGGCGAACCGACGAACGGTGGAGGATGCGGTGGTGGCTCGACTCGACTCTAAAGTAAAGCGAAGCAGGGTAGAAACGCTAGGTTGAGGGGAGTACTGGAGGTGGGGTCTGGTGTTGACTCTTGTGGGGCTCGTTTGACTTGACTACTCTACTGGAGAGTCGTTGGTGGTTCTGAAATCGTGGGGCCAACTATAAATGCTCGCGGGGCCCAGCCACTCAGCCAGATTCAGTGGCGGCTACCGGCCGTGTCGACCCGACGACAGCGGTGGCGGACGCGACATGGCCCTGGCCTAGATGAACCGTGGCTAGTTCATTTTGGGTTGTGCACCGTCACTTAAGTTATTAAACGAGCACCACAATTAATAGCATTGCATTAATGAACTAGCCACTCCATGTTGTGTTTGATAGTCTTAAGTTATTAAAAGCATGCACACCTCACATCTCTTATTGGTTGATATGTCAAGAAACAAGAAACGAGATAGAAGTTAATGCATCGCGCTTAAGTGTTTTGGGATTATTTGGTTTCGTAAGATGACTTACACATCTAGACAGAGAGAGTAGTAACATTACACATATCTAGTAAAAAATATGATGTGGCAAGAAATAAATAAAGAAAAAGAGGCATATGGTAACATAGTTAGTTACTAATAGTAAAAGTAACATCACGCATATCAATGCAAGATGAGTCTATAATCTAATAAATGAAGTGTCGCATGTTACCACACATATGTTATTCCCCACTAGGCTGGCCATAGTGGGGGTAACATAGTGGTAACATGCACTTGGGACTACTAGCAAACATGCTTATGTGGCACATAATTAAAGGAGCGAGAGTGTTAGAGTAACATAGGTAGATACCGTATCATGTTAAATGTTATACTACTTTGTGCATGCATGGCAATAAATATGATCTTCTATGCATTATGGAGGTAGTATTATCATACGCATGTTACTAGCATATGATATCCCCATTATGAATAACCTAAATGTAGTAACATAGAGTAGTAATATGGACAGTAACTACCCATTATAGCTAGTCGTAGCGATTTCCACACGACAAAGTGTCGAGTTAAGGCAGGTTTCTGTCCAACTTGACGGACTTTGTCCTCACCGAGCAGGTATATGCACCGGAGCATTTGGAACAGGAGAGATTCTTCTTTCTTTCTCGCATATTCGTCTGCCAAATTTCTGAGTGCGGCGTTTCGGTACCCAGGATAATCTGTACCCGGTTAGAAAAAATTCAAAACAAATACTAAAAATATTAAAAAAAAATCATTTTTTGTGTAGTAGATAATTTAATGCGTGAGGTTTGCTCCAATTTTTAAATCATTTGGACATGTTAGCAGCTCTTAGCAAAAAAGGACAAACTGGATCAAAAAAATGTGTGAATTGTAAAGATTTTTTTTTGCGGGGGAACTGTAAAGATTTTTATAGACCCTGAATTTGTCTTTTTTGCCGAGAGCTATTCAGATGTCTAAATGATTTAAAAATTAAAGCGAACCTTACACATTAAATTATCTACCACCCAAAAAACATTTGGTATTTTAAAAAAAATTCTAATATTTACTTTAATTTTTTTATCAGGACGGGTGCAGCTGAGCACGGGTTCAGAAATGGATTACCGCAAATTTCTCCGCTTTATCCTGCACTCTTCCTTTGCCCGAGAGGTATGGTTCTTGCTAGCGTTCTTGAAATACGACGTACATGCATACATATCAGTATTCATAGACAGAAAAAGCTAGATGCCCATTCACCGTTTACAACCGGGGATTACTCTTGGTTCCGCATAAAATCCAAGGGGACTACTCGCTACTAGCCCGCCTCAATAGATCTGCAAAGAACTCGTTCCCCTTTGAAGTTATCCTGGAACCACCCACAATTTGCGGCATGGGATTTGGGGCACGAAAATGCAGGGCCGCTGAGTCCCCTGTGCGTGCTTTTATTTTCCAAATGATAGCGTCCGAACGTCAGGAATATATTGTCTCGTCTCAAAAGGCTTCATCGTCGCGAATCAACCCGTGGTTGAGTTGGTTAGGTGGACAGTGGTATCCCCAACCCACCAGGGTTCAAATCCTGGTGCTCCCATTATTTCTGGATTTATTTCAGTATTTCCGGCGATGCGCTTTCAGTGGGAGGAGACGTTCCCGTCGACGACGAGGTGCCTACGGTGACTTCGTAAATCTCAAGATGATATGCCGTCTCAGTCTTTCGGAGGTGCTCATAGGGGTAGGGTGTGCGTGTGTGCGTTCATAGGGGTGAGTGTATGCGCGTGTATATGAGCGCTTGTGTCTGTACTGATGCTAAAAAAAAAAGGCTTCATCGTCGTCAGCTTATTCCAGCATGAATCACAAAATAGAGGTTGCCACGTCATTTTTTAAAATCGTCCGGGCTGGATCGCCAGGGACCGAATGAAGAGACCACATCCATTCATTTTTCTACCACACACACACACCCCGCACTATCGAGTCACAAGAGTTGCGGGCCGGAGGGGAGCGGTTCCCGGCGTGTACCACAACTGGGGAGCGGCGAATGTCAGTTCCCAGCATGTAAGCGGCGGGGGAGGCGGAGGCCGAGGGGAGCGGCGCCCTGCGGTTCCCGGCGTGTACCACGACAAGGGAAGCGGATGTGGAGGGGAGTTCTCATAGGCAGCGCCATGGAAGCGTCGGCGACGAGGGGCAACGCGATGGAACTCCTCCCGACAACAGTCTATCGGCAGTGCAATGGCTAAAATTCCAACAGTTACATTCCTTCTGCTTCCTGTAAACGAAAAGCGGCAGTCAATACAGGACACATTGAAGAAAATCCTACAAGACTAAGAAGATGATGCATCTGCCTTGTTGTCACACGTTTTTAAGTTAATGAAGCTCCTATGTTGAAAACTGCAATGATACCACTGCCATTAACATTTTTGGTGTTTTATTTCTTGCCACTTTGAATTCAGACATGGACATAGGTACTAAATCTGAATGCGTTATTTCGCCTGAGTTCCAATGCCAAGGAATATACTCTCTCGAAAATAAAAGGGATAAAAAAATACAGTTGCACTTTTTTTTCTAGTTGTAAACAGCCATGAAAAGCCTGTGGTAAGTAACGAGGACTAATGACCCGTCTAAATAGGAAAAACCCATGTGATCATGCACAAACACCAGAAGATATTTTGTTCATCAATATTCCTACTTGGACCAAATCATGGAAGAGTCAAGAGTGCCATAATTTTCATGGAGAGTTTTTATGGTTAGCAATCAACCAAGCATGCACGCCTGGCCCGGTCATCACAAGACTTTGAACTCGTATAATTCTCTGTTTTGTCCAGTCAATTAACAGATAGCTACGGGACTGCGCAGAAGTCAAGACCAAACGACAGAAATTTCCAAACTTTCTTGTTAGAAGTAGGCTTTCGCTCATTTACATAATTTCCAAAGTTTCTTGTTAGGAGTATATCAGCTATCGTATAAAGTATGTCAACTTGTGAAACTGATTATTTGGAAATGTGTAATAGTTTAATTTGTAAACAGTGAAATATGTTATCTCTATTTTTAATGGAGGAGTCCCTAGGTCGTTTGGTTGGTTCACACGTGGTCATTAATATGAAAATAGTTTGGAAATCGACTGCAGAACCAATTAACGAATCAAATCATTAATGCAATTAATTGCTTGATTGCTAATTGTGGGTGCAAGTTAATTTGGTTCATTTAAATAAGATTTTTTTACACGGAATCAATTTTAAAACCAAACCATTAATGCAACTAATTCATTAGACATGCATTTAATTAACCCTGTAGATAATTGGAAGTAGAATTTTATTCCAATTTGGCGGGCAATTAATTAATTAGGTAGGTAGGTAATTAATTCGGCCTTCTGATAATTAGGCATGCAAATAATTTATCCTGCAATTAATTAACTAGGCAAACAGTCAAGCGTGTCCAACAATTTGAAAGCGCTCGCTGGTGAGGATGGCAGCAGGCTCTCACCGACTGTCAGCGGGCTTTCAGCGATATCACCGACCAGTGCTTTTGAATATGGACAACGGCCACCACACGCTTTCGATGTGGGCGACCAAGTGGTCGGTAAGATGGATGATGACCATGATCTGTAGGACGTGCATACGCTTACAGTTGCCAAACATGCATAGGTGAGGTCAGTAGGCACTCGAGGACAACCAAGCACTCACGATAAAAGGTTTTGACTGCCCCTTCGAGGACAACGATGAAAATAGTTTGAAAACCGAATGCTAAAACAATAATCAAGCCATTAATGCAATTAATTACCAGATTGTTAATTATTTATGCAATTAATTAAGTCCATTTCAATAGGATTTTTTAGCGCGGAATCAATTTGAATACTGAGTTATTAATGAAATTAATTAATTATGCTGATAGTTAATTAATCATGTAGATAATTAGAAATAGGAATCTCTACTCCTAAAGGGGGAGTTGGTAGCTTCTTATCACCGGTTTATTTTTGTCTCATTTTTTACGGCTCACCTCTCATCACCCCTTGTCACTGAATTTTTCTCTCTCTCATTAAAAATCCAAATCCCATTAAAGGGGGATACAGTTTTGTGCTTACTTTGGTAGGTGCCGAGTCAGAAATAATAAATAAATAAGGATTTAGAAATCATACCATACATCTGAGATCACCTGCCTAAAAGAGAGACAAAAGATTTTTCTCGATAACCTTCCAAAAAATCAGATATTGCTCGATAACAAATGGCTAATATCGCATTATGCCATTTATTATTAACATTATCTATATTATTAATTGACAATCACAACTTTCCTAACAAAATAAAAACGTGCGCCCCTTCGGAGGGACGCTGTGTTCGGGCCTGACGCCGACGCAATGCTCGAGAATGCCATGGCGGGAGCTTGGCGTCGAGGACGGCCGTGGAGGAAGGCGGGTCATCGGAACGCTACGTACATGTGTTTGTGGATGCGTTCATATTATATTTCTTTTCAGTCATATAGATAGCCAGCCAGGATATATTCTCAAATCAAGTGTACCATTCAAAAGTCAAGAAATTCAAAGTAGGGATTTTTTCCAATTATCCAGATAATTAATTGATTTAATTGTCAGTTAATTAGGAATACATAGAGTTAGGTAGACAGTTAATTGCGCTGAATCATTTTGAAATTACTCATGGACAAGGACGGTCAACAGGCTCTCAGCATCGCCGAGCACCATAGAACGGCCACCATATGCGCTCGCGACATGGGCAACCAAGCGTTCACCAAGATGCATGACGACCATGCTCTGCAGTATGTCCACACGCTGACGGTTGCTGAAACTTTCGCGGGCGATGACATCATGACAATACAGTGACCAGGTGGTTCATTCTGTAGTAGAAAGAAAGAGTGTTACAAGAATAAGAAGGAAAAAGAATTAAAGCAGTCAAATGATCCATTGTGTTGGAGAAGAAAATAATGTTCCAGAAAATAAAGCGAAAAATGAAAGGAAGAGTATCCTATAAAAAATAGGATCGAGAACTAAAACTAGCGCGGAAGGAGGAAGAAAAAGATGAGATGTCACTGACGAACACACTGATGTTGACGTGGTGTTTGTTGGCGCCAACGAAGACTGACGAAGAGGCTAGGAATAAAAGATGTAGGGAAGGACGAGGAAGAGAAGAACGATAATACTTCTAGCAATGAATGTTGTGGGGGCTAGAGGTGGAGCTTATTGGAGACGAGGAATATGTTCAGGTTGCCACTCGCTTTACAAGTCGGTCCTAATTTGCAAAGTCAAATTGGACCTTTGAGAATTAGCTCTATAGTTATTTGTTGTTTTGTATTAATAGTATATGTTAGCTCTACCCGCTTTATTATATTGTAAATATAAAAAGTTTCATACATGTTGAAACGCACGTGAAGGTGAGGTAAACATCATCTGGTTCTAAAGGTGAGGGCTCAAGTGAGAAATGTCCCGGTATGACGAAAAATCGAGTAGGAAATGGAGGGTCTAATAGGAAAAAAAGGAAGGGTGTGCCGTGGAGTGGGTTTTTTGTGCAGTTGAAATATATGTTTTTTGTGAAACACTCTTTCTAAAGTGAAATGTAGGTTTTGAACTGTGAACTTGTAACTACAAAAGGTGAAATTATAATATATCATTGTGAAACAGATTATTTGAAAATCTAAAACAATTTATTACAAAAGAGTGAAACAGGTTATTTGAGAAATGTACAATTAAAATAGGTCTTATTTTTTTCGAAAGAAGCTATTGAAAAGTGAAATGTTGGTTCTGAATTGTGAAATAGTAAGCAGAGAAAGTGAAATACACTGTTCATATTTTCGAAGAATGAGTTTCACAATGATACATTATAATTTCACTTTCGGTGGTTGCTATTTCACAATTCTGAAATATGTTATCAGCTTGTTTCACATTTTCTGAAATGTAATGTGTTAGTTCACATACCAAATGTGAAATGTTGGAATTTAAATGTGTTTGAAATGTATCGAAGATCGGTCTAGTTTTAAAGGTCTTAGCTAGCATCAAGAATTTAAATATATAAATTATTTCAAATACGATCTTATGGTTCAAAATTGTAGGATCGGAAGTATGTCTAGAGGGGGGGGGGGGGTGATTAGACTACTTGACCAAATAAAAACTTAACCTTTTCCCAATTTTAGTTCTTGGCAGATTTTAGCAACTTTAGGACAAGTCAAGCAATCATCGCACAATTCAAGCAAGCATGCAAAGAGTATATAGGAAGCGGAAAGTAAAGCATGCAACTTGCAAGAATGTAAAGGGAAGGGTTTGGAGAATTCAAACGCGATTGGAGACACGGATGTTTTTCCCGTGGTTCGGATAGGTGGTGCTATCCTACATCTACGTTGATGGAGACTTCAACCCACGAAGGGTAACGGTTGCGCGAGTCCACGGAGGGCTCCACCCACGAAGGGTCCACGAAGAAGCAACCTTGTCTATCCCACCATGGCCATCGCCCACGAAGGACTTGCCTCACTAGCGGTAGATCTTCACGAAGTAGGCGATCTCCTTGCCCTTACAAACTCCTTGGTTCAACTCCACAATCTTGTCGGAGGCTCCCAAGTGACACCTAGCCAATCTAGGAGACACCACTCTCCAAAAATAACAAATGGTGTGTTGATGATGAACTCCTTGCTCTTGTGCTTCAAATGATAGTCTCCCCAACACTCAACTCTCTCTCACAGGATTTGGATTTGGTGGAAAGAAGATTTGAGTGGAAAGCAACTTGGGGATGGCTAGAGATCAAGATTCATATGGTAGGAGTGGAATATCTTGGCCTCAACACAAGGGTAGGTGGTTCTCTCTCAGAACATATGAGTTGGAAGTGTAGATGTGTTCTGATGGCTCTCTCCACGAATGAAGAGGAGGTGGAGGGGTATATATAGCCTCCACACAAAATCCAACCGTTACACACAATTTACCAATCTTGGTGGGACCGAATCAACAAACTCGGTCGGACCGAAATAGTAAACCTAGTGACCGTTAGAGATTTTCGGTGGGATTGACATGCAACTCGGTAGGACCGATATGGTTAGGGTTAGGGCATAACGTAATCTCGGTGAGACCGATTACACAAACCCGGTGAGACCGATTTGGTAATTAGCTAACCAGAGAGTTGGTCAGGTAAACTCGGTGGGACCGATTTGCTCTTTCGGTGAGACCGAAAAGTTACAAAGGGGAAACAGAGAGTTTACATTGCAATCTCGGTGGGACCGATCCGCTCTTTCGGTGAGACCGAAAAGTTACGAAAAGGAAACATAGAGATTGCAATCCCATCTCGGTGAGACCGAGATCCCTATCGGTAGAACCGATTTGGTAGGGTTTGGCAGTGGCTTATGACATGTGAAACTCGGTGGCGCCGGATGGAAAGAATTGGTAAGACCGAGTTTGGCTTGGAGTTTAGGTCATTTGTGGATATGGGAAAGTACCTGAGGATTTTGGAGCATATCATTAAGCACATGAAGCAAAAGGCTCATTAAGCAACACCTCATCCCTCCTTGGTAGTATTGGCTTTTCCTATGGACTCAATGTGATCTTGGATCACTAAAATGTAAAATGAAGAGTTTTGAGCTTTTGAGCTTGAGCCAATCCTTTGTCCTTAGCATTTTGAGGGTTCCACTTTCACCATTCATACCATGCCAATCACTGAGCTTTCCTGAAATAATTATCTTGGAATAGCATTAGCTCAATGAGCTATATGTTGTTATGAATTACCAAAACCACCTAGGGATAGTTGCACTTTCAATCTCCCCCTTTTTGGTAATTGATGACAACATATAGATCAAAGCTTCGACAAATGATAATAAGAATGGATTATATCGTCGCTTTGAGAAGTATGTGATAAGTAAGAGCTCCCCCTAAATTTGGGCATATTTAAAATTTGCTTTGGACTGCAAATGCACAAAGAGTTAGAATTATGGGTTACTCTTCCATATCTATCTTGGTGGAGCGCTCAAAATGATAATAATGAAATACATGCACTCATCACCGAGGAAAAGTGAATGACCACATAAGATAGATAGGATATATCAAGCATGCATAAGTGTAGCTTATGATCAAACACATGATCATCAATGTCTCACAAACATAACAAAGTATCTCGACCAAAAGCAAACAATGTTTGAAAAACCAAAAAATAAAGCAAGAGAGAAAAATCAACCCTCTCTCTCTTGAAGCCTATGATCTATACATTTTTCTCCCCCTTTGGCAACAAGTTACCAAAAAGTTCCTAGAAAATGCATAGTTCTAGATCGACACTCAGGCTTGATCTTCTGGTGGTGGTGGAGTCCGGATCACTCCAAGGACGAAGGCTTCCGTAGACGTGGTTGGAGTTGGAGCTGAAGTAGATGCTGGAGCTGGTTGGGCTGGTGCTATGGCTGGAGCTGAGGCGGTGGCTCTTGTGTCAGGAACTGGCACTGCAGACGACCTCGGACCTCGTGGCACTCTGGAAAATGCATCAGTGGTAGTCTTCCCTTTCCTCTCCTGCATGTCATCTTGAAGTTGCTCCACTGCTGTTTGAATCTCTGTCACCTTGACATCCAAGTCATAGAACTTTTGTTCTACAATTCTCTCTAAGCTCTCCTGGTTCTGAGTGAGGGTGGCCAGACCTTTCTCAATCCTCAGGGTGGATGCAATCAGGTAACTGAGCTGCTCTTGCTTGTTTTTGAAGAAGTACTCAGATGCCTCCTCTTGAGTTGGCATCTTGGCAGCTTTCTCCTTCCTTGCCTTCTCCTTCTTAGCTTGTGCTTGGACTGACGATGGTTCATTTTCATTCATCACAACTTGGTTGTCCTCGAAATCTGGATGGATAGGCAAATGTTCCTTGTCCAACAAGTATGTGTCTGTGCCCATTCTTGAGTTAATCAACATATGGATCTGAGGGGCATAACCACATATCCTCTTCTGATCTGCTGCAGCCCTCTTGATAGTCTCTACTATGAGGTTCATGACCTTAAATTTCTGAGGCACATCAAATATATGTAGCAGGTTAATGACATGACCTCTGATCATCCTGTGATCTCCAGACTTGGGCAAAAGTGTGTGCCTAAGGATCCAGTTGATCGTAGGCAGTCCTAACAACAGGTGTTTCACAGACCCAAACTGGTGAGTATCAAGATCTTCTGTTGGAATCTCCTTGTACATATTTGCCATAGTGTTATGATCCATCTTTTTCTTGGCATAGACATCCAAGTCATCTTCATTTTCTTCTGGGGCATTGATCAACCTTGCCCATTCCTCAACAGTTGAGTGGTACCTTGTACCTTCAGACATCCATGTGATCCTTCCATCTGGATAGAAGTATGCTGTGGAGTAGAATTGCATAATCAGCTCCTCATTCCACTTTGTGAGCTTCTGCCCAACAAAGTCAGCTACTCCACAAGCTCTGAAGCTGTCTTGCACTCCAGGGTAGTGCTCTTCATTGTCCTTGATGTATGCCCAGTCGACCCATCTCATATCACACACAACTGGCTTCTTGTCTAACAAGACTGTCTCATAGAAGTCCTGCTGTTCCTTAGTGTGGAACCTGTAGTCAACAACAGTCCTCCTCCTGGTAGCATATGGATCCTCTACTCTCCACTTTCTTAGCCCAGAGTCTCTTCTGATCTTCATATCCTCAGCCACAGGATGAGCATCATTGTGGTCTGGGATCTTGGGCTTCAACTTTATCAGCACTTGGCCTTCCTCTTCTTCTGCAACAGCTTCAGGCACTGGGGCCTTGTTCTTCTCATCAGCTGGGATGCTCCTTGTATTTCTCTTTGGTTTTGGATTTGGAGCTGGCTTGGCCTTGGATGCAGCCTTGGGGGCTTAGATGCAGTTGCCCCTGATCTTATAGCATCACCCATCAGCTTGGGTGCCTTAGGTGCTGGTGCAACAACCTCTTCTTCTTCCTCTTCTTCATCGGAAGAATGCTATTCAAATTCAGCCATGGGATCAACTTTCTTGCACCATCTGCCTCTTTTCCTTTCCTTCTTTGTTTCGGCTGCAACTGGCTCTTTGGGTGCAGGCTTCTCAGGAATCTTTCTTGAGGCTCTGGCCTTTGGCATGGGCTGCCTGCCTGCTGGCCTTTTGACCTTTAAGCCTGGCTTGGTGCTCTGTCTTGAGCCATGCTCTTTCTTGAGTTCAACTTTCTTGGAAGTTGCTTCCTCCTTTGCCACATAGTCCTCATCTTCTGATTCTGAGGTTCTCTTCTTCCTTTGTCTTGTGGCAGCTTTTGGCAGGTTGCTGGGGGTGCTCCTGCTGCCTTCATCTGAAGAGTTGGAGGGACTAGTGCCCTCACTCATCTGCACTGGATGTTCTGATATGTGCTGGCTATCACTCTGGTTTGACATGATGAACAAGCTGACTGCTGACCCTGTGAATAGTTTATAGATGAGGTAGAGTGGATGAGCATCACAAAATGCAGAGATTTTTTCAAAATAATGATTCAAAAACTTAGTTTTAGTTTCCCACAGAAAGCATTTCGGATCTACCGATTTTTAAACTCGGTGATACCGAAGCAGCTTTTGGAACCTAAACTAGTGAACTCGGTCAGACCGAGTCACAGTTCGGTGGCACCGAGACTGCTAGGGTTTCACAAAGTTCCAAAATCGGTCACACCGATTAGCAATACTCGGTCAGACCGAGTCTTACTTGTGCAATGGCATAAGCCAAATCGGTGGGACCGAGTTTTTCAACTCGGTGGGTCCGAGATGGTTTCGGCGGAAACCTAACCCTAAAATTTTCGGATCAAACCTATTCTACGAGTTCATTGACTGGATAGGAGTTTATCAAACGTGGCTAGAATCAATATGATCACAATGTGCTAGGAATCGGATTGGAGAATAGCACAAAGATCGAGTCCATACCCTAGTTTGGCGGAGACTCGCTACGGCGGCAACGGCAGGGTTGATTCCCGTTGACGGCGATGGAGACCAGCGACTGGAGGCGGCTGGCGGCGAGGAAAAGATCCGGAGACCACGTTGGCAGAGCGAGCTATCGCGCGGGCGAAGGGGTTCGGAGAAATTTCCAAATTTTTGCCTGTGTCTATATATAGCCCGACGCTGTCGGTGTGACCGAGTGGAACAACTCGGTGGCACCGAGATGCAAAACTGTGTACAGTTATTTCAACTCGGTGTGACCGAATGGTTCAAATCGGTTGCACCGAGATCGAAAACATAGATCAACTTAATGGTCTCGGTAAGACCGGAAGTGGGGTATCGGTCAGACCGAGAATCACAAAGAGGTTTTGGAAGTTTAAGTCTATGACTAATCGGGGACTCCGAGTGCTCCTCACACAGAGTGGTTCGAATCTGACTTGATCAATTTTGTGATGTAGCATGAATAGAGTTTGAGACGAGAAAAGAATAGATAGCTAAAGAAGGTTCTTAGGCATTCTTGTCCATCCACTTGGCAAAAGAAAAATAAAGCCAAACAATCAAAACAACAAGTGGATGTCCTCGAATGAGTAAAATATGCAACCAACATGCTCACACAATAAAATGGCAATTGAAATATGTGACAAAGCATGCACAACCAATTCTAGCATCTATAAAGCAATTGGCGATGACTAGGTCATCTATATATGAGTATATTGACATAGGAGTCAAATGAAAACATTTGATCATAGGTCATACTCATCGTTTAAGCTCAAGTGGGGTTACCACTTTTACATAAAGCATTGTTGTGTTCACATCATTAGAGTTGCTTTAACTCAAGTCTTAGAGTAAAGCTCCCCCTAGATGTGATATCCCCCCTAAGAGGGATGAACTAACCTTGGGTTTTGTCGATGATGACTTCATGTAGATGTTGAAGATGTGGATGCTCGATGTAGATCACTTGGAGCTATCCTTTTGAGTGAATTGCACTTTCAATACCTACATGGGTTAGTCCCACAAGGAACAAAGAAGGATATCCATAGACATGGAGTGATGCACACACAAGATGATGTCTATGAAAGCTTTTAGGTTACCTTGTCCCTTGTCTTACCAACAAGAGGGTTTGTGACTCCTTGAACTAGTGCAAGATGTGGAAGTTGTTTGCACTTGTTCTTGCCAAAATGATAAGAGTGAGGTATGTTGGCGGAGTCACCCTCAAGAACTCTCTAGTTCTTCTTCTTTTGCATCCACACCATCTTGATGGGAATCCTTGGAGTTGTAGTCGTACTAGATGAAGTGGAACTTGAAGTAGTCTTGGGAATCCACTTGACTAAGGTCTTAGGAGCTTCTTCAAATGCATCAATTTCCTCTTGAAGCTCGTCCTTGCCTTTTTGCTTGTAGTCTTGTGGTGGAAGATCATCTTGAGTTTGTGTCCCCTTGAAAGAAGTAGGATCATACTTCTCTTGTTGAGGAACAAACTTTGTCTTGGGGTATTGATCTTCTTCCCACTCAACTCCATTGGCATTGAACTTTCGTTCAAAACCAACACCTTGATTCTTCCGGTGCCTTCCTTGCTTGCGTACATTCTCCTCGAATTGCTTACTTCCGGCAAGGCTTTTGTACACTCCTTTCTCTATGATTCCCTTCAATAAGCTATTTTCTTGCTCAAGTGTAACTTGGCTAAGAGAATCGTTAGTGGAATCAAGAGAACTACTAGAAGCAACAATATTGGATTTAACGTGATCATTGTTACTACTAGAGGAAGAATCTTTCTTGTTCTTGTTATTAGACTTGACTTGAGGCATGTAAGTGGATAAGAGTAAACGCTTGGCAATGTAATAAGAACTTTTCTTGCGGAGATCATCATTGATTGACTTTAAAAACTCATGTTCTTACTCAAGATTGAGCTTTTCAAAGTGTAACTTCTCATGAGCTCTTAAAAGTTCTCGATGATCTTCGAAGATAGTTTCATGAGCTAACTTAAGAGTGTTTAGTTCTTTAGTTAGAGCCTCAATTTTCTCCTTATCATTGTCATTCGTTTTATCTTGTTTAGCATGATTAATTGACGTTTCATCATAGTATTCATCACTAGAGTTGTCAACAAGTAAATCATCATCACCTAACAAGTCATCTTCATCACTATTGAAATCAACATACTCAGGGTGAGTTACCTTAGGACCTTTGGCCATGAAGCATCTTCCAATTCCTTCATTTGGTGAGTCAAATATGTCGTAGGAGTTGCTTGACACAAGTGCTAGACCGGCAACACCTTCATCTTGAGTATATTCGGAATCGGAGTGATAACTTCTCTCGGAGTGGTTGTCGAAGTCGGAGCTGCAAACCCATTCACCAACATGAGCTTGATGTATTCGTTTTGTGTAGCTCCTTGATGATTTTTCCTTTCTTTCCGAATCCTTGCTTCTCCGTGAGTATCTTCGTTCATAACGATCATCTCTACTCCTTCTCTCTCTTGATGGTGATTCTTCTCTTTTGCCTCTTCTTTTTGGAGAATCTTCTCTTCTTTTGTAGGGAGCCGTACACTCATTGGAATAGTGTTCGGGTCTTCCACAATTGTAGCAGTTTCACTTTCGACTAGAAGATCTTTTGTCATTGTAGGACCTTGACTTGGAGCTTCTATCTTTGCTTCTACTCTTGTAGAACTTGTTGAAGTTCTTCACCATTAGGCTCAATTCTTCATTGAAGTTTTGTTTCTCACTTGATGATGTGGGGACTTCACATGAGGCTTTGTAGGCACCACTTGATTTGTTGTGAAGTTCCTCTTTATCCTTGAGCGACATCTCATGAGCAACAATTCTTCCAATGACCTCCGTTGGCTTGAGATCTTTGTAATTGGGCATCATTTGGATCAATGTGCACACGGTATCATATTTTCCATCCAAGGCTCTTAGGATCTTCTTGATGATGAATCTGTCGATCATCTCTTCACTCCCTAAGCCAGCAATCTCGTATATGATGAGAGCAAGCCTAGAGTACATTTCAGCGACACCTTCACCATCCTTCATTTTGAACTTGTCAAGTTGACTTTGAAGCACATCCAATTTTGATTCCTTGACGGAGTCGGTACCTTCGTGCATATCCATCAAAGTATCCCAAATTTCCTTTGCATTCTCAAGACGGCTGATTTTGTTGAATTCTTCGAGGCACAATCCGTTGAAGAGAATATCACAAGCTTGAGCGTTGTATTGTAGCATCTTCAACTCATCTGCGGTAGCTTCACGGTTTGGTTCTTTCCCATCAAAGAAGTCACCTTGCAAACCAACACACACAATAGCCCAAACGACGGGGTTATGTCCAAGAATATGCATTTTCATTTTATGCTTCCAACTAGCAAAATTAGTACCATCAAAGTAAGGACCTCTATGGTGATAATTTCCCTCGCTAGACGCCATACTCTCCTAGGTTGTGAAACCAAGGCTATGACCACCAAAAGCTATGGAAATCAAAGCTAATGGAGACCAAAGCTCTGATGCCACTTGTAGGATCGGAAGTATGTCTAGAGGGGGGTGATTAGACTACTTGACCAAATAAAAACTTAACCTTTTCCCAATTTTAGTTCTTGGCAGATTTTAGCAACTTTAGGAAAATTCAAGCAATCATCACACAATTCAAGCAAGCATGCAAAGAGTATATAAGCAGCGGAAAGTAAAGCATGAAACTTGCAAGAATGTAAAGGGAAGGGTTTGGAGAATTCAAACGCAATTGGAGACACGAATGTTTTTCCCGTAGTTCGGATAGGTGGGGCTATCCTACATCCACGTTGATGGAGACTTCAACCCACGAAGGGTAACAGTTGCGCGAGTCCACGGAGGGCTCCACCCACGAAGGGTCCACGAAGAAGCAACCTTGTCTATCCCACCATGGCCATCGCCCACGAAGGACTTGCCTCACTAGAGGTAGATCTTCACGAAGTAGGCGATCTCCTTGCCCTTACAAACTCCTTGGTTCAACTCCACAATCTTGTCGGAGGCTCCCAAGTGACACCTAGCGAATCTAGGAGACACCACTCTCCAAGAAGTAACAAATGGTGTGTTGATGATGAACTCCTTGCTCTTGTGCTACAAATGATAGTCTCCCCAACACTCAACTCTCTCTCACAGGATTTGGATTTGGTGGAAAGAAGATTTGAGTGGAAAGCAACTTGGGGAAGGCTAAAGATCAAGACTCATATGGTAGGAATGGAATATCTTGGCCTCAACACAAGGGTAGGTGGTTCTCTCTCAGAATATATGAGTTGGAAGTGTAGATGTGTTCTGATGGCTCTCTCCACGAATGAAGAGGAGGTGGAGGGGTATATGTAGCCTCCACACAAAATCCAACCGTTACACACAATTTACCAATCTCGGTGGGACCGAATCAACAAACTCGGTCGGACCGAAATAGTAAACCTAGTGACCGTTAGAGATTTTCGGTGGGACTGACATGCAACTCGGTAGGACCGATATGGTTAGGATTAGGGCATAACGTAATCTCGGTGAGACCGATTACACAAACCCGGTGAGACCGATTTGGTAATTAGCTAACCAGAGAGTTGGTCAGGTAAACTCGGTGGGACCGATTTGCTCTTTCGGTGAGACCGAAAAGTTACAAAGGGGAAATAGAGAGTTTACATTGCAATCTCGGTGGGACCGACCCGCTCTTTCGGTGAGACCGAAAAGTTACGAAAAGGAAACAGAGAGATTGCAATCCCATCTCGGTGAGACCGAGATCCCTATCGGTAGAACCGATTTGCTAGGGTTTGGCAGTGGCTTATGACATGTGAAACTCGGTGGCGCCGGATGGAAAGAATCGGTAGGACCGAGTTTGGCTTGGAGTTTAGGTCATTTGTGGATATGGGAAAGTAGCTGAGGATTTTGGAGCATATCATTAAGCACATGAAGCAAAAGTCTCATTAAGCAACACCTCATCCCTCCTTGATAGTATTGGCTTTTCCTATGGACTCAATGTGATCTTGGATCACTAAAATGTAAAATGAAGAGTCTTGAGCTTTTGAGCTTGAGCCAATCCTTTGTCCTTAGCATTTTGAGGGTTCCACTTTCACCATCCATGCCATGCCAATCATTGAGCTTTCCTGAAATAATTATCTTGGAATAGCATTAGCTCAATGATCTATATGTTGTTATGAACTACCAAAACCACCTAGGGATAGTTGCACTTTCAAAAATATATTAGTATTTTTAATTTGCTACTATGAAATAAAGTCTATGGATTTGTTTGCACGGGAGAGATAAGAGACTGATGCATGCGCCTCCTTGTTTGACAAAAGGTAGTACTCCGTGCCTGCTAGACTGACAAAAGTAGTACTCTGGTGGTGGACCAGCTACTGAAATACTAATATTTCATGAACAGTGAAAATCTTTTATACAAAACAAGAGTTAATATATGATAGGAGGTGTCACCAATTGATAGGCTAGCGGGTTGCCGGTACCTACCGGAACCGCGCAATTTTCCATTAGCGAGTCATTGGTGGTTCTGAAATCGTGAGACCACCTATAAATGCTCGCAGGGCCCAGTCACTCAGCCAGCTTCTGTGGCAGCTATCGGCCATGTCGACCCGGCGATAACGATGGCAGACGCGACATGGCCCAGGGCAAGAATCGAAGCGACAACAGAGGTAATACTTGAAGGAAATATGCCCTAGAGGCAATAATAAAGTTGTTATTTATATTTCCTTATATCATGATAAATGTTTATTATTCATGCTAGAATTGTATTAACCGGAAACTTAGTACATGTGTGAATACATAGATAAAACAGAGTGTCCCTAGTATGCCTCTACTTGACTAGCTCGTTAATCAAAGATGGTTAAGTTTCCTAACCATAGACATGTGTTGTCATTTAATGAATGAGATCACATCATTAGAGAATAATGTGATGGACAAGACCCATCTGTTAGCCTAGCATAATGATCGTTAAGTTTTATTGCTATTGCTTTCTTCATGACTTATACATATTCCTCTGACTATGAGATTATGCAAGTCCCGAATACCGGAGGAACACTTTGTGTGTTATCAAACGTCACAACGTAACTAGGTGATTATAAAGATGCTCTACAGGTGTCTCTGAAGGTGTTTGTTAGGTTGGCATAGATCAAGATTAGGGTTTGTCATTCCGAGTATCTGAGAGGTATCTCTGGGCCCTCTCACTAATGCACATCACTATAAGCCTTGCAAGCAATGTGACTAATGAGTTAGTTACGGGATGATGCACTACGGAATGAGTAAAGAGACTTGCCGGTAACGAGATTGAACTAGGTATGATGATACCGATGATCGAATCTCGGGCAAGTAGCATACCAATGACAAAGGGAATAACGTATATTGTTATTGCGGTTTGATCAATAAAGATCTTCGTAGAATATGTAGGAAACAATATGAGCATCCAGGTTCCGCTATTGGTTATTGACCGGAGATGTGTCTCGGTCATGTCTACATTGTTCTCGAACCCGTAGGGTCTGCAGCTTAACGTTCGATGACGATTTGTATTATGAGTTGTGTGTTTTGGTGACCGAAGTTTGTTCGGAGTCCCGGATGAGATCAGGGACATGACGAGGAGTCTTGAAATGATCGAGAGGTAAAGATTCATATATTGGAAGGTAGTATTCGGACATCGGAATGGTTTCGAGTGGTTCGGATATTTTACCGGAGTACCGAGGGGTTACCGGAACCCCCCGGGGAAGTGTTGGGCCAACATGGGCCTAAGGGAGAGAGAGGGAAGCCACGTGGGGGTGTCGCATGCCCCCGTCCTAGGGAGTCCAAGTAGGACAAGGAGGAAGGGGCGCAACCACCCTTTCCCTTTCCCTCTCCCTCTCCTTCCTTTTCCCTCCAGTGGAAGAAAGGAAAGGGGGGGGGGGGCGAATCCTACTCATAGTAGGACTCCCCCCATGGCGCGCGCCCCCTGGCCGGCCTCCCCCTCCTCCCCTCCTTTATATATGGGGGCGGGGGGCACCCCAAAGGCACATCCATTGTTCTCTTAGCCGTGTGCGGTGCCCCCCTCCACAGTTTACTCCTCCGGTCATAGCGTCGTAGTGCTTAGGCGAAGCCCTGCGCAGATCACATCACCATCACCGTCACCACGCCATTGTGCTGATGAAACTCTCCCTCGACCCTCTACTGATCAAGAGTTCGAGGGACGTCATCGAGCTGAACATGTGCTGATCATGGAGGTGCCGTACGTTCGGTACTAAGATCGGTTGGATCGTGAAGACGTTCGACTACATCAACCGTGTTAACCTAACGCTTCTGCTTTCGGTCTACGAGGGTACGTGGACACACTCTCCCCCTCTCGTTGCTATGCATCTCCTAGATAGATCTTGCGTGATCGTAGGAATTTTTTTGAAATTGCATGCTACGTTCCCAACAGTGGCATCCGAGCCAGGTTTATGAGTAGATGATATGCACGAGTAGAACACAAAGAGTTGTGGGCGATAATAGTCATACTGCTTACCACCAACGTCTTATTTTGATTCGGTGGTATTGTTGGATGAAGCGGCCCGGACCAACATTACATGACCACGTTAATGAGAGCGGTTCTACCGACGTGCTTTGCACACAGGTGGATGGCGGGTGTCTGTTTCTCCAACTTTAGTTGAATCGAATTTGACTATGGTCGGTCCTTGTTGAAGGTTAAAACATCACACTTGACGAAAAATTGTTGTGGTTTTGATGCGTAGGTAAGAACGGTTCTTGCTAGAAGCCCGTAGCAGCCACGTAAAACTTGCAACAACAAAGTAGAGGACGTCTAACTTGATTTTGCAGGGCATGTTGTGATGTGATATGGTCAAGACATGATGAGATATAAATTGTTGTATGAGATGATCATGTTTTGTAAAAGTTATCGGCAACTGGCAGGAGCCTTATAGTTGTCGCTTTATTGTATGATGCAATCGCCATGTAATTGCTTTACTTTATCACTATGCGTTCTGTAAGTGGGAGTTCTTAAGTAATAGTCCCTCCGTTCCTTGATATAAGGTGTATAGATTTTTGAGAAAAAGTCTGAAATATAAGGTGTATTGCATTGCACAACTCGTTTGGATAATTCTTTTAGGGATTTGATTATATTTCCTTATATCGGGCAAGCTCCTCTATTTCCTCATGTCAATTAGTCAGGTGTAATCTCGCCCAAAACTTGTGAAATTTTCCCTCCACGTGCGTTCTTTAATTTCCGTGCCAAAAACTATACACCCTATATCTAGGAACGGAGGGAGTATGATTAATTGAACTGAAATTTATCATGAACTTAGTCCTGATAGTTTTTGCATATCTATGTTGTTGTAGATCAATGGCCCATTGATACGTCTCCAACGTATCTATAATTTTTGATTGTTCCATGCTGTTACATTATGAATCTTGGTTGTTTTATAATCATTTTATAGTAATTTTATATCATTTTTTGGTACTAACCTATTGACATAGTGCCAAGTGCCAGTTGCTGATTTTCCATGTTTTTTACATTGCATAAAATCCTTATCAAACGGAGTCCAAATGCCACAAAACTTTACGGAGATTTTTTATGGACCAGAAGGAAGAAGTTGGGCCCTGGTAGCAGCTGGGGGGAGTCCCGAGGAGGGGACAACCCACCAGGGCACGCCAGGAGGCCCAGGTGGGTTGTGCCCACCTCGGGTGCCCCCTGGACCGCCTCTTTGCTCTATAAATACCCCAATATTCCAGAAACCCGAGGGGGTTGACGAAATATTCATCCAGCCGCCGCAGAGTCCAGAACCACCAGACCCAATCTAGACACCATCTCGGATGGGGTTCACCACCTCCATTGGTGCCTCTCCGATGATGTGTGAGTAGTTCCTTGTAGACCTTCGGGTCCATAGTTAGTAGCTAGATGGCTTTCTCTCTCTCGCTGAACAGTGGGTGTACAGGAGAGTCAGGTTTCGATCCTGTGGAACCGTGGGTTATGGGCCCACCATGTGGGTTAAAAGTAGAAAGGGCGTTGACATCTTGCATGGTCATGTAGGCAAGGCATGTCAGAGGTTAGTCTGTCGGTTATGTCGACAACAACATCGATACCAAGGGCGAGGGATGAAGAGAACCATTTTTCCTGCTCGTTCAACGAGGCGGAGCAATAGGCAAAGTTCTCATCCATCGGTGGTTACCGGAATGTCATCAACAATAGAAACAGGGTCTTACTGACACGGTTGTACACCAAGCTGTTTACATAAGCAGAAGAATATTACTGCTTAAATCATATGGATCACGAGGAAGATTAAACAAATCAGTGGAGAGGAAAATGTGATCATCTAATTAAATAGAACAATGGAAAGGAAAATGTGTTTAAACACATTATTCATGGGGTATATCCTTTGCTAAGGACAAACAGAGAATGATATCCACAACGAGATATAATGTAGGAAACCCTTTAGGAAAGGGGAGAGAAACTTCATGACATTACCCATACAACGGTGTTTGGATAATTGATAAAGAAAATTCAACGTTGTGCTTCAAATGTTCTTATTGATGATCGGAGTACCACCGACATGCTTCGAGATAGCATTGACATGGTCAACAGGTAAAGATCGGGCTATGGATACATAAGGGATCCATCAGGATCAACTTATAGAATAAGTCTTATAATTTCCTCAGGGAAGAATGGTTAACCTTGCTAATACAAGAACTATAACACTAGGTACTCCGGCCAGGTGTGCTAGGATGACATCACCTTATCGGGTCAAATACTAATGTTATAACTCTTGAGAATTTGTTCTAACCATCATATCTGACCGAGATTCAGATCTGAAGGGTGTCAGGATACCTCAGACTCTAGATGTCTGAGAAGGAAAGGTGCAACAACAGTTGACGCTAAGACATTTTAAGATCCTTGAGAAATGAACCATGGAAGCAAGTTATGAAACCAGAGTTCAACATTAAACCAAGGAGAGTGTGAGGAGGTGGCTGATGGACTCAGCGACAATTCATCGAGATTAACAAAACATGGATGTCCACAATTATGTGAACAAGGAGATAACATTTGCCAGATCAAATGGTATAATGATGTATGTTCGAGGAAAACATACGCAATTAAATATTGGTTGAAAAGTGCACCCATAATATGGGCTTAGGTAGCATGATCAATGTTAGAATGGTGATGGTGGGAAGTAACACTATACCAAGAATTCTTAAGAGGTGGTGAAATTCTCACCACATTCTTGACAAAAAGAGATGGTAATGCTCCAAGGTAAGACAAATCATGAGCTAGATAGCGAGGAGCTTAAGGTATAACACAAAACACGGACAAGTTTGTGTTGAACGGAAGGCAATAAAGTGGTCGATGTTAATACCAATCATCGAGGGAAAGGATGGTATTTCTCATCATGAATTCAATTGATATCCTGGAAGAGCTCAGAATGTTGATGATGATCATGACACATTTGTCGAGAGATTTCATGAAGATGTAATCAATCAGCGACGACATTGAGTCAAAGGAATGATGAAGCAAAATGTTATTGGAACCATGGGTACGACACAAACTCAAAATCAAGTTTGTTGTTCAAGGAGAAATGATATGACGAGGAAGATCGATGTAAGATTAGCTCATCGTCGAAAGTTGTGCTCTGGGAATAAGGGCCAGGTAGCACACTTAAAATCGGCACGACAAGGATATAGCTAAACATGCTAGGAATGACATGATTGAGTTCAAACTCGTAAGTAATGAGGCTACCAAGATTTGTTTAATCGTGATGCGGACTCGAGTCAGTTATCGGTGTCTTTGAGTGTTAAATAACTCAGAGCCCGTGAAAAATTGGAATCAATGAGAATGTAGCACTTGATGAAGAACTCATAAGAAGTTATGCAGTTCCGTGATAATCTTGAGATACCGGGGGGGGGGGGGTAATACTCGACGACAAATCAAAGTAGAGGTTGGACTGGGGTATTACTCTGTAGAAGACAAGTGCTTAAACTTGCACGAGAAATGGTATTTAAAGGAGAACATGGTCGGAAACCACGATCATAAATGATCAAATTCCAGATATAAGATGAACTTATACCAAGGGAATAGTTATTATTTCAAGAAGCTTCCATGGTAGGATCTACATTGTGTTCATGGGCATGAACACAAAGGTTCAAGGTCGACTCCCACTTCCCCAATGCATAACCTTTCATTCACTTCTCGCTTTCGATGAAGTTGTATTGTTGAAATTTTATCTGGCAAAATACCAGAAGAGTATGACTCGTGAAAACTTTCGAGTTCACACATATTAAGGAAGGCATAGGTTCACCCCATCAGGGTATCGTGGAAATACATACCACAAGCTTTAATGGTAAATACCACCAGCTCGAAAGCTGAGCATGGTTGAGAAGGCAGAGGATAGAATTTACCAAAGGCATTATGTAACTGAGGGAAGGCTCATAAGGTTATTGAATATGAAGGACGCTTGTTGGATAAAATCCAACAAAGGATTTGTTGGTCCATAACGAAGCTGATGCGAACATCGGCTCACAATTAGAGGAAGAAACAATGCAAAGGCATTGGATTTTGGAAGCCATTGACTAATTCAAAGATCAAATGCAAAGCAATTATCATTTCCAAATCAAGGGATCAGAAGCCAACGGTCTGATTAAGAATGGATAAGTTGAATAGACATAGGGGTACAATCGACGGCAATTTGATGGGTCGATAACCAGCTCATGTTCAAAATGACATCTGAGTCGGAAAGATAATTTAAAAGGATCAACCGATGACTGCGTGCATTCGCATTCATGTTGAATCAATAGGATCAAAATGATGGTGTCAAAGGAGACTAATGAATATTGCCAGCCATATGGAAAGCATCCATAATGCAAGCAGACAAGTATTTGCAGAACAATAAGTTAGTAAGGATTTTCGGAGGATCGAATAGTATTTCGAAGACTTTTGTGAAACACATGAACAACTGGGGATGAGCGGATGCTCGGTAAGTGAGAGGAATTATCCGTAGGGATATTCATGTGGTGAAGAACTGCAAGGCAGTAGGCACAAAATATTCTTGGAACAATAGAGAGGATTTCGAGGTATCTTATAATATCAGGATCAACGAGGAATGATTGTATGAATGGCAAGTGTATACAGTTTTCATAGGGGTTGACGGTGGAAGGAAATCGCAAATGTGATGGCACAAAGACTCGAGAGAACATCGTAGAGTAACTTCGGAATCTTCTAGTGCAGCAGGCGATCATCTGAAGTGAGGGGCTCTCCAGGAGAAAGTAGTTTCGAGAACCTAAAGTTAGTTTTGTTTTTAGCAAAATCATTTAACCCGAATGGGAGAGAGCTCAGAGTCCTAGAGTAAAGAACGAAGAGTAAAAGATCCTAATACCACCCAATGGCGATGTGGGCCCGTAAGGCACACAGCCATGTTAGTAGAAGTTTTGCAATGTCTAGACTCGACTTCGGCCAAGGAGTTGGAAGGGGGATTCCTACAGACAGTCGGCTCTGATACCAACTTGTGACGCCCCCGATTCAATCGTACACTAATCATGCACGCAATTGTGTACGATCAAGATTAGGGACTCACGGGAAGATATCACAACACAACTCTACAAATAAAATAAGTCATACAAGCAGCATAATAAAAGCCAGGGGCCTCGAGGGCTCGAATACAAGTGCTCGATCATAGACGAGTCAGCGGAAGCAACAATATCTGAGTACAGACATAAGTTAAACAAGTTTGCCTTAAGAAGGCTAGCACAAACTGGGATACAGATCGAAAGAGGCGCAGGCCTCCTGCCTGGGATCCTCCTAACTACTCCTGGTCGTCGCCAGCGGGCTGCACGCAGAAGTAGGCACCTCCAGTGTAGTAGGAGTCATCGTCGACGGTGGCATCTGGATCCTGGGCTCCATCGTCTGGTTGCAGCAATCGGATAGAGAGATGGGGAAAAGGGGAAACAAGGCAACCGTGAGTACTCATCCAAAGTACTCGCAAGCAAGGAGCTACACTACATATGCATGGGTATATGTGTAAAGGGCCATATTAGTGGACTGAACTACAGAATGCCAGAATAAGAGGGGGATATCTAATCCTGTCGAAGACTACGCTTCTGGCAGCCTCCGTCTTGCAGCATATAGAAGAGAGTAGACTGAAGTCCTCCACGTAGCATCGCATAGCATAGTCCTACCCGGCGATCCCCTCCTCGATGCCCTGTTAGAGAGCGATCACCGGGTTGTATCTGGCACTTGGAAGGGTGTGTTTTATTAAGTATCCGGTTCTAGTTGTCATAAGGTCAAGGTACAACTCTAGGTCGTCCTTTTACCGAGGGACACGGCTATTCGAATAGATTAACTTCCCTGCAGGGGTGCACCACATAACCCAACACGCTTGATCCCATTTGGCCGGACACACTTTCCTGGGTCATGCCCGGCCTCGAAAGATCAACACGTTGTAGCCCCACCTAGGCTCAACAGGGAGGTGAGCACGCCGGTCTAAATCCTGTGCGCGCAGGGGTCTGGGCCCATCGCCCATTGCACACCTGCACGTTGCGTACGCGGCCGGAGAGCAGACCTAGCAACCTCCATTACAAAGGAAGTCACGTTACGCGGTCCAACCCGGCGCGCGCCGCTCAGTCGCTGACGTCACGAAGTGCTTCGGCTGATACCACGACGCCGGGATACCCATAACTACTCCCGCGTAGATGGTTAGTGCGTATAGACCAAATGGCCAGACTCAGATCAAATACCCAGATCTCGTTAAGCGTGTTAAGTACCCGCGAACGCCGAACAGGGCCAGGCCCACCTCTCTCCTAGGTGGTCTCATCCTGCCCTGTCGCTCCTCCACAAAGTAACAGTCGAGGGCCGTCAGGAACCCAGGCCCACCTCTACCGGGATGGAGCCACCTGCCCCTTCATCCCCCATCTCCGAACAATATCACAGGTAATGTAACAGTGTAAAGTATATAGTATATGCCCGTGATCACCTCCCGAAGTGATCACGGCCCAGTAGTATAGCATGGCAGACGGACAAGAGTGTAGGGCCACTGGTGGAACACTAGCATCCTATACTAAGCAGTAGGATAGCAGGTTAGGATAACAACTGTAGCAACAATGACAGGCTATGGAACAGAATAGGATAAATCGAAAGCAGTAACATGCTACACTACTCTAATGCAAGCAGTATAGAGAAGAATAGGCGATATCTGGTGATCAAGGGGGGGGGGCTTGCCTGGTTGCTCTGGCAAGAGAGAGGGGTCGTCAACTCCGTAGTCGTACAGGGGGTCACCGGCAGCCATCGGGGTCTACCGGAAAGATGTAAGGGAGGGGGACACAATAAATAACAGAGCAATCAAAGCATCACAAAGCGTAACATGGCAATA
The DNA here is from genome assembly GCA_032464435.1 of Aegilops umbellulata. NCBI lineage: Eukaryota > Viridiplantae > Streptophyta > Magnoliopsida > Poales > Poaceae > Aegilops > Aegilops umbellulata. The sequence continues at coordinate 98,689,097 of CP136055.1, forward strand.
CGCGGTGCTATAGGTGACCTAACGCAGTAGGAGGTGTTACCGATGAAGGGGGAAAACATCCGGGAAAATATCCCCGGTGTTTCGCGTTTTTGGACAAGTGAACCGGAGGGGCAAAGTTGCGAGTTCGATAGGTTAGGGATGTGTGGCGGACGAATGGGCTGCATATCCGGGTTTATCTCGTCGTTCTGAGCAACTTTCATGTAGAAAGTATTTTCATCTGAGCTACGGTTTATTTTATATGATTTTTCAAAGTTTTAAAACATTTTTGGAATATATTTAATTAATTTAAACTAACATTATCCAGAATAGTGTTTGCTGACGTCAGCATGATGCAGCAGTCAACAGGGGGTTGCCTGGGTCAAACTGACGTGTGGGTCCCACTGGTCATAGACTGTTTATGTTAACTATGATTTAGGTAATCTAATTACTGTTTAATTAAACTAGCTAGTTAATTAGATTAATTAAACATGATTAATTAGCTTAATTAGTTCACTAATTAATTAATTAATTAATTATTTTATTAATTCATTTTTACTTTCTTTTCTTTTTCTCTCTTTTTTTTATAAAAAACGTTCTGGGGCCGGGCCCCGGCTGTCATTGGGCCAAAGGCCTATCGGGTTCGGGCGCTTGGGTGCGGGTGTCACCCGAGCGAGCACTCGCCCGCAGGGCGGGACGAGGCCGCCGGGGCAGTAGGGCGCGGGGCGCGGGCTGGCCGGCGAGGAGCAGTGGCAGGGGCGAGTGGCGGTGCTCGGCAGCTGGCCAAGGGACGGCCGCCGGCGAGCGCGACAGCTGCGGGAGGAGGGGCGCGCAACAACGCAGCGGCGAGCAAGGGGCCACGGGACGCGCGGGCGGCAGGGGGCACCGGCAGCGTCGGGCGCGGGCGCGGCTTCGTGCGGTGGGGCTAGCGGGGCAGCGACGCGGGGAGCGGGAGGCATCGCGACGAGCGCTGGCGTGGCGGACAGGGGAGGCCGGAGGAGGCCACGGCGGGCGCGGGCCTCGGCGGCCAGAGCGGGGGAGGGGGAAGGCGTGCGGGCAGCGCGAGGGAGCAGCACGGCTTGCGAGGCGAGCAGGAGGGGGGTGCGAGCGGGGCGCCGGTCCAGGCGTGCGGGAAGGAGGCCACAGCCGTGAGCGCGTGTGTTTGGGGACAGGGAGAAAAGAGGCTGAGGGCCTCACCGTACGTTCGTGGGAAGAGGGCGGCGAGGCTCGGAGAAGCCGTTTGGGGAGGAGACAAGAAGGACCGGTGGGGAGGGCGACGCCGAGCATTGTGGGCGACGGCAGAGGAGCTCCAGCGAGTAACGAGCGGCGACGGCGGTCCGGGGCGGCGTCGGGGTCGTGCCCGAAGTGATGGATCGGGAAGGGCGCGTCAGGGGGCGAAGTGATGGATCCCGATCCAGATCAGATCGGGAGGGGGGAATAGGGAGAGTGGGGTTCGATGCCCTAGGGTTTCGGGGGCGTGGGGGATTAAGGGGGGCGCCGGCTGGGCTGTGGGGCTGCCTGGTGGCCAGCTGGGCCACGAGGCCCAGCGGGGGGAGGGGTCTGTTGTTTCTTTTTTTTGTTCTTTCTATTTTGTAATTTCTTTTCTTGTTATTTATTTTCTTTTCTATTTGACATTTAGATTAAGTAGCAAATGAGTTTTAGTGAACAAGAAACTTGGCACATAAATATTAGGTCATATAATGCAGTTGCACACAAAGTTTCAAGTCATTTGAAGAGGATAAATATTTGTTTATCTTTAAATGGTTAAATTAAATGTTGTTTGTTCCTGTTTTAATTATCTTAGAGAAATATAAACATTCCCAAAAATGTTGGTTGATGTTTGTTAATTATTTAGTTAATATTTGCAACCCAATGAACATTTTTCATTTACCTTTTTTTAAACTATAGTTTGACTTGTTATTTTAATTTGTATTTGAACTTACTTTGAAGCAAGTGAGGTTTAGCAAAATTTTAATTACGATGACCTGACGTCATTAACAGGGGTTTACTGTAGCTTGATTACTGGGGCGTCACGGCAACCAACGCGATTAGGGGTTGTCAATCCCTTCACGGTCACTTACGGGAGTGAGATCTGATAGAGATAATATTTTTGGTATTTTTGGTATAGACATGCAAAGTGAAAAGTGAAAGGCAAAGTAAAAAAAGCAAGCAATAATAAAGTGATGGAGATTGATATGATGAGAATAGACCCGGGGGCCATAGGTTTCACTAGTGGCTTCTCTCAAGAGCATAAGTATTCTACGGTGGGTGAACAAATTACTGTTGAGCAATTGACAGAATTGAGCATAGTTACGAGAATATCTAGGTATGATCATGTATATAGGCATCACGTCCGAGACAAGTAGACCGACTCCTGCCTGCATCTACTACTATTACTCCACTCATCGACCGCTATCCAGCATGCATCTAGAGTATTAAGTTAAAAACAGAGTAACGCCTTAAGCAAGATGACATGATGTAGATGGATAGTTTCATGCAATATGATAAAAAACCCATCTTGTTATCCTTGATGGCAACAATACAATATGTGCCTTGCTGCCCCTTAATTCTGTCACTGGGAAAGGACACCGCAAGATTGAACCCAAAGCTAAGCACTTCTCCCATGGCAAGAAGAACCAATCTAGTAGGCCAAACCAAATTGATAATTCGAAGAGACTTGCAAAGATAACCAATCATACATAAAAGAATTCAGAGAAGATTCAGATATTATTCATAGATAGACTTGATCATAAACCCACAATTCATCGATCTCAGCAAACACACCGCAAAAAGAAGATTACATCGAATAGATCTCCACGAGAGAGGGGGAGAACATTGTATTGAGATCCAAAAAGAGAGAAGAAGCCATCTAGCTAATAACTATGGACCCGTAGGTCTGAGGTGAACTACTCACACTTCATCGGAGGGTCTAGGATGATGTAGAAGACATTCGTGATGATGGCCGCGGAGCTCCGGAACAGGCCCCAAGATGGGATCTCGTGGGTACAGAAGGTTGCGGCAGTGGAATTAGGTTTTTGGCTCCGTTTTTGATCGTTTGGGGGTACGTAGGTATATATAGGAGGAAGAAGTACATCGGTTGAGCTCTAAGGGGCCCACGAGGCAGGGGGGCGCGCCCTAGGGGGGTGGGCGCGCCCCCCACCCTTGTGACCGCCTCGTGGCTTTCTTGATGGAGGGTCCAAGTCTCTTGGGTCTTATCTGATGAGAAAAGCACGTTCCCAAAGGTTTCATTCCGTTTGGACTCTGTTTGATATTCTGTTTCTCTGAAACTCTAAAATAGGCAAAAAACAGCAATTCTGGGCTGGGCCTTCGGTTAATAGGTTAGTCCCAAAAATAATATAAAAGTGGAAAATAAAGCCCAATATAGTCCAAAACAGTAGATAATATAGCATGGAGCAATCAAAAATTATAGATACGTTGGAGACGTATCAGGCATTCCCAAGCTTAATTCCTGCTCGTCCTCGAGTAGGTAAATGATAAAAAGAGAATTTTTTATGCGGAGTGCTGCTTGGCATAATTTCAATGCATATCTTCTTAATTGTGGTATGAATATTCAGATCCGAAAGATTCAAGACAAAAGTTCATATTGACATAAAATGGCTAGCACAAACTGGGATACAATCGAAAGAGGCGCAGGCCTCCTGCCTGGGATCCTCCTAAACTACTCCTGGTCGTCGTCAGCAGGCAACACGTAGTAGTAGGCACCTCCAGGGTAGTAGTCGTCATCGTCGGTGGCGTTTGGCTCCTGGACTCCATCGTCTGGTCGCAGCAATCGGGTAGAGATATGGGGAAAAAGGGGGAGCAAGGAAACCGTGAGTACTCATCCAAAGTACTCGCAAGCAAGGAGCTACACTACATATGCATGGGTATATGTGTAAAGGGCCATATCAGTGGACTGAACTGCAGAATGCCAGAATAAGAGGGGGATAGCTAATCCTGTCGAAGACTACGCTTCTGGCAGACTCCGTCTTGCAGCATGTAGAAGAGAATAGACTGAAGTCCTCCAGGTAGCAGCGCATAGCATAATCCTACCCGGCAATCCCCTCCTCATAGCCCTGTTAGAGAGCGATCACCGGGTTGTATCTGGCACTTGGAAGGGTGTGTTTTATTAAGTATCTGGTTCTAGTTGTCATAAGGTCAAGGTACAACTCCGGGTCATCCTTTTACCAAGGGACACGGCTATTCGAATAGATAAACTTCCCTGCAGGGGTGCACCACATAACCCAACATGCTTGATCCCATTTGGCCGGACACACTTTCCTGGGTCATGCCCGGCCTCGTAAGATCAACACGTCGTAGCCCCACCTAGGCACAATAGAGAGGTCAGCACGCCGGTCTAAAGCTAAGCGCACAGGGGTCTGGGCCCATCGCCCTTAGCACACCTGCACGTTGTGAGGGCAGACGGAAGCAGACCTAGCAACCTCCAGTACAACGGAAGTCACGTTACGTGGTCCAATCTGGCACGCGCCGCTCAATCGCTGACGTCACGAAGGCTTCGGCTAACACCACGACGTCGAGTGCCCATAACTGTTCCCGCGTAGTTGGTTAGTGCGTATAGACCAAATGGCCAGACTCAGATCAAATACCAAGATCTCGTTAAGTATGTTAAGTATCCGCGAACGCCGACCAGGGCCAGGCCCACCTCTCTCCTAGGTGGTCTCATCCTGCCCTGTCGCTCCTCCACAAAGTAACAGTCGGGGGCCATCGGGAACCCAGGCCCCCCTCTACCGGGATGGAGCCACCTGTCCTTTCAGCCCCCTCATCAGAATCACTTGCGGGTACTCAACGAGCTGACCCAACTTTAGTCACCACATGTGTCATGTATATAAAGTATATAGTATATACCGGTGATCACCTCCCTAGTGATCACGGCCCGATAGTATAGCATGGCAGACGGACGAGAATGTAGGGCCACTGATGGAACACTAGCATCCTATACTAAGCAGTAGGATAGCAGGTAAGAGTAACAACTGTAGTAACAATGACAGGCTATGCATCAGAATAGGATTAACCGAAAGCAGTAACATGCTACACTAATCTAATGCAAGCAGTATAGAGAAGAGTAGGCGATATCTAGTGATCAAGGGGGGCTTGCCTGGTTGCTCAGACAAGAAGGAGGGGTCGTCGGGACGTAGTCGACCACAGGGGCATCAGCATCGTCATGAGGTCTACCGAAGAGAAGAGGGGGGAGAAACAGTAAATACATGGTAAGCAAGTGCATAACAGGACAACAGGAAGAGTTAGACGTGTTCTAACGTGGTATGAGGTGATACCGGGGAAGGGGGGAAACATCCGGGAAAATATCCCCGGTGTTTCGCGTTTTCGGACAGATGAATCGGTGAGGAAAAGTAGCATGTTTTCTATGCTAGGGATGTGTGGCGGACGAACAGGCTGCGTATTCGAATTCGTCTCGTCGTTCTGAGCAACTTTCATGTATAAAGTATTTTCATCCGAATTACAGATTATTTTATATTAATTTTTAAAGCTTTTATTCATTTTTCGGATTAACAGAATTAATTAAATCAGAAATCATTTTATGACATCAGCGGTCAACTCTGACCGTTGACTGGTCAAACTGACACGTGGGTCCCACTCATCATAGACTTAGATTAACTAAACCGGGTTAATTAGACTAACTAAGTGATTAGGTTAATTCATTTTAACTAGATTAGTTAAACAGGATTAATTAACTTAATTAAGTCATTAATTAATTAATTAATAATTTATTTATTCTAACATTTTTTTATTCTCCTTTTTTTTTCGTTCTGGGGGGCCCTTGTCATACGACCCGTAGAGGGGGCTTAACGGGCGGTGGGCATCGGGCAGATAGGCATGGCCACATGCGCCCGACGGGGCGAGCCTGCAGCACGGGCGCCGGCGAGGCAGGGCGCAGCTGCGGCGGGGGCGGCGGACGGCGCAGGGGCCAGAGGTGAGGCCAAGGGTGGCCAGCAGCAGCGTGGGAAGGCGGAGCGCGAGCGGCGCGTGGGGGGGGGGAGCGCGCGGCGCATGCAGGCATGGCGTGCGGGCGCGGGCGGAAGCGAGGACGCCGGTGGGCAGAGGCGGCTAGCGGGTGAGGTGAAGCAGCGGGCAGCGGCAGCGGCCTCGGCTACGAGCGGCGACGGCGCCGCGAGTAGGAGTGGTAGCAGCAGAGCAGCGTGGCCGTGGGGTGCGCGGGGTCGAGCGGGGAGTGGTTGTGGCCAGGTCGGCCAGTTCTCGGGCGGGGCGCGGCCAGGGCTGGAGCCGACGGGCGCGGACGCGGCCAGGGGCGGCTCGGTGAGGCGAGGTCGTCGCGTGCTTCGGGCGCGAACGGGACAACGCCAATCGGCGGTGGGATTGATGGGGAAGAGGGGAACGGACATGGCTCACTGGGAGGAGGTCAATGGAGAGCTCGGGACGGTCGGAGTGGCGTCGGAGAGGTGGGCCGAGGCGGTGGTGGTGGTGGCCGAGGCGAACGGGGACGACCGTCGAAGGAGAGGCAGGGACGGGGAGTCCAGCGGGGGGGGGGGGGGGAGTTGGGGAAGCGGCGACCGACGGCGTCGGGGGCGGCTCCGGGACGGCGTGGCGGCGGACGAGGGCGAGGTGGAGGCGTCGAGCACGATCCCGATTGGATCGGGGGAGAGGGGGAGTGGGGGCGCGAGTGGGGGGTGTGGGTGGTGGCTAGGGTTGCGGGAGTGAGGAGATAAGGAGAGGAGTGGGGTCTGGGCCGGCCGGTTGCTGGGCTGGCCGGCTGTGTGGCTAGTTGGGCCACCTGGCCCAGGGAGAGGGGGGTTCTCCCATTTTCTGTTTCTTTTGTTTTATTTTTCCTGTTAAATAGTTTTTCTATTTTATTTTACTATTCATTCTAGTTTTGTTCACTATAAAGCAACACCTAACGTAGTGTTACTAGTTATACCATTGCCAATACTAGTTAGGCATTAAAAAAACAGTTTGTAATCTTATAACTTGAAAAGGTATTTAATTAATTATTCTACTAGTTGTTTTCGTTAATTTAGAGCATTTAAACATTTTATAAAAATGTGGTTTCTCCATCATAATTACTTATGCATTATTTGACACAACCCGAACAATTTAGTTTTGATGTTCGAAAACTTTTGTTGTTTGCCATATTTTGAATTTGAATTTTGAATCCGTTTTGAACTAACGAGAGGTTAACAATAGTAACCGTGGTGACGTGGCATCATTAGCAGGGAATTATTGTAGCTTAATTATCCGGACGTCACATGCATGCTACGGGACTTGCAAACCTCAACACCAGTATGTCTCAAATTCACAACTACTCAAGTAGCACAACTCTAATATTACCATCTTCATATCTTAAAAAGATCATCAACTATCAAACTTCTCATAGTATTCAATGCACTTTTTATGAAAGTTTTTATTATACCAATCTTGGATGCCTATCATACTAGGACCAATTTTATAGCCAAAGCAAATTACCATGCTGTTCTAAAGGACTCTCAAAATAATATAAGTGAAGCATGAGAGATCAATAATTTCTATAAAATAAAACCACCAACGTGCTCTAAAAGATATAAGTGAAGCACTAGAGCCAAATTATCTATCTCAAAAGATATAAGTGAAGCACATAGATTATTCTAATATATTCCGATTCATGTGTGTCTCTCCAAAAGGTGTGTACAGCAAGGATGATTGTGGTAAACTAAAAAGTAAAGACTCAAATCATACAAGACGCTCCAAGCAAAACACATATCATGTGGTGAATAGAAATATAGCCTCAAGTAAAGTTGCCGATGGACGAAGACGAAAGAGGGGATGCCTTCCGGGGCATCCCCAAGCTCAGGCTTTTGGTTGTCCTTGAATTTTACCTTGGGGTGCCTTGGGCATCCCCAAGCTTAGGCTCTTGCCACTCCTTATTCCATAATCCATCAAATCTTTACCCAAAACTTGAAAACTTCACAACACAAAACTCAACAGAAAATCTCATGAGCTCCGTTAGTGCAAGTAAACAAACCACCACAATAAAGTACCATAATTAAATCATTCTTTATTCATATTGGTGTTAAACCTACTGTATTCCAACTTCTCTATGGTTCATACCCCCCGATACCAGCCATAGATTCATCAAAATAAGCAAACAACACACAAAAAACAGAATCTGTCAAAAACAGAAGAAGTCTGTAGTAATCTGTAACAAATGCAAACTTCTGTAACTCAGAAAAATATACAAAAATAGAACGACCTAGATAATTTGTTTGTTGATCTACTACAATTGGAATCAGTATTGTATCACGTTCTGGTGATTTTTAACAATTGTTTTTGTGAGCAGAAAGTTTCTGACCTTTTCAGCAAGATCAAATAACTATCATCCAAGAAGATCCTATAGGTTTTACTTGGCACAAACACTAATTGAAACATGAAAACACATCTAAACAGAAGCTATATGAATTATTTATTACTAAACAGAACCAAAAAGCAAGGAACAAAGATAAAATTGGGCTGCCTCCCAACAAGCGCTGTCATTTAACGCCCCTAGCTAGGCATAAAGGCAAGGATAGATCTAGGTTTTATCATCTTTGGTTTTTTATTTTTTAGCGGAGTCATGCTCAAATCCGGGAGGTTCTTTACGTTTCCCTTCATATTCGGAAATTTTTAGATCTAAAGAATCCAACCGCTTATTGCAAAGGGTAATCAACATATTCATGCGGTGAAGATTTCCGCTAACACTCTTAAGAGGTTCAAGAGACTTTTGTCAAATTTTAGTTACTTCGCAAATCTTCTCAAAAACTTGTGTCTCTTCCTGGGTATGATGTGGCCCCTTTTGTTGAGGTAGTGTTCCCACTATTCCCTCTATGATTTCATGCACAATACTGGGATCAATTTCGATAAAATTTCCTTTGGCAACGCAATCCAAGAGTTTTCTATGGGACATATTTAGTCGACCATAAAAATTGTGAAGTAAAATTCTAAAACTCACCTCTAAGGTGCAACTATGATAAGATTCCATCATCCTATACCAAGCATCTTTTAAGTTTTCTCCTTGTCTTTGTTTGAAGTGAAGAACTTCAAACTCGGGAGACAAAGAAGGAGACAAAGGACTGGCCATGACGACACACAGCGACACAAGAAGCAAGCGAAAAAGAGGCAAACGGAAAAAAAGGGCGAATAAAACGGCAAGGGTGAAGTGGGGGAGAGGAAAACGAGAGGCAAATGGTGAATAATGTAATGTGAGGGAGAAGAGTTTGTGATGGGTACTTGGTATGTCTTGACTTGTGCGTAAATCTCCCCGGCAACGGCGCCAGAAATCCTTCTTGCTACCTCTTGAGCATGCGTTGGTTTTCCCTTGAAGAGGAAAGAGTGATGCAGCAAAGTAGCATAAGTATTTCCCTCAGTTTTTGAGAACCAAGGTATCAATCCAGTAGGAGACCACACGCAAGTCGCCTCGTACCTACACAAACAAATAAGAACCATGCAACCAACGCGATAAAGGGGTTGTCAATCCCTTCACGACCACTTGCAAAAGTGAGATCTGATAGAGATAATAAGATAAATATTTTTTGTATTTTTTATGATATAGATTGGAAAGTAAAGATTGCAAAATAAAATAGATGGAAACTTATATGATGGAAAATAGACCCGGGGGCCATAGGTTTCACTAGTGGCTTCTCTCCAGATAGCATAAGTATTACGGTGGGTGAACAAATTACTGTCGAGCAATTGATAGAAAAGTGCATAGTTATGAGAATATCTAGGCATGATCATGTATATAGGCATCACGTCCGTGACAAGTAGATCGAAACAATTCTGCATCTACTACTATTACTCCACACATCAACCGTTATCCAGCATGCATCTAGAGTATTAAGTTCATAAGAACAGAGTAACGCATTAGGCAAGATGACATGATGTAGAGGGATAAACTCAAGCAATATGATATAAACCCCATCTTTTTATCCTCGATGGCAACAATACAATACGTGCCTTGCTACCTCTGCTATCACTGGGAAAGGACACCGCAAGATTGAACCCAAAGCTAAGCACTTTTCCCATTGCAAGAAAGATCAATCTAGTAGGCCAAACCAAACTGATAATTCGAAGAGACTTGCAAAGACAACAAATCATACATAAAAGAATTCAGAGAAGAACCAAATATTTTTCATAGATAATCTTGATCATAAACCCACAATTCACCGGATCTCGACAAACACACCGCAAAAAGAATTACACCGAATAGATCTCCAAGAAGATCGAGGAGAACTTTGTATTGAGATACAAAGAGAGAGAAGAAGCCATCTAGCTAACAACTATGGACCCGAAGGTCTGTGGTAAACTACTCACACATCATCGGAGAGGCTATGGTGTTGATGTAGAAGCCCTCCGTGATCGATTCCCCCTCCGACGGAGCGCCGGAAAAGGCCACAAGATGGGATCTCACTGGTACAGAAGGTTGTGGCGGTGGAAATAGGGTTTCGTGGTGCTCTCGGATGTTTTTGGGGTATATGAGTATATAGAGGAGAAAGAAGTCGGTCAGGGGAGCCACGAGGGGCCCATGAGGGTGGGAGGCGCGCCTACCCCCTGGGCGCGCCCTCCTGCCTTGTGGCCTCCTCATTTCTTTATTGGCGTCCACTCCAAGTCTCCTGGATTGCGTTTGTTCCAAAAAATCACTCTCCCGAAGGTTTCATTCCGTTTGGATTCCGTTCTATATTCCTTTTCTGCGAAACACTGAAATAGGCAAAAAAACAGCAATTTGCACTGGGCCTTTGGTTAGTAGGTTAGTCCCAAAAATAATATAAAAGTGTATAATAAAGCCCATTAAACATCCAAAACAAATAATATAATAGCATGGAACAATCAAAAATTATAGATACATTGGAGATGTATCATACATCAACTGCGTTGTCATAACGCTTCCGCTTAAGGTCTAAGAGGGTATGTAGACAACACTCTCCCCTCTCCTTGCTATGCATCACCATGACCTTGCATGTGCGAAGGAAAATTTTGAAATTACTACGTTCCCCAACAGTGGTATCAGAGCTAGGTTTATGCGTAGATGTTATATGCACGAGTAGAACACAAATGAGTCATGGGCGATAATAGTCATACTGCTTACCAGCATGTCATACTTTGATTCGGTGGTATTGTTGGATGAAGCGGCCCGGACCGACATTACGCGTACGCTTACGCGAGACTGGTTCTACCGTCATGCTTTGGACATAAGTCGCTGGCGGGTGCCAGTTTCTCCAACTTTAGTTGAATCGAGTGTGGCTACGCCCGGTCCTTGTTGAAGGTTAAAACAACACATACTTGATGAAAAATCGTTGTGGTTTTGATGTGTAGGTAAGAACGGTTCTTGCTCAGCCCCTAGCAGCCACATAAAACTTGCAACAACAAAGTGGAGGACGTCTAACTTGTTTTTGCAGGGCATGTTGTGATGTGGTATGGTCAAGACATGGTGAGATATAAATTGTTGTATGAGATGATCATGTTTTGTTAAAGTTATTGGCAACTGGCAGGAGCCTTATGGTTGTGTCTTTATTGCATAAGATGCAAGCGCCATATAATTGCTTTACTTTATCGCTATGCGATAGCAATAGTTGCAAAAGCAATAGTTGGCGAGCCGACCATATGACGACACGTTGATAGAGATCAAGATGATAGAGATCATGGTGTCATGTCGGTGACGATGGAAATCATGACGGTACTTTGGAGATGGAGATCAAAGGCACAAGATGATGATGGCCATATCATGTCACATATTTTGATTTCATGTGATGTTTATCTTTTATACATCTTATTTTTCTTAGTTCGACGGTAGCTTTATAAGATGATCCCTTACTAAAATTTCAAGGTATAAGTGTTCTCCCTGAGTATGCACCTTTGCGACGGTTCTTCGTGCTGAGACACCACGTGATGATCGGGTGTGATAAGCTCTACGTTCACATACAACGGGTGCAAGCCAATTTAGCACATGCAGAATACTCGAGTTAAATTTGACGAGCCTAGCATATGTAGATATGGCCTTGGAACACTGGAGACCGAAAGGTCGAGCGTGAATCATATAGTAGATATGATCAACATAGTGATGTTCACCATTGAAAACTACTTCATCTCACGTGATGATCGGACATGGTTTAGTTGATTTGGATCACGTGATCATTTAGATGACTAGAGGTATGTCTATCTAAGTGGGAGTTCTTAAGTAATATGATTAATTGAACTTTAATTTATCATGAACTTAGTCCTGATAGTATTTGCATATCTATGTTGTTGATCAATAGCTCGCGATGTAGTTCCCCGTTTAGTTTTTGATATGGTTCTAGAGAAAAATAAGTTGAAAGATGTTAGTAGCAAAGATGCGGACTAGCTCTGTGATTTGAGGATTATCCTCATTGCTGCATAGAAGTATTGTGTCCTTGATGCACCGCTAGGTGACAGAACAATTGCAGGAGCAGATGCAGACGTTATGAACATTTGACAAGCTCGGTATGATGACTACTTGATAGTTTAGTGCACCATGCTTTACGGCTTAGAACCGGGACTTCAAAAATGTTTTTGAACGACATGGAGCATATTAGATGTTCCAAGAGTTGAAATTGGTATTTCATACTCATGCCTGCGTCAAGAGGTATGAGACCTCTAACAGTAGATGGAGGAGAATAGCTCAACCAGTGAGCATGTGCTCAGATTGTTTGGGTACTACAATTGCTTGAATCAAGTGGGAGTTAATCTTCCAGATAAGATAGTAATTGACAAAGTTCTCTAGTCACTATCACCAAGTTTCTAGAACTTCGTGATGAACTATAATATGCAAGCGATGACGAAAGTAATTCCCAAGCTCTTCGTGATGCTGAAATCGGCGAAGGTAGAAATCAAGAAATAGCATCAAGTGTTGATGGTTAACAAGACCACTAGTTTCAAGTGAAGTACAAAGGGAAAGAAAGGGAACTTCAAGAAGAATGGCAAGCAAGTTGCCACTCCCATGAAGAATCCCAAAGCTAGATCCAAGCCTGAAACTGAGTGCTTCTACTGCGAAGGAAATGGTCACTGGAAGTGGAACTGCCCTAGATACTTGGCGGATAAGAAGGATGGCATAGTGAACAAAGGTATATTGGATATACATGTTATTGATGTGTATTTTACTAGTGTTTATAGCAACCCCTCGGTATTTGATACTGGTATAGTTGCTAAGAGTAGTAACTTGAAAAGGGAATTGCAAATAAACAGAGACTAGTTAAGGGCGAGGTGATGATGTGTGTTGGAAGTGATTCCAAGGTTGATAAGATCACCATCGCACACTCCCTTTACCTTCGGGATTAGTGTTGAACCTAAAATAAATGTTATTTGGTGTTTGCGTTGAGCATGGATATGATTGGATCTTGTTTATTGCAATACGGTTATTCATTTGAAGTCAAAGAATAATTGTTGTTCTATTTACATGAATAAAACCTTTTATGGTCATACACTCTATATAAATGGTTTACTGAATCTCGATCGTAATGATACACATATTCATAATATTGAAGCCAAAAGATGCAAAGTTAGTAATGATAGTGCAACTTATTTGTGGCACAGCTCTTTAGGTCATATTAGTGTAAAGCGCATGAAGAAACTCCATGCTGATGGGCTTTTGGAATCACTTGATTATGAATCACTTGATGCTTGCGAACCATGCCTCATGGGCAAGATGACTAAGACTCCGTTCTCCGGAACAATGGAACGAGCAACTGACTTATTGGAAATAATACATACTGATGTATGCGGTCTGGTGAGTGTTGAGGCTCGCGGCGGGTATCATTATTTTCTGACATTCATAGATGATTTGAGCAGATATGGGTATATCTACTTGATGAAACATAAGTCTGAAACATTTGAAAAATTCAAAGAATTTAGGAGTGAAATGGAAAATCATTGTAACAAGAAAATAAAGTTTCTACGATCTAATCGCGGAGACGAATATTTGAGTTACGAGTTTGGTCTTCAATTAAAACAATGTGGAATAGTTTCACAAACTCATGCCACCTGGAACACCACAACATAATGGTGTGTCCGAACGTTATAACCGTACTTTATTGGATATAGTGCAATCTATGATGTCTCTTACCGATTTACCACTATCATTTTGGGGTTATGAATTAGAGATAGCTACATTCACGTTAAATAGGGCATCGTCATAATCCATTGAGATGACACCGTATGAACTATGGTTTGGCTAGAAACCTAAGCTGTTGTTTCTTAAAGTTTGGGGTTGCGATGCTTATGTGAAAAAGTTTCAACCTGATAAGCTCGAACCCAAATCGGAGAAGTGCGTTTTCATAGGATACCCAAAAGAAAAATGTTGGGTACACCTTCTATCACAGATCCAAAGGAAAGATCTTTGTTGCTAAGAATGGATTCTTTCTAGAGAAGGAGTTTCTCTTGAAAGAAGTGAGTGGGAGGAAAGTAGAACTTGATGAGGTAATTGTGCCTGCTCCCAAATTGGAAAGAAGTTCATCACAGAAATATGTTCTAGTGATACCTACACCAATTAGTGAGGAAGTTAATGATGATGATCATGAAACTTCAGATCAAGTTACTACCGAACCTCGTAGGTCAGCCAGAGTAAGGTCCGCACCAGAGTGATACGGTAATCCTGTTCTGGCGGTCATGTTACTTGACCATGACGAACCTACGAACTATGAGGCAGTGATGATGAGCCCAGATTCCGCAAAATGGCTTAAGGCCATGAAATCTGAGATATGATCCATGTATGAAAACAAAGTATCGACTTTGGTGGAATTGCCCGATGATCAGCAAGTTGTTGAGAATAAATGGATCTTCAAGAGGAAGACGGACGCTGATGGTAGTGTTACTATCTACAAAGCTCGACTTGTCGCTAAAGGTTTTCGACAAGTTCAAAGTGTTGACTACGATGAGTTTTTTCTCACTCGTAGCGATGCTTAAGTATGTCCGAATCATGTTAGCAATTGCCGCATTTTATGAAATCTGGCAAATGGATAAACAAAGCTGCATTCCTTAATAGATTTATTAAAGAAGAATTGTATATGATGCAACCAGAAGGTTTTGTCAATCCTAAAGGTGCTAACAAAATATGCAAGCTCCAGCGATCCATCTATGGACTGGTGCAAGCATCTCGGAGTTGGAATATACGCTTTCATAAGTTGATCAAAGCATATAGTTTTATACAGACTTGCGGTGAAGCCTGTATTTACAAGAAAGTGAGTGGGAGCATTGTCGCCTTTTTGATAAGTATATGTGAATGGCATATTGTCGATCGAAAATGATGTAGAATTTTCTGGAAAGCATAAAGGAGTGTTTGAAAGGAGTTTTTCGAAGAAAGAATTCGGTGAAGCTGCATACATATTGAGCATCAAGATCTATAGAGATAGATCAAGACGCTTGATAAGTTTTTTCAATGAGTACATACCTTGACAAGTTTTTGAAGTAGTTCAAAATGGAACAGTCAAAGAAAGAGTTCTTGCCTGTGTTGCAAGGTGTGAAGTTGAGTAAGACTCAAAGCCCGACCACGGCAGAAGATAGAGAGAGAATGAAAGTCATTCCCTATGCCTCAGCCATAGGTTCTATAAACGATGCCATGTTGTGTACCAGACCTATTGTATACCCTGCCCTGAGTTTGGCAAGGGAGTACAATTTTGATCTAGGAGTAGATCACTGGACAAAGGTCAAAATTATCCTTAGAGGACTAAGGAAATATTTCTCGGTTATAGAGGTGATACAGAGTTCGTCGTAAAGAGTGACGTCGATGCAAGCTTTGACACCGATATGGATGACTCTAAGTCACAATCCGGATACATATTGAAAGTGGGAGCAATTAGCTAAAGTAGTTTCGTGGAGAGCATCGTAGACATAGAAATTTGCAAAATACATACGGCTCTGAATGTGGCAGATCCGTTGACTAAACTTCTCTCACAAGCAAAACATGATCATAACTTAGTACTCTTTGGGTGTTAATCACATACCTATGTGAACTAGATTATTGACTCTAGTAAACCCTTTGGGTATTGGTCACATGGCGATGTGAACTATTGGTGTTAAATCACATGGCGATGTGAACTAGATTATTGACTCTAGTGCAAGTGGGAGACTGAAGGAAATATGCCCTAGAGGCAATAATAAAGTTGTTATTTAGTTTTCCTTATATCATGATAAATGTTTATTATTCATGCTAGAATTGTATTAACCGGAAACTTAGTACATGTGTGAATACATAGACAAATAGAGTGTCACTAGTATGCCTCTACTTGACTAGCTCGTTGAATCAAAGATGGTTAAGTTTCCTAGCCATGGACATGAGTTGTCATTTGATTAACGGGATCACATCATTAGAGAATGATGTGATTGACTTGACCCATTCCGTTAGCTTAGCACTTGATCGTTTAGTATGTTGCTATTGATTTCTTCATGACTTATACATGTTCCTATGACTATGAGATTATGCAACTCCCGAATACCGGAGGAACACTTTGTGTGCTACCAAACGTCACAACGTAACTGGGTGATTATAAAGGTGCTCTACAGGTGTCTCCGATGGTACTTGTTGAGTAGGCATAGATCGAGATTAGGATTTGTCACTCCGATTGTCGGAGAGGTTTCTCTGGGCCCTCTCGGTAATGCACATCACTACAAGCCTTGCAAGCAATGTGACTAATGAGTTAGTTGTGGGATGATGCATTACGGAACGAGTAAGGAGACTTGCCGGTAACGAGATTGAACTAGGTATTGAGATACCAACGATCGAATCTCGGGCAAGTAACATACCGATGACAAAGGGAACAACGTAAGTTGTTATGCGGTTTGACCGATAAAGATCTTCGTAGAATATGTGGGAGCCAATATGAGCATCCAGGTTCCGCCATTGGTTATTGACCGGAGACGTGTCTCGGTCATGTCTACATAGTTCTCGAACCCGTAGGGTCCGCGCGCTTAACATTTGGTGACGATCGGTATTATGAGTTTATGTGTTATGATGTACCGAAGATAGTTCGGAGTCCCGGATGTGATTACGGACATGACGAGGAGTCTCGAAGTGGTCGGGACATAAAGATTGATATATTGGATTACTATATTCGGACACCGGAAGTGTTCCGGGTGGTTTTGGGTAAAACCGGAGTGCCGGAGGGGTTACCGGAACCCCCCGGGAGAACTAATGCACCACATGGGCCTTAGTGGAGAGAGAGAGGGCCGGCTAGGGTAGGCCGCACGCCCCCTCCCCCTCTAGTCCGAATTGGACTAGGGAAGGGGGGCGCCCCCTTTCCTTCTCCCTCTCCTCCTTCCTTTCCTCCTCCTAGTAGGAGTAGGAAAGGGGAGTCCTACTCCTACTAGGAGGAGCACTCCTCTCCCTTGGCACGCCCCTAGGGCCGGTCGGCCTCCTCCTCCCCTCCTTTGTATACGGGGGAGGGGCACCCCATAGGGACACACAAGTTGATCATTGATCTCTTAGCCGTGTGCGGTGCCCCCCTCCACCATAATCCACCTCGGTCATATCGTTGCAGTGCTTATACGAAGCCTTGCGCCGGTAGCTTCTTCATCATTGTCATCATGTCGTCGTGCTGACGAAGCTCTCTCTCGACACTCTGCTAGATCGTGAGTTCGTGGGACGTCACCGAGCCGAACGTGTGCAGATCGCGGAGGTGCCGTACTTTCGGTGCTAGGATCGGTCGATCGTGAAGATGTATGACTACATCAAATGCGTTGTCATAACGCTTCCGCTTACGGTCTACGAGGGTACGTAGACAACACTCTCCCCTCTCGTTGCTATGCATCACCATGATATTTCGTGTGCGTAGGAAAATTTTGAAATTACTACGTTCCCCAACAGTATGAGAACAAAGTATGGACTTTGGTCGACTTGCCCGATGATCAGCAAGCCATAGAGAATAAATTGATCTTCAAGAAGAAGACTAACGCTGACGGTAATGTTACTGTCTACAAAGCTTGACTTGCTGCAAAAGGTTTTCGACAAGTTCAAGGAGTTGACTATGATGAGACCTTCTCACCCGTAGCGATGCTTAAGTCTGTTCGAATCATGTTAGCAATTGCCGCATTTATGATTATGAAATTTGGCAAATGGATGTCAAAACTGCATTCCTTAGTGGATTTCTTAAAGAAGAGTTGTATATGATGCAACCAGAAGGTTTTGTCGATCCTAAAGGTGCTAACAAAGTGTGCAAGTTCCAGCGATCCATTTACGGACTCGTGCAAGCATCTCGGAGTTGGAATATACGCTTTGATAGTATGATCAAAGCATATGGTTTTATACAGAGTTTGAAGAAGTCTGTATTTACAAGAAAGTGCGTGGGAGCTCTGTAGCATTTCTAATATTATATGTGGATGACATATTATTGATTGGAAATAATACAGAATTTTTGGATAGCATAAAAGGATACTTGAATAAGAATTTTTCAATGAAAGACCTCGGTGCTGCCGCTTATATATTCGGCATCAAGATCTATAGAGATAGATCAAGACGCTTAATTGGACTTTCACAAAGCACATACCTTGATAAAGTTTTGAAGAATTTCAAAATGGATCAGTCAAAGAAAGGGTTGTTGCCAGTGCTACAAGGTGTGAAGTTGAGTCAGACTCAATGCCCAACCACTGCAGAAGATAGAGAGAAAATGAAAGTCATTCCCTATGCCTCAGCCATAGGTTCTATCATGTACGCAATGCTATGTACCAGACCTGATGTGTGCCTTGCTATAAGTTTAGCAGGGAGGTACCAAAGTAATCTAGGAGTGGATCGCTGGACAGCGGTCAAGAACGTCCCAAAATACCTGAAAAGGACTAAGGATATGCTTCTCGTTTATGGAGGTGACAAAGAGCTTGTCGTAAATGGTTACGTTGATGCAAGCTTGACACTGATCCGGATGACTCTAAGTCGCAAACCAGATACATATTTATATTGAATGGTGGAGTTGTAAGTTGGTGCAGTTCCAAGCAGAGCATCGTGGCGGGATCTACGTGTGAAGCGGAGTACATAGCTGCTTAGGAAGGAGCAAATGAAGGAGTCTGGATGAAGTAGTTCATATCCGATCTAGGTGTAATACCTAGTGCATCGGGTCCAATGAAAATCTTTTGTGACAATACTGGAGCAATTGCCTTGGCGAAGGAATCCAAATTTCACAAGAGAACCAAACACATCAAGAGACGCTTCAATTCCATCCGCGATCAAGTCAAGGAGGGAGACATAGAGAATTGCAAGATACATACGGATCTGAATGTTGCAGACCCGTTGACTAAGCCTCTTCCACGAGCAAAACATGATCAGCACCAAGACTCCGTGGGTGTTAGAATCATTACAATGTAATCTAGATTATTGACTCTAGTGCAAGTGGGAGACTGAAGGAAATATGCCCTAGAGGCAATAATAAAGTTGTTATTTATATTTCCTTATATCATGATAAATGTTTATTATTCTTGCTAGAATTGTCTTAACCGGAAACTTAGTACATGTGTGAATGCATAGACAAAAAGGAGTGTCCCTAGTATGCTTCTACTTGACTAGCTCGTTATTCAGAGATGGTTAAGTTTCCTAACCATAGACATGTGTTGTCATTTGATGAACGGGATCACATCATTAGAGAATGATATGATGGACAAGACCCATCCGTTAGCCTAGCATAATGATCGTTAAGTTTTATTGCTATTGCTTTCTTCATGATTTATACATATTCCTTTGACTATGAGATTATGCAACTCCCGAATACCGGAGGAACACTTTGTGTGCTATCAAACGTCACAACGTAACTGGGTGATTATAAAGATGCTCTACAGGTGTCTTTGAAGGTGTTTGTTGGGTTGGCATATATCAAGATTAGGATTTGTCACTCTGAGTATCGAAGAGGTATCTCTGGGCCCTCTCTGTAATGCACATCACTATAAGCATTGCAAGCAATGTGACTAATGAGTTAGTTATGGGATGATGCACTACGGAACGAGTAAAGAGACTTGCCTGTAATGAGACTGAACTAGGTATGATGATACCGATGATCGAATCTCAGGCAAGTAACATACCGATGACAAAGGGAATAACGTATATTGTTATTGCGGTTTGACCGATAAAGATCTTCGTAGAATATGTAGGAACCAATACGAGCATCCAGGTTCCTCTATTGGTTATTGACCGGAGGTGTGTCTTGGTCATGTCTACATTGTTCTCGAACCCGTAGGGTCCGCACGCTTAACGTGCGATGACGATTTGTATTATGAGTTGTGTGTTTTGGTGACCGAAGTTTGTTCTGAGTCCCGGATGAGATCGCAGACATGATGAGGAGTCTTGAAATGGTCGAGAGGTAAAGATTCATATATTGGAAGGTAGTATTCGAACATCGGAATGGTTTCGAGTGGTTCAGATATTTTACCGGAGTACCGTGGGGTTACCGGAACCCCCCAGGGAAGTGTTGGGCCAACATGGGCCTAAGGGAGAGAGAGGGAAGCCCGCGGGGGGGGGGGGGGGGGGGTGGTGCCCCCCCTCCTGGGGAGTTCGAATAGGACAAGGAGGAGGGGGCACAACCCCCTTTCCCTTTCCCTTTCCCTTTCCCTTTCCCTCTCCCTCTCCCTCTCCTTTCTTTTCCCTCCGGTGGAAGAAAGGAAAAGGAGGGGGTGAATCCTAGTCCTAGTAAGACTCCCCCCCATGGCGCGCGCCCCCTGGCCGGCCTCCTCCTCCTCCCCTCCACTATATACGGGGGCGGGGGGTACCCCAAAGGCACATGAACTGTTCTCTTACCCGTGTGCGCTGCCCCCCTCCACAGTTTATTCCTCCGGTCATAGCGTCGTAGTACTTGGGCCAAGCCCTGCGCGGATCACATCACCATCACCGTCACCATGCCGTCGTGCTGACGAAACTCTCCCTCGACCCTCTACTGGATCAAGAGTTCGAGGGACGTCATCGAGCTGAACGTGTGCTGAACACGGAGGTGTCGTACGTTCGGTACTAAGATTGGTTGGATCGTGAAGACGTTCGACTACATCAACCGCGTTAACCTAATGCTTCCGCTTTCGGTCTACGAGGGTACGTGGACACACTCTCCCCTTCTCGTTGCTATGCATCTCCTAGATAGATCTTGCGTGATCGTAGGATTTTTTTTTGAAATACATGCTACATTCCCCAGCATTTCTGGGTGTTTGAGATGTGTTTGAGAGATTCGCCTGTAGATGATCTAAGGCAGATTTATATCGAACTTGACGGACTTTGTCCTCATCATGCGGACACATGCACCGGTATGTTTGTAACGGGCCGCTTTATCCTGCATTGTTTTTTTTTTATGATAACGTGTCTCATTCATGTCATGAAAAATAAAGTATAAGTCACGTGAAAACCAACATGACAAAACTGAAAAGATAGCATAACATTGTTGAACGTAACACCAACTTTTGTCACCTGCCTCCGGCATCACCACAACAGCCATCAAAGGAAAAAAAATGACAGATCACGTCTTCACCCGAGCTCGACGCGGCTCCATCACTGATAAGCAGTTTTGCGGACCTCCAAGGTGGCTCACCAAAAATAAAGACATTACCGTTGAACGAATCGGTTTTTCCTGCACCGTTCCTTTGCTCAAGAGGTATGGTTCTTGCTATCTTTTTAAAAAAATACTATGAACAAGCATGCGTATCATATTACAACCGGGGTTAATGTTTAAATAGCACAACTATGATCTACTTATATCCTATGAACGCGGACCAAAAATAATACTTTGAAGACGAAATCTAACCATAAAAAAGGTATACCTGTGGGTTTTTTGAGTTGTTGATTGTTTTTGAGATAGCTAACCGCTTGATCCAAGCGGTAGGAATACCCGTGGTTCAAAACTGTGAACTCGTGGTAATGTTGTGAAATAACAACCAGACTACCACGACACACGATATCCTCACAAGGACTAAACATATTATGTTATTATTTCTTTTCTTCTATGTAAAAAAATAACTTATATTCTGGTGTTTCTGACATTTAAAAAATGTTTATGTGTTACAAGGAAAAGTACGTTTCATTTTAAAAAAAATAAACATTGTAGTAAAAATATTTATGTAACTAAAAAAATGTACACTCATTTTGAAAAAGTACATGACATTTAAACAAATGTCTAATTTTTTAATAAAATTGATTGAAAAAATGTACATTGCATTTTAAAAATGTTTCTGACATTTTTTTAGTATTGAGGGAGATTTAGGGAATATGCTAGAATGGGGTTTTGCCGTCTGTTTTAGTCATTCTCTAAAATAAATCGGGCTGCTCTCTATTTGTTATAATACCCGGGATTTTTTTTTTTGAGAAGGTGAGATTTAGCAACTCGCTGGAAAGGCTTCAGTTTGGTTTATGAATGCATAAGAGCATCTCCAGCCGCGCCCCCAACAGGCCCCGCCAGGCCATTTTTTCGGTGCTGGCGTAAAAAAAACTCTCCAGTCGCGCCCCCAGGACGTCTAAATCCGCCGGTTCGGCCTGTTTTTGGGCCCAGCGATTGCAGGCCGAACCCGGCGCACTGGGGGGGCGCTCGGAGGCTCCGGCGCAAGGGAAAAGCACGGCTGACCCACACCGTCAGGCGAAAAGTCAAGTTTTTCTTCCCCGACTCGCCTCCCACCCCCCGCGCGCTCGGCCGCCAACAGCTGTATCCCGGCGCCGTCCACCGCCCTTCACCGCTAGATAGCCAATTCCCGCCGAAAAAAGAGCAGAGGTTCGCCGAGGCAGCCCCTCCACCAGCAATTGGGCGTTTTCCCGCCGTTTCCGGCCGCGGAGGGGCAGTTTACCGGCGGGTACATGCCACCGGGCGCAAGGTGTTTGGCGATTTGCCTGCCTCGGCGATGGACTCGGGCGACGAGGAAGCGCTCGCCGCGCTGCTGGAGGAGGAAGCCGAGGCCGACGTCCAGGAAGATGAACATCTCATGGTGCTCGCCGACCTCGCCCAGTTGCTGGTGAGCAATGAAAAGCCGCGGCGAGGTGGCTCGGCGCCGGGGCGTATGAAAGCAAAGAACCGACATCGTCTCGAAGGCTACTGCATGCTCTACTCCGACTATTTCGCCAATGCTCCACTGCACGGTGACAAAATATTTCGGCGTCGTTATCGGATGAGCCGAAAGCTCTTCCTCAGGATTGTGAATTCCATCCGGGAGTTCGACAGCTACTTCAAGTGCAAGATGGATTGCACTGGCAAACTTGGATTCACCTCGATCCAGAAGTGCACGACAACGATGAGGATGCTTGCATACGGAACTCCCGGTGATTCACTTGACGACTATGGGCGCATGGCCGAGTCTACCACCATTGAATGTTTCTACAAGTTCTATCGGGCAGTGGTGGCAGTGTTTGGACCGCAATACTTGCGAACACCCACTGCGGAAGACACTGCTCGGATCGTAGCACAGAATGCAGCAAGAGGATTTCCTGGGATGCTTGGAAGCATCGACTGCATGCATTGGAAATGGAAGAACTGCCCATTTGCTTGGCAAGGGATTTACAAAGGCGTCAAAGGCGGTTGCAGTGTGGTACTTGAGGCAGTGGCCACATAGGACCTCTGGATTTGGCACTCCTTCTTTGGTATGCCAGGAACTCACAATGACATCAACGTGCTGCAGTGCTCCCCTGTCTTTGCCAAGCTTGTTGAAGGTTATTCTCCTCTGGTGAACTTCGAGGTCAATGGGCGGCACTACAACAAGGGGTACTACCTAGCTGATGGCATCTATCCGAGATGGTCTACATTCGAGAATACTATCTCAAACGCTGTGCCAGGAGGCAAGAAGTCCCACTTTGCCAAGGTGCGGGAGGCTTGCCGGAAGGATGTCAAGCGGGCATTTGGTGTGCTCCAATCTCGATTTTCTGTTGTCCGGTCCCTACTCAGACCTGGTCGAAAGATCAAATGTGGGAGATCATGACTTGCTGTGTCATCTTGCACAACATGATCAACGAGAGCGAGCAAGAAGAGCCAGTGTTTGACAATGAACCATACTACATGCAGGGTCCTCTAGCCGAAGTTGATCGCCAGCTACCGGCAACCTGGACTGCCTACCTCAGTATGCGTCAGGAGATCCGAGACCTACAGGTGCATCATCAACTGCAGCAGAAAATGGTGGAACACCTATGGAGGCTCAAGGGCGACGCCGGGCGTGACATGTGATGAAATATGAGTTTTTTTGTTGAACTATATAATTTAAATTGAACTAATTATTATTGCACTATTTTGTTGAACTATTAGATTTTCTTTGATGAACTATGTGATAAAAAAATATTTATGTTAAGAATTCAACGCCGAACCACGATGAACCACACCGAATATGGGTCGATTCTCACCCACATGGGGCCTTCATTCGCCGAAAGTGGGCCGAAAACTGGGCCAATATCGGCGCCTGGGGGCGACGGCTGGACGCCCAACCGCCCCCATCGCCGATTGTACCACTGGCTCACCCCCAGGCGGCGATTTTTGTGCCTCCTGGGGGGGGGGGGGAGGGGGCAACGGCTGAAAATGCTCTAAATCTTCTTACTGCACAAACCAAAGTATTCTGATGTCCAAGCACTACTACTCCCTCCATCCGGAATTACTTGTCGCTCAAACGGATATATCTAGCACTATCCAAAATTAGTGCTAGATATATTCGTTTGAGCGAGATACAATTCCGGACGAAGGGAGTATTGATGCTAGCAGTGAGATTTGAGGCTTAAGGTAAGAACTCGGAGTAACATGCAGTAACATTTGGCTAAAGTTGCTTTCGTCCGTACGAAACATGATCATTCATTCATAGAAAAAAATACAACCAAATGTTGATTATCCGAAGAATTCCATGGGTCTTCCAGCAAGGTTAGGTAAAGCATGAATAAGTTAGCCAAATGTCAGAAACAAAAATTAACAGCGATTGAGCAATTTTAGTAGGAGTAAGTTAGCCTTTAATCCAGTAAAGGAACTAATCAACATTGATTGCTATGAAGTTAAAAATATCTAGTAGGAATAACTGAAGGTTTTTTTGGTTCCAAATTCTAGATAAAATGGATATTGCAAGTTCACAAAAAAATATATTTCATATGTATGATACATCATGTGCTAGTACACAATAGGGTTTTAGTTTTCCTTTATTCTTTTGTTGTTGACCTGAGCGAGCATTTGTTAAAGATTTATTTATCAAAGTTCTCATAACAATTGATTCATGTTCCTATGGTCAGTGACTTGAGCTAATTGCGGGGAGGTTGAGGATTCAAATCCCCCCGGAGTTCTTTTTTTCTTTCTACTAGCAAAATGGTCCGTGCGTCGTAACGGGAGAAAAAAATCATAATCTTTAAACCGAGATACACTATGACTCTCATTTTCTAAAACCATGAACAACTTTTGAAAATCTTGAACATTTTTTAAAAACTCTTGAACATATGTGAAATAGCGTATATTTTTAAAATTGTGAACATTTTTACAGTTTTTCTAACATTTGCTAAAATCATGAACATTTAATACTATTTTCAAACATATTTGAAAAATTGCTCATAATTAACACATTTTTCTTGAATAGGCGAACATTTTTAGAATCGATGAACATTTTTCGAAAATTGGTGGAACAATTTTGAAATTCATGAACGTTTTTTAGATTAAATGAACATCTTTTAAAATGCATGATCATATTTTGAATCAGCGAACATTTTATGAATCAACAAACTATTTTGTAAGTCACGAACAATATTTGAATTTTTAGGATATTTTTCAATTCATGAACTTTTTTTTTGAATTGGCACAATTCTGTTTAATTTCATTCATATTTTTTAATACACAAACTTAAAGAAAAAGCATGGACATTTTTTTATTTCCAGAATATTTATTTTCAAAAGTGCGAATTTTTTCTGTATTTATGATTATTTTTTAAATCACAAACATTTTCTGAATCCACAAACATTTATGAATTTTGAATTACTTTTAAAAATTACCATTTTTATTTTTATTCAAATTTTAAAGTCTTGAATTATTTAAAGTAGAAGAAAACTAAGAGGAAAACGAAAAATAAAAAATGAAACTTTAAAAACAGGCCGCCCGGACATGGGCCCGCCCAACAGGCGTGTTGTGTCTTCGCCATTGCGCAGAGCGTAGGTAGTGTAGAAGGTTATGGGCCGACCTAGGCGGGGATTCCTCTGTCTAAAACATTTTTTTATCACTTATGTTGCATTATACCCATAAAAATATTATAGATGGCATCGATGGATAATATTTTACAATTTTAGGACAATTTTGGTGACATACCGCCAGAAACGATATCCCTTTTATTATTAGGTAGATATTATTCAAGCCAATATGTGCATAAAAGTGGGTAATTAAAAAAATAGCGAATACGTCCGAAATCACTAATTAAGGAGTACTTCTTCCAAAGATCACTTCCACTTCCTGAGGTCGTGACAAGTGGTGGGTTACATGTGCGTCACTTGTCGCAACCTGGGAATTTTCCTTTTTCGTAGATTCGTTTATTTAAAATGATTTATCTATTAAACCGTGTGTGAGCCGTTTTTATCATTGGATTTCTCACGTCGAGATCTTCAAAACTAGACCCTTGTTGATAGGTTATGATGAACTTTTTTTCACAAGAAAGGACAAAATACCAGACGAAAAAGCCGAAACAGGAGCACGTTTTTTCCCATTCCGAAAGCCATTTCAGAGAGGCACGGCCATGCCTCTCGCGAAAGAAAAAAAAAGAGAGAATGAATTTTCTTTCCGTCCGAGGAAGCAAAACCATGCCTCTCGCGGAAGAAGAACCGTGCCTCTCACGGAAGGAAAAAAACATGATTTTTTTCATTTTTGAGAGGCATGGCCGTGCCTCTCGTGGAAGAAGAAAAAAAAACAAAACACGTTTTTTTTCCTTTTCCGAGGGCATGGCCGTGCCTCTTGCGGAAGAAAAAAAACAGTGAAAACGTGTTTTTCGTTTTCGAGAGGCACGGTCGTGCCTCTCGCAAAAAGGAAAAAAAAGAGTATGTGTTTTTTCGTGTAACTTTTATTTGATCTTTTTGTTTCAAAAGCTAAGGAAGACCAACGAAAAACCAAAAAGCCGAAAAACCGGAAAAACCCTCTAAAAAGACGAAAACATGTGCGAAAAAAATGAAAAAAGAAAATCCGGAGGAAGCGCCCAGAACGCGACATGTGGCGGCGGCTGCCGCGCTCTCAGCCCATCTTCAAGTGACCTTTGAGGAGGCTGAGAACGAACGCTCTTTACTTAGTTGCTCTCGACTATGTCCGTGTATGAAAAATGTGACCGTATTTACACGTCGGCGCAAGTTCAATGACTGCAATCGTGCGTGTTACAAGTTTATGCACCAAACTTTTTTTTGCATAGTAATAAGTGTCTCATTCATATCATAAAGATCAAAATACAAGTCCGTGGCGCGCAAGTTCTAAATATATTTACCTCTAGAAGGTACATCCGGAGCAGCCCCACAAAACCCCGGATCATACCTGATACGCGTAGCCTCAATTCAGCCGCAACGACCCGAGAACCATGTCGGCGAGAGGCAGCCACCGCGTCGCCCGCCTTTGTAGCGCCGCCAAATCTGGTCCAAGCACTCTCATCCAACAGTTGCCGCCACCACGCGGTGCAACACCACGCCACAACACTTCTTGCCCGACGCCCGCTCACATCACTCCGCCGAGCGCCGCAGGCCATCATCACCCCGCATCACTAGGCAAGCCTCCTCACGATCCATGACTGTGAGAAAATCCCGCCGCCACTTTCCTAACGCACGCCCGGGCTTTGCCGATGGCCCTCCGGTAGGAAAGGAGAGGATGGAGGAGGGCCTAGTGGCAGCAGCTGCTAGGACTCCTCCTTGTTCTCAGGGGTGGTCACCGCAGGGGACAAGGGGGTTCAGGTACCCCTGACGACACAGGGGTCGAGGGGGTTCAGGTACGTTGATGTGATTCTTGCCGAACACTGAACCAACTACTCCTATATAACGTTTTCCGCATAGAATGCTCCCGAAACAGGCTTTCGCCCCACTTTATAGATAAAGCATACGTCCATACAACCACATCTCAAGCACAGTCATAAAAAATAAATGTTGGGGCCACAACACAAAGACGCCCAAATGAAAGAAGAAGAAACAGAAAGGCCACCAGGGGCAAGCTACGGAACCGGCGAGCGGTCGGAGAGCCGACGCGCGGTAGACACCAAGGCGTCTAGGGAAAGCTGAAGGCGATCACGATCCCTCGGCCTAGCGAGCAGATGCCAGTGATGCAGGTAGGCAAGAAATTTGAAGAACGAGTCAGAAGCACGCCGCGGGAACACCCGCTCAATCACCATCTTGTTGCAAGTAGTCCAGAGAGTCCACATCATAGACGCGAAGATGAGCCAGAACAGTTGGCGCTTACGACCAACCTGAGTAGCCCTAACCTGCAGAAACTCTGCAAGGTCCTGAGCCTCCCACTCTGGCCCTAGAGCCTCACGAACAAAGCACCAAAGTGCCTGCGCTGCTACGCAAGAAAACAAAATGTGCGTTCCCGTTTCCGGGACATGGCACAAAGGGCAGAGGCCATTGCCTGGACCATGGCGTTTCGGCACCTCGGTCCCCGACGGCAGACGGTCTCGGAGAAGCTGCCATACGAAAATCTTAATCTTTAGGGGCAGCGGTGCGTTCCACAATGGGGATAACCACTGTAGAACCGACATACGGCATAATACCTAATAGGCCGAACTAACGGAGAATTCACCCGAAGGAGAAAGTCTCCAAGAAACAGTGTCAGGGTCTGAGGACAGAGGAAGAGGGACTACTTCCCTCAGGTCAGTCCATTCCCGGACCTTCTCTGGACCGAATGAGCGGCGAAACGCAATGTTCCACCCCTCCTCCAACGCAGCCACAGATACAAGAATGGCCGGGTCATCACAAATCGCAAAGAGCCGCGGGAACCGCAAGCGGAGAGGCTCGCCCTCGAGCCAGGGGTCCAACCAAAATTGGGTCCTAGAGCCATTGCCAACCGATAAACGCACACCCAACCTAATCTCTTCCTTGATGGCCTGAATAGATTTCCAGAACTGGGACCCAACTGAGTGAGAGCAAGCCATGAGGGATTGACCCTGCAAGTACTTGGACTCAACCAGCTGCAGTCACAACCCCTCATCTCCCCGCAAGATCCGCCAAACCCAACGCAGCATAAGAGCAACGTTCATTCGGCGCGATGCACGGATGCCCAACCCACCTCGATCCTTCGGCAAGCAAATGTCAGTCCACTTCACCATATGGTACTTGGGTCGACCATCCCCAGCCTGCCAGAAGAACCTAGCCAGCTCCTTGTCAAAGGAGCTATGCACATCTTCCGGTAAGATGTACATCCCCATCATATACATGGGGAGGCTGGCAAGGTTAGAGCTAATGAGGAAACTTTGTCTACCTTTAGAAGTGAACCGACCGCACCAGGGCTCCGCACAGGACGCTACTCGTCCCACAAGCGGATCATACCCACTCACCAAGATCCTGGACTCAGCCAGGGGCATCCCCAAGTAAGATATGGGGAAGGATGCCAGCCTACAGTTGAGGTTGTCAGCGATCCGACGCTGCTCAGCCTCCGAATAGCCAAGGACCACCACCTCGCTCTTATCAAAATTAATCTTAAGTCCAGACATTTCCTCAAAGCAGAGCAAAAGGAACTTAAGATTAACAATGTCCGAGTCCGAGCCTTCCACCATAATCATGGTGTTATCCGCATACTGTAAATGAGTATCCCCCCCCCCCCCCAATCTGGGATGAGGTGGCTAACTACACCCTTAAGGTCATCAACTGCGAGGTTAAAAAGTAAGGGGGAGACAGGATCCCCTTGCTTTACCCCTCTAGAAGCCTGAAAAAAGGATCCCACCTCGCCATTGATGTTGATCGCCGTGTTCCCGGATCTGATCTCACGTAATCACCTCGCATCTCTCCTGTCTCCACTCGTGCAAGGGCCTGCCCGCTAGCGCTCGCCTCGGCCTGGCTCACGAGAAACTACCGATTCGAGCGTTTCCAGCTAGCCAGGCTCTGGACTGCTTTGAGAAGCGTGCAATGCAGGCCCAACAGTGAAAACGGGCAACCAAACTGTCCTTCTCCTTCCCGCGCGGGCCTGGTTAGGCCTGATACGGGCAACCAAACACGCCAATAGGTCTTGAACGGGAGCAGCTAAAGGTCAGTTAATTGAAAAAATGAATTTGGATTAGTCGACTGACCCCAAAATTCCTTTCAATCGACCTTGTCGGGCGACGTCTCTAGACTTTCTCTCACTAACGAGCCTTTGATCCAAACAAGGCAACCAAAAGGTGACGCATGCATGCATGGCAAGGCGCCAATTGCAGACTGCTGCGGTGCAATCCTTTTTTATTTCTTTTCTATTTGAGATTTGATTAGCACTGACGACTCGAGAGCCGGGTCAGATATATTCATGTCTGTCGATGTCTAGCTGTTAAAAAAAACATGTCGATGTGTATGTACTGTATTGCAGCTGGTTGCTCTGTCGTTTTCTAGCTCCAAGAACACAAGAAGCTTCCTAGACTGATTAATATTTTTTAGGATTAGCCGGAGGTGCTTCTCTAAAAGTTCTACACTTACAGAAAGATTGCTACCCAGCATCTTTACAGTTAGACGTGCATTTCTTCCAACTACAGAACTCCCCATACCATATATAACTAAAATCCAGTTTGATAAATATTTTCGAAGTGTTCTTAAAATACCACAATATTTCTGAACTACCATACTATTTATTACCGTGAAATATTAACCCGGCAACCAAAAGAAGAAAAAGGGCCGGTCGACTGAAACTCTAATACTTTTGCTGTTGTCACCTTAGAGATTAATAAAGAAAAATAAAGAAAAATAAAAAATAAAGTTTTCTGAAGAAGAATGAAATTAGTGGAATCGGTATTACACTTAAAACCAGGAATACATAAAAATAATAATCAAATAATGGAAAAAATAGCACACAATTTTACGTAGATAAATGCACTTTTTTGTAGAACAAGCATTTAATGATGTAAGTTTCATCAAAAGAAAGTTTTCAAAGAAAGAATAAATTAGTGGCATTAGTAAAATTTAAATCAAATAGTGACAAATTTTGCATATGATTTACACAAAAAGCGCGTATGTTTATATTATGCAAGAGTAAACATATGATAGTGGAATTTCCGCAAAAAATAGTTTTCTAAGTAGGAATGAATTAGTGGCAGTGACATGACCCTTAAAGAAGAATAATAAAGATATTGTTTTCTAAGAGAGATTGAATTAGTGGAACTGGTATTACCCTTTCAAAAGAAATAAAAAAATTAAAACAAAATCAAAATAATATAGTTTTCGGAAGAAGAATGAATAAGTGGGACTGGTATAACCCTTTCAAGAGAAAGAAAATGAAAAATAAGACTAAAAAAATTCAAAAGAATAAAGTTTTCTAAGAAGAATGAATAAGTGGGATTGGTATAACGCTTTCAAGAGAAGAATAATGAATAAGTGGCATTGATACTACCCTTCCAGAAGAAAAAAAAAGAAAATTATTAAAATAATCAAGTTTTTGTAAGGAAGACAAAATTGGTGGCATTGGTATTACCTAGGAGTTGCACACAATTTACATATGAATTGCGCTTTGTTATAATATGCAGGCATAACATAGAATAGTGAAATATTCGCAATGAAACAATTTTCCTAAAAAAGAATGAATTAGTGGCACTTGAGTTACAATTAAATAAGAAATAAAATGACACAAAACTAAACAAAAAATAAAATAATGAAGTTTTTCTACGAAAGAATGAATTAGAGGTTTTGTATTACCATTTTGGAAGAAATAAAATAAAAAATAAATCAAAAACAAAATAATGAAGTTTTCTAAGAAATGATGAATTAGTGACATTGGTATTATCATTTAAGAAGAAAGGAAACAAAAAATAACAAATTTGCACACAATTTACACAGAAGTTGCACTTTTTTATAATATGCAAGAAAAGTACATAATAGTAGAATTCTCACTAGAGAGAAAGTTTCCTAAGAAGGAATGAATTAGTGACATTGGTATTACCAATAAAGAAGAAATAAAACGAATCAAAAACAAAACAATGAAGTTTTGTAAGAAAGAATGAATTAGTGGTTTTGGTATTACCCTTTTAGAAGAAGGAAAAGAAGTAACTACCAAAGCGAATTCACAAAATCAAAATAGTAATATTTTTCTAAGAAACAATGTATTAGTGGCATTAGTATTAACCTTAAAGATGAAAAAAAATATGCAGATGAAATAATGACAATTTACATTGAAATTGCATTTTCTTATAATATGAAAGAGTAAGCACACAATAGTGAAATTTTCATAAAAATGTTTCCTAAGATGGAATGAATGAATGACATACACATTGCACTTAAGAAAGTAAATTTAATACAAAGTAAAAGAAAAATAAAAATACTGAGTTTCTAAAAAAGAATTAATGACATTGTTATTATACTTTAGGAAGAAAGAAATAAAAAAATCACAAAAAGTGCGCACAATTAACACATACATTACGATTTTTCTTATATGCAAGAATAAGCATATATAAGTGAAATATTTACAATAAAGGAAATTTCCTAAGAAAGAATGAATTAGTGGCACTTGTGTGACAATTTAAAAGAAATAAAACTAAATAATAAATAAATAAAATAAAATAATGAAGTTTTACTAAGAAAGAATGAGTTAGAGGCCTTAGTAATACCCATTATGAAGAAAGAAGATAAAATATAAATTAAATTGAAATCAAAATAATGAGGTTTTCTAAGAAAGAATGAATTAGTGACATTGGTATTACCATTTAAGAAGAAATGAAACAAAAAATTGAAAAAAAAAATGAGAAATTTGCACACAATTTACGCAGAAATTGCACTTTTTTATAAAATGCAAGAATAAGTATATAATAGTATAATTCTCACAAAAAAGAAATTTTCCTAAAAAGGAATGAATTAGTGACGTTCGTATTACGGTTAAAAAAAGAAAGAAAATAAAATAAACACTAAATCAAAAATAAAATAATGAAGATTTGTAAGAAAAAATTAATTAGTGGTTTTGGTATTATCCTTCAGAAAAAAATGAAATAACTACTAAAACAAAATCAAAGTAATAAAGTTTTTCAAGTAGGAATGAATTAGTTGCATTGATATTACCATTTAAGAAAAAAAAAATTATAAAATAATCAAACAATAAAAAAATTACACACAATATATACAAAAAATTCAGTGGAACATGGTCTTATCTCGGTACAAGCTCCGTGAGCGAAACCTCGTTGGCTGAAACCACCGCCGGCCTGCCACGGCCTTGCGAGGCGCCGTGTCGTGGTTCCGGACCGGCGGTACTTGCCCGGATGCAGAAAGCCGGCTTGGACGGGGCCTGAAGCGAGACGGTGTCGCTGTTAAGGATCGCGTTCGCCCGTGACATCGTAGGCCTATCCGCAGGGCTCTCCTGAACGCACATCAGTCCGATGTGAACGTAGGTGAGTATCTCCTCTTCAGGAGCAGTGCTTCTGCTTGCAAGGGACGGATCAGCTATCTCCAATATCGTTCCCTTGGTCCAATGCTCCCATATCTGCACCAGATGGGTTCAAATGAGTTTTACTGTCGCAAGGGATTTAGATTAGTACGTACAGTACTGTTCAGCTAGGGTTTCCTTCCTGCTTACAAGGCTTAAGAGGTCAACGGATTGCTCGGAGTTGTAAGATCCACAGTTTCTTCTTCCTGTTATGATCTCTAAAACCAGAATTCCGAAGCTAAACACGTCTGATTTTGCCGAGTAGTGCCCGCGAACAACATATTCAGGTGCCATGTATCCGCTGCAACAAGAGATATGATTACTGATTAGTGGTCTGAAAATATAGTATGGTACTAGTAGTATTACTTATTCCTGCAGTCCATGGTGTTCTTTTTTATATATCAGAGCATAGTTGACTTCACTTACAACGTCCCAACAACTCTGTTTGTGACATCCTTTGATTGATCCCCTTCGAAAAGCCTCGCCAAACCGAAGTCTGATATCTTCGGATTCAAATCGGAGTCTAACAGAACATTGCTTGCTTTGAGGTCTCTGTGGATTATTTTCAACTGAGAATCTTCATGAACGTATTGCAAACCTCGGGCAATCCCATTTATTATCTTGAACCTCTTCCCCCAATCAAGATGCTTGCTCCTCTCAGGATCTATTACGGGAACAATAAACAGTGACAGAGAGGTTAGTTTTAGTGCCATAGATTCTCTCCCATGTTACTTTTTTTTTGACGAAAGGTAGCCAATATATTAAGTGGAGTGAAGAATAAATAGAGTACAAGTGGTGGCTACAGGGATCATCTTACAAACTACAGCTCACATTTAAAGATAGTGATGCAATGTTCTGAGTATTTACCAAAGAGAATCGTGTCAAGGCTTCTGTTGGGCATGTATTCATAGATAACGAGCTTCTCGTGTTCTTCCAAACAAACGCCGATAAGCCTCACAAGGTTTTTGTGCTGAAGCTTAGCAACCAAAACCAGCTCAGTTTTTAGCTCTGCTATTCCTTGTGCTGAACCTTGTGAGAGTCTCTTCACTGCTATCTCTTGGCCATCAGCAAGGGATCCCTGTAGATTTAGAAGGTGGCATAAGTATTTGATGAAAAAAAATTACTGATTGATTAGACGAGTAGAGATAATGGTAAAATTTGAAGAAATTGGACCATAGTGCATGGTATCATTTTTTAAAGGAAGTGCATAGTTTTTTTTTGTGTGTGTGGACATACTATGATTGGTACCTTGTAAACGGCACCAAACCCTCCTTCCCCAAGCTTATTTCCTTCTGAAAAGTTCTCGGTTGCAACTTCCAGTGTCGACAGATTAAGCATGGATAAACTGATGTTTGGAACGCTTTCCCAGTTTCCAGAATCTGTCAAAATAAAAAAGTTTTAAATCCGTTGAACAAAATCCATTTCATTGTCTGCAATGCGTAATTCTTTACCTTATATTTATACATAGTCTTTTTTTATATATAAAACTTGATGGTTCTTTTTGCAGGAGTTAAATTTAGGACCGTAAATTTATCTATTTCGCATTTCTTGGCTGTGCAGTAGGGCAAAGCACCACTGCATTTTTTCCTTTTTTATTAATTTTATAAAGGGCATAAAATAACTAAGAAGTTGTACAATAGATCTTTAGATGGAAGTAAAAAGAAACTATGCTAATTACAAATTTCCTAGCCAATCTTTAAAGAAAACCAAGTTATTTTCCGTCTTTAAGGTCTGTATAAATCTAGGGAGTAGCTTACATGGTTGTGATGGGAATTCTTGTTGTCTTCTGCTCCTCCAGATACAAAAGCAAACTAAAGTGAAAGCCAATGCTGCAGAAACAATGGCCAGTGCAACTGCTAGGACCAGTAGAATGGTACTAGGTTTATTTTTTCTCCCTCCTGTAAAATGACAATAGAGTTGAAGCACTTGATAACATGAAATATGTATATGGATCATAGCAATGAAAAAAGCAGGAACTAAAAAAGACACAACAATTGAACGAGTTCACAAGCACGAAACACTGAAAAACTCCATTAGTTGTCACTCGGGTAAAATACTACAATCAATATGGACCGGAGGGAGTACCATTCTAATACAATCCAAAGGGAGGTGTGTACACGATTAATTGGAGCAGGTGGTTACGGTGGTTTTTTCCCCAACATGGGTCGCAGCATAACCTACGGATCGATCCACCACCTCCTTCGACATAAGCGTAGTGTCAATCTATAGGACTCTACTGCTGCCGATTTGTTGGTTTTAATTTGTTGAATTTTTGTCAGACTTTTGGATTTGACAGTGTGCATCCAAGCTATGCAGAGGCCGGATGTTACTCATAATGTTTTGTATCTGTTTGATGCTACATTTTGAGATAATAAAATCGCCTTTTATCGAAAAAACTATAATCCAAAGAGGCCCTAAACTTCTTTTTGGGGATTTTATCCAGTTAATTTGTTTTCTAAAAAGTTTATTTTTGGTTATGTGTGACCTATTGGCTGTGCGTCGTGTTATGTAGAGGCTGGACATTCACTCGGTGAGATTTTAACGTCTCTATATATCGATCGGATGAAAATGCTCTTTATCATAGAAAACAAGTTATTGATATGAAAGTGCCAGCTCAGCTCCAGTTTAAGTAAATCGGAAGAAGTCTCCATCTGAGCTCCACTTTAGTACTCCACTAGAAGGGTTGGGCTCTCTTTGCTACCGCGTTGATGTTGTTGGGTTTCTTATAAAAATAATCACCTTGTTTTAAAATATAAGGTGTATTACTTTTTTTGAAAAGGTAAACCTTTTAAGTTTGATCAAATTTGTAGAGAAATATGTTCATAATATCAAATCGGTATTTTTAGATTCATCATGACGAATTTCCTTACTTTTTTTGTTTAATATTATGGATGTCGATATTTTTGCTCTGAACTTGGTGAAAGTTAACGAAATTTGACTTTCTAAAAACTAATGGTCCTTATATTTTGAAACTGATGAAATATTTAGTTTGGCGGGTGGGAGGGGGTGATAGAGTGTGTTTTATTTTTATTTATAATGCCTTGATTTCGTGGGCCTTTTGTGGTGTGATTCGTATTATTCGCTAACCAATCTATATTTATGTGGGAAAATTTCTGTGGCGGTGGTTGCATATACTCCCTCCGTCCTAAAATTCTTGTCTTAAATTTGTCTAAATACAGATGTATCAAGTCATGTTTAGGTACATCCATATCTAGACAAATCTAAGACATGAATTTTGTGACGGAGGGAGTACTATTATTTGTGCTATAGTATCACATGGTGGCGCTTCTTTTTTAGGTGGTGAGAGGGTGTGCGGGGTTCATATGTTTTTGTAGGCTGGTTGCTGCTGATTGATTTGAAAAATAGTTGGTCGCGTCAAAATTGTAAACCAAATCCAAAATTGAATACATCAATTGAATGAAAGAGCTTCAAAATTAGGGAACATAGTAAATTAAAAGAATTGAATGGGAGAGCTTGAGAAATTGTTGACCTGGTCAAAATCGGATGACCCAATTCTAAATTGAGTACCTCAATTAATTATAAGACCTTAAAAATTAGGAATCATAGTGTATGGCAGTATAAAAGAATTAAATGATAGAGTTTTGAAAATTTATTGACCCGGTCAAAATCGAATGATCCAATTCTAACTGGAGACCTTAATTGAATGTGTGCTTTTTAAAACTAGGGAGCTTAGTGTATATAAGATATCCTAAGCCTTTTTTTTCTGATTTAAATGTATATAGAGCATTTTAGTATGTTTGTTCACTTATTTCAGTTTGTAGTTCATATTAAAATATTCAAAAACATTTTATATTTGTGAACGTAGGGAGTAGCTAGAAAAATCCCATAGTTTTGTAAAAAATCTGCAACTCACCTTCATCTCCATCTACCGATGGTTTCACGCCCGAGGCCGGTGCTGGGAGGTGTAGAAGCGGATTGCCGGAGAACGGAGGATATAGCTCAAACCTATAGTTGCACCGTAAACCCAGTATCCTACCTCCCTGCCGCCTGCTGAAGTGCTTGGGCATCACCCTTACAATTCCCTCCAGGCAGCTCCGGCAATCGGCCGGTGCCATGTCCGGCGTGCACTGCGCCAGCGCATAGATTCTTGGGGCGCTCACGTCGAAGTCCTCTACCCCTGTGCCAAACCGCTTGGATGAGTTCAGCGCTGCGTAGTCCGAGACGGCAGCAAGGAGAACACCCACGGCGGCGTCGAACGTTGCGGCCGGCGACGTCACGTTCTCCCCATTGGGCATGATGTGCCGTTTGGTGTTGTCAATGGAAGTCAGGAAGTTCTGGTTGGAGAAGCGGAGGTAGCAGGGGTCGTAGTAGATGGTCACGTCCATGTTGTACGAGCACACCTGCTGCGCGTCCCGGAAGGCGTTGGCGACGCAGTCGCCGCAGGCGGAGGCGTTGGTGGTGTCGCCACGGCAGAGCGAGAGCGCGTACACGGTATCCGGGACCGCGCCTACGGCGGCGGTAGCGAAGAGGGTGGGAGATGAGGAGGATTCAGTGGGGAGGGTGGAGGAGAGCTGGTTTAGGTTTGATTGGAAGGCGCTGTTCGCCGTGTAGTTCCGGCTGTTGTCGCATTCTTGCCACAGCACGTCGCCGGAGGCGAGCTGTGCAAGGAAGGGGACGACGAGCACGGAGACGCAGCAGCAGAGTTTGTGGGAGATCATGGTGATAGCCATGGTTAACCTGGACTACTGGTGGTGGTGTGGATTGAGTTGGAGACAAGAAGATGTGGTCATGTGGGAGTAGGAGGCAAAACGAGTGTTTTGCCAAGTTGGCTTGGTGTTAGAGCATCTCCAACAGCCGCGCTATGCGCCGCGCGTAAAAAACCTGTTTGGTGCGCGCGCTTCGGCTGGTTTGGCGCGCCCGCCTGCGCTGGCTCCAGCAGCCGCGCTATAATGCAGCGCGCGCGCCGCTTCAGCAGAGCGTAAAAATACAGCGCGCGCCGCACAAACCACTTATTATACATAGCAAAAATGATCAAACAAACAAAACAAATCAACGATAAATAATTTAATTTCGTTATCATTACAACTCAAACAAATAGTTTATCATTTAGTACAACAAATGCAATAAACACAACAAATAGTTCATGAACAATACAATGTCGAATGCAGATATCATCATGCTCTTTGTCGTCTATGCCATGCCCATCACTCTTCAATCAAATCATTCTAAAGTTCATTGTGCGTTGATTGACGCCGAATGGCATGATAGGAGGCAACAAAACGGGCTACCCTTTCAGCCCTCCGTCGCACTCGCACGGGATTTCCCAAGAGCTCATACTGTGAGTAGTCTAAATCTTGGCCATGCTCATTCTCAATGATCATGTTGTGCATGATCACACAAGCGTGCATGATGTACCAAAGCATTTTTTGATCCCAAAATCTAGCCGGTCCTCTTACAATAGCAAATTGGGCTTGCAAAATCCCAAATGCTCTCTCCACATCTTTTCTAGCCGCCGCATGAGCATTGTGGAAGTCAAGATTTTTCTTACCTTCCGGCTTTTTCAACGGCTTCACGAAGGTTTGCCACTTTGGATAGATGCCATCCGCTAGATAATAGCCATAGTTGTACGTACGGCCATTTGCTACAAACTGCACCGGTGGCAACTCACCGTTTGCAATCTTATTCATAAGTGGTGACCGGTTGACAACATTGATGTCATTCAGAGATCCAGGCATTCCAAAGAATGCATGCCAAATCCAAGTCTCCTGATCGGCCACCGCTTCAAGGATTATAGTGGAACCCTTTTTTTGGCCGTGGAATTGCCCATGCCATGCCTTTGGACAATTCTTCCAACTCCAATGCATGCAATCTATTGAGCCAAGCATGCCAGGAAATCCGCGAGCTTTGTTCATCGCCAATAGCCTTGCGGCGTCTTCAGCATTGGGAGCTCTCAAATACTCCTCGCCAAACACTTGCACAATTCCCACTGCAAAGCGCTTGACACACATGCTGGCTTGGCTCTCACCCATAGCCAAGTGATCATCAACAAGATCAGCCGGTATACCGTATGCCAACATACGCAAAGCGGTTGTCACCTTCTGAAAGGTGCTATGACCGAGCTCTCCGGCGGCATTCCTCCTTTGCTGGAAAAAACGGTCATGGCTCGCTAGTTTCTCTGCAATGCGCCTGAACAACTCGGTGCTCATCCTAAACCGGCGACAAAAATACGACTCGGGGTATATGGGATTCTCCGCAAAATAATGCCTGATCAATCTGTTGTGGGCATCGATCATGTCCCTCCAAATTTTCTGCCGACCCATAACCGAACCACCGTGCTTCGGTTTTTTTAATATGCATAGCTAGGATCATTGCAAGATCCTCCTCTTCCATATCAAATTCTTTTTCGGAAAAATCATACGACGAACTCATCTACAATGTTCAATACTATACTATAAAAACTACAATTCAAAACATGCATCAAATTCATGAAGTTTGAGCAATACATACCTTGTAGGCGTTTTGTCAAACACCTTGTGGGCGCGGCGCGGCAGCGAGCGCTCGGGCGCTGTTCCTCGGACGACGGAGGCGCGCGATGGCCGGCGGGACTAGGAGGGGAAGGGGCGGAAGCGCGGGCGCGCGGGGATAGGCCAGGGAAGCCTGAACGGTCGTCGGAGGCGCGGGCGGCGGCGGCGGCGCGACCGGACGGGGTGGAGGTGGGAGAGGATGTGCGGGCGCGAGCGCTGGAGTGTGCCGCGCGCTGCAGCTGGCGCCCCAAATTAACGGCGCGGCTAAGTGTTTTTGTCCGCGCGCCCAAGCCGTTTTTGCGCGCGCGCCGTTTTTGCGCGACCGCTGGAGCGCCCCACCGCGTTGCGCGCGTGCAAAAACGGCCTATTTTGCGGCGCGGCGCTAGTTTAGCGCGGATGTTGGAGATGCTCTTAGATTGGGTCACAATGTGTTCCATTTTTCTTTTGATGTTAGATCGGGTCACACTTTGATTCGAACAAAGGCTACCTGTCGTACTACTTCAGAAAAAAAACATTTATTATAACAGGCAGGCCTAAGCATGTATGGAATATTTTCAGAGGAATACTATGTAGGAGATGAAATCTTGGCATCTGTGGCAACTATCAACATCAAAGAATCAAGAATTGGATTCTCTGATCTTTTCTCCTGCGCGCATGCCAGGCAGATAGATGGATTGGTGATAAATTTTGGAAGAGTAGTGTTGACTGTTGAAGTACTGAACTGAATAAGTCATCGTTGCCACGACCATTTCTTCAGAACCTCCATCTTCCAAAGGAGCTATCGTTTCCACCTGTTGAAAGGGGAATGTGGCAGCGTTTTCCGTTGTCATCCCGGCACTGGTACTTGTTCAAGATCAACTGGACAAACATTTTTCCTAGCAGGAAGAACACAAGCACACTATACAAGCCGAGAGAAAGCAAATGATGACTGCTGTGGTAGGTACCACCGACAGAGTCCATATACAAAACAATGTACTCACCCCTCCCACGATATAAGAGCATCTCCAGCCGTTCGCCCCAGGTGCTAGAAAAAAACGCCGCTTGGGGACGAACCGGCGATATTTTCAACATGAGGCGATCGGGTTCCTAGCCGCCGCCCCCAGGTCGCCCCCAGACGCCATTTTTGTAAACATTTTAAAAAAGACATTCGACCAAAATTTGACAAACACGACATAGATTCGGCGATATTTAGGCGTTCCACAGTTTTTTTAATATAGAAAACATAAAATTTACTAAAAAAAGAAAACAAAGGGCTGCTGCCGTGCCTATAGGTCGAAGAACTTGCTGAACGTGGCATAGTCGCCGTCGTCGCCGCCGCCGTCCTCCTCCTTCCCTTTCTTCACACAGTCGTCTCTGCTGGACCCCTGCCCGGGGTCGCCCTGGCGGACTGGATTGGCCAGAGGCGGCGCCTCGTCGTCGCTGTCCTCGAGGACGACGACACCTCCCTCGTCGCGGCCACGATGCCGTGCGGCGATCTCCTCTAGGGCGCGGCGCTGGTGCTCCATTTCCAGCCGCGCCCAATCCTCCCGCGCCCACTTCATGGCGGCCTCGTCGTTGAGTGCGGCCATGTCAGCGTGCTCGCTCTTCACGGGGGTGAGCCCCGGCTCCTTCTTTGGCTTGACGAGGCGGGACGTAGGAGCGAGGAGGCGCGGCCGCCGCCCTCGTTGATGACGAGGGCGGCGCCGCGGGTGCGCCGGTCGAGCGGCATTTCCACGGACTCGGCCTTGACGCTGACGAGCGCCAACGACCCGGAGGAGTGGGAGGAGGATCGGGAGGAGGAGGAGGAGGAGGACCTGCCAAGCATTAGCCTCGGCAGCCACGGGCCACCACTCCAGCGGGGTGCCGGGGCTGAAGGGTACTCGAGCGTCGGATCGTTGCCGCCCTCGAGGTACTCGAGGACGGCGTGGAGCGTGCGGATGGGGGCGCCCCACCACAGGCAGCGTCCATCGCTGTTGTTGCACCCCCTAACCACCGGCGCGTTGTTGACGGAGGCGAGCCGCTCCGCCTGCCGGCGTTCGAAGTACGCCGCCCACGACTCGTGGTTGCCGGCGTCGTACTCAGGGAGGGCCCGCTCCTCCTCCGACAGAGAGGCCCGCACACGCTCAATCTCGACGTGGAAGTAGCCGGGGTGTTCGAAGTCGGGCAGTGGGGGGACTGGGACGCCCCCGGCGCTGAGCCTCCACCGCCCCGGCGCGTGCATGTCGGGGGGCGCCGGGTAGTTCGCCTCGTGGAGGAGGTGGGCTTCCCACTCGTGCAGAGAGCGGCGGCCGAAGCCGTTGGCCACCGCCGTGTTGCCGGGGAATCGTTCATCCACCGGCTGGACGTGCACGCGGTGGCTAGACGGGGAGAGAGGGAAAGAGAGGGAGTCGGCGGCGAGAGATGGGGGCTGCGGGCGGGTGCGTCCACCGGCGAGGGAGGGCGCAGCTTT
Organism: Aegilops umbellulata; assembly: GCA_032464435.1. Classification (NCBI taxonomy): domain Eukaryota; kingdom Viridiplantae; phylum Streptophyta; class Magnoliopsida; order Poales; family Poaceae; genus Aegilops; species Aegilops umbellulata. The sequence goes on from CP136055.1 coordinate 98,731,414, forward strand.
TAGAGCGGCCGGGGAGGGGGGCGGCAACGTCTGTATGCGTGGCGGGAGGGGGCGCGTCTTCACACTGCGCCGCCAGTGAGGAATCAATGGAAGGTTGATTTGCAATAGCCTTGGCATTTATTCCTTGTGGGAAACCGAGGCTATGTGGACGACGAGGTGCGGGGGTCGCTGATTCGGCAGGCCCGCCATTTTTCCCACCAAAAACGATTGCCCCGGCGCCCCCGGGCACCCCCCCGGCGCGTCGGGTTTGCCTGGGTCCGCTAGCGCCAGTTTCGGGTATAAGCGACGAAATTGGGCTCCTGGGGCGCGACTGGGCCGTTTTCTTAGCGCCGGCGTTAAAAAGGCCTGAGGGGGGCTGTTGGGGACATGGCTGGAGATGCTCTAAGATGTCCTGGGTATATATGTACCCTATATGGAATATTTTTTAGCAGTTCAACAAAAAGTCAAAATTTTCTATTTTTTTTTGAAATAAACTTGACCTTTCATTGTACTAGTGAGAGAAGTTTCCCAAAAAGAAAATTCCTCTTTGTCTTCTTTCAAAAAGACAAATTTTTGGTCAAAATAGCGTGAATAGTGACCTATGATAGTAAATAATTTTTGTCTTCTTCGCTGTGAATTCAACGTTGTTTTTTTTTTGAAAATTTATATACTAGTGCACAAGTAAGTTAAGTTTCTAAAAATACTTTTGAACTATTTTGACTTCTTATTTAACTATTTAAAAAAAATCTTCATATGGGTGTATATACATGCAGGAGCTAAAGGGTATTTTACATATAAGATGTCTCATAATATAAGATGTTATTATAAATATCTTATATTATGAGACGAAAGAGGTATAAAGACGAAAGAGGTATAAAGAACCAAATTACATGGCGGATTGCATGGCAGGATCTCTTCCCTGCAACATCATTCTTGGATAGACTTGGCCATGGGAAGCCCGGCCCGGCCAGCCTGGCCCGACCCGGCCCGAAAAAGCCCGACCCGGCCTGGCCCGACACTGCTCCCGGGCCGGGCTCGGGCCTAAATTTTGACCCCGATGGCCGGGCCGGGCCCGGGCCCGTTGTTTTTGCATTTTTTTGAAGGTCGTGCTGGGCCGGCCAGGAGCCCGACGGGCTTTTACGTGTTCGGGCCGGGTTCGGACCCAGAAAACAGGCCCGATGGTTGGGCCGGGCCGGGCCCGAGTTTTTCGCGTCGGGCTTGGCTAGGCCCGGCCCGAAGCCCGGCCCGGCCCGAGGTATGGCCAGGTATATTCTTGGAGTAGCAAGAATAGAAGACAAGCGAAACCAATCGCTTGGAACTGAAGCATCAAAGGGAAATCTTGGACCAAAACATTATGTCTCCAATTTTCTTTCCTTTTTTCTTTTCTTTTTTTCGAAAAGGAGGTTAAAACCCCAGCCTCTGCATCAATATGATGCATACAACCATTTTTTATTAATTATTCAGCAGAGTACAAAACTAAGGCAATCATGGCCTAACCATTACAAGATATGAAATTAACACCTACAACTAAGTCGACTTCTTCTGTAGCAGCGCCTTCAAGAAGGTATACACTCGTCGCTGCTGAGCCCGACCAATAATGGTCTGGACAAGAGTTTTCACCCCGGACATGAAGCGGTGTTTCAATCAGCATCTTGATGACAGATCATTCGATAGTCGCCTTCTTTAGTACTCCATGTCAGTGCCAAACGGCACTAGCAGATTGGTGGGACGCCTTCCCACCTTAAACCACTGTCACAACCGTCAGGTGGACGCCCATGTCTCGGTGCGGAACTGGCCGCTGCTACTCCACACCGGCGCCAATCACACTGCAGCATGCTCCATACCGTCGGAGCCGCTACTCCGGAGCTAGAAGTCGACGGGGAATCGCCACTGCGCCCCTTGCTCACCAGCGTGGGACTCCGTCGCTCGCGCCTCGAGCATCCTTGTGCGATGGCCGCCACCCTCGCACCAGATGAAAATCCTCTTTGAGCCGGCATCGAGTGCCGTACACGACCACCGCCGATGTGCCTGCAAATATGCCGACGCACTCGAATATGCACTGTTATGCCACATGATCTCCTTATCGCGGTTATCGAGGGCCGCCACCCCCACCGCAACGACCAACGGAGGCCATCGCCCCCGCCGCCATGACTACCCATGCATCCGTTGCCGATGATGTTGTGCGTGTCGTCGTCTCTGCGAACGCTGTCACCACCATCTTCACCTGTCTCGCACACCGAGACGCCGGCACCGACATATCGGCGCATGACAACGAAGCGGCATCGTCCAGATCTGCCCCGTCCATGGGCGCCTCTGGTACTGGGATCATAGGCGCCCGTGCATTGTTCCATGGCCACCTCACTCGAGGCCGACCCATCCTTCACCATAGTTGTGCCATTGTCGGCAGCACTGGCGTAGTCGCATGCCGGCGCTGGCTTCACATCTGACTCGAAGGCCGCATCCAGAACGTCGGCGACGCAGTTTCTAGATGTGACCTCCGCGGCCACGTACGAGAAAGTGCTGAGACGTGCGGCCTTGGGATCTCCGTGGCTGCACACACACTCCCGGCAGCGCTCACCACTGCAGTTAGGGGCAGCCGCGCCGATGCCACCGGCCGCTGCCGGCTGCATGGGCGAGTACGGGTGCGAGGAGGAGGAGGCGCCTTGGCCGGCGCCGCAGCCTGGACCGACGAGGGACGACTCACCCTCGTGCCGGCGCATGGATGCGCGTGACGACGCCGTGGCCATGACCGCGCCCTCCGTCGCGAACGCGCGAGCCATCGTTAGCCTCATGCCACCCTCCGAGCACCACCTGCCGCCCCCGGCCATCTCCCTCCGCCCCGGACACAGCCATCCCCGAGATCCAGCCTCCTGACGGCTGCCGGCGGACTGTGGTGGCTGGGGATGTGCGCGAGATCTCCGATCCGTTTTTTCCGGATCGGAGGTTCTTTCTCGCCCATCCCTCTGGTAAAGCCAATCAGCCAGAGGAAGAGCGCATCCACATGTCTGGTACTAACATGCCTGAAACATACATTAAACAAAAGGTTATTGGACAGTATATCAAATAAAATTCTACATATATAGGGTTAAAACGTTTATTGAGATCACTCACGCTCATCGGCCGCCATTACGCCCATATCCCCGACGCCGTGTAGTTGTTTCTTATACATGCTATACATGCTATATGTCCACCGCCGGCACCTGTGCAGGTGAAAAGCTCTTCGGAATGCCCTAACCGACCGTTGGATCCTCCTCTATCCCAACCTGGTCCGACAACGCGATCCTTGTTGGTGGCTGGATGGATGGGGTGCGGGGGCCCCAGGCGGGGTGGGGGGGGGGCTCGTCCATGTCCGCTCCCTGCGATGCCAACACTCCCCTCTCTCGCTGCCTCCGTCGCCGGTCCCTCCAGACAAAGTTTTCCAGCTTACAGGACAAAGCCGAGGACGGGACGCCAATGGACTAGGCGGACGTAGCCTCCGTCACGGCAGTCTGGGACGGGCTGGACGTCATCTAGGGCGGCAGATTGAGAGTGGCGGTGAGGATGGGGAGCAAGGGTGGCAGACGGCGAGGGCTTGGATGAGAGAAACGTTAGAAGGGGCTGGAGGAGGGGGAAGTGTTTGGTAGAATTGGTGCAATTTGTGGTGGGTACGCCAGTCGGGTCTGACGTGGTGGACGCGCCCAAGCGCGCATAGGCCTCCCCATACCCGCCTCATATTTAGGATGGATATGAGGGGTGCTGGTCATCCCGGGAATTTGAGATTTGTTTGAGGCGCTCTCCGGAGTAGCTTTTCTTTGACCAGTCAATGACCGGGCCGTCCGCCCGAACGTTTGAGGCAGGTTTGGGGCGCCCCACTGTAGATGCTCTAACAAATTGAAAACCCTCAATCTGAAAACTCGATGACCCCTGAAACCGTACCGAAGTACACGATGGAGGGCGAGTGGGATGGAAATGCGGGGGTTGGCTTACGTCCGAGAAGAAGAGCAACTCGAGCCTCGAGGAGATGGTAGCACTCGATGTCTGTGAAGAGGAGGGACGACACTGGCACACGCTTAAGTGACTAAGTGAGCACCGCCAGCTTCCGCTAGATCTCCTCCATCTGCCTCGACACCATGGGAAGGGAATCTCTGGCTCGTGGCGGCTGGCCTACTTCGGAGGCTGGTGGTTTGTTTGGTTTGGTGGGATCGAGTCGACAGAGAATTTATCCCTGGGAAGCGATTCCCCTCAATAGACGGGGCTTGACCGCATTGGTTGCTCGATTGTGCTAGTGCTGCGGCGGCACATCGTCGTTTCTGCAACATAATATGTGTTGCAGAAAAATTCCACATATTTGCAATATGATCTCTATTGCAAAAGTTATCTTCAACAAGACATTCATTGCAAAGGTTTCTGCAACACAACATCTGTTGGAAAGATTCCGCAACATGAACTTTGTTGCAATCATGCATGGAGGGCGATGCTCGACCGCTCGAGCGCGCCACCGACGGCTTTCGACCTGGTTGATCTTTCAAAAAGATAAACCCACCAACGCGTACCGCGCCCCTGTAATATTACATATGAAGTGTTAAAAAAGGAAAACCAAATCTGTTAAAACTGTTTTCTTATTTGTTATACTAAGTTGCCATGTTTATATAACCAAAATTACCCTTCACTAATGAATGGCTATGATTGAATTCTCCTCTTACCCTGTGAGAGGTAAGTGGTATGGGCCGACAGGGCATGTTAAAAGAGTTGTCTTTGAACTTTGAACCTGAATGTTGACAATTTAGGAGGTGTCGTCACTTTGTCTGACAATACCCATGTAAATATCACATAGTGCAATCTCGAAGATTCGATTTGAGTTGCTCAACCTTCAATCCAGTGTTACAAGTAGTTGTACCAATATCTTAACCACGGGATCAGCGTGACAAACAAATTAGAAGAAAGATCTAGCGTATCATCACTCAAATGATTGTGTACCTCCTCGGGATGTTTTGCAAACTGATTTGAGTTTTTAAAACGTATATGGTGCTAAATATAAGTGGATACAAAGGGCTAAAAGTACAAGTAATACAAGTTCAACTATCTACCATCCGGTGGTGAACCAGTAAGGAGGTTTACACTGCATTGTTCCTCCAACTCTGGATCTTCTCCTTTGTTCCTAAAGTAAGCAGGCTTCTTTGGGTCAGGCAAGCTTGTGCTCTCATTCATGAGCAACGAGATAGCATCCGAGATTGTAGGGCGGTCGATAGCGTCGTCTTGTACGCATATTAACCCGACATTAATGAATCTCACGATCTCCATATTTGGATGCTTAACGTCTAAGCAAGGGTCAATGAGCTCACACCATTTCTCCCTTTTCCATAATAGCCAAGCCTGAAAACGTACGGGTGACGGTAACATTCTAGAGTTAGCCGGAGTGGAAACAATATTTGCACACTGATGTGACAGCGATACAAAAACAAATAATTATTATAATCGGTTTGTTGATTATCTCTACTACTTACATAAAGAATGTAAGGTTTCATGTTTCACTTTTCTTCTCACCACTCCTTAGTCCAACCTTCCCCGTATGATAATCAGTCACCTTAATTTAGTTACCTACTGAATCAATTCCATTTTAATTTAATTACTAGACTTCTCAACAAAATATAAGGTAAATCACAACATGATTTGATAAAAAATTATTTACACAATCACATTAATATGAGAAGGTAAATCATAACCTAACGTACTAGAGTATTTATATCCCATTGCAATGCACGATATTGTCCTAGTTTGGAGAAAAATATATTACTGAATAATGACAAGTATATATATATAACGAGGACCATGTTACTCACATATCCAAGAAGATTGCCAATGTTCCCAATTTGGTGGAATCCATTGTTTCTTTTACCAGAGATGATCTCCAATAGCAACACTCCAAAGCTGAATACATCCAACTTGATTGAGAATTGTCCCTCCGAGGCATACTCAGGAGCCATATAACCACTAGATGGAGAAAATGGCTTCGAGTTAGCGAAGTCTACTTGGGTAAAGGAATCAATGACGTTCATTAATTGTTACGACTAAGTATTGAATTTGAGATATCTCTATGATCTTACTGTGTTCCCACAACTCTGCTTGTATTAGCATGGCTTTCATTCGATCCAAAAATTCGAGCAAGACCAAAATCTAATATTTTTGGATTCATATTTTCATCCAATAGAATGTTGCTCGCTTTCAAGTCCCTGTGTATTACCCTCAAACGTGAGTGCTTGTGGAGATAGAGTAATCCTTGAGCCACCCCTTCAATTATATGGCGCCTCCTGTTCCAGTTTAATAATGCTCTTCTTGTCGTATCTACACATATACGACAAAAAATCCCTTCAGAAGGAGTAGTACCTAAAGGTAGAGTGAGATGGGAACTACTTAAATGGATATTAATATTATGGATATAACTTGCCAAATATGAAGAAGTCCAAGCTTTTATTGGACATGTATTCATATATCAGAATCTTCTCTTCTCCTTCAATGCAGTACCCCAAGAGTCTCACCAAGTTGGTGTGTTGAAGCTTCGCAATAAGATGAATCTCAGTCTTAAACTCATTTAGTCCTTGCCCTGAATTTTGAGCTAGTCTTTTGACCGCTATCTCAAGTCCATTTGTTAGTTGTCCCTGCACAGTTCCATGGGTTCAAGAACGAAAGGGCATGAGCTTATGTTGTCAACTCATTTTCTTACCACACACGCTTGGTATGTATGTATAACTAACTAGAGATGCAATTAAATCGGTTTTGTCAGTTCGACAATTAACTCACTCCCTCGTTTTTACTATATATCATTGTTTGTTCTAAACTACTTGACACTTCATTTTTAAAATATTGCTCATTGAGGAAATCAAGAATGTAGTTATTATGTTGTTTTGGTACTAAGACAAATAATACGAACATGGTTAAATAATTCCAATACATTATTTCATATCGTATTCATGGGCGTGTCATTTTTTGTTTATGATTTTAGTGTTTATTAAGTACTATGCCTTGTGTTATTGATCAAGGCAACAATCACCCTCACGGGTTCTTTATTTATAACAAGTTATGATATTTTTTTGGTAAGTAAGTCAATTTTTGTCGTCCATTGATAATGGGTAATGGTCCTTATTGAAGGAAATATGCCCTAGAGGCAATAATAAAGTTATTATTTATTTCCTTACATATCATGATAAATGTTTATTATTCATGCTAGAATTGTATTAACCGGAAAAATAATACATGTGTGGATACATAGACAAACAGAGTGTCACTAGTATGCCTCTACTTGACTAGCTTGTTAATCAAAGATGGTTAAGTTTCCTAACCATAGACAAAGGAGTTGTCATTTGATTAACAAGGTCACATCATTAGTTGAATGATCTGATTGACATGACCCATTCCATTAGCTTAGCATCCGATCGTTTAGTATGTTGCTATTGCTTTCTCCATGACTTATACATGTTCCTATGACTATGAGATTATGCAACTCCCGTTTACCGTAGGAACACTTTGTGTGCTACCAAACGTCACAACGTAACTGGGTGATTATAAAGGTGCTCTACAGGTGTCTCCAAAAGTATTTGTTGGGTTGGCGTATTTCGAGATTAGGATTTGTCACTCCGAATGTCAGAGAGGTATCTCAGGGCCTTCTCGGTAATGCACATCACATAAAGCCTTGCAAGCAATGCAACTAATGAGTTAGTTGCGGGATGATGTATTACGGAACGAGTAAAGAGACTTGCCGGTAACGAGATTGAACTAGGTATTGGATACCGACGATCGAATCTCGGGCAAGTAACATACCGATGACAAAGGGAACGACGTATGTTGTTATGCGGTCTGACCGATAAAGATCTTCGTAGAATATGTAGGAGCCAATATGGGCATCCAGGTCCCGCTATTGGTTATTGACCGGAGAGGTGTCTCGGTCATGTCTACATTGTTCTCGAACCGTAGGGTCCGCATGCTTAAGGTTACGATGACAGTTATTATGAGTTTATGCATTTTGATGTACCGAAGGAGTTCGGAGTCCCGGATGTGATCACGGACATGACGGGGAGTCTCGGAATGGTCGAGACGTAAAGATTGATATATTGGACGGCTATGTTCGGACATCGGAATGGTTCCGAGTGGTTTCGGATAATACCGGAGTGCCGGAGGGGTTACCGGAACCCCCCGGGGAAGTATGGGCCTTATTGGGCCGCGAGGGGAGAGAGAGGGCCGCGCCAGGAGGTGGCGCGCGCCCCCCATGGGCAGTCCGAATTGGACAAGGAGGGGGGGCGCGGCCCCCCTTTCCCTCTCCCTCTCCCTCTCTTTCCTTCCCCCTTCCTCCCTCCTAGTTGGACTAGGAAAGGGGAGTCCTACTCCTACTAGGAGGAGGACTCCCCCCTCCCTTGGCGCGCCTCTAGGCCGGCCGGCCCTCCCCCCTTGCTCCTTTATATACGGGGGCAGGGGGGCACCCTAGGACACACAAGTTGATCCTTGAGATCGTTCCTTAGCCGTGTGCGGTGCCCCCCTCCACCATATTCCACCTCGGTCATATTGTCGCAGTGTTCAGGCGAAGCCCTGCGTCGGTAGTTCATCAAGATCGTCACCACGCCGTCGTGCTGACGGAACTCATCCCCGGAGGTTTTGCTGGATCGAGACCCGGGGACGTCATCGAGCTGTACGTGTGTCAAGAACTCGGAGGCGCCGGAGTAACGGCGCTTGGATCGGTCGGATCGCGAGGAGGACATACGACTACTTCCTCTACGTTGTGTCAACGCTTCCGCTTCGGTCTACGAAGGTACGTAGACAACACTCTCCCCTCTCGTTGCTATGCATCACCATGTTCTTGCGTGTGCGTAGGAAATTTTTTGAAATTACTACGTTACCCAACACTTATAAGTACTATGTTTCTAGAAAATTATGGGTTTAAAAGGGTCTTACATCTGGGTCGTCATTAATGAAAAAAACATTAGCCCTATGGCAATCTACTTAAAATAATGTATGGGCTATGTTTAAATAAGCAGGATTCAAATATAATATACATGTCGAGTATATTAAAGGTTTGATACTCTCACATACTTGATGAAAGTCCAACTTTCATTATGCAATTGAGATTATGTTGGTTGGACTGTATTTGTTCTATTTCGTGCTTTTGCACTTAAGGTGAGTAAAATATTGCTTGTTTATCTGTTTAAGCTTTGTTTGGTTGTTTTTTATTTCCATTTCTAATTCATATGGCAATCTTAGTAAATGATCTGTTGTATGATTTCCTCTTGAGGCCTCATATCTAACGTTGATCCTTCCATAATAGGAAATCAATTTGTTAATTATCTTATTGACTGGTAAGGTGTAGTATCTTATTCCTTCAAAAAAGGGTGTAGTATATTACTTTTCATGGAAACATAAATATCAACTATTGTATTTTTCTAAATGCATGGTTTACAGTATTCTACCGTTATTCCTGAGTTGGAACAAAAAGAAACATTTCAAGTTCCATTGTCTTAATTAACACTTCCATAATTCTCTTCTAATCTGGAAAAAGTTTTTTCAAAATGTATGTCAGGTTGAGGTGAACCACTCCACAAAGCTTAAAACGATTACACTAATATCAATTCGACACTAAGTACACCTGGCCTTCACAACACAAGACGTGAAGATCCATCGGGAAGTATTTCTTTGGGTAGAGGTACAAGACCAAGTACATAGATTCGTAGTCATGAGGAAGTCATGTAAAGTTAATAGGGGGATATAGAACATAATTTGGAACCTCGAAGGGCGTATAAGCTCCAAATTGTGTGATCCCACCTTGAGGGGCCCCTAATGCATTTATATAGATCGAGTTGTGGTGGGGTTCATATGGCTGCGTTGGTTGTACAAGAGGAAGAGTCCATGTTGAATTGGTACCCAACTGGCATGTCGATTCCCACATACCCCTCCAGGATTCCTTATTAATCTCTAGGGGAAGAAGACCCCTAGGTAGGTGGTGTTCTTGAGTTGGGTCCTAGCATGTACTCCTTTCATCTCATAAGGGTCCTTCTAATTGGATTCGCCTACCACTCCTATTTTTAAAATAAAAATAGAAAAATAGGAGAAAAACTATGACAGAAAAAAGGAGTGAAAAAAACCCGAGAGAAGCAAAAGTAACTTTCGAAGGTTTAGTTACGGAAACCCTACCCAATGGAATGTTCTGCGTTCGGCTAGAGAATGACACCATCATCCTAGGCTATATTTCAGGAAAGATACGGTCTAGTTCTATACTGGTTTATTAGGTGTACTTATCGTGGAAAAGCCAGTCAAGCACAAGGTCAAGTGCTAGTCAACAAATCAATGACGTAGACAACCAAATTTGTTACAAAACAAGTGAAACGATACCCAAATGTTTATGATGAAGTGATCAATGACGCACATCAATAATCTCCACTATCCACCACCCCGTTGATACCATAATGAAAAAAGTTATCAAACAGTAAATCCTGTAGGAAGGGAACTATGTGGAAATTAAGACTGTAGTCGCTGGACCTAATTGTTGAAGGCTAAATCATGTATTTTTTACCTAGATAAAACTCCAAGGAAATTATGAGCTATGCTTGAATGAGGGAACGTCACATAATCGCCGTTGTTGCCAGGTACAAGCAACGAAGTTCAGGCATGGGGTTTTCACCCAAGAAATCGAGACCAGCATTAAGGGCTTGTTTGGGACTGCTCCGCTTCACCAAAATCAATTTCGCTCCACTAAATTCACTTTGGAGCAGTTTCATCCAGAAGTTGTAGCACTACCCAAAAGAATGTTTGGCTTCCATCTAGCTTCAGCTTCAAGAATGGAAAATTTGGTGGAAAGGATCTATTTGATTGGTTGGGGGGGGCAAAGGTGTATCGACTTACTGGTGGCAGTGGTGGGTAATTTCCACCCAACTCCAGCTTCTAGAGTTTTTTGGAGCACCCCATGAAGAGCTTCATAAAAAATTGGGAGTTGTACCTGAGATTCTAGTTTTTTTGTGGAGCGGCATATTGTGGAGCTACCCCGTTTGGCTTGTATTTTCTGGAGCGCAACTGAATTTTCAGGAGCAGAGCAGTCCCAAACAGGCTCTAAAGGGCACAATGTAGATCCAACCAACTACTGATGAATCTATGTCTTTCATGGAAAGTGCATTATTTGTGCCCATGAACTTTACATTCTTTTTAGTATGTGCACACACCTCGTATGTAAATATACCTCCTCCCTACAAGGAAATATTGATTGATGGAGTCAATAGATGAAGATCTTCGTTTACCAAAGGTTGCTTTACCTTTTATTCCATGAAAAATATGATTTAGAGTGCCATTCCAGTCCAATGATTGGGTTTGGGCATAGAGTGAGTGGAATCTAATAGGAATGTTGAATGCTCCCTCAGCGAAGGAGCTCTATTAGAGAAAACTAGGACTAGAAAGAGGAAATACCATTCAGGCCATTTAAGGCCAATAATGAGATGCCTTGATCTAGAAAAAACTCCCAACATGTAAGAATCTTCCTTGAAACAAAAACCAAAGTTAGCATGTGATTTCTCTCCCACTTGTCGAGCCAATGTTGACATGCCTCCATGGCTCGACAACACCGAAAGTGAACCAAAAGTCCATTCTGTCAACTTTTATACTATCAACCTCAGAAAATCAAACTCTGCTAAGAGTTGTTAAAGTCTAAAAGTCATATGTACAGCTAATAAAAAATTAGCTAGCGCCTCTATCATAAAAAATTGATTACGGGGAAAAATTCGCCACTGGGAAAGCTAATTAAGTTTGACGGCGGGCAGGCACCGACCATGGAGTCAATGTTCGGGTACTCCGACCTAAGCTTCCATGTCATAGACACCCAAGAGAAACCACTCATTCATATAATACTAGTGTGAACTTCTCCACGTGATGGATAGTAGTGGAACTCATAAAATCTCCAATACCGACCAGGACACCATAATTGCATGCTGCACTAGGGACCATGGACTAGTTGGTATGAGGGACACTGGCACCATCTAAGGGGCCATCCAATAATATTATGTTTACCTATATACTAGCAATTGATGGTGCATCTAGACCCCAACCTTTTGAATCACCAACTAGCGTTCTATGGTTCCTCATTCGAACCTAAAGATAGAGGAAAAGAAGCTTTCAGATGAGGAGCCACTGTGAGCGGACACTAGGTCACCATGGAAAATCCATGACTAGACTTGAGGACAACGGTTTCCCATGTCTTTGATACTGCCGAATGGCGGGTCATCCTCAATGCCACCCATGTGTGAGACACTCTTGTTTCTCATTTACCGCCACCACCATAAGCAAAGGATGACACCTTCCTCTCAATCCTCTGCCTAAGACGAAGCCCCACCACTACCGATGACACCGAGAGGACAAATGTTGGAAGAGGGATGACGTGGGGGGAACATGGTCAACACTTTCTTGTGTCTCCTAGAGGGGATACATGGGGTCAATTGGCTAAACAAAATTAATCATAGGATGTTGTTAATACCCTTGGCCCATAGCATCTTAATTCTAATTCACATATTATGAAATTTTCATTTCATTTTGTTTGATTACTTATACAATTGGTCTTTTTTCATGCAATATGTGGCTTAACTACTTGTCTTAACTCTTAAATTTACCAAAGCAAAAAATATCTAGGGAATAGTTCACCTTGTAGACACGACCAAAACCACCCTCGCCAAGTTTATTTCCTTCTGAGAAGTTGTTTGTGGCATCTGTAATCTGAGAGAACTCAAACATCGAGAGCTCAGAGCGACCCTCTTCCATCCTCCAGAGCATTATAGCTTCCTCCGTACTAGGAGGGAAAACTTCTTGCGATTGCGATCTTAGGATTCCTAGCCATGCGTAAGTAACAATATTCAAGAGATGCTTAATTCAATGAAGAGGTGACAACACAAGATAGCTTCAGGTAAGTTCTTACAAAAACAAGTACTTAAACTTAGCAGTAGAGTTTCTCTGCTATATGAAATCAACATATTAAGTCTTTAAACTTATAGTGACGTGTTACCTAGCGTCATGCAAGCACAAGTTTCGCCAGTTGAGATGATATAACTCTATAACAAACATTATCGACAATGCAAAATGGATATGTACCGTACTTATGTCTAGCTAATTTAATTGTCTTCGCATAAACTATTTTTAAGGTATGCAACTCTATGCCATATGCGCATAATTAGCAATTGAACAGATGCAGATGACAAAATATATAGTTTGGCCAAAGTTCCACATAATTTAAACATAATCCAGGTATTATTGAAAATTAAATTAAAACTTCAGGAAGAGTATGAATAAAACCCAAATCAATATTGACATACTTTGATTAAATTGAAATTATTTTGTAATAATTTTAGGTCTTGTTGGTTTCATTTGACAAAACAGGTAATTGTTTTAGTAGCCACTAGAATCACCGAAGTTCCAAAGATTTTTGCTGAAATTTGAGTAAAAAATTGGAAAGTACATACCACATAAAAGTGGTTGTTGGTTTGGATATGCATGAGGGGAAGACTGGTTAACTCTCGAATACCACCAAAGGATACACCTTGAAGGGAGTTAATTGCATGAAAGTACCACACTTGGGCACGTCGTAACGGATTAGTATCACTAATCATTTTTTTTTCATGTCAGTACAATCTCTGCGCCTAATTGTTGCAAAATGGTCTAAGTCGCGTATAACAGTGTATTGACGATGTATCTGACCGACAGGCCTCACTGTCAGGTGCGGTGCTGACATGGCATGTATTTTTGTGAAAAAACCTAAGTTTTTATTTAATCATGTATGTATCCCTTGTTAGGGAGAAAAGGGTGCGAGCCCCGCCGGGATTCGAACCCGCGCCGATACGTTCGCACCGCGAGCTCGCTACCGCTGCGCCCCTGCATCCTTCACTTCTTTATAGTTCGAGCCGTTCCATTTTTGTGTGTATATGTTTGTTTTCTGGATTTATTTTATCTTTAGTCAGATCATGTGTATTCTTCGGGCCCTATGCTGTGTGTGTGTCGTATATTTATTTTTTTACATATATATACAACATATAATAAAAACTGTTCAATGTATATAGGATGAATGTTTTTATAATACGAAAAATGTTCATCATATTTTTTTAAAAAATGCTCATCTTATATTTAAATAAGATAATTGTATATTGAAAAAATGTTCAATATATATAGTAAATGATGCGATGGACATTTTTTTCATATATAAGATACGCTTTTATACGATGAACTTTTTAATATATGATGCAATGAATATGTTTTCAATTATACAATGCGATAAACACTTTTTAATATCGTATAAATATTTGTAGTGTCGTACAACATTTAATACAAATGTTTAATATACACATATTTTAGTATCGCATAAAAAACGGAATGGCCCAAAGTATAAAAAATTGCACGCTTGCTATATGAAGCAAATGTTGCAGTAGCGCAGCGGCAGGGAGTGCGCGGATTGAAATACGGGTAGTATTTTCGAATTTTTTTGGTGTCCTACAAAAAATGGAACGGTCGAAATTATACAAAGTCGTACGCGTGCTAGTTGATGCAAATGGTGCAGTGCTACCGCGCGCGTTGCGAACAGATCGGCGAGGGTTCGATTCACGGCTGGTGAGCGTACGTTTAAATTTTTATTTTGTACTATTTTGTAAAAATAAAAAACGGCCGTTTGTAGAAAAGGACATACGCGTGCAATTTCATGCAATAGGTGCGGTAGTGCAGTGGTACCAAGTGCTCTCTGCGGAAGCCTGGTCGCGTGTTTGAATCCCGGCTGGTGCGCGTACGCGCGTATTTTTTTTCCAGCAGGACCCTTTTCTTGCTAACAAGGGATACATACATGATTAAATAAAAACTCAGGTCTTTTTTCACAAAAAAATACCATGTCAGCACCTGACAGTGGAGCCCGTCTGTCAGATACAACGTCAATACACTGTTATACGTGACTCCATTTTGCAACAATTTGGCGCAAAGATGGTACTGACATGCAAAAAATATGACTAGTGGTGCAAAACCATTACGACGTGCTCAAGGGTGGTACTTCCATGCAATTAATCCCCTTCAAGGTAATTTACGAACATTTAGTGGCATACATGCATTTAAGTATAAAAACTCTTTGGTTTCATATCCAAACCATCAAAATGATTGGATGGTACATATATATACCGAGTTTCACTAATCCACATAATGATTGTTCTTTCACCCTATTAGTATTACTAAAAAGAGACAATTGGCCTGAATCAAGTAATCTGAAGTCTGAGAAAAACAATTTCAAGTTGAAGGATATACATAGTGGGATTTCAAATGGGACAGAAAAACTATTTAGTTTCCTGATATTTTCTTAATTCACATTCACAATTAGCCTTTATATCGACATCCTACTACCCTCATTCCCATCCCAATCTATGCATAGAATTAATCTAAAACATGCACTCCAGAAAGAATTTGAGGAATAGATTATTATCAAACATGCTTCCATCCCACTTTTCTACTGGAATAAACTAATATATCTCATGGAATAGGAAATAGACTAACCTAGTACAAAACTGTAGAAGTTGGAAATAATTACCACAAAGAAACCATTATTTAAAAAAAAGAACATACTTGAAACTGTGGCAACTCAATTTTGCCCAGTATTTTGGAATGCGCCTTCAAACGAGATTGGGATTTACAAAAAGCCAAACATGTGAAAAATCGATAACAATGGTTCGACATTTATATTAGGTGCTAATCAAAACTTAGAAGAATTTAGAGGTACGCATGATATGTTGTTTATATGAAATAAATATTCAGAGCTACTATAGACCAAGGAATTCCTTACTCTTATGAAGACGTCTTGAATGAGTCCAGATAATGGCAAGAAGGATGCAACATAATAGAAGTACGAGAGACACACTCACTGCAACTATCAATATCTTATTCTTGATACCTACATATAGAGACAATAGATATCAATGCACAATTAAATACATTTAGGTACATCGCCAATTTGTGAACATCATGCAACAAGTTTCAGCTAAGGTTTCATACAGTTCTAAAATCATTGCCCCTAATATTGGCAGTTCGAGAACTAATTGGTTTAGGAGAGGCAAGGGTAGAGGAAAGGGTGGGTACTTGAAAGGAAATTGTTGATGTGTTTAATGTGAGCCTGTCATATGTATAGAACGAACGGTGTCCCTAGTTATAGGTTCCGGGGGGAGGGGTCCAAAATTGTACTTCACATGATATTTTGAGTTTTAAAGCCTAGTTAACCCATAATGTTTCGGGCAAAGTCAGGATAACATCCTCTAGTATAAACAAGCTAAACCACATTCTTACATGTGTGAAACCATTCAAATCACTCTCAAGATCCGTGAAAGACAATTTGTATAGTGCCATTGCATATGTGATCAAACATTGCTTGCTCATAGTTCTTACACAATGAAAACTTTATTTGATCTTCCAAGTTAGTCATGTCGGTTGTAGATAACCCGAAGTTCACAAAAAATTATATGACCCCAAAAAAAATTAGGTATAGCATATATTTCACATTTTCTTTCGAAAGACCAAGTACAATTTTTTATTAGTCATGTTTAAGCCATCTTACTTATGTTGGCTAGTTTCAAGTTGGCTATTTGCATTGTTGATGCAAAGACCACGAGTGAATTCTTTTGTGGCTGTATGGACTTGATAATAAACCCCCAGTTTTTTTTAAAATAAAAACAGGGCAAAATTCAGTTTACAATGTTTTAGCTGTACATAGTCAGTGTTTCAACAAATTCTATCCCCGCCTCACAAAAAAAAACTAATTCTATCTCGGCAAAATGAAAATCTAGGCGAATATTTCAGCATGGCATAGAAGCAGGTAGCGGTGACACCACTAGTTCATGTACACACACCATACGAACTTTCTGAATATGAACATCACTCTGTCGTGTAACTCCATAGTTAAAGGTGCTTATATATGTATACTCGGTGGACTCGCAGGGTTCGGTGGTGCAGGAGGCGCTGCCAGCCTCGACTTTGATGGCGCCGGTGATGGCGCCGGCGTTCCTTCAATACGAACCATCGCCTCGCCGATATAGAACGGGTACACCTCGAATCGTACGTTGCATCTCACCCCAGCCACCCTCTGTCCCTGTGCGCCAGGCACCCTCGTAAGGGCCATTTCGTCCATCACAAGCCGGAGGCAATTTTTGCATCCGCCATACGTCAGGTCTGGCGTGCACTGAGCCAGGCTGTAAATCTTTGTTTGCGGATCGCTCCCATCGAACAGGGCCTCGCCGGTGGCTACCTTCTTTTGAGGGGCATCGCTCGCCGCCGCCGCCGCATCCCTCGCCACCGCCGCATGCTCTGCAGTCTTGTTCATCAGCGTGTCCACGAGCACGTCGAAGCTGCTGGCTACTGCCGCAGGATTCACCGTGTTCGTGTTGTTGAGGACGACCTCCGGCTCGTTATACCAGGGCCAGAACGAGAAGGAGAGGAAGTCCTGGTCGGAGAAGCGCACGGTGCAGCCGTCGTAGAAGAGTGTGGCGTCCTTGTCATCCGGGCAGAGTGTCGACGCCTCTACTGAGGCGGAGGACAGGCACTCGTAGCAGGTGACGTTGTCCGGGGTGTCCCCGCGGCAGATGCCAAGGCCATAAACCCTATCTGGGTCAGTGCCCTCCGTTCTTGTCGCGAAGCCATTGCCGCCACTGAAGGTGGCCTCGTTGGCGAGGTATGTGGTCACACTCTGGACATTCTGTTGGTAGGTGCTATTGGCCTTGTACTTGCCGGTTTTGCCGCAGACAGTGGCCATGGGTGGCCGCAAGCTGGAGATGACGAGGAGGATGGTGAAGCACCATGGTAAAGGTTCCATGGTACTTGACCTTAGGTGCGAACTAGCTAGAGCTCTCGGTGCGCTTCCCAAATTCTTTGCTAGGCTGGTAGATATAGCTGGTAAGTTGAGCGTGAAGCATTGCATTATGCCCTTGTACGTAGTGCCGCTGTCCCAATCAACCTGTGCAGAATGTTATTTTATGACTTAACTTTCCAGAGAGACCCGTGTCCCGCCGATCACGGCTAATTTTGTGGCCCGTCGTGTACGCCTGGGCTGGCGAAAGCATATGCATGGATGATGGCTCGCGACCGTTCGGCACGTTAGCATGCACCGATGACTTGGACTTTGGAAGCAGCCTGCAGAGTCTAGGTCAGATTTCGGGCCAGCGAACAAACTTCTGTTAGCGTGACATGCACTGTACCTTATCTGTATATTTGTAATACTGTTGTAACTCTCCTGGTCTTCAGGATCGCACCTTCCCCTCCTCTTCGGCCTGCGTGCCTTCCGTTACGGGAGACAAGGGGAGGGGGTGCCCAGGGGCGGATCCAGCTATATGGCGAGGTTTGGCAGCTGCCATACCTAAAATTTGGCAAAAGTATTGCATATATATACTGTATGTATGAAGCTTTGAGCTGAGTCAATGGATTTTTGGTCAGTTTCGTCAATTTGGAGGATGAATACTCGCAGGGGGCAGGCAACTCATGGCCTCGAATGTATTTCGCCAGGTAGTTGTGTTGTTACCTACGTGTTTCTGCCTCATTAGAGGCCTAACTGCCGCTGAAGGAGAGAATTAAGCAATAGGTGACTTGCATCACATAAGCCCATGACCCACAAGCCCATGTTCTAAACGAGGACACCATTGGCAGTCAATTGCAAATCAATTCAAATGTACTCCAGTTGATCGAACATGCTAAAAAAATGTACTAGTTGATTGGAGATACAAGAGTTGTTTCATTCAAGCACGGTTGATCAGGAATCGCCTTGCAGCCGCCGCTCAAGCTTGTCTCTAGCTGTGTGATGAGCAGTGCCAACTCCGCGAAACCCAGAGCCTCACCGCTTTCCGTCTCTCCGGTGAACAAACTAGATCTAATTGGACTCAAATCGTCTTGAGGTATTACAATATACAACTAGGAGCAACAGCTACTCCTCCAAACTCATGACAATGTATGTCTTGTTGTGATATTTGTCCCTACTGCCGACCGACCGACCGACCCCTAGTCGGCTAACCCCTAAGGCATGCAACAGAGGCAGCGATTACAGAGCAACCACGCGATCTTTAGTCAGCGTGGTGGGCATGGCAGCGACCACCGTCAAGAGAGGCAGCAAGCAGGAACGTCACATAGTTATATGTTACTATATTGTTTTTTCTCCTCACAAACTCTGCCACACCTAAAAAATATTCCTGGCTCCGCCACTGGGGGTGCCTGTATATGTACCTATACTCTCACGGCATAATATCACAACAGTTCAGTGCCTTTCTCTCGTCTAGCTTGGTATCAGTCGCCATGGCGTTCGAGGATCTCTTCGGCCATTACCACCGAGCTGCTGCCTCATCCACCCCTACCGCCCACCACCCCAACCCTCAATATCCACCAAGATCACATCTCAAACCACATCAAGTTTAAGCTTGATCCTGCCGAAAACAACTACACCAAGTGGGGCATGTTCTTCAATCTCGTTCTCCTCCAGTATCGTGTTCAGGACCACGTCGCTCGGCCACCTCCTCCCAACGCCGACGCCGACTGGCTGGCCGTCGACCAGCGCCTCCTCCTCTGGATCTTCTTCACCCTCTCCGACTCCCTCATCGATCTCATTATGGGCGGCGCCATCGACGCCTACACGGCCTGGACGCGCATCCGCGATTACTTCCTCGCCAACCAGGGCGCCCGCTACCTCCACCTCACCCGTCAGTTCCGCAACCTGAAGCAGGGCGATCTCCCTATCGCCGACTACGCCCGCCGCCTGAAGGGTCTCGCGGACGGCCTCGCTGACACCGGCAATCCGGTGAAGGACCACGACCTCACCATGCAGCTTCTCCACGGTCTGGACAACCGGTTCGACACGATCCGCACCCTCCTGGGCGATCAGGTGCCGTTACCGCCCTTTGACGTCACTCATTCCCGTCTGGAGCTCGCCGAGTACACCATCAACCTCCGTGCGGCCAAGGCTGGATCCGCCGCCCTCACCATCTCTGGATCCGACCGCGGCAACGGCAACGGCGGGGACCGCGGCAACAGCGGTGACCGCGGCAACAGCGGTGACCGCGGCAACGGCAACGGCAGCGGACGCGGCGCAGGTGGCGGACGCGGCAACAGCGGCGGTGATCGCGGTCGTGGCCGTGGTCGCACTGGTGGCCGCGGGCGCGGACGCCCGGACTCTGGCGGCCGCGGGTCTTCTTCAACACCACCCACGCCCTGGACGGGCTACTTTGCCCCCTACGGCATGGCCCTCCCCCCGCCTCGTCCCGGCTGGATCCCTCCCAACGCCGCCGGCGTGCTCGGCCCTCGGCCCGGCGTCCATTCCCAGGCGTATCCTCTGATGATCTCGGGCCCGTCGTCGTCCACTACATCGCCTGCTGCTTCGTCGTTCTACCCGTACCCTGCACCCTCGTGGGATCATGCCGCCCTTTTCAGCCACGCCTACAGCCAGCACGGGTTCCCCTCCAACGGTGCCGACTGGATCCTCGACTCCGGCGCGGCCACACACGTGACCGGTAATCCTGGTAATCTCTCCTCGTTTCGTCCTTTCCCAAAGCATTTTTCATCTAGCATTATTGTTGGCAATGGTGATCGGCTTCCTATTATTGGCACGGGCTCCACCACTCTCCCTCCCACAAATCTCTCTCTCAAAGATGTTGTAGTCTGTCCAAACATTGTGAAAGATCTTATCTCTGTTCGCAAATTATCCACTGACAATGATGTTTCCGTTGAGTTTAATCCCCGTGGTTTTTCTGTGAAGGCTCTTCCAATCAGGACTCCGCTCATGACGTCCAGTAGTCCCGGCCCGCTGTACCCTTTCTATGGCGCCACCTCCTTCGACAAGCATGCCCTCCTCACCACTACCGGCGATCTGTGGCATCAACGCCTTGGCCACCCGAGCAAGGCTTCCCTAGATTTTCTTTCTAGCAATTTCCTACCAGATTGTAATAATGTTTCTCGCTCTCCTTGTACTTCTTGTCAACTAGGGCGACAACCTCGCTTAGCCTTTTCATCTTCAAATAATTGTACCACGACGCCATTTCAAGTTATTCATTGTGATCTATGGACTTCTCCGGTGACAAGTTTTTCTGGTTTCCAATACTACCTCATTGTGTTAGATGACTTTTCTCACTATTCGTGGTCGTTTCCTCTCCGTCACAAAGACGACACCTCACCCACCCTCCAACGTTTTTTCACTTATATATACACCCAATTTCACACTCTCATCAAATGCATGCAATGCGACAACGGCGGTGAATTTATCAACACCTCTCTTCGCACCTTCTTTTCCACACATGGCATTGTCTATCGCCTCTCCTGCCCCCATACCTCCCCACAAAATGGTAAGGCCGAACGAATGATCCGTACCACCAACGACGTCGTCCGCACACTTCTTCTTCATGCCAACCTTCCTCCGCCCTTTTGGGTTGAGGCTCTCCACACGGCCACTCACTTACTCAACCGGCGCCCCTCCACCACCACCAAACCACACACACCATTCTTTCTTCTCACCGGCGTTCAACCTCGATACGATCATCTCCGCGTCTTTGGTTGCTTATGTTTCCCAAATCTCTATGCCACCGCACCTCACAAATTGGCCCCTCGCTCCACTCGTTGTGTGTTTCTCGGTTATCCCTTGGAACATAAGGGTTATCGCTGCTTCGATCTCCAAAGTCGCAAAGTCATCGTCTCGCGGCACGTCATTTTTGACGAATCTACGTTTCCATACACGCCTCCCACACCACCGGTCACACCCTCCCCTCCCGCACTCGATCCCGCTTCTGGCACCCACCTGCGCGCAATCTCCTCCGGGATCACCACCGCCCCTGTTTTCCCCCCACCCGCACGATCGACCTCGCATCGCGCGTCACCCGACCCCCCAACCCCCGCACCCCACGCGTCACCCTGTTCCCCCACTACCCCGACCGCGTCGTCCGCTCCTCCCGATGCGACCCACGCGGCTTCCCCCCACCCGCCTAGCCCGGTCCCTCCTGATTCCCTTGGATCGCCCGCCCCTGATCTGCTAGGATCGCGCGCCGCACCTGCCGCCACTAACCCACCTACCTCGGACTCCAGCCCCACCGAATCTCCATCGAGTTCTGCGCCCAGCACTCCCTCGCCACCACGTCGCCCTGTCGTACCAGTTCCACCTCCCGTTAACTCCCATAAAATGACCACTCGTTCCAAGCGTGGCTTTGCCCAACCACGTAAACTCTTTTCCCTCACCACGTCCTTACCACCACATATCTCTCCCCTCCCTTCCTCATACAAATCTGCCCTAAAGGACCAACACTGGCACGCTGCTATGCTTGATGAATTTAATGCTTTGCTAAAGAACAAAACTTGGAGTTTGGTTCCTCGACCTGTAGGTGTCAACGTGGTCACCGGGAAGTGGATCTTTCGGCATAAATTCAACCCTGACGGCTCTTTGGTGCGCTACAAGGAACGTTGGGTCCTCCGTGGTTTCACTCAACGGGAGGGCATTGACTACACCGAGATTTTCAGCCCGGTTGTCAAGCCGGCCACTATTTGCGTCGTCCTTAGTCTCGCCACCGCTCAAGCGTGGCCCATTCACCAACTCGACGTGAAGAACGCCTTTCTACACGGTGATCTCGGTGAGACCGTGTACTGTGCGCAACCCTCCGGCTTTGTCGATCCCTCTCACCCCACGC
Organism: Aegilops umbellulata; assembly: GCA_032464435.1. Lineage (NCBI taxonomy): Eukaryota > Viridiplantae > Streptophyta > Magnoliopsida > Poales > Poaceae > Aegilops > Aegilops umbellulata. Next base: position 98,754,036 of record CP136055.1, read on the forward strand.
ATGTTTGCCTTCTCCAGAAATCCTTGTATGGTCTCAAACAGGCTCCTCGCACCTGGTTCCTGCGGTTCAAGTCCTTTCTTCTCTCTTTGGGCTTTCTCGCTTCCAAGTGTGACACCTCTCTCTTCACCTTCCACCATGGTCCTTCGGTAGCCTATCTTCTTTTATACGTCGATGACATCATACTTACTGCCAACACCACCTCTACGTTGCACTCTCTCATCTCCTCTCTCAAAACCGACTTCGCTATGTCTGACCTCGGTGACATTCATCACTTCCTTGGCGTCAACGTCACTCGCTCCTCCTCAGGCCTATTTCTCTCGCAGCAGCAATACGTGCTTGAGATCTTGGATCGCGCTAGCATGTTGAACTGTAATCCCATCTCCACTCCCGTAGACACAAAGTCCAAAGTCTCCGCATCGGCTGGTACACCCCTCCCTAATCCGACCTTGTACCGGAGTCTTGCCGGAGCTCTACAGTACCTCACCCTCACCCGACCGGACATCTCTTATGCAGTGCAGCAGGCCTGCCTCTTCATGCACGCACCACAGTCCTCTCACTTCCAGCTTGTCAAACGGATTCTCCGGTACCTCAAGGGCACCTCTCACTTCGGTCTCCAGTTCTATCGATCTTCCTCGCATGACCTCATCGCTTATTCCGATGCCGATTGGGCCGGCTGCCCCGACACCAGGAAATCCACGTCCGGTTTTTGCGTCTTCCTCGGCCCGAACTTGATCTCCTGGTCGTCTAAACGCCAGCCTACGGTGTCCCGGTCCAGCGCTGAGGCTGAGTACCGCGCGGTTGCCAACTGTGTTGCTGAGACTACGTGGTTGCGTCAGCTGCTGCATGAGCTCCGTCGGCCTCCTTCTCGTGCCACGATTGTCTACTGTGACAACATTAGCGCGACATACCTCTCCACCAACCCGGTCCAGCATCAACGCACCAAACACGTCGAGATCGATCTTCACTTCGTCCGAGATCGCGTCGCCTTGGGAGAGGCGCGTGTGCTGCATGTACCATCCGGGTCCCAGTTTGCTGATGTATTCACCAAAGGATTGTCTACTGGCGTGTTTGAAGACTTTCGGTCCAGTCTGAACGTCCACCCAGGAGGAGTCCCGACTGCGGGGGGGGGGGGGGGGTGTTAGCGTGACATGCACTGTACCTTATCTGTATATTTGTAATACTGTTGTAACTCTCCTGGTCTTCAGGATCGCACCTTCCCCTCCTCTTCGGCCTGCGTGCCTTCCGTTACGGGAGACAAGGGGAGGGGGTGCCTGTATATGTACCTGTACTCTCACGGCATAATATCACAACATTTCAGTGCCTTTCTCTCGTCTAGCTACTTCGAACAACGAGCGGATATAAACCCAGTCGCACAAGACAGCTGTCCAAGACTGAGATTGTCACATCCCCATTTTCCAAATACCGCATGCGTCCTCGGGCATGGTACATCTTTTCTTTTTTGACATCACCGGGCATGGTACATGTTATATCTAAATGGTTGCTTGGATGCCCAGAATTAGAGGTGAGCTTTCCAAAAACCAGTCGTTAGAGGATGTTTAGACACACCCGCAAAAAAGAGAGAGGACGTTTAGACAAACTAGTTTTGGATAGTTTTCTTTTCAGTCTTGCTAAGTCTCAGTCAACCGAGACTTCGTTAAGTCTCAGTCGATACTATATCCGTAAAATCTTACGTTAAGATCTGTGCAAGATTTTGTTTCCAGTTTTTTTCTTTTTCTTTCTTGCATGTTATGCACTTGACTAACTTGGTTAAATCTCGGTCGACTTAGACCTAGCCACACTCTTTTTTTTCGGGATTGCTAAATCTCAGTCGACTAAGATTTAACCAAGACTCAGTCAATGTTATACCCGTGGGTTCTTTCATCTTACGTGGAGATCCGTGCAAACTTTTCTCTTTTTTTCCTTTTTTTTCTTACATGTTATATCGCTTGACCTAGACTTGGTTAAGTCTCAGTCGACTGAGACCTAGCCACACCCTTTCTTTTTTCCTTTTTATGACAAAACTTCCAATCTTCATCAATTGTCAAGATAGTACAAAAAACACCAGAAGTAAAATTTACTTTTAGTTTCATAGACCACCTAGCGACGACTATAAGCACTGGAGCGAGCCGAAGGTGCGCCCTCGTCATTGCCCCTCCCTCGTTGAAGTCGGACAGACATTATTATAGTAGACAGTCAGGAAGTCATCGCGCCAAGGCCTCATAGGACCAGCACACCAGAACAACAGCCGCCACCGATGAAGAGAAGCGTAGATCGAAAGGATCCAACCTGCAGACACACACATATGAAGACGCACGAAGACTGGATCCAAACGAATCCACCGGAGACAAACGCCAACTGGATCCCACAAGATTTGCCGGATATACACCTCCACATGCCCCCCGACGATGCTAGACGCATCATCAGGACGGGGACTAGGCGGGGAGGACCTTATTCCATCTTCCAGAAACCATCACTCCCTCGTCTTCTTGAGCATGGCACAAACCCTAACAAAACTCAGAAAACACCTAAAAACGAAGCCCTCCCGTCGACAAGGGCCAGGATCCACCACAGCTCCATTGTCCAAGGACCATAGGAGGCGAGGTAGGTAGAGAAACACTAGATGAGGGTTCTCACGAGGGGAGCGAAGGGGTATTCACGGTCTTGGTTAGTTTTCTACTAAGATAAGTCTATACAATTATTTATTTAAGATTAAACAGAAAAGTTGGTAAAACAAATACAACTAGGGCTGCAAGAAAAAACTCGGATCACATGATTCGCTTGAGATCGACTCGTATTTTGGCTCGACTTAAGATCGGCTTGAAAATAAATGAACTGAGTATCAACACTTTATGTAGCTTGATCAAGAAATGAGCTGACCTTGAGCCCAAACTGGCTCACTCGATTTAGCTCGATAGCCCGATAACATATAACTTTTTACATAAGTTTGATATATATTAAAAATAAACAGGATAATTTATTTCCATATAGATAGTCAAAATAAAATTTTAATACCATATATGTTGTGTACGTTTTTTCTACATTTTACCTACTACCAAACATGAAAGCTTAATTAAGTGCGAGAAAATTTAGCCCTAATATAATATGTGGCAAGCCATGTGTTAAATATCATGTTATTTTGTCCAAAGTTTAAGACTAGGCAGGCCGTCATTTTCTTCTCTGCTAGTTCACCAATGATCTGTTGTTAGTACTAGTCTTCAATGAAGAGAGAATACGTTAAATTATATAATGGTTTCTTATGTTGTGGTGTGGCCTACCTTATTTAAAAATTTGCTTTTAATTATTAAAAAAAGTCATCTTATTTAGCTTGAAACTATCTCGAGACCGACTCAAGATCGTTACAACCTGAGCACGAGTCACTTTCTACCGCTCGACCTTGAGCTGCACTCAGTTTAAGCTCACTCGAATTTTAGTGCAAGTTGAGCCAAACCTAATCCAATTCATTCGAACTCGACTCGTTTGCAGCCCTAAGTACAACGCCCCCTTTTATGTGAGGAGGAGATCAAATGGTATCAAGGCTCAAAGGCACAATTTCTGGTCCAAGCCGACCACAATACGAAATACTTCCATTTGTTGGCCAATGGCAAACATAGCAAGGAACGCAATTTCATGCTAAACCAAGATGAGGGCCGAATTGAGGAGACGAGCCTTCAAACATTACATCACTAATTATTACAAGATTTGTTTTTTGGACCTGCAGTCAAAAGTAATTTGTCTCTAGACAGATCATTCATAGATGACATCTCTAGGCAGAAAATGAGTTTTTAATAGCTCTGTTCTCTCAAAACAAAATTTGGGATGATTCTTTCATACGAAACATAACAAGGCTCGTGAGCCGGATGGCTTCTTGGCCAAATTTTTACCAAGCTTTTGAGATGTGGTTAAGGGGGCGTCGTACAATTTTAACCAACTGCAGTCAGAAAACCTTAACATCGCTCATTTAAACTTCACGGAAATATTTAAGCTTTTGAGATGAAATCAAGGACCCAAATTGGATACAAAAATATAGTCCATATCGTAATACATTTAATATCATCAAGAATAGACTAATGGCCGTAATAATTCACAATTAGTTAGTGTTTTAGGCCCAGTCCAATTCATGTAGTTACACGTTTCCGCGTATGTAGCGTAGGGCGCCCCTATGTCTCGCTTATAGCGAGACAGAGGGAAGCCTCGCATCGTGAGCGCACCAGATGGGCCGGCCCTTTTTAGTATTTTTTTATTTATACTTCCAAATATTCTAAGTGACTAAATTACAAAAATAATTTACATAAAAACATTACAAAAAAATATTCACCAAGCATTTGAAAAGTGTTGAATGTGTATAGAGGATGTTTCACATGTGTACGAAAAATGTATACCAAATACATACAATGTGTGTGAATAAAAGTTGATTGAGTATTTTACAAATTTAGTTAAACATTTGAAAAAAATGTTAAAAGGTATTTTAAAAATGTTTATCAAGCATTTGAAAAATGTTAAGTGTGTATAGAGAAAATATCGACCACGTATTAAAAAAAGATCTTGTATTCTATTAAAAATGTTAAACTTGTATTATAATTTTTTGAATCAAGCATTTGAATATAAATTTTATATAGAAAAAATCTTGACCAATGTATTAAAAAAATTAATACTGCATTTGAAAAAAATGTTAATCAAGCATTTGAAGAATGTTAAAAAAATTAGAACGAAGACGCTAGATGCGTCCGGCTTTAAATTAACAAAGCCCACAACATAGACAGCGTAGCAGATCACCAAAGCTTACAGTCTCAAACCAGAGGGTTCTAAGGTAGAGAGGCCGCGAGCAAATACAAGGCCCATTGGCCATAAACAGAGCACGCAGGTGAAGAAAATTAAATGTGTATATAAAAAATGTGGACCATCTGTTAAAAATGTTTATATTGTATTTGAAAAATGTTAACAAATCATTTGAAAATGTTTAAAACTGCGTATAGGAAAAATGTTGACCCTGTATTCAAAAAAATGTTAATCTTGTATCTCAAAAATGTTAATCAAGCATTTGGAAATGTTTAAAGGTGTGTGTAAGAAAAAAGTTGACCATGTATTAAAAAAATTGATCTTGTATTTGAAAAATACTAATCAAGCATTTAAAAAATGTTAAAATTTTATAGAGAACAAATGTTGACCTTGTATTCAAAAAATGTTAAATGTGAATTAGAAAAATATTTTTGATGTATACAAAAAATGGAGAGTGAAAACCAAAAATAAACCAATAAAAAGAAGGAAAGCCGATAAAAACAATGAAAGAAACAAAGACAAACGAAATGACAGAAAAGAAAAAACAAAACAAAACAAAAAAGGAAAAAGAATAAAACAGAAGAAACAAAAAGAAAACAATGAAAACAAAGAAAAACCAGTGAAAAAAGAATGACAAAACAACAACAACAACAACAACAACAACAACAACAACAACAAACCAGAAAAACCAATGAAAACTTTCTCTTTCACCCTCGAATAGGTCGCGCCCTAGTAGTTTACGCAAAGGTGAAGCTAGCTCAGTGGCTAGCAGCGTTGTCTGTCAGCCAGGATCGAATCCTGGTTTCTCACCTTTTTCTTCTCCCTTTGTTTTAAACATGTGTTAACGGGTCGGCCCATGAGCTACAGTGCAAGGGTATTCGTTTCAGCATGAGCAAAGAAAAATGAAAACAAAAAAACAAAAAGACAGAAAATAAAAAAATAAAACAAAAAGCAAAAGAAAATGAAAATGAATAAAACGTAAGAAACAGAAAGAAAAGAAAAAACAGTGAAAACAAAGAAACAAAGAAAGAAAACGGTGAAAAGAGAATGACAAAACAACAACAAAAACCTAGGAAAACTGGTTGCTTTACCCTCAACTAGGTCGCGCCCTAGTAGCTTAGTGGCTAGCAGCATTGCTCGTCAGCTGGGATCAAATCCTAGTTTCTCCCCTTTTTCTTCTCCCTTTTCTTTTAAACGTGCGCTAACCGGTCGGCCCCGCAGCTACAGTGCAAGGGCATTCGCTTCAGCGAGACAGAACTAACACTTGCGTGAAGCGAGATATAGTCACCGTGTGTACCAAAGCCCAACTAAACAAGCCCATGATCAGGCCATCGTGGCTAAGCATATATTTTTTCCATCTCGTTGCCCCATGACCTAGCGCCGCACGTCGTCTTGGATTGGGTCGGCTGACCGACGTGGTGGTTTTTCGCTTCATTTGCGCATGACTGGCCGCCACCGCCGTCCATCGACTGCCAATCACCGGGCTGTAGGAGACACACACACGGCCGGCTATCGGGTTTCTAGTGTGCTAAGGTGTTAATCATGGCTGCTCTATCTGGATTGCTTCTGCGGAGGTGTTTCTCAAGTTCACCACTGCGTCTCCTTGATTTGCGCTCTAAATCTGAAGGTAAATTGATCCACAAACTACAACTAGTAGCTAGATCATTTCTGTATGGATTACAATCTACTACTAGGTGTGTATCTTTTTAGCTTTCTTTTGCTAATTTTCAGTATCCTAATTTTTTCTTAAATCTGATTCAGTTAAATTTGCACATTAGTTAGCATGTAATTCATTCTTGAAAGTGCAATCTAAGAGTAACTTTAGTCTGTGATTAGTATGTGGGAGATGCCAAGGCAAAACGAGAGTGTTCGAGATGTGAGATGAGGATGGTTGGATGTCAATTCAAAGACATAGAAAAATGGTCGAGATAAGAATATGCACTTTCTAACAAAATTATGGTATGACACAAGAACACAAGGTAAAACACAAACAATACCCATATTCGCCTCCGGCACCGTAAAAGGACTCTTCCAAACTTCCAAAGTCAAGAGACCATCATCAGGTTCGCATTTGCACGGCTTGACTTGTCGCCGGCATAGCACACCTACCCTCACATCTGTTACTGTCAAGAGCCAACCCTCTGCGACTCCCTTGCATCCTGTCTATATCATGTAGCACTACATTTTCTTTTTCCTTTTTCGTTCGTCAAAGCACTGCCAGCAGTATAGTTCATACTTCTATAATTTTAGGTTTCCTCTTGCGCTATCCAAATAGCGTATAATCTGTACAACAACGGTGATCGACACCGTGACACGAGCGAGACATATGCCAGTACCCAGTAGGCCACAGCCCGAAACATCTCAACCCTACACGATCCGTCTGCCTGTCCACATGCACACGGACACTGAGACACACACGTGGTTCACTCACGGAATGGAGAAGGAGACAGCAATCACCTCCCTTCCTCGATGGTGCTGATGGTCACGTCGTTGGTGCTGCACGATCTGGTGAAGTGCGTGGACCGTGTCTGCGTCCCAGACCCGCCGGCGCCGTCCTCCTCATCGTCGCTGGTGACCCTGAGGTGGAAATGCGGCGGCCGCCTCGGGTCCGGCAGCGGCACCCCGTCGTTGCCGAGCATTGCCGTCACGTCGGTCATCGTCGGCCGGTCCATGGCGTTGTCCTGCACGCAAAGCAGCGCCACCTTCACGCACCGCATGATGTCCGCCACCTCGCTGCAGTGGCCCAACGTCGGGTCGACCAGCTCGAACGCTCTCCCGTCCCTCCACAGCTGCCATGCCTGCCGTCCAAAAATCATACGGCGCATTACTTAAATGGGGTTCTGCAGACAGTTTCTATCAGTGGCTTACGTTGCTGATGTGAACACTAGGAGCGACATTTTTGACCGTATGGTAACGGATAAGCCGCTCGTTTTGTATTTAGTCTTGGAACAAGAACAGCTAGGGTTTAAAAAATGTCTAAGCTCGTCGGAAGCGTGTGGTGTGTTCCCGTTAACTCATGCAACTGAAAAATTCAGGATAAGCTTACGTAGCCGAGGAGGTTGACGAATTCTCCGTAGTGCTGGCCGTGGCCGCTGCTGTTCCTCTTGCCGCTCACTATCTCCAGCAGCAACACGCCGAAGCTGAAGACGTCGGACTTGACTGAGAAGAGGCCCTCCGAAGCATACTCAGGTGCCATGTAACCGCTGCGACACAGCACAAAAGGTGGAACATTAGTACATATAATCCAATCAGCACGCCGCTGCATTCGGTACTCATGAGGGTTTGCCTGTTAAAAAATGGGTAAAAATGTCTAATCAGATTTTTTTTCTCTTACTAGGTGCCGACGACCCTGTTGGTGTTGGCCTCCGTCATGTTGGAGCCGAAGATCCTGGCCATGCCGAAGTCGGAGATCTTGGGGTTGAGGTCCTTGTCCAGCAGTATGTTGCTGGCCTTCATGTCCCGGTGAATGATGCGCACCCGGGAGTGCTTGTGCAGGTACAGGAGCCCCTGCGCGATCCCTTCCATTATGTGCCGCCGTTTCTGCCAGTCCAGCAACGGACCTCGCTCTTGGTCTACATTGCAAAAAGTTATCATATCATATCAGATTTTTTTCCCCTACTGGTAGCATCCACGGGGAGAACTGAAGATGGTCTTAAGAAAAGCTTCTGCACGTAGTAACTTATGTATGTATATATATATACCGAAGATAAAGAAGTCCAGGCTTCGGTTGGGCAGGTACTCGTACACCAGCATCTTCTCCTCCTCCTGCACGCAGCAGCCCACGAGCTTGACGAGGTTCGTGTGCTGCAGCTTGGCGATCAGCTGGATCTCGTTCTTGAACTCCACAAGCCCCTGCCCGGACTGCGCCGCCAGCCTCTTCACCGCCACCTCCGCCCCGTCAGAAAACTTTCCCTGAAAAGAAACAGAATCGTAACAGAAATATTAGCGTTTCATCGATCAACCGATCGCATTATTACATGGTTAAATGGCGTATCCGCTTGCCTTGTAAACCGGACCGAATCCGCCTTGTCCGAGCTTGTTCTCTTCGGAGAAGTTGTCCGTGGCAGCGGCGAGCTCAGGGAAGTCGTACAAGGTGAACTCCGAGCTGCTCTCTTCGATCTTCCACAGCTTCAGCGCCTCCTCTGTCTTCGAGTTGTTCCTCTTATGGGCTTGTTCTAATTTCGTTTTTCCTGAATTGATTATATTTGCAGGTAGTACATGAGTTAAAATGGTGTCTAGAAAAAGCATGGAGTATTCTTGCAATGTTGTTGTCTTGGCCTTACCAGCTCCTTTTCTTAGCCTTCTGATGAGTAGAAGGCAGCCAACCAACATAGAACAGAACACAGTAACGGACACGCATAAAACGATTATTAGGGTCTGCCTGTGCTTGCTTCCTGAGCGATACAAAGCAAAAATATATATAAAACAATAGTATAACTACAAAACCAAAAATAGTTAAACAGATTAAGTACAGCTAGTTCTTCATGTTTTTATGGCTCTTGAAATAAATAAAAAAGGATGTACACAGAAGTACACTCTCCCTTACCATTGCTTTCTGTTGGTGAAGATGAGGCACCGGGTGTGCCGATCCTGACGTCGGCCATGCCGTCGTAGAACTGGTAGCCTTCATAGCGAATATTGCACCGGACGCCGACGATGCGGCCGCCCTCGCGGCCGTCGTACCACTGGCGGGTCTGCTCCTGGAGGCCCTGGAAGCAGTGCCAGCACTGCCCCGGGGAGAGGTCCGGCGTGCACTGCGCCAGGCCGTACACCGTGGGCAGCTGCGGGTTGATGTACATGACGGCGCTGGCAAACCGGCGCACCGAGGAGTTGAATGCGCCGTACACGGACATCTCCCCGAACAGCGTGCCAACCAGGGACAGGAAGAAGCTCCGGGACGTGGCGTTCCGGCTGTCCCACGCGGCGTACGTCGACCCGTTCACGTCCATGCCGTTGATCACCGGGTTGTTGTCGTCCGGCCGCGCCAGGAAGTCCTCGCCGGAGTAGCGGAGGGTGCAGAGGTCGTGGAAGAACGTGGCGTCCCTCTCGCCGGCGCAGAGCGCCCACAGCTGCGTGAACGCGTTGTCGAGGCAGCCGGAGCACGCCCTGGCGTCAGTGATGTCGCCGCGGCAGAGCGCGAGGGCGAAGACCTTGTCGGGGGAGGCGCCGATGGCCGCCGAGGCGTAGAGGGACCGAGAGGTGGAGGCGTCGGCGGGGAGCTCGGCGGTGAGGCGCGCGAGGTTGGCCCCGAAGGCGTCGCGCGCCGTGTAGTTGCCGGTGGTGCCATTGCACGAGTACTCGGAGTAGGCGGAGGCGGCGTTGGCGCGCGGCTTCAGGAAGAGGAGGAGGAGGAGGCAGGGCAGGACGCCAACCATGCCGGCCTCTTTCATTGTTCTGGTGAAAAAAGGAGAAGGCTGGCACTTCCCCGTTGCTTGTTGCTCTCGTTTTAAATTTTAAACGGGTTGGCAGAGTCAAAGGCTACAACAAGATGGTGGTTGCTGGTTGCTGTCATTTGCTCTCTCCGATTTTTCTGCGATGGTTCCTTTAGTCTAGTTGGGCGGGTTGACAGTCGACAGGAAGATCGCAACAAAAGAAACTTCTCTTGATAGTGCGGCAGAAAGAAAGCAAAATTCGTCAGGTGGCAAGAATTTGATTACGGAGATAACAATTGAAGAGCATTCGTTTCTACCCTGCACGTGTAAATACCAACGACCCCGCTGCGACCTGCAACAACCATGCTGAGCCGAGTTGAAACACAATTCTTTGTAGTAGTATCTCGGTCTGCGTTACAGCGTGTGAAACGATCGTGCGGCCGGCTGATGTTCACCAGATACACAGTCCAAAGGTTACTGTCCGATGACGGCTTGGATGGACGCATCACACTAATTATATCTACCAGAATGCTTTTCGCAGACGACTTTGAGGCTATTACTGCAGGCTGGCCTGTTTTCAAAACCGTACTTGCTTCTAGTTTCTACCTAGTTCAGAAAAAATCAATGAACTACACCCGAGCAGAGTTGTAGTGCTATCTGCCATTTCCTAGCCTTTTGAACCATCAATGCACTTCTCATAAGCCACTTGTCAGTTGCGTGTGCCACCAAAACAACCATATGTGGCTCTGGCTATCCTGGCAGCAGCCCGCGCGCCCCTGGGTGGGCACGGGGACTCCCTGCGACGAGGGGGGTCGTGCTTTGTTCGCGGCATCAACGACAGTCACCATCGGCAACGGGAACAACATCTAACAGGACTGGACCCGGTATTTTAAAAAGCCCCTATGGCGGACGCGCGCTCCTCCCGCGCCGCGGCCACGCCGCCGGCGCCGGCTGCGCCTCCCTGCTCGGACCTAGGCTTCGCCTCCTGGTTCATGCCCCTTCCTCCGCCGCCTGTTGGTGGCCCTGCTGGCGCCCCTTCCCGTCTCGCGCTGCAACTGTGCTCGCTAGCCCCAACCTCGTCAGATCCAATCCCGCCGGCGGGCCGGGGTGGTTCGACCTCTTCCGTGGAGTTCGTCCCCGTCTCGCAGCCGGTCGCGACGTCGTCGTGCCAGGCAAGGCCAGGTCCGGGGCGTGCCGTTCCTGCTGCTGCGGTCTCGAGCATTCAAGATCTAGGTGGCGGCCATAACTGCGTGGATGCGCGGCAGCTGGCCTCCTCCCCCCCAGCTCCTGCTGTGCCTTCAATGCCGGTGGCGAGGACTGGCGCGGGGCGCGATGCCGATGTGACCGGCGGCTGGCAGCTCGTCGTGTCAACCAAAGGCCCGCGCCGCCCGGCTTTGGCCGCCCCTGCCCCTGCATTCAAGCCGGCGCCCATCCCTCGTTGGCTCCTAGGCCGCTGCTGCCGATGCCTACACCGGGGTCACCGCGCTGAGCTGTGCCGGGATCCCATCCGCTGCTCCCGCTGCCTTCAAAATGGGCACAAGTCGCGTGGTTGCAGCAACAACTGGAAGCCATTAAGCTCCCTCGACGGCCCTGCTGTGCCTCCTCCTCCGCTCCCCCGCCCTGTTTCGTCTACTGCTTGTCTAGAGGTGCCGCCTCGTCCTGGCCGGGGCTGGGAGATCCCTTGCTCGCCTCCCCTGCTGCAACTTCAGGCCGGCCCGGCCACGATGCCACGCCGGGACGACCCCGGGCCCGAGGTGCCACGCCTTGGCGACCCTGCGCTAAGGCCGGAGGAGAACTTCGTGGTTGTCCCTGCGACGCCGGAGATGCAGGCCGAGGCAGCCATCCTCTCCACCAACTGTGCCGTCGCATGGCTCGATGGGGCGCGGCAGGACATCCCCTGCCAGCAGGTGGCGGCTGAGCTCGCCACGGAGCTGGGCGCAAGACTGGCCGACGTCGAGGTGGTCAAGCACTACCCCGAGCAGTTCCTTGTTCGCTTCGTGTACCAACACCACTGCGCCGACGCTGTGTCCCGCGGCCACCTTCGGGGCGCCAGCCATCGCATCTACGTGCGCGAGTGGAGGCTCGAGGCTCATGCAAACAACGAAGACCAGCTCCACCATGTTCGCCTCTGCTTGGAAGGTGTCCCTCTCCACGGCTGGAACAACTACATCGCCACCTTCCTCATCGGCCGCGGATGCTCGCTTGACTACATCGAGCAGCGGTCGCTTCGCAAGGAGGACACCAGAGACCTGGCGCTCTGGGCTTGGACGGCGAACCCCAACGCCATCCCCAAGGTTAAGTGGCTCACGCTCCCGGCCCGCGGTCACCGCCGCCGTGGACGACGGGGCCTCCGCCATCGCGTCCTCATCCACCTCGACCTCCATGAGGACCACTCCAAGGCCGGCGACGACGACGACAACCCACCGCCACCAGACGTGCATGAGTTCACCTGGTACAGAAAGGTGGTCGATGGCACCTATGTTCCGCGGGAGCGCCGTCCAGCTCAGGGGTGCACTGAGCGCCGTGCGGACAGACGCGAAGACGACGGCGACCGCGACGGGAGGCGCGGGCGTGATGGAGGTCGCCCTCGGGAAGGCTGGGGCGCCAGGGTCCGACGCTCGCTTTCCCGCAACCCGCGCGAGCGCCAGCGCGAGGGGGGCCAAGACCGCACCAGAGACAGGTCCGGTGGACGACGCCATGACAGCACCAGCGCTGCTGTTGTGGCCACCCCTCTGGCGTGTGCTGCCATTCTGCGGGGATCGGGCTCGGGCAGTGATGAATCGGTCCGCGCCCTCGAGCTCCTGGACGCCCATGAGCCGGTGCTCGTTGACGCTCGTGGGCGTAGTCCAATGCGCCAGGCGTCGCCACGGGCCTCCAGGCGCCGCTCTCTGGAGGAGAGAACTCCACCGGCGTCACCCCCTCTTTCTCCAACAACAGTGCTGCCGCCGAGCCCAATATCCAAGCGTGCCGAGGCCAGGTCCTCCCCTCTGACTCTGGTCGCTGCAAGCCATGCCATGAGCGAGCTCTGCTCTCCCACAACGCTCGCTCGGCCGCTGGTGTCACCCTCGAGGCCCCCGGGGTTCCAATCGTCGCCCACGCCGCCGCTCGCATGCGTCGGCCCCCTGCGCCGTACCCCTTCACCTGTGCGTGCTGGTGCGGCTGGCGTCTCCACTGATGCCCTCGCGTCAATCTTCGTGGAGCGGCAGATGGGCGTCCTTGCCACACCTGAGTCGCCCCCTCCCAGGCCACCAGCGGCTCGCCGAAAGACCCTGGCCGGTGTCAAGATTTCGACCAGAGGTGGCCTCACCCTGCAGAAGGTCAAGCGGACTGGACCCCCTGCTGTGGCCATGGCGTCTAAGGCTGCAGAGAAGCTTGTTTGCCGGACGATGGGAATCACCAAAAATGGAGAGGACGTGACTGAAGCCATTCTTGATGAGTTCACGGCCAAGTTCAAGGAGCAGCTAGCCCCTGAAGTGATTCTGGCAATGAGAGAGTTCTTCCACCTCGACGACTCGGCCGTCAACGACGTCGAAGATGCTCTAATTGATCATGGTGGTGCGGGGGCTCTGGAGTTGGCCCAGGATGGTGCTGCGGCTCAGGACAACCAAGGATCGCAGCCGTCAGAGGCTTGAACGCCAGACTAGTTTGTAAGGGCTGTTTCAGTTTCAGATGTTAAGCAAACTACCTAGTCTGTGGTTGGATGGCGCTTGTGCCGTCCGTGTAGGGCGTGTGGGTTATGTCTTCAGTACGTGTTTATGCTTTTGGGTAGTTTCCCTCCAGTGCTTTCACGCCTCTGTGAGGTGTCTTCATGGCCATGTTGTTTTGCCCTCTTTCGGCTTCTGTACTAAGCAACGTGCTGTTCGTTGTGCTCCATGACAATGCAACCCGTCAACACCCTAAGCTGGAATGTGCGGGGCTTAAATTGCCCTGATAGGAGGGCTACTGTGAGTGCAACAATTGCTACCTCATCGTGCCAAATTGTGTGTTTACAAGAGACAAAGCTTGATAATGTAGATATGTTTGTCGCCTCCTCCCTGGGTGGTAACAGACTCAAAAAATTTGCGCAGCGCCCGGCGACGGGAACCAGGGGAGGGATTCTTCTGCTCTGGGATGACAACATTCTCGAGATCACTGACATCACAATTTCGGCCTTCTACCTCTCTGGCAAGGTCCGAATCCGCGCAACCGATGTGTACTTCAAGTTAACAACCGTCTACGGCCCCACTGACTCCGCGAGCAAAGATTCCTTCTTCGCCGAGCTTGCCTCCCACAAGCCTATGTCGGGCCTTGCTTGGCTCGCCATTGGGGACTTCAACCAAATCTACCGGGCGTGTGACAAAAACAAGAGAAATGTAAATCGGAGTAGAATCAACCGTTTCCGCGCAACCCTGCAATCGTGTGAACTCAAGGAAATTCACCTTCAGAACAGGCGCTTCACTTGGAGTAATGAGCGGAATAACCCAACTCTGTGCAAACTAGACTCCTTTTTCTGTAACGCCGAGTGGGACACGACCTTCAACACACATGTGTTGCATGCCTTATCGTCTTCCCTCTCCGACCATTGCCCTCTTCTGCTTGCCGACGCCAAGGGGCCTAGGAGACCACGGTCCTTCAAATTCGAGAACTTCTGGGTATCTCTACCTGGTTTCAGCGAAGTGGTCCAAAAGGCGTGGGACGAGCGCGTGAGCCACACAGAGCCGTTTCTCATTTTGCACAGTAAACTCAAAAAAACAGCGCTCCGTCTGTCCGAATGGAGCAAGAAGCTATTCTCCAATGCCAGCATACAACTTCATGCAGCACTTCTCGTCATCCTCCGGTTAGATACTGCACAAGAGCAAAGATCTCTATCCCCGGAGGAGCGTGACCTACGCTCTAGGCTCAAGCGCAGGGTGATTAGCTTGGCTGTGCTTGAGCGGGCAAGAAAAAGTCAATGTGCCAGGATTACCAACTTGAGGGACGGGGATGCCAACACCAAGTTCTTTCATCGGCGTATTAATGCCCGCAGACGAAAGAATCACATTCACCGGATTAAGCACGCTAATGGCTGGGTGACTGAGCATGAAGAAAAAGAGAAGATAGTACATGACCACTTCTCTGAGGTTATGGGGAGGAGAGGTACGAGCAACAAAGATTTCAATTGGGAGGAGCTTCGCACCGAGCCTCATGATTTGCAAGACCTTGATGATAGCATCACAGAAGACGAGGTCTGGATTGCCATTAAAGAGATGCCTAATGATAAGGCGCCTGGACCGGATGGCTTCACGGGGATGTTTTTCAAGAAATGTTGGGGAATCATCAAGCATACAGTCATGAGGGTTGTGCAGCATTTTGACTCTTTGCACACCTCCAATTTGCAGTGGGTCAACTCCGCCAATGTTATCCTCCTACCGAAAAAGGATGGTGCAGAAGGCATTCCTGACTACAGACCCATTAGCCTTATTCACGCTATCGCCAAAATCATTGCCAAAGTTCTCTCGTTCAGGCTTGCTCCCCACATGGATGAACTTGTCTCCAATGCTCAAAGCGCCTTCATCAAGGGAAGAAGCATCCATGACAATTTCATGTACGTTCGGAATTTTGCCCGACGCCTACACAAGAGGAGAACCTCTGCCCTCCTTCTCAAGCTTGACATAAAGAAGACCTTTGATTCGGTCAAGTGGGGATACTTTCTTGAGCTCCTGCAACGGCTAGGGTTCCCGCCTAAATTTCGGGCATGGATTGCGGCACTTCTTTCCTCATCTTCATCGAGAATCATGCTAAACGGGGTGCTCGGCCCTCCGATCAAGCACGGGAGCGGGTTCAGGCAGGGGGACCCCCTTTCCCCCCTCCTGTTTGTCCTTGCGATTGACCCTTTGCATAAGATTTTGGACCTCGCCACGCAGAAAGGGCTCCTCCATAAGCTTCGTGGCCGGGGAGCTGTGATGAGAACCTCTTTGTATGCGGATGATGCTGTGGTCTTTGTGGTGCCCATCAAGAGGGACATTGACAACCTAGCTGCGATCTTACGAGGCTTTGGTGATGTGACGGGCCTCTGCACCAACTTCCAAAAGAGCTCGGTCGTGCCAATTCGTTGCAACCATCTTGACCTTGAGCGCATTCTTCGGAATATGCCGGTGATCCGTGCTTCCTTCCCGATGAAATACCTAGGCTTACCTCTCTCGGTTTGGCAGCTAAAGACGGTGGATTTCCAATACCTGGTGGACAAGGCAGCCGGAAAATTAACCACTTGGGATGGGCAAAACATCACTGCTATCGGACGCACGACTCTCGTCAAGTCCGTCATCTCCTCCCAAGCGGTTTTCTCTATCACGCCTCTCATTGTGCCGCAGGGCATTCTGGATACACTCAACAAGATTGAGAGGGCCTTCCTTTGGTCGGGTGCGGAGAAGACCACGGGAGCCAAATGCAAGGTCAACTGGAAAATGGTGTGTAGACCAAAAGATTATGGTGGCCTTGGGATGCTCGATACCGACAAGTTTGCACGGGCGTTGCGGCTTCGTTGGCTATGGTATGAATGGAAGGAGCCCCGCAGATTATGGGTTGGCTCTGGCAACCCTTGCACTGAAGAGGACCTCCAGTTCTTCTATGCATCTACGACTATCACTGTCGGCGACGGCGCCAAAACACCTTTCTGGGACTCCCCTTGGCTCTTGGGGCGCAAGCCCAAGGACATTGCACCACTAATCTATGAGGCATCGAAGAGAAAGAATTGGAAGGTGCGTGAGGCTCTGAAGGGGAACGCTTGGATCCTCAAGATCAAGCATGACACTGCCATCTCCGTCAACCACATTTCGGAATTCTTTAACCTTTGGATGCTTGTGCATGACTTCCACCTTGATGAGCAAGCCGAAGACAACATCATTTGGAAGCACGCGAACAATGGGATCTACACGGCGAGCACCGCCTACAAAGCGCAATTTTTAGGCCTGACTCTGTCCCCCATGGACCGCATGGTGTGGAAGGCTTGGGCACCTCCAAAGGTTAAATTCTTTGCTTGGTTGGCTTTGCAAGATAGGATTTGGACTGCCGATCGTTTGGAGAAGCGTGGTTGGCCAAACTGTGGCCCTTGCCCGCTTTGCAAAAGGGACCAAGAAACGGGAATACACCTCTTTGTCAAGTGTCGCTACACACTTAGGCTCTGGAGATCAATCATCGAGAAGCTTGGGCTCACGCACATGGACACCTCCGATTGGCAGTTAGAAGCAACCGTCACGGAGTGGTGGCAAAAAAGAACCGACGACCGCAACCCTTACCGCCACGCAATGGCTTCCCTCACCATGCTCGTTTCTTGGACCATTTGGAATGAGAGAAACGCCCGCGTATTCCATCGAAAAAGCGCACCACCGCCGGTCCTCCTAACCAGCATTTTAGAAGATGCTAAACTTTGGGTTACTGCTGGCGCAAGAAAGCTAGGGAACATCATATTGTACGAGTAATTGTCATGCCGCTTATTTGTGAGTGCGTTGTAAAACTCTAAACTCTTCTCTCCCTTATTTAATTGAAGAGGCAAATCTTTTGCCCCCGTTTCAAAAAAAAACCATCGGCAACGGCAACACCGCCACCTTCTGGCACTGCCCTTGGCTGGGCGCGCGCCCGCTACGACAAGCCTATCCGGCGCTGTTTGCCCTCTCCTCCAGGAAGAACCGAACGGTCCGGGCCGCGCTGCAGGGGGACAGATGGGTTTTGGACCTGCGGGGCGGCGCCACTAACGGCATCGAGCAACAAGTCCTTCAGCTTGCCAGGGAGATCAAGGATGCGACCATGACACTCAACCCCAGCTCCAGCGACACCATCTCATGGCGTCTTGTTATACGCGATAGCAAGAAACAACGATGAACAAAGAAATCAACCAACGGGGACACGAGATTTTAACGTGGAAAACCCTTGCGGGAAAAACCACGGGCGCCAGCTAGCAAGACTTCACTATATCGCGGGTGAGGTTACAAACGCCGGGGGATTTACTCAATGCAACTTATCCCTTACGGCGGCTTACAAGAGGTATTTATAATAGGTGAACCCTAGTCCAACTCGGTAACAACTCGTACCGTACCGCGGGGGGCTGCCGCCCCCCGCACCCCCCTCCGTGCGGCCGCCACGGTATCACGGGATGGGCAACTTCGGCCTCGCTTCGCGAGGCCCAAGCCTCCCGGCGACGGGCCTCGCTTCGCTCGGGCCGAAGTTGCCTTTATCTTTATTTCTTCTAGGAATTTGGATCACCACAAAAAATAACACTCCACCTTGAGCCAAATTCCCTCTTGTAGCATGAACGAGAACCTTCACCCTGAAACAACAAAGAAAACACTTTCGGCGCCAAATAGCCTCTTGGGCTAGACAGTGATACCAACTAAGTTCGAGCAAAGCTCAAACTTAGTAACAGGAACTGGCTTTGTCATCATATCAGCAGGATTATCATGAGTGCTGATTTTGCATACCTTCAGCTTACCTTGTGCAACAACATCACGCACATAATGGTATTTGACGTCAATGTGCTTTGTTCTCTCATGGAACATCCGATCCTTAGTAAGGTAAATGGCACTCTGACTATCACAAAACAGGTTAATGCAAGTATCACCTCCACAAAACTCAGCAAACAAACCTTTCAGCCAAACAGACTCTTTGCATGCTTCAGCAATGGCCATATATTCTGCTTCAGTGGTAGACAGGGCAACAACTGGCTGCAACGTCGCCCTCCAACTCACAGCACAACCACCTACCGTGAACACATAACCTGTGAGGGACCTCCTCTTATCCAAATCGGCAGCAAAATCTGAATCCACATAGCCAACGAGTCCCTCATCAGTCTTGCCAAACTTCAAGCAAGCATTGGATGTGCCACGTAGGTACCTGAAAATCCACTGAACAGCTTTCCAATGTTCTTTACCAGGATTAGCCATGTATCTACTAACCAAGCTCATAGCATATGATAAATCAGGACGAGAGCAAACCATGGCATACATCAAAGAACCAACAGCACTAGAATATGGCACTCTAGACATGTACTCAAAATCCTCATCCGTACTAGCACATTGTAAAGCAGACAATTTAAAATGAGGAGCAATGGGAGTACTAACAGGCTTTGCATCATGCATGTTAAAACGACGAAGAACTTTCTTAATATAATTCTGCTGACTAAGAAATAACAAACCAGAATTTCTATCTCTAGTAATCTCCATACCAAGTATTTTCTTGGCAGCACCAAGATCCTTCATCTCAAACTCACTACTCAACAATTTCTTCAATGTAGTGATTTCTTTCTTGCCCTTGGCAGCAATCAACATGTCATCAACATATAGCAGCAAGTATATAGGTGATCCATCGACAAACTTAATGTACACACAGCTATCAAATTCAGACCTCTTAAAGCCATGTGACAACATAAATGAATCAAACCTTTTATACCATTGACGAGGAGATTGTTTCAAACCATATAAGGACCTTTTCAACTTACACACAAAGCCCTCTTTACCAGGCACTATGAACCCTTCTGGCTGGTCCATGTATATCTCCTCTTCCAACTCTCCATGTAAAAATGCAGTCTTCACATCTAACTGCTCAAGCTCAAGATCATGCATAGCAACAATACCAAAGAAAGTACGAATAGAGCTATGCTTCACAACCGGAGAGAAAACATCATTGTAATCAACACCTGGCATTTGACTGAAACCTTTTGCAACTAACCTTGCCTTATACCTTGGAGGCTCACTAGGAGATAAACCCTCCTTTCTCTTGAAGATCCACTTACAACGAACGGTCTTCTTTTTCTTAGGCAAGCGAACAACATCCCACGTACCATTTTTCTCAAGTGATTGCATCTCCTCTTGCATAGCGGAGACCCACTTCTCGCGATCACCAGAACCAACTGCTTCAGTGTACGTGGATGGCTCATTGTTGTTCTCCACCTGTTCAGCACAATTAAAAGCATAGTGAACAATATCACACTCCTCAATTAAACGTGGACGAGGTCCGCAATTCCTCTGAGTACGTCGAGCAGCAATGGACTGATTTTGTGGCTGCAAGACAATGGGTGAGTGCTGAACAGTATCATCAACAATATTTTCAGTTTCAGTTTCATTTTCTTTATTATCAACGTGCTCCACCTGCACGCTAATTTCCTCCTGCTCATCATCAGAACTAACAGGCGAAACATCAGTAGGCAAACTGTCATTAAACATAACAGATTCATTGAAAACAACACTTCTGCTCATGAAAAACTTTCCAGTGTCAGGATTCCATAACTTATATCCCTTTACTCCAGAACCATATCCAACAAACATACACTTAATGGCTCTAGGTTCTAGCTTTCCATTATCAACATGAGCATAAGCAGTGCAACCAAAAACTCTCAACTCTGAATAATCAGCAGGTTTACCTGACCATACCTCAATGGGAGTTTTCTTATCAAGCGGAATAGAAGGTGACCTGTTAATCAAGTAGCAGGCGGTGGAGGCTGCTTCAGCCCAAAAACGCTTGTTCAGCTTAGCGTTTGATATCATGCAGCGAGCTCTCGAGATGATGGTTCTATTCATGCGCTTAGCTACACCATTCTGCTGCGGAGTGTATGGGATGGTGTGGTGCCTCACGATGCCTTCTTCCCTGCAGAAGTCATTAAATTCATGCGAACGAAACTCACCACCATTGACAGTACGAAGCAATTTAACCTTCTTTTCAGTTTGCTTCTCTATCATAATTTTCCATCCTCTAAAAGCAGCAAAAGTTTCATCTTTACTTTTCAGAAAATATGGCCACACTTTTCTAGAGTAATCATCAATAATAGTGAGCATGTAGCGAGAACCAGCATGTGAGGGCTTACGTGACGGCCCCCATAAATCAGCATGCACATAATCAAGTATACCTTTTGTGGTATGTTTAGAAGTAGGGAATTTTACTCTCTTGTGCTTACCAAACACGCAATGCTCACAGAACGGTGTCTTACTCATGGTGCAGCCATGCAGCAGGTTCCTCTTCATCAATTCTGCCATACCAAGTTCACTCATATGTCCAAGACGCATATGCCACAGGTTAGTCTTACTTGGTTCATTATCAGAAATAGTAGCAGCGGCAACAGAACCATGTAAAGTACTACCTCTAAGGACATATAACTTAGCAGAATTCATATCACCAACCATGTAAATAAGGGAACCTTTTGATATCTTCATCACACGGTTTGAGCCGATGTGCTTATACCCCTCAACGTCAAGTGTGCTAAGGGAAATCAGATTTCTGGCCATGGTTGGGATGTGCCTCACGTCCGTCAAAGTGCGGATCATACCATCATGCATCTTGATTCGAACGGAGCCTCTGCCCACAATCTCACGTGGGTTATCATCTCCCATACGCACGACATCTCCATTCTGCACAAGCTCATATGAACTAAACCAATCTCTGTTAGTGCAAATATGAAACGAGCATGCAGAATCAAGAATCCATTCATCACGACCAACAACACAACCAGCAAGAACAACAAGAGCATCGCCGGAATCAGAACTTTCACCACCGGCTGCAACAGAGGCGTTACCACCTTCAGTTTTATCTTTCGGTTTATACGTACCGTTTCTTTTCTCCTTGTTCTGCAACTTCCAGCAATCATCAATGGTATGATTAGTTTTCTTACAATACCTGCAGAACTTATCTTTGCCTCTAGACTTCGAACGGCCTCGACCGTCCTTGCTCTTGTCACGGTTGTAGTTGTTATAGTTCTTTTGCTCAGGTCTGCCACGAACCTGCAACGCTTCGCCCTTGGATGACGCTTCGCCCAAGCCTCCCGGCGACGGGCCTCGCTTCGCTCGGGCCGAAGTTGCCTTTATCTTTATTTCTTCTAGGAATTTGGATCACCACAAAAATAACACGTCTAACCGCTTCAGGATGTTACTCTGCAAGGTCAGCTTACCAAGCACAAGTCTCGACGAGCAGTTGCTGCTTCAGGTCGACCATATGGAAGATCTGGGCGCCGGGCAAACACAAGATGTTTCTATGGCTGTTGCACCGCAATCGTCTGTGGTGCAACGATCGGCTGCAGAGAAGGGGATGGCCGAATGAATACTTCTGCTCACTCTGCCTGCGCAACCTGAAAACCTCCGTGCACCTCTTTTGGGATTGCACGATGGCGAGGCGGGTATGGAGCACGGCGGCATCTTGGTCTGGCCGCTCTGCACTCCACCCAAACATATGGAGCGTCGGCGCCTCGACTATGGACAAGATTTAGCGGATGATCGCGGCCGCGACGCTAGTAGCCAGGAAGGACACCAAATCCATGATTGCGCTCATCTGTTGGCGCATATGGATGGCTAGAAACGGAGCGGTTTTCAGAGGCCAAGTCCCGCTCCAGGAGAACATCATCAAGGAATGCCGCAGCGACATGGAGCAATGGCACCTCGGGGGAGCGTCATGCATCGAGCACCCTTTTGGGCACGCACCGTGAGGAATCCGCATGAGGAAAATCTAGGGCCTTCTCTTTCATATTTTCCTCTTGGTTTGTTGGGACACCCTCTGTCACCCACTGAGGGAGTCCTGGATTAGGGGGTGTTCGGATAGCCGGACTATACCTTCAGCCGGACTCCAGGACTATGAAGATACAAGATTGAAGACTTCGTCCCGTGTTCGGAAGGATCTTTCCTTGGCGTGGAAGGCAAGCTAGGCGTGCGGATATTCAAGATCTCCTACCATTGTAACCGACTCTGCGTAACCCTAACCCTATCCGGTGTCTATATAAACTGGAGGGTTGTAGTCCGTAGGACAACCATCATCATACACAATCATACCATAGGCTAGCTTCTAGGGTTTAGCCTCCTTGATCTCGTGGTAGATCTACTCTTGTACTACCCATATCATCAATATTAATCTAGCAGGAGTAGGGTTTTACCTCCATCGAGAGGCCCCGAACCTGGGTAAAATAAAGTGTCCCTTGTCTCCTGTTACCATCCGACCTTGACGCACAGTTCGGGACCCCCTACCCGAGATCCGCCGGTTTTGACACCGACATTGGTGCTTTCATTGAGAGTTCCTCTGTGTCGTTGCTTTTAGGCCCGATGGCTCCTTTGATCATCAACAACGATGAGGTCCAGGGTGAGACTTTCCTCCCCGGACAAATCTTCGTCTTCGGCGGCTTCGCTCTGCGGGCCAATTCGCTTGGTCGTCTGGAGCAGATCGAAAGCTACGCCCCTGGCCATCAAGTCAGGTTTGGAAGCTTAAACTACACGGCAGATATCCGCGGAGACTTGATCTTCGACGGGTTCGAGCCACAGCCAAGCGCGCCGCACTACCTCGAGGGGCATGATATAGCTCTGCCTCCGAATAGTGCCCTGGAGGCCGCACGCGCACTGGCCCCGATCCTCGACTCGGAGCCCTCTGCGTTCTTT
The DNA here is from genome assembly GCA_032464435.1 of Aegilops umbellulata. Taxonomy (NCBI): domain Eukaryota; kingdom Viridiplantae; phylum Streptophyta; class Magnoliopsida; order Poales; family Poaceae; genus Aegilops; species Aegilops umbellulata. Next base: position 98,777,539 of record CP136055.1, read on the forward strand.
GAGGATGAACGGTTGGACGTCACCTCGGGGGCGGCGATCCCGAAGGCGATCGAGCCGAACGCCAGCCCCGCACTCCGCACGGCCCATGACTCCAAAGAGTCGGATGTTGGAAATACGCCCTAGAGGCAATAATAAAAGCATTATTATTATATTTCCTTATTCATGATAATTGTCTTTATTCGTGCTATAATTGTGTTATCCGGAAATCGTAATACATGTGTGAATAACAGACAACAAAGATGTCCCTAGTGAGCCTCTAGTTGACTAGCTTGTTGATCGACAGATAGTCATGGTTTCTTGACTATGGACATTGGATGTCATCGATAACGGGATCACATCATTAGGAGAATGATGTGATGGACAAGACCCAATCCTAAACATGGCATAAGATCGCATAGTTCGTTTGCTAGAGTTATCCAATGTCAAGTATCCTTTCCTTAGACCATGAGATCGTGTAACTCCCGGATACCGTAGGAGTGCTTTGGGTGTGCCAAACGTCACAACGTAACTGGGTGACTATAAAGGTATACTACGGGTATCTTTGAAAGTGTCTGTTGGGTTGACATGGATCGAGACTGGGATTTGTCACTCCGCTTGACGGAGAGGTATCACCGGGCCCTCTCGGTAATGCATCATCACAATGAGCTCAATGTGATCAAAGTGTTTGATCACGGGATCATGCATTACGGTACGAGAAAAGTGACTTGCCGGTAATGAGATTGAACGAGGTATTGGGATACCGACGATCGAATCTCGGGCAAGTAAAATACCGATTGACAAAGGGAATCGTATGCGGGATTAATTGAATCCTCGACATCGTGGTTCATCCGATGAGATCATCGTGGAGCATGTGGGAGCCAACATGGGTATCCAGATCCCGCTGTTGGTTATTGCCCGAGAGCCGTCTCGGTCATGACTGCATGTCTCCCGAACCCGTAGGGTCTACACACTTAAGGTTCGGTGACGCTAGGGTTGTAGGGATATGTATGTGCAGTAACCCGAATGTTGTTCGGAGTCCCGGATGAGATCCCGGACGTCACGAGGAGTTCCGGAATGGTCCGGAGGTAAAGAATTATATATAGGAAGTGCTGTTTCGGCCATCGGACAAGTTTCGGGGTTATCGGTATTGTACCGGGACCACCGGAGGGGTCCCGGGGGTCCACCAGGTGGGGCCACCTGCCCTGGTGGGCCACATGGGCCTTAGGGGGTGCGCCTTGGCCTGCTTGGGCCAAGGGGAACCTGCCCCAAAGGGCCCATGCGCCTAGGGTTCCATCTAGGAGGAGTCCTAGTGGGGGAAGGCACCTCCTAGATGGCTTGGGGGGGGGGGGGGGGAGGGAAACCTCCCTGGCCGCCGCCCCCTTGGGAGATTGGATCTCCCAGGGCCGGCGCCCCCCCAAGAGGCCTATATATAAAGGGGGGCAGGGGAGGGGGGCTGCGCACCCAATGCCCTGGCGCCTCCCTCTCCCTCTCCAACACCTCCTCCTCCTCCATTGAGCACGGCGAAGCCCTGCCGGAGTACTGCAGTTCCACCATCACCACGCCGTCGTGCTGCTGCTGGAGCCTTCTTCCTCAACCTCTCCTTCCCCCTTGCTGGATCAAGAAGGAGGAGACGTCACGCTTTCCGTACGTGTGTTGAACGCGGAGGTGCCGTCCGTTTGGCACTAGATCATCGGTGAATTGGATCACGGCAAGTACGACTACCTCATCCACGTTCACTCGAACGCTTCCGTTGCGATCTACAAAGTGGTATGTAGATGCTATCTAATCTGAATACTCGTTTCTAGATGAACTCATAGATGGATCTTGGTGAAACCGTAGGAAAATTTTTAATTTTCTGCAATGTTCCCCAACAGTGGCATCATGAGCCAGGTCTATGCGTAGTTCTTCTTGCGCGAGTAGAACACAATTTGTTGTGGGCGTAGATGTTGTCAACTCTTCTTGCCGCTACTAGTCTTATCTTGCTTCAGCGGTATTATGGGATGAAGCGGCCCGGACCAACCTTACACGTACGCTTACGTGAGACCGGTTCCATCGACTAACATGCACTAGTTGCATAAGGTGGCTGGCGGGTGTCTGTCTCTCCTACTTTAGTTGGAGCGGATTCGATGAAAAGGGTCCTTATGAAGGGTAAATAGAAGTTGACAAATCACGTTGTGGTTTTAAGTAGGTAAGAAAACGTTCTTGCTAGAACCCTAATTCAGCCACGTAAAACTTGCAACAACAATTAGAGGACGTCTAACTTGTTTTTGCAGCAAGTGATTTGTGATATGATATGGCCAAAGTTGTGATGTATGATGAATGATCTATATGTGATGTATGAGATGTTCATGCTATTGTAATAGGAATCACGACTTGCATGTCGATGAGTATGACAACCGGCAGGAGCCATAGGAGTTGTCTTTATTTTTGTATGACCTGCGTGTCATTGAGAATCGCCATGTAAATTACTTTACTTTATTGCTAAACGCGTTAGCCATAGTAGTAGAAGTAATAGTTGGCGAGCAACTTCATGGAGACACGATGATGAAGATCATGATGATGAAGATCTTGGTGTCAAGCCGGTGACAAGATGATCATGGAGCCCCAAGATGGAGATCGAAGGAGCTATGTGATATTGGCCATATCATGTCACGGTTATTATTTGATTGCATATGATGTTTATCATGTTTTTGCATCTTGTTTACTTAGAACGACGGTAGTAAATAAGATGATCCCTCATAATAATTTCAAGAAAGTGTTCTCCCTAACTGTGCACCGTTGCTAAGGTTCGTCGTTCCGAAGCACCACGTGATGATCGGGTGTGATAGGTCCTTACGTTCGCATACAACGGGTGTAAGACAGATTTACACACGCAAAACACTTAGGTTGGCTTGACGAGCCTAGCATGTACAAACATGGCCTCGGAACACAGAAGACCGAAAGGTCGAGCATGAGTCATATAGAAGATACGATCAACATGAAGATGTTCACCGATGTTGACTAGTCCGTCTCACGTGATGATCGGACACGGCCTAGTTGACTCGGATCATGTAATACTTAGATGACTAGTAGAGGGATGTCTATCTAAGTGGGAGTTCATTAAATAATTTGATTAAATGAACTTTATTATCATGAACTTAGTCTAAATATTTACAATATGTCTTGTAGATCAAATGGCCAACGTAGTCCTCAACTTCAACGCGTTCCTAGAGAAAACCAAGCTGAAAGACGATGGTAGCAACTATACGGACTGAGTCCGGAACCTGAGGATCATCCTCATAGCTGCCAAGAAAGATTATGTCTTAAGAGCACCGCTGGGTGACGCACCTATTCTCCCTGCAGAACAAGACGTTATGAACGCTTGGCAGTCACGCTGCGATGATTACTCCCTCTTTCAGTGCGGCATGCTTTACAGCTTAGAGCCGGGGCTCCAAAAGCGTTTTGAGAGACATGGAGCATATGAGATGTTCGAAGAGCTGAAAATGGTTTTCCAAGCTCATGCCCGGGTCGAGAGATATGAAGTCTCCAATAAATTCTTTAGCTGTAAGATGGAGGAAAATGGCTCTGTCAGTGAACACATACTCAAAATGTCTGGGTTGCACAACCGCTTGACTCAACTGGAAGTTAATCTCCCGGATGAAGCGGTCATTGACAGAATCCTCCAGTCGCTTCCACCTAGCTACAAGAGCTTTGTGATGAACTACAATATGCAGGGGATGGTAAAGACCATTCCTGAGGTATATGCTATGCTGAAATCAGCAGAGGTAGAAATCAAGAAGGAGCATCAAGTGTTGATGGTGAATAAAACCACTAAGTTCAAGAAGGGCAAGGGTAAAAAGAACTTCAAGAAGGACGGCAAGGAAGTTGCCGCGCCCGGTAAGCAAGTTGCCGGGAAGAAGCCAAAGTATGGACCCAAGCCCGAGACTGAGTGTTTTTATTGCAAGGGAAGTGGTCACTGGAAGCGGAACTGCCCCAAATACTTAGCGGACAAGAAGGCCGGCAAAACCAAAGGTATATGTGATATACATGTAATTGATGTGTACCTTACCAGTACTCGTAGTAGCTCTTGGGTATTTGATACCGGTGCAGTTGCTCACATTTGTAACTCAAAGGAGGAGCTGCGGAATAAACGGAGACTGGCAAAGGACGAGGTGACAATGCGCGTCGGGAATGGTTCCAAGGTCGATGTGATCGCCGTCGGCACGCTACCTCTACATTTACCTACGGGATTAGTTTTAAACCTCAATAATTGTTATTTAGTGCCAAGTTTGAGCATGAACATTGTATCTGGATCTCGCTTAATTCGAGATGGCTACTCATTTAAATCCGAGAATAATGGTTGTTCTATTTATATGAGAGATATGTTTTATGGTCATGCTCCGATGGTTAATGGTTTGTTCTTGATGAATCTCGTACGTGATGATACACATATTCATAGTGTGAGTACCAAAAGAGTTAAAGATGATAACAATAGTCCCACATATTTGTGGCACTGCCGCCTTGGTCATATAGGTGTCAAACGCATGAAGAAGCTCCATGCAGATGGACTTTTAGAGTCTCTTGATTATGAATCATTTGACACGTGCGAACCATGCCTCATGGGTAAAATGACCAAGACTCCGTTCTCAGGAACAATGGAGCGAGCAACCAACTTATTGGAAATCATACATACCGATGTGTGCGGTCCAATGAGTGTTGAGGCTCGCGGTGGCTATCGTTATGTTCTCACCCTCACTGATGACTTGAGTAGATATGGGTATATCTACTTAATGAAACACAAGTCTGAGACCTTTGAAAAGTTCAAGGAATTTCAGAGTGAGGTTGAAAATCAACGTGATAGAAAGATCAAGTTCTACGATCAGATCGTGGAGGAGAATACTTGAGTCACGAATTTGGCACACACTTAAGAAAATGTGGAATAGTTTCACAACTCACGCCGCCTGGAACACCTCAGCGTAATGGTGTGTCCGAACGTCGTAATCGCACTCTATTAGATATGGTGCGATCTATGATGTCTCTTACCGACTTACCGCTATCTTTTTGGGGCTATGCTTTAGAGACTGCCGCATTCACTTTAAATAGGGCTCCGTCGAAATCCGTTGAGACGACACCGTATGAATTATGGTTCGGGAAGAAACCTAAGCTGTCGTTTCTAAAAGTTTGGGGATGCGATGCTTATGTCAAGAAACTTCAACCTGAAAAGCTCGAACCCAAGTCAGAAAAATGCGTCTTCATAGGATACCCTAAAGAAACTGTTGGGTATACCTTCTACCTCAGATCCGAAGGCAAGATCTTTGTTGCCAAGAATGGATCCTTTCTAGAGAAAGAGTTTCTCTCGAAAGAAGTAAGTGGGAGGAAAGTAGAACTTGATGAAGTGTTACCTCTTGAACCGGAAAATGGCGAAACTCAAGAAAACGTTTCTGAGGAGCCTGCACCGACTAGAGAGGAAATTAATGATGATGATCAAGATGCTTCTGATCAAGCTCCTACTGAAATTCGAAGGTCCACAAGGACACGTTCCGCACCAGAGTGGTACGGCAACCCTGTCTTGGAAATCATGTTGTTAGACAACGGTGAACCTTCGAACTATGAGGAAGCAATGGCGGGCCCGCATTCCGACAAATGGCTGGAAGCCATGAAATCCGAGATAGGATCCATGTATGAAAACGAAGTATGGACTTTGACTGACTTGCCCGTTGATCGGCGAGCCATAGAAAATAAATGGATCTTTAAGAAGAAGACAGACGCGGATGGTAATGTGACCATCTATAAAGCTCGGCTTGTCGCTAAGGGTTATCGACAAGTTCAAGGGGTTGACTACGATGAGACTTTCTCACCGGTAGCGAAGCTGAAGTCCGTCCGAATCATGTTAGCAATTGCCGCATACTATGATTATGAGATATGGCAAATGGACGTCAAAACGGCATTCCTTAATGGTTTCCTTAAGGAAGAATTGTATATGATGCATCCGGAAGGTTTTGTCGATCCTAGGAATGCTGACAAGGTATGCAAGCTCCAACACTCGATTTATGGGCTGGTGCAAGCATCTCGGAGTTGGAACATTCGCTTTGATGAGATGATCAAAGCGTTTGGGTTTACACAGACTTATGGAGAAGCCTGTGTTTACAAGAAAGTGAGTGGGAGCTCTGTAGCATTTCTCATACTATATGTAGACGACATACTTTTGATGGGAAATGATATAGAACTCTTGGACAGCATTAAGGCCTACTTGAATAAAAGTTTTTCAATGAAGGACCTTGGAGAAGCTGCTTATATATTAGGCATCAAGATCTATAGAGATAGATCGAGACGCCTCATAGGTCTTTCACAGAGCACATACCTTGATAAAATATTGAAGAAGTTCAATATGGATCAATCTAAGAAAGGGTTCTTACCTGTGTTACAAGGTGTGAAATTGAGCTCAGCTCAGTGTTCGACCACGGCAGAAGAAATAGAAGAGATGAGCGTCATCCCCTATGCCTCAGCCATAGGTCTATTATGTATGCCATGCTGTGTACCAGACCTGATGTAAACCTTGCCGTAAGTTTGGTAGGAAGATACCAAAGTAATCCCGGCAAGGAACACTGGACAGCGGTCAAGGATATCCTGAAGTACCTGAAAAGGACTAAGGAAATGTTTCTCGTTTATGGAGGTGACGAAGAGCTCGTCGTAAAAGGTTACGTCGACGCTAGCTTCGACACAGATCTGGATGACTCTAAGTCACAAACCGGATACGTGTATATTTTGAATGGTGGGGCGGTAAGCTGGTGCAGTTGCAAGCAAAGCATCGTGGCGGGATCTACATGTGAAGCGGAGTACATGGCAGCCTCGGAGGCAGCACATGAAGCAATTTGGGTGAACGAGTTCATCACCGACCTCGGAGTCATACCCAATGCATCGGGGCCAATCAAGCTCTTCTGTGACAACACTGGAGCTATTGCACTTGCAAAGGAGCCCAGGTTTCACAAGAAGACCAGGCACATCAAGCGTCGCTTCAACTCCATTCGTGAAAATGTTCAAGATGGAGACATAGAGATTTGTAAAGTACACACGGATCTGAATGTCGCAGATCCATTGACTAAACCTCTCCCTAAGGCAAAACATGATCAGCACCAGAACTCTATGGGTGTTCGATTCATCACAATGTAACTAGATTATTGACTCTAGTGCAAGTGGGAGACTGTTGGAAATATGCCCTAGAGGCAATAATAAAAGCATTATTATTATATTTCCTTATTCATGATAATTGTCTTTATTCGTGCTATAATTGTGTTATCCGGAAATCGTAATACATGTGTGAATAACAGACAACAAAGATGTCCCTAGTGAGCCTCTAGTTGACTAGCTTGTTGATCGACAGATAGTCATGGTTTCCTGACTATGGACATTGGATGTCATCGATAACGGGATCACATCATTAGGAGAATGATGTGATGGACAAGACCCAATCCTAAACATAGCATAAGATCGCATAGTTCGTTTGCTAGAGTTATCCAATGTCAAGTATCCTTTCCTTAGACCATGAGATCGTGTAACTCCCGGATACCGTAGGAGTGCTTTGGGTGTGCCAAACGTCACAACGTAACTGGGTGACTATAAAGGTATACTACGGGTATCTCTGAAAGTGTCTGTTGGGTTGACATGGATCGAGACTGGGATTTGTCACTCCGCTTGACGGAGAGGTATCACCGGGCCCTCTCGGTAATGCATCATCACAATGAGCTCAATGTGATCAAAGTGTTTGATCACGGGATCATGCATTACGGTACGAGAAAAGTGACTTGCCGGTAATGAGATTGAACGAGGTATTGGGATACCGACGATCGAATCTCGGGCAAGTAAAATACCGATTGACAAAGGGAATCGTATGCGGGATTAATTGAATCCTCGACATCGTGGTTCATCCGATGAGATCATCGTGGAGCATGTGGGAGCCAACATGGGTATCCAGATCCCGCTGTTGGTTATTGCCCGAGAGCCGTCTCGGTCATGACTGCATGTCTCCCGAACCCGTAGGGTCTACACACTTAAGGTTCGGTGACGCTAGGGTTGTAGGGATATGTATGTGCAGTAACCCGAATGTTGTTCGGAGTCCCGGATGAGATCCCGGACGTCACGAGGAGTTCCGGAATGGTCCGGAGGTAAAGAATTATATATAGGAAGTGCTGTTTCGGCCATCGGACAAGTTTCGGGGTTATCGGTATTGTACCGGGACCACCGGAGGGGTCCCGGGGGTCCACCAGGTGGGGCCACCTGCCCTGGTGGGCCACATGGGCCTTAGGGGGTGCGCCTTGGCCTGCTTGGGCCAAGGGGAACCTGCCCCAAAGGGCCCATGCGCCTAGGGTTCCATCTAGGAGGAGTCCTAGTGGGGGAAGGCACCTCCTAGATGGCTTGGGGGGGGAGGGAAACCTCCCTGGCCGCCGCCCCCTTGGGAGATTGGATCTCCCAGGGCCGGCGCCCCCCCAAGAGGCCTATATATAAAGGGGGGCAGGGGAGGGGGGCTGCGCACCCAATGCCCTGGCGCCTCCCTCTCCCTCTCCAACACCTCCTCCTCCTCCATTGAGCACGGCGAAGCCCTGCCGGAGTACTGCAGTTCCACCATCACCACGCCGTCGTGCTGCTGCTGGAGCCTTCTTCCTCAACCTCTCCTTCCCCCTTGCTGGATCAAGAAGGAGGAGACGTCACGCTTTCCGTACGTGTGTTGAACGCGGAGGTGCCGTCCGTTTGGCACTAGATCATCGGTGAATTGGATCACGGCAAGTACGACTACCTCATCCACGTTCACTCGAACGCTTCCGTTGCGATCTACAAAGTGGTATGTAGATGCTATCTAATCTGAATACTCGTTTCTAGATGAACTCATAGATGGATCTTGGTGAAACCGTAGGAAAATTTTTAATTTTCTGCAATGTTCCCCAACAGTGGCATCATGAGCCAGGTCTATGCGTAGTTCTTCTTGCGCGAGTAGAACACAATTTGTTGTGGGCGTAGATGTTGTCAACTCTTCTTGCCGCTACTAGTCTTATCTTGCTTCAGCGGTATTATGGGATGAAGCGGCCCGGACCAACCTTACACGTACGCTTACGTGAGACCGGTTCCATCGACTAACATGCACTAGTTGCATAAGGTGGCTGGCGGGTGTCTGTCTCTCCTACTTTAGTTGGAGCGGATTCGATGAAAAGGGTCCTTATGAAGGGTAAATAGAAGTTGACAAATCACGTTGTGGTTTTAAGTAGGTAAGAAAACGTTCTTGCTAGAACCCTAATTCAGCCACGTAAAACTTGCAACAACAATTAGAGGACGTCTAACTTGTTTTTGCAGCAAGTGATTTGTGATATGATATGGCCAAAGTTGTGATGTATGATGAATGATCTATATGTGATGTATGAGATGTTCATGCTATTGTAATAGGAATCACGACTTGCATGTCGATGAGTATGACAACCGGCAGGAGCCATAGGAGTTGTCTTTATTTTTGTATGACCTGCGTGTCATTGAGAATCGCCATGTAAATTACTTTACTTTATTGCTAAACGCGTTAGCCATAGTAGTAGAAGTAATAGTTGGCGAGCAACTTCATGGAGACACGATGATGAAGATCATGATGATGAAGATCTTGGTGTCAAGCCGGTGACAAGATGATCATGGAGCCCCAAGATGGAGATCGAAGGAGCTATGTGATATTGGCCATATCATGTCACGGTTATTATTTGATTGCATATGATGTTTATCATGTTTTTGCATCTTGTTTACTTAGAATGACGGTAGTAAATAAGATGATCCCTCATAATAATTTCAAGAAAGTGTTCTCCCTAACTGTGCACCGTTGCTAAGGTTCGTCGTTCCGAAGCACCACGTGATGATCGGGTGTGATAGGTCCTTACGTTCGCATACAACGGGTGTAAGACAGATTTACACACGCAAAACACTTAGGTTGGCTTGACGAGCCTAGCATGTACAAACATGGCCTCGGAACACATAAGACCGAAAGGTCGAGCATGAGTCATATAGAAGATACGATCAACATGAAGATGTTCACCGATGTTGACTAGTCCGTCTCACGTGATGATCGGACACGGCCTAGTTGACTCGGATCATGTAATACTTAGATGACTAGTAGAGGGATGTCTATCTAAGTGGGAGTTCATTAAATAATTTGATTAAATGAACTTTATTATCATGAACTTAGTCTAAATATTTACAATATGTCTTGTAGATCAAATGGCCAACGTAGTCCTCAACTTCAACGCGTTCCTAGAGAAAACCAAGCTGAAAGACGATGGTAGCAACTATACGGACTGGGTCCGGAACCTGAGGATCATCCTCATAGCTGCCAAGAAAGATTATGTCTTAAGAGCACCGCTGGGTGACGCACCTATTCTCCCTGCAGAACAAGACGTTATGAACGCTTGGCAGTCACGCTGCGATGATTACTCCCTCTTTCAGTGCGGCATGCTTTACAGCTTAGAGCCGGGGCTCCAAAAGCGTTTTGAGAGACATGGAGCATATGAGATGTTCGAAGAGCTGAAAATGGTTTTCCAAGCTCATGCCCGGGTCGAGAGATATGAAGTCTCCGATAAATTCTTTAGCTGTAAGATGGAGGAAAATGGCTCTGTCAGTGAACACATACTCAAAATGTCTGGGTTGCACAACCGCTTGACTCAACTGGAAGTTAATCTCCCGGATGAAGCGGTCATTGACAGAATCCTCCAGTCGCTTCCACCTAGCTACAAGAGCTTTGTGATGAACTACAATATGCAGGGGATGGTAAAGACCATTCCTGAGGTATATGCTATGCTGAAATCAGCAGAGGTAGAAATCAAGAAGGAGCATCAAGTGTTGATGGTGAATAAAACCACTAAGTTCAAGAAGGGCAAGGGTAAAAAGAACTTCAAGAAGGACGGCAAGGAAGTTTCAAACGCAGGCTTCTAGCCACGGCGAATATCCTAAAGAAAAAGCAGCAACAACTTAGAGCTGATCAAGATTTGCTAGCTGACAGATGGACTGAAGTCCTTGCGGCCGAAGAGTATGAACCCGAGCGCCCCTACAAAAATTATCCTAAGCGCATGCCGCTACCCCAATCAGAGGGGGAAACACCTACATTACCAATGCATGACATGGCAGACCGGCCACCTCGCGGCCGCGACAGAGAGGCCTGTCAAACCTCTAAACAAGCCATGCCCTGGTGCCGCTCAACTAAGGCACGGGAAAATGGGCCAGACCTGCGTGACGTACTAAAGGATAAAGCAAGGCAAACAAGATCGATCTATGGATCGCGCAGACGCCCGACAACATGTGACGATGATCTTCACTCCGGACACAATAAATCCGGCCGGGCCGAACACAACAGGCATAGCTCTTCTGAGCTGCGTCGTGACATAGCCCAGTACAGGGGTGCCGCACACCCACTATGCTTCACAGATGAAGTAATGGATCATAAAATCCCAGAGGGTTTCAAACCCGTCAACATCGAGTCGTACGATGGTACGACAGATCCGGCAGTATGGATTGAGGATTATCTCCTTCACATCCACATGGCACGTGGCGACGATCTACACGCCATCAAATATATCCCCCTCAAGCTCAAAGGACCAGCCCGGCACTGGCTTAACAGCCTGCCAGCGGACTCAATCGGTTCTTGGGAGGACCTGGAAGCCGCATTCCTCGACAACTTCCAGGGGACCTATGTGCGGCCACCGGACGCCGACGACCTAAGCCACATAATTCAGCAGCCAGAAGAATCGGCCAGGCAATTCTGGACACGGTTCCTAACAAAGAAAAATCAGATAGTCGATTGTCTGGACGCAGAGGCCCTAGCAGCCTTCAAACATAACATCCGCGACGAATGATTTGCCCGGCACCTGGGACAGGAAAAGCCGAAATCCATGGCAGCCCTCACGACACTCATGACCCGCTTTTGCGCGGGCGAAGATAGCTGGCTAGCTCGCAGCAACAACTTATCAAAGAACCCAGGTAATTCAGATACCAAGGACAAAAGTGGCAGGACACGTCAAAACAAGCAAAAGCGCCGCGTTAGCAGCGACAACAATGAGGATACGGCAGTAAACGCCGGATTCAGAGGCTATAAATCCGGTCAGCGGAAAAAGCCATTTAAAAAGAATACCCAGGGCCCGTCCAGTTTGGACCGGATACTCGACCGCTCGTGCCAGATTCATGGCACCCCCGAAAGGCCAGACAATCACACCAACAGGGATTGTTGGGTGTTCAAGCAGGCAGGCAAGTTAAGAGCCGAACACAAAGACAAGGGGCTGCATAGCGACGACGAGGAGGAGCCCAGGCCGCCGAACAACAATGGACAGAAGGGGTTTCCCCCACAAGTGCGGACGGTGAACATGATATACGCGACCCACATTCCCAAGAGGGAGCGGAAGCGTGTGCTACGGGACGTATACACGATGGAGCCAGTCGCCCCAAAGTTCAACCCATGGTCCTCCTGCCCGATCACTTTTGATCAAAGGGTCCACCCCGGCGGTTTTGCCGCATTGGTTCTTGACCCAATCATTGACGGATTTCATCTCACAAGAGTCCTCATGGACGGCGGCAGTAGCCTGAACCTGCTTTACCAGGATACAGTGCGGAAAATGGGCATAGATCCATCAAGGGTCAAGCCCACAAGGACGACCTTTAAAGGCGTCATACCAGGTGTAGAGGCCAATTGCACAGGCTCTGTAACACTTGATGTGGTCTTCGGATCTCCGGATAACTTCCGAAGTGAAGAGTTAATCTTCGATATAGTCCCATTCCGCAGTGGCTATCACGCCCTGCTCGGACGAACCGCATTCGCTAAATTCAATGCGGTGCCGCACTACGCATATCTCAAGCTCAAGATGCCAGGCCCTCGAGGAGTAATTACGGTCAACGGAAACACTGAACGCTCCCTCCGTACAGAGGAGCACACGGCGGCCCTCGCAGCGGAAGTACAAAGCAGCCTTTCAAGGCAACTCTCCAGTCTGACCGTTAAAAAGCCGGACAATGCAAAGCGCGCCCGGAGTAACCTGCAACAAGACCGCCTGGCACGTTCGGAGCAAGCGCAGCAATACGGCCCCAACCCCGGCCATCGCAATATAGCGGAACTAGTACCTTGAGTACACAATTACGCCCTTGAAATTCCATGGGCACAGGGGGAGGGGCACATTAACGGCATGCTTACAATACGGCGTCAAACGTACTAGGGGCTGCCGGATTTTTTTTTTACTTTCAGGACTCCACACTCTGGATAACCTGTTCGGCTTTGCTACCGCACAGACGATGCAAGACCCAGGGAAGCAGACAAAGCTATGCCGCATTATGGAACTCTCAGGTGGTCTCTATTTCGAGCGATATATCTGTTTCTAAATTCCGTGGCCTGCCCTTGGTCAGGACATGTTAAATAGTCTAATATCTTTTTTCTTATCGCACTACTTGTATCGTTTGGCTTTGATAAATAGCCTCTCTATAAACAATGCATAGCTTTTCGCCTATTTTTTTGCGTTGTCCTCTTTTAATATATATGTTCATTAAATAAACATGATCGCAACCGTACACCATGGTACGGCAAAACACGCCAGGGGCTTCATTACCCTTCTATCTGGTGTGAAAAGTCTGTACACTTTCACAAGTGCGGCACCCCGAACTTATAGCACTATATGCATCGGCTCCGAATCATGATTTTGGTCACATGTTGGGTTTGCCCGGCTCCTATGTTTTGGTGCCTTACGTTCCGCTATATCGGCTAAGGTAGCACTAGGAGAACCACTGCGATTGTGCCCCGGTTCAGCTGGGTTAAGCACCTTAGTGGAGAAAGCTAAAACAGAGTGTCATGATAAGGCGTGAGACCGATCGCTGTTCAAGAGGTTTTTCGAGTCCTTAAAGACTTACTCCGCTTCGAGCGAGGAGCTGGCTATGTCCGGCCAAAGGCGTGGATAGCGCCCCGAATTTGGCCTTCCGAACTAGGGGCTTTGCCGAAATTTAAAATTATAACGTTCTATGGCTAAGTGAGAGTGTTCAAGCATTATAGTTCGATTGCCTGGTTCGTTGTGCCGAGCGCCTCCCTCGAAGGACCCAACTATGGGAAAAGAGCCCTTAGGTTTATCCCGAACACCCTAGCACTAGTGGCATGGGGGTAGAAGCCGACGACTGGCCATCTCTCAATTTTTGATAAACGGCCGCACAGAAAATAATATTATAAATTCAATAAGCATTGCTTAGCGCATATGAACAAGTTTTCAGCGCACAGGATACAAACGAGCGAGTTCATTCAAATACTACATCTTTAGTACATTCATCCGCGACAAGGCGGGCTCCGGCAAGAACTTCCTTGTAGTAGTTCTCGGGCTTGCGATGCTCCTTCCCTGGCGGCGGCCCGTCCTTCACCAGCTTCTCTCCGTCCAGCTTACCCCAGTGTACCCTTACACGGGCAAGGGCCCTCCGGGCACCTTCAATGCAGGCGGAGCGCTTGATGACCTCAAGCCATGGACAGGCCTCCACCAGCCGCCGCACTAGCCCAAAAAAGCTCCCAGGCAGGGCCTCTCCAGGCCACAGCCGAACTAGTAAGCCCTTCATGGCCTGTTCGGCCGCCTTGTGGAGCTCGACCAGCTGTTTCAGCTGATTGCTCAAAGGCACAGGGTGTCCGGCCTCAGAATACTGAGACCAGAACACACTCTCCGTCGAGCTGCCCTCTTCAGCTCGGTAGAACGCGGCGGCGTCGGATACGCTGCGGGGAAGATCGGCGAACGCCCCTGGAGAACTCTGAATTTGGGTAAGTAATAGGTAGTTTACTTTTATATTCCTACTTTGCATTAAGAATGCCTTACCCGTTGTAATCTTTTTCACCTCCTCCAACTCTTGGAGGGCCTTTTGGGCTTCGGCCTTGGCACTCTTGGTGGTCTCAAGGGCCAACGCGAGCTTGGATGCTTGCGCTTTTGACTCAAGCTCCAAAATCTCATGTTTTTTCATGAGAGCTTGCAGCTCTTGCTGCACCTCGCCGACCTGAACCCCAAGCCTTTCTTGCTCGGCGCGCTCCTCGGCCGTTTTCTTTGCGGCCTCAGCCAGCGCCTGCTTCAGGGTTGCCACCTCGGTTGTGGCCCCTACAATAAGCAGTACAATCATGTTATTTCTTTCGGCAATCAAGCCTCTCTATAGGCACCTTTTTTGTTTTTTTAGGGTATTTCTTACCTTCTTTCTCCTCGAGCTGCCGTTTGGCAAGGCCGAGCTCTTGCTCGGTCCGCCCGAGGTCCTTTTTTAGGACATCCACCTGCGCAGTCAGTGCGGCGGTGGACAGCTGCGAAGCCTGCATACGCATATTGGACTTTTTGTTGTTAGACTCCTGCGAAAATTACTAGATCCTCTATTCGGCTTTTCTTTCCGAACACAGAACAGAGCATCAGGGGCTACTGTCTATGCGGTAATAATTTGACATATTTTTACTTACCTCGAAGCCTGTTAGAATGCTAGCGCAAGCTTCAGTCAGTCCGCTCTTGGCGGACTGAACCCTTTGGATCACCGTACTCATAACAGTACGGTGCTCCTCGTCGATGGCGGCGCCCTTAAGCGCCTCCAGCAGATTGTCCGATGCCTCCGGTTGGACGGAGGTCGCCGGCTCAGACGGCTTACTCCTCTCGGAAGGAGTTCGCTCACCGCGGACCGGGACTGTCGAGTCCGGCGCGGTGTCGGGCACAAAGCCGGACTTGGAGCCCTGGGGGGTTTCATCCCCTTTACTCCTGGGGTCCGGAGGATTGCCTTGCGGCTCCTCCAGGACTATCTCCTCCTGCCCTGGAGCTTGGCGGGACGCCACTTCGACGTCGTCCGCCCTGCAGGGGGAGACAGCGAGCGGAACAGAGTTCACGTCCGACGAATCCAGGGAGCCGCTCGATGAATCGTCGAGTTCGGCCCGGGGCGGGCTGCATAAATTACGAGCGATATTAGGGAAAGCCGCGCATTAAAAGAATATCATGAGTCACTCTAGTATATAAGTACTTACGATTTTGCCGGACGCTTGGTTCTGTCCGGCCACTCCTCTCCGCCCTCTTCGGTGTCGTGGGAGTAGTCCGGCGGAGGAGTTTTCCTTTTCTTGACCCCTCGGCCTCCCCCGTTGGGGTGGCCCTCTTCTTCTTTTCTCCTCCCGCTGGGGGGGGGAGAGCTTTCTTGTTCCTCCTCCTCGTTTTCACGAGAGGAGAGCGTTGCGGACTCGTCAGATGACGAGTCCGACACCACCATGTTGCGGCAACTCTTTCGAGTCCCGGTGGTTTTCTTCTTCTTGGCCTTCTTCTCCGGCACCACATAAGGTTCCGGAGCCAACAGCCTCACTAGGAGAGCTAGGGCCGGGTCTTCGGGCAGGGGATCCGGACAGTTAATTGGTCAGGATATCGCCTGCCAAGCCTGTGAAAGGTAAGGGAGTTTAGATCCTGCATAGAGTTAATCTATGAAAAAAGAGCTTAATAATCCTGTCAAAGGCATAGATAGCTTACCTCGCCAGCATGACGCTGTGAGCTGTATCCGCGGTCCTCAGAAGCGGATGCGGGGGCTCCGGCGCCTTTGATTAGCACCTTCCAGACGTCTTCATACGACGTGTCGAAGAGCCTGTTGAGGGTTCGGTGCTGCGCCGGGTCGAACTCCCATAAATTGAAATCCCGTTGTTGGCACGGGAGGATCAGACGAACGAGCATGACCTGGACTATATTGACCAGCCGGATTGGCTTGTCTACCAGGGACTTGATGCAGGTCTTCAGTCCGGTCACCTCTTCCTCGTTACCCCACGACAGGCCCGTCTCTTTCCAAGACACAAGCCGCGTGGGGGGTCCGGATCTGAATTCGGGGGCTGCGACCCATTCCAGATCGTGGGGCTCGGTGATGTAAAACCACCCGGCTTGCCACCCCTTTAGGGTCTCCACAAAGGAGCCCTCGAACCAGAGGACATTGGCTATCTTGCCAGCCATAGCACCTCCGCACTCCGCTTGGCTGCCGCGCACCACCTTGGGCTTGACGTTGAAGGTCTTGAGCCAAAGGCCGAAATGGGGGCGGACGTGGAGGAAGGCCTCACACACGATGATAAATGCCGGGATGTTGAGGATGAAGTTCGAGGCCAGATCGTGGAAATCTAGGCCATAGTAGAACATGAGTCCCCGGACAAATGGGTGAAGTGGAAAACCCAGTCCGTGAAGGAAGTGGGGAAGGAAAACAACCCTCTCATGGGGCCTTGGGGTGGGAAGAAGCTGCCCCTCCTCAGGAAGCCGGTGCGGAACGTCCTTGGACAGGTATCCGGCTTTCCTTAGCTTCTTTACTTGAGCCTCCGTAACGGAGGAGACCATCCACTTGCCTCCCGCTCCGGACATTGCTGGAGAAGGTTGAGGTGGGAAGAGCGGGCTTGGGCGCTGGAGCTTGAGTGCGTGAGAGATGGATTGGCAAAGGAGGAAGAAGGCATAGTTGAAAAGGTGGATCCTTATCCCCTTATATGGGCGGATGCGGTTATGCATCCCCACCTACCTAATAAAACTCACTTGCCTCCCAAGCGCTATGGTAAATGGCGCGGTTGGGTTACCCATGTCCGTATTGATGAGAATCCCGTTAAAAGGGGCACATGATCTCTGCTTTGACAAGACGTGCCAAGGAAATCGCCTCGCTAAACACGCTGAGGTGGAACAATGAAAACAATTTATATAAAGAGCTTGGCCGCAGTGTTATGACGCACTGCGGAATACGTCAGCAGATTTGATTTGTGTTAATATTATTCTCTATATGGCAATATGTGGAAACTTATTTTGCAGAGCCGTACACTATTTTTGGTGTTTACAATCTTCTTGAAGAACTTGGAGGAGGAACCCGCCTTGCAATGCCGAAGACAATCTGCGCGCCGGACTCGTCGTCATTGAAGCCTGGTTCAGGGGCTATTGAGGGAGTCCTGGATTAGGGGGTGTTCGGATAGCCGGACTATACCTTCATCCAGACTCCAGGACTATGAAGATACAAGATTGAAGACTTCGTCCAGTGTCCGGAAGGATCTTTCCTTGGCGTGGAAGGCAAGCTAGGCGTGCGGATATTCAAGATCTCCTACCATTGTAACCGACTCTGCGTAACCCTAACCCTATCCGGTGTCTATATAAACCGGAGGGTTGTAGTCTGTAGGACAACCATCATCATACACAATCATACCATAGGCTAGCTTCTAGGGTTTAGCCTCCTTGATCTCGTGGTAGATCTACTCTTGTACTACCCATATCATCAATATTAATCTAGCAGGAGTAGGGTTTTACCTCCATCGAGAGGGCCCGAACCTGGGTAAAATAAAGTGTCCCTTGTCTCCTGTTACCATCCGACCTTGACGCACAGTTCGGGACCCCCTACCCGAGATCCGCCGGTTTTGACACCGACACCCACCGATCATTTGATCCAACTGTTTTGCCACTCTCTTCTGCTAAATCAATGAAACACCAACTTTGCTGGCCAGTTAAAAAAAACATATGTCCATATCCTCGAGGGTTTTTTCTCAAGCGGAGGCATAAGATTTGCCTCATCATTTAATTAAGAGGGAATAAATTTTATTTATTTTATAATCGACACACATACAACATGCCACATGACAATTACTTACACACTAGAATTGTCCCTAGCTTCTTCGCCCATGCCGTGGCCCACAACTGAGCCTCGTGGATGGCATGGTGCAGCAGCACCCTATGCTGAAATCAAGGCCCCCGTACACCAGCTCACCGATGTTGCACTCAGGCGGAGTAATCCAGTTCACTCTAGGGATTTTTCAGGGGTACAACACCCGCGCCCATAGCCCAAGCACCGTGGTCTTCGTCTTCTGCCTATCTGAAGGTTTTCACAGAGTTGTAAGAGTATCTACAACCGGACGTGGCAAATCCGACCCCTCAAACACCCGCGGACGCGCCCGGGCGCGTCCTCGGACAGTGACCGGCCACTCCTCAAAAAACACATTTCACATACGGATATCCCAAATTAGAAACCTCAAGTCCATATTATTATATGCAACGTGAAGCCTAATCTATGCGGAGCTCGTTTGGTTCCGCTCCCCGCTCGCCCGGCTTTGCCCTGGCCATGTCCGGTGGTTGGCTGTGCTCCTCGGAGTGTTGGTCCAATCGCCGGCAAGGTAGGGTAAAAAATGGGACACGAGCTGGCTCATGAGACTCAAGGCCCCGCCGTCTCCCATGCCCTACTCTTCCTCGTCGGAGACTGGAACCCGAACGGTGCCGGTGGACGTCCGATCGATGATGGATCCGTCCGGGGACGAGACGCCGACGTCCACCATGATGAATTTGCGGCGCCCGGACTGATGCGCCATACGGGGCGCTGGAGAATGTGACTGCGCCTCGCCGACGCCCGCCGCCGCCTCCCGCGCTCGCTGCCTTGCACGGCGGGCACGCCGTGCCATGGTGCGTCCCGATGCTCGGCGCGCCACCGGAGGGTTGCACGCCCGCCAGTGTGTTCGGACGCTAGACGGACCGCATGGCCTCCGACGAGGTAGCTATGGCCGGCCTAGCATCAGATCCATGCTCCATTTGGGCATACACAATGGATTCCCAACGGATGGAGCCCGAGCACAGCCATACACGGGCCGCCTCCCGGGCGCGGCGGAGCGCAGCCGGACGGCCATCTCCTCCTCGGGGCCACGCGGGATAAGCTCGGGGTCGACAGGTCTAGAGGTGAAGGACTCGAATCCACTTCCCGCCATGCCGGAGAAGGCAGGAAGAAGCCAGAGACGAGCTTGGGTGGCGGAGGGGGAGTGTAGGGTGAGGGAGTCCTGGACTAAGGGGTCATCGGGCGTCCGGCCTGTTGACTACGGGTCGGACTAATGGGCCGTGAAGATACGAAGACCGAAGACTGCACCCGTGTCCGGATGGGACTCTCCTTGGCATGGAAGGCAAGCTTGGTGACCGGATATGTAGATTCCTTTATTTGTAACCGACCTTGTGTAACCCTAGATCCCCCCGGTGTCTATATAAACCGGAAGACTTAGTCTGGCGGGGGGACATTCATTACCATAGTCATACATGCTAGACTTCTAGGGTTTAGCCATTACGATCTCGTGGTAGATCAACTCTTCTAATACTCATATTCATCAAGATCAATCAAGTAGGAAGTAGGGTATTACCTCCATAGAGAGGGCCCGAACCTGGGTAAACATCGTGTCCCCTGTCTCCTGTTACCATCGACCTTAGGCGCACAGTTCGGGACCCCCTACCCGAGATCCGCCAGTTTTGACTCCGACATTGGTGCTTTCATTGAGAGTTCCACTGTGCTACCCGCAAAAGGTTTGATGGCCCCTTCAATCATCAACAACAATGTTGTCCAAGGGGAAACCTTCCTCCCGAGACAAATCTTCATGTTCGGCGGCTTCGTACTACGGGCCAATTCGCTTGGCCACCTGGAGCAGATCAACAGCTACGCCCCTGGCCGTCAGGTCAGATTTGGGAGCTTGAATTATGTCACCGACATCCGTGGAGATTTGATCTTCGCTAGACCTGAGACCGTGGCGACCGCTCCTAGTCACCCCGATGAACATGACCTAAATATGTCATCAGGCCACATCCAGGAGATTGCTCCTGTGACTGCTCTGGCCGTAGATCCAGAGCATATTGCGCCAACCAAGGAAGGGAGGCTCAACCCCACCGCGGAGGCCGCAAATTCCATGGCGTTGGAGCCGAGCATAGACCTAAAGTCACACGGCGTCTTTGTCACCGGAACTCCGGACTCGTCTCCGGTTATAAATTTCAAGCCATGTGCATCTGCAGACGCCGAACTGGATCGCTTATCGATCTTCAAGTTTAGCGCCGCAGACATCTTCCAGCATTCGCCCTTGGGTGATGTGCTAAACTCGTTAAGAAACCTGTCCTTGACGGGGGACTCACAGCCGAACTATGTTCGGTTTGAGTTGGAGGCTGATGATGAAGGAGAATTTCGCTTCCCACCCACCACCCACTTCATAGCCACTGTTGAAGACTTAACCGATGCGCTCGACTATGACTCCGAAGACATCGACGGTATGGACGACGGTGCCGGAGACGAGGAGGCCCAAAATCCACCATTCACTGGACGATGTCACTTCCTCAAATGACGTCTACATGGTGATACGCCAAAAAATAATTGCGGCGATGACGAGGAAAACCCAGCTAAACGACAGCCAAAGCATTGATGTCAGCGGCGCCGCTCTAGACCTTGCCACAGCAGGGACAACAACACCGGCAGAGGAGACGGTAACACTCCGGATGGTGCCGAAGACACATAAGAACCCGATGAACAAACTGCCGAATGAGACCATCGGGAAGATGGGCAAGTCAGCCTTGACGAACAGGCCATAGAAGAAGACTCGGAGGATGACAGTTACCATCCACCCTCCAAAGAGGAGGCGAGCCTCGGCAACAAAGATTTCATCGTTCCTGAGGAGCCTCTGGAGCAGGAGCGCTTTAAGCTTCGGCTAATAGCCACTGCAAGGAGCCTGAAAAAGAAACAGTAGCAGCTTCAAGCTGATCAAGACCTGCTCAATGACAGATGGACCAATGTCCTGGCAGCTGAGGAATACGGCCTTAAACGACCAACCAAAAGTTACTCAAAGCGCAAATTGCTACCTTAGTTCGATGACGAGGCGCCAGGCCCCGCACCAGCATCACGCAATGCAGTTGATCGGCCACCGCGTGGCCGGGATAAAACGGCAAACCAAGGCGAAAAACAGACTGTCCCACCTCGCTGTAAAGGAAGGGATAACACATCTAGGGGCCATACATACGACCTCCGGCAGACCCTGGATAGTAGAGCAGGACATACACGATCTATTTATGGATCGAGAGGACGTCCCTCGACATGTGGTGATGGCTACCTATTCAGACGTGACAAACCTAGTCACACCCGAGCTGATAACCGCAAACGAACTCCATCGGAGTTACGATGCAATGCGGCCAGATACAGAGGCGTCGCACACCCTCTTTGCTTCAAGGATGAAGTAATGGATCACGAATTCCCCGAAGGGTTCAAACCCGTGAACATTGAATCATACGACGGGACAATTGACCCGCGGTATGGATCGAGGACTTTATCCTCCACATCCACATGGCCCGGGGAGATGACCTCCATGCTATCAAGTACCTCCCACTAAATCTTAAAGGACCAGCTCGGCACTGATTAAACAACGTGCCTGAAAATTCTATTGGCAGCTGGGAGGACTTGGAAGAGGCCTTCCTCGATAACTTCATAGGTACATATGTCCGGCCACCAGACGCCGATGACTTAAGCCACATAGTTCAACAACCGGGGGAGTCCGCCAGGAAGTTATGGACTAGGTTCCTAACCAAAAAGAACCAAATCGTCGATTGTTCGGATGCCGAAGCCCTAGCGGCCTTTAAACATAGCATCCGCGGCGAATGGCTCGCCCGCCACCTCGGCCAAGAAAATCCAAAATCCATGGTCGCCCTCACGGCCCTCATGACCCTCTTTTGTGCGGGCGAGGACAGCTGGCTGGCTCGTAGTAAAAATTTGGCCAGCGAAGCAGGCCCCTCCGAGGCCAAAAATAACAACAGCAAGCTCCAACGCAGCAGACACAAATGCTGAAGCAATGACGACAACACCGATGAAACTGCTCTAAACGCCGGATTCAGCGGCCCCAAGCCCGGTCAGCGGAAAAAGTTGTATCAAAGAAACAATTAGGGACCATCTAGCATGGACCGCATACTCGATCGTCCGTGCCAAATCCATGGTACCCCGCACAAGCCAACCAATCGTACCAACAGAGATTGCTGGGTTTTTAAGCAAGCTGGCAAGTTAAACACCGAGAATAAGGAAAAGGGATCGCAAAGCGAGGACGAAGATGAGGAGCTCCGGCGGCCAACCACGGGAGGACAGAAAACGTTTCCCCCTCAAGTCAAAACGGTGAACATGATATATGCCACACACATCCCCAAGAGGGAGCGCAAGCGCGCACTAAGGGACGTGTATGCGATAGAGCCAGTCGCCCCAAAATTCAATCCATGGTCATCGTACCTGATCGCCTTTGACCGCCGAGATCATCCGACCAGTACCCGGCACGGCGGATCAGCCGCACTAGTCCTAGACCCAATCATCGACGGATTCCACCTAACGCGAGTCCTCATGGACAATGGCAGTAGCCTCAATCTGCTCTATAAGGACACGGTATGCAAAATGGGCATTAACCCATCACAGATCAAACCCACAAGGACTACCTTTAAAGGAGTCATACCAGGTGTAGAGGCCCGCTGTACGTGCTCAATCACATTAGAGATCGTCTTTGGATCTCCGGATAACTTCTGAAGCGAGGAATTAATCTTAGATATCATCCCCTTTCGCAGCGGCTATCATGCACTGCTCGGACGAACCACATTCTCTTGATTCAATCGGTGCCTCACTATGCTTACCTCAAGCTCAAGATGCCCAGACCACGAGGCGTCATAACAATCAATGGAAATACGGAACGCTCCCTCCGTACCGAGGAGCACATAACGGCCTTAGCAGCAGAAACACAATGCGGCCTTTTCCAGCAGAACTTTATTTCAGCAGCCAAGCCCCCGGACACCATTAAAAAAGTCCGGACTATTCCGCAGCAAGACAGCCCGGCTCGTCAAGTGTTTAACTAGCAATTTGGCCTCCGTCCAAGTCCCGATGAAACAACGGCATTTGTACCGCGCGTACATAACTACGCACTCAAAATCCCATGGATATCGACGGAGGCATAGCTAGCTCGCGATCCATAGTGCGGCTCGACCGACCCTAGGATTCGCACACCTTCACTCTCCCTTTCATCTTGGGTTTTTCTCTTTTCGAGGTTTCTACTGACGACCCGTTCGCTGGATATACCAAGGAGGCAAGGAGCTTTGGCGTACAAGGGAATCCCCAGGTGGTCTCTGCTAACGATTGCTATACCTGTTTTAAATACCCACACGCAGCTCTCTCTTAGTCATGGCATGTTAAATAGCCTTACTCGCTTATCACATTATTTGTATAAGTACGCTTCGACGTATTAATTACATTACAATGGTAAATAAATGGTAGCGTCAGCTTATTCCTTAATTTTCCCTGTTTCCTTACCTTTGTATTTATTACTCATTGCACACATACATTCCGGTACATTTTACTTCACCAGGGGCTTTTCGTGCCATGCAGTACGGCAATAAAATCCGAACACCTTTTTCAGTGCAGTTCGGCATCCCAAACTTATAGAATTATATGCATCGGCTCCGAATCATGTCTTTGTCAATAGTTAGGTTGCCCGGCTCCTATGCTTACTACCTTACGTTCCGCTATATCGGCTAGGTAGTAAAGGGAGAACTACTACGATTGTTTCCCGGTTCTCTCGGACGAGCACCTCAGTAGAGAAAGCCGAAAACTGACTGTCATGATGCAGCGTGAGCTGGTCAGCTGTTCGAGAGGTCTCAAATCCTTAGAGATTTTTTCCGCTTATTGCGAGGAACCGATTTTATCTGATGAGGCATGTATAGCGCCCCTAGCTCGGTCTTCCGAATAGCAGGGGCTTCACTAAGATTCTTATTGTCAAACCCCTATGGCTACGTGAGGGCGATAAAAGCCGTATAGTCTTATTGCCTTGTTCGTCGTGCTGAACACCTCCTTTAAGGACCAAGATGTGGGGTAAAGAGTGTTTAGATTTATCCCGAACACCCCCATAGTATCTACGTGGGGGCAGAAGCCGACGACTGGTTAACCCTCAGATTACATAAACGGCCGCACAGGAGGTCAAATTTTAAGAGTCACAAGCATTATATTACATAACGACCTTGTTTCATATTACACGATAGGATAACATGAATGTTTTCATGGGAATATAACATCCTTCACACATTGCTCTGCCACAAGGCGAGATCCCTCTAGGACACCATCAAAATACAGCTCGGGTCGGCAGTGCTCCTTGCCCTCAGGTGGCCCTTCGGTCATCAGCTTCTTGGCATCCATCTTCACCCAATGCGTCTTGACGCGAGCGAAGGCCATCCATGCACCTTCAATGCAGACCGACCGCTTTATGACTTCAAGCCGCGGGCAGGCACTAACAAGCCGCTTCACAAGTCCGAAGTAGCTGCTGGGCATAGGCTCGGCAGGCCATAGCCGGACTATTAGGTCCTTCATGGCTAGCTCGACCACCTTGTGCAGCTCGACCAGCTGTTTCAGCTGGTCGCTGAAGGGCATCGGATGTTCTTGTCCGAGGTACTGAGACCAGAACAACTTCTCCGAAGAACTCCCTTCTTCGGCTCGATAGAACTCGGCAGCATCCGATATCCTGCGCGGCAAATCCGTAAATGCCCCTGGAGAGCTCCAAATTCGGGTAAGTAAAAGGAACGTTTCCCTCACGGACTTACTTTGCATAATGAAAGCCTTACCCGACGCGGTCTTCTTGGCCGCCTGGATTTCCTGGAGGGCGCTTTGGGCTTCGGCTCGGGCATCTCGTGCGCTCTGATGGGCCTTCGCAAGTTCGGACTCTTGCGTCTTAGAATCACGCTTCAATAACTCGTTCTTCTTGACGGCGTCCTGGAGCTCTTGCTGGACCTCGTCGACCCGGGCCTCATGCTTCTCGCATGTGGCGCGCTCCTTGGCCGCTTTGTCCTTGGCCTCGACTAACACCTTCTTGAGGGCCGCCACCTCGGTCGTGGACCCTAACAAAGCTCATGACGCTTTAGTCAGTGTGAAACATTCACCCTTCCTAAAATATACACGCAGGTTACTGCATACCTTGGCTGTCCTCCAGCTGCCTCTTTATGAGGCCGAGCTCTTCGTTGGCCCGCTCCAGGCTCTGCTTTAGGTCGGAGACCTCTGCAGTATGAGAGGCAGCAGCTAGCAACGACGACTGCTTATTCACATAGATATCTTATGTTAGACTCCTGCAAAACTTGTTTTGATCCTCTGTTCGGTTTTTTCCGAACACCGAACAGAGCATCAGGGGCTACTGTCCACACTGTGATATTCTTTCTACAATTATTACCTCAAAGCCTGTTAAAAGGCTAGCGCAGGCCTCAGTCAGGCCGCTTTTGGCGGACTGAACCTTTTCGATCACCGCACCCATAAGGACACGGTGCTCATCCACAATGGAGGCGCCTCGCAGCGTTTCCAGCAAATTATCCGGTGCCTCTGGTTGGACAGAGGTCACCGGCAGAACAGGACACTTCCTCCTTTCGGGGAAGGCCGTCCACTAGACTCCGAAGCCGTGTGGTATCCGGCTGGGGGCTGGATGGGCCTTGGCTCCCATCACCAGTCCCCATGGGGGCTTTTCCCCCATGTGTTCGGCGGCCGAGGAATCATCCTGGGGCACCACCCTGACGATCTCCGGAACCTCCCCCAATCGGGGAAGGTCCTTTGGGACACCACCTCGTCACCACCCTTGGGCGAGACAGAGTGTGCGGGCGGAGGTGACATGCTAGCCATCTCCTTTGAATCTAGCGAACCCTCTGTTGAGGATCGTGGGGAGCCATCGCGGGCCGGACTGCAATGGCATAATTTAAAATATATTACAAAGGGGAAAGGCCAGGCATCTGGACGGACATAAAGCTTTTAGTACTCACGATGCAGCCCGAGGCTTGGTCCGGGGAGATTGCTCCAGACTACTATCAACATCCCATGCGGAGTTATCCGCGAGGAAGCCCTTCCCCCTCTTGGGCGCCTTCGCCTCCAGATTCGTGGAGGCTGCCCTTTTCTTCCTTCCCCCCTCGGGGGCGGGGGGGTCACTTTCTTCCTCACCGTCATCATCGGCAGTCGAATAGTCAGTCCCGTCTTCGAACGATATGTCCTAAGCACCCTTTCGGCGAGGGCCACTCCTGGTCCCTCGGGCCGTCTCCTTGGCCTTCTTCTCCGGTACATCGTAAGGCGCCGGAAACAACATCTTTGTCAGGAATGGGGTTTCTTCGTCTTCGGGTAGCAGAGCCGGACAATTAATCCGCCCCGCTATGTTGGCCCAGGCCTAAAAAAGAAATTGGTAGGAAGGCTCAATCCCCTTCCTCAAAATAAATCCGTAAAGGCTATACCTTGAAAATATGAAAAAGCTTACCGAACTAGCCTGGCGCTTTAAGCTAAGCCCACGATCCTCGGTCGTAGGCGGTGGTGTCTCGCCGTCCTTGAAGAGCACTTTACAGATGTCTTCGTGCGTCGTGCCAAAAAGCTCTAGCAGCGTCTGGTGCTTGGCCGGATCGAACTCCCACAAATAGCAGGTCCGACGTTGGCACGGAAGGATCCGACGAATGAGCATAACCTGGATCACATTAACAAGTTTGATCTTCTTGGTTATCATGTTCTAGATGCACGTCTGGAGCCCAGTCAGCTCGTTTGAAGATCCCCAGGTCAGGCCCTTCTCTTGCCAGGAGGTGAGCCGCATCGGAACTCCGGATTGGAATTCGGGGGCTGCCGCCCAGTTGGTATCCCGCAGCTCGGTGATGTAGAACCATCCCGATTGCCACACCTTCACCGTCTCCACAAAGGAGCCTTCGAGCCAGGTGACATTGGGCATCTTGCCCACCATGGCACCTGCACACTCCGCTTGTTGGCCGCTCACCACCTTCGGCTTCACGTTGAAGGTTTTGAGACATAGGCCGAAGTGAGGTGGGATGCAGAGAAAGGCCTCGCATACAACTATAAATGTTGAGATGTTGAGGATGAAGTTAGGGGCTAGATCATGGAAATCCAGCCCGTCGTAAAACATCAGTCCGTGAACGAACAAGTGGAGAGGGAATCCCAATCCACGGACAAAATGAGCAAGAAACACCACCCTCTCTTGAGGTTCGGGGGTAGGAACGATATGTCCCTTAGTCGGGAGTCGGTGAACGATCTCCTTGGCCAGGTATCTGATACGTCTCCAACGTATCTATAATTTTTGATTGCTCCATGCTATATTATCTACTGTTTTAGGCAATACTGGGCTTTATTATCCACTTTTATATTACTTTTGGGACTAACCTATTAACCGGAGGCCCAGTCCAATTTGCTATTTTATGCCTATTTCAGTGTTTCGAAGAAAAGGAATATCAGACGGAGTCGAAACGGAACGAAATCAACTGGAGAAGTTATTTTTGGAAGGAAACCTACCGGATAGACTTGGACTCTACGTCAGAAGATACGGGAGCTGGCCACGAGGGTGGGGGGTGCGCCCACCCCCCTCGGGCGCGCCCCTACCTTGTGGGGCCCCCGAAGCTCCACCGACGTACCCCTTGCACCCATATATACCTACGTATCGTAAAACTTCAAGAACAGAGATTAGATCGGGAGATCCGCTGCCGCAAGCCTCTGTAGCCACCAAAAACCAATCGGGACCCTATTCTGGCACCCTGCCGGAGGGGGGGAACCCTCACCGGTGGCCATCTTCATCATCCCGGCGCTCTCCATGACGAGGAGGGAGTAGTTCACCCTCGGGGCTGAGGGTAGGTACCAGTAGCTATGTGTTTGATCTCTCTCTCTCTCTCTCTCTCTCTCTCTCTCGTGTTCTTGATTTGGCACGATCTTGATGTATCGCGAGCTTTGCTGTTATAGTTGGATTTTATGTTTCTTCTCCCACTCTTCTCTCTTGTAATGGATTGAGTTTTCCCCTTGAAGTAATTTTATCGGATTGAGTCTTTAAAGACTTGAGAACACTTGATGTATGTCCTGCGTGGGATAACCGTGGTGACAATGGGTTATTCTATTGATCCACTTGATGTATGTATTGGTGATCAACTTGCGAGTTTCGTGACATTGGGAACCTATGCATAGGGGTTGGCACACGTTTTCGTCGTGATTCTCCGGTAGAAACTTTGGGCACTCTTTGAGGTCCTATGTGTTGGTTGAGTTGATGAATTGAGATTGTGTGATGCATATCGTATAATCATACCCACGGATACTTGAGGTGACATTGGAGTATCTAGGTGACATTAGGGTTTTGGTTGATTTGTATCTTAAGGTGTTATTCTAGTATGAACTCTAGGGCTGTTTGTGACACTTATAGGAATAGCCCAACGGATTGATTGGAAAGAATAACTTTGAGGTGGTTTCGTACCCTACCATAATCTCTTCGTTTGTTCTCCGCTATTAGTGACTTTGGAGTGACTCTTTGTTGCATGTTGAGGGATAGTTATATGATCCAACTATGTTATTATTGTTGAGAGGACTTGCACTAGTGAAAGTATGAACCCTAGGCCTTGTTTCCTATCATTGCAATACCATTTACACTCTCTTTTATCGCTTGTTACCTTGCTCTTTTTATATTTTCAGTTTACAAAAACCTATATCTACCATCCATATTGCACTTGTATCACCATCTCTTCGCCGAACTAGTGCACCTAGACAATTTACCATTGTATTGGGTGTGTTGGGGTTACAAGAGACTCTTTGTTATTTGGTTGCTGGGTTGTTCGAGAGAGAACATCTTCATCCTACGCCTCCCATGGATTGATAAACCTTAGGTCATCCACTTGAGGGAAATTTGCTACTGTCCTACTAACCTCTGCACTTGGAGGCCCAACAACGTCTACAAGAAGAAGGTTGCGTAGTAGACATTGAGCTCTTTTCTGGCGCCGTTGCCGGGGAGGCTAGGTAAGTGAAGGTATATCTTTAGATCTTGTAATCGAATCTTTTTGTTTCTTGTTTTAGCACTAGTTAGTTTATAAAAGAAAATTACAAAAAAATGGAATTGAGTTTGTCTCATACGCTTCACCTCTTTAATATCTTTCGTGAGTATGATGGAAAGGAAAATTGTGCCAAAGTGTTAGAAGAAGAATGCATTAAATTGTTTGGCACTAAATCTTTGTATGATGAGCATGATTGCAATGTTGTTAGTATTAATTCCTTGAATATCCATGATGCTAATGATATGCAAAGTCACAAGCTTGGGGAAGCTATGTTTGATGGAGATGATATTTTTTGTCCCCCAAGCTTTGATGAGCAAATTTACTATGATGAAAGCATGCCTCCTATCTATGATGATTATTGTGATGACACCTATGCTATAAAGAATAATGATAACCATGAAACTTGTCATCTTGGTCTTAATTTTCAATCATATGATAGTTATTTTGTTGAGTTTGCTCCCACTACTATTCATGAGAAGAATTTTGCTTATGTGGTGAGTAATAAAATTTCAATGCTTGTAGATCATGAAAAGAATGCTTTAGGTGCTGGTTATACTGTTGAATTCATTCATGATACTACTGAAAATTATTATGAGGGAGGAACATATGCTTGTAGGAATTGCAATAATATCAAGTTTCCTCTCTATGTGCTTAAAGTCTTGAAGTTATGTTTGTTTTACCTTCCTATGCAAGTTGATTCTTGTTCCCATAAGTTGTTTGCTCAAAAAATCCCAATGCATAGGAAGTGGGTTAGACTTAAATGTGCTAGTCATATTCTTCATGATGCTCTCTTTATGTTTCAATTCTTATCTTTTATGTGAGCATCATTGAAATCATCATGCCTAGCTAGGGGCATTAAACGATAGCGCTTGTTGGGAGGCAACCCAACTTTATTTTAGTTTCTTGCTTTTTGGTTCTGTTTAGGAATAAATAATCCATCTAGCTTCTGTTTATATGTGGTTTTTTTGTCTTAATTAGTGTTTGTGCCAAGTAGAACCTTTGGGAAGACTTGGGTGAAGTCTTTATGATCATGCTGTAAAAAACAGAAACTTTAGCGCTCATGAGATTAGCTAGAACGTTTTACTGGAGAGTGCTATTTAGTTGATTCTTTTTGCAGATTATTACTAGACAAATTCCTCAGATCCACCAATTTATTTTAGAATTTTTTGAGTTCCAGAAGTTTGCGTTAGTTACAGATTACTACAGACTGTTCTGTTTTTGACAGATTCTGTTTTCATTGTGTTGCTTGCTTATTTTGATGAATCTATGACTAGTAAAATAGTTTATAAACCATAGAGAAGTTGGAATACAGTAGGATTAACATATAAATAAAGAATGAGTTCATTACAGTACCTTGAAGTGGTGTTTTGTTTTGTTTCGCTAACGGCGCTCACGAGTTTTCTGTTAAGTTTTGTGTTGTGAAGTTTTCAAGTTTTGGGTAAAGATTCGATGGACTACGAAATAAGGAGTGGAAAGAGCCTAAGCTTGGGGATGCCCAAGGCACCCCAAGGTAATATTCAAGGATAACCAAGCGTCTAAGCTTGGGGATGCCCCGGATGGTATCCCCTCTTTCGTCTACGTTCATCGGTAACTTTACTTGGAGCTATATTTTTATTCACCACATGATATGTGTTTTGCTTGGAGCGTCATTTTATTTTCTTTAGCTTTGCTTGCTGTTTGAATAAAATACCAAGATCTGAAATTATTAAATGGGAGAGTCTTCATATAGTTACATAATTATTCGAGTACTCATTGATCTTCACTTATATCTTTCGGAGTAGTTTGTCGTTTGCTCTAGTGCTTTACTTATATCTTTTAGAGCACGGTGGTGGTTTTATTTTGAAGAAATAGATGAACTCTCATGCTTCACTTAGATTATTTTGAGAGTCTTAAATAGCATGGTAATGTGCTTAATTCTAATATTCTAGGCATACAAGACTAATAAAAGAAAAATTCTTATGAGTGTGTTGAATACTAAGAAAAGATTGAAGCATGATAATTGTTTTGAGATATGGAGGTGATAATATTAGAGTCATGCTAGTTGAGTAGTTGTGAATTTAAAGAATACTTGCGTTAAAGTTTGTGATTCCCGTAGCATGCACGTATGGTGAACCGTTATGTAACGAAGTCGGAGCATGATTTGTTTATTGATTGTCTTCCTTATGAGTGGCGGTCGGGGACGAGCAATGGTCTTTTCCTACCAATCTATCCCCCTAGGAGCATGCGCGTAATACTTTGCTTTGATAACTTCTAGATTTTTGCAATAAGTATATGAGTTCTTTATGACTAATGCTGAGTCCATGGATTATATGGACTTTTTCCCATCCTTCCATCATTGCTAGCCTCTCTAATACCGCGCACTTTTCACCGGTATCATACACCCACCATATATCTTCCTCAAAACAGCCACCATACCTACCTATCATGGCATTTCCACAGCCATTCCGAGATATATTGCCATGCAACTTTCCACCGTTCTGTTTATTATGACACGCTCCATCATTGTCATATTGCTAGCATGATCATGTAGTTGACATCGTATTTGTGGCAAAGCCACTATTCATAATTCTTTCATACATGTCACTCTTGATTCATTGCATATCCCGGTACACTGCCGGAGGCATTCATATAGAGTCATATCTTGTTCTAAGTATCGAGTTGTAATTGTTGAGTTGTAAGAAAAATAAAAGTGTGATGATCATCATTTTTAGAGCATTGTCCCAAGTGAGGAAAGAATGATGGAGACTATGATTCCCCCACAAGTCGGGAGGAGACTCCGGACGAATCAAAAAAAGAGAGAAAAAGAGAGAAGGGACAATGTTACTATCCTTTTACCACACTTGTGCTTCAAAGTAGCACCAAGATCTTCATGATAGAGAGTCTCCTATGATATCACTTTCATATACTAGTGGGAATTTTTCATTATAGAACTTGGCTTGTATATTCCAATGATGGGCTTCCACAAATTGCCCTAGGTCTTCGTGAGCAAGCGAGTTGGATGCACACCCACTTAGTTTCTTTTGTTGAGCTTTCATATACTTATAGCTCTAGTGCATCCGTTGCATGGCAATCCCTACTCACTCACATTGATATCTATTAATGGGGATCTCCATAGCCCGTTGATACGCCTAGTTGATGTGAGACTATCTTCCCCTCTTTTTGTCTTCTCCACAACCACCATTCTATTCCACATATAGTGATATATCCATGGCTCACGCTCATGTATTGCGTGAAGATTGAAAACGTTTTGAAAATGTTAAAGTATGAAACAATTTCTTGGCTTGTCATCGGGGTTGTGCATGATTTAAATACTTTGTGTGGTGAAGATGGAGCATAGCCAGACTACATGATTTTGTAGGGATAACTTTCTTTGGCCATGTTATTTTGAGAAGACATAATTGCTTTATTAGTATGCTTGAAGTATTATTATTTTTATGTCAATATGAACTTTTGTCTTGAATCTTTCGGATCTGAATATTCATATCACAATTGAGAAGAATTACAATGAAATTATGCCAACTAGCATTCCACATCAAAAATTATCTTTTTTATCATTTACCTACTCGAGGACGAGCAGGAATTAAGCTTGGGGATGCTTGATACGTCTCCAACGTATCTATAATTTTTGATTGCTCCATGCTATATTATCTACAGTTTTAGGCAATATTGGGCTTTATTATCCACTTTTATATTACTTTTGAGACTAACCTATTAACCGGAGGCCCAGCCCAGATTTGCTGTTTTATGCCTATTTCAGTGTTTCGGAGAAAAGGAATATCAGACGGAGTCGAAACGGAACGAAATCAACTGGAGAAGTTATTTTTGGAAGGAAACCTACCGGATAGACTTGGACTCTACGTCAGAAGATACGGGAGCTGGCCACGAGGGTGGGGGGGCGCGCCCCCCTGCCTCGTGGGGCCCCCGAAGCTCCACCGATGTACCCCTTGCACCCATATATACCTACGTATCGTAAAACTTCAAGAGCAGAGATTAGATCGAGAGTTCCGCCGCCGCAAGCCTTTGTAGCCACCAAAAACCAATCGGGACCCTGTTCCGGCACCCTGCCGGAGGGGGGGGACCCTCACCGGTGGCCATCTTCATCATCCCGGCGCTCTCCATGACGAGGAGGGAGTAGTTCACCCTCGGGGCTGAGGGTAGGTACCAGTAGCTATGTGTTTGATCTCTCTCTCTCTCTCTCTCTCTCTCTCTCTCTCTCTCTCTCTCTCTCTCTCTCGTGTTCTTGATTTGGCACGATCTTGATGTATCGCGAGCTTTGCTATTATAGTTGGATTTTATGTTTCTTCTCCCACTCTTCTCTCTTGTAATGGATTGAGTTTTCCCCTTGAAGTAATTTTATCGAATTGAGTCTTTAAAGACTTGAGAACACTTGATGTATGGCTTGCTTGGGATAACCGTGGTGACAATGGGTTATTCTATTAATCCACTTGATGTATGTTTCGGTGATCAACTTGCGGGTTTCGTGACATTGGGAACCTATGCATAGGGGTTGGCACACGTTTTCGTCGTGATTCTCCGGTAGAAACTTTGGGCACTCTTTGAGGTCCTATGTGTTGGTTGAGTAGATGAATTGAGATTGTGTGATGCATATCGTATAATCATACCCACGGATACTTGAGGTGACACTGGAGTATCTAGGTGACATTAGGGTTTTGGTTGATTTTATCTTAAGGTGTTATTCTAGTACGAACTCTAGGGTTGTTTGTGACACTTATAGGAATAGCCCAACGGAGATTGGAAAGAATAACTTTGAGGTGGTTTCGTACCCTACCATAATCTCTTCGTTTGTTCTCCGCTTAGTGACTTTGGAGTGACTCTTTGTTGCATGTTGAGGGATAGTTATATGATCCAGCTATGTTATTATTGTTGAGAGGACTTGCACTAGTGAAGGTGGTGCTCTCTTTTATCGCTTGTTACCTTGCTGTTTTTATATTTTCAGTTTACAAAAACCTATATCTACCATCCATATTGCACTTGTATCACCATCTCTTCGCCGAACTAGTGCACGTATACAATTTACCATTGTATTGGGTGTGTTGGGGACACAAGAGACTCTTTTTTATTTGGTTGCTGGGTTGTTTGAGAGAGACCATCTTCATCCTACGCCTCCCACGGATTGATAAACCTTAGGTCATCCACTTGAGGGAAAATTGCTACTGTCCTACTAACCTCTGCACTTGGAGGCCCAACAACGTCTACAAGAAGAAGGTTGCGTAGAAGACATCAGTATCCGGCCTCTCGGAGCTCCTGGATATCTTTCTTCTTAACGGAGGAGGCCATCCACTTGCCTCCAGCTCCGGATCCGGACATTGTTGGAATGCTTTCGCAAACGGGGAAAGCTAGAGCTTGGGCGCTAGAGCTCAAGGATGGATGGGCAGAGGAAGGAGCAGGCGTGGGTGAAATGAGGTCGAATCCTTATCCCCTTATAAAGGCCGCGAATGTCAAGCGCCCCCTACTCGCCCTAAAACTCGCCTATTCCCAAGGGCCGTGTAAACGGCATGGTTGGGTTACCCATACCCATTATGATGAGAATCCCACAATAAGAGGACACGATCTTTGCTTTGACAAGACGTGCCAATGGCAACCGCGTCTCGAAATGTGGAACGACAGACATAAAACGGTTTGAAATTATGACCGGGCGGACGTGATGTCATGCTGTAAAAAGTTGTGAGCGGATTGGACTCGTGGAGCATTACATATTCTCTCTGTGGTTGTATATATGGTGTGTGACAGGTCCGGACACAATCATCGCGTCCGGGGACTAGCTTGGAGTTCGGAAAGGAGGGAAACCGCCTTGCAATGCCGAAGACGAATCTGCGCGCCGGACTCCTCGTCATTGAAGCCAGGTTCAGGGGCTACTGAGGGAGTCCTGGACTAAGGGGTCCTCGGGCGTCCGGCCTGTTGACTACGGGCCGGACTAATGGGCCGTGAAGATACGAAGACCGAAGGGTGCACCCGTGTCCGGATGGGACTCTCCTTGGCGTGGAAGGTAAGCTTGGTGACCGGATATGTAGATTCCTTTATTTGTAACTGACCTTGTGTAACCCTAGATCCCCCCGGCGTCTATATAAACCGGAGGACTTAGTCCGACGGGGGGACATTCATTACCATAGTCATAAAGGCTAGACTTCTAGGGTTTAGCCATTACGATCTCGTGGTAGATCAGTTCTTGTAATACTCATATTCATCAAGATCAATCAAGCAGGAAGTATGGTATTACCTTCATAGAGAGGCCCCGAACCTGGGTAAACATCGTGTCCCCTGTCTCCTGTTACCGTCGACCTTAGGCGCATAGTTCGGGACCCCCTACCCGAGATCCGCCGGTTTTGGCACCGACATAGGGAAGGGGAGTGAACTGGCTAGGGTTTGATCCGGCGAATGGATGGGGAGGAGTTTATGTGAGATCGGGTGAGCCCGGGTCCGATATGACGGGCGCGCCCGGGCGCCTCATATCCGCCCCATATTTGGGCTGGATATGGAGGGTACCGATCAGCTCGGGTGTTTAAGGGCCATTTGAAGGGGCCGTATGGGTCAAAACATTATGACCGGACGGCCCACCCGGACATATGAGGCAGGGTCGAGGGGTCCGTTTGTAGATGCTCTAAACCAACGACAACAATGTTACGTATTCGCAGATTCATGTCTCACAAAACCATGCAAACTACAAATGGAAAGCTATGCCGAGTTAAAAGAAAAGATATAGTGCTAGAAGCTAAGTTGGTTGTTAGATACTCGTATGCAAAACAGTTTGTCCCCATAAATTTTTTTCCAGACAATTTGTCCCTATAAATGTAAGTTACCGACTTGCATGGCGCACGCCTTCTCTCCCGCGCGCCTTATTGAGCTGTCACATGCGCGAGGCTGGACGCCCACTGTTTTTTGTATTTTGTATTTTTTTATTTGCCTTTTTCTCTTTTATGTTCTTTTTTTCTTATTAAAAATAATTCAGTATTTAAAAAAGTTTGAAATTAATAAAAGTGAATTAAAAAGATGTTCCAGAAACCATAAACTGTTCTTGTGTTAAAAATGATGTTGATTTTGAAAAAAAATGTCTGCCTATTCAAAAAATGTTCGTGAATTCAAAAATGTTCATGATTTTTTTAAAATGTTCACAAAAATAGAAAAATGATCGTAAATTCCAAAAGAAGTTCATTGATTCACAAGTTTTTTGCTGAACCAAAAAAAATGTTCAATCATTTAAAAAAAATTGTTCTTCAAATAAAAAATGTTAATGAATTTCAAAAACATGTTCGCCGCTTTGAAAAAGTGTTCATCGATTGAAATTTTTTGTCAATTCAGGAAATGTTTGCCGATTCAAAAAAGATTGGTCCATTCAAAAAAATGTTCACCGATGCATAAAAATGGTCATCAGTTCAAAAAATATCGCGAGTTTCAAAACAAATGTTCATAATTTGATAGATTGATCATAAATTTGTAACATGAAATGAAAAAATGTTCATGATTTATTAATATGTTCATGAATTTGTAGAAAATGGTCAAGGATTCGAAAATATACATGATTCCAAAAAATATGTTCATGATTCCAAAAATGATTAATGACTTTATAGAAATGTTCACAATTTAAAAGTTATTCAAAAAATTGAAAGATAATTGCAAAATGTAAAACAGAAAGAAAAATAATAAGTAAATAAATAAATAAACA
Organism: Aegilops umbellulata; assembly: GCA_032464435.1. NCBI lineage: Eukaryota > Viridiplantae > Streptophyta > Magnoliopsida > Poales > Poaceae > Aegilops > Aegilops umbellulata. The sequence continues at coordinate 98,814,751 of CP136055.1, forward strand.
ACACAAAGTAAAAAATAAATGTAAAAGAAAAAGAAAGAAAAAACCGGAAGACAAAACAAAGGAAAAAAGAAAATGCAGGTCCAAGGAAGGTTCTAGATTTTTCTTGAGGGGCAGGGAAGGTTCTATAACCTCGTCACAACCAGTATGGAGAAAACGCCGGAATGAGTCAGGCCAACGAAGGACCAGGCGCATGATGACGGTACGCGTTAGGTGGCTAAGTTGCAATATACGCGCGAAATAGGGTTCCCGGCAAGGCCAGCCAAGGCTATATACTGCCCGTCCAAAAATAGGAATCGTCTACATGCGAGGGCTAGCGAGCTAGCCCAGTAGCAAGGTTCATGCGCTGAGCGATGTAGCTTCATGTACGTACAGTTTTCCATATTTTCTTTAGTTTTTCCTTTGTTATCGTTCTATGGGTTTTAACACCAGTTTTCTTTAGTTTTCATTTATTATTTTATTTTGCTTTGGTGTTTCTGTTTTCTCAATGGTTTTTTTTATTCTCTGTAGGTATGTGTAGGATGGTACGGTTTTCCTTTTCTTTTTTGTATCTTTTTTTGTTTGGTTTTATTTTTTCTTACCTTTTTATTTTATTTTCCTTATTTTTTTATTTTGCTTTGTTTTTGTTTGTTATATTTTGGTTTTCTTCGGGATTTTTTGCTCTGCTTTTTGCTTCTTTGTCAGTTTTTTTCACAGATATTTTGCTTTTTTAGTACATAATGTACATTTTTTTCACACACATGAAACATTTTTAAGATGCACTTTCGAAAAAAATTCAAATTAATGATGTACATTTTTTCAAATACATAATTTGAACAAGTTTATGAATACACAGTATTATTTTTCCCAAATAGAAGTTATACATTTTTAATGGAAATAAACATTTTTACCCTACGAGATCATTGTTTTGAATCGCCAGAATTTTTTCTTCAAAATAACACGGATATTTCTTTTAATGGTATGAGAGAATTATATAGTATGAAACATTTTTTTACATTATATACATTTTTTGACAATGTCATATAAATATTTTGGAAACTAGCATAAATTATTTAAATGATACTTAATTTTTTCTAAATGTATGTAACATTTTTCTGAATTATGTGAACATTTTTTATAGTGCATAAACATTTTTTAAATGACACTTTCTTTTTTAAAACATATGAATGTGTTAATGTAAAACATTTTTGTTCACATGATTAACATTTTTTCTTACACATTTAACATTTTTCATTGCTTAATTAACATTTTTAAATTTTTATGTAAAGTGCCTTTTGTATTTATATATTTAAAATATTACAAAATCTAAGAAAAAGCAAAAAAATAAAATTGTGAAAAAATTGAAAAAACATGCATGGTGTCCTGACCGCGCGACAGCTTTTTTATTGCGACTAATTATACATACACGGACAACATATTACACACCTTACGTATTAACTTTTTTAGAAGAAGCAAGCTTTATTGATCAAAGTTCACCACAAGGGGGATACAATTTAAATCCTGGGGTTGGCCCAACCATACATGCACCCTAATTCCACGACATAGCAAACTTGGCTAACAAATGGGTTTTGGTAGTAGATGTCTGACTCTCAAAACTAAAAGATATATTAAAATTCTCCGGTCTACGAACAATTTCTACTACTATCTGACCAGACTGTCCACCACTTCTCTTTTGGATGTCCATTGCCACTTGTTTTGAATCGGTTGCCACCATGAAATCATAAATAAGAAGATCATTTATTAAGCCGAGGGCCTCTCTGAATGCAATAGCTTCCAACGCTGCCACCTCTCGAACTCCATGAATTACTAGGGCCAAAGACCCTAGGTAGTTTCCTACGTGATCTCTACATACTGCTGCAACAGTTCTTCCAGTGTCATCTCTCCTCACTCCTGCATCAACATAGATTTTTGCAAAGCCTAGCGGTGGTGCTCTCATCCGGGCAGTTTCAATTCTGCATGAATGTAGTCGGGCGAGTGCTTTGCAGTCGTGACATCTCCCCTAGTTCTGCAATAAAAAAATTGACAAAAATATTTGTTGATAGCGGGCTCTAGAATGCCTCTTCATGTATTGCCTTCCATCGTGCCCACAGTGTCGCCCATAAGGTCACAACCATCTTCACAAATGATTCATGGGGCATTAACTTCACATTTGGGACCAACCACTGCCTTGCACTAGGCTCCGTGGTAGCTATCATATGCTTAGCAATGTCCTCATCAATTAGTGCCCAGATGCACCGTGACATCGAGCACTCTATAAGTGAATGTCTCCAGGAGTCCTCCATCCCACAAATTCCACATGCACTGGAAGTGGCCATACTGCGTCGCAGCGAACATCTTCAGCTGGCAAGGATTGTTTTGCTAGACGCCACATGAACATTCGGTTTTTTCGGGTACTTGTGTTTTCCATGCTGCCTCATCTTGTCCCAAACTTGAAGATCTTGCCATTCCATCAATCCATGCCTCTCTTCTGAACTTGATATAGATCCTCATTTTGTAAGCTGGCACAGATAATTCATCATTCTTCTCAAAATTCCAGGCCCAACAATCACTAATGTTGCTTGTGCACATTGGTATACTTAATATTACTTGTGCATCCATAGGGGTGAATACTTCTTCCACACATTCTTGTTCCACCAGGCAATGGTGTGGTTAATCAATTCTAAAACTTGAAGGAAATATGCCCTAGAGGCAATAATAAAATTGTTATTTATATTTCCTTATATCATGATAAATGTTTATTATTCATGCTAGAATTGTATTAGCTGGAAGCTTAGTACATGTGTGAATATATAAACAAACAGAGTGTCACTAGTATGCCTGTACTTGACTAGCTCGTTAATCAAAGATGGTTAAGTTTCCTAGCCATGGGCAAAGAGTTGTCATTTGATGAACGGGATCACATCATTAGAGAATGATGTGATTGACTTGACCCATCCGTTAGCTTAGCACTATGATCGTTTAGTTTATTGCTATTGCTTTGTTCATAACTTATACATGTTCCTATGACTATGAGATTATGCAACTATCAAACATCACAACGTAACTGGGTGACTATAAAGATGCTATACAGGTGTCTCCAATGGTGTTTGTTGAGTTGGCATAGATCGAGATTAGGATTTGTCACTCCAATTGTCGGAGAGGTGTCTCTAGGCCCTCTCGGTAATGCACATCACTATAAGCCTTGCAAGCAATGTGACTAACGAGCTAGTTACGGGATGATGCATTACGGAACGAGTAAAGAGACTTGCCGGTAACGAGATTGAACTAGGTATGATGATAGCGACGATCGAATCTCTGGCAAGTGACCTACTGATGACAAAGGGAACAACGTATGTTGTTATGCGGTTTGACCGATAAAGATCTTCGTAGAATATGTAGGAACCAATATGAGCATCTAGGTTCCGCTATTGGTTATTCACCGGAGATATGTCTCGATCATGTCAACATAGTTCTCGAACCTGTAGGGTCCGCACTCTTGACGCTCAATGACGATTTGTATTATGAGTTATGTGATTTGATGTACCGAAGGTTGTTTGGAGTCCCAGATGAGATCACGGACATGGCGAGGAGTCTCGAAATGGTCGAGAGGTAAAGATCGATATATTTGAAGGCTATATTCGGACATTAGAATGGTTCCGAGTGATTCGGGTATTTTTTTTGGAGTACCAGAGAGTTACGGGAATTCGCCGGGGAAGCATTGGGCCTAGATGGGCCATAGGGGAGAGGGGAGGCAGCCCACAAGGGGTGGCCGTGCCCCCCTCCCGTAGGGAGTCCGAATTGGACTAGGGGAGGGGGCGCCCCCCTTTCCTTCTCATCTCCCCTCTGCCTTCCTTTCTTCCTTCTCCACAAAAAGGGAAAAGGGGAATCCTAGTCCTACTAGGAGTGGAGTCCTAGTAGGACCCCTCCCCATGGCACGCCCCTCTAGGCCGGCCGCCTCCTCCCCTCCTCCTTTATATACGGGGGTAGGGGGCACCCCAAAGGCACAACAGACAATCTCTTAGCCGTGTGCGGTGCCCCCCTCCACAGTTTTACACCTCGGTCATATCGTCGTAGTGCTTAGGCGAAGCCCTGCGCCGGTAACTTCATCATCACCGTCACCACGCCGTCGTGCTGATGCAACTCTCCCTCGGCCTCAACTGGAGCAAGAGTATGAGGGATGTCATCAAGCTGAACGTGTGCTGAACACGGAGGTGCCGTACGTTCGGTGTTAGGATCGGTCGGATTGTAAAGACGTACGACTACATCAACCGCGTTGATTAATGCTTCCGCTTTCGGTCTACGAGGTTACGTGGACAACACTCTCCCCTCTCGTTGCTATGCATCACCTAGATGGATCTTGCGTGTGCGTAAGAAATTTTTGAAATTACTGCATTCCCCAACAGTGGCATCCGAGCTAGGTCTATGCGTAGATGTTATATACACGAGTAGAACACGAAGAGTTGTGGGCGATAATAGTCATACTTCTTACCAGCATGTCATAGTTTGATTTGGCGGTATTGTTGGATGAAGCGGCTCAGACCGACATTACGCGTATGCTTACGCGAGACTGGTTCTACCGACGTGCTTCGCACACAGGTGGCGTATTTGTTTCTCCAACTTTAGTTGAATCGAGTGTGACTGCGCCTGGTCCTTGTTGAAGGTTAAAACAACAAACTTGACGAAAAATCGTTGTGGTTTTGAATGATGCATAGGTAAGAACGGTTCTTGCTAAGCCCGCAGCAGCCACGTAAAACTTGCAACAACAAAGTAGAGGACGTCTAACTTGTTTTTGCAGGGCATGTTGTGATGTGATATGGTCAAGACGTGATTATATAAATTGTTGTATGAGATGATCATGTTTTGTAACACAGTTATCAGCAACTGGCAGGAGCCATATGGTTGTCGCTTTATTGTATGAAATGCAATCGCCATGTAATTGCTTTACTTTATCACTAAGCGGTAGCAATAGTCGTAGAAGCAATAGTTGGCGAGACAACAACGTTGCTTCAATGGTGATCAAGGTGTCAAGCCGATGACAATGGTGATCATGGCGGTGCTTTGGAGATGGAGATCAAAGGTACAAGATGATGATTGCCATATCATATCACTTATATTGATTGCATGTGATGTTTATCCTTTATGCATCTTATTTTGCTTAGTACGGCGGTAGCATTATAAGATGATCTCTCACTAAATTTCAAGCTATAAGTGTTCTCCCTGAGTATGCACCGTTGAGACAGTTCTTTGTGCTGAGACACCACGTGATGATCGGATGTGATAAGCTCTACGTTCACATAGAATGGGTGTAAGACAGTTTGGCACACGCAGAATACTCGGGTTAAACTTGACGAGCCTAGCATATGCAGATATGGCCTCGGAACACTGAGACCGAAAGGTCGAGCGTGAATCATATAGTAGATATGATCAACATAGTGATGTTCACCATTGAAAACTACTCCATCTCACTTGATCGGACATGGTTTAGTTGATATGGATCACGTGATCATTTAGATGACTCGAGGGATGTCTATCTAAGTGGGAGTTCTTAAGTAATATGATTAATTGAACTTAAATTTATCATGAACTTAGTCCTGATAGTATTTGCATAACTATGTTGTAGATCAATAGCTCGCGATGTAGCCCCCCGTTTATTTTTGATATGTTCCTAGAGAAAAACTATGTTGAAAGATGATAGTAGCAATGATGCGGACTAGGTCCGTGATATGAGGATTATCCTCATTGCTGCACAGAAGAATTGTGTCCTTGATGCATCGCTAGGTGGCGGACCTATTGCAGGAGCAGATACAGACGTTATGAACGTTTGGCAAGCTCGGTATTCTAACTACTTGATAATTTAGTGCGCCATGCTTTACGGCTTAGAACCGGGACTTCAAAAATGTTTTGAACGCCACAGAGCATATTAGATGTTTCAAGAGCTGAAATTGGTATTTCAGACTCATGCCCGAGTCGAGAGGTATGAGTGTTGGAGATATGCCCTAGAGGCAATCATGTGATGATGACATTTCCATATGTATTCATGAGTCCTTTGTATTGTCCTTGAACATCATCAATGATATGTATCAATAAGTATGTGACTTGTTTGTGGAACTATGTATTGTATGATGATTGTTCTAATGGTCCCTAGTTGATAAGGTTGTGCAGACACATATCCTTGACTAGTATACAACTCGGTTGATGACTATGTTTCACAAGTCATGTGCATGGAGATGCTAAACCGATACTATGGGCTCGGGGATGGAGATCACCGAGCCGGACAGACCCACTTTGAGACACAGTGAGATGTAGTCATCTGTTAGTCCCAAGTGCAATGTCTATGCCATGTCCTAGACCTGAGGTCCTCGCATGTTCTCGGGATGAGGATCGGCTCACTTAGGGTCTATCAAACGCTACTCCATAACTGGGTAGTTATAAAGGTAGCTTTCGGGTGAGTCGTGAGACATGTCGCGAGACATGGTTGACCAAGATGGGATTTGCCCCTCCTATTTGGGGAGATATTCTCTGGGCCCTCTCGAGTGATCAGATTCAGAAAGCATGGCCATGCGACTTGGGTTAAGAGTTAACCTAGTTCGGGAATTTGTATCACGGTTTCGAGAAGAGAGGTCGAGCTATCACAAGGGTGACAAGTACTCGCCTTGAGCTCGACAACAAATATCGTGAGGCAAAAGGAATGTTGCATATGCCACATTGTTGAGGTTCGTCAAACGACTTTACACCCACATGGGAGTTGGCACGTTCTGCTAGGAGCCGCTACCAACTATCGACTCTGGTCGTGTCCATGTATACGTGAACCTATAGGGTCGCACACTTAAGGGGCTACAGCCCATTCGGATTGGATTCGAGTGGAAAATGGATGTGGACTCCTAGTGGGCTCAAGTGTTGAGCCTACCTCTGAGGTCTATATAAAGGGGAGTGGGCACATCACTTAGGGTTGATCCAATTGAACCCTTGTTAGCCACCGCCACTCCCCACGCCCATGTCGCGCGACCGGACCTAGCAGTCCGCCGGTCGGCGCTGCTCCCCGTACGTGTGGATACCTTGGAGGCATCGCATCTGCGGTGCTTGGACGAACTGTTCGAGGGAACCACAAGGTGCCGTTCGCGGGAGATCACCGTTCACGGGTCTTCGCTGTTTGTGGGAGATCGACAATGCAAGGAGGAGACGGCCCGGGAGATCGGCTACACGCATCACCAACTCTACTTCCGCTGCGGTGACTGCGCGTCTAGTGGTAAACCCGATCCCGTGATCTATTTCCAGCAGCATGATCTTGGGTGCGCGGTAGAAAATTTTATTTGGCGCTAGCGTAGCGTACCGCGTGTTCCAATAATGAGACCTCTGACAAGTACTTTTCCTACAAGATGAAGGAGAATAGCTCAACCAGTGAGCATGTGCTCAGATTGTCTGAGTACTACAATCGCTTGAATCAAGTGGGAGTTAATCTTCCAGATAAAATAGTGATTGACAGAGTTCTCTAGTCACTATCACCAAGTTACTGGAACTTCGTGATGAACTATAATATGCAAGGGATGACGAAAATGATTCCCGAGCTCTTCGTGATGCTGAAATCGACGAAGGTAGAAATCAAGAAAAGCATCAAGTGTTGATGATTGACAAGACCACTAGTTTCATGTAAAAGGGCAAGGGAAAGAAAGGGAACTTCAAAGAAGAATAGGAAGCAAGTTGTTGCTCCCATGAAGAAGCCCAAAGCTAGACGCAAGCCTGGAACTGAGTGCTTCTCATGCAAAGGAAATGGTCACTGGAAGTAGAACTGCCCTAGATACTTGGCAGATAAGAAGGATGGCAAAGTAAACAAAAGTATATTTGATATACATGTTATTGATGTGTACTTTACTAGTGTTTATAGCAACCCCTCAGTATTTGATACTGGTTTAGTTGCTAAGAGTAGTAACTAAAAACGGGAGTTGCAAAATGAACACAGACTAGTTATGGGCGAAGTGACGATGTGTGTTGGAAATGATTCCAAGGTTGATAAGATCACCATCGCACACTCCCTCTACCTTCGAGATTAGTGTTGGACCAAAATAAATGTTATTTGGTGTTTGCGTTGAGCATGAATATGATTGGATCATGTTTATTGCAATACAATTATTCATTTAAATCAAAGAATAATTGTTGTTCTGTTTACATGAATAAAACCTTCTATGGTCATACACTTAATATAAATGGTTTATTGAATCTCTATCTTAATGATACACATATTCATAATATTGATGCCACAAGATGCAAAGTTGATAATGATAGTGCAACATATTTGTAGCACTGTCGTTTAGGTTATATTGGTGTAAAGTGCATGAAGAAACTCCATGCTGATGGGCTTTTGGAATCACTTGATTATGAATCACTTGATGCTTGCGAATAATGCCTCATGGGCAAGATGACTAAGACTCTGTTCTCCGGAACAATGGATCGAGCAACAGACTTGTTGGAAATAATACATACTGATGTATGCGGTCCGATGAGTGTTGAGGCTCACGGTGGGTATCGTTATTTTCTAACCTTCACAGATGATTTGAGCAGATATGGGTATATCTACTTGATAAAACATAAAGTCTGAAACATTTGAAAAGTCCAAAGAATTTCAGGGTGAAGTGGAAAATCATCGTAACAACAAAATAAAGTTTCTACGATCTGATCATGGAGGCAAATATTTGAGTTACGAGTTTGGTCTTCATTTGAAACAATGTGAAATAGTTTCGCAACTCACGCCACCTGGATCACCACAGCGTAATGGTGTGTCTGAACGTCGTAACCGTACTTTATTAGATATGGTACGATCTAAGATGTCTCTTACCGATTTATCACTACCGTTTTGGGGTTATGCATTAGAGATGGCTGCATTCATGTTAAATAGGGCACCATCTAAATCCGTTGAGACGACACCATATGAACTGTGGTTTTGCAAGAAACCTAAGCTGTCGTTTCTTAAAGTTTGTGGTTGCGATGCTTATGTGAAAAAGTTTCAAACTGATAAGCTCGAACCCAAATCGGAGAAGTGCGTCTTCATAGGATACCCAAAAGAAACTGTTGGGTACACCTTCTATCACAGATCCGAAGGCAAAATATTCGTTGCTAAGAATGGATCCTAGAGAAGGAGTTTCTCTCGAAAGAAGTGAGTTGGAGGAAAGTAGAACTTGACGAGGTAATTTTACCTACTTCCTTATTGGAAAGTAGTTCATCACAGAAATCAGTTCCAGTGATTTCTACACCAGTAAGTGAGGAAGCTAATGATGATGATCATGAAACTTCTGATCAAGTTACTACCGAACCTCGTAGGTCAACCAGAATAACATCCGCACCAGAGTGGTATGATAATCCTATTCTGGAGGTCATGTTACTTGACCATGATGAACCTATGAACTATGAGGAAGCGATGATGAGCCCTGATTCCACAAAATGGCTTGAGGCCATGAAATCTGAGATGGGATCCATGTATGAGAACAAAGTGTGGACTTTGGTTGACTTGCCCGATGATCGGCAAGCCATCGAGAATAAATGGATCTTGAAGAAGAAGACCGACGTTGACGGTAATGTTACTGTCTAGAAAGCTCGACTTTTTGCGAAAGGTTTTTCACAAGTTCAAGGAGTTGACTACGATGAGACCTTCTCACCCATAGCGATGCTTAAGTCCGTCCGAATCATGTTAGCAATTGCCACATTTTATGAAATCTGGCAAATGGATGACAAAACTACATTCCTTAATTTATTTCTTAAAGAAGAGTTGTATATGATGCAACAAGAAGGTTTTATCAATCCTAAAAGTGCTAGCAAAGTATGCAAGCTCCAGCGATACATCTATGGACTGGTGCAAGCATCTCGGAGTTGGAATATACACTTTGATAAGTTGATCAAAGCATATAGTTGTATACAGACTTGCGGTGAAGCCTGTATTGACAGAAAGCAAGTGGGAGCACTACAACATTTCTGATAAGTATATGTGAATGACATATTGTTGATCGGAAATAATGTAGAATTTTCTGGAAAGCATAAAGGAGTGTTTAAAAGGAGTATTGAAAGAAAGACCTCGGTGAAGCTGCTTACATATTGAGCATCAAGATCTATAGAGATAGATCAAGATGCTTGATAAATTTTTTCAATGAGTACATACCTTGACAAGTTTTTTGAAGTAGTTCAATATGAAACAGTCAAAGAAGGAGTTCTTTCCTATGTTGCAAGGTGTGAAGTTGAGTAAAGACTCAAAACCCGACCACGGCATAAAATAGAATGTGAATGCAAATTCATTCCCTATGCCTCAGTCATAGGTTCTATGAAGTATGTTATGCTATGTACCAAACTTATTGTGAACCTCACCATGAGTTTGGCAAGAGGGTACAATAGTGATCAAGGAGTGGATCACTGGACAACGGTCAAAATTATGCTTAGTGGAATATGGAGATATTTCTCGGTTATGGAGGTGATAAAGAGTTCGTCGTAAAGAGTTACGCCGATGTAAGCTTTGACATTAATCCGAATGACTCTAAGTCTCAATCTGGATACATATTGAAAGTGGGAGCAATTAGCTAGAGTAGCTCCGTGCAGAGCATAGTAGACATAGAAATTTGCAAAATACATACGGCTCTGGATGTGGCAGACCCGTTGACTAAACTTCTCTCACAAGCAAAACATGATTACTCTTGTGTGTTAATCACATAGTGATGTGAACTAGATTATTGACTCTAGTAAACCCTTTGGGTATTAGTCACATGGCGATGTGAACTAATCACATGGTGATGTGAACTATTGGTGTTAAATCACATGGTGATGTGAAACTAGATTATTGACTCTAGTGCAAGTGGGAGACTGAAGGAAATATGCCCTAGAGGCAATAATAAAGTTGTTATTTGTATTTCCTTGTATCAAGATAAATGTTTATTATTCATGCTAGAATTTTATTAACCGGAAACTTAGTACATGTGTGAATGTATAAACAAACAGAGTGTCACTAGTATGCCTCTACTTGACTAGCTCGTTAATCAAAGATGGTTAAGTTTCCTATCCATGGACAAAGAGTTGTCATTTGATGAATGGGATCACATCATTAGAGAATGATGTGATTGACTTGACCCATCCGTTAGCTTAGCACTATGATCGTTTAGTTTATTGCTATTGCTTTCTTCATAACTTATACATGTTCCTATGATTATGAGATTATGCAAATCCCGAATACCGGAGGAACACTTAGTGTGCTATCAAACATCACAAGTAGCTGCGTGACTATAAAGATGCTCTACATGTGTCTCCAATGGTGTTTGTTGAGTTGGCATAGATAGAGATTAGGATCTTCACTCCGATTGTCGGAGAGGTGTCTCTGGGCCTCTCGGTAATGCACATCACTATACGCCTTGCAAGCAATGTGACTAATGAGCTAGTTATGGGATGATTCATTACAGAACGAGTAAACAAACTTGCTGGTAACGAGATTGAACTAGTTATGATGATACTGACGATCGAATCTCGGGAAAGTAACATACCGATGACAAAGGGAACAACGTATGTTGTTATGCGGTTTGACCGATAAAGATCTTTGTAGAATATGTAGGAACCAATATGAGCATCCAGGTTCCACTATTGGTTATTCACCGGAGATATGTCTCGGTCATGTCTACATAGTTCTCGAACCCGTAGGGTACGCACGCTTAACGTTCAATGACGATTTGTATTATGAGTTATTTGATTTGATGTACCGAAGGTTGTTTGGAGTCCCAGATGAGATCGTAGAAATGACGAGGAGTCTCGAAATGGTCGAGGGGTAAAGATCAATATATTGGAAGGCTATATTCGGACATCAGAATGGTTCCGAGTGATTCGGGTATTTTTCGGAGTACCGGAGAATTATGGGAATTCGCCGGGGAAGCATTGGGCCTACATGGTCCATAGGGGAGAGGGGAGGCAGCCCACAAAGGGTGGCCGCACCCCCGTCCCATAGGGAGTCCGAATTGGACTAGGGGAGGGGCGCGTCGTGACGACGACATGTACCTAGGGTAGGGTCATAGGCCTGACCTTGACACCCTCCCCAAGGACATTACCCTAGAGTCAGAAGCATTCAAGGATAACATCATCCACTCGACCATAGCAATAGTCACTCGACGACCAGAAGATATAAAGCCACTCTGTACAACAACGGTCGAGCGTTTACTCTGTAGACTTAATGGTCATTCATGTATCTTTATTGTTGGCGTTACCAGTAACGCCCTATCTTTATGTAACTTAAACCCTGTGTAACTGAGGGCCGGAGGGGTCTGGCGAACTCTGTATAAGCCACCCCCCTCCTCAAGGACAAGGTTTGGCACCCCTTGTAACTCCACACGCATAATCCAATCGACCGAGCTCCCAAGCACCGAGATGTAGGGATGTTACTTCCACCGTGAAGGGCCTGAACTCGTAAATCTTGTGTGTACAACTTCACCATAGCTGGGGATCTTTCCTCCTCATACCTACCCCCCATTCTACTGTCAGTCTTAGAACCAGGACAGTTGGTGCCCACCGTGGGGCAGGTGTCTTAGCGACTTTTTGGTGAGGTTGCGATTTTTCCAATTCCCATCATCATGGTTTCCGGCGATGGTTTGGCTGAGGGCCGCGAGATCCGTCTCGGCGCGCTCGTCTTCATCGCTGACAACTCCGTCTGGATCCAGGAAGCTCCCCCCAACGCCGAGACACTTCCTGTCCGCGGGGCGACGCAAGTTTCACGCGTGCGTTCGCAACGTCCTTCTCCGGCAGCCATTGACCCAGTATTGGTCGGCTCCTGTGGTGTCCTCGCTCCCCGCTGTTCGCCGGCGCAAGCGATCCGGTCGGTCGTGGCTTCAGCGGTGGGTGAAACACACGGTGGCTCGTCAGTCCGCCACCCCACAAGTCGCGGCAATCGAGCCCGATGAAACTCTCTACAGCCTGTTCGACTGGCTCCGTCGAGACCGCATCCGAGTGCGATAGCAGCGATCCTGCGGTTGAAGTCTTGATGGTCGACGCGCCGTGCAGCCCGCCTAGTTTCCGCCGCGACGGTGGCGGAGATGGCGGCGGCGATCCATCGCACGTTCACGAGGAGTACCACCCTGAAACCCTTTCTTGATAGCAGAGGGAGGAGCTTCACCGCCGCAACATGGAGGCGCTCCACATGCCCATCGTTGGGGAAACCTCTGACGCTCGGGCTTTGGAGGAGATGCGCCTGGCCAATTTGGCTGACCGCACTTGACTGGAGAACCTTCAGCATGCACTCGACGACTGTGCTCGGCAGCGGATCCCTAAGTCCAGTCGACGGCAACGACAACTTTTCCCGCCTCAGCCTCAGGTATACCGCACTCCGATTCAAAATCTCACAGCTGTGGCCCGTATAGCGGAGTCAATTCAGCCTTCTAGTCAGAGGCTGGTAGGGGATTGATGTAGATCCAGGCTTACTCCGGGTAGCAGGAGAGCAGAACACATCGGTGTCTCAGTCGCGGAATAGGATTCACAGCAGATCTGTGATGGCAGATACAGTTCAGTCGGCCCACAGCCCAAGATCGCCCTGCGGCGTGAGGGACGTGGGCACCGGTAGGATCAGTACGTGGGACGGAACCACGAGCAGTATGATCACCGACTCGGCTGTGATGACCGTCATCGAGTGCCCACACCTCCTCCGAGGAGTGGAGCATATGTGCCCCGACGATATGATGACATACGCCCGCACAGTGGCGAGCGAAGAATACCAGTCGACCCAAGGGAGCCAGGCTTTGATTAAAGATCTATTCTCATTCAAGGTCTGGTCGACAGGAACAGGACACATAGAGAGGGCCTTGACAGAGATCGGCCGACTGGCAGTAGAGTTCATGTCTCAGGCCCAGAGTGTTTCAACAGAGCTATCCGGGCTGCAGAGATTCCTCCCAACTTCAGGTTGGCGACTGGAGTCAGCAGGTTCACCGGTGAGTCCAAGCCCGACACTTGGCTTGAGGATTACCGAGTGGATGTGTAGATTGGTGGCGGCAATGATGAAGTGGCCATGAAGCATCTTCCTCTGATGCTGGAAGGTTCGACCAGAGCATGGATGAATCAATTGACCCCAGGCAATATATTCAGTTGGGAAGAACTTGCCCGAGTGTTTGTCAGAACTTTTGAGGGTACTTGCAAATGACCAACAGGTTTGACTGAATTGCAGCATTGCGTGCAAAAACCGAGTGAGACTCCGAGAGATTACATTCAGAGGTGGACCACTTTGCATCACACCATGGAAAATGTATCTCAGCATCAAGTAGTTTGTGCCTTTAAGGAAGGCGTTAGGTATCGAGAGCTTAACCTGAAATTCGGTCAGACAGGAGATATGTCTCTGACTCGAATGATGGAAATAGCCACTCAGTATGCTAACGGAGAAGAAGAGGATCGACTCCGCAGTGGAAAGAGCAAACCAGTCGGCCATGACACGGTGGAGGCAATTCCAATCGGAAACAGAAGCGTAAAGCTGAGCCTGCAGGACCTGGAGAAACTGCGGCAGTGATTCAAGGAAAGTTTAAGGGGAAACCTAAGGGGCCCTAGACCCCTAAGAAGGTAAAAGATCAAGCAGGAAATGATGTGTTGGATTTGCCATGTCACATTCACACCAAGAAGGATGAAGAGGGTAATCTGATTTATCCTAAACAAACCACTCGGCAGTGTCGACTCCTGATCCAGCAATTCCGAGAGAAGCAGCCCAGTGAAAAGGAAAAAAAGTCAGACAAGGATGAGGACAAGGAAGAAGGTGATGATGGTTTTCCCAACGTCAATTCCACTATGGTGATTTTTGCTGATGTTGAGAGCAAAAGTCGACTGAAAGTGATAAACCGGGAAGTGAATAGGGTTGCTCCAGCAACAACATCATACTTAAAGTGGTCGCAAACAGCTATCACATTCGACCAATCTGATCATCCTGCATGTGTTGCCACTCCAGGGAGGCAAGCGTTGGTAGTCGACCCAGTTGTTGGTGGCACTCGACTGACCAAAGTGTTGATGGATGGCGGTAGCAGCCTGAATATTCTTTATGCTGAAACTTTGAAGGGAATGGGAATTCCGATGTCCAAGCTTAGCGAGAGCAACATGAGTTTCCATGGCGTTATCCCTGGAAAGAAAGCCGAATCACTCGGTCAGATCACTCTTGATGTGGTTTTTGGCGATTCAAAGAAATTACCGTAAGGAAAAGTTGACATTTGAAGTAGTGTATTTCTAGAGTGCTTATGACACTATTTTGAATAGGCCTGCATATGCACGTATTATGGCTCGACCATGTTACGTGTACCTCAAATTGAAAATGCCTAATCCCAAAGGAGTGATCACGGTCACTGGCAATCGGCAGAAGGCAGAAGAGTGCCTCTAGAAGGGTTCAAAAATTGCCGATGCACAAATGGCAGCAGTTGAAATGCAAGAATACCAGAAGAATGCAGATCCGAGTGATTTGTTGCGAGCCAGGAAGCCTGCCACCGATTCTGCATTTCAGTCGTCCGGTGAAACAAAGTCAGTTCATATTCATTCGACCGATCCTAATGCTGCTCCTACTCATATCTCAACATCACTCGACAGCAAATAGGAAGAAGCGCTCATCCAGTTCCTCCGTGAGAACTGGGACATCTTTGCGTGGAAACCTTCTGGCATGTCGGGTGTACCCAGGGAACTGGCTGAGCACCGTTTGTGAGTCAATCCAAAAGTGAAACAAGTCAAAGAGCATCTTCGACGGCCCACCGTACAGAAGAAGAAGGCAATCGGCGAGGAAGTGGCTCGGCTTCTGGCAGCTGAGTTCATCCGAGAAATTTACCACCCCGAGTGGCTCGCCAATGTTGTCATGGTCCCCAGGAAGGACGATTCACTTCGTATGTGTATTGATTTCAAACATATCAATTGAGCCTGGCCAAAAGACCATTTCCCTCTCCCCCGCATCGACCAAATTGTCGACTCAACTGCGGGGTGTGAGCGTTTGTCTTTTCTGGATGCATATTCCGGGTATCATCAGATCCGACTGTATGGACCCGATGAAATAAAAACAACTTTCATCACCCCACTCGGGTGCTTTTGCTATGTCACCATGCCATTCGGTCTCAAGAACGCTGGTGCCACATTTATGAGGATGATTCAAAAGTGCCTGCTCACTCAAATCAGTCGGAATGTGGAAGCATATATGGATGACAGTGTGGTCAAGTCGCATAAAGGTTCCGACCTGCTGACTGACCTCGCTGAAACCTTTGCCAACCTGAGAAGATATGATATTAAGCTTAATCCGTCGAAGTGCACATTCGGAGTTCCAGGTGGAAAGTTACTCGGTTTCCTCATTTTCGAAAGAGGGATCAATGCAAACCCAGAGAAAGTTGGTGCCATACTCCGGATGAAATGCCCTGTGCGTGTGCATGACGTTCAGAAGCTTACTGGTTGTTTGGCCGCCTTGAGTCGATTCATCTCTCGCCTCGGTGAAAAGGCATTGCCTCTTTACTGACTGATGAAGAAATGTGATAAGTTTGAGTGGACTCCTGAAGTTGATGCAGCATTTGCAGAGCTCAAAGCCCTACTTTCCACCCAGCCGGTGCTCGCTGCCCCAATCAGCAAAGAGCCTTTACTGCTTTATATTGCAGCCACTTGACAAGTTGTCAGTACAGTACTCACGGTCGAGCGGGAAGAAGAAGGAAAAGCCTATAAAGTTCAGCGCCCAGTATACTATATCTCTGAAGTCTTGACTCCATCCAAGCAAAGATATCCGCATTACCAGAAGCTTGTTTATGGAATCTACATGACCACGAAGAAGGTTGCACATTATTTCTCAAATCATTCCATTACAGTCGTCAGTGTTGCACCATTGTCAGAAATTCTGAACAACAGAGATGCAACTGGTCGAGTGGCAAAGTGGGTGATTGAACTCCTTCCTTTGGATATCAAGTTTGAGGCAAAGAAAGCTATCAAGTCCCAAGCAATAGCAGATTCCTTGCCGAGTGGGTTGAACAGCAACAGCCGACTCAGATTCAGTCGGAGCTTTGGACCATGTTCTTTGACGGATCCAAGATGTTGAATGGTTTTGGTGCTGGGGTGGTATTGGTATCCCCACGAGGCGACAGGCTCAGCTATGTTCTCCAGATTCATTTCGATTCCTCCAACAGTGAAGCTGAATATGAAGCACTTCTGTACGGGTTGCTTATGGCCATTTCACTCGGCGTCCGTCTCCTAATGGTCTACGGCGACTCCGATTTGGTGGTTAATCTAGTAATGAAGGAGCGGGACATCAGGAGCCCCGCTATGACTAGCTATTGTAATGCAGTGAGAAAGTTAGAAAAGAAGTTTGAGGGGTTAGAGCTTCATCATATACCCCAACTGAAAAATCAAACAACTGATGATTTGGCGAAGATAGGTTCCAAGCGTGAGCCTATTCCCAGTAATGTGTTCTTGGAGCATCTTCACACGCCGTCAGTTCAAGAGGATCCCTTCACAGACACTACAAAAAAAAGACACATCCGTGACATTTTGGGCCGAACGAAATTTTTTCTGTCATACATATGACGCTTCTATGACGACAATTGTGACAAAACCCGGTATCATCATAGATGTGGTGGGCTCCTACTTCT
The DNA here is from genome assembly GCA_032464435.1 of Aegilops umbellulata. NCBI lineage: Eukaryota > Viridiplantae > Streptophyta > Magnoliopsida > Poales > Poaceae > Aegilops > Aegilops umbellulata. The sequence continues at coordinate 98,832,300 of CP136055.1, forward strand.
ATGACAAAAAATCATGACAGAAAATGGGCTTTTCGTCCTGGGCGGGCCGGAGACGCAGCTGCATGACATTCTTTGGGCCGTCCATGACGGAAAAAACCATGGTAGAAGCGAGGGGGAGGAAAATTTCGGGGAGTTCCCGGTTACGGTGGGAGGTCGGGGGCCGAGCGATGCGCGTTTCTCTCGTACACGTACGCACATGTGTGCGAGGCGTTGGCTCTAACTGAACCCGAGCGAGGCGTTGGGCTCTAACTGAACCTGAGCGATTGCACTGCAGGCTACGCGTTACTGAACCCGAGTGATCGATCGATGGCTGTTAACTGAACCCGATCGAGCGATTCCTTGGCTACTGCTGCTAACTGAAGCCGATCGATGCTGCCTCTGGATGAACAGTGATCGTTGCGGGGGGGGGGGTGGATGAACAGTTCCCGGTGGGGGTGGATGAACAAGACCCTGTGGTGTTGCCTCTGGATGAACCGGACCCCGATCGATCGAGCCGGTTGGGGCTGGATGAACAGGACCCCGTGGAGGGCTGGATGAACAGGACCACCCCATGGAGGGCAGGATGAATAGTAGACGGTGGAGGAGTGCCCGTGGATGGGTGGTTGAACAGGACCCCGTTGTCGGTGTACTAAAGTAGGGGTACCCTAGTATCCCGAACTTGTGCACGGGCAGTCGCAGCACCCCGTGGCAAGGCCCGCCAGGTGATCGCCAAGGCTCTCTATGGTTCCTTTGGAGCCATTCGAGATCAAAGTATTTAAGCCAAGGAGACAAGTCCCCGGCAAGAGGAGCTTGCCGGGAAGGCCACTCGAGGCACAAGACCCCGGCAAGAGGAGCTTGCCGGGAAGGCCAACCAGAGCATCTCAAAGAACTTGCCGCGACGCGCCACGCGTCCCGGCAGGACTCGGCGAGCGACAAGCTCCCGGATGCGGCAAGACAACGACCGCGGCAAGGCACTTGCCGCGGCGGGCAACCACTCTGTACCTGCGCTCCAGCTCACCCACCTACGTGTCGCTCTGGGACCCTTCCTGGCGTACGTGGCGGGAGGCTGTGCAGCCAGGGGTACACTGTGGCATGCGGCGCTAACAAGATCGCCATCGTGGCGAGCGGTGGCGCCCCTGACGGTCCCTTCTTTGCATCGTCAGGGCGACGTAGATAGGCATTTAATGCCTTTGTCCCCTGCCGTTAGGGTTAGGTATGATACACTGTGTAGGTAGCTGTACCTACAACCGCATCTTTCCATTTATGCCCTTACCTACGTTGCCACCTGTTGGAGACCCCTTGAACATATAAAAGGAGGCCCATGCACAACGTAGAAGGGGAGGAGCCCCCGGAGAGTGATCTCTAAGAGGAAAACAGAAGAACGCTCGGTCTCGTTAGCTGCTTGAGTGTACTGTAGCACTCAGCGCTCCCGAGCAAGAACTCAATACAATCCACAAAGCAGCAGTAGGAGTGTTATCTCTCCGGAGAGCTCCGAAGCTGGGTAAAAACCCCCCGTGTGCTTCGCCTCGATCCGCTCTTCGCGCGACCTCCGCCCCCCGCCGAACCGAGAAGGGGCTCCGTCCTCATAGGTGCTCGAGGAGCCAGAAAACCCCGGCATCTTTGGCGCGCCAGGTAGGGGGCGTCGAGGTTGTGTGAACCTGATCCGGTGTTCACGCGAGCTAAATCTTCATCGACTTCATCGACATGCCGCCGAAGAAGAATGCTTCGGAGGCGGCTGCGCCGTCCGCGTCAAATCCATCGCCGCCGGAGCAAACGGCCGGTGGGGAAGACGCCGGCGGAAGAACGGGCGTCGACGAGGGAGCCCACGGTGCCACCAAGTCCAAGGACAAGGTTGCGCTGCCCGTCGGGGGCGTAGCCGGCTCCCACGACGACCGGGCGTCCGTAGGCGCACCGCGCCCATCTCAAGAGGTGCAGGACCGGCAGCGTCATGGTACTCACGGTACCATACGCTCGCTGGACCCAAATCGGGCTGGCGGATCCCGGGATGCTCAAGGCCAACATGTACGCCAACGTGCTGGCGCGAGCGAGGCACGGTCGCCTGGACGGAATACTGCTCCCTCTAACATCGTTGGAAGTCCGAGCATATCCCGCTCCTCGCACCGCTCGCCACCGTTACCCGCCACTCCAGCAGAAGCTCTGGCGCGAGCTCAACTGCTCCTAGACTTCCCTCCAACGCCGGAAAAGATCGACGACTGGAGGGCCACCATTCAGAGTCTCATCGGCTTCGCCAACGGCGACACTCCACGGCCGGTGACCACATCGCAGCCGCGGCAGGTCAGCCAGGCGCGAGCCGATGGCGACAAAACCGGTGGGGGTGCAACCACCGTGCACTCTCCGCCCCGAAGGCCAAGATCGCCGACTCGCCGGGTCCGCCATGACAGTGACTCCACTGCTTCATCAGATCCGCGAACTCGTCGCGATCAGCGCCACGTTCTTCACGAACGGCAGCAAGAAGACGCTTGTACCCGCATCGAGCGCCGAAGAGAAACGCGGCGTCAATCAGACCGACGCGCTGGCCCCGCTGTCGACATGCAAGCGCCAGGGGAACCAGGCGACCTGCCGTACGCGGTAGGTTGCCCTGCGTTTACTCGTGAGCTGCGGCAAGTCCAGTGGCCCAGCACAAAGAATTTCAAGCCAGACATACCAGAGAAGTACGACGACAGGCTGCATCCGTCGGAGTTCCTCAGCATCTACACCATCGCGGTGCAGGCTGCCGGGGGCGAGACAACAAGATCCTCGCCAATTACTTCCCTCTGGTGCTCAAGCCCAACGTCAGGTCCTGGCTCATGCACTTGCCGGAAAACTCCATATCTTCCTGGGCAGACCTATGCAATCAGTTTGTCGGTGCCTTTACAGGCGGCCACAAACCTCATGGCCAGGAGAGTGATCTTCACCTGCTTGCCCAGAAGGAAGGGGAGCCTCTACGCAAATACATCCAGAGATTCAGCCAAGTGCAACGCAACATCCCAGACGTCCACCCTACCGCGGTCATCAGTGCGTTCCACCAGAACGTGCGTAACCGCAGGATGCGGGAGGAGATGGCGATGTGCAAGATCAGAGACGTCAGTGAGCTGTATGCCCTGGCCGACAGATGTGCACGTGCTGAGGAAGGGAGGAAACTCCCCGGAGAAAATACAGGAACAGGAGGATCTGACAGCGATGATGCCGCCCCGGCAAGCAAAAACCGGCGGCGGAACAACAGGAAGAGGAAAGGCAAAGATGTGCTAGTTGTCGAGCAGCCCGGCAACGAAGGTGGCGCCAAGACTGGTAGCTCCGACAAGGAGGTTGCCGCATGCGCCAACTGCCAGGCTGTGGCGGCCGCCGACAAGCAGGACGACACCAACAAGCAGTACTGCAAGATTCACCGCACCAAAGGCCATGACCTCCAGAGCTGCAAGAAGGTCGAGCAGCTCGTTGAGCTGCAAAAGGCCGAATACGAGCGACGCGACAAGAAGAAGGCCCAAGGAGGTGCTGGAGGATCTGGTACGAAGCGCACCGGCCGGGGGGGACGCCGCGGCAACGCCAAGCAGCGGCAAGGCGACAGACCTCCCCGCGGCCGCGACAAGGATGAAGATGACGACGGCGACGAAGACATGGATGATGCCGAGACCAGCGAGCAGGAGTTCTAGAAAGCCACAGAAGTTTTGTGCGTTGACGGCGGTGCTTCTCTGCATACTTCACACCGCCAACTCAAGCAGTGGGTGCGGGAAGTCAATGCAGCAGAACCACCCGTTGAGTCACGCAAGCTTCTGAAATGGTCCAGCACGCCTATCATCTTTGATATTGAGGACCACCCCGATCGCACAACTGCTGTCAGGTGTTTGCCGATGTTGGTCTCACCAACTATCCGCAACCTCAAGGTCACTAAGATGCTAGTTGACGGCGGGGCCGGCTTGAACCTGATCTCCTCCGCTGTGCTCTGGAGACTCCAAGTCCCTGACAGCGAGCTCGAAGAGACCGGCACGTTCCAAGGAATCAACCCGGGAAGGAGCAAGCCGAAGGGGAAGATCACGCTGCTGGTGACATTTGGCAGCGAGCTGAACTTCAGGACTGAGAGGATCACTTTCGACGTTGCCGATTTTCCATTGCCTTACAATGGAATTCTCGGCCGTCCAGCGCTCGCCAAGTTCATGGCGGCCTCTCACTACGCGTACAACATGCTGAAGATGCCAGGCCCGATAAGTGTCATCTCTGTACATGGCGACAAGAAAGACGCTCTTATCTGTGCCGACAAGATCTACTGGGAAGCAGCAGCCGCCACAGATCGCGAGACACTTGCCGCTGAAGCTCTCGGGGGGAAGACGAAGACCAAGTCCGGCAAGAGCTCTGATGCCCACTCTGGCAAGCGCACCTCTTCGGAGTGCTGCGCTACCGTCGAGGACGCACCATCGAGCTCCATCGGCAAGTGTAAGAAGACGATGGCAGCTCCGCCAGTGACCAAGAAGGTGTCCGCCAAGGAGGACGGCACTGGTGGTACCTTCACCATCAGTGCCACTCTCGACCCCAAATAGGAAAGCGCGCTCGTTGCTTTACTGCGGGCGAATGTCGATGTGTTTGCGTGGCAACTGTCTGACATCCCCGGCGTTCCCAGGAAAGTAATCGAGCACCACCTTGTCGTCTGTCCTCATGCGCGGCCCGTCAAGCAGAGAGTCAGGAAACAAGCAGTGGAGCACCAAGAATTCATCGCAGAAGAGATCAAGAAGTTGGAAGCAGCAGGCCTTGTCAGAGGAGTGCTCCATCCTACGTGGTTGGCCAATCCTGTAGTCGTGCGCAAGGCAAACGGGAAGTGGAGGCTTTGTATCGACTTCACCGATGTCAATAAAGCTTGTCCCAAAGACCCATTTCCCCTGCCGCGCATTGACCAGATTGTTGACTCCATGGCCGGATGTGATGTGCTTTCATTTCTTGACGCCTACTCAGGATATCATCAGATCTTCATGGCAGAAGAGGATGAGGAGAAAACCGCGTTCATCACTCCATGTGGCACGTACTGTTTCGTACGAATGCCTTTCGGTTTGAAGAATGCTGGTTCAACATTCGCAAGGGTAGTCCATACTGCTTTTGAGCCGCAAATACACAGAAATGTGGAAGCCTACATGGATAACATAGTGGTCAAGAGCAGGGACAAAGCAACTCTGATTCAAGATCTAGAAGAGACTTTTGCAAATCTACGCAAGATCAGCCTCAAGCTCAACCCCAAGAAGTGCGTGTTTGGAGTCCCGTCCGGCAAGCTTCTCGGATTCTTCATGTCTCAGAGGGGAATTGAAGCCAATCCCGACAAGATCAAGGCCATTGAGCAGATTGAAGCACCGAAGCGCGTCAAGGATGTACGAAAACTTGCCGGCTGCGTGGCGGCTCTCAGCAAGTTTATCTCTAAGTCTGCTGAGCGCGCCCTGCCGTTTTTCAAAATCTTGAAAAAGGCAGGTCCAATGAAATGGACTCCGGAAGCGGAGGCTGCGCTGCAGGACTTGAAGAGATACCTGTCCTCCACTCCAATACTTGTCGCACCTAAACCACAAGAGAAGTTGCTGCTATATCTGGCGGCAACCAATCAAGTGGTTAGTGCTGCGTTAGTAGCGGAGAGAGAGGCAGATGATGAGCCAGCGACCGCGGCAAGCACATCCAGCGACAAGCAGGGGGCTCCCCCGACAAGCTCTGGTCCCGACGAAGATAGATCTGCGCAGATGTGCGAAGGGATACAGAAGAAGAAAATGGTGCAGCGCCCAGTGTACTTTGTCAGTTCCCCTCTGCAGGGGGCTAGGTCAAGGTACTCTGGTGTGCAGAAGTTGCTTTTCGGCCTTCTCATGGCCTCGAGAAAGCTGCGCCATTACTTCCAAGCACATGAGATCACAGTTGTCACTCGCTTTCCGCTGAAGAGGATACTGCAGAATCCAGAAGCAACAGGCAGGATTGTCGAGTGGGCACTGGAACTGTCAAGCTTTGGCCTCAAGTTTGAGAGTACCTCAACTATCCAAAGCAGAGCATTGGCAGAATTCATAGCAGAGTGGACGCCAACACCAGATGAAGAAATTCCAGAGACGAGCATCCCCGTCCAGGAGGCAAACAAAGAGTGGCTGATGTACTTTGATGGTGCCTTCTCGCTGCAAGGCGCCGGTGCTGGCGTGCTGCTTGTCGCACCCACCGGAGAGCACCTCAAGTACGTAGTCCAGATGCACTTTCCCAAGGAGCAAGCAACAAACAATACCGCAGAGTATGAAGGATTGCTTGCCGGTCTCAGGATCGCGGCAGACCTTGGGATCAAGCAACTCATTGTCAGGGGTGACTCGCAGCTTGTCGTCCGCCAAGTGAACAAGAATTATCAGAGTCCGTTGATGGAAGCTTACGTTGATGAAGTGAGGAAGCTGGAAGAGCGCTTTGTCGGGCTACAGATGGAACACGTTCCAAGAGCTCAAAACGACATCGCTGACGGCCTGTCAAAGTGCGCGGCACTTAAGTTACCTGTGGAACCAGGGATCTTTGTGCTCAAGCTGACTCAACCATCCGTGACGCCATCAACTGGACAGAGCAAGAAGAGGAAGTTGATTTCTGGTAACTATCTTCCGGCAGAGCTTCCCGAAGCCGCCGCCAAGAAGGTCCCCAGGATCAACGCCAAGAGTGCTGAGGAGAAGTCTGCTCCGACAAGCCCCAGGGTTTGTTTCGTTGAAGCAGATGCTCCCGACGAGTTTTGCTCCAGCAGACTTGCCGGGGAACGTCAAGCTCCGGCTGAGCCGCAGGTTCTCGCCGTCGAAGCGGATGTTCCCGCAGCAGCAGATATGCGTTTAGTCCTTGTTGTCGAGCCGCAGGCTCCAGCCTGGGCACAGCAGATCGTCCGTTTCCTCCAGTCAGGAGAACTTCCCGAAGAGCCAGAAGAAGCGGAAAGAGTAGCCCGGCAGTCAAGTATGTACCAGTTCATCGACAACGCACTGTACAGAAGAAGACTCAACGCTGTGAAATTGAAGTGTATTCCCCGGGAAGATGGACAGAGGCTATTGGCAGAGATACATGGAGGCATTTGTGGTCACCACATTGGCGCAAGAGCGCTTGCCGGCAAAGCTTTCCGGCAAGGCTTCTTTTGGCCGGCAGCCCTCCAGGATGCAACTGCACAAGTAACCAAGTGTGAAGCGTGCCAGTTCCATTCCAAGCAGATACACCAGCCAGCTCAAGCTCTCCAGACGATCCCTTTATCCTGGCCATTTTTGGTCTGGGGGCTTGACATCCTCGGCCCCTTCCCCCGAGCAGTCGGGGGCTTTGAGTACTTGTACGTCGCAATCGACAAGTTCACAAAGTGGCCGGAAGTGGAACCAGTGAGGAAGGTGATAGCACAGTCAGCAGTCAAGTTCTTCAGGTCGATTGTTTGCCGCTTCGGAATCCCTAACAGGATCATCACCGACAACGGTACACAATTCACGAGTCGCACCTTCATGCAGTACATCCAAGACCTTGGCACCAAGGTCTGCTTCGCTTCTGTTGCTCACCCCAGGAGCAACGGTCAAGCAGAGAGGGCAAATGCTGAAGTGCTGCGTGGACTCAAGACCCGGACTTTCGACAAGCTGCACAAGTGCGGAATAAACTGGATCGAGGAGCTGCCGATGGTTCTTTGGTCGATCAGGACGACGCCAAATCGAGCGACCGGCCAGACACCTTTCGCTCTAGTCTATGGATCAGAGGCAGTTATCCCCACGGAACTCGTATACGGGTCACCTCGAGTGCTCGCTTATGATGAGCTTGAGCAAGAGCAGCTGCGACAAGATGACGCGCTGGTCCTTGAGAGAGACCGTCTTCAGGCTGCTGTACAAGCTGCTCGATACCAGCAAGCTTTGCACCGCTACCATAGCCGCAAAGTTAAAGCCAGAAGTCTCGAGGAAGGCGACCTTGTTCTTCGGCGCGTTCATTCCGCCAAGAATTCCAACAAGTTGACGCCAAAGTGGGAAGGCCCTTACCGGGTGAAACGAGTCACTAGGCCTGGCGTTGTCCGCCTTGAGACCAAGGATGGCTTTCCGGTGAGCAACTCCTGGAACATCGAGCATCTTCGTAAGTTTTACCCGTAAGGCGCGGTTGTCGGACCCTGTCCGGCAACCACCATTTTGTACAAGTCTTGCCGATGTTGCATGTAATCCTTTGTACAAAGCCAGGCGCAGACCCTGACCGAAGATAAAGCGCCAGCGCCCTGAGTTTTAGCATGCATGCTGAGTCGAGTTTCGTCCTTGGTTAGGGTTGACAGTGCTTAGTTGCGGCTAACCCCTAACTTAGAGGTCGAGTGTGCGTTCCTTTGCCGTTCTTTTCGTTTCCCTTGGTTCGCAGGGCTCGCATATCCTGACCAAACCACTTAAGGACAAAAAGGAGGAGAAGGACGGACCGACATCTGGACCTCGGCAAGCCAGTGTGCCGGGGGCTGCAAGACCCCGGCAAGTCGGTAGTGCCGGGGGCTACAAGTACAAAGATTAACCCACGGTGAACCAGAGTTGCCGGGGGCTGCAATCTCAGATAAGTTTTTCATCCCCTATCATACATTCTCTTATGGACTGAGGCATGCGAAACCTCGTTTTCTTCCTAAAAGCTACCGTGCTCCCTTAACTCTAGGCCCTGGGGCTCGTTCCCGGGGTCAGATTTGGTCATAGTAGCGGCAGCGAAGGGACGAAACGAGGAGCCTGAACCCGCCTCCTCCCTGCCTCCGCCAAAAGCGTGAGAAAGGGCGAGCGATGTGGGAAGAAGGCAGGGCCTGCTGCCGGGAAAGGAAGTGTCTATCTTAAAGATATAAAGGATCCGCTCCTTGACGTGGGTTCCACCCACGAGACAAGTGACCCGGCAAGCTTCCCCTTTTCATTAAAGAGCATTCCACTCAGGTACAGTTCATGAGAGGATGAAAAACATGAATAATGGGATTACAAGCTTTAAATGCAACTAAGGCCCGAGGGCTTACAAATTAAAAAGAGATAAGGTGCCCGTAATCCCTCTCTTGTCCCTCTCTTTAGGAGGCAGGTCAAGGAGGCGAAAAGGGCAAAAGGGGCGCCTAGACGAGCTACGGGTGGCAGAAGACACCAAGAGAACGTCTCGGCGGCATGGTGATGGCGACGCCGGAGGCAGAGCTCGAAGACGAGGCGGCAGGACATCAGCATGCTGTCGAGGACGTCGTGCCCTCGTACTCCGAGTTAACGGCCTTGCCGCCTGCCCTCTTCCTCTTCCGCAGCCTCCCTACGCCAGCCGCCCAAGGAGACGACCCCGAGAAGCTCCAGGAGCCAGCGACGCGGATGATGGGGTCGCCGGTGCCACGCGGAGCGGCACCCGACACCTAGTCGGACCCGTCATCCCGCCGCCCGCCGCCCTCGTCGTCGCTGTCGCTGCCCTCCTCGTCACTCCCGCCCGAGGAGGAGCCTTCGCTATCGGAGGAGCTCTCCACGCAGCACTGTGCCCGAGTTCCGAAGCACCCGAAGACCTTGACGGAGAGGAGACCGCCCTCCATCAGCTTAAAATGGAGGGTGAGCCCCGCCGTCAAGCTATGGATGCGGGTGAACGTCTTCCACCCTCGACCAAGATACATCACATTAGGGGCCGGGAAATCAACGTGGACTCGCGTACCGCTGATTCCACAACCCCTCATGTGCAACCTCAGTGTCTCGGGCGGATCCAACTCCATCTCGCTCGCAAACGGAGTCGGGAGACGAAGGCGACGACGAGGCGGCCGACGCAGCCTGACGAAGAACTCGCAAGGGTCGTCTCCGATATGATCCGCCACGGGGAGAGGATCTGCTGGCGGAGTCAAGGCCGGCGGACTGCCTCGCCCACCTCTTCCCCGACCGCCTCGGCCTCGCCCGCGGCCTTGTCCCCTCCCTCTTCCCCTTGCAGCTGGCTCTGCCACCACGGGTGCGAGGGGAGGAGGGACGCGTTGCCTAGCGGCAACCCTCGTCGCCACCGTCGAAGGACCAGGGTTCCCTTTCTCCATGGCGAATGAGAGAGAGGGGAGCAGAAGCTGAAGAAAGGAGGAGATGAGAGAATGCGGGTTTCCGTCCCCCCTATCCCGCTCCTTATAAAGGAGCGGGGTGGGGGCTCGGCCGCCCCGCTCAGCCAATCAAGACACAGAAGGCGCAGGGAACTCGGCCCGACCCGCTGCCTCGACCCGTGACGGCCCGGTTTCCCGCCTCCACCGTTCGCCACTCTAAGCGCATGGAGGCCGCGTGGCAGGAGTGCAGAGTTGAGGCGACGGATGAGGCGACCTCTCCCCACCCCGTGATCGTGGGGAGTGGACGCTTCGAAGACCACGCCTCCACGCCTCCCTCCGTTTATGAGGAAGATACGAACTGCCAGGAGGCGGGCATTTCATTTTTTCGAATAAAAGACCACCCACGACCACTCCCACGACGCCGCAATCGACGCGTGCCGTTCGGGGGGGGGGGGGGTGCGGAGCAAGGTGCGACGTGACCCAGGCTGCGCGTGCCCTGTTTTGGGCCTGGCCCAACAGCGCTCGGCACCATGTGTGGCCCAGGCCCGAGGGCTCCTGTCGTTGTACTAAAGTAGGGGCACCCTAGTATCCTGAACTTGTGCATGGGCAGTCGCAGCACCCCGCGGCAAGGCCCGCCAGGTGATCGCCAAGGTTCTCTATGGTTACTTTGGAGCCATTCGAGATCAAAGTATTTAAGCCAAGGAGACAAGTCCCCGGCAAGAGGAGCTTGCCGGGAAGGCCACTCGAGGCACAAGACCCCGGCAAGAGGAGCTTGCCGGGAAGGCCAACCAGAGCATCTCAAAGAACTTGCCGCGACGCGCCATGCGTCCCGGCAGTACTCGGCGAGCGACAAGCTCCCGGACGCGGCAAGACAATGGTCGCGGTAAGGCACTTGCCGCGGCGGGCAACCACTCTGTACCTGCGCTCCAGCTCACCCACCTACGTGTCGCTCTGGGACCCTTCCTGGCGTACGTGGCGGGAGGCTGTGCAGCCAGGGGTACACTGTGGCATGCGGCGCTGACAAGATCGCCATCGTGGCGAGCGGTGGCGCCCCTGACGGTCCCTTTTCTGCACCGTCAGGGCGACGTAGATAGGCATTTAATGCCTTTGTCCCCTGCCGTCAGGGTTAGGGATGATACACTGTGTAGGTAGCTGTACCTACCACCGCATCTTTCCATTTTTGCCCTTACCTATGTTGCCACCTGTTGGAGACCCCTTGAACATATAAAAGGAGGCCCATGCACAACGTAGAAGGGGAGGAGCCCCCGGAGAGCGATCTCTGAGAGGAAAACAGAGGAACGCTCGGTCTCGTTAGCTGCTTGAGTGTACTGTAGCACTCAGCGCTCCCGAGCAAGAACTCAATACAATCCACAGAGCAGCAGTAGGAGTGTTATCTCTCCGGAGAGCTCGGAAGCTGGGTAAAAACCCCCCGTGTGCTTCGGCTCGATCCGCTCTTCGCGCGACCTCCGCCCCCCGCCGAACCGAGAAGGGGCTCCGTCCCCATAGGTGCTCGAGGAGCCAGAAAACCCCGGCACCCGTGGTGTGGAGGGCTGGATGAACAGTAGACGGTGGAGGGGTGGTTAAACAGTAGCCAGTGGAGTAGCGCGCGGTGGAGGCTGGATGAACAGGAGCCCATGGAGGATCGAGGAGGTCGACGGTGGATGAACAGTAGCTCGTGGAGGTTAGACGGGGTTGACGGTGGAGATGAACAGTATCCCGTGGAGTCCCGTCTTGCGGTACACCACACCCCTCCCGATGAACAGGACCCCCGTTTCGACCGTAGCGCTCCAACACAAGTCCGTTTCTTCCATTTTCCAGTATGCCACACCCCTCCCGATCAACTAGACCCCCGTTTCGACCGTAGGAGGTTCGTTTCCTCCGTTTTGCGGTACGCCACACCCCTCCCGATCAACAGGACCCCCGTTTCGACCGTAGGAGGTCCGTTTCCTCCGTTGTGCGGTACGCCAGGCATCGTTTCCATCGCCTCTTCCGTCCAAGCCCTCTCGATGAACACGACTACACATTCCGTTCCGACCCAGCCGCGTTGCCTCCCGATGAACACGACGCATTCCGTTGCCTCCCCATGAACACGACGACGACGTTGTTTCTCCGTTTCGACCCAGCCATGTACACGAGCCCTCGCCGTACGTATGCGCGAGTAGGCGTTCGAGACCCCGCCCGTATGTACACATACGTGGCCGTATTTTCTTTCTTGCACCCTGGCCGCTGTACGTACGTGTACATGCTACGTGCGCGCCTCTACTATGACACGTGTGCGCCTCTACTACGACACGTGCGAGCCTCTACATCCACCAATATATATGTACGTACACGTTCGCGACCAGAATGACAACGCTACGTACGCTTCGACCAGGTGGGTCCCGACTGTCAGGCACTTCCTTGCCTGCGAAGATGTAGCTGGTGGGTCCCAGCAGTTAGGGGCGAATCATTTTTTTTGCCCTGACACACTTCCTTGCGTGCGAAGATGTAGCTGGTGGGTCCCAGCAGTCGGGGGGCTGGTGGGTCCTAGGAGTCAGGGGGGCGAATCGTTTTGGTTTTTTGCCCGGACGCACTTCCTTGCATGCGAAGATGTAGCTGGTGGGTCCCAGCAGTCAGGGGCGAATCGTTTTTTTTGCCCGGACGCACTTCCTTGCGTGCGAAGGTTTAGCTGGTGGGTCCCAGCAGTCAGGGGGGAAACCTTTTTTTCGCGAAATACGGTGGCCCGTTCGGTGGGTCCCTACTGTCAGGTGGAGGAAACATTATTTTCCGCGTAATAAGGAGGCACTTCCTTGCTGCGGCCGTGGACCCAACTGTCAGCCTTTCACATACAATTCACGTCCGATGGAAGTCGTTCCTTGACCACGTCGACCACGCTGCGCCGAGAGCACCAGGGCAGTGGACGACGGCGAGGCCAAGGAAGGGGACGACACGGAGCCGGGGAAGACGCAACAGTGGAAGCCCGCGCAGAGAGGAGTATGAGGGTTCACTAGTTCGGCTGCGGTGTGAGGCTGTCGTCGCCGCAGAATAACAGGGGGTGTGGGTGAGTAGAGGGATGGCCTGGCCATCGGTGGGAGTAGTACAGGGCGGTGAGGCCTCCGCGGCATTACAGCCGGCCACAGGAGCCAGGAGCACGCGACACGACCGACGCTGCTTTGGGCGGCTGGAGCAAGAAGACCAGAGGTTGAAGAAGCACTACGGCCGTTGGATGGACATCGTACGATCACTGCAGCTAGAATCGTTTATATTGACTAAGTTGACAAAGCCCTTTGTACGCGTCAATTTAGTAGGCCCACAGCTCGGATTTGGCAGAGAACATATAGCCCATTTTCAATGTACAACCCATTTTTTAATTCTAATGGAATTTACTACAGCCCATTTACAGTTTGTTAAAAGTACAGCCGAACTTCTAGCTAGGACAACGATTAATAATTTCAAACAACTGCTCAAAATAGAATTCAAAAAAAAATTCCCACATTTTGATGGGATCCGAAATATTTTTATCCGAAATTTCTAGTCAGGTTAAATATAATTTCAAAATAAAGTTGTAATACGTTCAAATCCAATGAAATATTGCGCGCGCAACAAGTAATGAAATTAGAATTTTCAAATTCCAAAAATAATATATTTTTCAAACTAATTACGTGTTTGGTGCATAGTAATTGTCCAGTTATTATAATTACATCCCATTTATTATTTCTTAAAGTCCATTTTTCTTGTTAAGCCTAATGCATACCTCTTAGAAAAGTTTGCAGCCCAGCGGGGCGGAGAATAACAAGTTGACCCGGATATTGTGTACAACTGTCGGCCCAGTTGCATTGCTGATGTTGAAAAAAAGCTATTTTTTATACACACATTTAAAAAAAATTGTATAGATAAGGAACATTTTTTATACACACATTTAACAATTTTTAAATACACGATTAACACTTTTTAAAACATATTTTTTAGTCAATAGTGGGCCCACAGCGAGCGGAGGAGGTCACAATACGCATATTTTTTAAATACATGATTAACACTTTTTAAAACATATTTTTAGTCAACAATGGGCCCACAGCGAGCGAGGAGGTCACAATACACATATTTTTTAAATACATGACTAACACTTTTGCAAACACAATTAGCCCACAGCGAGCCAATTAGCTCTAGTCGGCCCACGGTGGGCCGACAGGACCCAATCGGCCCACAGTGGGCCGACAGGGGCCAGTCGACCAGCTGTAGGCTGACTGGAATCCAATCGGCCGGCTATGCGCCGACTAGGCCCAGTCGGCCTGCAGCGGGCCGACGGTGTATTATTTTTGAAAAAAATTTACCCAGCGTAATATTTATGAAAATTAATAAAAAATGTATTATTTAAAAAAATAGCGAAAAAAGGCCTGTGTAGTACAGTACAACCTAACATGGTTACTCAGCCCACATTCAGCAATGCTGAAAGGCCCAAACAAGGCTTCTGTACAACTTTTTGAAGTCACTGAGCTCAATTAATAACTTAAGAAAAAAGTTAGATTACAGTGAAACCTAATTAAAAGCTGTCACGAGCAAATAAATAATTCAACGGGCCCCTCTTGTGCGCGCGTGTGTGTGTGTGTGTGTGAGAGAGAGAGAGACCCATCAGCCGATGCTCGTAAATACATCTTTCAGCCATATGCATTGCCGATGCTCAGTTAAAACTTATATAGTTGACACAATCATATAGAACATCATAGCACACTGAACTTGCATACAAAAATTTCACGCAGGCGGCACAATCAGGATGGAAGCAGTGGATCGCTACAGGAAGGGCTATGTTGAAACCAACAAAGTCGTATATAACGGTTCATCGTCTTTATCAATAACGGGGAAATATCTTGAATGTTGTGCAAAGAAAACAGACAGACAACACAATAAGTTCTGCTAGCACATTAAGTTGACGCACAGCTCTTTCTAAAAAACGTTCAGGCACAAAATTAGAACAGGTCACAATCAAATGTACTGGCATATCAGTGCTTCACACCCATAGCTCGGATTTAACTAGTATCTGACAAGATTCAGTTGTTACCTCAAATTAGAGCACATCCAGGCAGCCAACCCTGCCGCTTCTCCCAAAGAAGCAGTGGCCTCCGCCGCGCGATGGAGTAGGCCCTGTGCCATCCATCGTTCCGAGCAAGACGGGGAAAGTCTGACGTTGACTCCTGTAATGGACGTCGTCGACGGACCCTGGCACCAGCGGCGGCGGCAGGACTTCGATTGATGGATTGACCACTTCTTCGACATGCACGAACACTCGATACAGGCACATCCCTAACGTGGTCCACGGCGGCCTTGGTGGCGACGAATAGTACAACCCCGGTTCCTGCACCGGTATCTCAACACCAATGACCTTCGGTATGGTGGACAGCTTCTTCATCCATGCCATGACTGTCAGAGCCCAGCTGTCTGGAGGAACAAACATACTTACGAGCTCCCCTCCAAGGTCGTTGATAAGCTCGTTCACGGACTCACTGTTCCAAGCATGTCGAGGCATGTCGTGGAAGGTAAGCTTTGTTAAAAACTCAAGCTCAGAGGGCACCGAGCCCCATCCTGGGTGCCAACGATCAAAGCTCACCAGCGCGCCATCGCAGAACAAACGCCGGGAAGATTCGAACACACGAATGCAGACGAAAGTTGTCCGGAACCTGACGAAGAAATCAGCCGGTGGCGGACAGACTTCGACAAGCAAGTCACTTATTTGGATGTCGGGTGCAATGCCAAGAGCTTTGACAAGGTCATCCGGCGAGACGGGAGGCCGGTCGCCGTTGATGGTTACCATCAGCACTTTGCCGGCAAACTGGTCGTCAAGCGCCGCCATGCCACTATTGAGCGACAGCACGCAGCGACCGAAGGCAGGACGGACCTCAGGATCTCCGGCTCGGAGATCTGCGTTGACCGGCGACATGATAGTGCGCTTGAGTACAGGGAGTACAGGAGGGGGATTTGGGGGAACTGGAGTAGGAATCGAGATTCCAGAGGTGGGGGAGGGGCGGGAGACTGGGGATGAAAAGGTAGCATGAATTTCGAGCACGCGCCAATATGCTCTCGGCGCGCAAGCGCACGAAAACACCGGTGGCGCCCACATGTCGGCCTAAGAGTCCTTACTCTTTCTTTTTTGGAGAGCCCGGCCTTTTTTTCCAGGATCTTTTGAGAGCCCGGCCTGAGAGTCATAATTGACCTGTTTGGCATTGCGTTACTACTCGGCCCATATTCAACGACACCTCACTGGCCCAAACAAGTGTACATCATCGAAAAGACACTGAGCTCAAATTATATAACTTGAAAAAAGGAGATATACTCTGAACACTGGAGAATGGTGATGCCCTCATTTAGCCCACCAGTAGTTCGAGACAATAAACAGTTCGAAACAACAATATATACAACATTCAAACACTGACTAGTCACTACTACTGACATAAACAGCAAGACATGATAGTTCATAAGAAGTCTTGCTACACCACCAAAACGCACCCATCTGCAGCGCTCAGACTCTCCTGATCCAGACGAGAGTGACATTCTAAACAGAAGCAACTGTTACATAGTAAGAGTGACATAGACGAGGATGACCAAATGACAAGGAATATGCATAACAAAAGAAAGAACTACCCATCCAGAACCAGCAGCAAAGACAACAAAGTCATTCGAAGAGATGATCCAACACCATCATAATTTGCAGCCCCGCTTCAGCGACGAGTGATCCGGAGACACCAGTACTCCACCCTTTCGATGCAACAGCCCAATTACCTATCAACCTGAAGGCTCGAACCACATCACTGCCTGTCGTAATTGAGACATCCAAGGATCAAAGTTAATCCAGATGCCTTTGTCATTCTCACCTTCTTTTGGCTACAGGCTGTATCATTGACAATCAGGGGAGTTTGCTCCCGAACTCCTAGGGCTCGCCGTGTAGACACAATTTTCCATAGCAAACAGAGCCTCTCTGCCATCAAGGTCCTTGCCAACGGTGATCTCCTGGTTAATCGGATAATTGAGTCCGAGAAACAGAGAGTGTGAACCAAGGCTGTTTACCCGCCTCCAACTAAAAAATCCTAAAGGCCCCAACAAGCTGGTATCCTGCTCATAGACGTAATAGCCAATGTCCGGATACTCACGTATTACACGGTGCTTGTATACAGTGGGGGTTTTGCAATATAACTTTTCAGGCTCATGTGTCCGAATGATCATCAGTCTTTTGCCGTCGTCTGATCGAGCGAGGAACCAGTTGTGCTTCCCTGTTTTTCGCAAAGGTGGTGTGATTACAAAGGGCAGTAACTGTAGGGACACTACATCATATAAAAAAGGACAGGCATTGTTAATGTAAGATCAGCATTGTTCAGAGTATGAGTAGGATAATGCAAGAAACAACATTGATATGTCCTTGTTGGAACTGGGAGGAAAATACAGTGAAATGTATACTGGGTTCAAAAATATAGAAGTGCCATGCATGGTTATACTCATGTTATCTCGCAATCGATTCTTCACAGGAAACTACCATGTCATGCATGTTATGTAATCATGTTCTGTCCTCACAAACAAATTCTTCAAGGTAACTAAGAGACCATGCATTGTTATATACTCGTGTTCTGTGGGCAAAATTTTTGTGAGGATATTATTCTAGCCATTGATTGCTGAAGGGTGAATATAGGTATGTACACATGGTAAGCATTGCAGGATTTCACTACTTCCAAATATAGAGTTCTCCATATGCACAATTACTTCCCTAATGTATGGTTAGATGAAACCAACAGTGTGGTGCATGTTTCTACATCATGAAAATGAGGAAACTAACATGAGAGGAAACAACTTACACGCGCCGTCCCAGCAATACGTGGTGCCATCTGCTTTGTCGATCGCGTAGATGATGCCATTGTGTTCAATAGCATCACAGAAGTGTGTATCAGCTTTGACGATGGTCCACTGCGAGCCGAGTTGTCTCCAGCTAAAGAAGGCACCGGCGTAAAGATAGGCGAGTCCGCGGTCGAACAAGGAATTAGCTTGAAGTCTGCGTAATTCGCATGTCGTGTGGGCAGTTGGCAGATTACAATCTTCTGCAAAACAAGGTCCGTCCAACTGACGTAGTAATCTAGATGACTTGGACCGTGATGGTAATACTCTATATAATCCAACGGAGGAAGGATAATCTCATGGGAGGTCTGGAAGTTCACGAGCACCAAATTTTTACCGTCTTCTCTGAAGGCAACCATCCAGTGGGAGTTCATGCCGACCCAGTACATACCTGCCAAGAAGTTTCGGGCGATGGTGATCAGATCGATGTCGAGGGAAATGATGTACGACGACCCACTACATACCTGCAAAGAAGTTTCGGCTAATGGAGATCGGATTGAAGTCGAGGGGCATCATGCACGCCTCTGTATCATGGTGAGCGAATCTCGCAAGACCAGATAGCAGCAAGCAGGGTGTCTTGAAAAGCTTAGGCCTCGCTTCGATGATGGCCGTGTGCATGTCCCTCGATCATGCAGCCAGCCATAGGGCGCTCAACATATCCATACACGAACAACAGAGGTCGAGGATGTCACTGGGGAGATTGCTCCAATCGCGGCTCATATGGATGCTGCGCGGTTCACGTTCGGCCATGGTGGAGTTTGGAAGGGGGCTTGATTTACGGGGGAGAAGGATGTCGGTGCTGGAGCGGCTAGCGAGGAATAGTGGTACTGGGGAGGCGAGTGAGGCGACGGTTCACGGGGGCACAGTGAGATGGAGACGGAGAAGGAGATGGAGATGGAGTGGTGCTATGGGAGCGGAGAGGGAGAAGAGGCGAGGCGCCAATGTGCTGTACAGCGGCGGTGACAGACTGCACTGTGCACAGGGTGAGGCTGACTTTGGTAACCTGAACACGCCGCCTGGACTAATGTTAGGCGCAGGGTGTTGTCACTTCACTGTGAGGACCGGATGAATAGTGTTTTGACCATCAAGTGTACCACAGTTGTACTACTACTACTACTACTAGTAGTAGTAGGTACATGAGTACTCCAGTATTGTATAGTGTAAATAGGTCTCCCGTGCTAGCATGCCTGTTCACTTCATCATTCAGGTATCATCCATATTGCAAGCATAACCAAATTTTCGTGCATGCCCCATCAACGCTCTGCCGCGATGCATGCAGTGGTCGTTCTGGTGCATCAAGGATGGCATGCAGATCGTTCCACACTTGAGAAGAGGAAAAATGGGAAGGTAGAACGCAGCAGCAGAGGAAGAGAACGCTGGCTAATGAGGTTGGGAGGGGATCGAGCAGGAAGTTAATGCTCCACGCCTAAAGGTTTTGGGAAAACCTGATTTTCATGAGGTGACTTATACTCACGTAAACGGAGGGAGTATTCCTTAACCGGAGAATGTTGTGTCTCCCACTCACGCGCTCAAAAAAAACTATGACACATTTTTTTATCTGTTTGCATAGGTCCCACCTATCAGGAAGGATGGGCACGTACACGAAAAGGTACGACTCATCAGTCTACCCGCATAGCCTTTTCGTTTAGTCTACCTAGCCGTCTAATCAACTGCCTGCACGCCACTTCTCCCATTTACTCCTTCTCCATTAGGAGCCGATTCTCCTCGGCTTCTTCACCTCCCCTTCATCTTCATTTGCATCCAAACCCCACTGCGTTCACATTGTTTTAACCTCTTTAAATAATCATCTACTACTTCAGTTAGACTAGCCATCTAATCCTAATTCTCCAAACCATAGCCCTCCGTTCCAGCGGTTCCAAATGGCGAAAGTGATCGAGATGCAGCTTTTTAGCGTCCAACATGTCCTCGTTGAAGGCTCGATGCGCATAGTTGCCACTGTCACCGTCCACCCAAGGGTTGTTCGGCAGTGGATCAACAATGTATCCAACTCCCTCGAAAAGGTAGAGACGAGGGTCATCGGCCTCGACGCAGAGTACACGGAGCGTGCCCCTGGGAAGATCCAGCGTGCCGCCGTCCTTTAGCTGTGCCTCGAAGATGATGTTTGGTGTACCACATCATACACTTGCCCTCCATACCAGGTGAGCTTCACGATTTCTTGTCTCGAGAGGATGTATACTTCTGTGGGGCAGCCATCGAAGGGGACAAACAGAAACTGGAGTCGCTGACCTACAAACCAGAATCAAAATTCCTGTAGAAGTTTGTGATGAACAGACACCATCCCTATTCGACGTAGCAAATTTTGTGCTCGGTACAAATCTTCAGAAGGGTGATGAGAC
Source organism: Aegilops umbellulata (assembly GCA_032464435.1). Taxonomy (NCBI): domain Eukaryota; kingdom Viridiplantae; phylum Streptophyta; class Magnoliopsida; order Poales; family Poaceae; genus Aegilops; species Aegilops umbellulata. The sequence goes on from CP136055.1 coordinate 98,852,445, forward strand.
GGTGGCATTAAGGTCGTCTGGATGGGAGAATTATCCCTTGACGTACGAGCGGATAAAATATGCTGCCCTCGATGCCCGTGTGAGTTTCGAGATAGCTGCAAGGTCCAAAGAGCTTGTTGCAAAGCCGTCTCCCACAGAGAATGAGAAGAAGAAGAAGAAGAAGAAGAAGAAGAAGAAGAAGAATAAGAAGAAGAAGAAGAAGAAGAAGAAGAAGAAGAAGAAGAAGAAGAAGAAGAAGAAGAAGAAGAAGAAGAAGAAGAAGAAGAAGAAGAAGAAGAAGAAGAAGAAGAAGAAGAAGAAGAAGAAGAAGAAGAAGAAGAAGAAGAAGAAGAAGAAGAAGAAGAAGAAGAAGAAGAAGAAGAAGAAGAAGAAGAAGAAGAAGAAGAAGAAGAAGAAGAAGAAGAAGAAGAAGAAGAAGAAGAAGAAGAAGAAGAAGAGAAGAAGAAGAAGAAGAAGAAGAAGAAGAAGAAGAAGAAGAAGAAGAAGAAGAAGAAGAAGAAGAAGAAGAAGAAGAAGAAGAAGAAGAAGAAGAAGAAGAAGAAGAAGAAGAAGAAGAAGAAGAAGAAGAAGAAGAAGAAGAAGAAGAAGAAGAAGAAGAAGAAGAAGAAGAAGAAGAAGAAGAAGAAGAAGAAGAAGAAGAAGAAGAAGAAGAAGAAGAAGAAGAAGAAGAAGAAGAAAAGGCTGCACCAGCAGGAGGGCATTATGGATGGATGAACTATTTCCTCTCTTGTAAAAAATTTATTCCCTCTTGGTGTATATAGATGGACTATTTCGATGGTGTGCATGTCTTTGGAACAGAGTAGTAGCATGGGTCCACTTGACTATAAGGAACTATTTATCCGCATATATAGCTTTCTCTGCTACTCCTTCAAGTGATCGGTATGCAGTGCATGTGTCCGTAGACATGACAGCTTGTCCATGGAAGTTCAACTACGAAGACCATCACGTTTCATCTCGCGATTCCCACGACGCCTCTCCAACCCATGGCACCGCGCCCCCCGACGTGCGCCTCACCCCTCTCGGCCGCACCGCCCCTCTGTCTTTGTGTGCATGACATGTGGGCCACCTAAAATGCGGCGAGCATCAAGTTTCTACCACAGCCACCCGCGATTCCCACGATGCCGCTCGAACCCATGAAACCACACGTCCCCCGACCTGTGGCTCACCCCTCTTGGCCCCACCGCCTCTCTGCCTACGGGAGCATTACATGTGGACCAGTCACCTATCGGGTCCACATGTTATTGACTCAAAGGTAGGTGTAGTAAGGCGCTGAAGCTCAGTCCCGACGGCCCTGAGAGGGAAATGTAACTCCTGCGCCAGGGCTTGTGGTGCTCCCGCAGCACGAACTCGTGCCAAACTCGAGATTTGTTTCTTTACTATACATGCACGCAACGATTTAATGGACATTGTAATCTCAACATGTGATGGGGAGCTCCAAATTTGAATTTGAAACTTGTAAAATGAAAAGATTCAAAACAAATAAACTGGGAGAGAGGGAGTATATCGTAGGATGTGTCCCATACAAAATAAGTCCCCTGGTTTGTCACCGCGAAGATACGGTTAGAAAGGAGCACAGCGTCTTCCTACTCGTACGACAACAAATCGGCCGTAGACAGCATGGTCCGCCTTTGACCGCCATGTGCAAGGTTCGTGCTTTCTTATTCAATCTCACCATGGTTCCATTGTACCAATTCATGCGGTGGCCCGTTGCATGGCTGATCCCAATGTTGGACAAAGGTTCTACGGGAACGGTGTCACCGTTGTAAATGTTGTGCAAATTGATATTGGTACCCTCCCGTACATATGCAAGCCAATCTCCACTTGCACCGAGCCTAACCTGTGAAACAGTGGGCAGGGGGAGAATTAGGAAATGGACACGGAAGTAGTCTTTAGAATGCATTTACTACATGATCAAACTCATCTTACCTGCTCATCGGAGGAAATCCGAGTGCCCCTCAACGTCGGCATCTCAAGGGGCGTCAACTTGCAACTACGGCCACGCCGCACTGGAGAGACCCCCAAGGAAACATCCTCGTGCGTTCCACGGAACATCAAGATGCATTTGTATGAGTAGTTTATCTTGTGAGAGAAAAGGATGAATGAGGGAAGGCCTCTAGAGATAGAGATGGGCACTACTACTATCAATGTGCTGGCCCGTGCGTTGCAATGGATCCAAAGTAGTAGAATAATACTTGTTCACGTGCTTGGATATAAACACTCTAGTTTTGATATACATGTCTCAGCAGACATGACAGCTTGTCCATGGAAGTTGAACCACGGCGACCATCACGTTTCTTGTTTCTACCACTGCCACACCCACACGCGATTCCCACGACGCCGCTCCAACCCACGGCACGACGTCCCCCGATGTGGACATGGATCCTCTGACGTGGCTATTACTGCCTTGCCCTGCCTTTCCTTCGCTGACAGGTGGGACCCACGCTTATGGGTCCCACATGTCAGTGACAGAATGGTAGGATTGTTCGCGTCAGGGGATCCTCATCCCCCCGACGTGCCCCTCATCCCTCTCGGCCCCACCGCTCCTTTGCCTTTGTAGACATATTCTAGTGTTTCTAGCAAGATGCCCGCGCGTTGCACGAAGTTGATGGAAAAGGTAAGCACAACTTATAAATTGACGGATGGAGTACTAGTTATAGTGATGCATATCATTAAGCAAAGGGATCACACATGTCGGTATTGACTGGAACGAGAATGCAACAGCACAATAAGAATTAAGGCCACGATGATGCGATCGCAGTGGTGGTAATAGAAGGAAAGAAGAAAGATGGATCCACGAACGTACGACCTCCTCCTCCTCAACTTAGTGCGCCGGGCCACCGACCGACGGCTAAGGAGCGGCGGCTTTTGTGGCGAGGTCGAGGTGCTTCTCAGCAAAGGCATCCAAGGCTTCCAGCCGGTTGAGGAAGGCCAACCTCGTAGCGTCCTCACTGGCATTGTAGATACCTATGTACACGATTTGCTCGTACATGTGGATATGTAGGTCGTCCGTACTTCATCGCCCTTTCTCCCCTCCCCTCTCGAAACCCTAGACTGCTCATCCACCGGCGTACCATAGACCATTCACTGCCAGCGGCGTCCACCTCGCCGGATCTGCTTCTGCGGCCGCATCTACCCCTCCCACCTCCCCTAGAAACAAGTAGACTGTTCATCCACCACGGTACCACAGCCCATTCAGTGCCGGCCTTGTCCACGGCGTCGGATCTGCTTCGCTGGTACTTTCGTCAACCGCCGCGCATCTACAGCGGCTCATTCGTACTCCCCACCAGAGACGCTTCGTCCACACCCCCCGGAGCCGCCCCACCGACGCCCCCGTCGACGGCCTCTGATCCTCTTCGCCGACACCTTCCTCAACCCTACCGGAGCCGCTTCGCCGACACCTTCCTCAACCCTACCGGAGTAGCTTCGCCTATACCATTCTCAACCCTACCGGGGCCGCTTTGCCAACTCACAAGTCCACGGCCTCAGATCCGCTTCCTCTCACCCTCATCCAACCTACCAGAGCGCTTCTGACGCCCCATCCACGGCCGCAGATCCGCATCGTCGACACCACCGTTAACCCAACCACCGGAGCAGCTTTTGACGCCCCGTCCACGGCCGCAGATCCGCATCGTCGACACCATACTTAACCCAACCACCGGAGCAGCTTCACCTATGCCCTCGTCCATGGCCATAGATCCGCTTCGCCCACACCGTAGTCCACCCTACCAGAGCCGCTCCACAAACACCCTACTCGACGGTTCTAGATCTCCTTACCGGACCCTGACAGCGAGCGCAGCGTCATCACCCTCGACGTTTCTAACCTGATTCCCACGGTCTGGAGAGATGCCAAGCACCTGCCACGGCCTAGGTACTTGTCACCTTTAAACCCGTCCAGCATCACCTGCCCGATGTACTTCAAATATACTAACCGATCGCTGTTACCTGTTATGCAGCTGGCAAAAACTACAAGGACGATGTTTCTTCTGGATCTAACAGCTTGGCCAACCAAGATCCTGGACTGAGGCATTGCTATGATCTTGTAAGCATCTCTCTCTCTCTCTTGTATTGTTCTGTGCCTGCCAGCGTGCTTTGCTAGGATTTTCGACCAGTAATCCCTTTGTGCAGACAATGATTTCTACTACACGCTGCTAAATTAGATATGTAGATGTCATACATGATACTACCTCTTACCTCCGTTCCTAAATATAAGTCTTTCTAGAGATTCCACTATAGGCTACATACGGAGCAATATGAGTGAATCTACACTCGAAAATGCATCTATATACATCTGTATGTGGTCCATACTGGAATCTCTACAAAGACATATATTTAGGAACAGGGGCAGTACATTACACAAAATCGTAGGTGGCATGTAGGAATTCCAGTGCACTACATTAGGCTCCCTTGGAGTGCCTGCTAGTCTAGCATACAGAGTCATGGCTAGTTTATGGTACGCACACAATCGTTAATTGGTGGTTTAAATATGCGCAAGGGATATGCAATGCAGTATCATGTAGAGATGTTTGAAATTAGCCGTGTCAACTTGCAGATAGGGTTACCCAATGAAAAAGTACAAGATGTATGTGGCAATTTCATGGAACATCGCAATAAAAGGAGAGGCAGCGATGAGCCTATACAGTGTGCTATGGTACGTCACTCCTCCATTGCAATGATCGTGACATGTTATTTGTATGCCAGTTCTATTAGCCAAGTTCTTAGGGATAGTTATTATGAGTTATCCTAAGAAAATAAGCACCTGTGAATATAAGTTCCATGTAATAAGACAACCAGTTCTTTTCATTGAGTTTTCAACTTATCTTTGGTATGATCAGTGGAAAGTCTAGATTCCATTATATATTTTTCATTTTGCTGCCCATATGGAAATTAATTTGACTTGCAAACATCACAAATTGAACCCATTGCAGTAATTAATATGATAGGAAAACATACCATCACAATTTGGTCAAAATGCAAATACAAAGATACCATCTACTTGGCACAATCTACTTTGGTCAATGTTTTCCATAGAGATCCCATTGCCTAATTTAAACGAAGAACGCATGACCCACATTTAAATGAAGAACAATTATTTATTAAAATTCGATGGTCCAAGTGTCTGGTTATTATCGTATAGCAGCACCACCTGAAAGCATCATATAGCAGCAGCAGCAGCTCATAACAACTCATCATACAGCAGCAGCAGTCTGCAATTCATCATATACCAGTAGCAGCTAATAGCAATTCATCATATAGCAGCAGTAGGAGCAGCTCATAGCAATTCATCATATAGAAGCAGCAGGAGCAACTTGTAGCAACTCATCACATAGCAGCAGCAGGAGCAGCTTGTAGCAACTCATCATGCAGCAGTAGCTCATAGCAATTCATCATATAGCAGCAGCAGCAGCTCATAGCAACTCATCATACAGCAGCAGCAGCTCATAGCAACTCATCATACAACAGCGACAGCTCATAGCAATTCATCATATAGTAGCAGCAGGAGCAGCTCATAGCAATGCATCATATAGCAGCAGCAGAAGCAGCTCATAGCAATTCATCGTATAGTGGATCAGAATGAAAATTTGGCAAAAAATCAGAGGAGATACTCACCTTGTTGGATGATCTCATCCTTCAACAGCACCTCAAGGCCATGGCCTGGGAGGAGGGGAGGGGAGGGGGAATAAGGTGCCTTCTGCCGCAGTGTGGCATCAGCCGTAGTTGTGCAGCGCCCGCTGGAGTAGTGTGTTGGACGAACCACAGTGGAGCAGCTGCTGGAGACCATGAGAATGAAGGGAGGCGCCAAAGGGAGGAGAAGCCAGGAAGATTTGCCCCTACCCGCCGGCCATGTAGCCTAGCTGGACATAGCATCGTCGATGACAAGGCCAGATGGGACCAGTGGCGACGGCTCGCTGGAGGAACCCTAGTGTTGCAGGCAGGGGATCCATGTAGAGGGAAAGGGGAGAGGATATGCAAGCAGGCAGGGCAATGAATGCTTGCGTGTTTGTTTTTACTTGAGGGTCAGGTGTGACACGGGCGTCAGCAGTTGCATTTTGAGTGTAATATAGGCAGACAACAGAGTCATTTCACTATTCCCCTTCCCTTCAATTTTTAGTGAGGTTCTACCCGAAACACCCCCCTCCAAAGCGAAATTAGTTAAGCCCAAGCCCATAACTCAAAAATGACTTCTTTACATATTTTATGGCTTATTTTGACAATATGCCCTGAAAAGGTGGAATCGAACTGGCCCTTAACTTGCAATTCAATTGTGTGTGCAATGATGAATCACTCCAGCCTGCTATTTGTACATTTAGGCATCATCATACATGGCATAACCTAATACATGTGCATTCCATTGTAGAATCTGGAATATGCAATGTTTATGTTAGTTCATACGTTGCACATGATGTTTAAATGCCCCTTAAATCTGGTCAGTCAAGTGATGGTCTTTAAGCCTCCTTCTTTGCTTCTTTTGTTGATACATAAGATTTGCTCACACTTCTGTTCAATTGCTTGTTTGCATCAGCCAGCCATACTAGGACTATTTCCTTTGATTACTTGTTGTTCTTGACCTAACACTCTAACAGAGATTGTCAACGATTTAAACACTAAGGGCTGTTGTAGTGGGGCCTTGTCTAACTCATAGGTGACATAAAGGTTTGGCTGTACACTACATTAGGCTCTCCAAGAGTACCTGGAGATCCAATTCGAAGGTATGCCTAGTTTTTACATAGTGCAGACATAGTAAATGCTCATTTCATTGTGTGCAAGTGCAAGAGATGCAACATGTTTCATTATGTGGTGTTGTTTTATTAGAATCTCATCCTTTTGTGTTCACAGGCTGGAAAGTATGCATATTTATCTTCCAAGGAGATGAGTAACTAGTTTGTGTCACCTTATAGAGGGGGTGCAATGAAGATAAGATTGAGGATTTCCAAGTACAAGATGTTAGGAAGGAGCCTTGCAAGAGAAGTAGGAGCTGCGCTGAGCCTCTTCAACCTGCTAAGGTAAGTCACTACATGCAACTCAACGGTTCAATTCCTTGTTTGTTTCAGGTATAGTTAATTTTCTCTTTTCAATTGCTTTATTTGTCCTCAGTTAATGAGAGGCCCAAATAATCATGCCTGATGTTCGGTACTTGTATCACTATTAGTTGACATAATTAAAGGCCTTACCATTTAATTACTCTGCCGAAGTGTGCCCGAAGCTTTGAAGTCTATTAACCAACTATTATTGCATGAGGCTCACAATCTAGTTTATACTACGCGAATGATTGCATAGTTTTGCCTACTGTAGTATGTTTGTATGAAACCCTCTGCTGTTCATTATGCTCCCTAAGACTTTAATTGAGGCACAGAATGGCCAACTGCTTGCGTACTTATACGCAACGTGCTGTCTAAATTTGTAACTTGTCTGTGTTTTTGATTGGGCCCCAACGTCATGCTCCTCTGGTGAGCTAAGATGGATTTCTTTATGCAGGCTGCACAGACTATCTTTTTTATAATTTTCCTGCTTATGCTTCATGACGTGTAACATTTTTTTTAAAGTGACATGTAACATTATTGTTAGTCCTGTTTTGCCTTGTAGTACAAAATAGTGTCTTGTTCGCTTCACTGTTGTAACTATATTTTTGCCCTAGTCATTTGTACTTACAGAAACATTTCAGGATGAAGTGACATCAACACAAAGATCCGCGAGCAGTGCGGCATGGCCATTACCGAATGATTATGGATTGGAATTGGAATGTGCTGATGTTCTCGAGCATCAACTAGAGGTGGCAAGACAACGTGTACATGATTGTCAACGTATAATCAACAAGTTCAGACTGGACATGTAGGTATTAGATGCAGGAGTCAAAAAATGAAACAAGACACTGAGGTAACCATGAAGGAACTGGAGATTTTGCAGACTGAAATTTGTGCTATCTGAATCCGGCCAATCCTATTTTCTGAAGAGATTATAGTTCAAATGGAATTAAGTTGATGCGCGTCCATGATGTATGAGCTATATTTGCCCAGTGTATGTAATTTGCTGTTTGTGTATCTTTATTATCACCTGTGCCGAACCATAATGCCCAGTGGGTATAATTAGCTGTAATTTCTTTATTGTATAGTGTAGGATTATTCTACCTTTCTATGCCTTGATCTCTTTGTTGTAATAGTGTAGGCTTTTTAGAGGTGATAGTATTAAGTAGGATAATTCTTTGAATATGCTATATCGTTCAAACGGGGGCCAATTCGCCCGACCATGGCCCTTCACGGGCCGTCGGATCCATGGGCCTTCTACGTCTCGTAGGTTCCATGGGCCTTCTACGTCTCGTAGGATCCATGGGCCTTGTACGTCTCGTAGGATCCATGGGCCGCCGGCTCATTTATGGGTCTTGTACGAGCCTTTAATGGGCCGTAGACGGGCCTTTAATAGAAATCGTACGTTTTATGGGCTAACCATAACGGGCCGTTAATAGGCCGTATTTTGTGATGCTATGAAAATGTCCCAATAGACTAACGGTCCACAAACGGGCCGACTATAACGACGGGCTGAATTTGGCCCACAAGCAGAAAATGACAGTAACGGGCCGTAAGTAACCGAATGCTGCAAATGAGCCCAAGAATAAATGGGCCCTCAAAAGGCCAAAAGTTAACTTGGGCTGTAAACAGCCCAACGGAATAACGGGCCATTAATGGGTATAAAGTGATACACTGTTCATTACGGGCCAGTTTCACCACGGGCCATTAATGGGTGTAAAGTAATACACTGTTCATTACGGGCCAGTTTCAGCACGGGCCGCTAATGGGCCAAGAGTTACAAAGGGCCTCATATGGGCCGAAAGATGTTATGGGCTATACATGGGCCAGAAGTGAAAATGGGCTGGAATCATAGTGGACGGCCAAGATGACGCTACTGGGCCTAATTCGGATAGGGCGTAACGGGCCTTGGGTTAGCGGGCTGTAAATGGGCTATATGCGAACAGGCCGTTAACAGGCTTTCCATGGGCTGGCCCGCCAGCTTTTGACCAAGTCAAACGGGCCGGCCCGCCAGCTTTTGACCAAGTCAAACGGGCCGACCCGCCAGCTTTTGACCAAGTCAAATGGGCCGGCCTTTTCACAGGAATGGGCCACTGTTGGGCCGTGCCACGTGTCGACGTATCATAGGCGCCTATCTGACCCGCTGACGAGCTGACACGTGTTTCGTTCGGCCAGTAAGAATTTTACACGTGGAAATTTCCCATTGGTCGGGGCTGTTAACGGGTTATCGGATCCAAAACCCGACCCGATAGCTTAGCGGCGTTCCGTTACGGTGGATGCCACGTGTCGGTCACCCTTGACGAAAGCACTTCTGTGACGCGCGATTTATCATCATGGAAGTGGACACTTCCATGATGATAATTTTGGTAATGTCATGGAACACTTCTACGACAGCACAGGTATCACTATCTTGATTCTGTCATAAATTTGTCATGGATGTACGTGCATGACAAAAAGCGACCTACTGTGACAAACACGTATCATCACGGAAGTGTATTTTTTTGTAGTGAGAGGAGACCCCACAACCTAAAAGCCCTACTGATCCGACTGAAGTTGAAATCCCAGTCGTGGTCGACTTGATCATGGAAGTTTTGGTCGTCATACCCGATTGGAAAGTGCCGTAAATTGCATATATTCTCAGGAAAGAGCTCCCAGAGGATGAAGAAGAGGACCGTCAGATTGTCCATTGATCCAAAGCTTTCACAGTAATGGGTGGACAGTTTTACAGAGAAAGTGTTACCGGAGTCGCTCAGAAGTGCATTACACCGGAAGAAGGTCGAGTGATCCTCAACGACTCCACTTGGGGACCTGTGGTCATCATGCGTCCCTCTCAGACCATTGTGGCCAAAGCATACCGAGCGGGATTATATTGGCCACGAGCGAATGAAATGGCGAAAGACATAGTCGACAAATGTAAAGGTTGCCAGTTCTACTCCAACATGTCCCACAAGCCTGCATCAGCCCTGAAGACCATTCCACTCGTCTGGCCTTTTGCTGTTTGGGGATTGGATATGGTTGGACCTCTGAGGACCGGCAGGAGCAGCTTCACTCATGTGCTTGTAGCAGTCGACAAGTTCACCAAATGGATTAAGGCTAAACCAATCAAAAACCTTGAAGCAAGTACTACTGTCAGCTTCATCAGAGAGTTAACATTCAGATATGGAGTTCCACATAGCATCATCACAGATAATGGGTCGAACTTCGATTCTGATGAGTTCAGAGCTTTCTGCACTTCCCAAGGTACTCGGGTCGACTATGCTTCAGTCGCCCATCCCCAGTCGAATGGGCAAGCTGAAAGAGCAAACGGATTGATTCTCAAAGGGCTGAAACCCAATTGATGTGTGACCTCAACCATGCAGCAGGCACTTGGGTCGATGAACTTCCATCAGTACTTTGGGGATTGAGGACAACTCCTAATCCGTCTACTCGTCAAACTCCATTCTTCTTGGTCTATGGGGCTGAAGTTGTGCTTCCGAGTGACTTACTTCACGACGCACCCCGAGTCGAACTTTTTCTCAGAAGATGAAGCAAAACAGGCTCGGCAAGATGCAGTTGATCTCCTGGAAGAGGAAAGAGAGATGACCCTGATCCGGCCGACCATTTATCAGCAAGACCTGCATTTATTCCACGCCAGAAAAATGAGAGGTCGAGCATTTCAAGAGGGGGACTTGGTTCTTCAAGTGGATCAGCAGCGACCACACAAGCTCGCTCCTGCTTGGGACGGCCCCTTCATCATCACCAAAGTGCTCCACAACGGAGCATATCACCTCTATAATGTGGATCACAATAAAGACGAGCCACACGCTTGGAATGCGGAGATGCTCCGCCCCTTTTATACTTAAGCATTCAAACTGTTGAGATGTAATAAGAAAGACACAGTTTTTACAGTCTCCTAATTGATTGTTGTTCCTTTTTATATGTTCTAAATCCCCCAGCGGGTGCCTTAGCTACGAATCCGCTTCGCCTAAGTTCCAAAAAATCCTACCGAGTGAAGAGCAAGCTTCTCACTCGGGGGCTTAGCTGCGAATCCGCTTCGCCTAAGTTTGAAAAATCCTACCGAGTGGTGAGCAAGCCTCTCACTCGAGGGCTTAGCTGCAGTCCAGTACTCACCTATGGTTGAAAAATCCTACCGAGTGGTGAGCAAGCCTCTCACTCGGGGGCTTAGCTGCAGTCCAGTACTCACCTAAGTTTGAAAAATCCTACCGAGTGGTGAGCAAGCCTCTCACTTGGGGGCTTAGCTGCAGTCCAGTACTTGCCTAAGTTTGAAAAATCCTATCAAGTGGTGAGCAAGCCTCTCACTCGGGGGCTTAGCTGCAGTCCAGTACTCGCCTAAGTTTGAAAAATCCTACCGAGTGGTGAGCAAGCCTCTCACTCGGGGGCTTAGCTGCAGTCCAGTACTCGCCTAAGTTTGAAAAATCCTACCGAGTGGTGAGCAAGCCTCTCACTCAGGGGCTTAACTGCAGTCCAGTACTCGCCTAAGTTTGAAAAATCCTACCGAGTGGTGAGCAAGCCTCTCACTCGGGGGCTTAGCTGCAGTCCAGTACTCGCCTAAGTGTGAAAAATCCTACCGAGTGGTGAGCAAGTCTCTCACTCGGGGGCTTAGCTGTAGTCCAGTACTCGCGTAAGTTTGAAAAATCCCACCGAGTGAAGAGCAACCGAGTGAGGACCGATCTTCTCGCTCGGGGACCTGGCCACACGCTCCATCCTGATCCGCAAGGACGACGAGGTGTAGGTCGACTGCGACCTTCTCCTCAGAGCGGCGCCATAAGTACAATGTGCGCTCCACCCCGATCCGCAAGGACGACGAGGTGCAGGTCGTCTGCAACCTTCTCCTCCGAGTTGCGCCATAAATACAGTGTGCTCTCCATCCTGATCCGCAAGGACGACGAGGTGCAGGTCGACTGCCACCTTCTCCTCGGAGCTGCATCACAAATACAAAGACTATTCTGAGTGAAGAAACAAGTTCCACTCGAAGGCAAACACAAGCATATTCAAAGAAAGACCAAGGCCAGATAAATATCGTGAAATTATAGACCACGGATTGAAGCACTCGGGCATCAGGCTCAAAGGACTTTAATGGTTACAAAATCACTCAGCATTCCGAGGCAAATTTAGGATGAGGCATAAAGTTTGTTCACTCCGCAGGAGGAGGGCTAGCAGGTTCGACGAACTCGTCCAGGTCGATTCTGTCAGCAATCCGAGTGGCAGTAGCAATGAAGGTTTCCATGAAAGATCGGAAGTCGTGCTTTTTGGTATTGGAAACCTTGATCGCCGCCAGCTTCTCTTCTAGAGCTTCCTTGCAGTGGACACGAACCAGAGGCAGAGCCACGTCAGCACCGCATCAAGCAGAAGACTTCTTCCATTCCTATACTCGACCAGGGGCCTCATTGAGTCGAGCCATCAGAGGCTCGAGGTCATTTTGGAGTGTCGCCCCTGGCTAGAGCGCTGTGTCGATTCGCGACACCGCAACTTTTAGCCGAGCAAGGTAGTCGACAACTCCAGCGACACGAGATTCCATTTGGAGCATGTTCATGGCGGCTTCGTCCTTAACAGGATAGAGGATGGGGTCCAAGCTTGTCTCAATTCGCCCAGTCTCTTCCTTGAAGTTCTGGCAAAATTCTGCACTCGCAATACAACGATGAGTCAATAGCTATATATCAAGTCAACAGCAACAAGTCAGTCGGACAAAGGAAGCACCTTCAAGCATAACGAATAACTTCTTGGCAAGTCCTCCCAGATAATTCTCCAGCTCATCTCTCTTGTGGGCGATGTCTTCTACCTTGTCGGTCAGGGCCCTCTTGTCCTTCTTCAGACGAGTCGCCTCCTTGTTGTCTTCACCCAGGGCAGTCTTCAGCTTGGCGTTCTCTTCCTCCAGTTTACCGACTGAAGCAAGCTTCTGGTCGGCGAGTGTGGTTATCTCTTCTGTTGCCTTCTGCGCAGCTGCAAGGTCCAGATCCTTCTTCTCCAGAGCCTGGTTCATTGTTTCTGAAAGAAATAACACATGGTTCAGAGAAAGGAAATAACACTCGATTCAGAAACAAATCAGTCGACAAATTTTTCATACCAACATCTTCATCCTTGGCCTTATGCAAATTCGTCTTGGCCAACTCCAAATTGAGATTGAGCTGAATCTGCTTCTGATCCAGGTCAGCAAAACGAGCTCCAAGTTCACAAGATTTCTATGATCAGAGGATGGTTAGTCAACAGATGTGATGATTGGTTACTTGTAGGATCGAAAGTATGTCTAGAGGGGGGGGGGTGATTAGACTACTTGACCAATTAAAAATCTATCCTTTTTCCCAATTTTAGTCTTTGGCAGATTTTAGCTATCTTAGCACAAGTCAAGCAATCTTAACACAATTCAAGCAAGCATGCAAAGAGCATATGAGCAGCGGAAAGTAAAGCATGCAACTTGCAAGAATGTAAAGGGAAGGGTTTGGAGAATTCAAACGCAATTGGAGACACAGATGTTTTTGTCGTGGTTCCGATAGGTGGTGCTATCGTACACCCACGTTGATGGAGACTTCAACCCACGAAGGGTAACGGTTGCGCGAGTCCACGGAGGGCTCCACCCACGAAGGGTCCACGAAGAAGGAACCTTGTCTATCCCATCATGGCCATCGCCCACGAAGGACTTGCCTCACTAGCGGTAGATCTTCACGAGGTAGGCAATCTCCTTGCCCTTAAAAACTCCTTGGTTCAACTCCACAATCTTGTCGGAGGCTCCCAAGTGACACCTAGCCAATCTAGGAGACACCACTCTCCAAGAAATAACAAATGGTGTGTTGATGATGAACGCCTTGCTCTTGTGCTTCAAATGATAGTCTCCCCAACACTCAGCTCTCTCTCACAGGATTTGGATTTGGTGGAAAGAAGATTTGAGTGGAAAGCAACTTGGGAAGGCTAGAGATCAAGATTCATATTGTGGGAATGGAATATCTTGGCCTGAACACATGAGTAGGTGGTTCTTTCTCAGAAAATGTGTATTGGAAGTGTAGATATATTCTCATGGCTCTCTCCATGAATGAAGAGTGGGTGGAGGGGTATATATAGCCTCCACACAAAAACTAACTGTTACACACAATTTACCAATCTCGGTGAGACAGAATTGAAAAACTCGGTCGGAACGATTTAGCAAACCTAGTGACCGTTAGAATTTTTGGTGGGACCGACATGCAACTCGGTAGGACCGATATGGTTAGGGTTAGGGCATAACGTAGTCTGGGTGTGACCGATTACACAAACTCGGTGGGACCTATTTTGGTAATAAGCTAACCAGAGAGTTGGTCAGCTAAACTCGGTGGGACCGATTTGCTCATTTCGGTGAGACCGAAATGTTACAGAAGGGAAATAGAGAGTTTACATTGCAATCTCGGTGGGACCGATCGCTCATCTCGGTAGGACCGAAACGTTACGAAGGGAAACAGAGAGATTACAACCCCATCTTGGTGTGACCGAGATCCCTATCGGTGAAACCGATTTGCCTAGGGTTTGTGGCAGTAGCTATGACATCTGAACTCGGTGGCGCCAGATAGAAAGAATCGGTGGGGCCGAGTTTGACTTTTGGTTTGGGTCATATGTGGATGTGGGAAGGTAGTTGAGGGTTTTGGAGCATATTACTAAGCACTATGAAGCAAGAACCTCATCAAGCAACACCTCATCCCTCCTTGATAGTATTGGCTTTTCCTATAGACTCAATGTGATCTTGGATCACTAAAATATAAAATCTAGAGTCTCGATCTTTGAGATTGAGCCAAACTTTTCGTCCTTAGTATTTTGAGGGGTCCACATTCCTCATCCTTGCCATGCCATTCATTGAGCTTTTCCTGAAATATTAATCTTGGAATAATGTTAGCTCAATGAGCTATATGTTGTTAGGAATTACCAAAACCACCCAGGGATAGTTGCACTTTCAATCTCCCCCTTTTTGGTAATTGATGACAACATATAGATCAAAGCTTCGACGAATGATAATAAGAGTGAAAAACATTGTCGCTTTGAGAAGTATGTGAAAAGCAAGAGCTCCCCCTAAATTTGTGCATAGTTTAAGATTTGCTTTGGACTGCAAATGCACAATGAGTTAGGATCATGGGTTACTCTTCCATGTCACATACATCTTGGTGGAGTGCTCAAAATGATAATAATTAAATACATGCACTCATCACCAAGTAGAGTGAATGATCATATAGGGATAAAATGATAATGTCATCCAACAAGCATTAATGTAGCATATGATCAAACACACATGATCATCCAAGTGTCACACACAACCAAGTATCTCAATCAAGCAAATAAAGTTCAACCACCAAAGCAAGAGAGAATAAAAAGCAACGCTCTCTCTCAAAGCCTATGATCTATACATTTCCCCCCCTTTGGCAACAAGTTACCAAAAAGTTCATAGAAAATGCATAGCACTAAATCGTCTCTCAGGCTTGGCCTTTAGGTGGTGGTGTCCGGAGAACTCCAAGAACGAAGGCTTCAGTCGATGTAGATGGAGCTGTTGGAGTAGGTGCTGGAGCTGCTGGCACTAAAGCTGTAGCTGGTGCAGATGAAGTGGCTCCGGTGTCTGTTACTGGTACTGCAGTTGACCTCTGAGCTCTAGGTGTTGTAAATATGCCCTAGAGGCAATAATAAAAGCATATTATTATATTTCCTTGTTCATGATAATTGTCTTTATTCGTGCTATAATTGTGTTATCCGGAAATCGTAATACATGTGTGAATAACAAACAACAACATGTCCCTAGTAAGCCTCTAGTTGACTAGCTCGTTGATCGATAGATAGTCATGGTTTCCTGACTATGGACATTGGATGTCATTGATAACGAGATCACATCATTAGGAGAATGATGTGATGGACGAGACCCAATCCTAAACATAGCATAAGATCGCATAGTTCGTTTGCTAGAGTTTTCCAATGTCAAGTATCCTTTCCTTAGACCATGAGATCGTGTAACTCCCAGACAGCGTAGGAGTGCTTTGGGTGTGCCAAACGTCACAACGTAACTGGGTGACTATAAAGGTATACTACGGGTATCTCCGAAAGTGTCTGTTGGGTTGACACGGATCGAGACTGGGATTTGTCACTCCGCTTGACGGAGAGGTATCACCGGGCCCCCTCGGTAATGCATCATCATAATGAGCTCAATGTGATCAAAGTGTTTGATCACGGGATCATGCATTACGGTACGAGTAAAGTGACTTGCCGGTAACGAGATTGAACGAGGTATTGGGATACCGACAATCGAATCTCGGGCAAGTAAAATACCGATTGACAAAGGGAATCGTATACGTGATTAATTGAATCCTCGACATCGTGGTTCATCCGATGAGATCATCGTGGAGCATGTGGGAGCCAACATGGGTATCCAGATCCCGCTGTTGGTTATTGCCCGAGAGCCATCTCGGTCATGTCTGCATGTCTCCCGAACCCGTAGGGTCTACACACTTAAGGTTCGGTGACGCTAGGGTTGTGAAGATATGTATATGCAGTAACCCGAATGTTGTTCGGAGTCCCGTATGAGATCCCGAACGTCACGAGGAGTTTCGGAATGGTCCGGAGGTAAAGAATTATATATAGAAAGTGCTGTTTTGGCCATCGGGACAAGTTTCGGGGTCACCGGTATTGTACCGGGACCACCAGAAGGGTCCCGGGGGTCCACCGGGTGGGGCCACCTGTCCCGGAGGGCCCCATGGGACAAAGTGGGGAGGGGAACCAGCCCATAGTGGGCTGGTGCGCCCCTAGGCCCACCCCATGCGCCTAGGGTTGAAACCCTAGGGGTGGGGGGCGCCCCACCTTGGCTTGGGGGCTACTCCAGCCCTTGGCCGCCGCCCCCCTTGGGAGATCCAATCTCCCAGGGCCGGCGCCCCCCAGGGGGCCTATATAAAGGGGGGAGGGGAGAGGGGCAGCCGCACCCTTGCTCCTGGCGCCTCCCTCTCCCTCCCCAACACCTCCTCCTCCTCCGTTGAGCACGGCGAAGCCCTGCCGGAGTACTGTAGTTCCACCATCACCACGCCGTCGTGCTGCTGCTGGAGCCATCTTCCCCAACCTCTCCTTTGCCTTGCTGGATCAAGAAGAAGGATACGTTACGCTGACCGTACGTGTGTTGAACGCGGAGGTGCCGTGCTTTCGGTGCTAGGATCTC
This sequence comes from Aegilops umbellulata, assembly GCA_032464435.1. Taxonomy (NCBI): domain Eukaryota; kingdom Viridiplantae; phylum Streptophyta; class Magnoliopsida; order Poales; family Poaceae; genus Aegilops; species Aegilops umbellulata. The sequence continues at coordinate 98,869,608 of CP136055.1, forward strand.
CGGTGATTTGGATCACGTCGTGTACGACTACCTCATCCCCGTCCGTTGAACGCTTCCGCTCGCGATCTACAAAGTGGTATGTAGATGCAATCTCTCTCCCATGACTCGTTGCTAGATGAACTCATAGATGGATCTTGGTGAAACCGTAGGAAAAATTTTAATTTTCTGCAACGTTCCCCAACAGTGGCATCATGAGCCAGGTTTATGCGTAGTTCTCTATTGCACGAGTAGAACACAATTTGTTGTGGGCGTAGATGTTGTCAACTTTCTTGCCGCTACTCATCTTATCTTGCTTCAGCGGTATTGTGGGATGAAGCGGCCCAGACCAACCTTACACGTACTCTTACGTGAGACCGGTTCCACTGACTAACATGCACTAGTTGCATAAGGTGGCTGGCGGGTGTCTGTCTCTCCCACTTTAGTTGGAGCGGATTCAATGAAAAGGGTCCTTATGAAGGGTAAATAGAAGTTGACAAATCACGTTGTGGCTTTTACGTAGGTAAGAAAACGTTCTTGCTAGAACCCTAATTCAGCTACGTAAAACTTGCAACAACAATTAGAGGACGTCTAACTTGTTTTTGCAGCAAGTGCTTTGTGATATGATATGGCCAAAGTTGTGATGAATTATGAATGATCTATATGTGATGTATGAGATGTTCATGCTATTGTAATAGGAATCACGACTTGCATGTCGATGAGTATGACAACCGGCAGGAGCCATAGGAGTTGTCTTTATTTTTTGTATGACCTGCGTGTCATTGAGAAACGCCATGCAAATTACTTTACTTTATTGCTAAACGCGTTAGCCATAGTAGTAGAAGTAATAGTTGGCAAGCAACTTCATGGAGACACGATGATGGAGATCATGATGATGGAGATCATGGTGTCAAGCCAGTGACAAGATGATCATGGAGCCCCCAAGATGGAGATCAAAGGAGCTATGTGATATTGGCCATATCATGTCACGTTTATTATTTGATTGCATGTGATGTTTATCATGTTTTGCATCTTGTTTACTTAGAATGATGGTAGTAAATAAGATGATCCCTCATAATAATTTCAAGAAGTGTTCCCCCTAACTGTGCACCGTTGCGACAGTTCGTTGTTTCGAAGCACCACGTGATGATCGGGTGTGATAGATTCTAACGTTCACATACAACGGGTGTAAGACAGATTTACACATGCAAACACTTAGGTTGACTTGACGAGCCTAGCATGTACAGACATGGCCTCGGAACACAGAAGACCGAAAGGTCGAGCATGAGTCGTATAGAAGATACGATCAACATGAAGATGTTCACCGATGTTGACTAGTCCGTCTCACGTGATGATCGGACACGGCCTAGTTGACTCGGATCATGTAATACTTAGATGACTAGAAGAGGGATGTCTATCTAAGTGGGAGTTCATTAAATAATTTTATTAAATGAACTTTATTATCATGAACTTAGTCTAAATATTTACAATATGTCTTGTAGATCAAATGGCCAACGTAGTCCTCAACTTTAACGCGTTCCTAGAGAAAACCAAGCTGAAAGACGATGGCAGCAACTATACGGACTAGGTCCGGAACCTGAGGATCATCCTCATAGCTGCCAAGAAAGATTATGTCCTACGAGCACCGCTGGGTGACGCACCTATTCTCCCTGCAGAACAAGACGTTATGAACGCTTGGCAGTCACGTTCCGATGATTACTCCCTCGTTCAGTGCGGCATGCTTTACAGCTTAGAGCCGGGGCTCCAAAAGTGTTTTGAGAGACATGGAGCATATGAGATTTTCGAAGAGCTGAAAATGGTTTTCCAAGCTCATGCCCGGGTCGAGAGATATGAAGTCTCCGACAAATTCTTTAGCTATAAGATGGAGGAAAATAGCTCTGTCAGTGAACACATACTCAAAATGTCTGGGTTGCACAACCGCTTGACTCAACTGGAAGTTAATCTCCCGTATGAAGCGGTCATTGACAGAATCCTCCAGTCGCTTCCACCTAGCTACAAGAGCTTTGTGATGAACTACAACATGCAGGGGATGGTAAAGACCATTCCTGAGGTATATGCTATGCTGAAATCAGCAGAGGTAGAAATCAAGAAGGAACATCAAGTGTTGATGGTGAATAAAACCACTAAGTTCAAGAAGGGCAAGGGTAAAAAGAACTTCAAGAAGGACGGCAAGGAAGTTGCCGCGCTCGGTAAGCAAGTTGCCGGGAAGAAGCCAAAGAATGGACCCAAGCCCGAGACTGAGTGCTTTTATTGCAAGGGAAGTGGTCACTGGAAGCGGAACTGCCCCAAATACTTAGCGGACAAGAAGGCCGGCAAAACAAAAGGTATATGTGATATACATGTAATTGATGTGTACCTTACCAGTACTCATAGTAGCTCTTGGGTATTTGATACCGGTGCAGTTGCTCACATTTGTAACTCAAAACAGGAGCTGCGGAATAAACGGAGACTGGCGAAGGACGAGGTGACGATGCGCGTCGGGAATGGTTCCAAGGTCGATGTGATCACCGTCGGCACGCTACCTCTACATTTACCTACGGGATTAGTTTTAAACCTCAATAATTGTTATTTAGTGCCAAGTTTGAGCATGAACATTGTGTCTGGATCTCGTTTAATTCGAGATGGCTACTCATTTAAATCCGAGAATAATGGTTGTTCTATTTATATGAGAGATATGTTTTATGGTCATGCTCCAATGGTTAATGGTTTATTCTTAATGAATCTCGTACGTGACGATACACATATTCATACTGTGAATACCAAAAGAGTTAAAGTTGATAACAATAGTCCCACATATTTGTGGCACTGCCGCCTTGGTCACATAGGTGTCAAACGCATGAAGAAGCTCCATGCAGATGGACTTTTAGAGTCTCTTGATTATGATTCATTTGACACGTGGGAACCATGCCTCATGGGTAAAATGACCAAGACTCCGTTCTCAGGAACAATGGAGCGAGCAACCAGCTTATTGGAAATCATACATACCGATGTGTGCGGTCCAATGAGTGTTGAGGCTCGCGGTGGCTATCGTTATGTTCTCACCCTCACTGATGACTTGAGTAGATATGGGTATATCTACTTAATGAAACACAAGTCTGAGACCTTTGAAAAGTTCAAGGAATTTCAGAGTGAGGTTGAAAATCAACGTGATAGAAAGATCAAGTTTCTACGATCAGATCGTGGAGGAGAATACTTGAGTCACGAATTTGGCACACACTTAAGAAAATGTGGAATAGTTTCACAACTCACGCCGCCTGGAACACCTCAGCGTAATGGTGTGTCCGAACGTCGTAATCGCACTCTATTAGATATGGTACGATCTATGATGTCTCTTACCGATTTACCGCTATCTTTTTGGGGCTATGCTTTAGAGACTGCCGCATTCACTTTAAATAGGGCTCCGTCGAAATCCGTTGAGACGACACCGTATGAATTATGGTTTGGGAAGAAACCTAAGTTGTCGTTTCTAAAAGTTTGGGGATGCGATGCTTATGTCAAGAAACTTCAACCTGAAAAGCTCGAACCCAAGTCGGAAAAATGCGTCTTCATAGGATACCCTAAAGAAACTATAGGGTATACCTTCTACCTCAGATCCGAAGGCAAGATCTTTGTTGCAAAGAATGGATCATTTCTAGAGAAAGAGTTTCTCTCAAAAGAAGTAAGTGGGAGGAAAGTAGAACTTGATTAAGTGTTACCTCTTGAACCGGAAAATGGCGAAACTCAAGAAAACGTTCCTGAGGTGCCTGCACCGACTAGAGAGGAAATTAATGATGATGATCAAGATACTTCTAATCAAGCTCCTACTGAAATTCGAAGGTCCACAAGGACACGTTCCGCACCAGAGTGGTACGGCAACCCTGTCTTGGAAATCATGTTGTTAGACAACGGTGAACCTTCGAACTATGAAGAAGCGATGGCGGGCCCGGATTCCGACAAATGGCTAGAAGCCATGAAATCCGAGATAGGATCCATGTATGAGAACGAAGTATGGACTTTGACTGACTTGCCCGTTGAACGGCGAGCCATAGAAAATAAATGGATCTGTAAGAAGAAGACAGACACGGATGGTAATGTGACCATCTATAAAGATCGGCTTGTCGCTAAGGGTTATCGACAAGTTCAAGGGGTTGACTACGGTGAGACTTTCTCACCGGCAGCGAAGCTGAAGTCCGTCCGAATCATGTTAGCAATTGCCGCATTCTATGATTATGAAATATGGCAAATGGACGTCAAAACGGCATTCCTTAATGGTTTCCTTAAGGAAGAATTGTATATGATGCACCCGGAAGGTTTTGTCGATCCTAAGAATGCTGACAAGGTGTGCAAGCTCCAACGCTCGATTTATGGGCTGGTGTAAGCATCTCGGAGTTGGAACATTCGCTTTGATGAGATGATCAAAGCGTTTGGGTTTACGCAGACTTATGGAGAAGCCTGCGTTTACAAGAAAGTGAGTGGGAGCTCTGTAGCATTTCTCATATTATATGTAGACGACATACTTTTGATGGGAAATGATATAGAACTCTTGGACAACATTAAGGCCTACTTGAATAAAAGTTTTTCAATGAAGGACCTTGGAGAAGCTGCTTATATATTAGGCATCAAAATCTATAGAGATAGATCAAGACGCCTCATAGGTCTTTCACAAAGCACATACCTTTATAAGATATTGAAGAAGTTCAATATGGATCAATCCAAGAAGGGATTCTTACCTGTGTTACAAGGTGTGAAATTGAGCTCAGCTCAATGTCCGACCACGGCAGAAGATATAGAAGAGATGAGTGTCATCCCCTATGCCTCAGCCATAGGTTCTATAATGTATGCCATGCTGTGTACCAGACCTGATGTAAACCTTGCCGTAAGTTTGGTAGGAAGGTACCAAAGTAATCCCGGCAAGGAACACTGGACAGCGGTCAAGAATATCCTAAAGTACCTGAAAAGGACTAAGGAAATGTTTCTCGTTTATGGAGGTGACGAAGAGCTCGTCGTAAAGGGTTACGTCGACGCTAGCTTCGACACAGATCTAGATGACTCTAAGTCACAAACCGGATACGTGTATATTTTGAATGGTGGGGCAGTAAGCTGGTGCAGTTGCAAGCAGAGCGTCGTGGCGGGATCTACATGTTAAGCGGAGTACATGGCAGCCTCGGAGGCAGCACATGAAGCAATTTGGGTGAAGGAGTTCATCACCGACCTCGGAGTCATACCCAATGCGTCGGGGCCAATCAAACTCTTCTGTGACAACACTTGAGCTATTGCACTTGCAAAGGAGCCCAGGTTTCACAAGAAGACCAGGCACATCAAGCGTCGCTTCAACTCCATTCGTGAAAATGTTCAAGATGGAGACATAGAAATTTGTAAAGTGCACACGGATCTGAATGTTGCAGATCCGTTGACTAAACCTCTCCCTAAGGCAAAACATGATCAGCACCAGAACTCTATGGGTGTTCGATTCATCACAATGTAACTAGATTATTGACTCTAGTGCAAGTGGGAGACAGTTGGAAATATGCCCTAGAGGCAATAATAAAAGCATTATTATTATATTTCCTTGTTCATGATAATTGTCTTTATTCGTGCTATAATTGTGTTATCCTGAAATCGTAATACATGTGTGAATAACAGACAACAACATGTCCCTAGTAAGCCTCTAGTTGACTAGCTCGTTGATCGATAGATAGTCATGGTTTCCTGACTATGGACATTGGATGTCATTGATAACGAGATCACATCATTAGGAGAATGATGTGATGGACGAGATCCAATCCTAAACATAGCATAAGATCGCATAGTTCGTTTGCTAGAGTTTTCCAATGGCAAGTATCCTTTCCTTAGACCATGAGATCGTGTAACTCCCGGACATCGTAGGAGTGCTTTGGGTGTGCCAAACGTCACAACGTAACTGGGTGACTATAAAGGTATACTACGGGTATCTCCGAAAGTGTCTGTTGGGTTGACACGGATCGAGACTGGGATTTGTCACTCCGCTTGACGGAGAGGTATCACCGGGCCCCCTCGGTAATGCATCATCATAATGAGCTCAATGTGATCAAAGTGTTTGATCACGGGATCATGCATTACGGTACGAGTAAAGTGACTTGCCGGTAACGAGATTGAACGAGGTATTGGGATACCGACGATCGAATCTCGGGCAAGTAAAATACTGATTGACAAAGGGAATCGTATACGGGATTAATTGAATCCTCGACATCGTGGTTCGTCCGATGAGATCATCGTGGAGCTGTGGGAGCCCACATGGGTATCCAGATCCCGCTGTTGGTTATTGCCCGAGAGCCGTCTCGGTCATGTCTGCATGTCTCCCGAACCCGTAGGGTCTACACACTTAAGGTTCGGTGACGCTAGGGTTGTGAAGATATGTATATGCAATAACCCGAATGTTGTTCGGAGTCCCGAATGAGATCCCGGACGTCACGAGGAGTTTCGGAATGGTCAGGAGGTAAAAAATTATATAAAGAAAGTGCTGTTTTGGCCATCGGGACAAGTTTCGGGGTCACCGGTATTGTACCGGGACCACCAGAAGGGTCCCGGGGGTCCACCGGGTGGGGCCACCTATCCCGGAGGGCCCCATGGGCCAAAGTGGGGAGGGGAACCAGCCCATAGTGGGCTGGTGCGCCCCCCTAGGCCCACCCCATGCGCCTAGGGTTGAAACCCTAGGGGTGGGGGGGCGCCCCACCTTGGCTTGGGGGCTACTCCAGCCCTTGGCCGCCGCCCCCCTTGGGAGATCCAATCTCCCAGGGCCGGCCCCCCCAGGGGGCCTATATAAAGGGGGGAGGGGAGAGGGGTAGCCGCACCCTTGCTCCTGGCGCCTCCCTCTCCCTCCCCAACACCTCCTCCTCCTCCGTTGAGCACGGCGAAGCCCTGCCGGAGTACTGTAGTTCCACCATCACCACGCCGTCGTGCTGCTGCTGGAGCTATCTTCCCCAACCTCTCCTTTGCCTTGCTGGATCAAGAAGAAGGAGACGTTACGCTGACCGTACGTGTGTTGAACGCGGAGGTGCCGTGCTTTCGGTGCTAGGATCTCCGGTGATTTGGATCACGTCGTGTACGACTACCTCATCCCCGTTCGTTGAATGCTTCCGCTCGCGATCTACAAAGTGGTATGTAGATGCAATCTCTCTCCCATGACTCGTTGCTAGATGAACTCATAGATGGATCTTGGTGAAACCGTAGGAAAAATTTTAATTTTCTGCAACGTTCCCCAACACTAGGCACTCTGGCAAATGCCTCAGTGGTTGTCTTGCCCTTCCTCTCCTGCATATCATCCTGAAGTTGCTCCACAACATACTGGATCTCAGTTACCTTCACATCTATGTCATAGAACTTCTGCTCCATGATTCTTTCCAAGCTCTCCTGGTTTCGAGTCAGGGTGGCCAGTCCTTTCTCAATCCTTAGAGTGGATGCAATCAAGTAGCCAAGCTGATCTTGCTTGCTCTTCAGAAGATACTAAGATGCCTCTTCCATGGTTGGCATCTTTGCAGCTTTCTCAGCCTTTGCCTTCTCCCTCTTGGCTTGAACTTGCATAGAAGATGGTTCATCCTAATTCATAACCACTTGGTTGTCCTCAAAATCTGGATAGATAGGCAAGTGCTCCTTGTCCAACAAGTATGTGCCTGTGCCCATCTTGGAGTGAATCAACTCCTGGATCTGTGGGGCATACCCACAGCTTCTCTTTTGGTCAGCAGTTGTCCTCTTGATAGTTTCAACTATAAGACTCATGACCTTGAACTTTTGTGGCACATCAAATATATGTAGCAGATTGATGGAGTGGCCTCTAATCATTCTGTGATCACCAGACTTAGGCAGAAGAGTGTGCCTGAGTATCCAATTGATAGTAGGCAGTCCTGACAACAGATGTTTCACTGATCCAAATTGGTGAGCCTCAAGATCTGCATCTGGAATCTCCTTGTACATGCTAGCCATGGAGTTGTGATCCTTCTTCTTTTTGGCATAGACATCCAAGTCATCTTCATTCTCCTCAGGAGCATTGATCAATTGAGCCCATTCTGCTACTGTTGACTGGTATCGAGTGCCTTCAGACATCCAGACTATCTTGTCATCTGGGTAGAAGTGAGCTGTGGAGTAGAACTGCATGATGAGCTCGTCATTCCACTTTGTGAGCTTCTGAGCCACAAACTCATCAACTCCACAAGCCTTGAAACTGTCATATACACCTGGATAGTGTTCTTCATTCTCCTTAATGTACTTCCAGTCGACCCATCTCATGTCACATACTATTGGTTTCTTGTCAAGCAACACTGTCTCATAGAAATCCTACTGTTCCTTGGTATGAAATCTGTAGTCCACAGCAGTTCTTCTCCTGGTGGCATATGGATCTGACTCTCTCCATAGCCTCAATCCTGAGTCCTTCCTGGTCTTCATGTTTTCTGCTATAGGATGATCATTATTATGATCTGGAATTTTTGGCTTTAACTTCCTGAGAACATGTGCCTCATCATCTTCTTCTTCAGCAGTTTCAGGCACTGCAACCTTGTTTTTCTCAGCAGCTGGAATGTTACTAGTACTCCTCTTTGGTGCAGACTTGGGTTTTGGAGTAGCTGGCTTGGGAGCTTCTTTGGGCTTAGATGAAGTAGCCCCTGACCTGATAGCATCACCCATGAGCTTCTGGGCTTTAGGTGCTGGTGCAGCAAGCTCTTCATCTTATTCTTCTTTCGAGTCTCTCCTCATAGAGGGTTTGCCAAGAACTCTGGCAGTAGTGGTTCTGACTCTCTTTTTCTTCTTGTCTTGGCCAACAGCTTCCTCTTCTGACTCAATGGTAAACTTCATGGTTTCTCTAGTGGCAACCTTCCTAGGTTTGGAAGTGGGAACCCTTCTTGCAAGTGCCTTCTTTTGCATTCCTGGCTTAGTGGTTGCAGCTGAGTCATACTCCTTTTTCAGCACTTTCTTCTTGGAAGTGGCCTATCTACAACTGCCACATAGTCTTCATCCTCAGACTCAAAAGTTTTCTTCTTTCTGGCCCTGGTGGCAGCTTTGGGTAGGTTGCTTGGGGTGCTCCTGCTTCCCTCATCTGAGCTGCTAGAGGGACTAGTGCCCTTACTCATGTGAATCTGCTCTTCTGACTTGTTCTGACTGTCACTTTGATCAGACATGATACAAATTCTGACAACTGACCCTGTGAATAGATTATAGATGAGGTAGAGTGGATGAGCATCACAAAATACAGAGGTTTTTGCAAATGAATGAATCAAAAACTTAGTTTTAGTTTTCCTCAGAAAGCATTTCGGATCAACCGATTTGTAAACTCGGTGATACCGAAGCAATTGTTGGAACCTAAACTAGTGAACTCGGTCAGACCGAGTCATAGTTCGGTGGCATCGAGACTGCTAGGGTTTCACAAAATCCTAAACTCGGCACACCGATTTTCAATTCTCGGTCAGACCAAGAATCTCATGTGCAATGGCCTGAGCCGAATTGGTGGTACTGAGTTTCATAACTTGGTTGGTCCGAGAAGGTTTCCGCAGAAACCTAACCCTAAATTTTCAAATCATCTCTAATCTACGAAGTGTTTTTGACTGGATAAGATAGTTTCAATCGTGGCAAGATTCATGGTGAACACAATGTGCTAGGAATCAGATAAGGATAGCACAGTGATCAAGTTCATACCCTAGTTCGGCGATGAACTCGCTACGGCGGCAACGGCGGGGATGGTTCCCGTTGACGGCGGCGGAGACCAGCGATAGGAGGCAACTGGCGATGAGGAGGACGATCCGGAGACCCTGGAGGCAGAGCGGGCTAAGCACGGGCGAAAGAGTTCGGAGAAAATTTCCAAAATTTTGCCCGTGGGTATATATAGCCCGACCCTGTCTATGTGACCGAGTGGAACAACTCGGCGGCACGGAGATGCATAACTGAAAGCAGTTACTGCAACTCGGTGTGACCAAAAAGTTCAAATCGGTTGCACCGAGATTGAAAACCTAGATCGACTTAGTGATCTCGGTATGACCGAAATGGGTGAATCGGTCAGACCGAAACACACAAAGAAGTTTTGGAAGTTTAAGTCTATGACGAATCGGGGACTCCGAGTGCTCCTCGCACAGAGTGGTTCGAATCTGACTTGATCAAATTTTGTGATGTAGCATGAATAGAGTTTGAGACAAGAAAAGCATAGATAGCTAGAGAAGGTTCTTAGGCATTCTTGTCCATCCACTTGGCAAGAGAAAAGAGAAACCAATCAATCAAAACAATAAGTGGATGTCCTTGAATGAGTAAATTATGCAACCGACATGCTCACACAATAAAATGGCAATTGAAATATGTGGCAAAGCATGCACAACCAATTCTAGTATCTATCAAGCAATTGGCGATGACTAGGTCATCTATATATGAGTATATTGACTTAGGAGCCAAATGAGAACATTTTATCATAGGTCATACTCATCGTTTAAGCACAAGTGGGGTTACCACTTTTACATAAAGCGTTGTTGTTTTCACACCATTAGAGTTGCTTTAGCTCAATTCTTAGAGTAAAGCTCCCCCTAGATGTGAGACCCCCCCTAAGAGGGATGAACTAACCTTAGGTTTTGTCGATGATGACTTCGTGTAGATGTTGAAGATGTGGATGCTCAATGTTGATGTAGATCATTTGGAGCTATCCTTTGGAGTGAGTTGCACTTTCAATACCTACATGGGTTAGTCCCACAAGGAACAAAAAAGGATAACCATAGACATAGAGTGATGCACACACAAGATGATGTCAATGAAAGCTTTAGGTTACCTTGTCCCTTGTCTTACCAACAAGAGGGTTTATGAATCCTTGAACTAGTGCAAGATGTGGAAGTTGATTGCACTCGTTCTTGCCAAAATGATAAGAGTGAAGTATGTTGGCAGAGTCACCCTCAAGAACTATCTAGTTCTTCTTCTTCGGGATCCACACCATCTTGATGGGAATCCTCGGAGTTGTAGTTGTACTTGATGAAGTAGAACTTGATGTAGTCTTGGGAACCCACTTGATCAAGGCCTTAGGAGCTTCTTCAAATGCATCAATTTTCTCTTGAAGCTTGTCCTTGCCTTTTTGCTTGTGGTCTTTGTTGGAAATATGCCATAGAGGCAATAATAAAATGGTTATTATTGTATTTCCTTGTTCATGATAATTGTCTATTGTTCATGCTATAATTGTATTAACTGGAAACCATAATACATGTGTGAATACATAGACCACAACATGTCCCTAGTAAGCCTCTAGTTGACTAGTTCATTGATCAATAGATGGTTATGGTTTCCTGACCATGGACATTGGATGTCATTGATAACGGGATCACATCATTAGGAGAATGATGTGATGGACAAGACCCAATCCTAAGCATAGCACAAGATCGTGTAGTTCGTTTGCTAAGAGCTTCTCCAATGTCAAGTATCATTTCCTTAGACCATGAGATTGTGTAACTCCCGGATACCGTAGGAATGCTTTGGGTGTACCAAACGTCACAACGTAACTGGGTGGCTATAAAGGTGCACTACAGGTATCTCTGAAAGTGTCTGTTGGGTTGGCACGAATCGAGACTGGGATTTGTCACTCCGTATGACGGAGAGGTATCTCTGGGCCCACTCGGTAATGCATCATCATAATGACCTCAATGTGACTAATGAGTTAGCCACGGGATCATGCGTTACAGAACGAGTAAAGAGACTTGCCCGTAACGAGATTGAACATGGTATAGCGATACCGACGATCGAATCTCAGGCAAGTAGCATACCGATAGACAAAGGGAATTGTATACGGGATTGATTGAATCCTCGACATCGTGGTTCATCCGATGAGATCATCGTGGAACATGTGGGAGCCAACATGGGTATCCATATCACACTGTTGGTTATCGGCCAGAGAGTTGTCTCGGTCATGTCTGCATGATTCCAGAACCCGTAGGGTCTACACACTTAAGGTTTGGTGACGCTAGAGTTGTTATGGGAATTAGTGTGCAGTTACCGAATGTTGTTCGGAGTCCCGGATGAGATTACGGACGTCACAAAGAGTTCCAGAATGGTCCGGAGGTAAAGATTTATATATGGGAAGTCCTATTTTGGCCACCGGAAAATGTTCGGGATTTTTCGGTATTGTACCGGGAAGGTTCTAGAAGGTTCTGGAGTGGGGCCCACCTGCATGCGGGGGACCCACATGAACGTGGGTAGTGGGGGCAAGGCCCCACACCCCTGGTCAAGGTGCAGCAAGATCCCCCCTTAGAAGGAATAAGATCATATCCCAAAGGGATAAGATCAAGATCCCTAAAAGGGGGGGATAACAATCGGTGGGGAAGGGAAATGATGAGATTTCTTTCCCCCACCTTTGCCAACGCCCCAATGGACTTGGAGGGCAAGAAACCATCCCCCTCCACTCCCTATATATAGTGGGGAGGCGCATGGGAGCCGTACCCCTTCCCCTGGCACAACCCTCTCCCTCCCCAACACCTCCGTAGTAGTAGTAGTGCTTGGCGAAGCCCTGCCGGAGAACTGCAAGCTCCACCACCACCCCGTCGTGCTGCCGGAGCTCTCCCTCAACTTCTCCTCTCCCCTTGCTATATCAAGAAGGAGGAGACGTCCCCGGGCTGTACGTGTGTTGAACGCGGAGGCGCCGTTGTTCGGCGCTTAGATCGGAATCAACCGCGATCTGAATCGCTACGAGTACGACTCCTTCATCCACGTTCTTGTAACGCTTTCGCATCGCGATCTTCAAGGGTATGAAGATGCACTCCCCTCTCTCTCATTGCTAGTCTCTCCATAGATTGATCTTGGTGATGCGTAGAATTTTTTTGAATTTCTGCAACGATCCCCAATAGTGGCATCATGAGCTAGGTTTATGCGTAGATTCTATGCACGAGTAGAACACAAAGTAGTTGTGGGCGATGATTTGTTCAATTTGCTTGCCGTTACTAGTCTTATCTTGTTTCAGCGGCACTGTGGGATGAAGCGGCCCGGACCGACCTTACACGTACACTTACGTGAGACAGGTTCCACCGACTGACATGCACTTGATGCATAAGGTGGCTAGCGGGTGTCTGTCTCTCCCACTTTAGTCGGATCGGATTCGATGAAAAGGGTCCTTATGAAGGGTAAATAGAAATTGGCATATCACTGTTGTGGCTTTGCGTAGGTAAGAAACGTTCTTGCTAGAAACCCATAGCAGCCACGTAAAACATGCAACAACAATTAGAGGACGTCTAACTTGTTTTTGCAGGGTTTGCTATGTGATGTGATATGGCCAAAAGGATGTGATGAATGATATATGTGATGTATGAGATTGATCATGTTCTTGTAATAGGAATCATGACTTGCATGTCGATGAGTATGACAACCGACAGGAGCCATAGGAGTTGTCTTAATTTATTGTATGACCTGCGTGTCAATGAAAAACGCCATGTAATTACTTTACTTTATTGCTAACCGTTAGCCATAGTAGTAGAAGTAATAGTTGGCGAGACAACTTCATGAAGACACGATGATGGAGATCATGATGATGGAGATATGGTGTCATGCCGGTGACGAAGGTGATCATGCCGCGCCTCGAAGATGGAGATCAAAAGGCGCAAGATGATATTGGCCATATCATTTCACTTTATGATTTTCATGTGATGTTTGTCATGTTTACATATTATTTGCTTAGGACGATGGTAGCATAAATAAGATGATCCCTCGCTAGAATTTCAAGAAAGTGTTCCCCTTAACTGTGCACCGTTGCGAAGGTTCGTTGTTTTGAAGCACCACGTGATGATCGGGTGTGATAGATTCTAACGTTCGCATACAACGGGTGTAAGCCAAATTTACACATGCGAAACACTTAGGTTGAATTGACGAGCCTAGCATGTACAGACATGGCCTCGGAACACGGAAGACCGAAAGGTCGAACATGAGTCGTATAGTGGATACGATCAACATGAAGATGTTCACCGATGATGACTAGTCCGTCTCACGTGATGATCGGACACGGCCTAGTTGACTCGGATCATGTATCACTTGGATGACTAGAGGGATGTCTATCTAAGTGGGAGTTCATTGAATAATTTGATTAGATGAACTTAATTATCATAAACATAGTCAGAAGGTCTTTGCAAATTATGTCGTAGCTCACGCTTTGGTTCTACTGTTTTAGATATGTTCCTAGAGAAAATTTAGTTGAGAGTTTACAGTAGCGATTATGCGGACTGGGTCCGTGAACTGAGGATTGTCCTCATTGCTGCACAGAAGGGCTATGTCCTTAATGCACCGCTCAGTGTGTTGAACCTCGAGGGTCGTCTGTAGATGTTGGGAAACATCTAACATACACGTTTTGATGACTACGTGATAGTTCTGTGCGTAGTACTAATGGTTTAGAATTGTGGCACCAAAGACGTTGTTTGAAATGTCGCAGAACATATGAGATGTTCCAAAGACTGAAATTGGAATTTCAGACTAGTGCCACCGTCAAGAGGTATGAGACCTCTGACAAGTTTCTTAAGCCTGCAAACTAAGGGAGAAAAGCTCAATCGTTGAGCATGTGCTCAGATTGTCTGAGTACTACAATCGCTTGAATCGAGTGGGAGTTAATCTTGCAGATGAGATAGTGATGGTTCTCCATAGTCACTGCCACCAAGCTATTGGAGCTTCGTGATGAACTATAACATATCAGGGATAGACATGATGATCCTTGAGCAACTCGTGATGTTTGACACCGCGAAAGTAGAAATCAAGAAGGAGCATCAATTGTTGATGGTTAAACCACTAGTTTCAAGAAGGGCAAGGGAAAGAAGGGATACTTCATGAAACGACAAATCAGTTGCTGCTCTAGTGAAGAAACCCAAGGTTGAACCCAAACTCGAGACTAAGTGCTTCTATAATGAGCGGAACGGTCACTGAATCAGAACTACCCTAGATACTCGGTAGATAAGAAGGATGGCAAGGTCGACAGAAGTATATTGGATATACATTATAATGTGTACTTCACTAGTACTCCTAGTAGCACCAGGGTATTAAAAATACCGGTTCAGTTACTAAGTGTTAGTAACTCGAAATAAAAGGCTACGGAATAAACGGAGACTAGCTAAGGGTGAGGTGACGATGTGTGTTGGAAATGTTTCCCAGGATGATATGATCACCATCGCACGCTCCCTCTACCTTCGGGATTAGTATTGAACCCAGATAAATGTTGTTTGCTTTGGTATTTGCATTGAGCATAGACATGATTGGATTATTTTTATCACAATACGGTTATTCATTTAAGGAAAATAATGGTTACTTTGTTTATTTTAGTAATACCTTCAATGGTCTTGCACCTAAAATGAATGGTTTACTGAATCTTGATCGTAGTGATACACATGTTCATGCCAAAAGATATAAGATAGTAATGATAGTACCACATACTTTTGGCACTGCCATTTGAGTCATATTGGTATAAAACGCATGAAGAAGCTCCATATTGATGGATCTTTGGACTCACTCGTTTTTGAAAAGACTGAGACATGCGAACCATGTCTATTGGTAGATATGCATGAAGAAACTCCATATAGATGGATCGTTTGGACTCACTTGATTTTGAATCACTTGAGACATGCAAATCATACCACATGGGCGATGACTGAAAGGCCTCGTTTTCAGTAAGATGGAACAAGAAAGCAACTTGTTGGAAGTAATACATTTTGATGTGTGCAGTCCAATGAGTGTTGAGGCACGCAGTGGATATCGTTATGTTCTTACTTCACAGCTGATTTGAGTAGATGCTGAGTATATTTACTTGATGAAACACAAGTCTGAATTATTGAAAGGTTCAAGTAATTTCAGAGTGAAGTTGAAGATCGTCGTGACAAGATGATAAAATGTCTATGATATGATCATATAGATGAATATCTGAGTTACGAGTTTGGCACACAATTAAGACATTGTGGAAATTGTTTTACAACTAAATACCACCTGGAACACCATAGTGTGATGGTGTGTCCGAACATCATAACTGCACCCTATTGGATATGGTGCATACCATGATGTCTCTTATCGAATTACCACTATCGTTTATGGGTTAGGCATTAGAGACAACCGCATTCACTTTAAATAGGGCACCACGCAATTACGTTGAGACGACATCGTATGAACTATGGTTTACAAAAACCTAAGTTGTCGCTTCTTAAAAGTTTGGGGCTACGACGCTTATGTGAAAAGGTTCCAGGCTGATAAGCTCGAACCTAAAGTGGATGAATGCATCTTCATAGAATACCCAAAAAATAGTTGGGTATACCTCCTATTTCAGACCCGTAAGCAAAAATGATTGTTTCTAGAAACGGGTCCTTTCTCGAGGAAAAGTTTCTCTCGAAAGAATTGAGTGGGAGGATGGTGGAGACTTGATGAGGTTATTGAACCGTCACTTCAACTAGTGTGTAGCAGGGCACATGAAGTTGTTCCTGTGGCACCTACACCAATTGAAGTGGAAGCTTATGATAGTGATCATGAAACTTCGGATCAAGTCACTACCAAACCTCATAGGTCGACAAGGATGTGTACTACTTCATAGTGGTACGTAATCCTGTCTTGGAAGTCATGTTGCTAGACAACAATGAACCTACGAGATATGGAGAAGCGATGGTGGGCTCGGATTCTGATGAATGGCTCGAGGCCATAAAATCCGAGAGAGGATCCATGTATAAAACAAAGTATAGACTTTGAAAGAACTACTTGATGGTTGTAAGGCTGTTGGGTGTGGATGGATTTTAAAAGGAAGACGGACAATGATGGTAAATGTCACCATTAAGAAAGCTCGACTTGTCGTTAAGATGTTCTCCGACAAGTTCAAGGAGTTGACTACGATGAGACTTTCTCACTCGTAGTGATGCTAAGAGTCTGTTGGAATTATATTAGCAGTTACTGCATTATTTATGAAATTTTGCAGATAGGATGTCAAAACATTGTTTCCTCGACAATTTTCTTGAGGAAAGGTTGGATGTGATACAATCAGAAGGTTTTATCAATCCTGAAAGATGCTAACAAGTATGCAAAGCTCCGGCTATCCTTCTAAGGACTGGAGTAAGCATCTCGGAGTTGGAATGTACGCTTTGATGAGATGATCAAAGATTTTGGGTTTATACAAAGTTTATGAGAAATTTGTATTTCCAAAGAAGTGAGTGGGAGCACTATAGAATTTCTGATGAGTATATGTTGTTAACATATTGTTGATCAGAAATGATGTAGAATTTCTGGAAAGCATATAGGGTCATTTGAAAAGTGTTTTTCAATAGAAAACCTGGATTAAGCTACTTGAACATTGAGCATCAAGATCTATAAGGATAGATCAAAAACGCTTAATAGTACTTTCAAATGAATACATACTGTGACAAGATTTTGAAGGAGTTCAAAATAGATCAGCAAAGAAGGAGTTCTTGGCTGTGTTACAAGGTGTGAGTATTGAGTAAAACTCAAGACCTGACCACGGCAGAAGAGAGAGAAAGGATGAAGGTCGTCCCCTATGCTTTAGACTTAGGCTCTATAGTATGCTATGCTGTGTACCGCACCTGAAGTGTGCCTTGCCATGAGTCAGTCAAGGGGTACAAGAGTGATCCAGGAATGGATCACATGACAGCGGTCGAACTTATCCTTAGTAACTAGTGGACTAAGGAATTTTCTCGATTATGGAGGTGGAAAAGGAGTTCGTCGTAAAGGGTTACGTCGATGCAAACTTGGACACTAATCCGGATGACTCTGAGTAGTAAACCGGATTCGTATAGTAGAGCAGTTATTTGGAATAGCTCCAAGTAGCGCGTGGTAGCTGCATCTACAAGATGACATAGAGATTTGTAAAGCACACACGGATCTGAAAGGTTCAGACCCGTTGACTAATAACCTCTCTCACAAGCGAGATATGAACAAACCCCATGGGTGTTGGATTCATTACAATCACATAGTGATGTGAACTAGATTATTGACTCTAGTGCAAGTGGGAGACTGTTGGAAATATGCCCTAGAGGCAATAATGAAATGGTTATTATTGTATTTCCTTGTTCATGATAATTGTCTATTGTTCATGCTATAATTGTATTAACTAGAAACCATAATACATGTGTGAATACATAGACCACAACATGTCCCTAGTAAGCCTCTAGTTGACTAGCTCGTTGATCAATAGATGGGTATGGTTTCCTGGCCATGGACATTGGATGTCATTGATAACGGGATCACATCATTAGGAGAATGATGTGATGGACAAGACCCAATCCTAAGCATAGCACAAGATCGTGTAGTTCGTTTGCTAAGAGCTTTTCTAATGTCAAGTATCATTTCCTTAGACCATGAGATTGTGTAACTCCCGGATACCGTAGGAATGCTTTGGGTATACCAAACATCACAACGTAACTGGGTGGCTATAAAGGTGCACTACAGGTATCTCCGAAAGTGTCTGTTGGGTTGGCACAAATCAAGACTGGGATTTGTCACTCTGTATGACGGAGAGGTATCTCTGGACCCACTCGGTAATGCATCATCATAATGAGCTCAATGTGACTAATGAGTTAGCCACGGGATCATGCGTTACAGAACGAGTAAAGAGACTTGCCCGTAACGAGATTGAACAAGGTATAGGGATACCGACGATCGAATCTCAGGCAAGTAGCATACCGATAGACAAAGGGAATTATATACGGGATTGATTGAATCCCCGACATCGTGGTTCATCTGATGAGATCATCATCGAACATGTGGGAGCCAACGTGGGTATCTAGATCCCGTTGTTGGTTATTGGCCAGAGAGCTGTCTCGGTCATGTCTGCATGATTCCCGAACCCGTAGGGTCTACACACTTAATGTTTGGTGACGCTAGAGTTGTTATGGGAATTAGTGTGCAGTTACCAAATGTTGTTCGGAGTCTCGGATGAGATCCCAGACGTCACTAAGAGTCCAGAATGGTCCGGAGGTAAAGATTTATATATGGTAAGTCCTATTTTGGCCACCGGAAAATGTTCGGGATTTTTGGTATTGTACCGGGAAGGTTCTAGAAGGTTCTGGAGTGGGGCCCACCTGCATGGGGGGACCCACATGAACGTGGGTAGTGGGGGAAAGGCCCCACACCCCTGGTCAAGGCGCACCAAGATCCCCCCTTAGAAGGAATAAGATCATATCCCGAAGGGATAAGATCAAGATCCCTAAAAAGGGGGGATAACAATCGGTGGGGAAGGGAAATGATGAGATTTCTTTCCCCCACCTTTGCCAACGCCCCAATGGACTTGGAGGGCAAGAAACCAGCCCCCTCCACCCCAATATATAGTGGGGAGGCGCATGGGAGCCGTACCCCTTCCCCTGGCGCAGCCCTCTCCCTCCCCAACACCTCCTCCTCTGTAGTAGTGCTTGGCGAAGCCCTGCCGGGGAACTGCAAGCTCCACCACCACGCCGTCGTGCTGCCGGAGCTCTCCCTCAACTTCTTCTCTACCCTTTATGGATCAAGAAGGAGGAGAAGTCTCCGGGCTGTACGTGTGTTGAACGCGGAGGCGCCGTTGTTCGGCGCTTAGATCGGAACCAACCGCGATCTGAATCGCTACGAGTACGACTCCTTCATCCGCGTTCTTGTAACGCTTCCGCATCGCGATCTTCAAGGGTATGAAGATGCATTCCCCTATCTCTCGTTGCTAGTCTCTCCATAGATTGATCTTGGTGATGCGTAGAATTTTTTTGAATTTCTGCAACGATCCCCAACAGTCTTGTGGTGGAAGATCATCTTGAGCTTGTGTCCCTTTGAAAGAAGTAGGATCATACTTCTCTTGTTGAGGAACAAACTTCGTCTTGGGGTATTGATCTTCTTCCCACTCAACTCCATTGGCATTGAACTTTCGTTCAAAACCAACACCTTGGTTCTTCCGATGCCTTCCTTGCTTGTGTACAATTTCCTCGAATTGCTTACTCCCCGACAAGGCTCTTGTAGACACCTTTCTCTATAATTCTCTTCAATAAGCTATTTTCTTGCTCAAGTGTAACTTGGCTAAGAGAATCATTAGTGGAATCAAGTGAACTACTAGAAGCAACAACATTGGATTTAGCATGATTATTGTTACTACTAGAGGAAGAATCTTTCTTGTTCTTGTTACTAGACTTGACTTGAGGCATGTAAGTGGATAAGAGTAAACGCTTGGCAATGTAAGAAGAACTTTTCTTGCGAAGATCATCATTGATTGCCTTTAAGAACTCATGCTCTTGCCCAAGGTTGAGCTTTTCAAAATGTAATTTCTCATGAGACCTTAAAAGTTCTTGATGATCTACTAAGATAGTTTCTGATACGTCCATTTTGCATCATGCTTTTATATTGATACTTATTGCATTATGGGCTGTTATTTCACATTATGTCACAATACTTATGGCTATTCTCTCATATTTTACAAGGTTTATATGAAGAGGGAGATTGCCGGCAGCTGGAATTCTGGGCTGGAAAAGGAGCAAATATTAGAGACCTATTCTGCACAACTCCAAAAGGCCTGAAACTCCACAGAATATCTTAAAATAAATAAATAAAAATCCTCGCCAAAGATGAAGGCCAGGGGGCCAACACCCAGCTCACAAGGGTGGGGGGCGCGCCCCTAGCTCGTGGGCCCCCTGGTGGCTCTCCGGTGCCCATCTTCTCCTATATGAAGTCTTTTGTCAAGAAAAAAACTAGAAGCAACCTTTCGGGACGAGACTCCACCGCCACGAGGCGGAACCTTGGCGGAACCAATCTAGGGCTCCGGCAGAGCTGTTCTGCCCGGGATACTTCCCTCTGGGAGGGGGAAATCATCGCCATCGTCATCACCAACGCTCCTCTCATCGGGAGAGGGCAATCTTAATCAACATCTTCACCAGCACCATCTCATCTCCAAACCCTAGTTCATCTCTTGTATCCAATTCTTGTCTCCATGTCCGGGATTGGTGCTAGTAGGTTGCTAGTAGTGTTGATTAGTCCTTGTAGTTGATGCTAGTTGGTTTATTTGGTGGAAGATCATATGTTCATATCCTTTATGCATATTATTACCCGTCTGATTGTGAACATGAATATGCTTTGTGAGTAGTTACGTTTGTTCCTGAGGACAAGGGAGAAGTCTTGCTATTAGTAGTCATGTGAATTTGGTATTCGTTCGATATTTTGATGAGATGTATGTTGTATAGCCTCTAGTGGTGTTATGTGAACATCGACTACATAACACTTCACCATTATTTGGGCCTAGAGGAAGGCATTGGGAAGTAATAAGTAGATGATGGGTTGCTAGAGTGATAGAAGCTTAAACCCTAGTTTATGCGTTGCTTCGTAAGGGGCTGATTTGGATCCATATGTTTCATGCTATGGTTAGGTTTACCTTAATACTTTTGTTGTAGTTGCGGATGCTTGCAATAGAGGTTAATCATAGGTGAGATGCTTGTTCAAGTAAGAACAGTACCCAAGCACCGGTCCACCCACATATCAAATTATCAAAGTACCGAACGCGAATCATATGAACGTGATGAAAACTAGCTTGACGATATTCCCATGTGTCCTCGGGAGCGCTTTTCCTTATATAAGAGTTTGTTCCGGCTTGTCCTTTGATAAAAAAAGGATTGGGCCACCTTGCTGCACTTTATTTACTTCTGTTACTTGTTGCTCTTTACAATTTATCTCATCACAAAATTATCTATTACCACTTATTTCAGTACTTGCAGAGAATACCTTGCTGAAAACCGCTTATCATTTCCTTCTGGTCCTCGTTGGGTTTGACACTCTTACTTATCGAAAGGACTACGATAGATCCCCTATACTTGTGGGTCATCAAGACTCTTTTCTGGCGTCGTTGCCGGGGAGTGTAGCTCCTTTGGTAGGTGGAATTTGGTAAGGAAAAATTTATATAGTGTGCTGAAATTTACTGTCACTTGTTACTATGGAAAGTAATTCTCTGAGGGGCTTGTTCGGGGTATCTTCACCCCGTCCAGTAGAGCAAAGAGTTGCTCCTCAACCTACTGAACCTATGGAAAGTGAAACTCCTTTTGAATTTCCTTCGGGTATGATGGAAAAACTGCTAGCTAATCCTTTTACATGAGATGGAACAAAGCATCCTAATGAGCACTTAATATATGTGGATGAAGTTTGTGGATTATTTAAGCTTGCAGGTATACCCGATGATGTTGCTAAGAAGAAGGTTTTCCCTTTATCTTTGAAGGGAGACGCATTGACATGGTATAGGCTATGTGATGATACAAGATCATGGAACTATAAAAGATTGAAATTGGAATTTCATCAAAAGTATTACCCTATGCATCTTGTTCATCGTGATCACAATTATATATATAATGTTTGGCCTCGCGAAGGAGAAAGCATCGCTCAAGCTTGGGGGAGGCTTAAATCAATGTTATATTCATGCCCCAATCATGGGTTTCCAAGGGAAACAATTATTCAAAATTCGTATGCCCGGCTTTATGGAAACAATCGAACCATGCTCGATACCTCTTGTGATGGCTCTTTTATGATGAAGACTATTGAATTCAAATGGGACTTATTGGATAGAATTAAACGTAACTCTGAAGATTGGGACCTCGACGAAGGTAAGGAGTCAGGTATGACACCTAAGTTTGATTGTGTTAAATCTTTTATGGATACCGATATTTTCCATAAGTTTAGCACTAAATATGGACTTGACTATGAGATAGTAGCTTCTTTCTATGAATCTTTTGCTACTTATGTTGATCTCCCCAAGGAGAAGTGGTTTAAATATCATCCTCCCATAGAAGTAAAAGTAGCTGCACCTATTAAAGTTGAAGAAAATACTGTCACTTATAATGATCCTATTGTTCCTACTTCTTATGTTGAGAAACCACCTTTCCCTGTTAGAATAAAGGATCATGCTAAAGCTTCAACTGTTGTTCGTAAAAGCAATATTAGAACTTATCCACCTCCTGAGCAAGTTAAAGTAGAACCTAATATTGCTATTGTTAAAGATCTCTTGTCTGATAATATTGATGGGCATGTTATTCAGTTCAACAGTGAAACTGCTAGAATTGCTAAGCCTTGTGTTAAAGATAAACATAGACCTGTGGTAGGCGTGCCCGTTATTTCTGTTAAAATAGGAGATCATTGTTATCATGGCTTATGTGATATGGTTGCTAGTGCTAGTGTTATACCACATACTTTGTATGAAGAAATTAAGCATGAAATTGCACCTGCTGAGTTAGAAGGTATTGATGTCACAATTAAACTTGCCAATAGAGATACTATTTCACCAATTGGGATTGTTAGAGATGTTGAAGTCTTGTGTGGGAAAACTAAATATCCTGTTGATTTTCTTGTTCTCGCTTCTCCACAAGATAGCTTTTGTCCCATTATATTTGGCAGACCCTTCTTGAACACTGTTAATGCTAGGATAGATTGCTAAAATAATGTTGTTACTATTGGCTTGGATGATATGATTCATGAGTTTAATTTCTCTAAATTCAGTAAACAACATCGTGAGGAAGAATTGCCTAGTAAGGATGAAATTATTGGTCTTGCTTCTATTGCCGTACCTCCTAGTGATCCTTTAGAACACTATTTGCTAGACCATGAAAATGATATGTTCATGAATGAAAGAAGGGAAATAGATGAAGTATTCTTTAAACAGGAACCTATTGTGCAACACAATTTGCCTGTTGAAATTTTAGGGATCCTCCTCCACCTAAGGGTGATCCCGTGTTTGAGCTTAAGCCGTTGCCTGATAATCTTAAATATGCTTATCTTGATGAAAAGAAGATATATCTTGTTATTATAAGTGTAACCTTTCAGAGCATGAAGAAGAAAGATTATTGAAAACTCTAAAGAAGCACCGTGCTGCTATTGGGTATACTCTGGATGATCTTAAGGGCATTAGCCCCACTCCATGTCAACATAAAATAAATTTGGAAGCAGATGCCAAACCGGTTCGTGACCTTCAACGACGTTTGAATCCTAAAATGAAAGAAGTGGTAAGAAAAGAAATACTCAAGCTTCTGGAGGCAAGTATAATTTATCCTCTTGCTGATAGTTAGTGGGTAAGTCCTGTCCATTGTGTCCCTAAGAAGGGAGGTATTACTGTTGTCCCTAATGATAAAGATGAATTGATTCCACAAAGAATTATCACAGGTTATAGGATGGTAATTGATTTCCGCAAATTAAATAAGGCTACTAAGAAAGATCATTACCCCTTACCTTTTATTGATCAAATGCCAGAAAGATTATGCAAACATACACATTACTGCTTTCTAGATGGTTATTCTGGTTTCTCTCAAATACCTGTGTTGGCTAGAGATCAATCAAAGACTACTTTTACATGCCCTGTTGGTACTTTTGCTTATAGACGTATGCCTTTTGGTTTATGTAATGCACCTGCTACCTTTCAAAGATGCATGATGGCTATATTCTCTAACTTTTGTGAAAAGATTTGTGAGGTTTTCATGGATGAATTTTCCGTCTATGGTTCCTCTTTTGATGATTGCTTGAGCAATCTTGATCGAGTTTTGCAGAGATGTGAAGAAACTAATCTTGTCTTGAATTGGGAAAAGTGCCACTTTATGGTAAATGAGGGTATTGTCTTGGGGCATAAAGTTTTTGAAAGAGGTATTGAAGTTGATAAAGCCAAGGTTGATGCTATTGAAAAGATGCCATGTCCCAAGGACATCAAAGGTATAAGAAGTTTCCTTGGTCATGCCGGATTTTATAGGAGGTTCATTAAGGACTTCTCAAAAATTTCTCGGCCTCTGACTAATTTATTGCAAAAATATGTACCATTTGTCTTTGATGATGATTGTGTAGAAGCATTTGAAATACTTAAGAAAGCATTAGTCTCTGCACCTATTGTTCAGCCACCTGATTGGAATTTACCCTTTGAAATTATGTTTGATGCCAGTGATTATGCTGTAGGTGCTATCCTACGGCAAAGAGTTGATAAGAAATTAAATGTTATCCATTATGCTAGTAAGACTCTAGACAATGCTCAAAGAAATTATGCTACTACTGAAAGAGAACTTTAGCAGTTGTATTTGCTTGTGATAAGTTCAGACCTTATATTGTTGATTCTAAGGTAACTATTCACACTGATCATGCTGCTATTAAATATCTTATGGAAAAGAAAGATGCTAAACCTAGACTTATTAGATGGGTTCTCTTTCTACAAGAATTTGACTTGCATATTGTTGATAGAAAAGGAGCTGAGAACCCTGTTGCAGACAACTTATCTAGGTTAGAGAATGTTCTTGATGACCCACTACCCATTGATGATAACTTTCCTGATGAGCAATTAAATGTTATAAGTACTTCTCGTAGTACTCCATGGTAAGCTGATTATGCTAATTACATAGTTGCTAAATTCATACCACCTAGTTTCACATACCAACAAAAGAAAAAGTTTTTCTATGATTTGAGACATTACTTTTGGGATGATCCACATCTTTATAAAGAAGGAGTAGATAGTGTTATCAGACGTTGTGTACCTGAGCATGATCAGGAATAGATATTACGCAAGTGCCACTCCGAAGCTTATTGAGGCCACCACGCTGGAGACAGAACTGCACATAAGGTATTGCAATCCGGTTTTTATTGGCCTACTCTCTTCAAGGATGCCCGTAGTTTGTCTTGTCTTGTGATTAATGTCAAAGTATTGGTAATATTAATAGACGTAAAGAAATGCCTATGAATTATTCACTTGTTATTGAACCATTTGA
The DNA here is from genome assembly GCA_032464435.1 of Aegilops umbellulata. Lineage (NCBI taxonomy): Eukaryota > Viridiplantae > Streptophyta > Magnoliopsida > Poales > Poaceae > Aegilops > Aegilops umbellulata. Next base: position 98,895,239 of record CP136055.1, read on the forward strand.
TGTTTGGGGCTTTGATTATATGGGACCTTTTCCTGCATCTAATGGATATACACATATTCTAGTTGCTGTTGATTACGTTACTAAGTGGGTAGAAGCTATTCCAACTAGTAGTGCTGATCATAACACTTCTATCAAAATGCTTAAAGAAGTTATTTTTCCGAGGTTTGGAGTCCCTAGATATTTAATGACTGATGGTGGTTCACATTTTATTCATGGTGCTTTCCGTAAAATGCTTGCTAAGTATGACGTTAATCATAGAATTGCATCTCCTTATCACCCACAGTCTAGTGGTCAAGTAGAATTGAGCAACAGAGAGCTCAAATTAATTTTGCAAAAGACTGTTAATAGGTCTAGAAAGAATTGGTCCAAGAAACTTGATGATGCATTATGGGCATATAGAACTGCATATAAAAATACTATGGGTATGTCTCCGTATAAAATGGTTTATGGAAAAGCATGTCATTTACCTCTCGAACTAGAACATAAGGCATATTGGGCTATTAAAGAGCTCAACTACGATTTTAAACTTGCCGGTGAGAAGAGGTTATTTGATATTAGCTCACTCGATGAATGGAGAACCCAAGCTTATGAAAATGCCAAGTTGTTTAAAGAAAAGGTAAAAGATGGCATGACAAAAGGATACAAAAGCGTGAGTTTAATGTAGGTGATTATGTATTGCTATACAACTCTCGTTTAAGATTTTTTGCAGGAAAACTTCTCTCTAAATGGGAAGGCCCCTACGTTATCGAGGAGGTCTATCGTTCCAGCGCCATAAAAATCAACAACTTCGAAGGAACGAATCCGAAGGCGGTAAACGGTCAAAGAATCAAACATTATATCTCAGGTAATCCCATAAATGAGGAAACCAATATTATTGAAACCGTAACCCCGAAGGAATACATAAGAGACACTTTCCAGAACATTTCAGACTCCGAAAAGGAATAGGTATGTGGTACGGTAAGTAAACCGACTCCAAAACAATTTTTAAGGCAATATTTCTCCTTTTGGAATATTTAGAAAAATTAAAAAATAAGTGGCAGTCCAGGAAGGACACGAGGGGCCCACGAGGGTGGTGGGCGCGCCCCCTACGTCGTGAGCACCTCGTGTGCCTTCCGGACTCTGTTTTCTTGCACGATACGTATTTTAGTCGGTAAAAATTCATTATATATTCTCCCGAAGATTTTGACTCCCGTATCACTCAAATATCCTTTGTTCTTGTTTTGAGATGTCCCGTTGCAGATTAGATCAACATGTCTTCCCAGGATTCGGAAGGAGAAAGCTATGTGGATGATTACTTAGAAAATCCCAAGGTCTATGGAGACGTGGAACATGATGGTTGGACCACAGAGGAAGAAGAGGACTATGAACCCAAGGGGAAGGAGGAGACGTGGAATGGGGGATTGATGATCTGAGGGACCAAAATGTCATCCTCAAGCACAAATTAAGGGAGAAGTCTAAGCCCGCATCATCTCCATCACCTCCACCTTCTTCACCAACAACAAAGAGGGAGACATAATCACATGGATATGGGCACTCCCCTTGGCAACTGCCAAGCTTGGGGGAGGTCCCCCGGTATCGTATCACCATCACAACTCCTAGCTTTACCGTTTTTCTTAGTTCGATCCCATTAGTAGTATCTTGATCTAGTAGAATAAAGTTGATGGCATGATCTAGCTTTGAGTTTTGCCTTATGATCTCTCTCTATGTAATCGAGTCCGTGAGCTATATATAATAAAGATTAGTGTTGAGTCAAGGGTTTGATTACTTTGCCATGATCTTAAAAGAAAAGAAGAAAAAGAATAAAAAGAAACAAAGGTTCATATTAATCTTATCGAAAGTAATGACTTCACATAGAAAGAGTATGATGATTAAAAGTTGTTGGGAGTTGGTAGATATAACTTTGGTCATCGTCGCAATTAATAGGAAGTAATAAGGAAAGAGAGGTTTCACATATAGATATATTATCATTGATATCTTTTACGATTGGGAGCACTCATTAAAATATGACATGCTAAAGAGTTGATGTTGGACAAGGAAGACAACGTAATGAGTTATGTTTTCTTATATCTAAGATAAAGTATGTTGTCATGGATCCTCTAACATGTTGAGCTTGCCTTTCCCCCTCATGCTAGCCAAATTCTCAGCACCAAGTAGAAATACTACTTGTGCTTCCAAAAACCCTTAAACCAGTTTTGCCATGAGAGTCCACCATATCTACCTATGGATTGAGTAAGATCCTTCAAGTAAGTTTTCATCGGTGCAAAGCAATAAAAGTTGCTCTAAATATGTATAATTGATTGGTGTGGGAGAAATAAGCTTTATACGATCTTGTGATGTGAAAGTAATAAAAGCGACGGACTGCATAATAAAGGTTCATATCACAAGGGGCAATATAAAGTGATGTTCTTTCGCATTGAGATTTTGTGCATCCAACCATAAAAGCGCATGACAACCTCTGCTTCCCTCTGCGAAGGGCCTATCTTTTATCATTATCTTCTACCTTATGCAAGAGTCATGGTGATCTTCACCTTTCCTTTTTCATTTTATCCTTTGGCAAGCACAACATGTTGGAAAGAACATGATATATATATATATATATATATATGTGTGTGTGTGTGTGTATATATATATATATCCAATTTGATGTAGGGGAGCATGAGTTATTATTGTTGACATTACCCTTGAGGTAAAAGGTTGTGGGGCAAAACTATAAGCCCCTATCTTTCTCGGTGTCCGATTAAAACTTCATAACCACAAGTATTGCGTGAGTGTTAACAATTATGAAGGACTAGATGATAGTTGAGTATGTGGACTTGCTTTTTAGCTCTGACATAGACTCTTTCCGATGTTATGATAAATTGCAGTTGCTTCAGTGACTGAGGTTATAGTTTGTTGGGTCTCAATAAGGTTTCTGATTCATACTCTTGCATTGTGAATAGATCATCACTTGAACATAAGTAATCAAATGACAAAATCTATATATGTTGTTGTTATGAGAATAACCATGATGCCTTCATGTCCGTATTTTATTTTTATCGACGCCTCTACCTCTAAACATGAGGACATAATTATTGTTATCAGCTTTTCGCTTGAGGACAAGCGAGGTCTAAGCTTGGGGGAGTTGATACGTCCATTTTGCATCATGCTTTTATATTGATATTTATTGCATTATGGGCTGTTATTTCACGTTATGTCACCATACTTATGGCTATTCTCTCATATTTTACAAGGTTTATATGAAGAGGGAGAATGTCGGCAGCTGGAATTCTGGGCTGGAAAAGGAGCAAATATTAGAGACCTATTCTGCGCAACTCCAAAAGGCCTGAAACTCCACGGAATATCTTAAAATAAATAAAGAAAAATCCTCGCCAAAGATGAAGGCCAAGGGGCCCACACCCAGCTCACGAGGGTGGGGGCACCCCCCCTCCTAGGCGCCCCCTACCTCGTGGTCCCCCTGGTGGCTCTCTGGTGCCCATCTTCTCCTATATGAAGTCTTTTGTCAAGAAAAAACGAGAAGCAACCTTTCGGGACGAGACTCCACCGCCACGAGGCGGAACCTTGGCGGAACCAATCTAGGGCTCCGGCAGAGCTGTTCTGCCGGGGATACTTCCCTCCGAGAGGGGGAAATCATCGCCATCGTCATCACCAACACACCTCTCATTGGGAGAGGGCAATCTCCATCAACATCTTCACCAGCACCATCTCATATCCAAACCCTAGTTCATCTCTTGTATCCATTCTTGTCTCCAAGTCCGGGATTGGTGCTAGTAGGTTGCTAGTAGTGTTGATTAGTCCTTGTAGTTGATGCTAGTTGGTTTATTTGGTGGAACATCATATGTTCAAATCCTTTATGCATATTATTACCCCTCTGATTATTAACATGAATATGCTTTGTGAGTAGTTACGTTTGTTCCTGAGGACAAGGGAGAAGTCTTGCTATTAGTAGTCATGTGAATTTGGTATTCGTTCGATATTTTGATGAGATGTATGTTGTATAGCCTCTAGTGGTGTTATGTGAACGTCGACTACATAACACTTCACCATTATTTGGGCCTAGAGGAAGGCATTGGGAAGTAATAAGTAGATGATGGGTTGCTAGAGTGATAGAAACTTAAACCCTAGTTTATGCGTTGCTTCGTAAGGGGCTGATTTGGATCCATATGTTTCTTGCTATGGTTACGTTTACCTTAATACTTTTGTTGTAGTCGCGGATGCTTGCAATAGAGGTTAATCATAAGTGGGATGCTTGTTCAAGTAAGAACAGTACCCAAGCACCAGTCTACCCACATACCAAATTATCAAAGTACCGAATGCGAATCATATGAACGTGATGAAAACTAGCTTGACGATATTCCCATGTGTCCTCGGGAGCGCTTTTCCTTATATAAGAGTTTGTTCCGGCTTGTCCTTTGCTACAAAAAGGATTGGGCCACCTTGCTGCACTTTATTTACTTTTGTTACTTGTTGCTCGTTACAATTTATCTTATCACAAAATTATCTATTACCACTTATTTCAGTACTTGCAGAGAATACCTTGCTGAAAACCGCTTATCATTTCCTTCTACTCCTTGTTGGGTTCGACACTCTTACTTATCGAAAGGACTACGATAGATCCCCTATACTTGTGGGTCATCAGTTTCATGAGCTAACTTAAGAGTGTTTAGCTCTTTAGTTAGAGACTTAATCTTCTCCTTATCATTGTCATTCGTTTCATCTTGATTAGCATGATTAATTGACGTTTCATCATAGTATTCATCACTAGAGTTGTCAACAAGTAAATCATCATCACCTAACAAGTCATCTTCATCACTATTGAAATCAACATACTCGGGGTGTGATACCTTTGGACCTTTGGCCATGAAGCATCTTCCAATTCCTTCATTCGGTGACTCGAATATGTCGTACGAGTTGGTTGACACAAGTTCTAGACCGGCAACACCTTCATCTTGAGTATATTCGGAGTCGGAGTGATAGCTTCTCTCGGAGTGATTGTCAGAGTCTGAGCCGGATACCCATTCACCAACATGAGCTTGATGTCTTCATTTTGTGTAGCTCCTTGATGACTTGTCCTTTCTTCCCGAATCCTTGCTTCTCCGTGAGGGTCTTTGTTCATAACGATCATCTCTACTCCTTCTTTCTCTAGGTGGCGATTCTTCTCTTCTACTTCTTCTTTTGGGAGAATCTTTTCTTCTCTTGTAGGGGGGCGTACACTCATTCGAATATTATCCGGGCCTTCCACAATTGTAGCAGTTTCACTCTTGACTAGAAGATCTTTTGTCATTGTAGGACCTTGACTTGAAGCTTCTCTCTTTGCTTCTACTCTTGTAGAATTTGTTGAAGTTCTTCACCATTAAGCTCAATTCTTCATTGAAGGTTTGTTTCTCACTTGATGATGTGGGGGCTTCACATGAGGCTTTGTAAGCACCACTTGATTTGTTGTGAAGTTCCTCTTTATCCTTGAGTGACATCTCATGAGCAACAATTCTTCCAATGACTTCTGTTGGCTTGAGATCTTTGTAATTGGGCATCATTTGAATCAATGTGCACACGGTATCATATTTTCCATCCAAGGCTCTTAGGATCTTCTTGATGTGAATTTGTCGGTCATCTCTTCACTTCCTAAGCTGGCAATCTCATTTGTGATAAGAGCAAGCCTAGAGTACATTTCAGCGACACCTTCACCATCCTTCATTTTGAACTTGTCAAGTTGACTTTGAAGCACATCCAACTTGGATTCCTTGACGGAGTCGGTACCTTCATGCATGTCAATCAAAGTATCCCAAGTTTCCTTTGCATTCTGAAGACGGCTGATTTTGTTAAATTCTTCGGGGCACAATCCGTTGAAGAGGATATCACAAGCTTGAGCGTTGTATTGCAGCATTTTCAACTCTTCCGCGGTGGCTTCACGATTCGGTTCTTTCCCATCAAAGAATTCACCTTGCAAGCCAATACACACAATAGCCCAAACGGCGAGGTTATGTCCAAGAATATGCATTTTCATCTTATGCTTCCAACTAGCAAAATTAGTACCATCAAAGTAAGGACCTCTATGGTGATAATTTCCCTCGCTAGACGCCATACTCTCCTAGGTTGTGAAACCAAGGCTATGATCACCAAAAGCTATGGAAATCAAAGCAAATGGAGATCAAAGCTCTGATACCACTTCTAGGGCCGAAAGTATGTCTAGAGGGGGGTGATTAGACTACTTGACCAATTAAAAATCTATCCTTTTCCCAATTTTAGTCTTTGACAGATTTTAGCTATCTTAGCATAAGTCAAGCAATCTTAACACAATTCAAGCAAGCATGCAAAGAGTATATGAGCAGCGGAAAGTAAAGCATGCAACCGGCAAGAATGTAAAGGGAAGGGTTTGGAGAATTCAAACGCAATTGGAAACATGGATGTTTTTGTTGTGGTTCCGATAGGTGGTGCTAGCGTACATCCATGTTGATGGAGACTTCAGCCCACGGAGGGTAACGGTTGCGCGAGTCCATGAAGAGCTCCACCCACGAAGGGTCCACGAAGAAGCAACCTTGTCTATCCCATCATGGCCATCGCCCACGAAGGACTTGCCTCACTAGTGGTAGATCTTCACGAAGTCGGCGATCTCCTTGGTTCAACTCCACAATCTTGTCGAAGGCTCCCAAGTGACACCTAGCCAATCTAGGAGACACCACTCTCCAAGAAGTAACAAATGGTGTGTTGATGATGAACTCCTTGCTCTTGTGCTTCAAATGATAGTCTCCCCAACACTCAACTCTCTCTCACGGGATTTGGATTTGGTGGAAAGAAGATTTGAGTGGAAAGCAACTTGGGAAGGCTAGAGATCAAGATTCATATGGTGGGAATGGAATATCTTGGCCTCAACACATGAGTAGGTGGTTCTTTCTCAGAAAATGTGTATTGGAAGTGTAGATATATTCTCATGGCTCTCTCCATGAATGAAGAGTGGGTGGAGGGGTATATATAGCCTCCACACAAAAACTAACCACTACACACAATTTACCAATCTCGGTGAGACCGAATTGAAAAACTCGGTCGGACCGATTTAGCAAACCTACTGACCGTTAGAATTTTCGATGGGGCCGACATGCAACTCGGTAGACCGATATGGTTAGGGTTAGGGCATAACATAGTCTCGGTGTGACCGATTACACAAACTCGGTGGGACCGATTTTGGTAATAAGCTAACCAGAGAGTTGGTCAGGTAAACTCGGTGGGACCGATTTGCTCATTTCGGTGAGACCGAAATCTTACAAAAGGGAAACAGAGAGTTTACATTGCAATCTCGGTGGGACCGATCGCTCATCTCGGTAGGACCGAAACGTTACGAAGGGAAATAGAGAGATTACAACCCCATCTTGGTGTGACCGAGATCCCTATCGGTGAAACCGATTTGCCTAGGGTTTGTGGCAGTAGCTATGACATCTGAACTCGGTGGCACCGGATAGAAAGAATCGGTGGGGATGAGTTTGACTTTTGGTTTGGGTCATATGTGGATGTGGGAAGGTAGTTGAGGGTTTTGGAGCATATCACTAAGCACTATGAAGCAAGAACCTCATCAAGCAACACCTCATCCCACCTTGATAGTATTGGCTTTTCCTATAAACTCAATGTGATCTTGGATCACTAAAATATAAAATGTAGAGTCTTGAGCTCTGAGCTTGAGCTAAACTTTTTGTCCTTAGTATTTTGAGGGGTCCACATTCCTCATCCATGCCATGCCATTCATTGAGCTTTTCCTGAAATATTAATCTTGGAATAATGTTAGCTCAATGATCTATATGTTGTTAGGAATTACCAAAACCATCCAGGGATAGTTGCACTTTCATTACTTCAGAACAGTAGAGTGAAAAATTCAACAAGTTCTAAGACTACTGTCGAATCAAACATCCAATAGTAGTCTTGGGTACTACACCTAGTGGGTGCACTTAGCGTGCCCCCACGGGTCCAGTTTCCACTCGACATGGTCCGTCCAGGCCGAGTGTAAATTTTTTAAGAGGACAGTTGTTCTCAGACTGTCGGATCACGGGTTCCTGCAGACCCTTAAGGTTCGAACTCTGGGGTGCGCGCGGAGGTCGTGCCCTCTACCTCTCCGTCTCGTAAGGATCTAACTACTGCAAGAACAACACAAGAGACACAGAGTTTATACTAGTTCGGGCCACCGTTGTGGTGTAATACCCTACTCTAGTTTGTGGTGGGTGGATTGCCTCTTGGGCTGATGATGAAGAACAGTACAAGGAAGAACAGCCTCGCGAGGGTCAGTTCTTGGCTAGGGGATGAACTGTTGGAGGAGTCCAATCGCCCTTCTCTCTCTCTCTCTCTCTCTGGATGCCTCGTTTCTGGCTGCCTCTACTCTGGGGGTGGCTAGTCCTATTTATAGGCAAAGGCCCTGGGCCTCTTCCCAAAATTGAGCGGGAAGGGCGCCAACAATTGGCCATTTTGAAGGGGAACATCTGGTACACTTATCCTGACTAAAGTTGGTCTTCGCCTGCCAAAGGCCCTGTGGTGACGCCGTCCTGGGCTCCATGGTGACCTCCTTCCCACCGTTGGACTGGTCTTGGTCTCGTTGCACCGAAAAGGGTGCCTTTGCTTGATCCTCTCGCCTGCGCTTGCCCCCTTTGCACCAAAGAGGAAAGGGAGACGCTGCGCAGGCTGGCGCCCGCCTGTCACCCTTGGTCGTCATGTCTTGCGTCATGGGCACCTCGTGAGGTACCCGCCTTGATCTCTCCGCCTCCTCGTGAGCCAGCCTGAGGAGGCCGTGCTTGAGGAAGCGCCATGTCATCCGCCTCGCGAGGCTTGGCCCCTCGCGAGGGTCTTGAGCCTTGTGCTGATGAAGATGGGCCACGCTGGGCCCCCATTTGAGCCACGCCGCAGGCCGCAGGCAGGCAAGTCTGGGGACCCCCGTTCCCAGAACGCCGACAGTAGCCCCCGGGCCCAAGGCGCGCATGGACTTGGCCGTGCCGAGAGGCGAAAGGGCAAGGGCGAAGCGCCGCGGGCCCTAACAGCCTGCGGCCTTGGGCGCCGCGTGGCGGTTTGACAGGACGTGGGCGTCTCCGCTTCCCCACGACGCCTTGGCAACTGCGTGACTTGACTAGTCCCTGCATGCGTAGATACGGGTCATTATTACCTGTGATCGTGGTGCTCGACGGTTGGCCTCTTCCGGCTATAAGTGCGAGGCCGCACAAGCTCCGCCAGTCCACCCCTTCCCGCTTCTCTTCTTCTTCCTCTCATTCGCCGCCGCCGCTCGCATGGCTCCAAAGAGGTTCTCAGCCGCAGAGAAGGGGAAGGCTAGTCGGGCGGGGCCCGACTCCCCTACGGCCAAGCGAGGCCGGGGTCGTCCCCGCAAGCATCCCGCGGTCCCCGCTGTGGCTCCCCGTGGGCACAGGGGTGGTTCTCCGCGTGGTGGTGAGTGCTCGGCTGCCAAGGGGAGGCAGGCTGTGGCTGCGCGGCCCCCCAGGCCGCGCTTTCGCTCGGCGGAGGTGCTGCCGGAGTTCGTCGTGTGGTCGGCGGACCCGACCAACACCTGGCTCTAGCTCCCTCGCTTCTTCATCAGCGAGCTGCCGGCCAGCGCCCGGTGCGGCTTCTGGGTTCAGGCTGACAGTTGCTGCAGTGGGGCCTCCTGGGTTTCGCTCGAGATCTCCCCTTCTGGGAATGGGGCCCTGACTCGCGGCTGGCAAACATTTTCCCGCGCGCGCGGCCTGGGCCAGCGGTGCACCCTGCACTTCAAGTTTGACGGCGACAGCACCCTCTACATGAGGGTGTTTGGGGAAGATGGTCACCGCGCAGGATGCTTCCCCGAGGACGACGACCGTGGCCAGGGGCCTCGCTCCGGCGACGATGGAGGAGACAGCGCCCACTCTGATGGCAGCGCCCGATGCTCCCCAAGCTCCACCAACTCTTCTTCGGGCGGCTCCTCCAGCGGTGGCCGCAGCCAGCCCCCTCGCTGTCACGCTTGCTTGGGGGTGGCTGTTCATCCGCCCGTCGCCGCGCCCCGGTGAAGCGCGAGAGGGAGTCCTCCTAAGCTCCGGAGGCATGCGGTGTCGCCTCAGCAGGCCGATGTGAGGCGGGCCGCGCCGGGCTCGCCCTTTCCTTTTCCTTTTGCTCCCTGTGTAAGACAAGACAGCTGCATGGAGCCCCGTGGGGGCGTGTTGAGAATCATTGCCGTTGTAGCCATTACCTTGATTTTGTTGTTGCACTTCTCAACTATTTGCCCTCGCGTAGGTAGTTTGCGGCCCCAGCCGGGGGGCGACCGACCCAGGCCCTGTGTGCATGTCGCGGTGCCCGAGGGGCACGGACCAGAGGGGTGCTCCTGTAGAGAGCCCGGGCCGTGAAACCTTTAAGCGGCTAGAGCAGAAACGCTCGCGAGGGCGTTCGAGTCCCATCCCTCGCGAGGCCTTTCATGAGAGAAAATCAAAACGAGGAGCGAAAATCGACAAACCACAAATCAACAACGGCGATAGTTTCGATAAGACTTCAGATGCAAGTAAAACACGTCAAATGCGGAAAGCAAATGAAAAAGCCGCGTCCGGCACCTAGTCTAGTCTTCAACGTCTTCTCACCAGCGCGGAGCTAAGTGCTGCCACTGGGCGTGGGAGGGAGCCCCAGGGCCTGAGGCCGGCGCTCCTGAGACTCCGGGGCGTGTACAGCCCCACTCATTATTACGTGAGAGTGTCACGGGGCGGCGATCTTCACAGGCATTGGCCTTCTTCACAGGCTCCGGACCTTTCTTCTTAGAGGTAATAAGCTTCATAGGCATTCGCCTTCTTCACAGGCTCTGGGCCTTTTCCCTTGGAGGTAATAAGCTTCACAGGCATTCGCCTTCCTCACAGGCTCCGGGCCTTTTCCAAAAAGAGACAATCTTCACAGGCGTTCGCCTTCTTCACAGGCTCAGGGCCTTTTTCAAAAAGAGACGATCTTCACAGGCGTTCGCCTTCTTCACAGGCTCAGGGCCTTTTCCAAAAAGAGATGATCTTCACAGGCGTTCGCCTTCTTCACAGGCTCTGGGCCTTTTCCAAAAAGAGACGATCTTCACAGGCGTTCGCCTTCTTCACAGGCTCTGGGCCTTTTTCCAAAAAGAGACGATCTTCACAGGCGTTCGCCTTCTTCACAGGCTCTGCAGATTCATCACAAAAAGAAGACGGGGTTGCCATAGCAGCCATTAGTTGATTGCTAGTCGCTCAGGAGCTTGCTGGTTGGAGCAGGCGAGGTGTGTCTGGGCACCCGTGAGCCAGCGCGGGACTCACGAGGCCCTACCTCTAGGCGGGTTGCGCCTGGCGCTGGGCCGTATCTTGAGATGTGTTCCTGCAAAATCTGGTTAGATGCCGGCACTCTACGTCCTCGGGTCCCGGCCCTCGAGCTTGTCTCAGCCGTCGCTGGTATGCCAGGTCGCGATGCCGTGGACAAGGCCAGAGGGTGAGGGCTGGAGAGCCAGTAAGAGCCCTGAGTCGGGATGCTCAGGCACCCCCCCTTTAACGTGCAAGTGGTCGACATGAAGAAGAAAAGGTGCCGTGGACGGCATCAAGTAATCAAGCATGATGCATAATTGGAGATAAACACGGAAGGGATACATGCCGCTTGGCCTAGCCCAAGTGGCCTGGGGATGATGCAGCCCGAGGGGCGCCCCCAGCAAAGCAAGCTAGCGACTGAAAAGATAAAAAGGGATACATGCCACAGGGACGGACCCACGCGGCCTGGGAATGACGCAACCCTGGGAGGGCGCTCCCAGCTGGGAATGAAACTTGAAAGGCGTCACCTGAAGATGTCGTCGATGTAGTGGCGTTGGTGCAGCAGACTCGGTGGGCTGCGGAAGCCGATCCTCACGAGCCCCCAGGCCCAGGGGCCTCGGGAGGCTCCGGAGGCACTGGTGGCTCCTCGTGAGCAGCCTCCATCTCCGCCAGGGCCGTGGAACGCCTGTCTTCTTGCGCCTCCAAGACGCTCCTCATGAGGCGCTCGTACGCCGCAGCCATGCTCGGCAAGCCATAAGGCATGCGAACATAACGGTGGGGTGGTCCTCCGCAGTGCCCCACTTGTGAGGGCCAGAGGCGCTCCACCGTGGCGATCCGGTTGAGCCCTGGTACGTCGACGCAGATGCGCAGCCCACCATCCTCGCCTGGATGGGGAGCCACGGTAGGCGGGCGACGGCAACCTCTCATGATCCTTGACTCCTGTAGTTCTTGAATGGCCTTGCTAACAAACTCCTGCTGGTCTTACCTTCTTTCCCTGGCTTCCTTTCGAGGGAAACATGCTTCGAAACACGCCTCCACATGGTGCCCCAGCGCCTCCCTCGTGACCTTGGCGAGGTCGGTGGCCCTCCAGGTGAGAGCCCCCGAGCCCTGCCTAAGGGGGGCACCGGGCGTGCTTTCCTATGCGATTGAAGGAGGATCCCCTTGGGCAGACGCGGGCCCTGAAGGGCCTGCCTCCTGAGGGGCTGAGCCTGACGTCGTCTTCTTCTTCTTGGGGGTGGTCTCAGGAAGCCTCCTGCTTCCGCGATCTGGGTCTTCTAGTGACGCGGCCTGAAAGGCTCGCTCCAGGGTACACGCTGCATCCTTCTCTTGATAGGGCACCGTGATGATGCCGCCGCTTCCTGGCATCTTGAGGACGTTGTATCCATGGTGAGTCACGGCCATGAACTTGGCCAGCGCCGGGTACCCGAGGATGGCGTTGTACGGCAGGCGGATGTGGGCGACGTCAAAGTCGATGAGCTCGGTGCGGTAGTTGTTGCGGGCCCCAAAGGTGACTGGGAGGCGGACCTACCCGATCGGGACTGTGGAACCGTCGGTGACTCCGGAGAAGGGCTTGGTTGGCTGAAGCTGGTCATAGGGCACTTGGAGGCTGTTGAATGTTTCCACGGACAAGACATTGAGCCCTGCCCCTCCGTCGATGAGGGTCCTGGTGACCAGAACGTTGCTGATGACTGGGGAACAAAGCATTGGGAGGACTCCGGCTGTGGCCGCGCACTTGAGCTGGTCTACTGAGCTGAACATGATGACACAGGCAGACCACCTGAGGGGACGCGTTGCTTCGAGCTTGGGAAGAACTGTATTCACTTCGCGAGCAAATTGCTTGAAGATACGGTGAGAGGCTGGGGCTTAAGCTCCGCCCAGGATGCAGGCGATTGTGCGAGGCTCTTGGAAGCCCCCAAGCCCCTCGTCTTGGTGGCGGTCTTCATTCCTTCTTGGCTGAGGCGGCAACGGCGGCAGGCCTGGGTTGCCATGAGGGCGATCCTCACGAGGCTGGTCCCTCTAGTCCCCCTCGCGAGGCGGGTCACGCCAGCGGTCCTCGCGAGGTTGGTCACGCCAGCCTTGACGTGGGCCACGATCTTCCCAGCGTCCCGGGTTCCTTCCTCCTCCTTGGCCGTAGCCCCGGTCAGCACGGTCAGGGCGTTGGCCGACTCTTCCTTCTCGCACGGCGCAGAGTTCTTGGCATTCATTGGTGTTGTGGGTGTGGAGGTCGTGGTACACACAGTACCGGCTGCCCCTGGAGGATTCGAGCAGATCCTTGCCCCGCTTGGTGTCCGGCTCTGCCGCGAGCACGGCAGCCCCCTTGCGCTTCACGTCCTTGGCCTTTGGCTTCTTCTCTTCTGGGTCTGCGGCAGGCAGCTCGAGGAGGGAGAGGCGTCCCTCCTCAGCCCTGGCGCACTTGGTCGCCAGGTTGAACAGCTCCAGGGAGGTGCAGAGGTCTTCATGCATCGCCAACTCCTCCTTAATCTTGACGTCGCGCACGCCATCGGAGAAGGCCGAAATGATGGCTTCCTCAGACACCCTGGGGATCTTGAGGCGCGCACTGTTGAAGCTCTAGATGTACTTTTGCAGGGTCTCTCCAGGTTGCTCATTGATGCGGCGCATGTCGCTCACGGCGGGAGGCCGGTCGTGGGTACCTTGGATGTTGGCGATGAAGCGAGTACGCATCTGGTCCCAGGAGGAGATCGTGCCTAGAGCCAGGTTCAGGAGCCAAGTGCGAGCACCTTCCTTCAGCGCCATGGGGAACCAGTTCGCCATGACCTTTTCGTCCCCGCTGGCAGCTTCGATTCCCATCTCGTAGAGCTGGAGGAACTCCGTGGGATCAGTCGTGCCATCGTAGCGAGGGGGCAGGTCCGGCTTGAACTTGCCGGGCCATGCGACTCCGCGCAGCTCGGCGGTGTAGGCGCGGCAGCCAGCGGTGGCCGCAGGAGGTTTTGGTTGAGGGAGAGCTTGGCCTTGCGGGTCCCCTTGCGCTGCAGCTGGGAGCAGCGCGGGGTCTTGACGTGCCGGAGCTGGAGCGGGGTCTCGACGAGCCGGGGCTGGGAGCGCCCGGGCGGCCTCTTGCGGTCGCGGGACTTCTTGGCAGCTCCGTTCCTGCTGGGCCGGCGCATGACAGAGCGGGTTCTTCCCAGGAGCTGCGCGCCTTGGGGCCATGGCATCTTCTTGGAAAGGAGGCGGCTGGAATGCCCCCGGGGCTTCATTGCCCACGCGGGGCGGGGTGCGGCGCAGCGGTGCGGAAGGCGCGGGAGAGCCCCTTGCGGCGCGGACGAGCTCGGCGACGCGGTCGAGCCACTCCTCGTAGACGTCGTCGACGGGGCGGTAGCGCAGGAGCTCGTTCGCCGCGATAAGCGCAGCTCGAGCCTCCAAGGGCACGCGAAGCGCGTGCGACGAAGAACCGGCCGGGGTGAGCGACGGAGTGGCGGTGCGGCCATCTCGCCGCATGGACGGGTGCTGAGAGGATGCTTGCTGCTCGTTCCCCACCGGGCCGGTGGCGGCGTTGACGGCAGGCGACGGGGAACGACGAGGACGCCCATCGACGGGGGCCGTCTGGACGACGCGGGAAGCGATGGCGGCCCGGCGCTCGGCGCGGGCCCGACGAGCGTCAGACATGGATGCGACGGTCAGAGGAGAGCGGAGCGGTGGAAGACAGACTCCGGCGCACCCCTACCTGGCGCACCGAATGTCGGATCACGGGTTCCGGCAGACCCTTAATGATAGAGGCAAAGGTGTCCCGATGTTTCGATGAGATGGTGGCTATTGTTTCTGTGGGAGTCGACCTTGACGATCCGACTACGAACGTGCGAGACGTCGCGCCTTAGCAATCGCTAAACCAACTTCCGAGGGTTATTGACCACACCGGACAATGATCAACCTGACCACGAGGGCCTGTTTCCTGCGAGCGAACGAAGAACAAGCAAGAAACTAAAATTGCAATCTGGATATTGTGAATATAAGAGGAAAGCTTTATTAATGAAGGTGGGTTTCTGTGATGCCTTGGTCTGGTCGTTGAACAGAAACAAAGTACGCGAAGTTGCAGCTATGGTGAACTTTTGATCTAAACAAAACCCAAAGTCTAAACGACGCCCTAAGGGCTGTATATATGGAGGAAGAGGGGGGGAATTTCATGGCCCTTGAGGAAGGGGTCCGAAACCAACCTAACTCTTGTTTCCCCACACATACGGACTCTAAAAACAGCCTATACTTAAGTATTTCGAAATTACATGGGCCTGGCCCAATAATAAGGTGACGCAGCACCTAGAATAGCCTCTGGATGAAATTTATGAAGTGGCATCTTGTATATTTCGTCCAAGGCTTCATTCACTCCTTATGGTGGCTTCAGAGTCCTGAAATCATCACTTGTAACTCCGTTCTTGTTCCCCTTGCGCATGCCATCAACTCCATGCTTGTTCTTGCTCCAATGTTCATCCTTCTCCAAGCTAGGCCCTTCATTTGTAAGCAAAACCAATATATCCAATTTATGCAGCATCATATTCTCATGAACATTAGAATCATTACCAAGAAACGAAAGTACCTGGTAATTTAATTGGCGTGCGCGAGCTCTAGTAATTGGTCCATCATATGTAACAGTAGGGGCTGTGGGTGTAACAATGGTATTGATGTCCTCATCATCCTCCCCTTCTTGAAATGAAGTCGTCCTCGACGGAAGCTCATCTTCCTCACCCAAATAAGGCTTCAAATCTGCAATGTTAAAACTGGGACTAACCCCAAAATCTGCAGGCAACTCAAGTTTATATGCATTATCGTTTATTTTTTCTAACACCTTAAAAGGACCATCAGCACTTGGCATTAGCTTTGACTTGCGCAAATTAGGAAACCTATCCTTACGCAAATGTAACCAAACAAGATCTCCAGGTGCAAAGACAACACGTTTTCTACCCTTATCTCCAACAAGTTTATATTTAGCATTCATGCGCTCAATATTTTCCTTACTTAACTCATGCATCTTTAAGATCAAATCAGCATGTTGTTTAGCATCAAAATTAACCTTCTCCGAAGATGGAAGAGGCAACAAATCAATAGGTGCACGAGGTAGGAAACCATACACAATTTCAAAAGGGCACATCTTAGTAGTAGAATGCAATGAACGATTATAAGCAAATTCAATATGAGGCAAGCATTCTTCCCACATTTTCTTATTATTCTTCAAAACAGCCCTAAGCATAGTAGACAATGTTCTATTGACTACTTCAGTTTGTCCATCAGTTTGGGGGTGACAAGTAGTACTAAAAAGCAGTTTAGTCCCCAACTTAGCCCATAAACATCTCAAAAAGTGGCTAAGAAATTTAGTATCACGATCTGAAACAATAGTATTTGGCACACCATGCAAGCGAATAATTTCACGAAAGAACAAATCAGCAACATTAACAGCATCATCACTTTTATGACATGGTATAAAGTGTGCCATTTTTTAGAATCTATCCACGACAACAAATACGCTATCCCTCCCCTTCTTTGTTCGAGGTAAACCTAAAACAAAGTCCATAGATATGTCCTCCCAAGGAACACTAGGCACAGGCAAAGGCATATATAAACCATGAGGATTGAGTCGTGACTTAGTTTTTTGACATGTAGTGCAGCGAGCAACAAAATGCTCAACATCCCGTCTCATCTTTGGCCAAAAGAAATGTGTAGCAAGTACGTCCTCTGTCTTCTTCACGCCAAAGTGTCCCATTAATCCTCCTCCATGCGCCTCCTGCAACAACAAAAGACGAACAGAGCTAGCAGGAATGCATATCTTGTTAGCGCGGAACACAAAACCATCATTAACAACGAACTTGTTCCATGTTCTTCCTTCTTTACAATTCTGCATTACTTCTTTAAAATCAGCATCATGCACATATTGATCTTTGATGGTCTCCAAACCAAATATTTTGAAGTCAAGTTGTGAAAGCATAGTATAGCAACGAGACAAAGCATCAGCAATAACATTTTCTTTACCCTTCTTGTGTTTGATGACATAAGGGAAAGTCCCAATGAATTCAACCCATTTAGCATGTCTACGATTCAGTTTAGCTTGACTTTTAATATGTTTCAAAGATTCATGATCAGAATGTATAACAAATTGTTTGGGCCATAAATAATGTTGCCATGTCTCTAAAGTCCGAACAAGAGCATATAATTCCTTATCATAAGTAGAATAGTTCAGACTAGGCCCACTCAATTCAGAAAAGTATGCAACAGGTTTGCCATCTTGTAATAACACACCTCCTAATCCAATTCCACTAGCATCACATTCAAGCTCAAAAGTCTTATTAAAATCAGGAAGTTGGAGTAAAGGAGCATGTGTCAACTTATATTTCAATACCGTGAAGGCTTCTTCCTGTGCGGTACCCCAAACAAAAGGCACATCCTTCTTTGTAAGCTCATTGAGAGGTGCATCAATGGTGCTAAAATCTCTCACAAAACGCCTATAGAAACCAGCGAGTCCAAGAAAACTCCTCACTTGTGTGACCGTTTTGGGTTGCGGCCAACTCTCAATAGCTTCAATCTTGGCTTTATCAACTTCAATTCCCTGTGGAGTAACAACATAGCCAAGAAAAGATACTCGGTCGGTGCAAAAGGTGGACTTCCCATGGTTACCAAACAAATGTGCATCACGTAGAGCATTAAAAACAGCACGTAAATGTTCCAAATATTCTTCCAAAGATTTGCTATAAATCAGTATATCATCAAAATAGACTACCACAAATCGTCCAATGAAAGCACGTAAAACTTCGTTCATTAGTCTCATGAAAGTACTAGGTGCATTAGTTAACCCAAAAGGCATGACTAACCACTCATATAAACCAAACTTAGTTTTAAAAGCTGTTTTCCATTCATCTCCCAATTTCATACGAATTTGATGGTATCCACTACGCAAATCAACTTTGGAGAATATTGTAGAGCCACTCAATTAATCAAGCATATCATCTAGCCTAGGAATAGGATGACGCTAACGAATAGTAATATTATTAATGCCTCTACAATCAACACACATACGCGAGGTACCATCCTTTTTCGGCACTAGAATAATAGGAACGACACAAGGACTAAGGGATTTGCGTATATAACCTTTGTCGAGTAGCTCTTGTACTTGACGCATAATCTCCTTCGTCTCCTCTGGATTGGTACGGTATGGTGCGCGGTTGGGTAATGATGCACCGGGAATTAAGTCAATTTGATGCTCAATCCCTCGAATAGGTGGTAATCCCGGTGGCACGTCTTGTGGAAAGACGTCAGCGAACTCCTGCAAAGTGTTAGTAACAGCAGGAGGCAAAGAGGAAGGCACGTCCTCGAATGAAAATAATGCCTCTTTGCACACAAAAGCATAGCAAACAGATTTGCTAACATCTAGATCATCAATATCAGATTTGGTGGCAAATAAACATGCACTTTTCAATTTAATTTCAGAAGCAACACTAGATGGTTTATTATTAGGCTTCATTTGTTGCTCAAATTATTTTGCCACAATCTGATTTTCACTCTTATTTTGCTCCTGTTTTGCTTTATTAGCTCGATTAATATCATCTTTCAAAATGGAATCAGGAGTCATAGGAAGCAAAGTAATATTTTTGTCCTTATGAACAAGAGTATACTGATTGTTTCTACCATGGTGTACAGAATTTTTATCAAATTGCCATGGTCTACCAAGTAATAAGGAACATGCTTGCATAGGTACCACATCACAATCAACATAATCAGCATATGTAGAGATACTAAAATGCACACGAACAGTACGTGTTACCTTAACCTTGCCGCTGTTGTTGAACCATTGGATGTAGTAAGGATGTGGATGTGGTCGTGTGGTGAGAGATAGCTTCTCCACCATCTCCATGCTAGCCAAGTTGTTGCAGCTCCCTCCATCTATGATGACGCGAACAGAACGTTCCTTCACAACTCCCTTTGTATGGAACAAATTATGCATCTGATTTTGCTCAGCTTGCGTGACCTGCACACTCAAAACACGTTGAGCAACTAAACATTCATACCTGTCAGCATCTTCAGCAGCCATGTATCGCGTCTCATGATCAGAATCATCTCCACCGTGTTCTTCATGTGTAAGAAGAGCCAAAGTATCCTCATCATAGTCACTAGCGGACTCATACCCACCATCCTCAGTAGCAATCATCACACGCTGAGATGTGCATTCTCGCGCAAAATGTCCTCTTCCCTTACAACGACGACAAATAATATCACTTGTGTGCCCTGTAGACGCCATGGAAGAAGCAGAGCTCTGTGCAGGCCCGGCAGGCGTGCTCTTGGCAGATAGTGGTGGTTGTGCCTGCTTTCTTGTATCACGGTTGGAGGTGGCAGCTGACGGAGGTGCCGGTGTAGCAGAACGTGTGGAAGTAGATGATGCACGTGGTGTCCACGATGAAGGTCGACCTGCAGAAAAGTTAGTTCGCACCAATGCCTATCAATCCTGCACTTCACGTTCAGCTTTACAAGCAAGATGGAATAAACGAGTGATATTATTATAATCCTTATAGTCTAGAATGGTCTGAATCTTTCTATTTAATCCACCCAGAAAACGTGCAAGCATAGCTTTATTCTCCTCAATGATACCACATCTAATCAAGCCAGTTTGTAATTCCTGATAATATTCTTCTACCGAATTTTTTCCTTGTCTTAAGCGCTGCAATTTTTGAAGTAATTCCTGTTGATAATATGGTGGAACCCAACGAGTACACATAGCAGTTTTCAAAGCAGCCCAAGTAGATGTATGTGGAGCTGGAAAGGCTTATAGTATGGTAGCAAAAAGGTCAGCAATAATCAATTCAGAGATGCAAAGTTGAATAAACGCTCAACGACGGTACTGTGCTGGTCCTAGGCTAGACCGTGCTAGAGACGCGAGCCTAGAACACTAACAAAATCACGGCGCTGCACGAAAACAAGGGAAAAGCACACTCTGGAAAAAAAATCGCTCTTTTTTTTGCGCTCCTCCTTTTTTTTTGTGAAAAATCACTATAATGGCGAGTGTCTCAAAACTCTTCCCAGGTCAAACTGACAGGATAGACACGAAATTTTTGCGAATTTTTTTTTGACTGCCCGGACCCAAAAACTGGAAACGGCTCAAAAAAAACTTTCAATAACGGCGACTGTCTCAAAAGGCTAAGAAACACCTAAAATAGGATAGCCAGAATTTTTTTTGTCAAGTGCATTTTTGGAAAATTTTGGGCCTAAACGGAGGGTGGTTTCCGGACTCTTTTTTTTGGAAACCAACCTCTTCTACGGACGGCAAAAGATTGATGGAATCCCAAACCTACTCAAACAAGGAAACACGAATCTGGCAACAGATGAATCTCGGAAGCAAACCTAATATGAGATGGACTCGAAGTGATGGTGGTATATGGATACGGATCGGTGGTGGTATATGTGTTGGAAATATGCCCTAGAGGCAATAATAAATTGATTATTATTATATTTCTTTGTTCATGATAATCGTTTATTATCCATGCTAGAATTGTATTGATAGGAAACTCAGATACATGTGTGGATACATAGACAACACCATGTCTCTAGTAAGCCTCTAGTTGACTAGCTCGTTGATCAATAGATGGTTACGGTTTCCTGACCATGGACATTGGATGTCGTTGATAACGGGATCACATCATTAGGAGAATGATGTGATGGACAAGACCCAATCCTAAGCCTAGCACAAGATCATGTAGTTCGTATGCTAAAGCTTTTCTAATGTCAAGTATCATTTCCTTAGACCATGAGATTGTGCAACTCCCGGATACCGTAGGAGTGCTTTGGGTGTGCCAAACGTCACAGCGTAACTGGGTGGCTATAAAGGTACACTATAGGTATCTCCGAAAGTGTCTGTTGGGTTGGCACGAATCGAGACTGGGATTTGTCACTCCGTGTGACGGAGAGGTATCTCTGGGCCCACTTGGTAGGACATCATCATAATGTGCACAATGTGATCAAGGAGTTGATCATGGGATGATGTGTTGCGGAACGAGTAAAAGAGACTTGCCGGTAACGAGATTGAACAAGGTATCGGGATACCGACGATCGAATCTCGGGCAAGTATCATACCGATAGACAAAGGGAATTGTATACGGGATTGATTAAGTCCTTGACATCGTGGTTAATCCGATGAGATCATCGTGGAACATGTGGGAGCCAACATGGGTATCCAGATCCCGCTATTGGTTATTGACCGGAGAACGTCTCGGTCATGTCTGCATGTCTCCCGAACCCGTAGGGTCTACACACTTAAGGTTCGATGACGCTAGGGTTATAAAGGAAGCTTGTATGTGGTTACCGAATGTTGTTTGGAGTCCGAGATGAGATCCCGGACGTCACGAGGAGTTCCGGAATGGTCCGGAGGTAAAGATTTATATATGGGAAGTCATCATACGGTCACCGGAAGAGTTCGGGGGTTACCGGCATTGTACCGGGACCACCGAAGGGGTTCCGGGGGTCCACCGGGAGGGTCCACCTGCTCCGGGGGGCCCTATGGGCTGTATGTGGAGAAGGACCAGCCCCTTAGTGGGCTGGGCGCCTCCCCCCTAGGGCCCATGCGCCTAGGGTTTGGGGGGGAACCCTAAAGGGGGCGCCCCCTTGCCTTGGGGGGCAAGGCACCCCCTTGGCCGCCGCCCCCCTAGGAGATTGGATCTCCTAGGGCCGGCGCCCCCCCTTGGCCCTCCTATATATAGTGGGGGAGATGGAGGACTTCACACCTGATCGCTGGCGCAGCCCTCCCCTTCTCCCAAGTCTCTCCTCCTCATCTCTTGCGGTGCTTGGCGAAGCCCTGCAGGATTGCCACGCTCCTCCACCACCACCACGCCGTTGTGCTGCTGCTGGATGGAGTCTTCCTCAACCTCTCCCTCTCCCCTTGCTGGATCAAGGCATGGGACACGTCACCGGGCTATACGTGTGTTGAACGCGGAGGTGCCGTCCGTTCGGCACTAGGATCATCGGTGATTTGGATCACGACGAGTACGACTCCATCAACCCCGTTCACTTGAACGCTTCCGCTTAGCGATCTACAAGGGTATGTAGATGCACTTTCCTTCCCCTCGTTGATGGTTTCTCCATAGATAGATCTTGGTGACACGTAGGAAAATTTTGAATTTCTGCTACGTTCCCCAACAGTGGCATCATGAGCTAGGTCTATTGCGTAGATTCCATGCACGAGTAGAACACAAAGTAGTTGTGGGCGTTGATTTTGTTCAATATGCTTACCGTTACTAGTCAATCTTGATTCGGCGGCATTGTGGGATGAAGCGGCCCGGACCGACCTTACACGTACACTTACGTGAGACAGGTTCCACCGACTGACATGCACTAGTTGCATAAGGTGGCTAGCGGGTGCCAGTCTCTCCCACTTTAGTCGGATCGGATTCGATGAAAAGGGTCCTTATGAAGGGTAAATAGCAATTGACATATAACGTTGTGGTTTTTGCGTAGGTAAGAAACGTTCTTGCTAGAAACCCATAGCAGCCACGTAAAACATGCAAACAACAATTAGAGGACGTCTAACTTGTTTTTGCAGGGTATGCCATGTGATGTGATATGGCCAAAAGGATGTGATGAATGATATATGTGATGTATGAGATTGATCATGTTCTTGTAATAGGAATCACGACATGCATGTCGATGAGTATGACAACCGGCAGGAGCCATAGGAGTTGTCTTTAATTTATTTATGACCTGCGTGTCAACATAAACGTCATGTAATTAGTTTACTTTATTGCTAAAGCGTTAGCCATAGTAGTAGAAGTAATAGTTGACGTGACAACTTCATGAAGACACGATGATGGAGATCATGGTGTCATGCCGATGACGACGATGATCATGGAGCCCCGAAGATGGCCATATCATGTCACTATTTGATTGCATGTGATGTTTATCATGTTTTTGCATCTTATTTGCTTAGAACGACGGTAGTAAATAAGATGATCCCTCATTAAAATTTCAAGAAAGTGTTCCCCCTAACTGTGCACCGTTGCGAAAGTTCGTCGTTTCGAAGCACCACGTGATGATCGGGTGTGATAGATTCTTACGTTCGAATACAATGGGTGTTGACGAGCCTAGCATGTACAGACATGGCCTCGGAACACATGCAAACACTTAGGTTGACTTGACGAGCCTAGCATGTACAGACATGGCCTCGGAACACAGAAGACCGAAAGGTCGAGCATGAGTCGTATGGTAGATACGATCAACATGAAGATGTTCACCGACGTTGACTAGTCCGTCTCACGTGATGATCGGACACGGCCTAGTTGACTTGGATCATGTAATCACTTAGATGACTAGAGGGATGTCTATCTGAGTGGGAGTTCATAAGATGAACTTAATTATCCTGAACATAGTCAAAAGATCTTTGCAAATTATGTCGTAAGCTCGCGCTTCAGTTCTACTGTTTTAGATATGTTCCTAGAGAAAATATAGTTGAAAGTTCATAGTAGCAATTATGCGGACAATAGAAGGCTTATGTCCTTAATGCAACGCTCGGTGTGCTGGACCTCGAACGTGGTCTATGGATGTTGCGAACATCTGACATACACGTTATGATGACTACATGATAGTTCGGTAATGATAAATGGTTTAGAATTGAGGCACCGAAGACATTTTGAAATGTCGCGGAACATATGAGATGTTTCGAGGGCTGAAATTGGGATTTCAGGCTCGTGCCCACGTCAAGAGGTATAAGACCTCCGACGATTTTCTTAACCTGCAGACTAAGGGAGAAAAGCTCAATCGTCGAGCTTGTGCTCAGATTGTCTGAGTACAACAATCACTTGAATCGAGTGGGAGTTGATCTTCCAGGTAAGATAGTGATGTTTTTCCAAAGTCATTGCCACCAAGCTGCTAGAGCTTCGTGATGAACTATATCAGGGATGGATATGATGATCCTTGGAATATTCGCGATGTTTGACACCGCGAAAGTAGAAATCAAGAAGGAGCATCAATTGTTGATGGTTAGTGAAACCACTAGTTTCAAGAAGGGCAAGGGCAAGAAGGGATACTTCATGAAATGGCAAATCAGCTGCTGCTCTAGTGGAGAAACCCAAGGTTGAACCCAAACCCGAGACTGAGTGCTTATGTAATAAGGGGAACAACCACTGGAGCAGAATTACCCTAGATACTTGGTAGATGAGAAGGCTGTCAATAGAAGTATATTAGATATACATTATGTGAATGTGTACTTTACTAGTACTCCTAGTAGCATCAGGGTATTAGATACCGGTTCGATTGCTAAGTGTTAGTAACTCGAAATAAAAGCTACGGAATAAACGGAGACTAGCTAAAGGTGAGCTGACGATATGTGTTGGAAGTGTTTCCAAAGTTGATATGATCAAGCATCGCTCGCTCCCTCTACCATCGAGATTGGTGTTAAACCTAAATAATTGTTATTTGGTGTTTGCGTTGAGCATAGACATGATTGGATTATGTCTATCGCAATGCGGTTATTCATTTAAGGAGAATAATGGTTACTCTATTTATTTGAATAATACCTTCAATGGTCTTGCACCTAAAATTAATGGTTTATTGAATCTCGATCATAGTGATACACATGTTCATGCCAAAAGATATAAGATAGTAATGATAGTACCGCCTACTTGTGGCACTGCCATGTAAGTCATAATGCTATAAAACACATGAAGAAGCTCCATGTTGATGGATCTTTGGACTCACTCAATTTTGAAAAGGATTGAGACATGTGAACCATGTCTATTGGTATATACGCATGAAGAAACTCCATGCGGATGGACCATTTGGACTCACTTGATTTTGAATCGCTTGAGACATGCAGATCATACCACATGGGCAAGATGACTGAAAGCTTCGGTTTCAGTAAAATGGAACAAGAAAGCAACTTGTTGGAAGTAACACATTTTGATGTGTGCAGTCCAATGAGTGCTGAGGCACGCAGTGGATATCGTTATGCTCTTACTTCACAAATGATTTGAGTAGATACTGAGCATATTTACTTGATGAAACACAAGTCTGAATTATTGAATGGTTCAAGTAATTTCAGAATGAAGTTGAATATCGTTGTGACAAGAGGATAAAATATCTATGATATGATCATAGAGATGAATATCTGAGTTGCGAGTGTGGTACACAATTGAGACATTGTGGAAATTGTTTCACAACTAATACCGCCTGGAACACCATAGTGTGATGGTGTGTCCGAACATCATAGTTGCACCCTATTGGATATGGTGCGTACCATGATGTCTCTTATCGAATTACCACTATCGTTCATGGGTTAGGCATTGGAGACAACCGCACTCACTTTAAATAGGGCACCACGTAATTCCGATGAGATGACACCGTATGAACTATGGTTTAGAGAAACCTAAGCTGTCATTTCTTAAAAGTTTGGGGCTACGACGCTTATATGAAAAGTTTCAGGCTGATAAGCTCGAACCCAAAGCGGATAACTGCATCTTCATAGGACACCCAAAACAGTTGGGTATACCTCCTGTCTCAGATCCAGAAGCAATAGGGATTGTTTCTCAAATCAGGTCCTTTCTCGAGAAAAAGTTTCTCTCGAAAGAATTGAGTGGGAGGCTGGTGGAGACTTTGAGGTTATGGAACCGTCACTTCAACTAGTGTGTAGCAGGGCACAGGAAGTTGTTCCTGTGGCACCTACACCAATTGAAGTGGAAGCTTATGATAGTGATCATGAGACTTCGGATCAAGTCAAACCTCGTAGGATGACAAGGATGCGTACTACTTCAGAGTGGTATGTAATCCTGTCTTGGAAGTCATGTTGCTAGACAACAATGAACCTACGAGCTATGGAGAAGCGATGGTGGGCCCGGATTCCGATGAATGGCTCGAGGCCACAAAATCCGAGAGAGGATCCATGTATGAAAACAAAGTGCAGACTTTTGCAGAACGGCTCGATGGTCGTAAGGCTGTTGAGTACAGATGGATTTTAAAAGGAAGACGGACAATGATGGTAAATGTCACCATTAAGAAAGCTCGACTTGTCATTAAGATGTTTTCCGACAAGTTCAAGGAGTTGACTGCGATGAGACTTTCTCACTCGTAGCGATGCTAAGAGTCTGTTGGAATTGTGTTAGCGATTACTGCATTATTTATGAAATTGTGCAGATAGGATGTCAAAACATTGTTTCCTCGACGATTTTCTTGAGGAAAGGTTGTATGTGATACAACCAGAAGATTTTTGTCAATCCTAAAAGATGCTAACAAGTATGCAAAGCCCCAGCAATCCTTCTAAGGACTGGAGTAAGCATCTCGGAGTTGGAATGTACACTTTGATGAGATGATCAAATATTTTGGGTTTATACAAAGTTTATGAGAAACTTGTATTTCCAAAGAAGTGAGTGGGAGCACTATAGAATTTCTGATGAGTATATGTTGTTGACATATTGTTTATCGGAAATGATGTAGAATTTTTGGAAAGCATATAGGGTTGTTTGAAAAGTGTTTTTCAATGGAAACCTGGATTAAGCTACTTGAACATTGAGCATCAAGATCTATAAGGATAGATCAAAATCGCTTAATAGTACTTTCAAACGAACACATACCATGACAAGATTTTGAAGGAGTTCAAAAATAGATCGGCAAAGAAGGAGTTCTTGGCTGTGTTATAAGGTATGAGCGTTGAGTAAGACTCAAGACCTGACCACAGCAGAATAGAGAGAAAGGACGAAGGTCATCCCCTATGCTTCAGACATAGGCTCTAAAGTATGCTATGTTGTGTACCGCACCTGAAGTGTGCCAAGCCATGAGTCAGTCAAGGGGTACAAGTGTGATCTAGGAATGGATCACAGGACAACGGCCAAGGTTATCCTTAGTAACTAGTGGGCTGAGGAATTTTCTCGATTATGGAGGTGGTAAAAGAGTTCGTCGTAAAGGGTTACGCCGATGCAATCTTTGACACTAATCTGGATGATTCTGAGTAGTAAACCAGATTCGTATAGTAGAACAGTTATTTGGAATAGCTCCAAATAGAGCGTGGTAGCTGCATCTAGGATATGACATAGATATTTGTAAAGCACACACGGATCTGAAAGATTCAGACCCATTGACTAGTAACCTCTCTCACAAGCGAGATATGATCAAACCCCATGGGTGTTGGAATCATTGCAATCACATGGCGATGTGAACTAGATTATTGACTCTAGTGCAAGTGGGAGACTGTTGGAAATATGCCCTAGAGGCAATAATAAATTGATTATTATTATATTTCCTTGTTCATGATAATCGTTTATTATCCATGCTAGAATTGTATTGATAGGAAACTCAGATACATGTGTGGATACATAGACAACACCATGTCCCTAGTAAGCCTCTAGTTGACTAGCTCGTTGATCAATAGATGGTTACGGTTTCCTGACCATGGACATTGGATGTCGTTGATAACGGGATCACATCATTAGGAGAATGATGTGATGGACAAGACCCAATCCTAAGCCTAGCACAAGATCATGTAGTTCGTATGCTAAAGCTTTTCTAATGTCAAGTATCATTTCCTTAGACCATGAGATTGTGCAACTCCCGGATACCGTAGGAGTGCTTTGGGTGTGCCAAACGTCACAGCGTAACTGGGTGGCTATAAAGGTACACTATAGGTATCTCCGAAAGTGTCTGTTGGGTTGGCACGAATCGAGACTGGGATTTGTCACTCCGTGTGACGGAGAGGTATCTCTGGGCCCACTCGGTAGGACATCATCATAATGTGCACAATGTGATCAAGGAGTTGATCATGGGATGATGTGTTGCGGAACGAGTAAAAGATACTTGCCGGTAACGAGATTGAACAAGGTATCGGGATACCGACGATCGAATCTCGGGCAAGTATCGTACCGATAGACAAAGGGAATTGTATACGGGATTGATTAAGTCCTTGACATCGTGGTTCATCCGATGAGATCATCGTGGAACATGTGGGAGCCAACATGGGTATCCAGATCCCGCTGTTGGTTATTGACCGGAGAACGTCTCGGTCATGTCTGCATGTCTCCCGAACCCGTAGGGTCTACACACTTAAGGTTCGATGACGCTAGGGTTATAAAGGAAGCTTGTATGTGGTTACCGAATGTTGTTCGGAGTCCCGGATGAGATCCCGGACGTCACGAGGAGTTCCGGAATGGTCCGGAGGTAAAGATTTATATATGGGAAGTCATCATACGGTCACCGGAAGAGTTCGGGGGTTACCGGCATTGTACCGGGACCACCGAAGGGGTTCCGAGGGTCCACCGGGAGGGTCCACCTGCTCCGGGGGCCCTATGGGCTGTATGTGGAGAAGGACCAGCCCCTTAGTGGGCTGGGCGCCTCCCTCCCAGGGCCCATGCGCCTAGGGTTTGGGGGGAACCCTAAAGGGGGCGCCCCCTTGCCTTGGGGGGCAAAGCACCCCCTTGGCCGCCGCCCCCCCTAGGAGATTGGATCTCCTAGGGCCGGCGCCCCCCCTTGGCCCTCCTATATATAGTGGGGGAGATGGAGGACTTCACACCTGATCGCTGGCGCAGCCCTCCCCTTCTCCCAAGTCTCTCCTCCGCATCTCTTGCGGTGCTTGGCGAAGCCCTGCAGGATTGCCACGCTCCTCCACCACCACCACGCCGTTGTGCTGCTGCTGGATGGAGTCTTCCTCAACCTCTCCCTCTCCCCTTGCTGGATCAAGGCATGGGAGACGTCACCGGGCTGTACGTGTGTTGAACGCGGAGGTGCCGTCCGTTCGGCACTAGGATCATCGGTGATTTGGATCACGGCGAGTACGACTCCATCAACCCCGTTCACTTGAACGCTTCCGCTTAGCGATCTACAAGGGTATGTAGATGCACTCTCCTTCCCCTCGTTGCTGGTTTCTCCATAGATAGATCTTGGTGACACGTAGGAAAATTTTGAATTTCTGCTACGTTCCCCAACAATATGGACTCGGAGCGGTGGCGGATAAGCGGTGGTGGAAGATGGCAGGGACAATGATGATGGTGCGGCAGCGGCGTGACTAATATGACCAGAACTCGAAACTCTAAAAGACTAGACGCTAAGACCAGCAACTTGACACGACGATGCAACCGCAAATTCAACAAAGCAAATACAGAAAAGATTATGCAAAGGCTCAGATTGGTTCGGATAGGATGAACTAACCCTAATTTTTTGTTGGCTTTTTCGTGGACTATAGGTATGAAGAACATACTCGATGTAAACTACGAAAAACTGTAAAATCTCACCGAGCAACCTGAAAATCTAATACCACTTGATAGAGGCAAAGGTGTCCCGATGTTTCAATGAGATGGTGGCTATCGTTTCTGTGGGAGTCGACCTTGACGATCCGACTACGAACGTGCGAGATGTCGTGCCTTAGCAATCGCTAAACCAACTTCGAGGGTTATTAACCACGCTGGAGCACGATCAACCTGACCACGAGGGCCTGTTTCCTGCGAGCAAACGAAGAACAAGCAAGAAACTAAAATTGCAATCTGGATATTGTGAATATAAGAGGAAAGCTTTATTAATGAAGGTGGGGTTCTATGACGCCTTGGTCTGGTCGTTGAACACAAAAGAAGTACGCGAAGTTGCAGCTATGGCGAACTTTTGATCTAAACAAAACCCAAAGTCTAAATGACGCCCTAAGGGCTGTATATATGGAGGAAGAGGGGGGAATTTCGTGGCCCTTGAGGAAGGGGTCCGAAACCAACCCTAACTCTTGTTTCCCCACACATACGGACTCTAAAAACAGCCTATACTTAAGTATTTCGAAATTACATGGGCCTGGCCCAATAATAAGGTGACGCGGCACCTAGAATAGCCTCTGGACGAAATTTATGAAGTGGCATCTTGTATATTTCGTCCAAGGCTTCATTCACTCCTTATGGTGGCTTCAGAGTCCTGAAATCATCACTTGTAACTCCGTTCTTGTTCCCCTTGCGCATGCCATCAACTCCATGCTTGTTCTTGCTCCAATGTTCATCCTTCTCCAAGCTAGGCCCTTCATTTGTAAGCAAAACCAATGTATCCAATTTAGGCAGCATCATATTCTCATGAACATTAGAATCATTACCAAGAAACAAAAGTACCTGGTAATTTAATTGGCGTGCGCGAGCTCTAGTAATTGGTCCATCATATCTAACAGTAGGGGCTGTGGGTGTAACAATGGTATTGATGTCCTCATCACTTAAGGTTCGAACTCTGGGGTGCGTGCGGAGGTCGTGCCCTCTACCTCTCCGTCTCATAAGGATCTAACTACTGCAAGAACAACACAAGAGACACAGAGTTTATACTAGTTCGGCCACCGTTGTGGTGTAATACCCTACTCTAGTTTGTGGTGGATGGATTGCCTCTTGGGCTGATGATGAAGAACAGTACAAGGAAGAACAGCCTCGCGAGGGTCAGTTCTTGGCTAGGGGATGAACTGTTGGAGGAGTCCAATCGCCCTTCTCTCTCTCTCTGGATGCCTCTTTTCTGGCTACCTCTACTCTGGGGGTGGCTAGTCCTATTTATAGGCAAAGGCCCTGGGCCTCTTCCCAAATATTGAGCGGGAAGGGCGCCAACAATTGGCCATTTTGAAGGGGAACATCTGGTACACTTATCCTGACTAAAGTTGGTCTTCGCTTGCCAAAGGCCCTGTGGTGACGCCGTCCTGGGCTCCATGGTGACCTCCTTCCCACCGTTGGACTGGTCTTGGTCTCGTTGCACCGAAATGGGTGCCTTTGCTTGATCCTCTCGCCTGCGCTTGCCCCCTTTGCACCAAAGAGGAAAGGGAGACGCTGCGCAGGCTGGCGCCCGCCTGGCACCCTTGGTCATCATGGCTTGCGTCATGGGCACCTCGTGAGGTACCCGCCTTGATCTCTCCGCCTCCTCGCGAGCCAGCCTGAGGAGGCCGTGCTTGAGGAAGCGCCATGTCGTCCGCCTCGCGAGGCTTGGCCCCTCGTGAGGGTCTTGAGCCTTGTGCTGATGAAGATGGGCCACGCTGGGCCCCCATTTGAGCCACGCTGCAGGCCGCAGGCAGGCAAGTCTGGGGACCCCCGTTCCCAGAACGCCGACACAGACCACAGTCGACTGCCCGCAGTCGACTACGGTCTCGGGGACTACACCCAGTGGGTGCACTCAGCGTGCCCTCACTGGTCCAGGTTCCACTCGACGTGATCTGTTCAGACCGAGTGAGAAAGTTCTGATTCTCAGACCATAGCCGACTGCCCGCAGTCAACTATGGTCTGGGGGACTACACCCAGTGGGTGCACTCAGCGTGCCCCCACCGGTTCAAAGACTCAATCGACACAACCTAGTCAACTCAAGAAACAAAACTATTCAGCACTGAGTTAAACACCCAGTGGGTGTACAAATGCAAAATGCAGACTGACGAAAATATGCGCAAGGAAAGTTCTCAGGTAGCATATCATAACAGAACAAGCAACAAGCTAAAGGATCAGTCGGTAATCAACCAACCTGGACGTTGCTCTGGAGAGCCGAGTTGGCGTCATAAGCAGCTTGACTGGCTTCCCGAACCACCTTCATCTGCTCCATCATGATGCCTGCCTGACATATAGCTTCCTTGGCAGCACCCACTGGGTCCTCTGGGACATGATGCGCAGTGAAGAGTGAAGACGGTGGATCGGCTGGAATCTGTGCAGTCGACGCTGAAGGCTGGGCACTCGACAATGGTACGACAAAAGTCACAGAAGCCCGGTTGGCATCGCCAGTCTCTTGGATCACCGGTTCCGTCACTAGCGTCGACTGAGGCACCTTTCCAGTTGATGCCTTCCTGCTTCTCCTTCCCATAGGCCTCAGCGGCACATCCTCGTCGTCATCTGGAAGATCAATGACATTGGGAGGAGCTGCAAAAGAATCAATCGCCAGAATTCAGTCGACCAACAAAATGGCTGAGAAAGTAAGGACAAGAGTGCAAAAGTCATACCCGGGTTGGAAGTGACCGCATCTCCCATTTCCTCGTCACCATCTCTGTAAGCAGAAGTCCCAGAGGTAGCAGCACTGCGAGTTTCAAGATTCACTCGGTTAAATCAGGAAGAGAGTCGACGGTACAGGTCCTTGAGAGGACAAGGTACTTATGCAGAAGCGACGGGAACATCCATCTTGATCTTGGGCAGGGTCTTCCGAGACTTTGATGCTACAACTTTGGGCTGCTTTGGAGCCTTCTCAGTCAGCACAGGGGAAGAGGTCCGAGTGCGCTTGGAAGTCTGTCTAGTCGGCTGAGCTACTTTGCCACAGATACTTGCTGGGTCATGCTTATGCTTGGAACGCCTTTCATTGTGAGGTGGTGACTCGACTTCTTCGCCACTGCTCGAGTCCTCGCTTTCCTCCTCCTCTTCTCCTCCATCGGACTGCCAATCCATGCTTTCGCCTCCGCTTTCTTCTCCCTCCTGGTACTGCTCTTGCTCCCCTTCGGCATTGAGTATGTCTCTGTATAGATCTGTGAAGCAAAAGAGGTGAACAAAGGATGGTCGACTCAATGAACAACTGCAAGCCAGAATGAAAAACACTCAGAAATAAAGAATAGACCTTGTCTGGTTGGTTATTGGCGTCGAATGGTAAAACTCTTTGGGACCCCCTGGGGTTATCCTTGTTTCCTGTGATGCCTTGCACCCACTGCGCCACCGTCTTCTCATCGACGTCCTCCCGGTGGATCCGAGTCGAATCTTCAATCCCCGAGTACATCCACATGGAGCGATCATGAGCCTGGAGAGGCTGGATACGTCGACTGAGAAATACCTCGATCAGATCCATACCAGTAATACCCTCATGGATCCGCTGAACGACTCACTCCATCAACATGGTCACCTCCACCCTCTCTGCTAGAGTCACTATCAAGGAAGTGGGTTTCTGGACTCACTTCAGGGAAAAGGGAGGAAGACCGGTCGAATGACCAGGGGTTGAATTGTCTTTGCAATAAAACCAAGTCATCTGCCACCCTCTAACTGAGTCTGGGAAAGTCATCGCGGGAAAAGCACTCTTCCCCCTCATCTGGATACCTAAGCCCCCATACATATGGATCACCTGGGTTCTCTCGTCACTCGGGTTGGCTTTTTTCACAGTCTGCGAGCGGCACGTGAAGATGTGCTTAAACAGACCCCAGTGCAGTCGACAGCCCAAGAAATTCTCACACAGGGAGACAAAGGCAGCGAGGTACGTGATTGTGTTGGGAGAGAAATGGTGGAGTTGAGCCCCGAAGAAGTTCAGAAAAGCACGGAAAAAGGGATATGGGGGCAAAGAAAAACCATGGTCGACGTGAGTGGCGAGTAAGACGCACTCACCCTCCTGAGGCTGTGGCTCAGTTTCCTCCCCCGGGAGCCTCCAGGAACCATGCTCAATCAGCCCGCTCTCAGCCAGATATTGCAAGTCTTCCAGCTTGATTGTGGAATGGATCCAGTTGCCCTGAACCCAGCCGCGTGGCAAGGAGGACCTCGACGACGACCCGCTCCTGCCGGTCTTCTCCCCCTTTCCCTTCGCCACCCCTTCTTTGCACGTTCCAGCGCCGCCGTCTTGTCCGTCGCCATCGCAGCAAGAGGTGCACGGCAGGGAGGTGGCATCGAGAACGGAAGCGGCAGCGGTGGAGAAGCAGAGGAGGAAGGAGAAATTGGAGCACTATGAAAAATTCCCCAACCCAACGCCTTATATGGAGTCATTTCCGAGTGACTGACTGCTGGGCCTGGGCAATCCTGTCAAATCCCGCAACTGTCGCTCGCTCGGTACGTGGCAAAAAAGGTGGCGTGGAGATCGAGGCTCCCCTGCCTAATCCATCCCGATTACTGCGGTCTCCTCCGTCCCGCGCGCTTCTCAAAATTTCGAATCCCGCAAGATCCGGGAGCAGCAGAGCGTCCGTCAGACTGAAGATTTTTTCCATATCAACACTCGAAGCTTAGCAACAAAGTTCACTCGACAAACTAAGAACGGATCAAGGCGACTGAAAAAGAAGTTGAAGTCAGTACGTGGTTCATTGATCCCAGCAAAACGCTTCCGAAGCGTAAGAACCGAGTCGGAATTATTTTCAACTCCTCCTCCGCTCGAACCCTGAACCTTTCGGGGGCTAATGACGATGACATGTACCTAGGGTAGGGTCATAGGTCTGACCTAGACACCCTCCCCAAGGACATTACTGTTGGGGAACGTAGTAATTTCAAAAAATTTCCTACGCACACGCAAGATCATGGTGATGCATAGCAACGAGAGGGGAGAGTGTTTGTCTACGTACCCTCGTAGACCGAAGAGGAAGCGTTGACACAACGTAGAGGAAGTAGTCGTACGTAGAGGAAGTAGTCGTACGTTCTCCTTGCGATCCAACCGATCACAGCACCGTTACTCCGGCACCTCCGAGTTCTTGGCACACGTTCAGCTCGATGACGATCCCCGGGCTCCGATCCAGCAAAGCGTCGAGGAAGAGTTCCGTCAG
Source organism: Aegilops umbellulata (assembly GCA_032464435.1). Classification (NCBI taxonomy): domain Eukaryota; kingdom Viridiplantae; phylum Streptophyta; class Magnoliopsida; order Poales; family Poaceae; genus Aegilops; species Aegilops umbellulata. The sequence goes on from CP136055.1 coordinate 98,929,826, forward strand.
CACGACGGTGTGGTGACGATCTTGATGTGTTACCGGCGCAGGGCTTCGCCTAAGCACTGCAACGATATAATCGAGGTGGAATTTGGTGGAAGGGGGCACCGCACACGGCTAAGGAACGATCCGTAGATCAACTTGTGTGTCTTGGGGTGTCCCCTGCCCCCGTATATAAAGGATGAAGGGGGGAGGCTGGCCGGCCAAAGGAGGGAGGCGCAGGAGGAGTCCTACTCCCTCTGGGAGTAGGATTCCCCCCCCCCAATCCTAGTTGGACTAGGATTCTTCAAGGGGGAGAGAGAGAGAGAGGGGGCGCCCCACTTCTCCTAGTCCTAATAGGACTAGGGAAGGGGGGAGGCGCACAGCCCATGAGGGCAGCCCTCTCACCTCTTCTCCAAGGCCCATGTTGGCCCATTATGCTCCCGGGGGGTTCCGGTAACCCTCCCGGTATTCCGGTAAAATCCTGATTTCACCTGGAATGCATCCGATATCCAAACATAGGCTTCCAATATATAATTCTTTATGTCTCGACCATTTCGAGACTCCTCGTCACGTCCGTGATCACATCCGGGACTCCGAACTCCTTCGGTACATCAAAATGCATAAACTCATAATAACTGTCATCGTAACGTTAAGCGTGCGGACCCTACGGTTCGAGAACAATGTAGACATGACCGAGACACGTTTCCGGTCAATAACCAATAGCGGGACCTGGATGCCCATATTGGCTCCTACATATTCTACGAAGATCTTTATCGGTCAGACCGCATAACAACATACGTCGTTCCCTTTGTCATCGGTATGTTACTTACCCGAGATTCGATCGTCGGTATCCAATACCTAGTTCAATCTCGTTACCGGCAAGTCTCTTTTCTCGTTCCGTAATACATCATCTCGCAACTAACTCATTGGTTGCAATGCTTGCAAGGCTTTATGTGATGTGCATTACCGAGAAGGCCCTGAGATACCTCTCCGACAATCGGAGTGACAAATCCTAATCTCGAAGTATGCCAACTCAACATGTACCTTCGGAGACACTTGTAGAGCACCTTTATAATCACCCAGTTACGTTGTGACGTTTGGTAGCACACAAAGTGTTCCTACGGTAAATGGGAGTTGCATATTCTCATAGTTAAAGGAACATGTATAAGTCATGGATAAAAGCAATAGCAATATACTAAACGATCGGGTGCTATGCTAATGCAATGGGTCATGTCAATCAGATCATTCAACTAATGATGTGATCTCGTTAATCAAACAACAACTCTTTGTTCATGGCTAGGAAACATAACCATCTTTGATTAATGAGCTAGTCAAGTAGAGGCATACTAGTGACACTCTGTTTGTCTATGTATTCACACATGTATTATGTTTCCAGTTAATACAATTCTAGCATGAATAATAAACATTTATCATGATATAAGGAAATAAATAATAACTTTATTATTGCCTCTAGGGCATATTTCCTTCAGTCTCCCACTTGCACTAGAGTCAATAATCTAGTTCACATCGCCATGTGATTTATCAGCAATAGTTCACATCGATATGTGACCAACACCCAAAGGGTTTACTAGATTCAGTAATCTAGTTCACATTGCTATGTGATTAACACCCAAAGAGTACTACAGTGTGACTTTTGCTTGTGAGAGAAGTTTAGTCAACGGGTCTGCCACATTCAGATCCGTTATGTATTTTGCAATTTTCTATGTCTACAATGCTCTGCACGGAGCTACTTCAGCTAATTGCTCCCACTTTCAATATGTATCTAGATTGAGACTTAGAGTCATCCAGATTAGTGTCAAAACTTGCATCGACGTAACCTTTTACGACGAACCTTTTTGTCACCTCCATAATCGAGAAACATATCCTTATTCCACTAAGGATAATTTTGACCGCCGTCCAGTGATCTACTCCTAGATCACTATTGTACTCCCGTGCCAATCTCAGGGTAGGGTATACAATAGGTCTGGTACACAGCATGGCATACTTTATAGAACCTATGGCTGAGGCATAGGGAATGACTTTCATTCTCTTTCTATCTTCTGCCGTGGTCGGGCTTTGAGTCTTACTCAATTTCACACCTTGTAATACAGGCAAGAACTCTTTCTTTGACTGTTCCTTTTTGAACTACTTCAAAAATCTTTTCAAGGTATGTATTTATTGAAAAACTTATCAAGCGTCTTGATCTATCTCTTATAGATCTTGATGCTCAATATGTAAGCAGCTTCACCGAGGTCCTTCTTCGAAAAACTCCTTTCAAATACTCCTTTATGCTTTACAGAATAATTCTACATTATTTCCGATCAATAATATGTCATTTACATATACTTATCAGAAATGTTGTAGTGCTCCCACTCACTTTCTTGTAATTACAGGCTTCACCGCAAGTCTGTATAAAACTATATGCTTTGATCAACTTATCAAAGCGTATATTCCAACTCCGAGATGCTTGCACCAGTCCATAGATGGATCGCTGGAGCTTGCATATTTTGTTAACACCTTCAGGATCGACAAAACCTTCTAGTTGCATCGTATACAACTCTTCTTTAATAAATCCATTAAGGAATGTAGTTTTGTTTATCCATTTGCCGGATTTCATAAAATGCGGCAATTGCTAACATGATTTGGACAGACTTAAGCATAGACACGAGTGAGAAACTCTCATCGTAGTCAACACCTTGAACTTGTCGAAAACCTTTTGCGACAATTCTAGTTTTGTAGATAGTAACACTACTATCAGTGTCCGTCTTCCTCTTGAAGATCCATTTATATTCTATGGCTTGCCGATCACCGGGCAAATCCATCAAAGTCCATACTTTGTTCTCATACATGGATCATATCTCAGATTTCATGGCCTCTAACCATTTCGCGGAATCTGGGCTCATCATCGCTTCCTCATAGTTCGCAAGTTCGTCATGGTCTAGTAACATGACTTCCAGAACAGGATTACCGTACCACTCTGGTGCGGATCTCACTCTGGTTTACCTACGAGATTCGGTAGTTACTTGATCTGAAGTTACATGATCATCATCATTAGCTTCCTCACTAATTGGTGTAGTAGTCACAAGAACAGATTTCTGTGATGAACTACTTTCCAATAAGGGAGAAGGTACAATTACCTTATCAAGTTTTCTACTTTCCTCCCACTCACTTCTTTCGAAAGAAACTTCTTCTCTAGAAAGGATCCATTCTTAAGCAACTATTTTGCCTTTGGATCTGTGATAGAAGGTGTACCCAACATTTTCCTTTGGGTATTCTATGAAGACGCATTTCTCCGATTTGGGTTCGAGCTTATCAGGATGAAACTTTTTCACATAAGCATCGCAACTCCAAACTTTAAGAAACGACAGCTTAGGTTTATTGCTAAACCATAGTTCATACGGTGTCGTCTCAACGGATTTAGATGGTGCCCTATTAAACGTGAATGCAGCTGTCTCTAATGCATGATCCCAAAACGATATTGGTAAATCGGTAAGAAACATCATAGATTGTACGATATCCAATGAAGTACGGTTATGACGTTCGGACACACCATTATTCTGTGGTGTTCCAGGTGGCGTGAGTAGTGAAACTATTTCACATTGTTTTAACTGAAGACCAAACTCGTAACTCAAATATTCGTCTCCGCGATCAGATCGTAGAAACCTTATTTTCTTGTCACGATGATTTTTCACTTCACTCTGAAATTCTTTGAACTTTTCAAACGTTTCAGACTTATGTTTCATTAAGTAGATATACCCATATCTGCTTAAATCATCTGTGAAGTTCTGAAAATAATGATACTTGTCGCGAGCCTTAATATTCATCGGACCACATACATCAGTATGTATGATTTCCAACAAATCTGTTGCTTGCTCCATTGTTCCGGAGAACGGCGTTTTAGTCATCTTGCCCAAGAGGCATGGTTCGCAAGCATCAAGTGATTCATAATCAAGTGATTCCAAAATCCCATCAGCATGGAGTTTCTTCATGCGCTTTACACCAATATGACCTAAACTGTAGTGTCACAAATAAGTTGCACTATCATTATTAACTTTGCATCTTTTGGCTTCAATATTATGAATATGTGTATCACTATGATCGAGGTCCAACAAACCATTTCGTTGGTGTGTATAACCATAGAAGGTTTTATTCATGTAAACAGAACAACAATTTATTCTCTTACTTAAATGAATAGCCGTATTGCAATAAACATGATCAAATCATATTCATGCTCAACGCAAACACCAAATAACACTTATTTAGTTTCAACACTAATCCCGAAAGTATAGGGAGTGTGTGATGATGATCATATCAATCTTGGAACTACTTCCAACACACATCGTCACCTTTCCCTTTAACTAGTCTTTGTTCATTCTGCAACTCCCGTTTCGAGTTACTAATCTGAGAAACTTGAACTAGTATCATATACTGAGGGGTTGCTATGAACACTAGTAAAGTACACATCAATAACATGTATATCAAATATACTTATGTTCACTTTGCCATCCTTCTTATCCGCCAATCACTTGGGGTAGTTCCGCTTCCAGTGACCAGTCCATTTGCAGTAGAAGCACTTAGTCTCAGGCTTAGGACCAGACTTGGGCTTTTTCACTTGAGCAGCAACTTGCTTGCCGTTCTTCTTGAAGTTCCCCTTCTTTCCTTTTGCCCTTTTGAAACTAGTGATCTTGTCAACCATCAACACTTGATGTTTTTCTTTGATTTCTACCTTCGCCGATTTTAGCATCGCGAAGAGCTTGGGAATATTTTCCGTTATCCCTTGCATATTATAGTTCATCACGAAGTTCTACTAACTTGGTGATGGTGACTAGAGAATTCTGTCAATCACTATCTTATCTGGAAGATTAACTCCCACTTGATTCAAGCGATTGTAGTACTCAGACAATTTGAGCACATGCTCACTAGTTGAGCGATTCTCCTCCATCTTTTAGCTATAGAACTTGTTGGAGACTTCATATCTCTCAACTCGGGTATTTGCTTGAAATATTAACTTCAACTCCTGGAACATCTTGTATGGTCCATGACGTTCAAAACGTCTTTGAAGTCCCGATTCTAAGCCGTTTAAGCATGGTGCACTAAACTATTAAGTAGTCATCATATTGAGCTAGCATAACGTTCATAACGTCTGCATCTGCTCCTGCAATCGGTCCATCACCTAGCGGTGCATCAAGGACATAATTCTTCTGTGCAGCAATGAGGATAAACCTCAGATCACGGATCCAATCCGCATCATTGCTACTAATATTTTTCAACACAATTTTCTCTAGGAACATATCAAAATAAACATAGGGAAGTAACAACGCGAGCTATTGATCTACAACATAGATATGCTAATACTACCAGGACTAAGTTCATGATAAATTAAAGTTCAATTAATCATATTACTTAAGAACTCCCACTTAGATAGACATCTCTCTAATCCTCTAAGTGATCACGTGATCCAAATCAACTAAACCATGTCCGATCATCACGTGAGATGGAGTAGTTTCAATGGTGAACATCATTATGTTGATCATATCTACTATATGATTCACGCTCGACCTTTCAGTCTCTGTGTTCCGAGGCCATATCTGTATATGCTAGGCTCGTCAAGTTAAACCTGAGTATTCCGCGTGTGCAACTGTTTTGCACCCGTTGTATTTGAACGTAGAGCCTATCACACCCGATCATCACGTGGTGTCTCAGCACGAAGAACTTTCGCAACGGTGCATACTCAGGGAGAACACTTTCTTGATAATTTCGTGAGAGATCATCTTATAATGCTACCGTCAATCAAAGCAAGATAAGATGCATAAAAGGATAAACATCACATGCAATCAATATAAGTGATATGATATGGCCATCGTCATCTTGTGCTTGTGATCTCCATCTTCGAAGCACCGTCATGATCACCATCGTCACCGGCGCGACACCTTGATCTTCATCGCAGCATCGTTGTCGTCTCGCCAATCTTATGCTTCTACGACTATCACTACCGCTTAGTAATAAAGTAAAGCATTACATCGCGATTGCATTGCATACAATAAAGCGACAACCATATGGCTCCTGCCAGTTGCCGATAACTCGGTTACAAAACATGATCATCTCATACAATAAAATTTAGCATCACGTCTTGACCATATCACATCACAACATGCCCTGCAAAAACAAGTTAGACGTCCTCTACTTTGTTGTTGCAAGTTTTACGTGGCTGCTACGGGCTTAAGCAAGAACTCATCTTACCTACGCATCAAAACCACAACGATAGTTTGTCAAATAGACTCCGTTTTAACCTTCTCAAGGACCGGGCGTAGCCACACTCGGTTCAACTAAAGTTGGAGAGACAGTCTTCCGCAAGCCATCTATGTGCAAAGCACGTCGAGGGAACCGGTCTCGCGTAAGCGTACGCATAAGGTTGGTCCGGATCGTCTCGTCCAACAATACCGCTGAACCAAAGTATGACATGCTGGTAGGCAGTATGACTTGTATCGTCCACAACTCACTTGTGTTCTACTCGTGCAAATAACATCATACCATAAAAACCTAGGCTCGGATGCCACTGTTGGGGAACGTAGTAATTTCAAAAATTTTCCTACGCACACGCAAGATCATGGTGATGCATAGCAACGAGAGGGGAGAGTGTTTGTCTACGTACCCTCGTAGACCGAAGCGGAAGCGTTGACACAACGTAGAGGAAGTAGTCGTACGTAGAGGAAGTAGTCGTACGTTCTCCTTGCGATCCAACCGATCACAGCACCGTTACTCCGGCACCTCCGAGTTCTTGGCACACGTTCAGCTCGATGACGATCCCCGGGCTCCGATCCAGCAAAGCGTCGAGGAAGAGTTCCGTCAGCACGACGGTGTGGTGACGATCTTGATGTGTTACCGGCGCAGGGCTTCGCCTAAGCACTGCAACGATATAATCGAGGTGGAATTTGGTGGAAGGGGGCACCGCACACGGCTAAGGAACGATCCGTAGATCAACTTGTGTGTCTTGGGGTGTCCCCTGCCCCCGTATATAAAGGATGAAGGGGGGGAGGCTGGCCGGCCAAAGGAGGGAGGCGCAGGAGGAGTCCTACTCCCTCTGGGAGTAGGATTCCCCCCCCCCCCCAATCCTAGTTGGACTAGGATTCTTCAAGGGGGAGAGAGAGAGGGGGGGGGGGCGCCCCACTTCTCCTAGTCCTAATAGGACTAGGGAAGGGGGGAGGCGCACAGCCCATGAGGGCAGCCCTCTCACCTCTTCTCCAAGGCCCATGTTGGCCCATTATGCTCCCGGGGGGTTCCGGTAACCCTCCCGGTATTCCGGTAAAATCCTGATTTCACCTGGAATGCATCCGATGTCCAAACATAGGCTTCCAATATATAATTCTTTATGTCTCGACCATTTCGAGACTCCTCGTCACGTCCGTGATCACATCCGGGACTCCGAACTCCTTCGGTACATCAAAATGCATAAACTCATAATAACTGTCATCGTAACGTTAAGCGTGCGGACCCTACGGTTCGAGAACAATGTAGACATGACCGAGACACGTTTCCGGTCAATAACCAATAGCGGGACCTGGATGCCCATATTGGCTCCTACATATTCTACGAAGATCTTTATCGGTCAGACCGCATAACAACATACGTCGTTCCCTTTGTCATCGGTATGTTACTTACCCGAGATTCGATCGTCGGTATCCAATACCTAGTTCAATCTCGTTACCGGCAAGTCTCTTTTCTCGTTCCGTAATACATCATCTCGCAACTAACTCATTGGTTGCAATGCTTGCAAGGCTTTATGTGATGTGCATTACCGAGAAGGCCCTGAGATACCTCTCCGACAATCGGAGTGACAAATCCTAATCTCGAAGTATGCCAACTCAACATGTACCTTCGGAGACACTTGTAGAGCACCTTTATAATCACCCAGTTACGTTGTGACGTTTGGTAGCACACAAAGTGTTCCTACGGTAAATGGGAGTTGCATATTCTCATAGTTAAAGGAACATGTATAAGTCATGGATAAAAGCAATAGCAATATACTAAACGATCGGGTGCTATGCTAATGCAATGGGTCATGTCAATCAGATCATTCAACTAATGATGTGATCTCGTTAATCAAACAACAACTCTTTGTTCATGGCTAGGAAACATAACCATCTTTGATTAATGAGCTAGTCAAGTAGAGGCATACTAGTGACACTCTGTTTGTCTATGTATTCACACATGTATTATGTTTCCAGTTAATACAATTCTAGCATGAATAATAAACATTTATCATGATATAAGGAAATAAATAATAACTTTATTATTGCCTCTAGGGCATATTTCCTTCAATTACCCTAAAGTCAGAAGCATTCAAGGGATAACATCATCCACTCGACCAGAAGCATTCCACTCGGAAGATTCAATGTCACTCGACCATAGCAATAGTCACTCGACGACCAGAAGATCTAAATCCACTCTCTACAGCAATGGTCGGGCGTTTACTCTGTAGACTTAATGGTCATTCATGTATCTTTATTGCCGGCGTTACCAGTAACGCCCTATCTTTATGTACCTTAAACCCTGTGTAACCGAGGGCCGGAGGGGTCTGGCGAACTCTATATAAGCCACCCCCTCCTCGGGGACGAGGGTTGGCACCCCCTGTAACTCCACACGCATAATCCAATCGATCGAGCTCCCGAGCACCGAGACGTAGGGCTGTTACTTCCACCGTGAAGGGCCTGAACTCGTAAATATTGTGTGTACAACTTCACCATAGCAGGGATCTTGCCTCCTCATACCTACCCCCATTCTACTGTCAGTCTTAGAACCACGACATGCCCCCTTTCCTTCTCCTCTTCCCTCTCCCTTCCTTTCTTCCTTCTCCACAAAAAGGGAAAAGGGGGAATCCTAGTCCTACTAGGAGTGGAGTCCTAGTAGGACTCCTCCCCATGGCGCGCCCCTCTAGGCCGGCCGCCTCCTCCCCTCCTCCTTTATATACGGGGGCAGGGGCACCCCAAAGGCACACCAGACAATCTCTTAGCCGTGTGCGGTGCCCCCCTCCACAGTTTTACACCTTGGTCATATCGTCGTAGTGCTTAGGCGAAGCCCTGCGTCGGTAACTTCATCATCATCGTCACCACGCCGTCGTGCTGACGCAACTCTCCCTTGACCTCAACTGGATCAAGAGTACGAGGGACGTCATCGAGTTGAACGTGTTCTGAACACGGAGGTGCCGTACGTTCGGTGCTAGGATCGGTCGGATCATGAAGACGTATGACTACATCAACCGCGTTGATTAACGCTTCCGCTTTCGGTCTATGAGGGTACGTGGACAACACCCTCCCCTCTCATTGCTATGCATCACCTAGATGGATCTTGCGTGTGCGTAGGAAATTTTTGAAATTGTTGTGTTCCCCAACAAAACTAACTTAGGTGGATCAGCCACAAGACAACTGCAGGGCCTCATCATCTCCTGTCTCGTCAACCAACTGTGGTTCCAGATCTCAGTTGTTTCTCCATTACCAATCTGGCTAATCAACCCCTGCTTCAAAATGTCCTTTCCCTCCATAATGGATCTCCAGATCCGTGAAGGGTGACTACCCACCTCAGCTTGCAAAATTGTTGTAGCAGGACAATAGACTAACATCAATATCCTTGCGCACAACGAATCAGGACTTTGAAGAATTCGCCAGGCCTGTCAAGCTAGCAATGCACGATTAAAAAGTTCAAAATCCTTGAAGCCCAAGCCACCCATACTCTTTAGCTGCGTCATGGCCTCCCAAGACACCCAGTTAGGCTTCCTCTGTCCATTCTTACCGCCCACCAAACTTTTCTTATTAACATATTAAGATGCTCACACAGGTCTCGAGGGAGCTCGAAACAAGACACAAAATGTACGGGTACTACATTTGCCACTGCATTGACCAAAACCTTCTTCCCTGTTGAGGACATAGTCTTTTCAATCTATCCTTGCACTTTATTCCCAGAGAAAATCTGTAAGGTATTCGAGGAACCATTTTTTAAACCCCCACTTGGGAGGGCATACCTAAATATTTTGCATTCAAGGTCTCATTCTGTACTTAGAGAATATTTTTTACCTCATCACATATATTTCCAGGACAACCCTTGATGAAATATATGGATGATTTATCATTATTAATAAGATGACTTGACCCCTCACCGTAAATGTCCAGCACCTGGTGCACCTCCCTCGCCCCATCACCATTATCGTTGAAAAACCAACAGGCTGCCATATGCAAAAAAAGATGGTTAACATGTGGTGCTTGAGGCACCACTTGTAGTCCACACAAATTTGATGATTGTTCTCTTGATTTTAAAAGGCACTAAAGGCCCTCCCCTGCTAAAAGAAAAGGTATGGGAAGATTGAGTCCCCAGCTGAATTCCTCTTGATGGCTTAAACTCTTGCAACTTTTTCCATTCAATAAAATTGAGAACCTAACTGAGGTTACCATACTCATGACAATCTCCACCCAAGGTGGTGAGAAGCCAAGCTTTACGTGATGGCCTTAAGGTGCTCCCACTCCCACCCTGTCATACGCCTTCATCATGTCAAGTTTCAGTGTACAATGCATGTTTTCCTTTACCTTGTTCTAGTTCATAAAACGTAAACACTCATAAGCTGAAACAATGTTATCAATAATAAGGCACCCAGAGACAAAAGCTGACTGTTCCTCCGATATAATGTCAAGTAAGACTCGCTTTAGGTGGTTCCAGATCACCTTGGATGCTATCTTATAAAGAACATTGCATAGGTTAATAGGTCAAAACTGTGATAGCAAGTTGGGATTCTTCACCTTTGGAATTAACACGAGAATAGTGTTGTTGATGCATTCTGCAGACTCCCTACCATTACGAATTAACTAACATGGGAAATTTTGATTGGAAATGAAAGGGAAGAGGCCCGCCCAGAATTCAAAGGGGGAGGGGGTGCAGATTATTTGAGGATGGAATGGTCTGTAGCCCTTTTGTAGCTTGACTGTAGGTCTAGCATTTTTGGCTCTGCTACCTTTTGGCTCGTTGCCTTCTTGGCCCACGCGACCGGAGTTATTGATTTTGAGGAAACCATGTGTCCGGAGTTTTTCATTGTTGCACATTTGAGTCAGCGCAAACAAAAAACTTCCACTAGTGGTGCAATGGTGCAGTCGTTTTCCACAGGCTTGTATGGTTTCGAAAAAAATTGTTCCAAAAATTTCCTCGATCTTGCCCGCAACACGATGCCTCCATTATACATGGAAAAGGGCCAGACAAATGAATTGGTACGAGAAGAGTTTTGGATTTTTAGAGTAATTCCCCTTTTTACCCTTTTCAGTTTGTTTCACTTTGACGAGTAAATGCAAATGTATGGATGTGAAATTGTCCTTTTTTTAGCAAATGAATCCGGAATTGCTGTTAGTTTCAAAATAATGACTTCAAAACGAATAAACGGTAAAAAATACCTATAGATAACACAAACATAGCAAAAAACCACCTGAGGTTACACAGAAGAATAAATTTATGAAGAATGCAAAAAAAAGTAACTTTCAACATGTTGATGGGCATGGAATTTCTGTGCATCAAGTACGTTAGTCTACTATGGTCCTTCCTTTTGGTCAATCTGATGAGAATAGTAGCCATGTATAGTTAATTACCTAAGACAAGTAATTTATCTAGACAAATCCAAGACAAGTAATATTTAGACAAATTCAAGACAAGTAATTCGGAACGGAGGGAGTACAAATTGAGTGGCCGCCTACACCAGCACCTGTTATCTGCCGTCTTCATCAGTCAAGGCGACGTTGCTGATGTACGACGATTCACCAAAGGAACTATTTGACTCTGGTAAGCTTGATAACCTAACGTTGAAGTAGGCCGGCTGTCGGGGCTCCGGCAGCGTGAGCCCCTCGCCGCTGAGCATGGCGACGACATCGGACATGCCGGGTCGATCGTCGGCGCTGTCCTGGATGCACAACAACGCCACCTGGACGCACTTCATCACCTCCGTCACCGGGTAGTCGACCCCGAGTACCTGATCGACCATCTGGTGCCATTTCGCCTCTTGCCACAACTGGTAAGCCTGATAGAATTAACACAAGGTTTGCAGTGAGCGGGCGCCTCTTTCAGGTTATCAGCAAAAACCAAAGTTGTGGTTTTCCCGTTTGCAGATAAGCGGATTTCGAGGACCAATTAACGCCATATGTACTTACGTATCCTGTGAGATTGAAGAATTTTCCATATTGGTAGAAGCCTGCAGTCCTCTTCCCACTTATGATCTCCAGGAGCAAGACGCCGAAGCTGAAAACGTCGGATTTGGTGGAGAAGAGACCCTCTGATGCATACTCTGGAGCGATGTAACCGCTGGTAAGATATAAAAAAGAAGAAGTGAAGTTGAGTTATAAGATCACCAACAAAGAGTACATTTCTATGTGTCTTTGATTTTTGTTAGTGAGGTAGCTATGTGTCGTGAAATTTAATCAGGAGTGTATATAACTTACTGCGTGCCGACGACCCTGGTCGTGTTGGCCTCCGTGACATTGGAGCAGAATATCCTCGCCAAACCGAAGTCCGAGATCTTGGGGTTCATGTCGCGATCCAAGAGGATGTTGCTCGCTTTTAGATCCCTGTGTATAACTCGCAAGCGGGAATGCTTGTGCATGTAAAGAAGCCCCTGCGCGATCCCATCGATTATTCGGAAGCGCCGCTCCCAGTTCAGTATCACCCCTTTCGCACTATCTGTACAGAAAAAATTGCAACGAGACGGGTAAGCGAATAAGATCTGGCAGAAGGAGATGCGTGCATGCGAGACTCTCTCGGTCTCTCTCTTGTTGTGCGTGTACCGAAGATGAAGCAATCCAAGCTTTTGTTGTGCATGTACTCGTATATGAGCATCTTCTCCTCGGCCTGGAGGCAGCAGCCCAGGAGCCTGACAAGGTTGGTGTGCTGAAGCTTGGCGATCAGCTGGATCTCGGTCTTGAATTCCATCAATCCCTGCACGGAGCACGTAGAGAGCCTCTTGATTGCGACCTCAAGCCCGCCAGGCAGTTCGCCCTGAAATACACATCACTTAGATTTTACTACAAAAGCATTGCGCTGAATGATCCATTTGCATGTAGCAACTATCAGAAATTCAGTATTGTGTGTGCATGAGTTACTGCGTGTAAAATTGTACCCTGTAAACAGCGCCAAAGCCACCCTGACCGAGCTTGTAGTCGTTGGAGAAGTTTCTGGTGGCGTCTGCGATCTGGTCGAAATCGTAGAGCGAGAACTCGGAGTCGCTCTCTTCGATTTTCCATAGCTTCAGCACCTGCTCCATCTCCATGGACATGGTTGGTATGTTCACCCTCCCTGAGAGATTGGTCACTGATCAATTGTACACTCGTCAGATCGAGATCCAGGCAGAATTGCAGGGCAACCATGTGTGTGAAGAACATGTTGCAGTTATCTACCTCTTCTTCTTCGCCTTCTCATCCACATGAAGCATGCCAAGAAGCCGCAGAGGAGCACGGTTACGGGGACTGCTAGCGCAACGATCCAAAGCGTGTGCGTGTTGCTGCTCCCTGCACAGACCGAATTGAACAATGTCCCAAGTTGGATGAGAACGGTGTACCATAAAATGCTAGTACAAACTTTTGCAAGTGCATTTTTTAACAACATTTGTTTGCTACTAGAATTACAACAGTTGACTGTTCGAGGTAACCTCAATTTTTTTAGTCTCTGATGACTGCACATTGGTGGGTGCTGCACGAGAAATTCGCATACAGAGGACGAAACCAAGGAAATAAGTGGGGCCACGAGTTAGTGACTATACAGAGGCAAAACATCAAGCTCAAGGATGCTGATTGGACCTTCCGTGCGGGTGGGGGTACGTTCAACGACGACCCAAGCGGAGTCCAACACCGGGGTCCCGCCGGTGGAAGCAGTATCACATTTCAGCGTGGGGTCGACACGATGTGAACATCCATGAAGGCAAAGCAAAGCAGGACAAGCAAGGCCAGCATTTTTTTGTAGATAATGATCGGACGTAGCTACTGCTTGCGGATAAACAAAGGCTGAATTTGTCGCGTACATAGGTGCATGACATGCATGCACATATGCCATCCGGATTCTGTATGCACTAGCTAAAGCTAGGCATGTGATGTGAGTGAGTGCGCGAGTCTGATCTGATACGTAGAACAAAGGTTGGCCGGTGGCCATGGCCGCGGAAATCATCAACAAAGAATAAGGACGAAAGGTTAAACTGAATCGACGCAACTAATCATCAAAGGATCTCGTGGCGCATGTGGATCGGCCTATGGGTGTCGCTCGATCAACGGTAAAAGGCCCCGGGTTTGTGTGGGAAGAATAAATCAAATCTGACCACAGAACCCAGATCTAGCTATCTGTCGGCCACGCCAGGGTTAACAAGGAGATCTACTACTAGCAAAACCAGAGTGACAATTGCCAGCTACACGTACGACCCACGAGTAATATTTGTAATTGTATAAACTGTCTTTGCCGCTGACTCTCTGTACAGAACGTACACGCAAGCTGACATATTTGCTGTAAGAAAACTCATACTGTTCACGCAAAAAAAAAAAGAGTCATACTGCCGTACCATTTTTCAAAATCGGGAGTGGCCTGCCAACTTGCCAAGTGATTGGGTCGGGTATCTTGTCAAGAGAAAAAAGGTGACTTGGATTGAGGAAATATCTACGTCGATACCCATCATCGGCCGGAAATCTTTTACAACTTCTGGATCTCACGTAAGAAGGCAAGACTTCAACAGCTCCAGTCGTAAACTAGTTCATGAATGAACATATAATACTCTCGGATCCGTACGCATGGCGCACAAAACAATTCTTCGTCCCTATAGGCTGATGTGCACGGCCGGCATAATCTTCTACGGACATCAAAAGTCAAGCGGGTCCTACTTGAAGGCATGCTAGGAAATTCTCTACTGCCACACTTGTGTTAGATCTTGAAAATATGAGACAATTAATTTGCACGTAGTGATGATTTTCAGAGGGAATTTCTCTATGGTCTTTTTATCGTAGGCAAACGTATTTTCTTATTGCATTGATGAACAGAATCAATTTATCATCATTGATTATATGTTCTTTTTTTAGGGTATCATGATCATATGTCCATCTGTCATGACTACTAGAGTTAATCTTACTGTACCCCTCCAGAAAAAAGTTAATCTTACTGTTATAATATCGTTCAGAGAAAGTAATGCACTGACCAAATCTAGTAAGTTATTAATTTTCATCAATGCATATATTCAGTGGTGGAGCTTGACTGGTATAACAGAGGGGCAATAGTAAAAGTATGAATGTTTTCCGTTTAAAAAAAAGTATGAATGTTTAGAGGGGCCAAACGTAAATATGATGCATTTCCTCCCCAGGTAATTCAACTCACCCTTTATTAAGAAAACAATAAGTCCAGCGAATTCAATACTCAATGAGGCAATATTTTCTTGTATTCGCTTCAAAATCTCCAAATATACGCAAATCAGAAGTGCATATATACACTCATATAAAAAAACTGCATACACACTACCGGAAGTCTAAACGTCGATCATTAGATCATTTTCATCCATGAACTGAAAGGATATGCAAACTCACGGCTAATACTCCACTACCATGAAGGAGGTCACTCTGCGGAACCAAATTAAGCAACGCACAAGCTGCCTCAGTTTGTAAACGGAGCAAAACTATTTACCAACTTGGGACACTAACTAATGCAATGCACGCCATTCCAGGTGACTTAAAATGGAGAAATTGCTACTGGCCGGATTAAAAAAAAGTGATTTGCAAATGTAAAAAGCTACGTCCTCCCTTCCAAAGTAAGTGTCGCGAAGAACTAAAACTACGGCACTTGTTTTGAAGCAGATGGAGTATATCTAGATAGATAACAAGATTTTGGACTTACCTTTGGACGGATCCAGCAGGGGCGTGAGCGTCACCATGTCGCCCGTGGTCGCGAAGAAGATATCCTTCTCGTACCTGACGGCGCAGCGCACCCCAAGAATCCTCCCGCCCACCCTCCCGCTCAAGAACTTGGGCATCTGTTTGATGATGCCGGCGATGCAGGCCCGGCACTGAGCCGTCGTGAGGTCCGGCGTGCACTGCGCCAGGCCGTAGACGTTGATCTTGTCCGGCGGGAAGCCGGCCTGGCCCGTGGCGTACCTGCCGCTCACGTTGCTGGCCCTGTCCGCCACCGCGTTGGCCAGCCTCGTGACCAGGCCGTCGAACGCGGCGACGTTCCCTCTGGAAACGTTGTTCATGTTCGACGCCACGCTCTCGGGCGAGTTCATGGCGCCGGCGAGGAAGTCCTGGTCGTAGAACCGGATATGGCACTGGTCGTGATAGACGGTGACGTCCTTGCTGCGGCCGCAGAGGTTCACCGCGTCCTTGAACGCCCTGGAGAGGCACGCGCCGCAGTCGTCGCCGGTGTAGTCCCAGCGGCAGAGGGCCAAGCCGTACGCCGTGTCCGGCGCCCGGCCGAACGCGCCCGCGGAGAAGCCGGAGGCCGATGCGTTCTTCGGGAGCACCGCGGACATGCTGGCGAGGTTGGCCGCGAAGGTGCTGTTGGGCTGGTAGAGTCCATCGGCATCGCTCGTGGGGCCGCAGAAGTGGGAGAAAGCGTTGATCACCGGCACGGCTCCTTCGTCGCCGGACGCCGGCGCTGGCAACGAGCTGGCGGAAACGAGGAGGAGCAAGAGGGCAATCATGGTAGGTGCCAACTTGCTAATGGTATTGTGTAGAGGCTAAATGTGGCACAAAAGCTAAGCTGCTCATTGGCGTTGCTCAGTACTTATCTAGTTGTATTAACAGGCATCAACCCTCGCGAGAATTTTTTATCTTAATGTACTTTAGTGGATGTACAGAAGTAAAAATATAGTACTCCGGGCTCGGGTTTAGGTGAACTAAAGCTAATGGCTGGTTGCATTAGCGATGACAGCGAGGGTATGCTGGTTTTAACCCGAGGGTTGACTTTAATTTGAGTACACGCTGCCATCGGTGTGGACATTGGATGGTGAAAAAGAATAACGGACGCGTCTAGCTGGCGGCTGGGCGCCCGCTAGCGCAACCGAGCGGCCGGCTAAAAAAGAAACATCCTGTCCCCGCGAAACAGAAAAGGAAGGCCACCAACCCGACCGATTCGACCGGCCATCAAAACAGACCGATCGAGCGGCCACCAACAGAAACCGTCCCACGTGGCCAGCTGTCCCCACGCCCCGCTCGCCCCCACGCCACCGCTCGCCCCCACGCCTCAGCCCCACCCACGCTGCCTTCTTCTTCTTCTGCACGCCAGAACCAGATCCAACGCAATTGCCCCAGCCCTTCTTCCTCCTCCTACACAGCCGTCATGGGAGCTCCAAAGTAGAAGGAGCTGCTTCAAGATCTAAAGGGCAGGGTGGTCAGAGGCATACCAGGCAGTAAGATCGAGCAGGTAAGCCCTCTCTGCACCTCTTCACTTCCCCCTTTCTTCTACTGCATAAGCATATGTATAGGTATGTAAACACCTCTTCATGGATCCATGGAGAATCTGCTTCAAAAAAGAGGTGAATCTGGCACATCACACCAGATGTTAAACATGTTGGATGTGTTAAACATGCTAAAAACTACTTGATGCATGCCAAACAAGTTTCTACCACCTGGATGTGTTAAAACAAGCCAACTAAAAACGAGTTCTCTGGCCAATTAAAACATGATTAAAGCCAACTCAACAAAGCATTGTAGCCAAAAACTAACCATGCATTCTACCAACTTGTAGTTATTGTTTGCAAAATGAACAAAAAATTGACTGCCCAATGCTTTGTTGAACATCTGCAACGAAAAATTCATAAATGTGCAACTGAACATGCATCCCAGCCAACTAAACATGTATCCTGGCCAACTAAACATGTATCCTGCCAACTAAACATATATTTGGCAATACATGTTTCTAAGTGAACACTTTGGAAAAAAATGTAGTATATGTGGAAATAAAAAACATGTTTTCTGGCCAACTAAACATGCATGTTGGCCAAAAACTGAGAAAATGTATCCTGGGCAACTGAGACATCTATTCTAGCCAACTGAATGCATTAACTGTCCAACCGAACATGCATGTTGGCCAAAAACTGAAATAAAATGCAATCTGGCCAGCTGAGACATCTATTCTAGCCAACTAAAAGCATTGAATGTCCAACTGAATATGTATGCTGGCCAAGTGGAAAGATGCATCCTGGCAATTGAGACGTCTATTATAGCGAAAACCAGAAAACTGTAGTGCAACAGGAAAAACACAGGAACTTTTGTCCATGGCTAATGAAGCCACAAACCATATTAACATATTCACACACATAATATTGTCCCACGCATATATTCTGGTCCCACACCTATTGCAAACCATATTAATATGTTCAAATATACCAGAACTAGAAACATAAACGGCGATGAAAAACATATAACTATAATCTGTCCTCCAATTCTTCTGTCTTCTTTCACCTGGATTTTCCTTCTCAAATGTAGCATCCAATTATGTGCAGAAAAATCTGAAAAGAGCTCCTTGCGAAACGGAAACCTACATATCATTGCAACAAAACAAAAAGGGAAAAAGTAAGAAAAACTCTGTAGCAAAAAGAAGTCATGCTCTTGCCAGTTATTTACTGCAAACTGTGCAACTAACATAACAACTCTGTGCAAACAAAAAAATTCATAACTGTTATAACAAAGATTATGCTATGGTCATGTTGCTTTTGGAACTAAGATTGTCACAAATGGTCTAAGTTTTTAGGTTGTTTGAAACATAGTTTTTCTGTGGTTACCAACTGATGACATCCATTTCTTCTTTTTTATATATGTGCAGGGAGAGTGTGGCAGCATCCAAAAACAAGGGGAAAAAATGCTTGATCTCAATGAGTTGCCTCCAGATCTCAATGAGCTTCCTCATGATATGGATCAGCAGCAACCCAGCATACAACAAGGAAATTGGACAGAAAATGGTCGATCTGTTTACTACACGCAGGCAAGTCGTGATGGTAACCCTACGGGCCATGACAATGTGGCAGGCCAGTCATCAGCCCGTGGTGCCCTTGTAGTGGTGTCTTTGCAGTCAGAGAGCCATACTCTTGATGACACAGGAACCGAGGAAAATGTTCCTGGTCCAACCAGGACTGAGCTAGGAGCTGGGGCTATTGACGGAGCTGTGCAAGTAGAAGAAGGAGAGGATGAGGCTGGTTCTCAACCTATGGAACCCTATGTTGGCATGAGGTTTGACAGCCTTCAAATTGCTAAGGATCACTACAACAGCTACGCACTATGGATGGGTTTCTCTATCAAGATGAACACCTCTAGACGGACACCCCGCACCAATGAATTGATAAAACAATAGTTTTGCTGCAACAAGTTCAAGAAGCCCAAAGCTGATGATGGAGGAGCTGAGGCTCCTCCTTTCCTGGACCCTATTCCAGATCCAAAATCTGTTAGCAGTGATGAGGAGATGGAAGAAGAACCTCCAATATTTGCTGAAGAGGAGGCTGGTACTAGTAAGAAGAAGAAGAAGCGCAAACGCGAGACAATAAAGCAGACTGAATGCAAGGCGAAAATGTTGGTGAAGCTGATAGATGGGCGATGGGAGGTGACGCACTTTGTTCATGACCACAATCATCCGCTCGTGAACAAACCTTCATTGTCCAAATACTTGAGATCCCACCAAGGCATCTCACCTGATGAAAAGGAGTTTCTGCGCATCTTGTATAACTGCAACTTGACTACAGGTGTGGTGTTTTTCTATATCCCTTGAAGAATTAAGTTTCCCTCTAGGCAGTCCAGTGTGCAACTGTTATGGTACTACTGTGCAACTGAAATGGCTTAACTGTGCAACTGGTGTCCAACTTCCCATGCTTTTTGTATATCACTTTTGGTGCTTCTTGTGCAACTAGATTGTCTTTACTGTGCAACTACACAATGTTCTATATGCAAAAAGTGCAAAGTGTTTTAAAAAAGGCATAGCTAGGTGTCCATTTCTTGCGATTATCTTCTGTGCGAACACATGTCCTATTACTGTGCAACTGGATGTGCGCATTTCGTGCAACTAAAAAAAGGATATACTGTTTTTTTTTGTATTATGCAGGACAAATGATGCATGTAATGGCAGAGTTCTATGGATCTGAGATGATGGTGCCGTTCGGACCAAAGGCAATAACAAATCTTTGTACAAGTTTCCGTAGAGATGACACAAAGGAGGGTGATCTGATTGAGACAATTGCGCACTTCAAGGATATACAAAAAACCGATCCAGACTTCTTCTATAAGGTGAAATATGATGAAGAGGACAGAGTTGTCAACATATTTTGGGTGGATGGCTTAGCTCGAAAAGCTTATGCGGAGGCGTACCACGATTGCATATCGTTTGACACCACCTACATGACCAACATGTACAATATGCCGTTCGCGCCCTTCATAGGAATAAACTGACATGGCCAATCTTTCATGCTGGGTTGCGCGTTTGTGAGGCAGGAGTTGGCATCGAGCTTTGATTGGGTCTTTGGAGCATTCCTAGAGGCTATGGATGGCAAACCTCCTGACAACTTCATCACCGATCAAGATGGTGCAATGAGGCAGTCAATAAAGAGCATCTTTCCAACCACTGTGCACCGCTGTTGTCGATGGCACATCATGAAAAAGGCTCAGGAAAAGGTTGGTTGGCTGCTGTGCCGGAATCCAGGACTCTCTGATGATTTCAACAAGTGTGTTGACTTCAGCTTCACTATAGACGAGTTTGAGCAGAATTGGGCTGGGTTAATGATGAAGTATGAGGCTATGACACACAGGCACTTTAAGAAGTTGTACGAATACAGGTCAACTTGGGTGCCGTGCTACTTCAAACACAGCTTCTTCCCCTTCCTCTAGTCTACACATCGTAGTGAGGGGTTCAACGCCGTCCTGAAAAGATATGTGAACCCACACAACTCAATGCTGAACTTCGTCAAGCAATATGAAAAAATATAGAACCACATCCTTGCGAAGGAAGGTTGCAATGATTACAGGACATAACACCTTGAGATTGAGTTGTGGCCCAACTTCCCAATAGAGAAGCAAGCTTACAAAACCTATACTAGGGACCTTTACCGCAAGTTCAGAGAAGAGTTAGAGCTGATTGGACGTTATAATGCATTCCAAGTTGGTGCTGATGTATTTGAGCTTAGACCGAACCAGGAATTTGTTGCCAAATATGGTTCTCGAAACTACTTGGTGCAGGCAAGGGTGGAGGAGGGTTCCTATTTGTGTGAGTGCTGTAAAATGGACAAAGACGACATCCTCTGTTGCCACATCCTCAAGGTGTTCACCCATGTTGGAGTTGATGTCATACCGGAAAGGTACCTGCTAAGACGGTGGACACCTACTGCTGTACCTAGTGCGCCAGGGACTGGTTATGAGCAACCGGATGAAATGCCTCCTCAATCAAAGAAGCAGATAAGGGAGAGGAACATGATATACGATTTTCGGAAACTAGCAAAGTTTGCGAGTGGTTCTGATCCAGCACAAGCTATTGTATACAAGCATATGCGTGCAGCACGTACCGAGATCGGCCACCTGAACAAGTCCAAGAAAAATAAAAAAACGACTCCTGCAACAGGGCCATCAGATGATGGCAACCCTCGAGGACCTCCTCCACCTCCAGGAAGCAATCAGGGGACTCATCATCCAGGTAATTACCTGCCCCAACTCCTGATCTAACTAGGTGTGTAACTTCAGTTGCACACATCATTGTGCCCAGTTGCACACACCATGGTAACCACTTGGACAGAACATCATGCCTAGTTGCGCACGCTGTGTTGGTTCAAGCATCCAAGATAACACAACTAACTTATTTTTCCTGTTCTGGATATAGGTGATGTCAACCCTCAAGGACCTCCTCCCCCTCATGGCTGTACACGGCATCCTCCGCCACCTCCTCCCCCGCGTGTTCCTCCCAATGGCCCTACAGGCAGCACTCAGGAGGCTCATCATCGAGGTAATTACCTGCCCCCAACTCCCCATCAAACTAGGTCTGTAACTCCAGTTGCACACATCATGGTGCTCAGTTGCACCGAACAGGCTACCTAGTTGCGCACGCTGTGTTAGTTCGATCATCAAAAGATAAACACAACTGACTTGTTTGTCCTGTTCTGCCTATAGGTGATGCCAACCCTCAAAGACCTCCTCCCCGCCCAGGCCCAACTACCAGTGCCCTTTGTGGTACTCCCAATGGACCTACAGGCAGGACTTAGGGGGCTCATCGCCCAGGTTAGTACCTTCACCGACTCCAAAACAAAAACTAGGTTGAGTGACTTTAGTTGCACATATCATAGTGCCTAGTTGTGTGCGCTGTGTTAGTTTGAAGATCAAGCTAAAAATCTAACTTGTTTTTCATGTTCTGCCCATAGGCGACTACAATCCAAGTACCATGACAGGTCGTGCTACTGCAGGTGTTTTTTTCAACTTAACTTGCACACAGCAACCAGTTAGTTGCACAAAAATGTGCTGTGTGGTTGCACAGAATATCACTGTTGGTTGCACAATAACAAAAAAAATACTAATCTTTTTATATGATTAATACACAGGTGATCGTGACGGTCCTACTGCCCCATTGGAGGCTGCATCCCTTGTACAAGCTTCTGATGATTTTGTGCCCAGGGATCCTCCAAGGTCTACTACAAAGGGTAGGGCGAAGAGTCGACGGTACAAATCAGCGCCGGAGCTACACCCAAAGAAGAAAAACAAATGCAGCCAGTGCCAATCTACAGAGCACACTGCTGGTCTGTGTCCACTCAGGCTCCTGTGATTCTGTTTTCGCATTTGTAAACTTTGGAACAAAAAAGGAAAAGAATGATGTTTTTTTAGCAATGTTGGGACCAAAGTGGACACATTCAGCATCTATGATTCCTCTTTATCTAATTTATGCTGCTTGAATTAGTTCATGCACTGTGTAATTTTTTTTTGCTATTTGTGCCTTAGTTGGCAACTGGTTAAATATTTAGTTGTTGAACAATTGTATATCGAGTGCTCCTAATGTATCAACAAAAGTGATGATATTGAGTACTTCCTTGGGGTCGTAGTGTGCAACTACAAAATCTTCTTAATAAAATTGTATAAACCAACAACTTCCTCCATGGAGCAGGAAAAAGGAAAAAATAGTACCGACCTACTCCTTGTCGTATCTAAGCAACTTCCTCCATGGGGCGGTGTTGTGCACGCTGGTGACCCAATCATATGCCAGCTTCTTCCTGATGTTGAGTACTTCCTTAGGGTCGTAGTTGGGCAGTTGGCTACCATTCCACTCGGTGGCATTAAGCAGTGTGAACAACCCGCACTCATTACTGCAATGGGCGAAAAAAAATTGTCACATAAAATTAAAAGCAAAAAAAAGGTAATGCACTTTGTGCAACTGCTTATGTCGTACAGTGCAACTGCTTATGTCCTACTGTGCAACTGCTTCTGTTCTAATGTGCAACTGCTTGTGTTCTGCTGCAACTCATTATGTGCCACTATGCAACTGCTCACGTGCCAGTGTGCAACTACTTATGCGCCACTCTGCAACTGGCTAGATAATCCATTAGAAACTCAACATTGAGAAGGAATGAAATGCTTATTTTCTTACTTGCCGAGCTGCTTCGGTACGTCAATGTCAATAATCTGGAAGTGCTCGATGTTGGACTTTGGGTAATGCTTCCTCCATAGCTGGCGTACTGCCCCCGCGATGGTAGAGGCGGTGGTCATTAGGACAATGTTGTCCAGCGTCCTACTTGAGTCAAGAACTTCAAAGCGTCCGTCCCTCAGATTGACATTGAAGACCCAATAATGCCTCCCTCCCTCCTTATCGGTTACATCAGCGCACTCGAGCACTGGCAGCATGATCTGCAACCGTGAACGATTTCAGACACAAAAAAACAGGCTGTAGCTAAGAAAAAACAGTAAAAGACTTGGTCAAGTTAAAAACAGGTTGCAACAAGTATCTGCCAACTAACAGATGTGTCATTTGCAACTGGACATGCTGTGGGTGCCAACTAAAAAAAGATTGATCATGTGGGCACAACACTCACCAAGTCTTTCTTGTCGAGACGGTTCTTGTAATCAAACTTCTTGTTTATCTCATTCACATTGTGGATACCTTGCTGTAAATTTATCTGCGGAGATTATAAAACATGGCCCAAAACTCCTTAGTAGGTGAAAGACCTCCCTCAAATGGTCAATGAAAAAAACTGCTACAGAACAAAGATGAGGGTAAAAAGAAGGTTTTGGAAAAACTTACAGAAAACCTCAGTGGCATGACAACCTTCTTTGACCCTTCTGGTAAGTTATCCATGATGTGTAAGATTCGAGTCTCAATAACAATTTTTGACAACCATTGAACCGGCTTCATCGAATCAACTAACTCCTTTAAAGAAATGTAGAAAGAACCATACCTGATTATCTCAGGGCTAATTTTTTTTGAAAGCAATAAAAAGACAAGTTAGCTCGAAGGGTCACAACAGCAAAAAAAAAATGTGTATGAAATTGAAAACAGAACAGTGTGCAACTAAAATCCCTGTTCTGTGCAACATGCTATCCTTTCTGTGCAACTAAGTGGCTGGTCCTATGCAACTGAAAAAGATGTGTATGTAGGCTGTGAGGAGTTAGTTTACCTGGTAGCTTCATCATTTGCTCCTTCGTGATGCCTGACCCAATACAAGAGGGCAGCGTAAAGCTTGTTCACTGCCTCATTGGTGCTGAAAGTCTTTTTTTGTTGTAGTCGATGAATGGAGACCTTTGAGATGCTGCGGGCCTTATTACCCTCCTCTGTCTTCGTGCAATAGGTGGTCCCGAAGAACTGCTCGTGCCAGCTTCTGGTTCTGCGCATATCGGGGTGTGGCAATTCTCTGGTGAACCAACATCTAGCTCTTGAGCTATTGCCTTGCCAGCATCAGCAGCAGCACATCCTTCATTCACAGCTGCTGGGTCCAACTCACACTCATCAATGCTAATCACACCGGCTTCCGCTGTTTCTGCTGCTGGAGCAGGTGCTGGAGCACCACCATCTATGCCGAGGTCAAAAGATGGTGCATTGCAGAACCCGTCACCATGATAAGACTTTGATCTTCGTAAGGGTTCAAGGACCAGGGGATCTCCTTGCGGCACAAACACGGGTGCATCATTCACTGACTTGGTTCGCAATAGTATTGTAGTTGGCGGCCTTGGAGGCTTGCACCTACTTATAATATCGAACACCTCCTCTTGTGTTAATGGTTGTTGAAAGTCAGCTCTTGGGGACGGTGAAAGCACAAGTGCTCCTCAGGTGGTTTTGGTAATTAATGTCAACATATCTCTTGTTGGACTAATGTTTCTATCTAGCATGTTTCAGATAAGTTCAACAATTGAGTGGCATGGACTAAAGGTTGTGGGACTCCTTCAGATGATAAGGACAAAGGATTGGCTAAAGCTTCAAGCTCAAGACTCTTCATTTTACACTTGATAGAGATTTACCCAATCCCATATCATGCATCTGTCGGAAAGATATTCTAGGAGCTACTTGAATTCCCACCTATAAACTCCCGAAACTTTCTTGTTATGCAATCAGGTGTTAGGGATACAGGGGACACAAAATATATCACCCAAACTAACAATACCTAGATCCAGCTGTATCCATCCTTCAACACATAACCAAGAATCCTTCGGAAATCATCTACCTCAACCTTCGAAAAGCATCCGTTATACGAGTCATGGCAATACTCCCGCACTCGCCTCAGTACTGGGCTATCAGGGTTATCTCACCAACAACTGTACAAAAGAGATTTTCGATGTCAGCGTACTAAACTCAGGTATTCCAGAACTGCAACGATAAAATTATGACGACAACACCTCGAAGCTCAACTCCCCGGGACACCTCCACTAAAACCCCTGCTGACGGGAGGCAACCAAGACAATGTTGTCATCATAAAACCATCGGAACGATTCTAAGATACCCGCGTGATCTTAATTTTTTTTAGTGAAATTTGAGAAGAGAAGAGTCAAAACTCTACGTCAGGATGCCTTACCAGAGCGATGAGGAGACTGGGAAGTAAAAATAATTCCTAAACTCTCCGATATATAATTCCTAAATGACTCAAAACATTTTTTTCTAGACACAACTCGGCCGCTAAAAATGATCAATCAGTGGGGGCTCCTAAGGTCGGGGAAGGCTCTGATACCAACTTGTAACGCCCTCGATGCGGCTATATCTCCTACGTGTCGAAGCACGACTTAGAGGCATAACCGCATTGAAAGCAATGTCGCAAGTGAGGTAATCTTCACACAACCCATGTAATACATAAGGGAAAGAGATACATAGTTGGCTTACAATCGCCACTTCACACAATACATGAGTAAAGCATTACATCATACAGATACAATCAAGGTCCGACTACGGAACCGAAATAAAAGAAGACTACCCCAAAAGCTACACAGATCCCCGATCGTCCCGACTGGGCTCCACTACTGATCAACTGAAATGAAACAACATAATGAACAAGATCTTCATCGAACTCCTCCTTGAGCTCGGATGCGTCACCTGCACGGTTTCATCGGCACCTGCAAACTGGTTTGGAAGTATCTATGAGTCACGAGGACTCAGCAATCTCACACCCGCGAGATCAAGACTATTTAAGCTTAAAGGTAGGACAGGGTAGTGAGGTGGAGTTGCAGCAGCGACTAGCTCATATGGTGGCTAACATACGCAAAAGAGAGCGAGAAGAGAAGGCAAAGCACGGTCGAACAACTATGATCAATAAGTGATCCTGAACTACTTACGTCAAACATAACTCCAACAACCGTGTTCACTTCCCGGACTCCGGCGAGAAGAGACCATCACGGTTACACACGCAGTTGGTGTATTTTAATTAAGATCAACTTCGGGTTTTCTACAACCGGACATTAACAAATTCCCATCTGCCACATAACCGCGGGCACGGCTTTCGAAAGATCAAACCCTGCAGGGGTGTCCCAACTTAGCCCATGATAAGCTCTCACGATCAACGAAGGATATTCCTTCTCCCCGGGAAGACCCGATCAGTCTCGAAATCCTGGCTACAAGACATTTCGACAGCAATAAAACAAGTCCAGCAAAGCCGCCCGATGCGCCGACATCCTGATAGGAGCTGCACATATCTCGTTCTCAGGGCAACACCGGATGAACACTCCGTACAGCTAAAACCAAGTCTCAAGTTTCCTTGAGAGGGCGCTGCAAAGGGCTCTAGTTCGGACCAACACTTAGACAAGCATTGGCCCGGGGGGGCTGAATAAAGATGACCCTCGGGCTGATCAAACCCAAGGGAAAGGGATAGGTGGTAGGCAAATGGTAAAACCAAGGTTGGGCCTTGCTGGAAGAGTCTTATTCAAAGCGAACTGTCAAGGGGGTCCCATAAATCACCCGACCGCGTTAGGGACGCAAAATCCGGGAACATAACACCGATATGACGGAAACTAGGGCGGCAAGAGTGGAACAAAACATAAGGCATAAGGCCGAGCCTTCCACCCTTTACCAAGTATATAGATGCATTAATTAAATAAGATATATTGTGATATCCCAACAAGTAAACATGTTCCAAATCAAGGAACAACATCTCCATCATCCAACAAGGAACAAACTTCATCTTCACCTGCAACTAACAACGCTATAAGAGGGGCTGAGCAAAGCGGTAACATAGCCAAACAACGGTTTGCTAGGACAAGGTGGGTTAGAGGCTTGGTTTAACAATATGGGAGGCATAGCAGCATAGGCATAGCAAAAGAGCGAGCATCTAGCAAGCAAAGATAGAAGTGATTTCGAGGGTATGGTCATCTTGCCTGAGATCCCGCAAGGAAGAAGAACGAGTCCATGAAGAAGACAAACGGACGTAGTCGAACGAATCCTCACAATCGCAACGTTATCAGAACTAACCCGAAGAAGCAACACCTGAAAGAAGCAAACAACAAAGTAAACAACCACCACATAAACATGGCATGCTATGCGAGATGTGGTATGCAATGCATATGCATGCTTCGGAAGGAAAAGGATGAACCAGGCATAATCTTGGCAAACCAAGTATGCCACTGGAAAGGTGAGGTGATTTCGGTTGAAATCGATATAAAGATCACCGGAATCGGATGCACGGTTTGCAAATGACAAGCAAAACAAGAATGACAAGAATCTGCCATTAACAGCATGATGCTACTTAGCATGCAACAAGAAATTAAGCTACTGCACTCAAACATATCAACAAAGCATATTACAGTAATCTAATCAAGATGCTTGACAAAATATGAACATTGAGCTACGGCTAAAACACACCACGACAGGTTCAAACAAGCATGGCAAAAGTGCAAAAGATAACAGGTTCACAGACTTAGTGAAAATAACAATATGCCAGAAACTAACATCAGGATGACATGTTTAGAGCAATGAAACAACATGCTACAGGAACAGGACATAGCAAATCAAGGCATGGCATGAATCTACTCAAAGCAATTAACAAAAGTCCCTTACTGACCATAAGCCAAAAAGGATTGAAAAATATAATAACACCCATGTCAAATAAGCAAGTTTCGTTACAGATTTCAGACTTAGCAGAAAACTGGACATGTCGAAAACAGATAACAAGTAGACATGTTCGTGAGCTCGATGCACTCACTACAGAGCATTGCATGATAAACTAAGCTTACATCCGTCAAGAAGAAATGGCATAGAATCTAGACATGGCAAGAAAAACATCATAGCATGCAAGGATCAACAACAACAAGCTTGGCAAAATCGAAGAACATGTAAACAATCTGCCAGTAACATTTTATAGCAAAAGTAGAGCTCGATTGACTCAAGCTATGGCACTCCATAATTACAAACAAAGGCATGGATGGATAGAGAAAATCCATATGTTCAAAACACTCTTACTGATCATGCTCAAAAGGGGCATAGATCTCTCTGAAACAACAAGCACACATGGCATAAAAATAACAGCAGACAGGGACTTAGTGAAACTACTGTGTCTCTGAAATCAGCAACAATAAGTACCCTAGTTTGCATGCTTGTGCTAGTCACCACATATATCGCAAAAATACATGGAATAAATCTCTGGAAAAATGGCATGGCATATTACAAAACATGAGTAGGACTCAACTCCATATGATGCACACATCAATCATGGCAAAAATGGCAAAAGTGCATCTACTGAAACAGATCTGAAACTAACATCACATAGCCCTCTTCCAACAGAATTTCGGGCATTAAGATGAGCTCAAATGAAAATGATGTAATGAGATGAAATGATGTACTCATCGAGGCGAACAATTTGATATACTATCAGCCCAAAACGGAGCAGTATGCAGCAAGTTATGATGCGATGAACATGGCATGTTAATGATAGGATCTGAGGTCTTTGGAATTTCGGGGGGAGGAAGAAAGTCAACCTTAGGACTCTCTGGATCCAGATCCGGGCCCGAGCTCACCGGAGCTGAGCGGCGCCGGCGACGAGGGAGGAGGCCGGAGAGGCCGGGGAGGGGCGCGGCACGCGAGGAGCGCGCGGGTGCGGCGGAGGAGGAGGCGCGCGTCGCCGGCGGAGGAGGAGGCGCGCGTCGCAGGCGGCGGCGAGCGGCGGAGTAGCGCAGGCGGCTCGCGAGGCGGCGGCGTTGGGCGTCGCGGTGGCGGTGCAGCAGGCGGGCGGCGCGGGGCGCGCCTGGGCGAGCCGGGGAGCCGCCGGAGAGGAGCAGCGGGCGGCAGGGCGGAGGAGCACCAGCGGCGGCGGCGGCGGACGCCGGCCGGCGGGACGCGGGGTGCGGCACGAACGGCGGCGGCGGCGGATGGGCTGCGCGGGCCCGATCCGGGCCCGGCGGGCCTGGCGCGGGGCGGAGAGAGAGAGGGCGGCGGGGACAGGTGGCGAGGCGTGGTTGGTTGCGGGCGGCGGCGGAGATGACGTGTCGCCTCCGGATTGGCCGGAGCGACGTGGCAGCGGGGTGGACACGTCCGCCAGCGAGACGGACATGTCCGGCGGTGCGAGGGAAGCGGGGCTAGGGTTCATCTGCCCGAAAATCCGAGGAGAGACACATATTTATAGGTAGAAGGAGTTAGGAAGCTCCAAATGGAGAGCGGTTTTCGGCCATGCGATCGTGATCGAACGACCGAGAGGATGGAGATGACTTAGATGGGTTTTGGGCCATTTTGGAGGGGTGTTGGGCTGCACACCACAGAGGCCTTTACGGTTGGCCGGTTAACCGTTGGAGTATCAAACGACCTCCGAATGACCCGAAACTTGACAGGCGGTCTACCGGTGCTATACCAAGGCCGCTTGACAAACCTCGGTCCATTCCGAGAAAGTTTAATACACGCTCACGGAAAAAGGTAAAAGGGGACGCCGGGAAACATCGGAGCGCCGGATTGCAAAACGGACAACGGGGAAAATGCTCGGATGCATAAGACGAATACGTATGCGAATGCAATGCACATGATGACATGATATGAAATGCAGATGATGACATGGCAAAGTGCAACACGCAAGCACATGACATGGCGACTACGACAAATAACTGACGGACACCTGGCGCATCAGATCCGGGGCGTTATAGGGAGACTATCATTTGAAGCACAAGAGCAAGGATTTCATCATCATCACACCATTTGTTACTTCTTGGAGAGTGGTGTCTCCTAGATTGGTTAGGTGTCACTTGGGAGCCTCCGACAAGATTGTGGAGTTGAACCAAGGAGTTTGTAAGGGCAAGGAGATCACCTACTTCGTGAAGATCTACCGCTAGTGAGGCAAGTCCTTCGTGGGCGATGGCCATGGTGGGTTAGACAAGGTTGCTTCTTCGTGGACCCTTCGTGGGTGGAGCCCTCCGTGGACTCGCGCAACCGTTACCCTTCGTGGGTTGAAGTCTCCACTAACGTGGATGTAGGATAGCACCACCTATATGAACCACGGGAAAAACATCCGTGTCTCCAATAGCGTTTGAATTCTCCAAACCCTTCCCCTTACATTCCTGCAAGTTGCATGCTTTACTTTCCGCTGCCTATATACTCTTTGCATGCTTGCTTGATATGTATTGTATGTGCTGAAATTGTGCCTAAAACTTCACTCAAACCAAAAAGGCTTAAAAACTACAACTTTATTACTAAGTGTCTAATCACCCCCCCTCTAGACACACCTACTTCTAGATCCTACAAGTGGTATCAGAGCTTTGGTCTCCATTGCCTTGGTTTAATCACCTTTGGAGGAAGATGGATGTGTCTATTTTAGGGAGTCTTAGACATAAAGTGCCTATTCTTGATGGAGAGTATTTTCATGAATGGAAAAATGAGATGCTTGTGATTTTCACTCAATATCATTTGAACAAGTATATTGCTAGTCCTTGTGCTCCTCATATTGATCCTATGCATCCCACTCTAGATGAAGATGTTGACATGATTCGCAATCTTAGAACCGTTGAGCTCATCATTAGAGGATTGCCCAAAAACTTGATTGCTAGTCTACCTACTCTTAATTGTGCCTATACTATATGGAAATTTCTTGAGGAACGATTTCCCAATTATTCCTTGAAAAATTTGGATGAAATTCTCCATAAATCTATTGCCTTGAGTAAGATGAACTCTACTGATCCTAGTTTTGGTAATTGTCTACTTGAGCTTACTAATCTCATGCGTGCTAAAGGAAATGTTGGAATCATTGGTGATATCATAACCGAATCCATAAGAATTCATAAAAGTGACCACTTTGATGATCATTTATCTAATGAATTACCCTCTCTAGGATATGATCAATCACAAGATGATGTTGAACATGGATACTATGATAAAGATGATGATAGTGACTCCGATCTTGATGATGCAATGAGACACTTTGGTCTTATGGCAAATCTTCGAGGATATGTGTCAGGAGGAAAGGAATGGGTTCTCGACAGTGGATGTACTGATCATATGACCGGAGATGAAGAGATGTTCCGTGAGCTTGCTGAACATGACGGCCCTCGAAAATATGTCACCTTTGGTGATAATTCAAAGGGTAAGGTGGTTGGCCTCGGTAAGGTGGCCATCTCACACGATAGCTCCATTCAAAATGTCATGCTTGTTGAATCCCTTGGCTACAACTTACTTTCAGTATCTAGACTTGCTGATTTCGGATTGAATGTCCTATTTACTGAGGTAGATTGCCAAGTGTTTCGACGAGACAATCATAAAATGGTCTTTACCGGTATACGTAGAGGTGACCTTTATATTATTGATTTCTCAAAAAGGGCACAACCTAAAACTTGCTTTATTGCTAAATCCTCAAAAGGTTGGTTGTGGCATAGACGACTAGGTCATGTTGGCATGAGAAACCTTGACAAGCTTATTAAAGGAAATCATATCCTTGAAGTTAACGATGTCATATTTGATAAGGATAAACTTTGCAGTGCTTGTCAAGCAGGTAAACAGGTTGGAGGAAGGCATCACATGAAGAACATCATGACCACAAGGAGGCCACTCAAGCTACTTCATATGGATCTTTTTGGTCCCAATGCCTACAAGAGTCTCGGTGGAAATTCTTTTGGTCTAGTCATAGTTGATGATTTTTCAAGATTTACATGGGTGTTCTTTCTTGATGATAAATCGCAGGTCCAAAAGATCTTCAAAAACTTCGCTAGGAAGGCCCAAAATCAGTTTGGCGTGAAGATCAAGAAGGTTTGAAGCGACAACGGAACGGAGTTCAAGAACGCAAATGTGGACACCTTTCTTGACGAAGAAGGGATTTCACATGAGTTCTCGGCTACGTACACACCTCAACAAAATGGAGTTTTTGAGAGGAAGAACCGGACGCTCATCGAAATGGCGAGAACGATGCTTAATGAGTACAAGACGCCGAAGCACTTCTGGGCAGAAGCGGTTGAGACGGCTTGTCATGCAACAAATCTCTTGTATCTTCACAAGCTACTCGGCAAGATGGCATACGAGCTCCTCACCGGTAACAAACCCCAAGTTGGATACTTTCGAGTATTTGGCTCAAAGTGCTACATTCTAGATAAGCATCATCGTTCAAAGTTTGCTCCTAAGTCTCATGAAGGTTTCCTACTTGGTTATGGCTCAAACTCTCACACTTACCGTGTCTACAACAATTTCACCCGAAAGGTTGAAGAAACGGTAGATGTGAAGTTTGATGAATCTAATGGCTCGCAAGTAGAGCAATTGCCAATTGGTGTAGGAGACAAAGACCCTTCGGAAGCAATTCAAGACTTGTCGATTGGCAAAATTCGTCCAACGGAGGTGAATGAGAGTACCTCGTCCGTCCAAGTGGAAGCTTCTACCTCACGACAAGGTGAACCAAGAATCGACACGGAAGCATCCACAAGTGGGACACACCAAGATGAAGAAAACGAGGAAACGCATCAAGACGAACATCAACAACCTCCTTCTCCACCACGACAAGAGAACAACAACGTCAACAATGAAGAAGAATAACAAGATGAAGAAGAAGTTCAACGAAGACCCAAGCAAAAGCTTTCATGAGTTCGAGCAAGAATTGCCAAAGATCATCCCGTCGAGCAAATCTACAATGATATCCAAACGGGAGAATTACTCGCTCAAAAACTCGTCTAGCTAACTTTTGTGAAAACTATTCATTCATCTCTAGCATTGAACCTATGAAGGTCGAGGAAGCGTTGGAGGATCCTGATTGGATAAATACTATGCATGAAGAGCTACACAACTTTGAGAGAAACCAAGTCTGGACATTGGTTGAGAAGCCCGACAACAACCACAACATCATCGGTACCAAATGGGTGTTTCGCAACAAGCAAGATGAAGATGGACAAGTGGTTCGCAACAAAGCACGTCTCGTTGCCCAAGGATACACACAAGTCAAAGGTATGGACTATGGTGAGACATATGCTCCCGTTGCTAGACTTGAGTCCATTCGCATCTTACTTGCCTTTGCTAATCACCACAATATCACCTTGTACCAAATGGATATTAAAAGTGCTTTTCTAAATGGTGAAATAGAGGAGGAAGTTTATGTCAAACAACCTCCCGGCTTTGTCAATCCTAAGAAACCTAATCATGTTTACAAACTTCACAAAGCACCTTACGGTCTTAAACAAGCTCCTAGAGCATGGTATAAATGCTTGACTAAGTTCCTTATTGCAAGTGGTTTTGAAATTGGAAAACTTGATTCTACCCTTTTTACTAAAAGAGTTAATGGAGAATTATTTGTATGCCAAATTTATGTTGATGATATCATATTTGGTTCTACTAACCCTCTTTTTAGTGAAAAGTTTGGAAAGCTTATGTCAAAGAAGTTTGAGATGTCTATGATGAGTGAACTCAAATTCTTTCTCGGTTTGCAAATCAAGCAAACTAATGAAGGTACATTTATCTCTCAAACGAAGTATACCAAAGACCTATTCAAGAAGTTCAATATGCAAGAATGCAAAGGTATGTCTACACCCATGCCTACTAGTGGACATAATGATTTGACCAAAGATGGTGAACCGGTTGATCAAAAGGTTTATCGCTCTATGATTGGTTCATTGTTATACCTATGTGCCTCTCGCCCCGACATTATGCTAAGTGTGTGCATATGTGCACGATATCAAGCTGCTCCTAAAGAATGTCATCTTAAGGCCGTGAAAAGGATAGTAAGATACTTAATCCATACACCAGATTTTGACATTTGGTATCCTAAGAGGTCCTCTTTCGATCTTGTTGGGTATTCCGACTCGGATTATGCCGGAGACAAGGTTGATAGAAAGTCCACTTCGGGTACATGTCAATTTCTCGGTAGATCTCTTATATCTTGGTCCTCCAAGAAACAAAAACTCGGTATCCTTATCCACCGCCGAAGCGGAATACATTGCCGCTGGTTCATGTTGTGCTCAGTTACTTTGGATGACCCAAACTCTTAAAGATTATGGGGTCTATGTGAAACATGTTCCATTGCTTTGTGACAATGAAAGTGCTATCAAAATTGGTCATAATCCTGTGCAACATTCTCGAACTAAGCATATTGAAGTTCGTCATCATTTCATTCGAGACCATGTTGAAGGAAATATGCCCTAGAGGCAATAATAAAGTTATTATTTATTTCCTTATATCATGATAAATGTTTATTATTCATGCTAGAATTGTATTAACCGGAAACATAATACATGTGTGAATACATAGACAAACAGAGTGTCACTAGTATGCCTCTACTTGACTAGCTCGTTAATCAAAGATGGTTATATTTCCTAACCATGAACAAAGAGTTGTTGTTTGATTAACGGGGTCACATCATTAGTTGAATGATCTGATTGACATGACCCATTCCATTAGCTTAGCACCCGATCGTTTAGTATGTTGCTATTGCTTTCTTCATGACTTATACATGTTCCTTTGACTATGAGATTATGCAACTCCCGTTTACCGTAGGAACACTTTGTGTGCTACCAAACGTCACAACGTAACTGGGTGATTATAAAGGTGCTCTGCAGGTGTCTCCGAAGGTACATGTTGGGTTGCCGTATTTCGAGATTAGGATTTGTCACTCCGATTGTCGGAGAGGTATCTCTGGGCCCTCTCGGTAATGCACATCACATAAGCCTTGCAAGCATTGCAACTAATGTGTTAGTTGTGAGATGATGTATTACGAAACGAGTAAAGAGACTTGCCGGTAACGAGATTGAACTAGGTATTGGATACCAACGGTCGAATCTCGGGCAAGTAACATACCGATGGACAAAGGGAACAACGTATGTTGTTATGCGGTCTGACCGATAAAGATCTTCGCAGAATATGTAGGAGCCAATATGGGCATCCAGGTCCCGCTATTGGTTATTGACCGGAGACGTGTCTCGGTCATGTCTACATTGTTCTTGAACCGTAGGGTCCGCACGCTTAAGGTTTCGATGACAGTTATATTATGAGTTTATGAGTTTTGATGTACCGAAGGAGTTCGGAGTCCCGGATGAGATTGGGGACATGACGAGGAGTCTCGAAATGGTCGAGACGTAAAGATCGATATATTGGACGACTATATTCGGACATAGGAAAGGTTCTGAGTGATCCGGGTATTTTCGGGAGTATCGGGAAGTTACGGGATTACGGGAGAAGTAATGGGCCTTGATGGGCTTTAGTGGGAAGAGGAAAAGGCTGCTGCGCCCCCCCTCCCCTTTGGTCCGAATTGGACTAGGGAAAAGGGGGCCGGCCACCTTTCCTACTCCTCCTATTCCTTCTCCCTTCCTCCCCTCTTGGTGGACTCCTACTAGGACTTGGAAACCTAGTAGGACTCCACACCCTGGCGCGCCAAACCCTAGGCCGGCCACCCCCTCCCTTGCTCCTTTATATACGGGGGCAGGGGGCACCCCATAGACACACAAGTTGATCTACGGATCGTTCCTTAGCCGTGTGCGGTGCCCCCTTCCACCAAATTCCACCTCGGTCATATCGTTGCAGTGCTTAGGCGAAGCCCTGCGCCGGTAACACATCAAGATCGTCACCACGCCGTCGTGCTGACGGAACTCTTCCCCGACGCTTTGCTGGATCGGAGCCCGGGGATCGTCATCGAGCTGAACGTGTGCCAAGAACTCGGAGGTGCCGGAGTAACGGTACTTGGATCGGTCGGATCGCGAGGAGAACGTACGACTACTTCCTCTACGTTGAGTCAACGCTTCCGCTTCGGTCTACGAGGGTACGTAGACAACACTCTCCCATCTCGTTGCTATGCATCACCATGATCTTGCGTGTGCGTAGGAATTTTTTTGAAATTACTACGTTCCCCAACAGTGGCATCCGAGCCTAGGTTTTTATGGTTTGATGTTATTTGCACGAGTAGAACACAAGTGAGTTGTGGACGATACAAGTCATACTGCCTACCAGCATGTCATGCTTTGGTTCAGCGGTATTGTTGGACGAGACGATCCGGACCAACCTTACGCGTACGCTTACGCGAGACCGGTTCCCTCGACGTGCTTTGCACATAGATGGCTTGCGGAAGACTGTCTCTCCAACTTTAGTTGAACCGAGTGTGGCTACGCCCGGTCCTTGAGAAGGTTAAAACGGAGTCTATTTGACAAACTATCGTTGTGGTTTTGATGCGTAGGTAAGATGAGTTCTTGCTTAAGCCCGTAGCAGCCACGTAAAACTTGCAACAACAAAGTAGAGGACGTCTAACTTGTTTTTGCAGGGCATGTTGTGATGTGATATGGTCAAGACATGATGCTAAATTTTATTGTATGAGATGATCATGTTTTGTAACCGAGTTATCGGCAACTGGCAGGAGCCATATGGTTGTCGCTTTATTGTATGCAATGCAATCGCGATGTAATGCTTTACTTTATTACTAGGCGGTAGTGATAGTCGTGGAAGCATAAGATTGGCGAGACGACAACGATGCTACGATGGAGATCAAGGTGTCGCGCCGGTGACGATGGTGATCATGACGGTGCTTTGGAGATGGAGATCACAAGCACAAGATGATGATGACCATATCATACCACTTATATTGATTGCATGTGATGTTTATCTTTTTATGCATCTTATCTTGCTTTGATTGACGGTAGCATTATAAGATGATCTCTCACTAAATTATCAAGAAGTGTTCTCCCTGAGTGTGCACCGTTGCAAAAGTTCTTCGTGCTGAGACACCACGTGATGATCGGGTGTGTTAGGCTCTACGTTCAAATACATCGGGTGCAAAACAGTTGCACACGCGGAATACTCAGGTTATACTTGACGAGCTATGCATATAAGATATGACCTCGGAACACGGAGACCGAAAGGTCGAGCGTGAATCATATAGTAGATATGATCAACATAATGATGTTCACCATTGAAGACTAAGCCATTTCACGTGATGATCGGTTATGGTTTAGTTGATTTGGATCACGTGATCACTTAGAAGATTAGAGGGATGTCTATCTAAGTGGGAGTTCTTAAGTAATATGATTAATTGAACTTTAATTTATCATGAACTTAGTCCTGGTAGTATTAGCATATCTATGTTGTAGATCAATAGCTCGCATTGTTGCTTCCCTGTGTTTATTTTGATATGTTCCTAGAGAAAATTGTGTTGAAAGATGTTAGTAGCAATGATGCGGATTGGATCCGTAATCTGAGGTTTATCCTCATTGCTGCACAGAAGAATTATGTCCTTGATGCACCGCTAGGTGATGGACCTATTGCAGGAGCAGATGCAGACGTTGTGAACGTTTTGCTAGCTCAATATGATGACTACTTAATAGTTTAGTGCACCATGCTTAACTGCTTAGAATCGGGACTTCAAAGACGTTTTTGAACGTCATGGACCATACGAGATGTTCCAGGAGTTGAAGTTAATATTTCAAGCAAATACCCGAGTTGAGAGATATGAAGTCTCCAACAAGTTCTATAGCTAAAAGATGGAGGAGAATCGCTCAACTAGTGAGCATGTGCTCAGATTGTCTGAGTACTACAATCGCTTGAATCAAGTGGGAGTTAATCTTCCAGATAAGATAGTGATTGACAGAATTCTCTAGTCACCATCACCAAGTTAGTAGAACTTCGTGATGAACTATAATATGCAAGGGATAACAGAAAGTATTCCCAAGCTCTTCGCGATGCTAAAATCGGCGAAGGTAGAAATCAAAGAAAAACATCAAGTGTTGATGGTTGACAAGATCACTAGTTTCAAGAAAAGGGCAAAAGGAAAGAAGGGGAACTTCAAGAAGAACGGCAAGCAAGTTGCTGCTCAAGTGAAAAAGCCCAAGTCTGGTCCTAAGCCTGAGACTAAGTGCTTCTACTGCAAAGGGACTGGTCACTAGAAGCGGAACTACCCCAAGTGATTGGCGGATAAGAAGGATGGCAAAGTGAACAGAAGTATATTTGATATACATGTTATTGATGTGTACTTTACTAGTGTTCATAGCAACCCCTCAGTATTTGGTACTAGTTCAAGTTGCTAAGATTAGTAACTCGAAACGGGAGTTGCAGAATGAACAAAGACTAGTTAAAGGGCAAGGTGACGATGTGTGTTGGAAGTGGTTCCAAGATTGATATGATCATCATCACACACTCCCTATACTTTCGGGATTAGTGTTGAAACTAAATAAGTGTTATTTGGTGTTTGCGTTGAGCATGAATATGATTTGATCATGTTAATTGCAATACAGTTATTCATTTAAGTTAGAGAACAATTGTTGTTCTGTTTACATGAATAAAACCTTCTATGGTCATACACACCAACGAAAATGGTTTGTTGGATCTCGATCGTAGTGATACACATATTCATAATATTGAAGCCAAAAGATGCGAAGTTAATAATGATAGTGCAACTTATTTGTGGCACTGCCGTTTAGGTCATATTGGTGTAAAGCGCATGAAGAAACTCCATGCTGATGGAATTTTGGAATCTCTTGATTATGAATCACTTGATGCTTGCGATCCATGCCTTAAGGGCAAGATGACTAAAAACGCCGTTCTCCGGAACAATGAAGCAAGCAACAGATTTATTGGAAATCATACATACTGATGTATGTGGTCCGATGAATATTAAAGGCTTGCAGCAGGTATCATTATTTTCTGACCTTCACAGATGATTTGAGAAGATATGGGTATATCCACTTGATGAAACATAAGTCTGAAACGTTTGAAAAGTTCAAAGAATTTCAGAGTGAAGTAGAGAATCATCGTAACAAGAAAATAAAAGTTTCTACGATATGATCGCAGAGGTAAAATATTTGAGTTACGAGTTTGGCCTTCAATTAAAACAATGTGGAATAGTTGCACAAACTCATGCCACCTGGAACACCACAGCATAATGGTGCGTTCGAACGTCATAACCATACTTTATTAGATATAGTACAATCTATGATGTATCTTACCGATCTACCACTATCGTTTTTGGGATTATGCATTAGAGACAGCTGCATTCACATTAAATAGGGCACCATCTAAATCCGTTGAGACGACACCGTATGAACTATGGTTTAGCAATAAACCTAAAGCTGTCGTTTCTTAAAGTTTGGGGTTGCGATGCTTATATGAAAAAGTTTCATCCTGATAAGCTCAAACCCAAATCGGAGAAATATGTCTTCATAGGATACCCAAAGGAAACTGTTGGGTACACCTTCTATCACAGATCCAATGGCAAGACATTTGTTGCTGAGAATGGATCCTTTCCAGAGAAGGAGTTTCTCTCAAAAGAAGTGAGTGGGAGGAAAGTAGAACTTGATAAGGTAATTGTACCTTCTCCCTTATTGGAAAGTAGTTCATCACAGAAATCTGTTCCTGTGACTACTACACCAATTAGTGAGGAAGCTAATGATGATGATCATGTAACTTCAGATCAAGTTACTACCGAATCTCGTAGGTAAACCAGAGTGAGATCCGCACCAGAGTGGTACGGTAATCCTGTTCTGAAAGTCATGTTACTAGACCATGATGAACTTGCGAACTATGAGGAAGCGATGGTGAGCCCAGATTCTGCGAAATGGTTTGAGGCCATGAAATCTGAGATATGATCCATGTATGAGAACAAAGTATGGACTTTGATGGATTTGCCCGATGATCGGCAAGCCATAGAAAATAAATGGATCTTCAAGAGGAAGACAGACGCTGAT
Source organism: Aegilops umbellulata (assembly GCA_032464435.1). NCBI lineage: Eukaryota > Viridiplantae > Streptophyta > Magnoliopsida > Poales > Poaceae > Aegilops > Aegilops umbellulata. The sequence continues at coordinate 98,970,298 of CP136055.1, forward strand.
AGTAGTGTTACTATCTACAAAGCTAGAATTGTTGCAAAAGGTTTTCGACAAGTTCAAGGTGTTGACTATGAGAGTTTCTCACTCGTATCTATGCTTAAGTCTGTCCAAATCATGTTAGCAATTGCCGCATTTTATGAAATTTGGCAAATGGATCAACAAAACTGCATTCCTCAATGGATTTATTAAAGAAGAGTTGTATACGATGCAACTAGAAGGTTTTGTCGATCCTAAAGGTGTTAACAAAATATGCAAGCTCCAGCGATCCATCTATGGACTGGTGCAAGCATCTCGGAGTTGGAATATACACTTTGATAAGTTGATCAAAGCATATAGTTTTATACAGACTTGCGGTGAAGCCTGTATTTACAAGAAAGTGAGTGGGAGCACTACAACATTTCTGATAAGTATATGTAAATGACATATTGTTGATTGGAAATAATGTAGAATTATTCTGTAAAGCATAAAGGAATGTTTGAAAGGAGTTTTTCAAAGAAAGACTTCAGTGAAGCTGCTTACATATTGAGCATCAAAATCTATAGAGATAGATCAAGACGCTTGATAAGTTTTTTAAATGAGTACATACCTTGACAAGATTTTGAAGTAGTTCAAAATGGAACAGTCAAAGAAAGAGTTCTTGCCTGTGTTACAAGGTGTGAAATTGAGTAAGACTCAAAGCCCGACCACGGCAGAAGATAGAAAGAGAATGAAAGTCGTTCCCTATGCCTCGGCCATAGGTTCTATAAAGTATGCCATGCTGTTTACCAGATCTATTGTATACCCTACACTGAGTTAAGCAAGGAAGAACAATGGTGATCTAGGAGTAGATCACTGGACAGCGGTCAAAATTATCCTTAGTGGAATAAGGATATGTTTCTCGATTATGGAAGTGACAAAAGGTTCGTCGTAAAGGGTTACGTCGATGCAAGTTTTGACACCGATCTGGATGACTCTAAGTCACGATCTAGATACATATTGAAAGTGGGAGCAATTAGCTAGAGTAGCTCTATGCGGAGTATTGTAGACATAGAATTCGCAAAATACTTACGGATCTGTATGTGACAGACCCGTTGACTAAAATTATCTCACAAGCAAAACATGATCACACCTTAGTACTCTTTGGGTGTTAATCACATAGCGATGTGAACTAGATTACTGACTCTAGTAAACCCTTTGGGTGTTGGTCACATATCGATGTGAACTATGGGTGTTAATCACATGGTGATGTGAACTATTGCTATTAAATCACATGGCGATGTGAACTAGATTATTGACTCTAGTGCAAGTGGGAGACTGAAGGAAATATGCCCTAGAGGCAATAATAAAGTTATTATTTATTTCCTTATATCATGATAAATGTTTATTATTCATGCTAGAATTGTATTAACCGGAAACATAATACATGTGTGAATACATAGACAAACAGAGTGTCACTAGTATGCCTCTACTTGACTAGCTCGTTAATCAAAGATGGTTATATTTCCTAACCATGAACAAAGAGTTGTTGTTTGATTAACGGGGTCACATCATTAGTTGAATGATCTGATTGACATGACCCATTCCATTAGCTTAGCACCCGATCGTTTAGTATGTTGCTATTGCTTTCTTCATGACTTATACATGTTCCTTTGACTATGAGATTATGCAACTCCCGTTTACCGTAGGAACACTTTGTGTGCTACCAAACGTCACAACGTAACTGGGTGATTATAAAGGTGCTCTACAGGTGTCTCCGAAGGTACATGTTGGGTTGCCGTATTTCGAGATTAGGATTTGTCACTCCGATTGTCGGAGAGGTATCTCTGGGCCCTCTCGGTAATGCACATCACATAAGCCTTGCAAGCATTGCAACTAATGTGTTAGTTGTGAGATGATGTATTACGGAACGAGTAAAGAGACTTGCCGGTAACGAGATTGAACTAGGTATTGGATACCAACGGTCGAATCTCGGGCAAGTAACATACCGATGGACAAAGGGAACAACGTATGTTGTTATGCGGTCTGACCGATAAAGATCTTCGCAGAATATGTAGGAGCCAATATGGGCATCCAAGTCCCGCTATTGGTTATTGACCGGAGACGTGTCTCGGTCATGTCTACATTGTTCTCGAACCGTAGGGTCCTCACGCTTAAGGTTTCGATGACAGTTATATTATGAGTTTATGAGTTTTGATGTACCGAAGGAGTTCGGAGTCCCGGATGAGATTGGGGACATGACGAGGAGTCTCGAAATGGTCGAGACGTAAAGATCGATATATTCGACGACTATATTCGGACATCGGAAAGGTTCTGAGTGATCCGGGTATTTTCGGGAGTATCGGGAAGTTACGGGATTACGGGAGAAGTAATGGGCCTTGATGGGCTTTAGTGGGAAGAGGAAAAGGCTGCTGCGCCCCCCCTCCCCTTTGTCCGAATTGGACTAGGGAAAAGGGGGCCGGCCACCTTTCCTACTCCTCCTATTCCTTCTCCCTTCCTCCCCTCTTGGTGGACTCCTACTAGGACTTGGAAACCTAGTAGGACTCCACACCCTGGCGCGCCAAACCCTAGGCCGGCCACCCCCTCCCTTGCTCCTTTATATACGGGGGCAGGGGGCACCCCATAGACACACAAGTTGATCTACGGATCGTTCCTTAACCGTGTGCGGTGCCCCCTTCCACCAAATTCCACCTCGGTCATATTGTTGCAGTGCTTAGGCGAAGCCCTGCGCCGGTAACACATCAAGATCGTCACCACGCCGTCGTGCTGACGGAACTCTTCCCCGACGCTTTGCTGGATCGGAGCCCGGGGATCGTCATCGAGCTGAACGTGTGCCAAGAACTCGGAGGTGCCGGAGTAACGGTACTTGGATCGGTTGGATCGCGAGGAGAACGTACGACTACTTCCTCTACGTTGAGTCAACGCTTCCGCTTCGGTCTACGAGGGTACGTAGACAACACTCTCCCATCTCGTTGCTATGCATCACCATGATCTTGCGTGTGCGTAGGAATTTTTTTGAAATTACTACGTTCCCCAACACATGTTGCAAAGGGAGACATTGATCTTAAACATGTTCGCACCGATAAGCAATTAGCGGATATATTCACTAAACCGCTTGATGAAAAAGTGTTTTGCAGGTTGAGAGGAGAATTGAACATCATTGATGCTTCAAACTTGGAGTAGAAACTCCATTGGATACATGCAAGACATGAGCTTATGTCAAATCCTTGATATATCTCTTATGATGACTATCTTATGTCTTGGATATATTTGCATCTTGCATGTTATCTAACCTATGCAGATATTTGGATGAATCTATTTCTATGAGATTGCAACTCTCTCACATTTTGAGCAATCTCTACATCACCAAGTCTCTACACAACGGTGGTTGACAAGGAAGCACGAAACCACTCAAACATATCCTTGACTAATTCTATGATTAAGCTTCATGATTGTCATGTGGGATATAAAAGTGTTTTTCCTTGCAAGAACTGACCCATGTAGGTTGATGAACTCAAACTCCAAGTGGTGCTCCCAACTCTTGATGAGCTACATCAACCTCGAGCACCCACACAAGTTCAACTACATGAGCAAGACCCACACCACCACCCAAGGTATGATATTCCATCTTAGAGAAGCTTTACTCAAAGTCATGAGTCAAAGCAACTCAACAAGATGAGAATACATCAAAATGCTTAAACGAAAAATGGTAACCCCATTTTGAGCTTAAACGATGAGTATGACCTATGATCAAGTGTTCTCACTTGACTCCTAAGTCAATATACTCTAACATAGGTGACTATGTCACCGCCCAATTCTAGATGAAGTTCTCTTGTGTTCTCTTGTTATTGCATTTGTCCTTTGCATATTTGTTTCCCTCTTTCAAAAAAAAACTTCATCTAGAACTTCTATTCTTTTCTTTTTAACTCTTTTTTGTCCTGCATATTTCTGCATCAAATTCCTTGTAAATCTTTCAGTTAATTCATTGCAAATCTTTGTGAAATCTTATTTGACTAGTGAGCTGAGGTGACAAGTATTTTCTCTGAAGTAAACTCGGTTCCACCGAACTGAACTTTTCGGATCAACCGAATTCTTTCGGTACCACCGAAACTTGACGCTCGGTGTCACCGATTTCGCAACAGGAAAACAGTTTGCCACTTATTCTATATTTCTTCTGATCTAGCTCCACTCGATGAATCTTATCCTCTACAAGCATCACAGTTTTACCATTGCTTTATGCTGAATCTCAAGGACCAAACCTTTTCGACAGATTCCAGTAAGACCTTCTTGGAAATTGATGTCAAAGGGGGAGAGAGAGATCACATCAAAGCTTATCATCAGGGAGAAAGAGAGAAAGTATTAAGGGGGAGAAAGAGATCTCCAGGGGGAGAGAATACTCAAGGATCCCAGATGCTTGATGATTAAGAGGAGAGATGCCACATGTCTTTTTGGGGGAAAGTCATGTGTTTTACTGCTTCTGGTCATTTATATCTTTCAGCTCTGATTTTCTGTTCCCTATCTTCTCTCAATATCTCATGTTAGATTCAGGGGCAGCAAGACACCTAAGGGAAAGAAATCATTCAAATTCATTGCATATCTTTACTCTTGGGGACATGTCTGATTCAATGTGGTACTCTGTACTCACTCTCTACATGTCATCCCAGTCTTGGTACTCTTGTGGTTTCTTTTGTTTGCTCTGGCTAGTGGATGTATCTGTGTTATCTAACCTTGTTTGTGCAGGTTCATTTCATCCTAAGTCAACTCAAGACCACAAGGTAAGTATATGCATCAGAATCATGAGTATGAGGAATTCTTGCTTTTGTACAAACTGTTTGCAAGAAGGACTCATAAACATGATGGTATTCCTCTTAATAATCTTTTACTCTGATGCATATGGCCAAGATACATGTAACACATTGCCTACTCTGTCATGGTTATGCTCTCACATACTTCTACATTTTATACTCACATGATTGCATGCATGTAGGGGGAGCCTATGGTTGTTACATGTCCTTCCAAAGCTTTACTTGCTACTCCTTGTATCTTTATCTAAAGCTTTGATGTATGTTGCCATTAATTACCAAAAAGGGGGAGATTGAAAGCACAAGTGCTCCTCAGGTGGTTTTGATAATTAATGTCAACATATCTCTTGTTGGACTAATGTTTCTATCTAGCATGTTTCAGATAAGTTCAACAATTGAGTGGCATGGACTAAAGGTTGTGGGACTCCTTCAGATGATAAGGACAAAGGATTGGCTAAAGCTTCAAGCTCAAGACTCTTCATTTTACACTTTTAGTGATCCAAGATCACATTGAGTCTATAGGAAAAGCCAATACTATTAAGAAGGGATGATGTGTTGCTTAATGAGCCTTTTGCTCTATGTGCTTAATGATATGCTCCAAAATCCTCAACTACTTTCCCACTTCCACATATGACCTAAACCCTAAGCCAAACTCGGTCCTACCGATTCTTTCTATCCGGCGCCACCGAGTTTCATATGTCATAAGCCACTGCCAAACCCTAGCAAATCGGTTTCACCGATAGGGATCTCGGTCTCACCGAGATGGGATTGCAATCTCACTGTGTATGTCCATTGTCAAAATCGGTCTCACCGAGTTTAGGCAATCGGTACTACCGAGATTACAATGCAAACTCTCTGGATAACTCATTACCAAAATCGGTCCAACCGAGTTTAGTAATCGGTCCCACCGAGTTTGCCTGACCAACTCTCTGGTTAGCTAATTACCAAATCGGTCTCACCGAGTTTGTGTAATCGGTCTCACCGAGATTACGTTATGCCCAAACCCTAACCATATCGGTCCTACCGAGTTGCATGTCAGTCCCACCGAAAATCTCTAACGGTCACTAGGTTTACCGTTTCGGTCCGACCGAGTTTGTTGATTCGGTCCCACCGAGATTGGTAGATTGTGTGTAACGGTTGGATTTTAAGTGGAGGCTATATATACCCCTCCACCTCCTCTTCATTCGTGGAGAGAGCCATCAGAACACACCTACACTTCCAACTCATATGTTCTGAGAGAGAACCACCTACTCATGTGTTGAGACCAAGATATTCCATTCCTACCATATGAATCTTGATCTCTAGCCTTTCCCAAGTTGCTTTCCACTCAAATCTTCTTTCCACCAAATCCAAATCCTGTGAGAGAGAGTTGAGTGTTGGGGAGACTATCATTTGAAGCACAAGAGCAAGGAGTTCATCATCAACACACCATTTGTTACTTCTTGGAGAGTGGTGTCTCCTAGATTGGCTAGGTGTCACTTAGGAGCCTCCGACAAGATTGTGGAGTTGAACCAAGGAGTTTGTAAGGGCAAGGAGATCGCCTACTTCGTGAAGATCTACCGCTAGTGAGGCAAGTCCTTCGTGGGCGATGGCCATGGTGGGATAGACAAGGTTGCTTCTTCGTGGACCCTTCGTGGGTGGAGCCCTCCGTGGACTCGCGCAACCGTTACCCTTCGTGGGTTGAAGTCTCCACTGACATGGATGTAGGATAGCACCACCTATCCGAACCACAGGAAAAACATCCGTGTCTCCAATAGCGTTTGAATTCTCCAAACCCTTCCCCTTACATTCCTGCAAGTTGCATGCTTTACTTTCCGCTGCCTATATACTCTTTGCATGCTTGCTTGATATATATTGTATGTGCTGAAATTGTGCCTAAAACTTCACTCAAACCAAAAAGGCTTAAAAACTGCAACTTTATTACTAAGTGTCTAATCACCCCCCCTCTAGACACACCTACTTCTAGATCCTACAGACGACACTTTGATAGTTGGATCACCTCCTTTTGTGTTTGGCATTGAAGCATCTCTATGAGTAGGCACCTTGGGGCTTGCAGTTGCAGTGCTGCCTTCCTGACCAGCTGTGGTGGTTTTGACTGTGACCATGCTGCTGACTGACACATCAGTTGGCACACTGGTATTTGTAGTTGGCATCTTTCCAGTCTGAGTTGGCAGCAACCTAGTAGAACTTGGCACCCCTGCATTAATGGCTGCGGCTCGTAGTTCTCTCTCGTCTTTGTACCCTAAATCTTTTGTGGCCTGTTCCCCCTTTGTGCCCCTGGCAAACTTGACAATCTTCTACTTAGGTGGTTTTGGTGGGACTGTTGAAAGGGGAGTCTTCCCCTTGATCTGTTGAACTTCTCTGACATTGGTTGGCTCTCTGCTCACTACAGTTGGCAACTGCAGATTCTTCTTCATTGAAACTGCTTTACACTTCTGGACCACGTGAGGGTTTGCCATGGATGCTGCCTTGGTCTTGCTGGAGCTTTGGTCTGGGAGCTGCTTTAAATATTCCTTGTATTTTTCCTTTGAATGAACCCAGTCAAGACCCTTTCCTGCTTCCTCCATGTCAATTTGATTCTTTTCAGCTTCACTTGATAAAAACAGACTCTTGTCAATGGCAAAGTTGATCTTCTCACACATATCTTTGTCGCTGAAATCTGGCACAGGAAAGGTGGTTGGCAAAGCTGGCTCCAAGTTGCAGAGCTTGAACATATCAATGCTGCCCTGAGACTCTGCTTCGTCATTTTTCTTTGACTTCGGAAAATCCTTGTCTTTCCAGCAAGTTTTGTCAATCAACATCTGTAGTGTGCTCCTGCTACTCAATGAATTGTTGCTGCTCACAGGGGTGGCAGAAGTGCTAGTCCTCCTGGATGTGTTGCCACCTGTACCACCAGAACCAGGGGCGTTGTCATCGTCATCGTCATCGCTGTTGTCGCTGCCTCCAATGGATCCCCCTTTATCATCACCATAACCATCCTCGTCTTCTTCATCATCGTCTTCTTCCCTCTCACTGCCATCAGGTGTTGTGCCTTTCTCTTCTCCCCTCTCACTGCCATCAACTGCTGCCCTTTTGTCCCCGTCCCCCTCTTTGGTCTCACCTTCTTCTTCCTCCTCCTCTGCATCACTATCTTCTTCCTTGTCCTCCTCCTCTCCTTTGTCCTCTTCTTGTTTGTCCTCCTCCTCCTCCTCTTCCTCCTCCTCTTCCTCCTCCTCCTCCTCCTCTGCATCTTCTTCATTGTTATCCTCATCCTTGTCCTCCTCCTCTGATTCATCCACATCTGTGTCCTCATCGTCGTCAGCATCTATCGTTGCTTCTATTTCCTCGTCTTCTTCTGACTCATCCTCAACAAACTCTTCTTCTTCTTGTATGGTTGACCGCCGTCTCTTTCTTTTTGGAGCACGGCGTGTCGCCCCAGTTTGCATTGATGGCTGCTGTACGTAAGGATCAATATCGGGTTCCTCGTCATCGATCTTGACAACTGCTTCAATGAAGGTGCCAACCTGTTCAGTTACAGCCTTGCACAGCTCATTGACCACTTTCGCAATCTTTTTCTTTTTCTGCATCAACACAAAAAAGATTGAGTACTGATTCAGTTAGAAAAAATAATAAAAAGTAAAATGTCTGTAACTGACCATGATGTGATAAGCAAAAATGACCAATACACACTTTCTGGCCAACTAAAAACATGATTCTAGCCAACTACACATGCACTGTGGTGCAAACTAAAAAACATGCATTCTGCCAAAAGTTGATGACAATGGTTGTAAATGAACACTTTGACTGTCCAAAAGAACATGTGCAACTACAGACGCTTATATGTGCAATTGAACATACATCACAGCCAACTAAATTTTGTATTCTCGCAACTACAAAAGTTATACATGTCCAATTGAACATACATCCCAGCCAATAGAAAAAGATTTGGTAAGTGGTACAAGTTTCTGTATGCAAAACACTAACCTGCGGATTGCAGGTTATTGGTAACTTGGATGCCACGAATGCTTCAGCTTGCAAAATTCCACCAAACAGTGGTGTCTGCTCGTGCCTCTATATTCCTCTTTAAGCTGATGTGAAAAAAAAGAGAAACAGAAAATAACAAGGTTATCAAAATAGATTTTCTGTGTTGAACGAAGCCACACATTACAACCTGTGCAACTACAACAAGATACTGGGGTAGACAAATTCAACTATGCATATATGCAACTGAACAAAGACACAAAAACTGTGCAACACACATGGCGCCTAAAACAAAGTTCTACCAACTGATGCAACACATTTGTGCAACAAGATTAGTAAAACTGTGCAACTTAAAAAAGATGGTGTGCCAATTTAAAATGAACCTGTGTGCAGATTGCCAAACTTAAAGCTACAAGTTGTGCGACTACATGCATTGTTGTGCCAACTAATGACAGTTTTCTGTGCAATTTCCAAAAGAGTGACCAGACATCAAAAGAACATAGAAGGAAGACACTGTTGGAAAAAAACAAAAAAGAACTCACTTGTAATTTGCCGAACACACCAGGAGAGATAGTATCCTTCTTGATCACCTTGGCAATTAGAGTACTATCCCATGCATTCGATCGTATCGCGTAGTTGCTTACTGGGATGTCATGTACGAGCGCATCAAGGTATAGTATCTGCACCAGACCCAAACAAAAGAAAAAGCCAACTTCAGTTGTTGTTATGAGAATTTCAGCAAACTATAACTGCACAGAAAGAACATGAACAAATGGAAAAAGTGGCCGTTTTCACTAACCATCAAATGATACAAGCAGCAGCAGACAGTTTGCTTCTCTTGGCCCATGTTTCGGAAAGCTTCGTTAATGTGTTCTGCTACAAAGAGGCAGATGTTTGTATACTTTAGCATTTCATGATCTAGCACAAGTCCATAACACTTTGGGCTGAGCTTCAAGGCCGTGGTTGGTGCTAGAAAAGTGCTGAAGGCAACCGCAAGCCAGGCCATAAAGAATGTGTCATCCGTTCTTCCAGCCATATCCTGAATCATCTTGAGCCATGTAGTGATCTGGGGATGAGAATTTCCAGTTATGTTGAAAGACTGTCTGAATCTCCTAGTGGCATCCTTGTCAACTAAATATCTGACTTTTTGACCCCTATTTGGGAGATCAAATACCCTCTGAACACTGTCAGCATCAACACGGATCCTTCCCCTTCCTGGGAAAACCATTTCAGAGGTCTGTGGCTGGTAGGACTGCACCAGGAACTTAGTGAGGTCCGCTGGAAGTGTGTCTGATAAGTTCAATAGCCCCCCGAACAACCTCGAAACTAGCTCTGACTTCTGCAGTGGGGTTAGAGAGGCGTTGAAATTTGCAAACCGCGCTGGTGATGCCCTTATCCTGCCTACTTGTGATGGTCGCTCCACATCTTCCCCTGGAGCCACCTCAACTCCTTCACCGCTCCCTGTTGATGAGAAAATGAAAGCATTACACAAACATTAAACACAAGGGAAAAAAACAAGAATGAAAAAAAACTAGCAGTCATCATTTGGATCAGTATTAGAATTGAGCTATATATTCATAAAATGGATCATGCCAACTAATATGATGTATTTGTGCAACTAATAAAGCTCATGAGGACAACTGCAAGACTGCCAGTGTGCAACCTTCAAAAAAAATATTAAAAGTACGAGACCTGGCAGCTACAAAAAGTTCTAGTGGATGTGCAACAATAAGAAATGATACTGCAACACAAGAAAAACAGTAACTAAAAAAAGGTTTGCAAAGAACTATTCAAATAGATCATAAAACACACACAAAAAACCCACATACCTCAGCATCTGTTGCGGAAGATACGACGGCTTCTCCAACAACTGCTGCCTGCACACAAAAATGACCACCCATGTCAACTATGAAAAGATGTCAACTAGTGAACTACAAGATGCCAACTAATGCCAACTAATGTCAACTGTATTTAAATCAATATGACTAGAGATGTCAACTACAAAAAGGTTGTTATTGACAGACTAAAAACAAAAATAGTGGTCCGAACTGCTGCATAATTTCATCACTATGTAAAAAAGGTGAGAAAAACACTTATATTCGAGATTTTACTTACCCTAGAAGATGACTCAGCTCCCTTGCCAAGTGCTGCACGTCTAGTCCACTTTACAACACGGAACTGATCAACATCCTAAGAAAAAAAAACATGAGCATGGGAAAAAACAAAAAAAAATGTTATATGACCCAAACAAAACCAGAAAAAATGGACTTGTGTCATCAGCATGCCACTTACCTCAACATCCTCTCCCTGCTCAACACTCTGCGCAGGTCGTGGCTGGCGATTAGCAGGACGCTTCGAGTTCCGGCGAAGCGACTGACTTCTAGAATGCTGATTAAGCAACCAAAAAGAAAACATGAAAAAATAGACATTAGCATACATGCATAAGTTAAAAAAAAACTCAAAAACAAAAGAAAAAAAGTGAAAAAGATACATCTCCTTCATTGCCATCCGCATCTCCTCCTATTATAACCATTTTTGCCCTGCGGCAGGAAATACAACAAAAAAATAGTTAGAAGATGTGGACAACCAACTACTATAATGATGCAGCCAACTGGGAGTAAACCTTGTGCAAAACTGGACATCAAATATGCCAACTAAGTTTTTTCTGCCTAGTTATTACTTGCCAATTGTGACAAGCTCAGTGAGATAACTTATTCTGAAAAAGCGTCCCTAGTTGAACATGAGGGGAGACACATGAAAACAACCACATCCACAACAAAAGGCTTGCACATTGAGAAAAATTAAAATGGAAAATTGGCAAGCATTGGTACTAATTTGCACAAAACAAGGGGTCCTAGTTGCCCAAAAGCAGGAGAGTAACACATAAAACCACCACAGCCACCACAACGCTGGTGGATTGGGTAGATTATATTGGAAAACTGGCAAGCATTGGTGCTAAAATTTCACAAACAAGAGTCCCTAGTTGCACACAGCAGAGGGGGAAACAACCAACTAGTAAAAGTGTATAACATATGCAACTAAGTAAAACCAACTAAGTAGAGCTACTGGCACAAGTGTATAACATATGAACAGCCAACTAGTAAAAGTGATGCAGCCAACTGAGCAGGCAACTTGTGCAACTGAACACCGTATAGACAACCACCTAGTACAAAAACAGTGAGCCAATTGACCAAAACAACTGCTGCAACTGCAGAGCATATGGACAGCCAAGTACTATATGGACGCAGCCAACTGAGGAGAATTTTGTGCAACTAACCACTTAAATCTCTGAACACCAACTACAAAATCAGCCAATGCATTGCACACAACATTACGCGCATCTAATACAACTTACAGAATAACTAAGAATCATGAACAGATCTCAAATCTCTGCAAAATTGAACGGAACATGAACTAAACAGCCGAATCGCCCTAAAATCGCGCAAACGGGCACCGTGGGCATGCATCCCTTCTACCTAACGACTACCGCGTACCATGGCCAACTACACGTTGACCCTGTCAGGCCACCCCCGGGCCGTGAACTACGCCTCCAACGATTCCCCCGCGAGGAGAACCACCCGCAAGCCGTCGCCAAACTGAGCACTCCGCCGCGATGCCCCGTTCGGTGGAGAGGATGGCGAGGAGGAAGAGGAAGACGGAATGGGGAGAGAACTCGCTGTGGCGAGGGATTTCAGGCCACCTTGTAGATCCCGACCACCGTTGGGCGCGTGCTGCGAGATGGGAGAAGGGAACTCAACGTGACCAAAATCGAAGATAAGCGGGGGTAGTTCGCGCCGTTCCCGAACCCTAGAGAGCATCCCCCTCGCATTTCGGCACCATCCGCGCTCCGCGAGATATAGAAAGGGAGGAGAAGCATGTAGAAGTGGAGGGAGAGCATACCTCCGGCGGCGAGGAGCACCAGCGATTCCCCCGCGAGGAGAACCACCCGCAAGCCGCCGCCAATCTGAGCACTCCACCCTCCACGCCCCGTTCGGTGGAGAGGATGGCGAGGAGGAAGACGATGACGGAATGGGGAGAGAGAGCACGCTGCGGCGAGGGATTTCAGGTGCAGATTTCGAAAACCGCCGCCCACGACCCCCACTACTCTCTCCTCTACCGCTTACAGGTGGGCCTCCCACGTCCGGATGCGGACAAAACTGCCCACGACCGCGGTGCGCGACCAATCCAGACCAGGTGGCACCTGGCGGATCTGGGAGTGATCGCTCACGCGATCGAACGGCCAGGAGCCGGCCGCCCGTTTCTGTTAGTTGATGGCCGGCCACTTTTTAGATTTTATGAAGAATAACGAAATTGCGTGCGTAACTCTTTGGACTCTACCCAGCGGCAGATGGTGTCGTTTTCGACTTGTTTACAAGGACAGAGCGAAGATGGACTATCTGAATGAGAAGCCTGACGTGCCACTGCCGCTGGTTTTGTTATCGCAGCTGGTGGGCTCCCGGGGCTTATCCACCCCCTATACGTATGCGGACACATCCGGACTGCCCCTTATATCTCGTGTCCGATTTCTCTCTCTCTCTCTCTCTCTCTCTCTCTCTCTCTATATATATATATATATATATATATATATATATATATATATATATATATATATCAAATTCAGACTTTCAAATTCATGCAAATTCATGTACGTCCATTATACACATCAATGGTGCAGTAAATAACAAATGTTTGTACTAGCAAAAATACATAGTTTTTACATAAGTTTTATTTTAAATGCACAACTCAAACATTAGCTCTTTGGTTTCATTGCAGGTCCACGTATGCCCCACAAGATTATTGGTAGCTGCGTGTGCACCTGATGATCTCGAAGAATCTGATGCATCTGCAGAAAGTTCGTAACCTGATTTGTATCTTGATCTTTCGGGATTTGGACTTGTTCTCCATGGTTCGGGCAACACCATCAACTTCCTTCTCGACAATCATATTGTGCAAAATAACACAACATGTCATGAGTTGCCACAAAGTTTTTGATTCCCACGTCATTGCAGCTCCACGAGCAATTCCCCAACGAGTTTGAAGCACTCCGAATGCCCTCTCCACATCCTTTCTAGCTGCTTCCTGTATTATTGCAAAGTGGCTTTGTTTGTTGCCGTTTGGTTCGCATATGATCTTCACAAACGCCCCCTGTTGAGGATAGATGTCATCGGCAAGATAGTAACCCATGTTGTAGTCACGACCGTTGACACTGTAGTTACACGATGGTGATTTCCCATTACAAAGCCTCCTGAACACCGGAGAGTGTTGAAGCACATTGATGTCACTGTGACAACCCAGCATTCCAAACAAAGCATGCCAAATCCATAAGTCATGTGACGCCACTGCTTCTAGTACGATGGTGGTCTATTTGGTGTGATCTTGATACATTCCCGGCAAACTTTTGGGGTAGTTTTTCCATTGCCAATGATTACAATCAATTGATCTGAGCATTTTTTAAAAACCCCTGGCCTCTCCAATAGTCAACAACTTCTCCGTGTTCTGCACATTTGGTTCTCTCAGATACTCTATTCCAAACACCTCCACCATTGCGCGGGAAAACTTCACAGTAGTATTCAGGCATTTGCGCTCCCTCGTCCTGCCCATCTCACCAATGGCAGTATCAAGTGCAAGCATCCTCAGCCATGCATTTCTTCTTAGCACAGAAAGATAGTTGGCCGCAGCAATCCTTTATGAGATTGAAGTAGTCATCGTGTGCCTCCACTACCTCCACAATGCGCAAAAACAATGGTTTTCGCATGCGAAAATGGCGACGAAACCATGGATCATCCGGGAAAGTTAGGTTTGGAGCAAAGTAGTCCTTCTGCAGTAGCCGTGCTCCGAAGACTCCACCCCGATTGATCACTATTTCCCCTTTGATTGAGCCCTTGAAGTTGAAAATATGCTCCACCTGGCGGTCCATTTCCTCTTGCATGCTCATGTTCATTTCTTCGTTTGAATCCAACGAAACAAAAAACTCATCTTGAATCATTTGATCAAGCTCCGTCGGTCCATACTCCTTGTCTGGTGAAACATTGGAATTCATCGTTTTCCCTAAAGAAATCACAAAAAAACGGGTCAGACAATGTGTTGAACAGATAGAGCGCAAGGGGCAGCCCAAGAGTTGCCAGATGTATTGCGGCGGCGTCCGGGCCGGCGAGGACAAGAGAGAGGAGTGTCTTGCTCGTGGTGGCGACAGAGAGGCTCGGAATGGCCGCAGAGCGCACGCGGCGGCGGAGCTGCGAGACGGGCGTCACGGAGGAGAAAAAGAGAGGAAAGAGAGCAAATGGATCCGGTAGGTCGAGGGGATGGATTTGATGCAATTTGTGGTGGGGTAGGGCTGTCGGGTCCGACGTGATGGACGCGCCCGGGCGCTCTATATCCGCTTAGATTTGGGCCGGATATGAGGCGTACCGGTCAGCCCGGGCATTTGAGGCGCCTGTCTGGGTCGCTTCTTAATGACCGGTCACTGACCGGACCGTACACCCAAGCGTTTGAGACGGATTTGGGACGCCCGACTATAGCTTACGAGGTTTGGTCCAATCATTGGATTCGGATAGAGTGGAGCGTCGGATAATATTGAGGCACACAAAATTCAGGGGATACGTCCCATAATTTATAAAACATTTGTGTAGGCGTCCCTCAAAGAAGAAAATTTGTGGTCCGTAGACCAAAAACCTGTAGATCCAGCTCCACGAACAGGGCAGAAACCCGCCCCGTTTGTATGAAAAAAGGACAAAAAGAAGACTTGTAGTGATATACCTAGTTTCTGAAAAATGTTTCTAGAATATAAACGTCGTGAACGGTGGGAGGTCAAAGAAAAATAATTGACTCCAAATGAAAGTGATAAACCAGTCTCTAACTTGCATTTTCCCTACTCTTTTGGTAACCGTACGTGCCAGCCGGTTCTAGTCTTTGTTCCAAACATTAATCATACGGTTATACTCCATCTGTTTACAAATATATGATGTTCTAAATCAGATGTATATAGAATTATAGATACGCTTTAACATGTTTGTTCACTCATTTCATTCCAAATACAATTCATATTGAAATGTTCAAAACATTTTATATTTGTGAGCGGAGGGAGTACTTCATAAGTACTACACTTATTTCTAAATATCTAATATTGTCAAAAAAATCTTATATTTTGATACGGAGGAAGTATTTAAGAATAAAGGGTGTACTTGCGATCTTCATGACCTACCTCGGATCTGAAATCTAGAGGTTTCCTCTCCAAGGAACGGAAACAGCCAATTTAGCATTGCGCAGTTTAAAGCCACTTGTTGCTGTCTACAGATAATCACCAATAAATAAGTAGGTCTCTGATGCATATGGAGCTAGGGCCATCATTGGTCGCGCACACATTGATCTGCAGCTAGATTTGGATGCTGCCGGTTCCAACTCGTTGCCTGCAGAATTTTCCAACTTGTAAATGCTGAACCGTGCGCACAGGTGCTATACACGGCTGTTTTCGCTCGGCATAAAGTGCGCCCCGAACTATTGCTATATTTCTTAAACCGAACATCCAAATTACAAGCCATTTTCACTTGTTCCCGACATTCATACTATTGCAATTAGAGCAACTCCAACGGGCCGACCCAAACGGACGGCGTTTTTGTCCGTTTTTTATTCGTTTGGATCGGCCGCCCGCCCGCTGTCCGTCCTCTTTTAGTTTTGGGTCGGCAGTGTGCCCAACGGGCCGACCTATTTTCATGAGACCGTGTGTTTAACATTGTGCCGTCGCCCTGGTTTTGGCGCTTCAGCGCGCGGGAAAGGTTAGCGCGCGGGGGAAAGCGGCCTAGCTCGCTGGTTTTGGCGCTCCAGCGCGCGGGAAAGGTTCGCGCGCGCTCCGCGGCCGGCGCTCGCTATAAAGAAGGCGCTCCCTCCACACTCTGTCGGCCGCCCACTCTCGCTGCCTCTGCGCCACCATGTCGATCCGCCACCTGGGCGCTTCGGATTTTCGCGGAGTCCGCGAGCGCCGCTCCGGCGCCTTCTCCGCCGAGATCTGGTTTCGCGAGAAACGTCTCGTCCTCGGCACCTTCGACACCGCAGAGGAGGCGGCCCGCGCGCACGACGCGGCGGCGTGGCGCCTCCTGAGGCCTCGTCGGGATATGAATTTTCCCAATGTGCCGAGCCAGCGGGCGCAGGATCTGGCGCCTCTCCCGTGGCTTTTCACCGACGAGGATCGTCGTGTCCACCAGAGGCGTCAGCGTCGCCTTGCCATCGCAGAGAAGGACGTGGAAGCCTTGGTGGTGTGGCGCGGAGGCTACCCGCAGGACATCGTCGACGAGCGCCAGTTCTACAAGCAATTGAGATCGGAGAGGGACGCGAGGAGGAGGGAGCGAGCCGCCTATCGGGAGGACAAGCGTTCGCGGAAGCAGGCAGCTCAATTGAAACTGAAGCTACGAGAAACGTCGGGTTGGGACTTTGAAGATGAGCAGCTTGCTGATGCCTACCTTCAAACGTCGGAGGAGGACATTACCGAGTCGGAGTCAGAAAGCGACGAGTAGTGGTCTTTTTCTTTTATCTGTGTATGCTAGAACTATCTATGTATCCATTTTAATCTGAATAAATGGCCGGCGGCGTCGGCGGCGTGGCAGGCGGGCGAGTGTGTGAATCCAATGTGCCACCGACCAGCGGGCCCGGTAAGGAAAGAGGGCGAGTGCGCGTGTCCGTCTTGTGTCCGCGCCGACGCAAACCAGGCTAAAAAATGGGCCGGGAATGAGTCGGCAGGCGGACGAAAGCGGACGCGCGTCCGTTTGGGTCGTCGCGTTGGGCCGTCTTTTTTGTCCACGCCGACCCAAACGGACGGCCGCGAACGAAATGGGTCGCCTCATTGAAGTTGCTCTTAGATCGCATTTTGATTGATTCCGATAATTTTTTTAACATAACTTTTACTTTCAACGATAACAAACATGTCAGTGAAAAAAAACAATAACAAACATGTCCCGCACATGCCCAGGCCGTGATCGCTCAAAGTGATAAAATTTCCAGCATCGTGGTCTTCAGATCGAACCCGCGATAGGAACATCCAATCATGCATCTCATCTCACCTATTTGCTCCGTTGATACACGTCAATGACACCTTGCTTTTTTTTGTTTTTGTTTTTGCGGGGAATGACACCTTATTAGGCACACACTCTTCTTTAGTGATCCCATTTTAGAGTTCGGCATAGGGCCCTTGTATTGCCGGCCTGGCCCTGCTCCCACATAGCGCGACTTGTATTCCTTCGTGCACAACATGCAAACTCTACGTCTCGCATGGTGTAATTTGTCCTTTTTATTGGTGCAACCTATAACCTGCCCCCTATTGTGCAGGGGGATTTTTCATGCAGTGCACACGTACTTCCTTTCATAGCATATCTCACACGAGAGTGGACGATCTGCACACGGGGGCATCTGCACCCGCTTTTCAAAAATGTACTTTTTACGCATTTTGTAATGTTCAATTTTTTTTAAAAAAAATTATGCATATATGTTGGCAAAGGTATGCGCACGGCACAAAGTTTTGTGTAAAAATGTATTTTTGTTTTGTCTCAGTAAAAAAGACATATTTTACTGCTTCTAAATAGCGTTTCACAGCACAAATTTTTGTCTTTTTTGCACAGGCTACAAAAAAGGTTGTTTTTCTATGAAACTTTCTGCACACACATAGAATATGGAGATGTCCGCGCGCACCTTTTTTCAGAATTTTTTGACATCGCAAAATGTGTTTTCCAAAGTGGGTTCATATGTACTTGGGTTCATCCATGCACTTCACCATATCACACTCCCTATATGTAGCGCATATCCTATGGAAACATGCGTTTTCTCGGTGACGTTCCAATCTGACCTCGCGTCGCCCCTACCTTGGCGGCTTGGCGGTGAACCCGTTGTCGGTGTCAAAATTGACGGATCTCGGGTAAGGGGTCCGAACTATGCGTATAAGGTCGATGGTAACAGGAGACGAGGAACACAATGTTTACCCAGGTTCGGTCCCTCTCTATGGAGGTAATACCCTACTTCCTGCTTGATTGATCTTGATGAATATGAGTATTACAAGAGTTGATCTACCATGAAATCGTAATGGCTAAAACCCTAAAACTCTAGCCTGTATGACTACGATTATGATTGTTGGCCTCTACGGACCTAGCCCTCCGGTTTATATAGACACCGGAGGGATCTAGGGTTACATAAGATCGGTTACAGAGAAATGAATCTTCATATTTGACGCCAAGCTTGCCTTTTACGCCAAGGAGAGTCCCATCCGGATACGGGAGAGACTCTTCGGTCTTGTATCTTCATAGCCCACTAGTCCGGCCCATGTCCAACAAGCCAGACGCCAGAGAACCCCTTAGTCCAGGACTCCCTCAGTAGCCCCTGAACCAGGCTTCAATGGCGAGGTGTACAACGCGCAGATTGTCTTCAGCATTGCAAGGCAGGTTCCCCTTTCCGAATACTCCAAGATAGTTTTCGGACGCAATGAACGTGTCCGGATCTGCAACACAAGTACCACACACAACCGTAGAAAATATAACATTTCACGAGTCTAATCCGCTGACAACTTTTTGTAATGTGACATCACGTCTGCCCGGTCATTATTTCGAACTCTTTCTTGTTCTGCCGTGCCATGTTTCGAGGCGTGGTTTTTATTGGCACGTCTTGTCGAAGCAGAGACCGTGTCCCCTTATTCCAGGATTCTCACCAATACGAGCGTGGATAACCCAATCTTTCCATTGGGATGATCCCTTAGGAATAGGCAGGTTTTCAGGCTTAGGAGGAGGCGTTCGATATCCATTGCCTTTATAAAGGAGCCAAGGGCCGTCTCTTTTTACGCCGACCCTTTCCTTAGCCCTTCCAATCTCGAGTTCTAGCACCCAAGGTTCGGCTTCATTGCTTCAAGCTTCCCAATCATGTACGGACCCAGCCCACAAGGCCGATGGGTGGCTTCCTCTGTTACAGAGGAGGACATTGCGAAGCTTCGTGCGGCCAGATACCTGACCGCGGAGATCTCCCACAGGCTTCCTGCTCAAGGACAGGTTATTCCTACTCCCAGATCCGGCGAGAGGGTTGTATTCATCTCCCACTTCCTCCGAGGGCTAGGATTTGCTCTTCATCCCTTCGTCCGGGGGCTCATGTTTTATTACGGACTAAATTTTCACGATCTAGCCCCAGATTCTTTCCTCCACGTCTCGGCGTTCATTATCACGTGCGAGGCCTTTCTCCGTATTCCCCCACACTTCGGCTTATGGCTCAAGACCTTTAGTGTGAAGCCGAAGGTATTCGACGGGGAACAAGGTAGTGCGGCGGTGCTACAGTGAGCAAGCTTACCAATGCTCTCTGGCCAAAAGGCTCTTTCATCGAAACTCCCAACCAATGGCAGCGGGAGTGGTTTTACGTCACTGAGCCCCGCGGTACCAAGTGGGATGCTATACCCGCCTTCCGATCTGGCCCTCGGTTACAGCTTGCCTCGTGGATTAATAAGGGGCTGGACTGGGGATCAATTGACGAAGTGCAGACTCTACAGAGCTGCATCCGGAGTCTCCTTGAGAAGGACATCGATCTTATCAACGTGATTCAAGTAATGCTGGTCCGCCGGGCCCTGCCGTGCCAGCGACGACCTCTCCGTATGTGGGAGTTTAATCCGGAAGGACCACGGACCCTCCAACACTTCTTTGGCACTACGCACAAAGGAATGTGGAAGTTGTTTTTCGGGAAACGAAAACAATGGCCGGACACCACCGAAGACATCAGCCTCGACTGCAACCATCCGGATACCTCGGTAAGTGCTCGACTCCCGAACAATTTTTAGCTATGTATGTCATAATATGATACTGAGCAAACTATCTTCTTCCAGGGCTGGATAAAGAAAGCGGAGCGAATTAGGTGTTCGGCCCCCCTTCCCGAAGACTCAGCGGATCCCGTACTAACAAGGATGCTGGCCCGGCACCGTACCAGGTGCCTGCGAAGGAGGACAAGGCGGAGAGCGGAAAGACCAAATGTGGCATCCAGTCCGAAGGTATGTCAGACACCGGGTCCGGGGAGATCAAAATTCCATCATCCGAAGACAAAAGTGAAGGAGAAGCCAACATCCCTTCTCTCTTTGGTAAGAAAAGGGCCGCCTCCGAAGTTTGGGAGAAAAAGGCTCCCAAGCGAGGCAAGATGCCCCTGTCGGGCGGCTCGGGCTTGGAGGACGACGTCATCGCATAGTCCCACAGTGAGGACAAGCCTTTAGCCAAATCGTAAGTGAACAAGGGTGTTTTAAACATATCCCGTTCCTTTCCTGTTACCAAGGTAACATCTGGAATATATGTTTTTGCAGATCGGCGCACGGTCTTCTTCAACAATCCTGTTCCTCGGGGGATCTTCTCCCAGAGATGATGGAAAGTGAGACGCCACCACCGACCTCCTCTCCCAATAGGGCGGACGACTTCGAGGTGTCGTCTCGGAGGGTCTCTCCTAATCAAGAAGTGGTGCGTGGGATGATGAAGACACTGCCCGAAGGCGATACTTCGGTAGCCCAGAGTCCGGGGGCCAACAATAAAGGCCCCGGACTGTCTGGCTTACAGTCGGAGACGACTCTAGGAACAAATAAATGGATACCTTTGAAGGGAGGCCGTACTCGTACAGCAGCTTCCGGAGATCCAGAAGCGCCGGATATGTTGACGAACATGCTGCAACGAGCGTCCGTCTCAGAGGAACATCGTACCTTGATGTGTACGATGGTTGAAAAGGTTCTGTCCGCGAAAAGCGGATTAAATTAAGCCTTCACGAGCCTGCTAAGAGGCTTCGAGGTTTGTACTGTAATATTTTCGACTATGTTATATTCACAAAATGCACCTGTGTATAGATAACAGCCCCTGAGACTCTGATCGCCTCCCATCAGAAGATCAAAAAGATATGTCCAGGAAATAATCTGATTAATTGGACCACAAGCTGTTACCTCCCTGGCTACTGCCCGAACTACAGAGATTGCCGAACTGCAGCGGAAGATTGATGAGGCGGATGATGACATCAGCTTATCAACAGGCGGCTTGACGAGGTGCAAGGTATGTCTTTGGGGCAGTCATTATACGCACGTGCTTGTAATATAAGCGTGACGCTAAGAGTTGTATACTGAGATATGCATGACTTTAGATGGTGCTGCCGCGGTTGAGATTCTTCGGGCTGAGCTAGCCCGGGCCAAGGAGCAGGCCCGGATTAGTAATGTAGCTGCCAAAAAGGCATCTGCCGATTTAAAGGCCGAACAGGCTACTCGGCACCAATACAAGGAGAGAATATCCACAATGGCGCTTGAGCTAAAGGATGCCGCTAGCCGCTGCAAATTACTTGAGAAGGATAATAAAGCCAGAACGGCTGATCTTGACAAGGCCTTACGAGGGGCGAAAGAAGTGCGGTCCGAGTCTAGAGCGGCCCGGGAGGAGATCCGGCAAGCTGGGGAGATCGCGGCTGGTAAGCCCTTTTTGTTACAAACTAAGTTCGGCGATCCGAATTATGCCCCGCTTAATCAAGTGTGGAGTTCTCCAGAAGCATTGTTGGATTTGACGAAGAGTGTCTCCGATGCGATGCAGTATTTCCAAGCGCAAGAAGGACATGAAACAAAAAAGCTATTCTGGTCGCAGTTTAGCGTGCCGAAGCGTCCGCTGCTGCTGAACAAACAGATGGCCCAATGGGCAGAGCTCCACAAGATATCCGGATCTGCCATGAAGGACGTCGTGGTCCGGTTGTGGCCGACCGAGCCAATTCCGGATAGTTATTTCGGTTTGGTGCAGTGACTTCTCGATGCAGTGCCGCGTATCGACGCTGTTAAGCGGTGAACGTGCATTGAAGGTGCACGGATGGCCTTTGCCCACGTCAAGACATACTGGGCGAAGATGAAGGCCATCGACGTTGCAGCGAAGAGTCAACCTAAGGGCAAGGACCACCACGCACCAGAGCATTATTTCGAG
The DNA here is from genome assembly GCA_032464435.1 of Aegilops umbellulata. Classification (NCBI taxonomy): domain Eukaryota; kingdom Viridiplantae; phylum Streptophyta; class Magnoliopsida; order Poales; family Poaceae; genus Aegilops; species Aegilops umbellulata. The sequence goes on from CP136055.1 coordinate 98,992,958, forward strand.
GATGTCTTAGAGGGTGCCCTCTTGATAGAGGGTCAGTGCTCGAAAGACATGATATTCGAGTGAAATGTATTGAAATTGTAAAAGACAATATTATGGTGTAATAAAGCTATTTTTCATTTTAGTGTTGCCTAAAAGCTTTGGTTCCTCCTTGCGGCCGTTTTTGTATAATTTGAAAGTTTTCCAGACGTCGGCTTCAGCCCCCTCGTAGAAAATACGGGGGTGTTCGGAAAAGCACTTGATCACTCTTTGATACGTCTCCAACGTATCTATAACTTTTTATTGCTCCATGCTATATTATATTCTGTTTTGGATGTTTAAGGGCTTTATTATACACTTTTATATTATTTTTGGGACTAACCTATTAACCGGAGGCCCAGCCCAGAATTGCTATTTTTGCCTATTTCAGAGTTTCACAGAAAAATAATATCAAACGGAGTCCAAACGGAATGAAACCTTCGGGAACGTGATTTTTGGAACGAACGTGATCCAGAGGACTTGGACCCTACGTCAAGACATCAACCAGGAAGGCACGAGGTAGGGGGCGCGCCTACCCCCCCAGGCGCGCCCTCCACCCTCGTGGGCCCCATGTTGCCCCATCGACGTACTTCTTCCTCCTATATATACCTACGTATCCCCAAACTACCAGATACGGAGCCAAAAACCTAATTCCACCACCGCAACCTTCTGTACCTGTGAGATCCCATCTTGGGGCCTATTCCGGAGCTCCGCCGGAGGGGGCATCAGTCATGGAGGGCTTCTACATCAACACCATAGCCTCTCCGATGATGTGTGAGTAGTTTACCTCAGACCTTCGAGTCCATAGTTATTAGCTAGATGGCTTCTTCTCTCTTTTTGGATCTCAATACAATGTTGTCCCCCTCTCTTGTGGAGATCTATTCGATGTAATCTTCTTTTGCGGTGTGTTTGTTGAGATTGATGAATTGTTGGTTTATGATCAAGTTTATCTATGAACAATATCTGAATCTTCTCTGAATTCTTTTATGTATGATTGATTATCTTTGCAAATCTCTTCGAATTATCAGTTTGGTTTGGCCTACTAGATTGATCTTTCTTGCAATGGGAGAAGTGCTTAGCTTTGGGTTCAATCTTACGGTGTCCTCTCCCAGTGACAGTAGGGGCAGCAAGGCACGTATTGTTGCCATCGAGGATAACAAGATGGGGTTTATATCATATTTCATGAGTTTATCCCTCTACATCATGTCATCTTACTTAAAGCGTTACTCTGTTCTTATGAACTTAATACTCTAGATGCATGTTGGATAGCGGTCGATGTGTGGAGTAATAGTAGTAGATGCAGACAGGAGTCGGTCTACTTGTTTTGGACGTGATGCCTATATACATGATCATACCTAGATATTCTCATAACTATGCTCAATTCTACCAATTGCTCAACAGTAATTTGTTCACCCACCGTAATACTTATGCTCTCGAGGGAAGCCACTAGTGAAACCTATGGCCCCCGGGTCTATTTTCCATCATATTAATCTTCCAACACTAAGCTATTTTTATTGCCTTTTATTTTACTTTGTATCTTTATCATAAAAATACCAAAAATATTGTCTTATCATATCTATCAGATCTCACTCTCGTAAGTGACCGTGAAGGGATTGACAACCCCTTTATCGCGTTGGTTGTGAGGATTTATTTGTTTGTGTAGGTGCGAGGGACTCGTGCTTGGTCTCCTACTGGATTGATACCTTGGTTCTAAAAAACTAAGGGAAATACTTACGCTGCTTTATTGCATCACCCTTTCCTCTTTAAGGGAAAACCAACGCAGTGCTCAAGAGGTAGTAAGAAGGATTTCTTGCGCCGTTGCCGGGGAGTCTACGCAAAAGTCAACATACCAAGTACCCATCACAAACCCTTATCTCCCACATTACATTATTTGCCATTTGCCTCTCGTTTTCCTCTCCCCCACTTCACCCTTGCCGTTTTATTCACCCTCTCTTTTCCGTTCACCTCTTTCTCACTCGCTTCTTGTTTTCTTTTGTGTTGGATTGCTTGCTTGTCACGATGGCTCTACCTAGATTTGGTGATCTTCACCTTAAAAGGTTAGAAGAGATCGAAAGCAACGTTAGGAGTTTTATGGTCTTACAATTTGAGCATAATAATTTCTTTAGAAACGAGCTTAAGGAACAAAAAAGCTTTAGAGGCTATATGAATAAAGAGCTCGATGATATGTCTAAAGAATTTGATGGTTTGAAATCTCAGATTGCTCATCTTGAGAAATTAATAGTTGAAGTTTCAGATAAGCAGGCCATCTTAGTTAATAAGATGGCCGCTAAGCCGGAATTTTTTATGAAAATAAAGATGAAGATCTAAAAGTTATTGATGTGTCCCCTATTAAATCTTTGTTTTGCAATATGAATCTTGATAATGATGGGACTGAATATGATCCACCTTTACCTAGAAGGCGTTCCAAAAATTCGGAGTTTTTAGATCTTGATGCTAAAATTGATAAAAGTGGGATTGAAGAGATCAAAACTCTAGATATTAATGAACCCACTATTTATGATTTCAAGGAATTTAATTATGATAACTGCTCTTTGATAGATTGTATTTCCTTGTTGCAATCTGTGCTAAATTCTCCAGATGCTTATAGCCAAAATAAAGCCTTTACCAAACATATCGTTGATGCTTTGATGCAATTTTATGAAGAAAAACTTGAGCTGGAAGTTTCTATCCCTAGAAAACTTTATGATGAGTGGGAACCTACTATTAAAATTAAAATTAAAGATCATGAATGCTATGCTTTGTGTGATTTGGGTGCTAGTGTTTCCACAATTCCAAAGACTTTGTGCGATTAAACGATAGCGCTTGTTGGGAGGCAACCCAATTTTATTTTTAGTTTTTTGATTTTTGCTTCTGTTTAGGAATAAATATTTGATCTAGCCTCTGGTTAGATGTGTTTTTATGTTTTAATTAGTGTTTGTGTCAAGTTTAACCAATAGGATCTTCTTGGATGATAGTTATTTGATCTTGCTGAAAATTCCAGAAACTTTCTGTTCACGAAAATAATTGTTAAAAATCACCAGAATGTGATAAAATAGTGATTCCAATTGATGCTGATCAATAAACAAATTATCTAGGTCGTCCTATTTTGGTAGATGTTTTGGAGTTCCAGAATTTTGCGTTAGTTACAGATTACTACAGACTGTTCTGTTTTTGACAGATTCTGTTTTTCGTGTGTTGTTTGCTTATTTTGATGAATCTATGGCTAATAAAAGAGTTTATAAACCATAGATAAGTTGGAATAAATTAGGTTTAACACCAATATAAATAAAGAATGAGTTCATTACCGTACCTTGAAGTGGTCTTTTGTTTTCTTTCGCTAACGGAGCTCACGAGATTTTCTGTTGAGTTTTGTGTTGTGAAGTTTTCAAATTTTGGGTGAAAGACTTGATTGATTATGGAACAAGGAGTGCCAAGAGCCTAAGCTTGGGTATTCTCATGGCACCCCAAGATAATCTAAGGACACCTAAAAGCCAAATCTTGGGGATGCCCCGGAAGGCATCCCCTCTTTCGTGTACTTCCATCGGTAACTTTACTTCGAGCTATATTTTTATTCACTGCATGATATGTGTTTTGCTTGGAGCATCTTGTATTATTTGTGTATTCATTTGTTTGTTTGCCACAATCATCCTTGTTGTACACACCTTTTTAGAGAGTCACACTTGATTTGGAAATTGTTAGAATACTCTATGTGCTTCACTTATATCTTTTGAGCTATATAGTTTTTGCTCTAGTACTTCACTTATATCTTTTAGAGCACGGCGGTGGATTTGTTTTATAGAAACTATTGATCTCTCATGTTTCACTTATATTATTTTGAGAATCTTAAAATAGCATGGCAATTTTCTTTAATTATAATATCATGAGAAATTTGATGCTTGATAATTGTTTTGAGATATAAAGGTGGTAATATCATAGTTGTGCTAGTTGAGTAATTGTGGAATTGAAAAATACTTGTGTTGGAGTTTGTGATTCCTGTAGCATGCACGTATGGTGAACTGTTATGTAACGAAGTCAGAGCATGAGGTATTTATTGATTGTCATCCTTTGTGTGGCGGTTGGGATCGCGCGATGATTAACTCCTGCCAACCCTTCCCCTAGGAGCATGCGTAGTAGTACTTTGCTTCGAGGGCTAATAAATTTTTGCAATAAGTATATGAGTTCTTTATGACTAATGTGAGTCCATGGATTATACGCAAACTTACCTTTCCGCAATTTTCTAGCCTCTTCGGTACCGTGCATAGCCCTTTCTGACCTTGCGAGTTGGTGCAAACTTCGCCGGTGCATCCAAACCCCGTGATATGATACGCTCTATCACACATAAACCTCCTTATATCTTCCTCAAAACAGCCACCATACCTACCTATTATGGCATTTCCATAGCCATTCCGAGATATATTGCCATGCAACTTTCCATCATTTCGTTTATCATGACAGCTCCATCATTGTCATATTGCTTTGCATGATCATGTAGTTGACATTGTATTTGTGGCAAAGCCACCATTCATAGTTCTTTCATACATGTCACTCTTGATTCATTGCATATCCCGGTACACTGCCGGAGGAATTCACATAGAGTCATATTTTGTTCAAAGTATTGAGATGTAATTCATGAGTTGTAAGTAAATAAAAGTGTGATGATCATCATTATTGGAGCATTGTCCCAAGAGAGGAAAGGATGATGGAGACTATGATTTCCCCACAAGTCGGGATGAGACTCCGGACTAAAAAAAAGAGGCCATAAAAAAAGGGAAAAGGCCCAAATAAAAAAATGAGAGAAAAAGAGAGAAGGGACAAAGTTACTATCCTTTTACCACACTTGTGCTTCAAAGTAGCACCGTGATCTTCATAATAGAGAGTCTCTCATTTTGTCACTTTCATATACTAGTGGGAAATTTCATTATAGAACTTGGCTTGTATATTCCAATGATGGGCTTCCTCAAATGCCCGAGGTCTTCGTGAGCAAGCAAGTTGAATGCACACCCAGTTAGTTTCTTTTCGAGCTTTCATACACTTATAGCTCTAGTGCATCCGTTGCATTGCAATCCCTACTCCTTGCATTAACATCAATTGATTGGCACCTCCATAGCCCGTTGATTAGCCTCGTTGATGTGAGACTTTCTCATTTTTGTCTTCCCACATAACCCCTACCATTATACCTTATTCCACCATAGTGCTATATCCATGGCTTGCACTCATGTATTGCGTAAGAGTTGAAAAGGCTGAAGCGCATTAAAATATGAATCAATTGCTTGGCTAAAACTGGGGTTGTACATGATATGAATATTTTGTGTGGGGAAGATGGAGCATAGCCAGACTATATGATTTTGTAGGGATAACTTGCTTTGGCTATGTTATTTCGATAAGACATAATTGCTTAGTTAGCATGCTTGAAGTATTATTGTTTTTATGTCAATATTAAACTTTTATCTTGAATCATACCAAATCTGAACATTCATGCCACAATAAGAAGAATTACATTGAAATTATGCTAAGTAGCATTCCACATCAAAAATTCTGTTTTTATCATTTACCTACTCAAGGACGAGCAGGAATTAAGCTTGGGGATGCTTGATACGTCTCCAACGTATCTATAATTTTTTATTGTTCCATGCTATATTATATTCTGTTTTGGATGTTTAAAGGGCTTTATTATACACTTTTATATTATTTTTGGGACTAACCTATTAACCGTAGGCCCAGCCCAGAATTGTTGTTTTTGCCTATTTCAGAGTTTCACAGAAAAAGAATATCAAATGGAGTCCAAACGGAATGAAACCTTCGGGAACGTGATTTTTGGAACGAACGTGATCTAGAGAACTTGGACCCTACGTCAAGACATCAACTAGGAAGGCATGAGGTAGGGGGCGCGCCTACTGATATGTCTCCAACGAATCTATAATTTTTGATTGTTCCATGCTATATTATATTCTGTTTTGGACATTATTGGGCTTTATTATACACTTTTATATTATTTTTGGGACTAACCTATTAACCGGAGGCCCAGCCCAGAATTGCTGCTTTTTTGCCTATTTCAGAGTTTCGCAGAAAAAGAATATCAAACGGAGTCCAAATGGAATGCAACCTTCAGGAACTTGATTTTTGGAACGAACGTGATCCAGAGGACTTGGACCCTACGTCAAGACATAAACCAGGAGGGCACGAGGTAGGGGGCACGCCTACCCCCCAGGCGCACCCTCCACCCTCGTGGGCCCCACGTTGCTCCACCGACGTACTCCTTCCGCCTATATATACCTACGTACCCCCAAACTACCAGATACAGAGCCAAAAACCTAATTCCACCGCTGCAACATTCTGTACCCGTGAGATCCCATCTTGGAGCCTGTTCCGGAGCTCCGCCGGAGAGGGCATCGATCATGGAGGGCTTCTACATCAACACCATAGCCTCTCCGATGACGTGTGAGTAGTTTACCTCAGACCTTAGGGTCCATAGTTATTAGCTAGATGGCTTCTTCTCTCTTTTTGGATCTCAATACAATGTTCTCCCCCTCTCTCGTGGAGATCTATTTGATGTAATCTTCTTTTGCAGTGTGTTTGTTGAGACGGATGAATTGTGGGTTTATGATCAAGTTTATCTATGAACAATATTTGAATCTTCTCTGAATTCTTTTATGTATGATTGGGTATCTTTGCAAGTGTCTTCGAATTATCAGTTTGGTTTGGCCTACTAGATTGATCTTTCTTGCAATGGGAGAAGTGCTTAGCTTTGGGTTCAATCTTGCGGTGTCCTTTCCCAGTGTCAGTAGGGGCAGCAAGGCATGTATTGTATTGTTTCCATCGAGGATAACAAGATGGGGTTTATATCATATTGCATGAGTTTATCCCTCTACATCATGTCATCTTTCTTAAAGCGTTACTCTGTTCTTATGAACTTAATACTCTAGATGCATGCTGGATAGCGGTTGATGTGTGGAGTAATAGTAGTAGATGCAGGCATGAGTCGGTCTACTTGTCTCGGACGTGATGCCTATATACATGATCATACCTAGATATTCTCATAACTATGCTCAATTCTGTCAATTGCTCAACAGTAATTTGTTCACCCACCATAATACTTATGCTCATGAGAGAAGCCACTACAGAAACCTATGGCCCCCGGGTCTATTTTCCATCATATTAATCTCCCGACAACAAGCTATTTCTGGCGCCGTTTTTATTTTGCTTTATTTACTTTGCATCTTTATCATAAAAATACCAAAAATATTATCTTATCATATCTATCAGATCTCACTCTCATATGTGACCGTGAAGGGATTGACAACCCCTTTATTGTGTTGGTTGCGAGGATTTATTTGTTTGTGTAGGTGCAAGGGACTCGTTCGTGGCCTCCTACTGGATTGATACCTTGGTTCTAAAAAACTGAGGGAAATACTTACGCTACTTTGCTGCATCACCCTTTCCTCTTCAAGGGAAAACCAACGCAAGGCTCAAGAGGTAGCAAGAAGGATTTCTGGCGCCGTTGCCGGGGAGTCTATGCAAAAGTCAACATACCAAGTACCCATCACAAACCCTTATCTCCCGCATTACATTATATGCCATTTGCCTCTCGTTTTCCTCTCCCCCACTTCACCCTTGCCGTTTTATTCACCCTCTCTCTTTCGTTCTTCTCTTTTTCGTTTGCTTGTCGTTATGGCTAGTCCCCTATCTTCTCCGTTGTCTCCCGAGAATGACTTTCCCGGATGTTTCCCCCCTTCACCGGTATCACCGCATACCGCGTTAGGACACCCCTAACACCGTTACTTGTCATGTCATGCATCGCTATGCATCTGTTTGCTTAAATATTTATTGTTTCTCCCTCCTCTTCTCTCGCTAGACACCGAGACCGACGTTGCTGCTACCCACTACGACTATGGAGTTGACGACCCCTCTCTCTTGCCAGAGCAACCAGGCAAGCCCCCCCTTGATCACCAGATATCGCCTACTCTCCTCTATACTGCTTGCATTAGAGTAGTGTAGCATGTTACTGCTTTCGTTATTCCTATCCTGATGCATAACCTGTCTTTGATACTGCTGTTGATACCTTTACCTGCAATCCTACTGCTTAGTATAGGATGGTAGTGTTTCATCAGTGGCCCTACACTCTTATCCGTCTGCCATGCTATATTACTGGGCCGTGATCACTTCGGGAAGTGATCGCGGGCATATACTATATACTTTACACTGTTACATTACCTGTGATACTGTTCGGAGTTGGGGGCTGAAGGGGCAGGTGGTTCCACCCAGGTAGTGGTGGGCCTGGGTTCCCGACGGCCCCTGACTGTTACTTTGTGGCGGAGCGACAGGGCAGGTTTGCGACCACCTAGGAGAGAGGTGGGCCTGGCCCTGGTCGGCGTTCGTGGATACTTAACACGCTTAACGAGATCTGGGTATTTGATCTGAGTCTGGCCATTTGGTCTATACGCACTAACCATCTACGCGGGAGTAGTTATGGGTATCCCGACGTCGTGGTATCAGCCGAAGCCTTCGTGACGTCAGCGACTGAGTGGCGCGCGCCCCATTGGATTGTAAGCTCGCTCTTGTATTAAGGGGGCTAGATCTGCTCCCGGCCGCGTTCGCAACGTGCAGGTGCCCTCAGGGCGATGGGCCCAGACCCCTGCGCGCTTAGGTTTAGACCGGCGTGCTGACCTCTCTGTTGTGCCTAGGTGGGGCTGCGACGTGTTGATCTTCCCAGGCCGGGCATGACCCAGGAAAGTGTGTCTGGCCAAATGGGATCAAGCGTGTTGGGCTATGTGGTGCACCCCTACAGGGAAGTTTATCTATTCGAATAGCCGTGTCCCTCGGTAAAAGGACAACCCAGAGTTGTACCTTGACCTTATGACAACTAGAACCGGATACTTAATAAAACACACCCTTCCAAGTGCCAGATACAACCCGGTGATGGCTCTCCAACAGGGCATCGAGGAGGGGATCGCCGGGTAGGATTATGCTATACGATGCTACTTGGAGGACTTCAGTCTACTCTCTTCTACATGCTGCAAGACGGAGGCTGCCAGAAGCATAGTCTTCGACAGGATTAGCTATCCCCCTCTTATTCTGGCATTCTGCAGTTCAGTCCACTGATATGGCCCCTTACACATATATCCATGCATCTGTAGTGTAGCTCCTTGCTTGCGAGTACTTTGGATGAGTACTCACAGTTGCTTTGTTTCCCCCTTTTCCCCATTCCTCTACCCGATTGCTGCAACCAGACGATGGAGCCCAGGATCCAGACGCCACCGTCGACGATGACTCCTACTACACTGGAGGTGCCTACTACTATGTGCAGCCCGCTGACGACGACCAGGAGTAGTTAGGAGGATCCCAGGCAGGAGGCCTGCGCCTCATTCGATCTGTATCCCAGTTTGTGCTAGCCTTCTTAAGGCAACTTGTTTAACTTATGTCTGTACACAGATATTGTTGCTTCCGCTGACTCGTCTATGATCGAGCACTTGTATTCGAGCCCTCGAGGCCCATGACATGTATTATGATGCTTGTATGACTTATTTTATTTGTAGAGTTGTGTTGTGATATCTTCTCGTGAGTCCCTGATCTTGATCGTACACATTTGCGTGCATGATTAGTGTACGTTTGAGTCGGGGGCGTCACAAGTTGGTATCAGAGCCGACTACCTGTAGGAATCCCCCTTCCACACTCCTTGGCCGAAGTCTTGTCTAGTCATTGAAAAACTTTTACTAACATGGTTGTGTGCCTTACGGGCCCACGTCGCCATCGGGTGGTACTAGGATCTTTTACTCCTCGACCTTTACTCTGGGACTCTGAACTCTCTTCTAGTCGGGTTAAACGAATTTACTAACTCTGACACTAGGATCCCATGACGACATTCACCCCAAAGTTGGATAAAAGACATAGTTATTCCTTAGTATAGTGTTTTGCACAATTTCCACACTGTCATTTGACTCCTTTGAAACATCTTTGTTTTCAGATGGAACCCATGAGGCAGGTCGTGCGCCACATGGCGGCCATTGGTGCCTCGGGATCACTGGCTGTGCTAGCTGAGATGATGACCTATCTGGGTTATCGCTGGCACCCCGAGTACACCGTCACCGAGGAGTACCAGGACTTTCACCAGGAGCAGTACCGTGCCACCGTCCACCTCTACTCTCGGGAGTATGACTCCACTACTGTGCTGCACACCGCTTATGGTGTTGGAGTGACCATCGATATGGCAGTTCACGATGCTGCCTATGCTGCTCTGACACGCCTTCATTGGGAGTACCGGGAGTTGGACACCTCCCCCTTCAGGCACATTGCTCTAGCATCTGATATTGGTGCGGAGGGCTACTACACTGCTGCCTACTCCACTGTCACCCGCGAGCCCTTCTACCATAAGAACCTGGTTCTGCATGCTGATGGGCTGGATCGAGCTAACCGAGCTCTTCGCCACGAGTTGTACACCACTCGTCAGCACCTCTACCGTGCTTTGACGATGTTACACCCCTTTGTCGGATCTGGGGAGCTGTCGCGTTCTGCTATCTACCCAGCCAGGACCGTGATGCCCCAGGGTGTTGGTTGGCCAGAGGTGGGAGGCTACTCTCCCGCACTTGGTCCTCTTCTGCCACTTGAGCATCGGGTTCAGCACCAGAGCACCCGCGGACCCCAGGTTGCCGACGTGGTGTACCCGTTGCCACACTACCAGCTTTCAGGCTACACCTACCTCCGCAGTGTCGCGTGGGACTGATGTAGTCTTGTTTAGCAGTATTAGATGCATTCGCCGCGAGCCTGCGTGCCGCCTATGATGTCTTAGTCTATGTACTGAACTCTGTGTACCGAACACTATGCATGATCTCTTTTGTAAGACGTGCCGACTATTATGTGGTATCTATCGTGCTGCTTTCATTATGCATGTTTCATCTTGAATGATTCTTATCTTTGCAAATATTCTCAAATGCTGAACTACCCCTGTTATATATTAGCAGGATGGTTAGACCAGGTGGTCATGGTCGGGGTGGCAACTTCCCACCACCGCCTGAGTACATGGCTGGTATGATCCAACAGCTTGAGATGAATCGCCAGTTCATGGAGAACATGATGGCTCAGTTTCCTCGCCCCAATATGAACCAGCAGCCAAACACAGTTACTCTGCAGGATTTCATTCGCCTCAACCCAAGTGTGTACCGCAGCTCAAATCAGCCTCTGGAAGCTGATGACTGGCTCCGTGACATCACCTATGAGATGGAGTCTGCTGATGTAGCCCCTGCCAGCTATGTCACGTTTGCTTCCTTCTTCCTGAAGGGACCCGCAGCTCAATGGTGGGACAGCCACAGGCGTACTCTGCCAGTTGGAACAATCATCACCTGGCCAGACTTTCAAACTGCTTTTCGTGCCCGCTTCATTCCTCAGGGAGTCATGGACCGGAAGAAGCGTGAGTTCCGCAGCCTCATCCAAGGCAACAAAACTGTTGAAGCTTATCAGCGAGAGTTTCTGGACTTGTCCCGCTATGCTGAAGAGGACATTCCTACTGATGCACGCAGACAGGAGAAGTTCCGTGACGGCCTTCAAGCTGACATCAAGCTCGCACTTCTAGTGCACGACTTTGCTGATTTCGCCACCTTGGTGAACAAAGCGATCAACGTCGAAACTGGTCTGCAGGAATACCAGAGCTCTCACAGGCGCAGCCGTGACACGGGCTCATCTTCGGGCCCGCCCTCCCAGAAGCGCAGGATATGGATTCCCAACAGCATGTACCAGCCGAATGCACCTGCCCCAAGGCAGTCCTATGCTGCACCTTGTCTGCCTACTGCTCCTGCTAGGCAGCCAAGACTTCCAGCTCCACCACCCCAAGCCCCTGTTCCCACTCCCAATAATGGCCTGTGCTACAAGTGTGGTCAACCAGGTCACCGTGCTAGGGATTGCAATCAGAATCAGCTGGCCCTTCCTGCAGCTGGCCGTGGAAACAACCAGAACCGCAACAACAATGCCAAGTCTTATGGTCGTGTTCATGCCTACCACGTTGATCTGAACGAAGCTCAAGACCAACCTGCTACTGTGATGGGTACACTCCTCGTAAATTCAGTACCTGCATCTGTTTTATTTGATACAGGAGCATCGCATTCATTCATGTCAGAAGATTTTGCATTCAAGCATGGCATTAAATACGAGGAGATGAACACTTCGGTAGTGGTAAAAAACCCCGTGGGACAATGTCAAACCACCATGGTTGGCGTCGACGTCCCCGTGGAAATCGAAGGGCTGGAATTCTATGCCTCGCCCATTTTCCTGAAGACGTCTAACATCGACCTCATTCCGGGGATGGATTGGTTGAAAGCGCATACCGCTTGCATAGTTTGCGCTACTAAGACCATCCATCTGCTACACCCTTCAGATGAAATAGTTACGTACCAGGCTCACCTGGTGCAAGATGCCGAGCCACGGCTTTATGCCTTGAACGCTGCACCACTCGAGGGCATTGAAAACATTCCCGTCGTGCGTGACTTCCTCGACGTCTTTCCTGAAGAACTTCCAGGGATTCCCACTGCTAGAGCTGTCAAATTCGTCATCGACTTGAAACCAGGCACCACTCCTATTGCCAAGCGGCCCTACAAAATGCCGCCGCATGAACTCCTTGAGCTTAAGGAGGAAATCGACAAGTCTCTTCAAAATGGTTTCATTCGCCCAAGTTGCTCTCCTTGGGGAGCACCTTCTCTCTTTTTCAAGAAGAAGGATGGGACAAACCGACTGGTCCAAGACTACCGTCCTATTAACCAAGCTACCATTCAGAACAAGTATCCTCTTCCTCGGATCAATGATCTGTATGATCAACTGGCTGGATCATCAGTGTTCTCTAAACTCGACTTGAGGTTGGGTTACCACCAGATCCGTGTTCGTGAAGAGGATATCCCAAAGACCGCCTTTGTGACTCGTTATGGTTCATACGAGTACACTGTCATGTCCTTCGGCTTAACCAATGCCCCAGCCACCTTCTCTCGCCTGATGAACTATATATTCATGGATTACCTCGACAAGTTCATCATGGTTTATCTAGATGATATCCTGGTATTTTCCAAGAACAAAGAAGAACATGCTGAACATCTTCGACTTGTGCTGGAAAAGCTACGAGAGCATCAGCTGTACGCCAAGTTCTCTAAATGTGAATTCTGGCTTCCTGAAGTAACCTATCTTGGACATGTCATCTCTAAGGATGGTATTGCCGTTAACCCTGAACAAGTTCAGGCTATTCTCGATTGGACTCCTCCGAAGAATGTCAAGCAAGTCAGAAGTTTTCTCGTTCGCGCCAGCTATTGCCGTCGATTCGTCGAGAACTTCTCCAAGATTGCCAGGCCTCTGACTAACCTGTTGCATAAGGGCGTCAAGTTCCAATGGACAGACAAATGTCAGGAAAGCTTCCAGGCACTTAAAGACAAGTTGACTTCTGCCCCAGTGCTAGCTCCACCTGATACAAAGAAGGACTTCGTCATTTACTGCGACGCTTCCCGTCAAGGATTAGGCTGTGTCCTAATGCAAGAGCGCAGAGTGATTGCCTATGCCTCTCGTCAATTGCGCCCTCATGAAGAGAACTACCCTGTCCACGACCTCGAGCTTGCTGTTGTCATTCATGCACTGAAGAAGTGGCGGTATTACCTTCTCGGTAATCATTGCGATATATTCACTGACCATCAAAGTCTGAAGTATCTGTTTACTCAGCCAGACCTGAACCTCCGTCAGCAGAGATGGATGGAGACAGTAGCAGACTTTGACTTGGGTATTTCCTATACACCAGGCAAGGCTAATGTAATGGCAGATGCATTGAGCCGCAAGTTTTACTACAACCACCTCCACGTTCATAAAGTTCAGCCCTCGCTTGTTGAAGAATTCAGAAAGCTGAACCTCCATATTGTTCCTCCGGGTGCACTCGCTCCCCCTCCTAAGGAGTTTCAGAAGATGAACCTCCGTGTTATTTCCCAGGGTTCCCTCTATACCCTGGCTGTCGAACCCGATCTCGTGAGCTCCATCAAGACAATACAAGGATACGACTCTGAAGTCCACAAGATTAAGCGCGACCTCAAGGAAGGAAAGCCCTCATACTTCACTATTGCTGGTGATGGCACCTTGTACTTCAAAGGCCGCCTAGTGGTGCCGTGTAAGAGGGAAAACCTGAATATGACTCGGAAAGTTATGAAAGAAGCTCATGATACGCCTCTATGTATCCATCCTGGTAGTACTAAGATGTACCAGGACATTCGTCAAAGATTCTGGTGGTCTAATATGAAGCAAGACATTGCTTGCTATGTTGCCGAGTGTGACGTTTGCCGTCGTATCAAAGCAGAACATCAAAGGCCTGCTGGAACTCTGCAACCTATCTCTATTCCTGAATGGAAATGGGACCATGTTGAAATGGACTTCGTCACTGGTTTTCCCAAATCGCTGAAAGGTAATGATGCTATTCTTGTCGTCATTGACCGGCTTTCTAAAGTTGCACATTTTCTGGCGGTCAAGGAAACTATCACTGCTAGTCAGCTTGCAACTCTCTATATGTCCAGAATTGTTTCACTTCACAGTATTCCACTGGTTATCAGTTTGGACCGTGGCAGCTTATTCACTTCAAGATTCTGGGCAAGTTTCCAAGAAGCTATGGGAACTCATCTATCATTCAGTACTGCTTTCCACCCGCAGTCACAAGGGCAAGTTGAACGTGTCAACCAAGTTCTCGAAGACATGCTTCGAGCTTGTGTTATTTCCTTCGGCAAGAAATGGGAGGAATCTCTCCCGTATGCTGAGTTCTCTTATAACAATAGCTATCAAGCTAGTCTGAAGATGGCCCCCTTCGAAGTGTTATATGGACGAAAGTGCCGAACCCCTCTGAACTGGTCAGAAACTGGGGAACGTCCACTCTTTGGTCCGAATATTATCCAACATGCCGAAGAACAAGTCCGCATTATTCACGAGAATCTCAAGACTGCTCAGTCACGCCAAAAGAGTAATTATGACCGTCATCTTAAAGACATGGTCTATCAACCTGGCGAAAAGGCCTATCTTCGAGTTACACCAATGAAGGGTGCACACCGCTTCGGGATCAAAGGAAAGCTAGCACCCCGCTATATTGGTCCTTTAACTATTCTCGATAGGCGTGGAAAAGTGGCATATCAACTGGAGCTTCCGTCAAACCTTTCTCAGGTTCACGATGTGTTCCATGTGTCACAACTCCGTCGCTGCTTCAAGGACCCAATCTGAGCAGTGGATCATGAAGTGCTCGAATTGCAACAGGACCTCTCTTATAAAGAGCATCCGGTCCACATTCTCGACCAAGCTGAACGCCGCACATGTTAGAAGGCGATCAAGTTTCTCAAAGTCCAGTGGTCGCACCATTCTGAAGATGAAGCCACCTGGGAACGCGAGGATCGTCTTCGTGATGAATACCCCGCACTGTTTCCTTCTACCTCCTAAATCTCGGGACGAGATTTCTTGTAGTGGAGGAGATTTGTAATGCCCGGATAATCTTGCTACAGTAATCCCACGTTAATCGTGCCATGACACCTCGTTTACTGTAGCTATCCTCGGAAAATTCGAACCGTTCAAAATTCAAATTCAAATGAATGACAACAATAAAAGTTTTCAAAAAAATTGAAACAAAAATGTTCGGTGGTCGCCAAATATTACAAAGGTAATTTTGGTGCAGCAAACACCAATTTATAAAATGGCTAAATGGATTAAGTGATTTAAGCAGAAAAGGAAAATAAATAAAAGAAAGAAATTACAGAAAAAAAGGAGAAAGGCCCCCTGGACGACTGGGCCAGACGACCCAGCTCACCGGCCAGGCCAGCCCACCTGGCCCAGCCGACCACCCCCCTCTCCATAACCCCCCCACTCCAACCGAACCCTAACCCTCGATCCCCACTTCACCCCCCACGTCTCTCCTCTCCCCTCCCGATCCGATCTGGATCGGGGACGAACTGCCCCCCCTCCCGCGACGCCAACGCCCCACTTCCCCATCTCCTCGACCCCGACGCCGCGCCCCATCGCTCGTCGTCGTCCAAAGCCCGCACCGTCGCCTGGACCTCGCCGCCTCGACCCCGACGCCACCGTCGCCTTCCTCCTTGTCGTCGTCGTCGTCACCGGACCACCTCGACCCCACTGCCGAGACCCTACGCCCCGCCGTGAGCTCTGGCCTCCCTCCCTTCCTCCCATGGTTCTCTGTCCCCGGCCATCGAGGCCCACTACTACGCCGCCCCGCCCCGCTCCCTGCTAGCGCTGCCGCCTGCGCCTGCTGCGCGCTGCTCAGGGTCGCCCGCCTCGCGACTGCCCGCACTCCTCTTGCGCCCCTGCCGTTGCGTCTGTCGGGCCGCACCCTTTCCCCACCGCTGGCGCTGCCGCCGGCCACTCCCTCTGCCCCGCTGCTCATCGCCATCGTTCCGGCCGACCGCGCCGCGGTCGCTGGGATCCGTCCCCGTTCCTTGCCGTGCGAAGCACCTCGCCAGGCCGCGCCTGTCCCAGCCACCACCGCACCCGCACCGGCCTCTACTGCAGTGCGCAGGCGCCCTCGCGAGGCCACGACCTCGCCTTGCCTTGCCCCCACCCCGGGTCGGGCTCGGTCTTCGCACGAGCGACGCCGGTGCCCGTTACCCGAACGCCCGCTGAGCCATTGACATGGGGGCCCCGCACAAAACGTTTTTATAAAAGAAAAGGAATTAATAAAATAAAATAATAATAATAATAATAGATAAAAAAATTAAAATAACAATTAGTTAATTAAATTAAAATATTAATTAGTTAATTAAAGAATTAATTAACTTAAATTAATCCTGATTAGATTAACGTAATCACAAAGTTTAGTTATTTAATCTGTTAGGTTAGTTAAAAGTGTATGACAAGTGGGTCCCACTGGGCCCACACGCCAGTTTGACCAAGTCAACACCTCTGTTGACTGCTGACGTCATGCTGACGTCAGCAAGCACTGTTCTGGATAATGTTGGATTAAATTAATTAGGTA
The DNA here is from genome assembly GCA_032464435.1 of Aegilops umbellulata. NCBI lineage: Eukaryota > Viridiplantae > Streptophyta > Magnoliopsida > Poales > Poaceae > Aegilops > Aegilops umbellulata. The sequence goes on from CP136055.1 coordinate 99,009,936, forward strand.
AATTCTAAAAATGATTCTTAAACTTTAGAAAATCATATAAAATAAACCGTAGCTCGGATCGAAAAACTTTCTACATGAAAGTTGATCAGAACGAAGAGACGAACCCGGATACGCAGCCCGTCTGTCCGCCACGCATCCCTAACCTATCGAACTCGCAACTTCCCCCTCCGCCTCCTCTGCCCGAAAACGCGAAACACCGGGGATACTTTCCCGGATGTTTCCCCCCTTCACCGGTATCAACGCATACCGCGTTAGGACACCCCTAACACCGTTACTTGTCATCTGTTTGCTACCCAGTACGACTACGGAGTTGACGACCCCTCTCTCTTGCCAGAGCAACCAGGCAAGCCCCACCCTTGATCACCAGATATTGCCTACTCTCCTCTATACTGTTTGCATTAGAGTAGTGTAGCATGTTACTGCTTTCGTTATTCCTATCCTGATGCATAGCCTGTCTTTGATACTGCTGTTGATACCTTTACCTGCAATCCTACTGCTTAGTATAGGATGGTAGTGTTTCATCAGTGGCCCTACACTCTTGTCCGTCTGCCATGCTATATTACTGGGCCGTGATCACTTCGGGAAGTGATCGCGGGCATATACTATATACTTTACACTGTTACATTACCTGTGATACTGTTCGGAGTTGGGGGCTGAAGGGGCAGGTGGTTCCACCCAGGTAGTGGTGGGCCTGGGTTCCCGACGGCCCCTGACTGTTACTTTGTGGCGGAGCGACAGGGTAGGTTTGCGACCACCTAGGAGAGAGGTGGGCCTGGCCCTGGTCGGCGTTCGTGGATACTTAACACGCTTAACGAGATCTGGGTATTTGATCTGAGTCTGGCCATTTGGTCTATACGCACTAACCATCTACGCGGGAGTAGTTATGGGTATCCCGACGTCGTGGTATCAGCCGAAGCCTTCGTGACGTCAGCGACTGAGTGGCGCGCGCCGCATTAGATCGTAAGCTCGCTCTTGTATTAAGGGGGCTAGATTTGCTTCCGGCCGCGTTCGCAACATGCAGGTGTGCTCAGGGCGATGGGCCCAGACCCCTGCGCGCTTAGGTTTAGACCGGCGTGCTGACCTCTCTGTTGTGCCTAGGTGGGGCTGCGACGTGTTGATCTTCCGAGGCCGGGCATGACCCAGGAATGTGTGTCCGGCCAAATGGGATCAAGCGTGTTGGGCTATGTGGTGCACCCCTGCAGGGAAGTTTATCTATTCGAATAGTCGTGTCCCTCGGTAAAAGGACGATTCGGAGTTGTACCTTGACCTTATGATAACTAGAACCGGATACTTAATAGAACACACCCTTCCAAGTGCCAGATACAACCCGGTGATGGCTCTCCAACAGGGCATCGAGGAGGGGATCGCCGGGTAGGATTATGCTATACGATGCTACTTGGAGGACTTCAGTCTACTCTCTTCTACATGCTGCAAGGCGGAGGCTGCCAGAAGCGTAGTCTTCGACAGGATTAGCTATCCCCCTCTTATTCTGGCATTCTGCAGTTCAGTCCACTGATATGGCCCCTTACACATATATCCATGCATATGTAGTGTAGCTCCTTGCTTGCGAGTACTTTGGATGAGTACTCACGGTTGCTTTGTTTCCCCCTTTTCCCCATTCCTCTACCCGATTGCTGCAACCAGACGATGGAGCCCAGGATGCAGACGCCACCGTCGACGACAACTCCTACTACACTAGAGGTGCCTACTACTACGTACAGCCCGCTGACGACGACCAGGAGTAGTTAGGAGGATCCCAGGCAGGAGGCCTGCGCCTCGTTCGATCTGTATCCCAGTTTGTGCTAGCCTTCTTAAGGCAACTTGTTTAACTTATGTCTGTACTCAGATATTGTTGCTTCTGCTGACTCGTCTATGATCGAGCACTTGTATTCGAGCCCTCGAGGCCCATGGCTTGTATTATGATGCTTGTATGACTTATTTTATTTGTAGAGTTGTGTTGTGATATCTTCCCGTGAGTCCCTGATCTTGATAGTACACATTTGCGTGCATGATTAGTGTACGTTTGAGTCGGGGGCGTCACAAGTTCTTAATTTTAAATAAAGGGAAGGAGAAAATCTAAAAGACACATGGTATAGAATTTGCAATGCTCAAAATAGATCTACTAGGAAGCAATCTACTTCCGTTCTTCTCCGCAATTTTTATGTGGGCGCTAATCCTTGGTACAGATATATCCTTGATACCATTACCAGAGGGAATTTCTTGGGTAGCCATACTTTTGATTCTTATAATGCTATGATAGATTTATTTTGCTCACCCCCTCTTATGATTAATGGAACTATGTTAACTTTGGAGCATTTAATGCAAAAACTTGAAATTATTGAAAATAAAGTTGCTACCGTATAGTTAATTGAAAATTTGGATAAAAAGATCTACAACCGAATTACCCATTATGGATCTAAAGTAGGAGTCACTTTGAAAAATATTGAGAAGGAACCCATGGTTAATGAAAGAATAAATCAGGATTCAACTAGAATCGATAAACTTGAGAGTATCATTACCAACTTGGGGACCGCTCTTTCCTTCGTAAAGAATACTCCAAGTCCCCCAACTAAAATTGCCAAGCTTAGGTATGTTCCTAAAAATAAGGGTGAATCATCTAGTAAGGAAGCTGCGGATCTCAAGTCTATAAGTATTCATCCCAATCTTTTTGCTATCATGAAGGAACCATTTGTTACAAATGAATTCTTCGATTTTGTGACTAAAAATTTGACAATCAATAAAAATAAAGAAACTCCTAAGGATGATAGTTGTCTCATTGAAGAATTTCCTACCAAATATGGCAACACCTAGATCTATCCTTGCTATTATGCCTAGCTAGGGGCGTTAAACGATAGTGCTTGTTGGGAGGCAACCCAATTTTATTTTTAGTTTTTTTCTTTTTGTTATGTTTAGGAATAAATCTTTGATCTAGCCTCTGGTTAGATGTCTTTTTATGTTTTAATTAGAGTTTGTGCCAAGTTTAACCTATAGGATCTTCTTGGATGATAGCTATTTGATCTTGCTGAAAATTCCAGAAACTTTTTGTTCACGAAAATATTTGTTAAAAATCACCAGAACGTGATAAAATACTGATTCCAATTGATGCTGATCAATAAACAAATTGTTTAGGTCTTCCTATTTTGTCTGAATTTTTGGAGTTCCAGAAGTTTGCGTTAGTTACAGATTACTACAGACTGTTCTGTTTTTGACAGATTCTGTTTTTCATGTGTTGTTTGCTTATTTTGATGAATCTATGGCTAGTGAAAGAGTTTATAAACCGTAGAGAAGTTGGAGTACGGTAGGTTTAACACCAATATAAATAAAGAATGAGTTCATTACAGTACCTTGAAGTGGTCTTTTGTTTTCTTTCGCTAACGGAGCTCACGAGATTTTCTGCTGAGTTTTGTGTTGTGAAGTTTTCAAGTTTTGGGTGAAAGATTTGATGGATTATGGAACAAGGACTGGCAAGAGCCTAAGATTGGGTATGCCCATGTCACCCCAAGATAACCTAAGGACACCTAAGAGCCAAAGCTTGGGGATGCCCCGGAAGGCATCCCCTCTTTCGTCTACTTACATCGGTAACTTTACTTGGAGCTATATTTTTATTCACCACATGATATGTGTTTTGCTTGGAGCGTCTTGTATGATTTGAGTCTTTGCTTTTTAGTTTACCACAATCATCTCTGCTGTACACACCTTTTGAGATAGACACACATGATTCGGAAATTATTAGAATACTCTATGTGCTTCACTTATATCTTTTGAGTTATATAGTTTTTGCTCTAGTTTTCACCTATATCTTTTAGAGCACGGTGGTGGTTTTGTTTTGTAGAAATTATTATTCTCTCATGCTTCACTTACATTATTTTGAGAGCCTTAAACAGCATGGTAATTTGCTTAAATAATCCTAATATGCTAGGTATTCAAGACTTGTAAAAACTTTCTTATGAGTGTGTTGAATACTAAGAAAAGTTTGATGCTTGATGATTGTTTTGAGACATGGAGGTAGTAATATCAAAGTTGTGCTAGTTGAGTAGTTGTGAATTTGAGGAATACTTGTGTTGAAGTTTGCAAGTCCCGTAGCATGCACGTATGGTAAACGTTATGTAACAAATTTGAAACATGAGGTGTTCTTTGATTGTCCTCCTTATGAGTGGCGGTCGGGGACGAGCGATGGTCTTTTCCTACCAATCTATCCCCCTAGGAGCATGCGTGTAGTGCTTGGTTTTTGATGACTTGTAGATTTTTGCAATAATTATGTGAGTTCTTTATGACTAATATTGAGACCATGGGTTATACACACTCTCACCTTTCCATCATTGCTAGCCTCTTCGGTACCGTGCATTGCCCTTTCTCACATTGAGAGTTGGTGCAAACTTCACCGGTGCATCCAAACCCCGTGATATGATACGCTCTTTCACACATAAACCTCCTTATATCTTCCTCAAAACAACCACCATACCTACCTATTATGGCATTTCCATAGCCATTTCGAGATATATTACCATGCAACTTTCCAGCGTTCCGTTTATCATGACATGTTCATCATTGTCATATTGCTTTGCATGATCGTGTAGTTGACATAGTATTTGTGGCAAAGCCACCATTCATAATTCTTTCATACATGTCACTCTTGGTTCATCGCATATCTTGGTACACCACCGGAGGCATTCATATAGAGTCATACTTTGTTCTAGTATCGAGTTGTAATCATTGAGTTGTAAATAAATAGAAGTGTGATGATCATCATTTTCTAGAGCATTGTCCCAAGTGAGAATAAAAAAAAGAGAAATGCCATAAAAAAGATAGGAAGGCCCAAAAAAATGAGAGAAAAAGAGAGAAGGGACAATGTTACTATCCTTTTTACCACAGTTGTGCTTCAAAGTAGCACCATAATCTTCATGATAGAGAGTCTCTTGTTTTGTCACTTTCATATACTAGTGGGAATTTTTCATTATAGAACTTGGCATGTATATTCCAACAATGGGCTTCCTCAAATGCCCTAGGTCTTCGTGAGCAAGCAAGTTGGATGCACACCCACTTAGTTCCTTTTGTTGAGCTTTCATATATTTATAGCTCTAGTGCATCCGTTCCATGGAAATCCCTACTCCTTGCATTAACATCAATCAATGGGCATCTCCATAGCTCATTGATTAGCCGCGTTGATGTGAGACTTTCTCCTTTTTTGTCTTCTCCACATAGCCCCCGTCATTATACTCTATTCCACCCATAGTGCTATATCCATGGCTCACGCTCATGTATTGCGTGAAGGTTGAAAAAGTTTGCGATTACTAAAGTATGAAAAAATTGCTTGGCTTGTCATCAGGTGAGGGAGTCCTGGATTAGGGGGTGTCCGGATAGCCGGACTATAACCATTGGACGGACTCCAGGACTATGAAGATACAAGATTGAAGACTTCGTCCCGTGTCCGGATGGGACTTTCCTTGGCGTGGAAGGCAAGATTGGCGATACAGATATGTAGATCTCCTTCCGTTGTAACCGACTCTGTGTAACCCTAACCCTCTCCGGTGTCTATATAAACCGGATGGTTTTGTCCGTAGGACGAACAACAATCATACCATAGGCTAGCTTCTAGGGTTTAGCCTCTCTGTTATCGTGGTAGATCTACTCTTGTACTACCCATATCATCAATATTAATCAAGCAGGAGTAGGGTTTTACCTCCATCGAGAGGGCCCGAACCTGGGTAAAAACATCATGTCCCTTGTCTCTTGTTACCATCCACCTAGACGCATAGTTCGGGACCCCCTACCCGAGATCCGCCGGTTTTGACACAGACATTGGTGCTTTCATTGAGAGTTTCTCTGTGTCGTCACTTGTAGGACCGATGGCTCCTCCGATCATCAACAGCGATGCGGTCCAGGGTGATACTTTTCTCCCCGGACAGATCTTTGTATTCGACGGCTTTGCACTACGGGACAATTCGCTTGGCCATCTGGAGCAGATTGAAAGCTACGCCCCTGGCCATCAGGTCAGATTTGGAAGCTTGAACTACACGGCTGATATCCGCGGAGACTTGATCTTTGAGGGATTCGAGCCACAGGCAGGCGCGCCGCACTGTCACTAAGGGCATGATCTAGCTCTGCCACCGGACAGTGCCCTGGAGGCCGCACCCGTGTCCGCTCCGACCCTTAGCTCGGAGCCGACTGCACCAATCGAGGACAGGTGGCTGGACACCGCCTCGGGGGCTGCAATCTCTACGGCGATCGAGCCGAACACCAGCCTTACCCTCGGCAAAGCCCGTAACTCCGAGGTGCCGGACTCCTTTCCGGACTCCGAGCCCTCCGCGCCCTTGCCAATCGGATCCGATTGGGCGCCGGTCATGGAATTCACCGCCGCAGATATTTTTCAGCACTCGCCCTTCGGCGATATTCTGAATTCACTAAGGTCTCACTCTTTGTCAGGAGAGTCCTGGCCGGATTATGGCCAACATAATTAGGATGCAGATGACAAAGAAATTCGATGCCCACCCAGCACCCACTTTGTAGCCACTGTCAATGATTTAACCGACATGCTAGACTTCGACTCCGAAGACATCGACGGTATGGATGACGATGTAGGAGACGAACAGGAACCAGCGCCTATAGGGCACTGGAAGCCACCTCGTCATATGACATATATATGGTGGATACACCCAAAGAAGGCAACGACGATGGAACAACGGGGGATGACCCCTCCAAGAAGCAACCAAAGCACCGGCGTCAGCGGCACCGCTCTAAGTCCCGCCAAAGCAAAAACAGTGAAACCGGCACCAGAGAGAATAACACCCCGGACAGTGCCGAAGAAAACTCCCTCCAGCAAGACTCAGCGCAGGAGGATGGAGAAGCCAGCCCTCCTGAAAGGGCGGTAGACAGAGAGGAGGAGGATGATAATTATATGCCTCCCTCCAAAGACGAGGCAAGCCTCGCCGATGACGAATTTGTCGTGCCTGAGGATCCCACCGAACAAGAGCGCTTTAAGCGCAGGCTTATGGCCATGGTGAGCAGCCTTAAGAAAAAACAATGACATCTTAGAGCTGATCAAGATTTGCTAGCCGACAGATGGAGTAGAGTCCTGGCGGCCGAAGAGTATGAACTCGAACGCCCCTCCAAGAGCTAACCAAAGCGCAGGCTGCTACCCCGATTAGAGGAGGAAGCACCTAAACCTACATCACCAGCGCGTGACGCGGCAGATCGGCCACCTCGTGGCCGCGACAGAGAGGCCTCACGGTCCTCTGTTCAAGCCGCACCGCAGCGTCGCTCAAAAAACACCAAGGCACGAGGAAACGCGCTAGACCTGTGCAATATGTTGGAGGACAAGGCAAGGCAAACAAGATCGATCTACGGACCGCGTGGGTGCCGCACGACTTGAGACGATAACCGTCACGCCGGATACAGCAAATCCGGCCGGGCCGAACACAACAGACAAAGCTCATTTGAGCTACGTCGTGATATAGCCCAGTACAGAGGCGCCGCACACCCACTATGCTTCACAGATGAAGTTATGGATCATCAAATCCCCGAGGGTTTCAAACCGGTAAACATCGAACCATACGATGGCACAACAGGTCCCGCGGTATGGATCGAGGATTATCTCCTTCATATCCACATGGCCCGCGGCGATGATCTACACACCATCAAATGCCTCCCACTAAAGCTTAAAGGACCAGCTCGGCATTGGATCAACAGCTTGCCAGCAGGATCAATTGGTTGTTGGGAGGACCTGGAAGCCGCATTCCTCGACAATTTCCAGGGCACCTATGTGCGACCACCAGACGCCGATGACCTAAGCCACATAATTCAGCAGCCAAAGGAATCGGCCAGACAATTCTGGACACGGTTCCTGACCAAGAAAAATCAGATCGTCGACTGTCCGGATGCAGAGGCCCTAGCAGCCTTCAAACATAACATCCGTGACGAGTGGCTTGCCCAACACCTAGGATAGGAAAAGCCGAAATCCATGGCAGCCCTCACGAGATTCATGACCCGCTTTTGCGCCGGAGAAGACAGCTGGCTAGCTCGTAGTAATAACATGACCAAGAGCCCTGGTAATTCGGATACCAAGGATAGCAATGGCAGGTCGCGTCGCAACAAGCACAAGCGCCGCATTAACGGCGACAATGCTGAGGATACGGAAGTTAATGCCGGATTCAGAGGCTCTAAACCCGGTCAGCAGAAAAAGCCATTCAAGAGAAATACTTCGGGCCCGTCCAGTTTGGACCGAATACTCGATCACTTGTGCCAGATACATGGCACCCCCGAAAAGCCAGCCAATCACACCAACAGGGATTGTTGGGTGTTCAAGCAGGCAGGCAACTTACATGCCGAAAACAAAGACAAGGGGCTGCATAGCGATGACGAGGAGGAGCCCCGGCCACCGAACAATAGTGGACAGAAGGGTTCCCCCCCCCACAAGTGCGGACGGTGAACATGATATACACAACCCACATTCCCAAGCGGGAGCGGAAGCGTGCACTTAGGGACGTATATGCGTTAGAGCCGGTCGCCCCAAAGTTCAACCCATGGTCCTCCTACCCGATCACTTTTGATCGAAGGGACCACCCCATTAGCATCCGTCATGGCGGATTTGCCGCATTGGTTCTTGACCCAATCGTTAACGGATTTCACCTCACTAGAGTCCTTATGGACGGCGGCAGCAGCCTGAACCTGCTTTATCAGGATACAGTGCGGAAAATGGGCATAGATCCCTCAAGGATTAAACCCACAAAAACGACCTTTAAAGGCGTCATACCAGGTGTAGAGGCCAACTGTACTGGCTCCGTTACACTCGAAGTGGTATTCGGATCCCCGGATAATTTCCGAAGCGAGGAGTTAATCTTCGACATGGTCCCGTTCCGCAGTGGCTATCACGCACTGCTCGGACGCACCGCATTTGCAAAATTCAATGCGGTGTCGCACTACGCATACCTCAAGCTCAAGATACCAGGCCCTCAAGGAGTCATCACGATCAATGGAAACACCGAACGCTCTCTCCGAACAGAGGAGCATACGGCGGCGCTGGCAACGGAAGTACAGAGCAGCCTCTCAAGGCAATTCTTCAGTCCGGCCCTAAAACGTCCGGACACCGTCAAGCGCGCCCGGAGTAACCTACAACAAGACCGCCTGGCACGTTCCGAGCAAGCGTAGCAATACAGCCCCAACCCCAGCCCTCGCAAAATTGCGAAATCAGTACTACACGTACATAATTACGCTCTGAAAATTCCATGGGCATAGGGGGAGGGGCACGTCCACGGCTTGCCCTAAATACAGCTCAACCGCACCAGGGGCTCCCGATTTCGTCTTTTTTTTCTTACTTTCATGACTCTATCATCCGGAAGGCCTGTCCGGCAATAAAATCGCCGAACACACGATGCAACAACCAAGGAGGCAGGAAGCTACGCCGATATCCCAAGTGGTCTCTATGACGAGCAAAATATTTGTCTTACATATCGTCTCGCAGCTTGCCCCTGGAGGGGGACATGTCAAATAGTCCCATCTCTTGCTTATCGCGCTATTTGTATCGTTCTGCTTTAAAGCAGCATTTTAAAATAAACAATGCTTAGCTTCAGCTTATTACTGCATTCTCTATTCATTTCTTTTTTAAATATATATGTTCAGTTATGACATTCAACACCCGTACACTTTGGTACGGCCAATACGCCAGGGGCTCACGCACCCCATAACACGGCGTGAGAAGTCCGAACACTTTCACAAGTGCGGCCCTCCGATCTTATAGCATTATATGCATAAGCTCCGAATCATGTCTTTGGTCAATAGTTGGGTTTGCCCGGCTCCCATGTTTTGGTACCTTACATTCCGCTACATCGGCTAAGGTAGCGCTGGGAGAACTACTGCGATTGTGCCCCAGTTGAGCTAGGCCTAAGCACCTCAGTAGAGAAAGTTAAAACTGACTGTCATGATAGGGCGAGAGCTGGTCGCTGTTCGGGAAGGTTTCGAGTCCCTAAAGACTTATGCCGCTTAGAGAGAGGAGCCGGTCTTGTCCGGCCTAGGCGTGTATAGCGCCCCGAACTCGGTCTTCCGAATACTAGGGGCTTCGCCGAAATTTAAAATTATAGAATTCTATGGCTAAGTGAGAGTGATAACGCATCATAGTACGATTGCCTTGTTCGTTGTGTTGAGCACCTCCCTCGAAGGACCCAAGAATGGGAAAAAGTGTGCTCAGGTTTATCCCGAACACCCCAGCACTCGTGGCATGGGGGCAGAAGCCGACGACTCGCCATCTCTCAAATGTAATAAACGGCCGCACAGAAGGTAATATTTTAAATTAAACAAGCGTTGCATAACACATATGAACAAGTTTTCAGCGCACAGGATAAAATGAACAAAGTTTCACTCAAATATTACATCTTTCGAGCATTCATCCGCCACAAGACGGGCACCCTTGAAGACACCCTCGTAGTACATCTCGGGGTGGCGATGCTCCTTGCCCTGCGGCGGCCCGTCCTTCACAAGCTTCACGGCATCCAATTTGCCCCAGTGCACCTTAGCACGGGCAAGGGCCCTACGGGCACCCTCGATGCAGACGGAGCGCTTGACGACCTCAAGCCTTGGACAGACGTCCACCAGCCGCCTCACCAACCCGAAGTAGCTCCTAGGCAGGGCCTCTCCAGGCCACAGCCGAACTATAAAGCCCTTCAGGGCCTGTTCGGCCACCTTGTGGAGGTCGACCAGTTGCTTCAACTGGTCTCTCAAAGGCACCGGGTGTCCGGCCTCAGCGTACTGAGACCAGAACACCTTCTCCGTCGAGCTTCCCTCCTCGGCTCGATAGAAGGCGGCAGCATCGGACACGCTACGGGGCAAATCTGCGAATGCTCCTGCAGAGCTCCGGATACGGGTAAGTAACAAGTAATTCACTTTCACATGCTTGCTTTGCATAAATAAAGCCCTTACCCGCCGCTATCTTCTTCATCGCCTCAACCTCTTGGAGGGCCTTCTGGGCTTTAGCCTTGGCAGACTTGGTATTTTCAATGTCCACCGCGAGCTCGGATTCTCGCGTCTTCGAGTCAAGCTCCAAACTCTCATGTTTTTTCATGAGAGACTGGAGCTCTTGCTGCACCTCGCCAACCCGCGCCTCCTGCCTCTCCCGCTCGGTACGCTCCGTGGCCGCCTTCTCTTCAGCCTCGGACAACGCTTGCTTAAGGGATGCCACCTCAGTTGTGGCCCCTACAATTGCCACATTAATCCTGTCATTTTCTTGCAATCGCACCTTTTTTATATATTTCAGTAAGGTATCTCTTACCTTCTTTGTCCTCGAGCTGCTTCTTGGCAAGGCCGAGCTCTTGCTCGGACCGCTCAAGGTTCTGCTTCAGCGTGTCCACCTCCGCAGTCAGTGCGGCGGACGCCAGCAGCGAAGCCTGCATACGCAAATTGACTTACTTTTGTTAGACTCCTGCGAATATTATTAGATCCTCTATTCGGCTTTTCTTTCCGAACGCCAAATAGAGCATCAGGGGCTACTGTCTATGCGGTAATATTTTTACATATCTTCTACATACCTCAAAGCGTGTCAACAGGCTGGCACAGTCTTCGGTCAGCCCGCTATTAGCGGACTGAACCTTCTGAATCACCGCACTCATAATAGTGCGGTTCTCCTCATCGATGGAGGCGCCGTTAAGCATCTCCAGCAAGTTATCCGGTGCCTCCAGTTGGGCGGAGGTCACCGGCGTCGTAGGCTTGCCCTTCTTCTTAGGGGGACGCCTGCCGGACTCCGGAACCCTTGAAGGTTCCGGAGCGGTGTCCGGCCTAGGGCCGGACTCGGAGCCCTTGGTGGTTTTGTCCCCTGGGCGCCTGGAGTCCAGGAGGTCACCTTGTGGCGCCTCCGGGGCCACCTCCTCCTGGCTTGGAGCCTCCTGGGACAACACCTTGGCGTTATCCGTAGGGTGAGGGGAGGAGGAGGCCGGAAGTGAGGTACTGTTCTCATCCGACGAATCCAGGGAACCGCTCGACGAAGTGTCGAGCCCGTCTTTGGGCGGACTGCATAAATATATTCGGCGTTAGGAAAACCTATGCAATAAAGGAACGCCATGAGTCATTCTGGTATCCGAACACTTACGATTTCGCTAGGGGCTTGGCCCTGTCCAGCCACTCCTCTTCGCCGTCGTCGGCGTTGGTGGAGTAGTCCGGAAGGAGGGTTTTCCCCTTCTTGGACACTCCGGCATCCCCAGTTGGGGAGGCCCTCCTTTTCTTTCCTCCCCCCGCTGGAGGGGCAGAGGTCTCTTCTTCCTCCTCCTCGTCTCTAGGGGAGGAGTGCGTCTCGGAGTCCTCGGACGACGACTCCGACACCACCAGATGTCGGAAACTCTTTCGAGTTCCCGTGGCCTTCTTCTTGGCCTTCTACTCCGGCACCACGTAGGGTGCCGGAACCAGCAGCCCCATCAAGCGGGCGTCCGCTGGGTCTTCGGGCAAAGGAGCCGGACAGTTGATCTGTCCGAACGTCTCCTGCCAGTCCTGCTAAAGGTGAGGGAGTTTAGATCCCGCATAGAGTTAAACTATGAAAAATAAATATCCTGTAAAAGTTAAAAACAGCTTACCGCGCTGGCTTGACGCTGCATGCTGAAACCGCGATCCTCAGTAGCGGATGAGGGAGCTTCGGCACCCTTGAATAGCACCTTCCAGGCATCTTCGTACGTTGTGTCGAAGAGCCTGCTCAAGGTTTGGTGCTGGGTCGGATTGAACTCCCACAAGGTGAAAGCCCGTTGTTGGCACGGGAGTATCCGGCGGATGAGCATGACCTGGACTACATTGACAAGCTTGAGCTTCTTGTTCACCAGGGTTTGGACGCATGTTTGGAGTCCGGTCAACTCTCCCTTTTTGCCCCATGCTAGGCCCGTCTCCTTCCAGGAGGTGAGCCGCGTAGGAGCTCTGAATCGGAACTCGGGGGCTGCGACCCATTTAGGGTCACGCGGCTCGGTGATGTAGAACCACCCCGATTGCCACCCCTTTAGGGTCTCCACGAAAGAGCCTCGAGCCACAGGACGTTGGGCATTTTGCCCACTATGGCGCCTCCGCACTCCGCCTGGCAGCCGCGCACTACCTTTGGCTTGACGTTAAGGGTCTTCAGCCATAAACCAAAGTGGGGTGGGATGCAGAGGAAGGCCTCGCACACGACGATGAACGCCGAGATGTTGAGGATAAAGTTTGGGGCCAGATCGTGGAAATCTAGGCCGTAGTAGAACATGAGACCCCGGACAAATGGGTGGAGAGGAAAACCTAGTCCGCGGAGGAAATGGGTGAGGAACACCACCCTCTCATGGGGCCTTGGGGTGGGGAGGAGCTGCCCCTTTTCGGGAAGCCGGTGCGCGATGTCGTCAGACAAGTATCCGGCCTTCCTCAGCTTTTTGATATGCCCCTCCATTACGGAGGAGACCATCCACTTGCCTCCCGCTCCGGACATGGCTGGAGAAGGTTGAGGTGGGGAGTGCGAACTTGGGCGCTGGAGCTCGAGTATGTGAAAATGGATGAGCAAAGGAGGAAGAAGGCATAGGTGAAAAGGTGGATCCTTATCCCCTTATATGGGCGGACGGAACTGCGTGCCCCCCACCGGCCTGGTAAAACTCGCTTATCTCCCAAGCGCCGTAATCAATGGCGCGGTTGGGTTACCCATGCTCGTATTGATGAGAATCCCGGAATAAGGGGACACGATCTCTGCTTTGACAACACGTGCCAAGGAAACTGCCTCGCTAAACACGCTGAGGTGGGACAACAAAATGATTCGAATAAAGACTTGGTCGTAGTGTGATGTCACACTGTGGGGTACGTCAGCAATTAGATTAGTGTAAATGTTATTCTCTCTATGGCAATATGTGGAACTTATTTTTCAGAGCCGGACACTATCCTTGTGTTCGCAATCTTCTACGAAGTATTCGGAGGAGGAACCCGCCTTGCAATGCCGAAGACAATTTGCGCGCCGAACTCATCGTCATTGAAGACTGGTTCAGGGGCTACTGAGGGAGTCCTGGATTAGGGGGTGTCCGGATAGCCGGACTATAACCGTTGGCCGGACTCCAGGACTATGAAGATACAAGATTGAAGACTTCGTCCCGTGTCCGGATGGGACTTTCCTTGGCGTGGAAGGCAAGCTTGGCGATACGGATATGTAGATCTCCTTCCGTTGTAACCGACTCTGTGTAACCCTAACCCTCTCCGGTGTCAATATAAACCAGAGGGTTTTAGTCCGTAGGACGAACAACAATCATACCATAGGCTAGCTTCTAGGGTTTAGCCTCTCTGATCTCGTGGTAGATCTACTCTTGTACTACCCATATCATCAATATTAATCAAGCAGGAGTAGGGTTTTACCTCCATCGAGAGGGCCCGAACCTGGGTAAAAACATCGTGTCCCTTGTCTCCTGTTACCATCCGCCTAGACGCACAGTTCGGGACCCCCTACCCGAGATCCGCCGGTTTTGACACCGACATCGGGGTTGTGCATAATGAGAACATTCCTGTGTGATGAAAATGGAGCATGACTAAACTATATGATTTTGTAGGGATGAACTTTCTTTGGCCATGTTATTTTGAGAGGACATAATTGCTTAGTTAGTATGCTTGAAGTATTATTATTTTTATGTCAATATTGAACTTTTATCTTGAATCTTTCGGATCTGAATATTCATTCCACAATTAAGAAGAATTACATTGAAATTATGCGTAGTAGCATTGCACATCAAAAATTCTGTTTTTATCAGTTACCTACTCGAGGACGAGTAGGAATTAAGCTTGGGGATGCTTGATACGTCTCCAACGTGTCTATAATTTTTTATTGTTCCATGCTATATTATATTCTGTTTTGGACATTATTGGGCTTTATTATAAACTTTTATATTATTTTTGATACTAACCTATTAACTGGAGGCCCAACCCAGAATTGCTGTTTTTTTGCCTATTTCAGAGTTTCGCAAAAAAAGAATATCGAACGGAGTCCAAACGGAATGAAACCTTCGGGAACGTGATTTTTGGAACGAACGTGATCCAGAGGACTTGGACCCTACGTCAAGACATCAACCAGAAGGACACGAGGTAGGGGGCGCGCCTAACCCCCCAGGCGCGCCCACCACCCTTGTGGGCCCCATGTTGCTCCACCGACGTACTCCTTCCTCCTATATATACCTGCGTACCCCCAAACTACCAGATACGGAGCCAAAAACCTAATTCCACCGCCGCAACTTTCTGTACCCGTGAGATCCCATCTTGGGGCCTATTCCGGAGCTCCGCCGGAGGGGGCATCGATCACGGAGGGCTTCTACATCAACACCATAGCCTCTCCGATGATGTGTGAGTAGTTTACCTCAGACCTTAGGGTCCATAGTTATTAGCTAGATGGCTTCTTCTCTCAATACAATGTTCTCCCCCTCTCTCGTGGAGATCTATTTGATATAATCTTCTTTTGTGGTGTGTTTGTTGTGACCGATGAATTGTGGGTTTATGATCAAGTTCATCTATGAACAATATTTGAATCTTCTCTGAGTTCTTTTATGTATGATTGGTTGTCTTTGCAAGTGTCTTCGAATTATTAGTTTGTTTTGGCCTACTAAATTGATATTTCTTGCAACGGGAGAATGCTTAGCTTTGGGTTCAAGCTTGTGTTGTCCTTTCCCAGTGACAGTAGGGGCAGCAAGGCACGTATTGTATTGTTGCCATCGAGGATAACAAGATGGGGTTTATATCATATTGCATGAGTTTATCCCTCTACATCATGTCATCTTGCTTAAAGTGTTACTCTGTTCTTATGAACTTAATACTCTAGATGCATGCTGGATAGCGGTCGATGTGTGGAGTAATAGTAGTAGATGCAGGTAGAGGTCGGTCTACTTGTCTCGGACGTGATGCCTATATACATGATCATACGTAGATATTCTCATAACTATGCTCAATTCTGTCAATTGCTCAACAGTAATTTGTTCACCCACCGTAATACTTATGCTCATGAGAGAAGCCACTAGTGAAACCTATGGCCCCCGGGTCTATTTTCCATCATATTAATCTCCCGACAACAAGTTATTTCTGGCGCCGTTTTTATTTTGCTTTCTTTACTTTGCATCTTTATCATAAAAGTACCAGAAATATTATCTTATCATATCTATCAGATCTCACTCTCGTAAGTGACCGTGAAGAGATTGACAACCCCTTTATTGCGTCGGTTGCGAGGATTTATTTGTTTGTGTAGGTGCGAGGGACTCGTGCGTGGCCTCCTACTGGATTGATACCTTGGTTCTAAAAAACGGAGAGAAATACTTACGCTACTTTGCTGCATCACCCTTTCCTCTTCAAGGGGAAACCAACACAGTGCTCAAGAGGTAGCACCTACCCCCCAGGCGCGCCCTCCACCCTTGTGGGCCCCACGTTGCTCCACCGATGTACTTCTTCCTCCTATATATACCTATGTACCCCAAACTACCAGATACAGAACCAAAAACCTAATTCCACCGCCGCAACCTTCTGTACCCGTGAGATCCCATCTTAGGGCCTTTTCCGGAGCTCCGCCGGAGGGGGCATCGATCATGGAGGGCTTCTACATCAACACCATAGCCTCTTCGATGATGTGTGAGTAGTTTACCTCAGACCTACGGGTCCATAGTTATTAGCTAGATGGCTTCTTCTCTCTTTTTGGATCTCAATACAATGTTCTCCCCCTCACTTGTGGGGATCTATTCGATGTAATCTTCTTTTGCGGTGTGTTTGTTGAGATCGATGAATTGTGGGTTTATGATCAAGTTTATCTATGAACAATATTTGAATCTTCTCTGAATTCTTTTATGTATGATTGGTTATCTTTGCAAGTGTCTTCGAACTATCAGTTTGGTTTGGCCTACTCGATTGATCTTTCTTGCAATGGGAGAAGTGCTTAGCTTTGGGTTCAATCTTGCGGTGTCCTTTCCCAGTGACAATAGGGGAAGCAAGGCACGTATTGTATTGTTGCCATCGAGGATAACAAGATGGGGTTTACATCATATTGCATGAGTTTATCCCTCTACATCATGTCATCTTACTTAAAGCTTTACTCTGTTCTTATTAACTTAATACTCTAGATGCATGCTAGATAATGGTCGATGTGTGGAGTAATAGTAGTAGATGCAGGCAGGAGTCGGTCTTCTTGTTTTGGACGTGATGCCTATATACATGATCATACCTAGATATTCTCATAACTATGCTCAATTCTATCAATTGCTCAACAGTAATTTGTTCACCCACTGTAATACTTATGCTCTCGAGAGAAGCCACTAGTGAAACCTATGGCCCCTGGGTCTATTTTCCATCATATTAATCTTCCAACACTTAGCTATTTTTATTGCCTTTTATTTTACTTTGTATCTTTACCATAAAAATACCAAAAGTATTATCTTATCATATCTATCAGATCTCACTCTCGTAAGTGACCGTGAAGGGATTAACAACCCCTTTATCACGTTGGTTGCGAGGATTTATTTGTTTGTGTAGGTGCGAGGGACTCGTGCGTGGTCTCCTACTGGATTGATACCTTAGTTCTCAAAAACTGAGGGAAATACTTACGCTGCTTTAGTGCATCACCCTTTCCTCTTCAAGGGAAAACGAACGCAATGCTCAAGAGGTAGCACTCTTAACCCAACGTCTTGGTCCATAAAGGAGGTGTCAATGCGGTGAACTAGGCAATCGGACTATAGGGCGTTAACACTCTCACTTAGCCAGAGGAGTTTTACGGTAGGTCTACGATATAGATCCTGGTATGTACGCGGTTGTCCCAATGCGGTGCGTTACATGTATGACCTGAAGAAAGGTCCTTCGTGTAATACAGAGGGAATCACGAAAGATTCCAATAAGTCATCGAGTGGTTGACCAGCTCTCGCCGCATCATGATAGTCAGTTTTCGGCTTTCTCTACTGAGGTGTTTGACGAGATGAACCGGAAACACAATCGCAGTAGTTCTCCCTTTACTACCCTAGCCGATAGAGCGGAACGTAAGGTAGTAAGCACAGGAGCCGGGCAACCCAACTATTGACCCAAGACATGATTCGGAGCTGATGCATATAAGGCCAAACTCGTGACGCCGAAGTATGCTATAAAGCTGTTCGGAGTTGTTGGCAACTCATTTTGTTCCCATACCGAGCCCCTGGCAAGTTATGTCAGGTGCGTGTGTGAAACAACCAAAGGAACAAAATTCAGTTCTTTAGATAAAAGTGAATACTGGATACGAATTATGTCCACTGGAACCTGAGTGATATGCCAATCGTCATTTTATAGATAATAACGCCACAACCACGGCTATTTGACATGCCAGGGGTCGACGGCTGAGGAAACAGGCACTTTACAGGCTAACAAAATAGAGAGTGCGGTCTACGAAAAGTTGTTTTGGACCTCCTGTCGCACGTTGATACGTCCATTTTGCATCATGCTTTTATATCGATATTTATTGCATTATGGGATGTTATTACACATTATGTCACAATACTTATGCCTATTCTCTCTTATTGTACAAGGTTTACATAAAGAGGAAGAATGCCGGCAGCTGGAATTCTGGGCTAGAAAAGGAGCAAATATTAGAGACCTATTCTGCACAACTCCAAAAGTCCCGAAACTCCACGGAGGTTTTTTGGAAATAATAAAAAATATTGAGCGAAGAAAATACCAGAGGGGATCCACACCCTGGGCACGAGGGTGGGGGCGCGCCCTACCCCCGGGTGCGCCCCCTGCCTCGTGGGCCCCCTGGTGGCCCTCCGGTGCCCATCTTCTGCTATATGAAGTCTTTTGTCTGACGAAAAATCAGAAGCAAGCTTTCGGGACGAGACTCCGCCGCCACGAGGCGGAACCTTGGCGGAACCAATCTAGGGCTCCGGCGGAGCTGTTCTGCCGGGGACACTTCCCTCCGGGAGGGGGAAATCATCGCCATCGTCATCACCAACGCTCCTCTCTTCTGGAGGGGGCCATTCTCCATCAACATCTTCACCAACACCATCTCCTCTCAAACCCTAGTTCATCTCTTGTATCCAATTCTTGTCTCTAAGTCTGAGATTGGTACCTGTAGGTTGCTAGTAGTGTTGATTACTCCTTATAGTTGATGCTAGGTGGTTTATTTGGTGGAAGATCATATGTTCAGATCCTATATGCATATTAATACTCCTCTGATTATGAACATGAATATGCTTTGTGAGTAGTTACATTTGTTTCTGAGGACATGGGAGAAGTCTTGCTATTAGTAGTCATGTGAATTTGGTATTCGTTCGATATTTTGATGAGATGTATGTTGTCTTTCCTCTAGTGGTGTTATGTGAACGTTGACTACATGACACTTCACCATTATTTGGGCCTAGAGGAAGGCATTTGGAAGTAATAAGTAGATGATGGGTTGCTAGAGTGACAGAAGCTTAAACCCTAGTTTATGCGTTGCTTCGTAAGGGGCTGATTTGGATCCATATGTTTCATGCTATGGTTAGGTTTACCTTAATACTTCTTTTGTAGATGCGGATGCTTGAAATAGAGTTAATCATAAGTGGGATGCTTGTCCAAGTAAGGACATCACCCAAGCACTGGTCCACCCACATATCAAATTATCAAAGTATCGAACGTGAATCATATGAACGTGATGAAAACTAGCTTGACGATAATTCCCATGTGTCCTCGGGAGCGCTTTTCTCTATATAAGAGTTTGTCCAGGCTTGTCCTTTGCTACAGAAAGGATTGGGCCATCTTGCTGCACTTTATTTACTTTTGTTACTTGTTACCCGTTACAAATTATCTTATCAAAAAACTATCTATTACCTATAATTTTAGTGCTTGCAGAGAATACCTTGCTGAAAACCGCTTATCATTTCCTTCTACTCCTCGTTGGGTTGGACACTCTTACTTATCGAAAGGACTATGATAGATCCCCTAGACTTGTGGGTCATCAAGACTCTTTTCTGGCGCCGTTGCCGGGGAGTGAAGCCCCTTTGGTAGGTGGAATTTGGTAAGGAAAAATTTATATAGTGTGCTGAAATTTACTGTCACTGGTTACTATGGATAGTAATCCTCTGTGGGGCTTGTTCGGGATATCTTCACCCCGACCAGTAGAGCAAAGAGTTGCTCCTCAACCTACTGAACCTACTGAAAATGAAAATGTCTACTTTGAAATTCCTTCGGGTATGATAGAAAAACTGCTAGCTAATCCTTTTGCAGGAGATGGAACATTACATCCTGATGAGCACCTAATCTATGTGGATGATGTTTGTGGATTATTTAAGCTTGCAGGTATGCCCGATGATGTTATCAAGAAGAAGGTCTTCCCTTTATCTTTGAAGGGAGATGCATTGACATAGTATAGGCTATGTGATGATATGGGATCATGGAACTACAAGCGATTGAAATTGGAATTTCATCAGAAGTTTTATCCTATGCATCTTGTTCATCGTGATCGTAATTATATATATAATTTTCGGCCTCGCGAAGGATAAAGCATCTCTCAAGCTTGGGGGAGGCTTAAATCAATGTTATATTCATGCCCCAACCATGATCTCTCAAGAGAAATGATTATTCAAAAATTTTATGCTCGGCTTTTTGACAACAATTGTACCATGCTCGATACTTCTTGTACTGGTTCTTTTATGATGAAGACTATTGAATTCAAATGGGATTTATTGGAGAGAATTAAACTCAACTCTGAAGATTGGGATCTCGACGAAGGTAAGGAGTCAGGTATAACACCTAAGTTTGATTGTGTTAAATCTTTTATGGATACCGATGTTTTCCGTAAATTTAGCACTAAATATGGACTTGAATCTGAGATAGTAGCTTCTTTTTGTGAATCTTTTGCTGCTCATGTTGATCTCCCTAAGGAGAAGTGGTTTAAATATCATCCTCCCATAGAAGTAAAAGTAGTTGAACCTATTAAAGTTGAAGAAAAGACTATCACTTATAATGATCCTATTGTTCCTACTGCTTATGTTGAGAAACCATCTTTCCCTGTTAGGATAAAGGATCATGATAAAGCTTCAACTCTGGTTCGTAAAAGCAACATTATAACGTATACACCTCCTGAGCAAGTTAAAGTTGAACCTAATATTTCTATTGTTAAGGATCTCTTGGCTGATAATATTGATGGGCATGTTATTTATTTCTGTGATGAGACTGCTAGAGTTGCTAAACCTAGTGCTGAAGACAAACATAGACCTGTGGTAGGCATGCCTGTTATTTCTGTTAAAATAGGAGATCATTGTTATCATGGCTTGTGTGATATGGGTGCTAGTGCTAGTGCAATACCTATTGACTTATACAAAGAAATTATGCATGATATTGCACCCGCTGAGTTAGAAGAAATTTATGTTACCATTAAGCTTGCCAATAGAGATACGATTTCACCAATTGGGATTGTTAGAGATGTTGAAGTCTTGTGTGAGAAAACTAAATATCCTGCTGATTTCCTAGTTCTTGGCTCCCCTCAAGATAGCTTTTGTCCCACTATATTTGGTAGACCCTTCTTGAACACTGTTAATGCTAAGATAGACTGCAAAAAGGATGTTGTTACTATTGGTTTGGGTGATATGTCTAATGAGTTTAATTTCTCTAAATTTCGTAGACAACACCATGAAGAGGAATTGCCTAGTAAATATGAAATTATTGGTCTTCCTTCTATTGCCGTGCCTCCTAATGATCCTTTAGAACAATATTTGCTAGACCATGAAAATGATGTGTTTATGAATGTAAGAAGGGAAATAGATGAAGTATTATTTAAATAGGGACCTATTCTGAAACACAATTTTCCTGTTGAAATCCTAGGGGATCCTCCTCCACCCAAGGGTGATCCCGTGTTTGAGCTTAAACCGTTACCCGATACTCTTATATATGTTTATCTTGATGAAAAGAAGATATATCCTGTTATTATTAGTGCTAACCTTTCAGAGAAGGAGGAAGAGAATTTATTGAAAACTCTGAAGAAGCACCGTGCTGCTATTGGATATACTCTTGATGATCTTAAGGGCATTAGTCCCACTCTATGTCAACACAAAATAAATTTGGAGAAGGATGCCAAACCGGTTATTGATCATCAACGACGGTTAAATCCTAAGATGAAAGAAGTGGTAAGAAAGGAAATACTAAAGCTCCTTGAGGCACGTATAATTTATGCCGCTGCTGATAGTCAGTGGGTAAGCCCTATCCATTGTGTTCCTAAGAAGGGAGGTATTACTATCGTTCCTAATGATAAAGATGAATTTGATTCCGCAAAGAATTATTATAGGTTATAGGATGATAATTGATTTCCGCAAATTAAATAAAGCTACTAAAAAGATCATTACCCCTTGCCATTCATTGATCAAATGCTAGAAAGATTATCTAAACATACACATTTTTGCTTTCTAGATGGTTATTCTGGTTTCTCTCAAATACCTGTGTCAGCTGATGATCAAGCAAAGACCACTTTTACTTGCCCTTTCGGTACTTTTGCTTATAGACGTATGCCTTTTGTTTTATGTAATGCACCTGCTACCTTTCAAAGATGCATGATGGCTATATTCTCTGACTTTTGTGAAAAGATTTGTGAGGTTTTCATGGACGATTTCTCCATTTATGGATCCCTTTTTGATGATTGCTTGAGCAACCTTGATCGAGTTTTGCAGAGATGTGAAGAAACTAACCTTGTCTTGAATTGGGAGAAGTGCCACTTTATGGTTAATGAAGGTATTGTCTTGGGGCATAAAATTTCTGAAAGAGGCATTGAGGTTGATAAAGCTAAAGTTGATGCTATTGAAAAGATTCCATGTCCCAAGGACATCAAAGGTATAAGAAGTTTTCTTGGTCATGCCGGTTTTTATAGGAGGTTCATTAAGGACTTCTCAAAAATTTCTCGGCCTCTAACCAATCTATTACAAAAAGATATACCATTCATTTTTTATGATGATTGTGTAGAAGCATTTGAAATACTTAAGAAAGCATTAATCTCTGCACCTATTGTCTTGGCACCTAATTGGAATTTACCTTTTGAAATTATGTGTGATGCTAGAGATTATGCTGTAGGTGCTGTTCTAGGGCAAAGAGTTGATAAGAAATTAAATGTTATTCAATATGCTAGTAAAACTCTAGACAGTGCCCAGAGAAATTATGCCACTACTGAAAAGGAGTTCTTAGCAGTTGTATTTGCCTGTGATAAGTTCAGACCTTATATTGTTGATTCCAAAGTAACTATTCACACTGATCATGCTGCTATTAAATACCTTTTGGAAAAGAAAGATGCTAAACCTAGACTTATTAGATGGGTTCTCTTGTTACAAGAATTTGATTTGCATATTATTGATAGAAAGGGAGCTGAGAACCCCGTTGTAGACAACTTGTCTAGGTTAGAAAATGTTCTTGATGATCCACTACCTATTGATGATAGCTTTCCTGATGAACAACTAAATGTCATAAATGCTTCTCGTACTGCGCCATGGTATGCTGATTATGCTAATTACATTGTTGCTAAATTTATACCACCTAGTTTCACATACCAGCAAAAGAAAAAGTTTTTCTATGATATAAGACATTACTTCTGGGATGACCCACATCTTTATAAAGAAGGGGTAGATGGTGTTATTAGACGTTGTGTACCTGAGCATGAACAGGAACATATCCTATGCAAGTGTCACTCTGAGGCTTATGGAGGACAGCACGCTGGAGATAGAACTGCACATAAGGTATTGCAATCCGGTTTTTATTGGCCTACTCTCTTCAAGGATGCTCATAAGTTTGTCTTATCTCGTGATGAATGTCAAAGAATTGGTAGTATTAGTAGACGGCAAGAAATGCCTATGAATTATTCACTTGTTATTAAACCATTAGATGTTTGGGGCTTTGATTATATGGGACCGTTTCCTACCTGTAATGGGTATACACATATTCTAGTTGCTGTTGATTACGTTACTAAGTGGGTAGAAGCTATTCCAACTAGTAGTGCTGATCATAACACTTATATTAAGATGCTTAAAGAAGTTATTTTTCCAAGGTTTGGAGTCCCTAGATATTTAATGACTGATGGTGGTTCACATTTTATTAATGTTCCCTTTTGCAAGATGCTTGCTAAGTATGATGTTAATCATAGAATTGCATCTCCATATCATCCACAGTCTAGTGGTCAAGTAGAATTCAGCAATAGAGAGCTTAAATTAATTTTGCAAAAGACTGTTAACAGATCTAGAAAAAATTGGTCCAAGAAACTTGATGATGCATTATGGGCCTATAGAACTGCATACAAAAATCCTATGGGTGTGTCTCCGTATAAGATGGTTTATGGAAAAGCATGTCACTTACCTCTCGAACTAGAACATAAGGCATATTGGGCCATTAAAGAGCTCAATTATGATTTCAAACTTGCCGGTGAGAAGAGGCTATTTGACATTAGCTCACTTGATGAATGGAGAACCCAAGCCTACGAGCATGCCAAGTTGTTTAAAGAAAAAGTTAAAAGATGGCATGATAAAAGGATACAAAAGCATAAGTTTAATGTAGGCGATTATGTATTATTATACAACTCTCATTTAAGAATTTTTGCAGGAAAACTTCTCTCTTAATGGGAAGGACCTTACGTTATCGAGGAGGTCTATTGTTCCGGTGCCATAAAAATCAACAACATCAAGGGCACAAATCCGAAGGTGGTGAATGGTCAAAGAATCAAACATTATATCTCAGGTAATCCTATAAATGTTGAAACTAATGTTATTGAAACCGTAACCCCGGAGGAATACATAAGAGATACTTTCTAGAACGTTTCAAACTCCGAAAAGGAATAGGTACGTGATACGGTAAGTAAACCGACTCCAAAACAGTTCTAATGGCAATTTTTCTCCGTTTTGGAATATTTAAAAGAATAGGAAAATAAGAAGCAGTCCGGGAACGACACGAGGCCTCCACGAGGGTGGAGGGTGCGCCCTACCCCCTGGGCACGCCACCTGCCTCGTGGGCACCTCGTGCGCTCTCTGGACTCTGTTTTCTTGCACAATACATAATTTGGTCGGTAAAAATTCATTATATAATCTCCCGAAGGTTTTGACCACCGTATCATGCAAATATCCTCTGTCTTTGTTTCGTGTTGTCTCTGCCGCAGATTGGAGCAAGATGTCATCTCAGGATTCCGACAGAGAGAGCTATGTCTCACACCTCATTGCTGACCCAAAGACCTATGGGGATCTATCTCCTTGTGGTCGAACTACGGATGAGGAGGAGGATGCTCATTTGATGAGGATCAATGATTCAAGTTCGGAGGAGGAGGATGTCCCTCTACCTCAACCTGGGGATATGCACATGAAGTTCAAGAAATCTAGTCTCCCTAAGAGGGCTAAACTATCTAACAACCGATCTATTCCTTCTCGTTTTCGGCAGAAAAGCAAAGGAGATTTATGTGACAAGATTTTGAAGCTGGAATCGGAGGTCGATGATTTAAAGGAGGAAATTGCTCTTCTCAATTACAGTATAAAGAAGCTAAAGACACAACTGTCATCATCAACAACTCCATCATCACATCCTCCGAAAAAGGAAAACTAAGTATCTGGTATGGGCACTCCCCTTGGCAACTGCCAAGCTTGGGGGAGGTGCCCCGGTATCGTATCACCATCACACTCCTATCTTTATGATCCTTTTGGTAATATCTTGATCTAGTAGAATAAAGTTTTAGTATGATTTAGTTTTGAGTTTTGCTTTATGATCCTCCTATGTAATCGAGTCCGTGAGCTTTATAATAAAGATTAGTGTTGAGTCAAGGGCTTGATTATTTTGCCATGATCTTGAGGGAATAAAAGAAAAGAGAAAGAATAAAAAGAAACAAAGAGATCATATTGATCTTATGGAGAGTAATGACTTCACATAGAAAGAGTATGATGATTAAAAATTGTTGAGAGTTGACAAACATAGCTTTGGTCATCGTGCCAGTAACGAGATTGAAGATACCGACGATCGAATCTCGGGCAAGTAACATACCGATGACAAAGAGAATAACGTATGTTGTCATTGTGGTACGACCGATAAAGATATTCGTAGAATATGTGGGAACCAATATGAGCATCCATGTTCCGCTAC
This sequence comes from Aegilops umbellulata, assembly GCA_032464435.1. Lineage (NCBI taxonomy): Eukaryota > Viridiplantae > Streptophyta > Magnoliopsida > Poales > Poaceae > Aegilops > Aegilops umbellulata. The sequence goes on from CP136055.1 coordinate 99,035,943, forward strand.
TGTTTATTGACCGGAGAGGTGTCTCGGTCATGTATAAATAGTTCTCGAACCCGTAGGGTCCACACGCTTAACGTTCGATGACGATTTTGTATTATATGAGTTATGTGATTTGGTGGCCGAATGTTGTTTGGAGTCCCGGATGAGATCACGGACATGACAAGGAGTCTCGAAATGGTCGAGAGGTAAAGATTCATATATAGTACCATAGTATTCGGACACCGGAAGTGTTCCGGGGGTACCGGGTACGTATCAGGTAACCTGAAGGGGTTTCGGGCATCCCCCCGGCAACTACATGGGCCTAATGGGCCAAGAAGGGGACAGACCAGCCCCTATGGGGCTGGTGTGCCCCATGTAGGCCCAAATATGGGGGAAGGAAAGAGGAGAAGAGGGAAAGGAAGGGGAGGGATTCGGCCTCCCCCTTCCTTCTCTCCTCCCTCCTCCTTCCTTCCCCCTCTAGATGAATATGGAAGGGGGGAGGCCGAATTGGGAGGCGCCCAAGTAGGATTCCTCCTACTTGGGGCGCCCCCTTGGTTGCCTCTCCTCCCCTCCAACCTATATATATATTAGGGGGGCACCGCTAGAACACACAACATTGATTCCTAGCAGTGTGTGACGCCCCCCTCCACAGTTTACGCCTCCGGTCATATTGTTGTAGTGCTTAGGCAAAGCCCTGTGCAGATCATTTCACCATCACCGTCACCACGCCGTCATGCTGATGAAACTCTCCCTCGACACTTTGCTAGATCAAGAGTTTGAGGGACGTCATCGAGCTGAATGTGTGCAGAAGTCGGAGGTGTCGTACGTTCGGTACCTGATCGCTCGTAACGATAAGAAGTTCGACTACATCAACCGTGTTGTCAAATGCTTCCACTTTTGGTCTAGGAGGGTACGTAGACACACTCTCCCCCTTTTGTTGCTATACATCTCCTAGATAGATCTTGCGTGAGCGTAGGATTTTTTTTGAAATTGCATGCTATGTTTCCCAACACATCCTCCTTTTCGAAACAAATTGTATGGGAACATGCTACACAACAAGACTTTTATCGTACACTATGAAGATGCGGTGACAATCAATCTCACCAGCTGGAATGCACCAAAAGCAGAGTAGACTGTTGTTGAAGCGCGACGATTCTCATAACCAGGTTATATCTCCTAGCCACAAGAATTTTTATGGTCTATCCATCTATCTACTATCAAAATGGATTGTGCCTCTAAGGTATCCATGCATCCCGTACTAGAGGTACAACAACACTCGGTGATAGCATAGAAAACTGCCGAGACAACTAGAGGGAAAAGGAAGAGCGCATGGCAGCACTTAGGGGAGAGAAAGGGAAGGTGCCTGGAGGCTTGCTGTCCCTTTAGGGTGCGCCCTAAAAGGCTCCAGCCAAACCCACCGGTTCATGCCTGTTACGCTTGGCTACCACCTAGGATCAAGACTACCACACAGACCAACGCTAGTCTTTTCTACATACTTCATCCTCAGTCGTGCGCACCCAGTATCAAATTTTTAGTCAGTTCCTTTTGGATGGGCTCTCGAAAAAGAAGGTGTACCTTGTTGATATGAGTAGTCTATCATTTCTGTTAAACCGGGATGTCACATGCCCCATCTATTTACAGGTGGAGGGGAGGGGTTGGTCGACCTGGGAGGGAGGAAATCCTACGTAGGGTTCTGCCGAACCAAGAGGTGGAATCCTCCAAGGAGCTTCTAGAACCTTTTATACCCTTCTAGGAGCTTCCAGGGCTTTCAAATACATTCCAGGGAATTTGGGACGCTCCCAGGTATGATCCGGACGCTCCCATGACCACCTGGAACACTTCCAAAACAATGTGAAACACTTCGGGATCGCATCCTCCTATTCTCCATTATCTCCTAGTTCTCTGACATACCACAAGCCGCGCGACCCTACAGGTTCGGTAAATGTGGACATGTCCAGAACACCTACCATTCAATAATTACTAGAGGGATATGGTACCCATAATAATTCCTAGATATCAACAAAGATCTTTATCAAGAGAACCTTATGTTATCGTATACAATTCCCCTTGTTTTGTGAAATGTTACGAAACCGATGTCGAGACTTTTATTTTGGTATCCTTGTGAAGCAATGCCTTGATCACTATACCAAGTTATCCTCCTTAGCAGTTTTGTTCTCTATTCTCGTTTCCATATTCTGGTATCCCTGTGATATGAACCACGGTGCCTGACCAGAAAATGCTAGATACCATAATACCAAGTGGGCCCGAAGTGTATTTCTCCATCGTTGGTGGAGGAAATCTCAGTCTTGAACTATCGAGCACCTTGACATACATTCCAGGTATACTCATAAGATACTTTTATGATCACCCAATATGGGTAAAATTTGACAACCCCAGAGAAACCTTCCGAAGGTCTATGATATTCACATGGTCTAAGAACGCAAGTAAACATTAACACTTTATATGATAATACCGACAACATAAGGATGATGCAATCCCAAAGTATATCATAAGTTTGGTCTATCCAACACCTTATTCTTCTGCCAACAATGTGTTCTCATTATTACCGACATCCCTATTACTTTAACAGTGCCCTATGATCAGGAAAATGAAATCATATGCAATACATGAGCTAGCCCTAGAGGCGAGACTAGGGGTCGTATTTGTGTTTATGTTTCCTCACATACTACTGAGTTTTCCTCCGAATCTCATATTCAAGAACCGTTGCAATTATACCATACGATTATAAACTTAATTTATGGACGGGAACAAGAACAATAATATTTATTATTACCTCTAGGACATATTTCCAACATACATTTACTCCCCACTTAGTGTACTTGTAGTCCTGGCGTAGCCAACAATAAGCACGGGAGATGAAAACCGGGAAAATTGGGAAGACGAGGTAGAGAAGATCAAACAAGGAAAGGTAATATTAGAAAAACATTTAGCACCCAAGAACCCACACATCATAACTCACATAGGGAGTACCTCTGCATTAGGTGCTCCCAACTATCTTTTACTTGTAAAATACGAACCACCAACACCAACAATACTAGTGAAATTCGTGTAAAAAGAACAACACTAAGGAAATTAGAATCCCTCGTATAAATCCATGGTAGACATGGTTCTAATTGCGTGGTTAGGTCCATATCAAGATTGTGCATTTGTGCGGCCATGTTCCTTGCAAGAGCTTGATATTTTATGGATGAAAGTGGCAATACCGCCAATGCATCATTTGTACCCAGCTGAAAATGATCATCCAAGTGGATATTTTCGACAAGTGAAATTGTAGGCCCTATAAGAGCAAGTGTGTTAAGGTGCTATAAGTCCCCTTCCATGAAACCTTTTACTATGCGGTGGAGAGAAACAAGAAGGAAAAAGTTGGCTTTCACACAAGATTAAACACCTATACGTACCCAACGCCAAAAAAAGCAATGCAGAGAAAAGGGAAAGAGAGAAAGCGAATAGGTGATTAACCTAATATCCGACATTATAGCTAGCAATATTATACAAGTAATAGGTAATAATGTCTCATCATGTCATGACATGATGACCACATATAGACTGTTGCTAGTTATTATTAGCCATGCTCTAACTGGCATTGATAAATTGCAAGAGTACGGTCATCCAAGTGGATCATGTGATGTTACAACATGAGGCGAGTCCATGTGTGGCTTGTCAAGAAAAACTTCATGTTATGAGTTCCAACGTATTACTTTTATTATAAAAAATAGTTTAGGGTTGTGTATGCTGTATAACGTAGGCATGTGGGTATTCTCTTTTGTTTCCTTATAAATAATCTATGGGTTCTCAAAATGTGATGTTAATTTTTTTTGTATTAATAGAAAACTGAGTGTGCCTCAAATGTGTAGGTTCTTGTGGTGAAACAAGACCACCTTGGTTTCGGTCATAGACTTGGCACAGTTTCTCGTGTTCTCCCGAGTATGACATGTTCGTGCAGTATGAGATGGTGTCTCTTTCGACTATGAGACTCCTTTGGTGACTGTATCAATATTGTCGGATGTGGGGCTCCGACAAACCCGTAAGGTTCGAACACTGGGGTGCGTGCGAAGTCTTTCCCTCCTACCGATCTACGCTCAAGCTCGCTAGGATCTCGCGGACGAACTCGACGAACTCACAACACATAAAGAGACACGAGGTTTATACTGGTTCGGGCCACCGTTGTGGTGTAATGCCCTACTCCAGTGTGGTGGTGGTGGATTGCCTCTGGGCTGATGATGAACAGTACAAGGGAAGAACGACCTCCTGAGGTTGAGGTGTTCTTGAGTTTGTGTTGCTGAGGAAGATCTGAACCAGTTCCGAATCAGCTGCCTCCTACTGTGGTGGCTAGTCCTATTTATAGAGGCCCTGGTCCTCTTCCCAAATGTTGAGCGGGAAGGGAGCCAACAACGACAGGCAAATTTGAAGGGGGACAGCTAGTACAAGCTATACTGACAAAAGCGGTCTTCGCTTGCGAAAAGCCCTGGGGTGACGCCGTCTTGGGCTCCATGATGACCTCCGCCTTGTCGTCCTCCTGGTCTTGGTCTCGTTGCACCAATATGGCAACGTTTGCCGGATGCCTCGGTACTCTTCGTCTGCGCTTGCCTCCTTAGCACCAAAGAGGAAACAAGGACTCTGCGCGTACCGGCGCCCGCCTGGCACCCGCCTGGCGCCGTTCGTCATGGCTCACGTCACGAGTCCCTCGTGAGGTTTGCCCTGCCTTGATATCTCCGCTCCTCATGAACCTGATTGGCTAGGCCACTCCAGAGGAAGTCTGGTGTCATCCGCCTCGCGAGGCTCGGACCCTCGCGAAGGTCTTGGACGCCTTGCTGTTGAAGATGGGGCATACGGCCCGCTGCTTAGCCACGCCATGGGCCGCAGGCAGTCAAGTCTGGGGACCCCCGTTCCTAGAACGCCGACAAATATCAAGATTTATTGGTTCAATCTCTTAGAGATGTGATACATCTCCAACGTATCTATAATTTTCGATTGTTCCATGCTATTGTATTATCTGTTTTGGATGTTTTATATGCATTAATATGCTATTTTATATTATTTTTGGGATTAACCTATTAACCTAGAGCCCAGTACCAGTTTATGTTTTTCCTTGTTTCTGAGCTTCATAGAAAAGGAATACCAAACGGAGTCCAAATGGAATAAAACCTTCGCGATGATTTTTCTTGCACCAAAAGACACCCAGGAGACTTGGAGTGCAATTCAGAAGAGCCACGAGGCGTCTAAAAGGGTGGAGGGCGCGCCCCCTACCTTGTGGGCCCCTCGGTGACCCCTGACCTAGATCTTCCTCCTATATATTCACATATATTCCCAAACCACCAGAAGCATCCACGAAAACACTTTTCCACCGCCACAACCATCTGTTCCCATGAGATCCCATCTTGGGGCCTTTCTGGCATCCTGCTGGAGGGGGATTCGATCACGGAGGGCTTCTACACCAACTCTATTGCCCTTCCGATGAAGCGTGAGTAGTTGACCTCAGACCTACGAGTCCATAGCTAGTAGCTAGATGGCTTCTTCTCTCTCTTTGATTCTCAATACCATGTTCTCCTCGATGTTCTTAGAGATCTATCCGATGTAATCTTCTTTTGCAGTGTGTTTGTCGAGATCCGATGAATTGTGTATTGATGATCATATTATCTATGAATATTATTTGAATCTTCTCTGAATTTTTATATGCATGATTTGATATCTTTCTAATTCTCTTCGAACTATCGGTTTAGTTTGGCCAACTAGATTGGTTTTTATTGCAATGGGAGAAGTGCTTAGCTTTGGGTTCAATCTTGCGGTGTTCTTTTCCCGTGACAGTAGGGGCAGCAAGGCACGTATTGTATTGTTGCCATCAAGGACAAAAAGATGGGGTTTACATCATATTGCTTGAGTTTATTCCTCTACATCATGTCATCTTACTTAAAGCGTTACTCTGTTCTTCATGAACTTAATACTCTAGATGTTGGCAGGAGTCAGTCGATGTGTGGAGTAATAGTAGTAGATGCAGGCAGGAGTTGGTCTACTTGACACGGACGTAATGCCTATATTTCATAATCATTGCCTTATACATTGTCATAACTTTGCGCTTTTCTATCAATTGCTCGACAGTAATTTGTTCACCCACCTTATTATTTGCTATCCTGAGAGAAGCCTCTAGTGAAACCTATGGCCTCCAGGTCTATTTTCCATCATATAAGTTTCCAATCTACTATTTTGCACTCTTTTACTTTCCTGTCTATAAACCAAAAAAAAACCCAAAATATTTACTTTATCTTTTGTTTAGTTTTATCTATCTCTATTAGATCTCACTTTTGCAAGTGACTGTGAAGGGATTGACAACCCCTTTATCGCGTTGGGTGCAAGTGTTTGATTGTTTGTGCAGGTATTGGTGATTTGTGCGTTGTCTCCTACTGGATTGATACCTTGGTTCTCAAACAGAGGGAAACACTTATCTCTACTTTGCTGCATCACCCTTTCCCCTTCAATGGAATAACCAACGCAAGCTCAAGAAGTAGCAAGATGCTTGTAGTGGTAGGGTGTGAATAGTTTGCTTGTTGGAATTGCCCCCTCCCATGAGTAGGGGCTAGCTGTCAGGCCTCGACCCTACTTCCCCCCCCCCCTCGCCTATGAGACGCACTGACTGGAAAAAACCTCCAACATCGGCACTGGCGGGGATCTCCCTTCTCTAACTCGGTGGAGGATGGTGCAGGTCGGCCGTGGGGTCACTCCCGCGAGGGGCATGGTAGAGGCCGTCTGAAGCAGGGTTACGGATGCATGAGTATGGTGTGGCGGGCTTCGTGGGACAGACTCGCGTCTATGATAGAGGCAATGGCCCAGACTGGACTCGGCCATATCTGGTGGTCCAGCGGCCTAGAATGGCGTGGGGCTCTTAGAAGACGGGACTCGGGGCACGTCTGACGTCGAGTTAGCGCATGGAAGATGGCTGCTTGGGTGCGTGTTATGGCATGGGCTGGCAGGGTGTGCTGGCCGGAGTCTAGTCGGGCCATCTTGGTTTCGACAGGTGGAAGATGGCGGGTGGCGCGTGATGGCTTCTCCAGTGAGCTTCCTTGGTTGTGGTGATGGTCCCTCTAGTCCCTCATCGGTTGGCAGGCGATAGTTGGTGGCCTTACATGGATCTGTGTTGGCTATCATGCCGGGCCGATACAGGGTTGTTCGATGGGAGGTTGGTACGTAGGAGGGATGGGTGGCTCCAAAATGTTGATCGGGCCACCAATCACCAGCGTTGGGGGTGCCGATCATGGATGAGATCCTATCCTCTTGCTCCTCTTTCCTCGCTCGAGTGTGTGCTAGCTCAAATCTAGAAATGTTCAGGGAATGGGGGTCACCAGTGGATCCATCGGTTGGGGGCTGCCAGCCAGGCCAAAGACGATGCCTTTTAGTTGACATCAGGGTTATCTGGATGCAAGGCTATTGGAAATATGCCCTAGAAACAATAATATCGTATTATTATATTTCCATATTCATAGTTAAGAGTTTATATTCCATTATATAACTGCTATGATCCTGGAATATGTGATTTAGAGGAAAACTCATATGCCCGTGTGGAATGATAAACGGTAACAATAGGTTCCCGGTATCGCCTCTAAGACTGGCTCAAGTGTTGTTGGTGATCATGTTTTTCGGTCTTAGGATATCGTTAAAGTGTAACGATAGTCATAAAACAACATTGAGGGTATGACGTTAGAAGAACGATCATATTGAATCGACCAAATACTTGTTTGTTATACTTTGTGATTATATCTATCAATAATACTTATTTGTTATACTTTGTGATTATATCTAAAATCATCTGTTATAACACGTAGTGTTATCATGCGTTTTAGTTCCTCAGACCATGAGAGTATCTCGGTCACTTCCTACCAGATGGTGGGCTTTGGGTTTGCTCAAACGTCATTTGTAACAAGGTGATCGTAACGATAACTTTTAGGTTCACCGGAAAGTTTGACAAGTGACCAGAAGCTCAAGAGCGGGATTTGCCCCTCCGACGATGGAGAGATATTCTTAGGGGACTCTCGGTGTGACGACATCCATCATCGTCTGGCCAGACACAGGCGACTACGCCACGGGGATGCCGGAACACGTCAACGAGAAAGAAGAAAAAACCGATAACGGGAGCAACGATATAGTGAGCATGGTGATGACTCTGGAGTATACCGATGCACACCAGGTTCTGTACAGTATCGCGAACCAAAGGAAACCTCACATGATAACCAAAGTTTCACTCAAATATCATTCATGTAATCATAGGGACCGCTATGGATATCCACGGTTCCGCTATTGGTCATTGAACGAAGGGGTTTCGTTCATGTCTATGGTTTGCTGAACCTATGGGGTCACAAGCTTAAGGTAATCACTATATTCTGAGTGTTAGTGGGACAGGAGTGACGAAAATATATTTGTGGAATTGTTTCATCAATATCCAGAATAGTTACGAGAGGTTCCGGAAGCGTTTCGGGGACACCGGAAGGGTTTCAGTGAATATCGGGTAATACCAGATATTACCGATTAATTATATATAGGTGAAAAATGTTTCCAGGGATGTTAAATTATATATATAATGGTAGAGAAGTGTTTAGATCATTTTATATTTAATTTAAATATCAACGGGCCTTAAAAGGCCAAGAGGTGGAAGGATACTTGGGCCACAAGGGTCCAAGAGGAGTTGGCGCCCCCCTTTCCATGTGGGGTGCCGAATTGGACTAGGGGAGGGAGTCCTACTCCCTCTCCCTATGCCGGCGCCCCAAGGGGGACTTCCCCCCTTGGTGGCTGCCCTCTCCCTCCCCTCCAACCTATATATACTAGAAGATTTCCACCCTATGGATACACAAGTTTTGGAGCCTCCTCTAGTTGATCTAGTGCATGTTCTAGTTGGTCCTAGTTGACTAATTAGAGCGAGACCTAGCCACCTCTAATACTCATAATTAGAAGCCCCAAGTGGTTCTAATCTCCTCCCTCTGATTCTCCGGCGACGATTAGCTCTGGACGGTGAAGCGCTGCCGGATCGTGAAGACCATACGCTTGCAACCAAGTCGTGCTTTCGGTCTTCCGTTCGTGGGATCGTTCAAGGGCGGTCCGCGGGATCTTCATCGATGTCCAAGTGTCGGTATACAAAAGTAGGGGCCCTCCTTTTGACCCCTTTACTTGTGCACGGGCAGTCAGAGCCGCACGCCAAGACCACACTAAGCAGGGCAGAGGAGGGGAGCCGAAGGCACAAGACAACCGAGGCAACACCAATACTAGGAACACAAAGAGCAAATGGGTGAGGTAGACTCCCCCGGAAAGACCCTTGCCGGGGCGGCCTCCACGGCCCCGGCAAGAGCCTTGCCGGGGCAACTTGCCCAATGCCAGCAGAGTGAGCCACCCTTGAGCCCAAGGGTTCCAAACATCGTCAAGAACTATGTTGGACCCAGGGCACAGGAGGCACCTCTGTGGAGGCATGCAGATCTTTGTCAAGATCATAAATACACTAGACCAGATGAGGACCAGAAGACGGTGATCCTTGGCGGGGTCCTAGCCGAGGAAATCCACAAGACACCCGGCGAGCGCCTTGCCGGGGACGACTGCAATGCCACGGCAAGACCCTTGCCCGGTCCCTAGCAAGACCCTTGCCGAGGGCATCATCGGGGCCACAGCCAGGCCCGCATCAACCAAGATTCCGCCGCAGTTCGCATGCAGCTGCCAGCCCAACCAGCTTGGCATGAACCTGCGTGGCAACATGCGGCTTCCAGGCTAACTCAGCAAGCACCTGCGTGGTGGAATGCAGATCTTCGTGAAGGCTCCACCACCACGCCACCTGATACGTCTCCGTCGTATCTATAATTTTTGATTGTTCCATGCCAATATTATTCAACTTTCATATACCTTTTGGCAACTTTTTATACTATTTTTGGGACTAACATATTGATCTAGTGCCCAGTGCCAGTTCCAGTCTATTGCATGTTTATGGTTTCACAGAATATCCATATCAAACAGAGTCCAAACGGGATAAAACTTGACGAAGATTTTTTGGAATATTTATGATTTTTGGGAAGAAAATCAACGCGAAACGGTGTCCGAGGTGGGCACGAGGTAGGGGGCGCACCCTACCCCCCAGGCGCGCCCCTGACCCTCATGGCCACCCCATGAGGTGGTTGGTGCCCTTCTTTCGCCGCAAGAAAGCTAATTTCCGGATAGAGATTGTGTCCAAAATTCAGCCCAATCGGAGTTACGGATCTCCGGTTATAAAAGAAACGGTGAAGGGCCAGATCTGAGAACGCAGAAACAGAGAGAGACAGAGAGACAGAGCCAATCTCGGAGGGGCTCTCGCCCCTCCCACGCCATGGAGACCATGGACCAGAGGGGAAACCCTTCTCCCATCTAGGGAGAAGGTCAAGGAAGAAGAAGGAGGAGGGGGGCTCTCTCCCCCTCGCTTCCGGTGGTGCTGGAACACCGCCGGGGGCCGTCATCATCACCGCGATCTTCACCAACACCTCCGCCATCTTCACCAACATCTCCATCACCTTCCCCCCTCTATCTACAACGGTCCACTCTCACGCAACCCGTTGTACCCTCTACTTGAACATGGTGCTTTATGCTTCATATTATTATCCAATGATGTGTTGCCATCCTATGATGTCTGAGTAGATTTTCGTTATCCTATCGGTGGTTGATGAATTGCTATGATTGATTTAATTTGCTTGTGGTTATGTTGCTGTCCTTTGGTGCCCATCATATGAGCGCGCGCGTGGATCACACCATAGGGTTAGTTGTATGTTTATAGGACTATGTATTGGAGGGCAAGAGTGACAGAAGCTTCAACCTAGCATAGAAATTGATGCATACGGGATTGAAGGGGGACCAATATATCTTAATGCTATGGTTGGGTTTTACCTTAATGAACCTTAGTAGTTGTGGATGCTTGCTAATAGTTCCAATCATAAGTGCATATAATTCCAAGTAAGGGATGACATGCTAGCAGTGGCCTCTCCCACATAAAACTTGCTATCGGTCTATTAAAGTAGTCAATTGCTTAGGGACAATTTCGCAACTCCTACCACCACTTTTCCACACTTGCTATATTTACTTTAGTTGCTTCTTTACTTACAACAGCCCCTAGCTTTTATTTTCTCGCTCTTTATTTTCTTGCAAACCTATCCAAAAAACACCTACAAAGTACTTCTAGTTTCATACTTGTTCTAGGTAAAGCGAACGTCAAGCGTGCGTAGAGTTGTATCGGTGGTCGATAGAACTTGAGGGAATATTTATTCTACCTTTAGCTCTTCGTTGGGTTCGACACTCTTACTTATCGAAAACTGTTGTGATCCCCTATACTTGTGGGTTATCAAGACCTTGCCGGGGAGCAATAGCGTGGGGTGAATATTCTCGTGTGTGCTTGTTTGCTTTATCACTAAGTAATTTTTATTTGCTGTTCTTAGTTTTCTATCTTTAGTTATGGGTAGGAAACGCAAAATACCAAAACAATTAGTTGTACCTACTGAACCAATGGTTGAAGAACCACTCAAAATCTACCACACTGCTGAAGCTTATTACTTGGATCATCTTCGATCCCTATGTGCTCGTGCTGAAACCCCAACTAGCTTAGTTGAGGGCAAATCTTTAGATGAGCATGCTTGTTATGTGCGACACCGTATGTCTGAAAAAGGGAAACGTTTACTGGATCAAATTCATCATTTGCAATGCTATGCTTGGAATTTATGTTATCTATATGATTTTACTTGTTGTTCAGAAAACCCTAAGAAACACCTTCCCTACCAATGTGAGTTTAGTGATAATGGAATCGTATCTTCGTATGCTAAGGGTGTTTATAATTACTATGATGTTCAACAAATTGAAGAATTTGTTGCTTTTAAGGGTGCTTATGAAATTGCTTCTTTGATTGAAAAGTATGATGCTACTCTTTACAAATCTGAAAATTTTGCCATACTTAAATATTGCTATGATAATTATGCTTCTAATGCCTATGTTAAACCATATATTGAGGAATACTCCGCTGTCCAAGAAGAGACTAATATTTTGCAGGAGTCTATGGAAGAAGAAATTGATGAAACTGTGAGCTCATTGGATGAAAAAGATGATGAGGAGACCGAAGAACAAAAGGAGGAAGAGCGGACTAGCTACCCGTGCGCACCTTCTAATGAGAGTAACTGTTCAACTCATACATTGTTTAATTTCCCTTCGTGCTTACCGAAGGATGATTACTATGATGATTGTTATGATCCCATTGATTCTCTTGAAATATCCCTTTTTGATGATGCTTGCTATGCTAGTGGCCATGATGCCAATATGAATGATGCTTATGGAGATGAACTTGCTATATTTCCTATGTTAAACATGAAATTGTTTCTATTTGCACCCACACATGATAGTCCTATTATCTTTTTTAATTCTCCCAATTACACTATATCGGAGAAGTTTGCTTTTATTAAGGATTACATTGATGGGTTGCCTTTTACCGTTGCACATGATGATTTTGATAGATATAATATGCATGTGCTTGCTGCTCCTACTTGCAATTATTATGAGAGAGGAACTATATCTCCACCTCTCTATGTTTCCAACACGATAAAATTGCAAGAAACTGTTTATACTATGCATTGGCCTTTACTATCTGTGCATGAATTGTTCTTTTATGACATGCTGATGCATAGGAAGAGAGTTAGACTTCGTCATTGCTTGATATATGTTACTTTGTGCTCACTACTAAATTACAAATCATTGCTAATCAAAATTGGCTTTGATATACCTTGGGATCCGGGTGGATTCACTACTTGAGCACTAGATGCCTAGTTTAATGGCTTTAAAGAAAGCGCTGCCAGGGAGACAACCCAGAAGTTTTAGAGAGTCATTTATTTCTGTTGAGTGCTTTCATATAGTTTAAAAACAACAAAAATAAAGAGGGTAACCCAAAACTTTTCAAAAAGGAAAGTGAAAGTGAGAAAGACAAGCATTGTTGAAGTGGGAGAGCTCGTTGAACTTTGTTCATGCTCACGGCAACTTTGTGAATCTTGATTACAGAAAATTTTCAACAAAAATAATTGTCCCCTTGTACAATTCCATTGTATTATAAAAATAATGTGCCAAGGTTTGCCTTTAGGATGTTTACAATGCTTGTTGGTTTGTACGGTGCAGGACAGAAACTTTGGCTGTAGTGCGCGAATTTTTATTTTTTACTGGAACGTCAAATGGTTCTCATTATTGTTGCACTGTCCTTCTATACAAATTTATTATTTTTCCTAATTTTGGCAGAAATTTTCAAGTATCAGAAGTATGGTGAATGTTCAGATTATTACAGACTGTTCTGTTTTAGACGGATTCTGTTTTTGATGCATAGTTTGCTTGTTTTCATGAAACTATAAATTTATATGAGTGGATTAAGCCATGAAAAATCTGTATTACAGTAGACACAATGCAAAAAAAATATGAATTGGTTTGCAATAGTACTTAGAGTAGTGATTTGCTTTATTATACTAACGGATCTTACCGAGTTTTCTGTTCAAGTTTTGTGTGGACGAAGTGTTCGAAGATCGAGGAGGTCTCGATGTGAGAAGAAGGAAGAGAGGCAAGAGCTCAAGCTTGGGGATGCCCGAGGCACCCCAAGTAAATATTCAAGGAGACTCAAGCGTCTAAGCTTGGGGATGCCCCGGAAGGCATCCCCTCTTTCTTCAACAAGTATCGGTATGTTTTCGGATTCGTTTCGTTCATGCGATATGTGCAATCTTGGAGCGTCTTTTGCATTTAGTTTTACTTTTTATTTTACGCACCATGCTGGTATGAGATGGTCCTTGGTTGACTTATAGAATGCTCTTTGCACTTCACTTAAATATTTTGAGTATGGCTTTATAGAATGCTTCATGTGCTTCACTTATATCACACTAGTAGAAAACCGGCCTTTTGTCCCAGTTCGTAAGGGCCTTTAGTCCCGGTTCAAGAACCGGGACTAAAGGGTCGTTACTAATGCCCTCACCCTTTAGTCCCGGTTCAAACCAGAACCGGGACAGATGGGCCTCCACGTGGCATGTGCGCCGAGCCCAGGCAGGAGGGCCTTTGGTCCCGGTTGGTGGCACCAACCGGGACCAATAGACCTCCACGCGTCAGCATTTCTATGGCTGGGGTTTTTGGTTTTTTTGAAAGGGGGGGGGGTGGGTTGGGGGTTTTGGGGGGTTAATTTAGGTATTTCATATATTGTGTTAGATAGCTAATTAATAGAGAGAAGTGTCCTCTCTTATGTCCGTGCTTGGTGGACGCTACGTACTATACATACGTATAGAGAGGACTAGACACGCTAGCTAGCTAGTAAGCAAACGAAGGAAAAAGAAGATCGTCATGAACATATATGCATACAGAGAGAAGTGATATCGACCACCTCTCCTTCTCCGAGAGATTGGTCGAACAACAAGTTCTTGTATATCTATCGTCCGACACTACCGGCTACATATATACAATAATTATCTCTTACAAATATATTCTCCTAAATTATGGACGCATGGTCCACATAGTATTCTCCGTCTTCAGCGATCACGTGGTCAAGAAAGAATGCCGCCAATTCCTCTTGAATTGCTCGCATGCGATCTGGTGCTAGGAGTTCCTTCCGCATCCGAAACATCTAATTTGAAGAAGGGGGTCAATACATATATATATGAATGAATCGAAACTCAACACAAATGATGGTAATAAAATAAAATTATGAATATTGTTATTTACGCACTTCATATTGTTCGTCAGAGTACCCGCCCCGCTCACAGGTCGTGTGGTGGATGGACTCGCAGACATAGTATCCACAGAAATCATTCCCTTGTTCCTGCCACAACCACTTTACAAGAAATAGAGGTCAATCAAACTGATAAGCAAGAATGCCAAATGGTATTGATGAAACTAGCGCTTGAATCAATAGCTAGGAGACACGCGGAACATGCTACTATAGTACTTACTTTCGGGTATCTAAATTGCAGCTCCTTCGGCAGTCCCGGAGCTTTTCTGGTGAATTTTCTCCAAACCCTGCCGGACAAAGAAAACAATTACTTGATATCAGGAAATGAACAAAGTTGCTGATATGGTGGATAATGATCGATTTAACTTACTTCTTGAGGATTTCAGTCATGTCCGCATACTCTTGGGGATCTTTTCGTCTAGAGTCCAAGATAGTTACTACTCCCTGCTCAAACCTAATCTCCAGGAGAATATAGTGGAAACTGCGCACGCATGCATAACTCATCAATTACATTACTATAACCTGGACTAATATATAAGGGAAACCGAATATGCACAAGACAGTAACACTCACTTGAAGTTGTAAGGAAAGAGTATTATATCTTTGTGTTCATTTATTTTGAATGATCGTAGCAAGTTCGCCTCGGTAACTTCGGGACGATGTTCAACCTCATTTGCATCTATGAGATATGTGTTAACGAACCCAATATCACCGATTTGTCTTTTCTTCAATTCGGCGATCTTCAATCTGCATAATATAGTGAGGATAATTATAAATACATGCAATCAAAGAGCTGAGCTATATAGGGAGACTTAATGACAGAAGTAGTGGTACTTACAGACAGTAGCAGGTGACCGTTGCTTTATCGAGGGCCAATTGATTGAAAAACTGATAGAACTCCTCAAATGGAATAGGCAACAGTTCAATTCCAACAAGGTCATGCTCCGGCTTAACTCTTGCATACAAAGTACTCCTCCCCCCAGACTCTCTGCAGATTTTCAAGTACCAATCATGCAATCTTCGCATCATCGTTGATAGAGATTTTTCATCTTTGACGAGAGGCTTCCCGTACTCGTATCTGTGTATCTACACCTCCATGGGATCATAATGTACATCGTCAGGTAGGTAATCGTCAAGATTGCTATAACCGGGCACCATCCTCAGATCGACGATGTCGCTAGGCACCTTGAGTGGGGGGCACGATTGCTTCGCTTGTTCGCCGAGCTGGGCAATTTGTTTCCCAGCTGCTCGTCGTTCTTTTAGCCTTTGATCACTGACTGTACTTCCCGATCGCTCCGCTTCGGCCTATGTCTTTGCAATAATGCGCTCATAGTTGCCTTTCGGCGGAGACTTGGGTGGTTTTGTCAGGGCAGCCCCCCTTTGGTCCCGGTTTGTGCCACGAACCAGGACTAATGCCCCCCTTTGGTCCCGGTTCGTCCCACCAACCGGGACCAAAGGCGTTGTGCTGCCCCGCGGCCAAATGTTTAGTCCCACCTTGCTAGTTGAGAGGGAGCCGCACCTGTTTATAAGGTGCGGTGCGCCTTCCCTCTCGAGCTCCTCTCTAAAGCAGGCTTTCGGGCCTAACCGTGCAATGTGTGCCTGTGGGCCTACTGGGCCTCCCGCGGGCCTGAATCCTGGCCCATGGTAGGGTTTCTAGTCGTATTCAGGCCGTGGGTGCCCAGTAGGTGGCACTTTTTTTGTTTTCTTTGTTGCTTTATTTATTTTATTTTGTTTCTTGCTTTATTTTTTAATTCTTTTTGCTTTTAGGTCAGCAAAATTATAAACTTTCTGTTAGTGCCATTAGTTTTAGAAAAAATATAAACTTGCTGTTAGTGCCATTAGTTTTCAAATTTGAATAGTTAAAATTTGAATTCTTTGAAATTTGTGTGAATCACAAGTTTGTGATTAACTTTACTAAAAAAAATGAACATAGATACACCTATAGAGAAAATTCGACCTAAATTCATAGTTTTCAAATGAACTCTGAAAAAGTTGGCATAGCATACTCGTCTATTACAAATTTGGCATGGTATCATCATAATAGTTGCGGGAGAAAGTCTTCACTTTTTCTTCGCTTGTGTCATTTGCTTATTGCGCCGTAACCATGGATAATCTTCATCGTTTACCAGGATGCTTGGGTCAATCTTGACATTGAAGGGAGGAATTTCATGAAACTTTTCATAATCTTCAGACATGTCTGTCTTGCCCTCCACTCCCAGGATGTCCCTTTTTCCTGAAAGAACTATGTGGCGCTTTGGCTCATCGTATGATGTATTCGTTTCCTTATCTTTTCTTTTTCTCGGTCTGGTAGACATGTCCTTCACATAGATAACCTGTGCCACATCATTGGCTAGGACGAACGGTTCGTCAGTGTACCCAAGATTTTTTAGATCGACTGTTGTCATTCCGTACTGTGGGTCTACATGTACCCCGCCTCCTGACAGATTGACCCATTTGCACTTAAACAAAGGGACCTTAAAATCTTGTCCGTAGTCAAGTTCCCATATGTCCACTATGTAACCATAATATGTGTCCTTTCCCTTCTCGGTTGTTGCATCAAAGCGGACACCGCTATTTTGGTTGGTGCTCTTTTGATCTTGGTCAATCGTGTAAAATGTATTCCCATTTATCTCGTATCCTTTGTAAATCAATACAGTCAAAGATGGTCCCCTAGACAACAAGTACAAATCATCACAAACAGTGTTGTCACCTCTGAGACGTGCTTCCAACCAACTGCTGAAAGTCCTAATGTGTTCACATGTAATCCAGTCATCGCACTGCTCCGGGTGTTTGGAGTGTAGACTGTTCTTGTGTTCATCGACATACGGGGTCACCAAGGTAGAGTTCTGTAGAACCGTGTAGTGTGCTTGAGACCAAGAATCCCGTCCCTGCATATTATTGAGTCCGCTCCTAGCGTGCCTTTTCCAGTCAGTCTCCCCTCATACCGCGATTTAGGGAGACCTATCTTCTTAAGGCCAGGAATGAAGTCAACACAAAACCCGATGACATCCTCTGTTTGATGGCCCATGGAGATGCTTCCTTCTGGCCTAGCGCGGTTACGGACATATTTCTTTAGGACTCCCATGAACCTCTCAAAGGGGAACATATTGTGTAGAAATACGGGCCCCAGAATGACAATCTCGTCGACTAGATGAACTAGGACATGCGTCATGATATTGAAGAAGGATCGTGGGAACACCAGCTCGAAACTGACAAGACATTGCGCCACATCACTCCTTAGCCTTGGTAAGATTTCTGGATCGATCACCTTCTGAGAGATTGCATTGAGGAATGCACATAGCTTCACAATGGCTAATCGGACGTTTTCCGGTAGAAGCCCTGTCGTGGATTTGTCACGGCAGATGTCCTAGTGAGAGGACTTAGTCGTGGAGCCATCGCAACGGGTTAGCTTGAAGGGGTTAAAAGTGGACACAAGGACACAGGTTTTTATACTAGTTCGGCCCCTTCGATGAAGGTAAAAGCCTACGTCTAGTTGTGATGGGATTGATGGGTTTCGAGGGCTTAGGGAGCGATAAGCTTCGCCTAAACCTCGAGTTCTTCTTCTCTCTCCCAAACCGCCGTCGGGTCGTCCCCTTATATACACGGGTGACGCCCGTCGGTCTGCAAAGTCCCGACCTCCGGCTTATAAACGTGCCCGGGTCGGTCTCTCTATTCCTAACTTACAGTACAAGTTTACCCCAGGCCGGTTTACACCATAAACCTTTAAACCGATTATAGGCCTTGGGCCCTTCTATTTCTCCTTGGGCTTTAACATCTCGGGTCTATTGACGGAGGTAACCCGGGCCCTGTAGGCCGGTTTACCCCAGATAGCAATATCCCCAACATTAGGCCCCAGATTGATTTGAACAGGTTCATGTCAATTCTTAATAAAAAATTTCTGTCTTTCAAATGTCTTCCAGTAACTGTTGAACCGCCGTTTTCTTCGTCTCCTTTTACTGCGGTGAACCGATATGACGTCAGTGCGAAGTTATCGTCTCCTTTTGCTAATCCGCAAGAATCAGGGCGACGGCTGGGCTCCCGAAATCTCCGGCCCCTGGATTCGCGCGCCTGACACGCGCGCCGCGCCTTATAAATAGGACTTGAAGGCCATCTTCCTTTCCTCCCTTTCGTCTCCTTCTTCGTCTTCCTCGCGACCCAGACCTCGGAGCTCCGCCGCCGCCGTCAGCCACCGCATCAACTCCGGCCGCTGCATCAACCTGATCGGTCCAGAGCACCGCGGCGACCTTCCACATCCGTTTGGATCCCGGTAAGGCCTCTGTTCTTCTGCTTTTAGATCTGTTCTAGGGTTCGCCATCCTGTTACTGTTTCTTGTTCATCCCCATAGCAGCTTTTGCGAACAGATGATGATACCTGTATCGTGATTTGTAGTCCCTCTCAGCAGTCGCCATAAATCTGTACTCATCTCCTTAGATCTCACTCTTTTTCCTGCTTGTCGAACTTACGTTGTTCTGCTGTGAGCCAAACTTCATATTTTTATTTCTTTTTCGCCCTAGCTGTAGATCCATTGCTTCGAAAGAATCCATACGGGATCTGTTTCTGCCTGCATATTCACAACTGTTAGATCTGGTCGGTTTAACTCTTAGCAAAGCAGACAAACCGATCCACACATCCATTAGTCCCCTTGATGAACCGCTGGTTGATATCATTGTAGATAACCTGACTCTATATAAGAGCATCTTCGGTTTACACTCACACTTGTTCTTAAACCGGAACACCTTTGTCTTGTAGATTTTCTCATGGCAAAACAGGTGTACGAATGCAACTGGGTTCCCTCTCGCATCACTGAGACCCAACTGAACAACTTAGTTCTGACTGGCGCTTTGAACAGCAAAAATGCCATTCATTGGAGGGTTCCAGGAAACGAATGTCCTCCTACCCCACAGAATGGAGAAGTGGTGGTGTTTGCGGATCACCTGGCCCGGGGTTTTAATCCGCCCGGTTCAAAATTTTATCGGGACGTCCTGGCTAACTTTAAGTTGCGCCCACAAGATGTTGGTCCAAACTCAGTCACGAATATCTGCCATTTTCAAGTGCTTTGCGAGGCGTACTTCCAGGAGGAACCTACTGTAGAGCTGTTTCGGGACTGCTTTCATTTGAACCGACGTACTGAATTCACCGACGGCCCTAATATGGAACTGGGTGGTGTGACGATTCAAAAGAGGAAATAGGTGACTTATCCTCACGCCAAGTTGCATAGTCATCCGCAAGAATGGAATCACACTTGGTTCTATTGCAAGGATACTTCCCCTGCTGAAGAAAATCCACTGCCCGGCTTCCGTCCAGAGAGACTTAGCAATACACACCCCTTCCCTCAAAGGCTAACCGCCAAAGAGAGGAGTAAATATGCCCCTCAGCTGTCCAAGCTCAGAGCCTTCATGGCTAATGGTTTAACGGGGGTAGATCTTGCCCGTTGCTGGATTTCATGGAGCATCCTGCCTCTTAGCATCCGCTCCGGTTTAATGTGCCAATACACGGGCCGGGTTGATGATCCTTTGAGGCACTGCAACATTCAGCTAACTGAGGACGAAGTCACTGAAGCTGTGAAAAAGATGCTGAATGAACCGGAGTATGCTTGCGCCCGAACCGGCCTGCTTCCATTTTGTGCCACAAACAAACCACCTGCTGTAAGTATCTCCCCTCTGTTTGTTACAGAACTTATGATCTCCTTATACACATATTGCTAACTCCAGTCCTTCCTGATACAGGGAGATGATCCATTTTGGAGCAAAAAGTTTCAAGAGCCGACCGAAAAGGTAACCCGACCCAAGACGAGGGTGAAGAAGCCCGCTCAGAGGAAAAGGAACACCGCTTCCTCTACTCCGGATTTAGAGGAGGATGATGTGGGTAATCCGGACCTCGGGGTAGACCTCGATTCAGTTGGTTTGCTTTTTATACGTCTTATTGATGATGATATTTGTCAGGACGACGCTGAAGCGAGCCATGCCGAAGGCCCAGAGGTAACTATTCTTTCTTCTGATGCCGTTCCTTTGCCTTTGAAAAAACCTCGCCAAGCAAACCGGAAAATTAAATTTTCTCACCCTCTTGCTTACTTGGATCCCAAATTTCTTGTGAAGACCCAGCAACATGAAGCTCGACGCACCACCCGGCATAGCGGCCAGGTAGTCACCTCCGCCGGTTTACCGAACAGCCCGGTTCGGAAACGCCGCTCAGAGGTCTCCGATTTACGCGCTAGCTTTCCTCCTAAAGCAGGTTTAACTCGTCAGCCTCTAAATCCATCTGACTCCGATTATCAGGTCACTTCCCATTCATCTTCCGGTGAATCTTCAGCCACTCAACTGCCACCGTTGAAGACAGTTATTGGGTAAGTTGGACCGATCACAACATATCTCTGTATGGGTCTCTTAATCCATCTTATACCGTTTTTTCAATCTTTGGGCTTTTTCCAGGGCTAAACCTAGACCGAGCAAGAAGGCTCGTCTGGATAACCCGGCTGAAGGAACTGCCACTCCTGAACCGGAGAAAACTCCTGGTGCTGACGCTCTGGGTCGTGAAGATACTCAGAATTATCTATCTCCGCAAGATGACACCCGCGCTGAAGAAAGGACTATCGAACCTGCCAGCCGTACTGATCCGCCTGCCAGTCCTGTTCGGGTTGAGGAATCCATCCCCCCTTCTGGAACTGTTGATAAACCGACAGGGCCACTGTAGAGCAGCGATTCCAAGGATGATGATGTTGTGATTACCGGCATCGGTCACTCTGAACCGGGGAACACTGCTACTTTAGCCAAGCATACTGCCAAGGACGAAATCTCGGCCATAAAGGGCAAATGGGACCTTGACTCCTCTACGTACGCCGCTTTAAGCGCCCCGGATCTTTATTCTGGGTACCTGAACCGACTGTACACCAGCCGGGATTATGAAGCTGGCATGATCAAGATGATGAAGGAGAAACTTGAGGTAACTCCCTTGTGCTTCATTCCATTGCAACTTAGCTTATCAATATTCCCAAACCGAGATGGTAAACCGGATCAGGCTGCCTTGACAATTAAGGTCCGGTTTAAAAAACCCAATGCTTCAACATAGGCCATAACCAGAAAACATCATCAGATAATCATTAGCCCCCAAGTGCCGAGTTTAAATACTTGTATTAATCTTGGGACTTTTTGTAATGGAAAACTTGCGTTAAAATCAAGTATGCATTAGCCCCCAAGTATCGAGCACATAACTTGCTTGTGTGGTTGATACTTCCAAACCGTGCAATATTTTCTGAACACTGTTGACGACCTGCTGCAGGGGGATCTGAAGACCAAAGCGAAACAAGTCTCGGACCTTCAGGAAATCTTAAAAACCCAACAGGCTAAAACTGAAAAAGCGAAGGATGGATTGGCCAATGCCTTAACCGTTATGGAACAGCTGAAAGAAAGCCGCAAAAAAGAACAAGCTGATTGGGCTACTGAGAGAGCTCTTTTGACGAAGAGGGCTGAAAATGCCGAAGCTGCTCTTAAACCGGTGGTCGATGAATTATCCACCGTGAAGCGACAAATACACTCCATGACCTCTGCCGTCTTTGGTAAACTTTTCGACGCCCTTCTTCCAATTTGTACCTTGTCTGCTACATCCTATGTCCGGTTTGTAATCCATCTTGAAACACTGCAGGCTCACGTATTGGACACTTGGGTTCTGATGTGCGGATGAAACTCAAAGCTGCTTATACTCTGATTGAACAGTTGTACACCGGAGCACAAAGAGCTATCACCACTGCATCGCATAACAACCCTGCGCCGTCTCTGATTCAAGACACGTTAAAGAGGCTGTCCATGCTTCCAGCCCGGATTGAAGAGTTGAAAAGATCAGCTGCTCGAACTGGAGCCATCACTGCCTTGATCCGGGCCAAAGCGTGGGTACCAGATTTCGATCCTGTCGAAGCGGCCCAAGGATACCCCAGCTTGAAGGAAGACGGTTCAAACTTTGGTGAAGACGATTTGAGGGCGATAAACCGGGCGGTGCGCCCCCTAGCTTGTCAATTGGCTGAGGAAGCAGATCTGTCACATTACCAAGCCCAGTATGATAACCAGAATAAGCGAGTAGCTGCCCCGGTCCCTGAAGCAGAAAATCTTATTCCTCCAATCCGTAAGCATACCTATGCCCCTGACATTGAACCGTCTTTGCTGATTCACGAAGAAGCTGTCTTTCAAGCGCTAATGGGAATCGACTGGACCACTGCTGATTTCCAGCCAATGGGTAGCCAAGAGGATGCGGCGCAAGATGATCCCCAGCCTTCGAACCGAGGCGGCGAACAGGCGTAATCAACGCTCCGGTTCACCTTAATTGGTGACGTTTAATCCGTCAACGAACAATATACTCAGGCACTACGTTGCCTTGTAATAAGATAGTTTAATACCTCTGCATTTGAATGTGCCTTCGCGCACGGGTACTGATGCTCTTTCCCATGACGTTTTCCAACTTTGTTTCCTGTCTTTACCGAGTACACAAGATCTTTCGACCCTATGAACCGTGTTGCGCCTTTGCCAAACCGGGCAACTTGCCTCCGGGTTAAAAAACAGACCAGGCCATGTCAGCTGAATCGGTTTAAAAATACTTGACGTTCCGAAGAACAAAAAACACCACAATAAAGGCAGAAAACAAAAAACCAAATATGAAAAGGCAACGCGATAGTAAAACGCATGCAAATAGTGGTTGCTATGAACCGTTCAGAAGGCGTGACCATCGTCAAGACAAAATAAACCAAGCCCCCAAGAGGTGTAGCTACGGTTTAGGTCGACTAGGTTCCTAACTGAATCGTGGCAAATATGCCGGTCAAATGGCATTGCATTGGTTCGGATTCGACCAAGCCCCCAAGTGACTCAGTGGCCAAGGGCCGATCAAGTGGCATTGCGTTGGTTCGGACACGACCAAGCCCCCAAATGATTCATTGGCTAAAAAGCCGACCAGAAGGCATTACCATCATCAAGACATGACCGAGTTCCCATAAGGCGTAATCTTCGGTTCAAATCGATTAGGTCCCCAACTGATTCAGTGGCAAATGTGCCAGCCAGAAGGCATTACCGTCGTCAAGACATGACCAAGCCCCCCGGAGGTGTAGCTACGGTTCAGGCCGACTAGGTCCCCAACTGACTTTATAGGGATAGCTATGTTCTCTTTGGTTCGAATACGACCTATGTTTGAACAGGAAGCCCCGTGTTTGAATAGCTATGTTCTCTTTGGTTCGAATACGACCTATGTTTGAACAGGAAGCCTCATGCTTGAACCGGGATACTGAACCGGATATTAAGAGCTTCACAGCCTTGTAGGAGACATCTTCCCTTGAACCGGCTTTTAAACCGGAATCTATAATCTGAACTTCTGTGAAGCGACCTCCAGGGGTAAATACACATGATGTGAAGAACAGCAGAGACCCCGCTTTACTAGAGGCTCCGGTTTATTGTATTAATCATAATATATACATGGTCATGATATGTACATAAACAGAGCCCAAGGCTCATGTATAATAAGGTCGAAGATGAGCTATGTTCCACAGCCTGCTGGTCTCCTCCTCTGATGTGCGTGAATCCTTGCGCTCTCGAATATCAATCAGGTAATATGACCCATTATTCAGATTCTTGCTGACCACAAAAGGTCCCTCCCAAGGCGGGGATAATTTATGCTGATCAGACTGATCCTGGATGAGCCGAAGCACCAAATCCCCCTCCTGAAAGGTTCTAGTCCTAACCCGACGGCTGTGGTAACGGCGAAGATCTTGCTGGTAAATCGCTGAACGGGCAGCTGCCAAGTCACGCTCCTCATCCAACAAGTCAAGAGCGTTCTGCCGTGCCTGCTCATTGTCCGCTTCAACATATGCTGCCACGCGAGGTGAGTCATGTCGTATATCACTTGGGAGAACCGCCTCTGCTCCATAGACCATAAAAAACGGCGTAAACCCCGTGGATCTGTTAGGCGTGGTGTTGATGCTCCATAATACCGACGGTAGCTCCTCCACCCAACAACCCGGCGTCCTTTGCAAAGGGACCAGGAGCCGGGGTTTGATACCTCTCAAGATCCCTTGGTTCGCTCGTTCTGCCTGACCATTAGACTGTGGGTGCGCTACCGAAGAAACATCAAGCCGTATATGCTCCCGTGCACAGAACTCTTTCATGGCCCCCTTGGATAGATTGGTACCATTATCTGTGATGATGCTGTGTGGAAAGCCAAACCGGAAGATCACCTTCTTTATAAACCGAACCACCGTGGTAGCATCACACTTACTGACAGGTTCTGCCTCCACCCACTTTGTAAATTTGTCAACCGCCACCAGTAGGTGGGTCTTCTTATCTTTGGAACGCTTAAAAGGCCCAACCATATCAAGCCCCCAAGTCGCAAACGGCCAAGTGATTGGAATCATCCTCAATTCTTGAGCCGGTATGTGTGCTCGTCTGGAAAATTTCTGGCAACCATCACATAACCTGACCAGGTCTTCTGCATCGGCATGAGCAGTTAACCAGTAGAAACCGTGGCGGAACGCTTTAGCCACCAATGATTTTGAACCGGCGTGGTGGCCGCAATCCCCTTCATGTATTTCTCGTAATATCTCGCACCCCTCCTTAGGGGATACGCACCGTTGCAGCGCTCCTGACACGCTACGATGATGTAATTCTCCTTTGAAAATGGTCATAGACTTGGACCGTCGTACTATCTGTCGAGCCAAGCTTTCATCTTCTGGCAACTCACCCCGGTTCATATATGCCAGATAAGGGAGCGTCCAATCCGGGGTGATGTGAAGAGCCACCACTAATTGAGCCTCCGGATCAGGAACAGCCAACTCCAGCTCACCGGGCAGCTGTACCGATGGGTGATACAATACATCCAAGAAAACATTGGGTGGGACCAGTTTACGCTGAGAGCCCAAGCGGCTTAAAGCGTCCGCTGCCTCATTCTTTCTGCGGTCCACATGGTCCACTTGATAGCCTTTGAAATGCCCAGCCACCATATCTACTTCACGTCAGTACGCGGCCATGAGCGGGTCCTTAGAATCCCAGGTGCCAGATACCTGCTGAGCCACCAGATCCGAATCACCAAAGCACCTAACTCTGCTCAGATTCATCTCTTTAGCCATCCGAAGACCATGAAGCAAAGCTTCATACTCAGCCGCATTATTTGTACAGGGGAACATTAAACGGAGGACATAACAAAACTTATCTCCTCGTGGGGAAGTTAAAACGACTCCAGCCCCCGAGCCTTCCAATTGCCTGGACCCGTCAAAATGAATAGTCCAATAGGTGTTATCTGGCTTCTCCTCAGGCGCTTGTAACTCTGTCCAATCGTTTATGAAGTCGACAAGTGCTTGTGACTTTATAGCCGTCCGGGGCACATATCTTAAACCGTGCGGCCCAAGCTCGATAGCCCACTTAGCAATCCGACCGGTCGCCTCCCGGTTCTGTATGATGTCACCCAAAGGAGCAGAACTGACCACCGTGATGGGGTGTCCTTGAAAATATTGCCTCAGCTTCCGGCTTGCCATAAAAACACCATATACCAGCTTCTGCCAATGCGGATACCTTTGTTTGGACTCGATAAGTACTTCACTGATATAGTAAACCGGTCGCTGAACCGGATGTTCCTTTCCAGCCTCCTTTCGTTCTACCACCATCGCCACACTAACCGCTCTGGCATTCGCAGCAACATATAACAGGAGTGGCTCTTTATCTACAGGGGCTGCCAAAACTGGCGGATTGACTAGCTGCCGCTTCAAGTCCTCAAACGCTTTATCCGCCTCCGCACTCCAGACAAATTGATCCGTCTTCTTGAGCATTTGATACAAGGGGATCGCCTTTTCACCGAGGCGACTGATGAACCGGCTTAACGCTGCAATCCGTCCGGCCATGCGCTGAACATCATTGACGCATTTCGGTTTGGCTAGGGAGGTGATGGCTGTGATCTTTTCCGGATTAGCCTCAATTCCTCTATGGGATACTAAAAACCCCAACAACTTGCCTGCAGGCACACCAAAAACACATTTCGCCGGGTTGAGCATCATTTGGTACACTCTCAAGTTATCGAAAGTCTCCTTCAAATCGTCAACCAGGGTCTCCTTCTTTCGTGACTTGACCACAATATCATCCACATAAGCATGCACATTACGACCAATCTGCTTGTGGAGGCAATTTTGCACACACCGTTGATAAGTAGCCTGCGCACTCTTAAGCCCGAAGGGCATAGACACATAGCAGAAGGCTCCAAAGGGAGTAATGAACGCCGTCTTCTCCTGGTCCTTAACTGCCATCTTGATCTGGTGATAACCCGAATAGGCATCCAAAAAACTCAAACGCTCGCAGCCTGCTGTTGCATCAATGATTTGATCAATCCGGGGGAGAGCAAAAGGATCCGCTGGACAAGCTTTATTCAAGTCTGTGTAATCCACACACATGCGCCAGGTGCCGTTTTTCTTAAGAACCAGCACCGGATTGGCAAGCCATTCGGGATGAAAAACCTCAATAATAAAACCAGCTGCCAGGAGCCTGGCCACTTCCTCACCAATCGCTTTACGTCTTTCTTCGTTAAACCGCCGTAAGAACTGCTTTATCGGCTTATACTTAGGATCCACATTAAGGGTGTGCTCAGCGAGTTGCCTCGGTACACCAGGCATGTCAGACGGCTTCCATGCAAAGATGTCCCGATTCTCACGGATGAACTCGATGAGCGCGCTTTCCTATTTTGGATCCAAGTTTGCACTGATGCTGAACTGCTTGGATGAATCGCCAGGCACGAAGTCAACAAGCTTAATTTCGGCCGCTGACTTGAACTTCAAGGCCGGATCGTGGTCCGTAGTTGGCTTTTTTAATGAAGTCATATCCTCCGGATCAACACTGTCTTTGTACTGCTTTAGCTCCTCCGTAGCACAAACCGATTCTGCATAAGTCGCATCTCCTTCCTCGCATTCCAAAGCGATTCGACGGCTGCCATGAACCGTTATAGTGCCCTTGTAACCCGGCATCTTAAGTTGCAGATACACGTAGCAGGGCCGTGCCATAAATTTCGCATAGGCTGGCCGTCCGAACAAAGCGTGGTACGGACTTTGGATTTTAACCACTTCGAACGTCAGCGTCTCTGATCTGGAATCGTGACTATCGCCAAAGACCACTTCAAGGGCTATATTACCGACCGGATATGCAGACTTGCCAGGCACCACCCCGTGGAACACGGTATGGGTCGGTTTGAGATCCTTATCCACCAGTCCCATGCGACGGAAGGTCTCATAATACAAGATGTTAATGCTGCTCCCTCCGTCCATGAGCACCTTGGTGAGCTTATAACCTCCCACCTGAGGCGCTACCACCAGTGCTAACTGACCCGGATTGTAAACCCTGGGAGGATGATCTTCTCGGCTCCATATGATAGGCTGTTCCGACCAACGCAGATAGTGAGGCGTGGCCGGTTCGACAGCACTGACTGCCCGCCTCTGAAGCTTTCTATCTCGCTTATCCAAGCTTGTAGTAAAGACATGATACTGTCCACCACTCAACTGTTTCGGGTTGTTCTGATAACCTGATTGCTGCTGTTCGTAACCACTTTGATTACTTTGATTATTTCGGCTGTCCTGTCCGCCCGGATTACCCTGGAACCCTGGACCGGAACTTCCGCCACCGTATCCTGATCCGGAACCTGAACCACCGCCGGAGCTGTGATCATATTGGAAAGTGTTTGAGCTTTTGAATTCCTTCATGATATAACAATCCTTCCAAAGATGGGTTGCTGGTTCCTCTTTTGTTCCGTGCTTCGGACAGGGCTGGTTTAAGAAAAAGTTCAAACGCTCCGGATTAGGACCGGGATTTGCGCGGAAACTTGGCTGTTTCCCCTTACGCCGCTGGCCTTTATTCTGTGCACTTGTGCTGGCTACCAAGTCCGTGCTCCCGTCCGGTTTACGCTTACCTCCGCCTCCATTACCTGCCGGCCGATGTTGCTGGCCCTTGGTGTTGCTATTCTTCTTTCCCTTCCCTGCTTTGTCATCACCAGAGTCAGGATCCTTGGTACTGTCAGAATCCGCATACTTCACTAAAGCGGTCATGAGCGTTCCTATATCTGTACAATCACGCTTCATCCGGCCCAGCTTTAGCTTCAAAGGGCCAAACCGACAGTTGCTTTCCAACAGCACCACGGCGGTGTCTGCGTTGATGCGATCTGACGAGTGCAAAACTTCTGATACCCGCCGTACCCAATGGGTAGTTGATTCTCCTTCTTGCTGAACGCAGGCTGCTAGGTCAACTATCGACATTGGCTGTTTGCACGTGTCCTTGAAATTCTTGATAAACCGGGCGCGCAATTGGGCCCATGAACTAATTGAATTAGGCGGTAAGCTCTTTAGCCAAGTCCGGGCCGTTCCTTCTAACATCATAGTAAAATACTTGGCACACGCCGTGTCATCCACATCCAGCATCTCCATAGCCATTTCATAGCTCTCCACCCATGTCTCCGGAGGCTGATCTGCCGTATAGTTTGGTACCTTGCGGGGGCCTTTGAAGTATTTGGGCAGGCGTACGTTGCGTAAAGCGGGAACAAGGCACGGTACTCCCAAAGAACTGGAGACCACCCCCGGTTCAACCGTAGCCGCTGGGAAGATAGGTGTAAGCTGACGAGCCTGATGCTGCGCTGCTATTCCGGCCTCCCGCGCACGGGTGCGATCTACACTCTCCTGAGCATTGTCGACGCCTGCCGGGTTGTTGCCGCGGAGCGCTTCACGCCTGGCATTGCTTGAAACAGCCGGCTCCTCCATACGCCTACTATGGCTCCTGCTGGGGCGAGGGGTGGAGTGAATCCGATCACGGCTTTGTGAATATGCTTCTTGTTGGGCCAACGCGGTCCTAAGGAGCTCCTTGACCCGGCGTGTCTCTACGTCCTGCGGTGAATCGCCTTCGATCGGAATGGCTTCCAGCCGAGCTGCCGCCGCGACGAGGTTATCCATTGGGTTGGAATAATGACCTGACGGTGTTGGCACGGCCGGTGGTGTACCAGTGTTGTGACGAGGCAGGCTTATTATCCGGTGCTGAACCGGGGCGCCAACTGTCGCCTCCGCACGGTTTACCCCCGGGGTGTTGAAGAGATTTCGGGCGTCGAGGGCTGCAGGCAATCGAGATCGGGATTTCCTCTTTAGGACTTCCTGAGACGCATTCTGGTCCATCATGAGCCTGTAAGCCTGTGCATCCAAAGCGGCGCGCTCCGCCGTCATCCTGATCTCTTCTGCTGCCAGCTCCGCTTTAGCTTGAGTGATCTGCTCTCTCACTTTGGCAATCTCAGCATTATGAACCTCCTGATCCACCGGGTTGGCTTCCTCCATGAGCGCTGCCAGTGCGTCAAACAGGTCTGACAAAACTTGGGCTGGTGAACCCGTAGGGCCTCCCGCCCGCGCAGCCGTTGCTGCTGCCGATCCGGAGATCGCTGCTGCTGCAGTTGATGATCGTGGCGCCGCCTGTGTTCCAGCCATGAAGATCCCAACCCGATAGGGCAGATCAGAGGGGTCCGGAATACTGTTGCCATCGGAGCCGCCCCCAATCCGATCATCTTGTAGCTGGTAAAGAGATTCGGTCTCCCCGGTCGACGTTTCATCGCCGGAGTAGATGGCGGTTTCCCCAACAAGCCCCCTTAATGCAACCGAAAGCAGTTGCGTCATAATCACGTGGCAGTCATGAGACTTTAGGTTCTGGAACTTTTTCTCTGGGATATTTATTATTCCCTTTATATTCAACGAGAAGCCAGTCGGGACCTTCATACTGAGCAGGCATTCAAAAAGATTTCTTTCTCTTCTTTCGTAAGAGCGTAGCTGGCAGGACCATCATACTGCTTCGGAGGCATGCCGTCTTTTTCGTGCAAACGTTGCAGGTCCTCCCGTGCCTCAGTTGTATCTTTTGTCTTTCCATACACGCCCAAGAAGCCTAGCAGGTTCACGCAAAGGTTCTTCGTCACGTGCATCACGTCGATTGAAGAGCGGACCTCTAGGTCTTTCTAGTAGGGTAGGTCCCAAAATATAGATTTCTTCTTCCACATGGGTGTGTGTCCCTCAGCGTCATTCGGAACAGCTAGTGCGCCGGGACCCTTTCCAAAGATTACGTGTAAATCATTGACCATAGCAAGTACGTGATCACCGGTACGCATGGCGGGCTTCTTCCAGTGATCTGCCTCGCCTTTGAAATGCTTGCCTTTCTTTCGACATTGATGGTTGGTCGGAAGAAATCGACGATGGCCCAGGTACACATTCTTCCTGCATTTCTCCAGGTATATACTTTCAGTGTCATCTAAACAGTGTGTGCATGCGTGGTATCCTTTGTTTGTCTGTCCTGAAAGGTAACTGAGAGCGGGCCAATTGTTGATGGTCACGAACAACAACGCCTGTAGGTTAAATTCCTCTTGTCTATGCTCATCCCACGTACGTACACCGTTTCCATTCCACAGCTGTAAAAGTTCTTCAACTAATGGCCTTAGGTACACATCAATGTCGTTGCCGGGTTGCTTAGGGCCTTGGATGAGAACTGGCATCATAATGAACTTCCGCTTCATGCACATCCAAGGAGGAAGGTTATACATACATAGAGTCACAGGCCAGGTGCTGTGATTGCTGCTCTGCTCCCCGAAAGGATTAATGCCATCCGCGCTTAAAGAAAAACATACGTTCCTTGGGTCCTTTGCAAACTCATCCCAGTACTTTCTCATGATTTTTCTCCACTTCGACCCGTCAGCGGGTGCTCTCAACTTCCCGTATTTCTTATGGTCCTCACTATGCCATCGCATCGACTTGGCATGCTTTCCGTTTCTGAACAGACGTTTCAACCGTGGTATTATAGGAGTATACCACATCACCTTCACAGGAACCCTCTTCCTGTGGGGCTCGCCGTGAACATCACCAGGGTCATCTCGTCTGATCTTATACCGCAATGCACCGCATACCGGGCATGCGTTCAGATCCTTGTATGCACCGCGGTATAGGATGCAGTCATTAGGGCGTGCATGTATCTTTTCGACCTCCAATCCTAGAGGGCATACTATCTTCTTTGTTGCGTATGTACTGTCGGGCAATTCGTTATCCTTTGGAAGCTTCTTCTTCAATATTTTCAGCAGCTTCTCAAATCCTTTGTCAGGCACAACATTCTCTGCCTTCCACTGCAGCAATTCCAGTACGGTACCGAGCTTTGTGTTGCCATCTTCGCAATTGGGGTACAACCCTTTTTTGTGATCCTCTAACATGCGATCGAACTTCAACTTCTCCTTTTGACTTTCGCATTGCGTCCTTGCATCGACAATGACCCGGTGGAGATCATCATCATCGGGCACATCGTCTGGTTCCTCTTGATCTTCAGCAGCTTCACCCGTTGCAACATCATTGGGCTCATCGTCTGGTTCCTCTTGATCTTCACCAGCTCCCCCCGTTGCAGCATCACCGTATTCAGGGGGCACATAGTTGTCATCGTACTCTTCTTCTTTGTCGTCTTCCATCATAACCCCTATTTCTCCGTGCCTTGTCCAAACATTATAGTGTGGCATGAAACCATTGTAAAGCAGGTGGGTGTGAAGGATTTTTCGGTCAGAGTAAGTGTAGGTGTCAAAACCGGTGGATCTCGGGTAGGGGGTCCCGAACTGTGCGTCTAGGCGGATGGCAACAGGAGACAAGGGACACGAAGTTTTACCCAGGTTCGGGACCTCTCGATGGACGTAAAACCCTACGTCCTGCTTGATTAATATTGATGATATGGGTAGTACAAGAGTAGATCTACCACGAGATCTGGGAGGCTAAACCCTAGAAGCTAGCCTATGGTATGATTGTTGTATGTTGGAGTTGTTGTCCTACGGACTAAAACCCTCCGGTTTATATAGACACCGGATAGGGTTAGGGTTACACAAAGTCGGTTACAACGGTAGGAGATTTGAATATCCGCATCGCCAAGCTTGCCTTCCACGCCAAGGAAAGTCCCATCCGGACACAGGACGAAGTCTTCAATCTTATATCTTCATAATCCTGGAGTCCGGCTGAAGGTATTGTCCGGCTATCCGGACACCCCCTAATCCCGGACACCCTCAGTAGCCCCCGAACCAGGCTTCAATGACGACGAGTCCGGCGCGCAGATTGTCTTCGGCATTGCAAGGCGGGTTCTTCTCCAAACTCTGCGTACCTGTTGAATAGTGTCCGGTTTTTATAATGTAGCGCTCCTTGGCTTCTACGCCCAATAATGGCGGCCTTCCATGCGTCGAACGAATACGAAAAGTCTGGGTGTTTTCAAATTCACACCCCTGGCCGCGTAAATGAGCCACCTATTAAAGAGATCGGGATTTAGATCCAAATCATATCTTCTCCCTTCTGCGAGCAGTCATCAGAGTGCATATAGCAAAGGTCCATTCCACCATGGCCAACCATCACAACTCCTCTTCTCGCCCATCCAGCCCTAAGACGGGAGACTGGGAGAGATGCTCCATCCCGCATAGCGAGCTAGTATCGCTTCAGACCAAGGGATTCCTCCCTCCGGCCTATATGGTTCCGGTTCAAGCCGTACTCGCCACCTATAATGGCGGAGAGCAAGCGGAGGGCGCCCCTAATCCCTCCAAAGGAGAGCGGATATGCCTTGTCCCTTATCTAATAAGAGGACTCAGATTTCCATTTCATCCATTTCTCCGGGGGCTTCTGGAGTTCTACGGCCTCCAGCTGCACAACCTCACGCCCGCCTCTATATTGCATATCGCGGGCTTCGTTGCCCTTTGCGAGTTGTTCTTGCGTATTGAGGCTCATTTCGCGCTGTGGAAGAGGCTATTCTGCCTGGTGCCTCGCTCTCAGGAGGGGTCCATATATCAAGTGGGCGGACCCGAAGTGTGGCGCATCGCCGGGACCGGATATCTATCCGAAACCCCAAAGAAGGCGTCCGAGGACTGGCCTTCGGAATGGTTTTGTATAGATGATGTCCTGCTGCCGGATCCTATCCGGGTCGGTCTCCCCGAATTCAATAGTGCTCCCTTAAAGAAACGCTTAAGCTGGCGTCCACGGAGCTCTCGGAGAGAAAGTGACAGGGACGTCCTTTACCTGATGGGCCGGATAAGATTATTGGCTCATTCCGGACTAACCATGATTGGAGTCATGGCCGCATGCATCATGCGGGGGGGGGGGGGTGCAGCCACTGCAGTATAGAGGCCACCCCATGTGGGATTTTAACGAGGAAGATGACGCCACCCGTTGCGGTCGTAAAGGGCGGAACTCGTCTGCCGCTCTGATAAAGATCTTGTCCTCTTTGTACAAGGGAGAAGAGGAGGAATTCCTCCGCGTCAACCCCCAAGGTGGATTTACTATGTACAACCCTTCGAGTTGGGTAAGCAGACAATTTTGCTCTACCATCCGTTTCATATTCCCATGATCAAATATGTAGTCTAACAACTTCAACGCAGGAACTGCGTCAGGAAGTAAAGGGTATAAGCAGCCGTCCTCCACAGCCCGAGAATCCAGAACGGTCCCTTGATCCGGGCTCCGAAGAGGATCCGGATATAGTTGTGGAGCTGATTGACGGGGTATTTCATCAGCTGAGCAAGGATGATACCTTGGTGGCCATTACGGCCGATTACCCAGGCCTAATCCCGGCCTCCCAGGTAACAGAGACCGGAGTCTCATCACCTTGGGAAGGAATCCATCCTCACGCGTTTCAGTTTCCCTGAGAACAACCGTGTTTTGAAGGGGAGGTTTCCGAGGCGGGAGGCTGAGCCGCCGCGGCTAGCCAACGAGGGGCCGTGGGACCCCGTGGGGCAAAAAGGAATGTAGTTCGGACTGAGACGTCGGCGCAAAGGTAAAGCGCACCATCTTTTTCCCAGGTTTTATTCCTTCAGGGCATATTAGCGCTCGTGCTCTCTTCAGGACGAAGAGACCTCGCCGGACTATATCCGAGGAGGTTGCCAATTATGCCTCCACCAGCCAGGCTCCAAAGCCTGGCCCGGAAGCGGAGGCGAACACAAGGCGCGCATCGGACGCTCCTCCGACAGAGGATGCGGAGAGGCTGTCTGCCACCAATTCCAAGGTGGAGAGTGCCATGAACCACAGGCGTCGTCGGGCAGTTCTTCGCGACGTTCGTTTCTCCTAAGAGGCATTGGACGCCTTCAACTCGGTAGATGCGTACCTCCGTGCCGCTCAAAATGGTTTAACTAGAGCCATGGAGCAATATGTAAAAGACATACGGGTAAGAAAATTTCTGGTAAATATATATATACCAGTAGCCCCTGAGACTTGAAACAGTTAGAATAACTGATTTAAGGATCATTTCTTATGCAGGCTCTTACAGAAAAGAATACCCTACTGTCCCAGGAGCTGGAAGAGTGCAAAGCCCGACTTGAGGCCGCACTAGCCGCGGCAAGGGAGCTCAAGGAGACCCCCTCTGGTAATTTATGCTTCGAAAGATAAATATTTTGCGAAGTGCGGCGTGGGTACAAATCTGACAAATGAAATTGCAGATGTCGCCGGATTAAATACGGAAAAGCAACAACTCCTACGCCAGCTGGAGGCTGGTGAGAGCGTGCTGACAAAGGTGAGGCGGGAGAAGAATGATCTCCAAGATGCCAACACCAAGCTGAGCGTTGAACTGAAGGATGTTCGGGCCCAGCTGTCGGACTCCACTAGGGAGAATCAACGGCTTCGACGCGACATATATAGTAAGTGCTTAAACGAACTCTGAAAAGGGAGTTCGGTGGGGAAGTCGACTAACAGAGTTATGTCTGTAGGTATGCTAACAGGATGTCCTGCAGAGGAGATGCCCGGTTCAACGGGTGACCTTCTTCCCGAGCTCTCGCAACTGCACGAACGAATTCGGCAGGCGATGCAGGGTGTTGCCCAAGCCTTATGGCCATCCCTCCCCATGCTCGAGGGCCTTGGAGAGCTTGCGAAGAAGCTGAAGGGAGCGCGGCGGCACTTCCGGTTGTGGAAGATATCAGCCTGCCGTCAAGGCACTAGGGAGGCCTGGGCCATGGTGAAGACGCGGTACACCAAGGCTGACCCAAACCACATGGCCGAGGTCAGACCTGTGGGGCCCGATGGGAAGGAGATCCCTGTAAGCTTAGTATACGGCCAAGTAGCATTGGCCGCAAAGTATTCCCAGCAGGACTATAAATTAGACAGCCTGTTAGATGGTATTGAAGAGGAATACAATTAGTCAAAGTGACTATGTAACTTTTAATTGACATGTGTAATGCCTTCTAGACGGATTGTAGATCGTTTGTCGTTGCCGACCTTTTCGCTTCGACCTCGGGACCTGACGTTCCGGAGTGTGTCCGAATACCCTAGCGGTTATGTAAGAACCGGGGTATGCATGGAGACCAGGCGTAGGGTTCATTAGTGCTTTATCAGACAAGTGCCCAACTAGTTATGTTATATTACCTGGTTAGTAAGAAACATCTTCCAGAGAGAATAGTTCCGTTAGGGGTTCCTTTCTCTGGGAGGCATGCCCTAAAGTGCATGTCCGAACTGCGAACGCAGGAAAAGCATCTGGGGGCATATATATAAATAAGTAAAAAAGGTCGTCTTTAGTTCACCGACCGAATATTCCCTTAAGAACGCTAGCTTTCGGCTTCACCCAGTCTGAGGTACACATCCGGCTGATCCGGCAGTAACAATCGCAGAGGTGCTCCCTTTACCACCTAGCCGAACAATCGGGAACGTAGGGGTAAGCACAGGAGCCAGGCAACCCAGCTTGGCAAAAACTTAAGTCATATCGATGCATATAATGGTGAAGAAAAGGTACATGCAGAAGTTTGACACATGTTTTGGGCGTGAAGCCCGTATAAATAAGCTTCTGTTTAAAGAAGCCCCCAGGTGTAGTGAGCGCGAGTAACGCGTCACTTGTTGAGCCTTTAATGGCTATAAAAATAATAAATAGAAAGGGTGGAAGGAGAGAAATTTAGGACAGAAAATATCAAAAATGGTCAGAGGAAGGAGACGAACACAGAGTCCGGCGCTAGGCGTAGAATCTTCGGAGACGGGCTGCGTTCCATGGGTTCGGCTCGAGTCGGTTATCCGAGGCATCTCGCAGGTGGTACGCTGCTCCCGTTAGGACTTGGTTGATTATGAAGGGACCTTCCCACTTGGGCTTGAGTTTGTCCTTTTTCTTGTCCGGCAGACGTAGAACTAATTCGCCAACATTGTAATTTTTGGCCCGCACTTCTTTGCTTTGATATCTTCGAGCCTGCTGTTGATAAAATGCGGAACGGGCTTTTGCCACGTCGCGCTCCTCCTCCAAGGCGTCCAGACTGTCCTGCCGATCGAGCTCGGCTTCTCTTTCTTCGTACATGCGCACTCGAGATGAGTCATGAATTATGTCGCAAGGCAGAACTGCCTCTGCGCCGTACACCATAAAGAATGGTGTGTATCCGGTGGTGCGATTCGGCGTGGTCCGCAGCCCCCAGAGTACAGAGTCGAGCTCCTCTACCCAGTGCGTGTTGGATTCCTTGAGGGACCGCACTAATCTGGGTTTGATGCCGCTCATGATAAGATCATTTGCACGTTTGACCTGGCCGTTAGTTTGTGGGTGATAGACGGAAGCATAATCGAGCTTGATGCCCATGTTTTTGCACCAGAGTTTTACCTCGTCGGCCATAAAGTTCGTGCCGTTATCAGTGATGATGTTGTGGGGGACGCCGTAACGGTGTACGACCCCGGATATAAAGTCTATCACCGGTCCGGATTCGGCCGTCTTAACAGGCTTGGCTTCTATCCATTTGGTGAACTTATCCACCATGACCAGTAAGTATTTTTTCTTGTTAGTCCCCCCTTTAAGGTGTCCAACCATGTCAAGCCCCGAGACCGTGAAGGGCCAAGTGATGGGGATAGTTTGGAGGGCGGTAGGTGGCATATGGCTTTGGTTTGCAAAAAAGCTGGCAACCGACGCATCGTTGGACCAAGTCCTGAGCGTCTGCCCGGGCCGTCGGCCAATAAAAGCCTGTACGGAAAGCCTTGCTTACAAGGGACCGAGCTGCAGCGTGATGACCATCGAGTTCGGCATGAATTTCAGCCAGCAGGTTCCGCCCTTCCTCTTCGGAGATGCACCTTTGAAGGACTCCGGTAGTGCTTTTCTTATAAAGTTCTCCCTCATGGACATTATACGCTTTAGATCGCCGCACTATGCAGCGTGCCTCGCTTTGTTCCTCTGGGAGTTCCTACCTAGTAAGGTAGGCTAGGAATGGTTCTGTCCACGGGGCGATGACGGCCATTATTACGTGGGCTGAAGTTGTGATTTCATTGGCAGAGCCTCCGATTATGTCAGATTGTTCGGCATCGGACAGTGCGGTTGGGTCCGGGCTAATATTACCATGTTCCCCTTCCCATACTACGGATGGCTTGAACAACCTTTCCAGGAAGATGTTTGGGGGGATCGCGTCGCGTTTAGCACCAATGCGTGCCA
This sequence comes from Aegilops umbellulata, assembly GCA_032464435.1. NCBI lineage: Eukaryota > Viridiplantae > Streptophyta > Magnoliopsida > Poales > Poaceae > Aegilops > Aegilops umbellulata. The sequence goes on from CP136055.1 coordinate 99,074,034, forward strand.
GGACGTCTGACGCCTGATTGTTTTCTCGGGCTATATGGTGAAATTCGAGCCCCTCGAACCGAGCTGACATTTTTAGGACGGCATTGCGGTAAGCTGCCATTTTTGGATCCTTGGCATTGAAGTCTCCATTTATCTGGGATATTGCAAGGTTCGAATCCCCGCGCACCTCTAGGGATTGAATACCCATGGATACTGCCATCCGGAGACCATGTAGGAGGGCCTCATATTCGGCTGCATTGTTGGAGTCCGTGTACATAATCTGGAGTACATACTGGACTGTGTGTCCCATGGGGGATTTCAAAACGATGCCAGCCCCTAGACCGGCCAACATTTTGGAGCCGTCGAAATGCATGATCCAGTTTGAATATGTGCCGTATTCTTTAGGGAGTTCGGCCTCCGTCCATTCTGCGACGAAGTCAGCCAAAACTTGTGATGTAGGGTGGAACCCTAGATGGCTGATCTTTCACGAAAGGAGCGAGATCCCTCAAAGAACATGACGAACACGGGGAAGAACAGAGAGAAAACACAAGGGGAAACACTCAAGAACAAGTCCAATCACACATCCACTAGACAATCGAACACACAAGATCCACAAGGTACATGAACAACAAAGGGAAAGATACAAGGTAGCGTTCATCCCAATCCTTGGAGGAGTTGGGGTCTTGATATCCCGAAGGATCTTCTCACATGCTCACATGGAGGTCTTGAATCCAAGGTGGATCTTCTCCGTAGAGGGGCCGCGGTCTCTCTCTCGTGGAGTAGATCCGATATGGATGACCAAAGCTCTATCTCTAATGAGCTACTACTTTGCTAACCCTAGAAAGGAGGTGGAGGTGGTCTATTTATAGTCTTAGCCACGAAGGGGTAAGTGGGAGAGGGATACAAGGCCAAAGGCCCGTGGCTGCGCACAGGCAGAGCGGTAGTACCGCTTGGGAGGGCGGTAGTACCGCTTGCAAGCGGTAGTGCCGCTCGGGGGCCTCTAGCGGTAGTACCGCTTGGTGTGGGCGGTAGTACCGCTTGTCCTGGGTCTTCTTCCTCCTTCTCTTCCATGCTTCCCTCGCGGATGGTGTAGTTGTTCCCTGGTGCTTGCACTCCTCCTCGTCGTTTGTAGTGTTCCAACAATACCTATGCATGCACACGAGTGGAGTGTCAAGTAGTATACCATCCTCGAAGAGGTCAAGTGAGCACGTGTAAACGAGATGATTCACCTTTGTGTATGTGAAGTAGATGTCGCACGTGTCACTCGCCGAACGGACTCTTGACATGGTGATGTCCATAGGATGCTCCGCATCATCTCCCCTCCCTTGGGAAAGATCCGACCTCGGATCGAAAACCAAATCACCATGGGAAAGAGATGGCTTCGCCGTGTAGAAGTGGACGTTCACCAAGTACTTGTCATCTTGAAGTTCAAAATGTGCACTCTCCAATGTCGCATCATGTAGTGATTCCTTCAAAAGGAGCAAAAACAACAAACACTTGGAAAAACAAATGTGGTTAGCGTTAGTGCAAAACCAAGCATTCAAGAGGTGATTCACTAAACAAGTGTCGTCATCATGCAAAGCATATGGTGTGACAAAGGATTGAGACATGGCATGTAAGTATATCAATCGAGCACAAGCAAGGATATCATGGGGACAAGCATGTAAATGAGAGGTAGAGATGCAAATATGTGTGTCAAGAGAATAAGCATCTACCTCAAGTTCATAGCAAGCATTCACAAATTGCTCAATGAAAGGTCTATGGTAGGCATATGAATCATTCACAACACCAAATAAAATGAAGTGTCTAAACACATGTGTCAAGTGCAAGACAATCCAAGCATAATGTGCATAGGGTGTAGTGAACATAGTGTGGCACTCAAAACAATAGAAAGAGCAATTGTTCATCATGTGTGAGGCAATCAAGTCAATCATGTGACAAGCAAAGGGACATGACATATGTGAAGTGATGACATTGTTGCAACCAAACATATGAGAGGAGCAAATAATCCAAGAATTGGATGCAACACACAAGGCATATATATCATGATGCATGGAATGGTTAAAATGACAAGTCGAAGCAAGATCTCTAACAAGTGTGCAATCAAGTGATCCAAGATGGACAATAAGTCTCATGGGGAAAGCAACACAAGTAGTATGATCCATAATATCCATGATCATGGTTTGGGGGTTCTCAAAAGAGAAGGATATCACTGTGAAAGCGTGTCCTTGTGCGTCCTTCACAATGCCGAAGCACAAGCAAGTGCGATGTAGAATCATCGGGCTAGAAGGTGGTTCGCTCTCAAGAGCTCGAATGGTCAACTCACGTGACGTGGAAGTCGACACAAAGTCCAAGTATCCTACACATGGACACAGCAAAAGAAAGAACGTATGTGCATGGTAGATAAACACATCATCCATCATGATGGTTCTCTTCTTTTGCACATAGCCATTAGAAGCACAAGTGCATGAATAATATGATGCAACAATGGCTATATTCATGGCACGAGGTGTATGGTGCAAAGAGGTAAGACAAGCATGCTTCACAAGTAATATGTCAAAATCTCCAATTATATGTGAGAATGCCATGGGGGCAAACTCATTATCAAGACTAAGGGCATTGTTGCACTCAATACATGGTAAATCATCTAGCATGAGAGAGGCAACACATGGAGATAAATGACAAGAAGCAATCACAATCATGTGCAAAGCATGTAGATAGTTGTCATCAACCGCATGAAATGAGCAAGTATGAATCATTGGTGATGCATCAAGGCAAGCAATCATCGTAATCAAGTCGTGCAAGCTAGTGGAGCGAAGATGCAACACACTAGAGGAAATCATGGAAATCATGTCATGTGAGCAAAGAATAGGCATATGCAATGTACATGACATATCGCAAGCACAAACACAAATCAAGATCATAGTATCATCATAGGCATGGGGCACAAAGCAATCATGGCAATAACAAACAATATCTCCACCACGTTTGCAAATACACATACAAGTACTAGAATCAATCATCATGTGTAATGCAAAGCATGGGTCACAAATGCATGGAAAAGGCATAGGAATGGGCATATCATGCAAAGTGAACATGGAAAGATGGGCAAAGGATATATAATGGACAACAACCCATAACCATGCGAGGGCCATGTAAAAGAAATGCGCAAAGTGTTGCGGTGGGAAAGGCAATCCATGGGATCCCAAGTCATCATTGCTCTCTAGAGCCCGTTTTGTCAACTCGTGGGATTGCGAGGTTGACAAGTATTCAAGGGTACCTACACAAAAGAGACACAAGCCAAAGAAATTGTGTGCGTGGTAAATGTACACATCATCCATCATGATGTGTATGTGCAAGTGAGTGTTAGCACAAGATAAGCATCGCTCAAAGAAATTTGATGCATGGTACAAGAACATGTCATCCATCATGAAAGAATAGTTGTTATGTATAACACGATGGGGATGCAAATTGAGCATACTAGTATATGGCACAACAATATCATTATGATTCATGGGGAGCATATTGTGCACACTAGTATGGGGATCATGCAATGGATAGGATGAATCAAAATTTCCTAAAATGTATGAGGAAACTATGGGGGTCTCCTCATGAGCAATATTGGAAACATCATATGGAGAAAATGGACAACATCCAAAACAATGCATATCCGAAGCTAGGTAGTCATGGCATGGCATATGAGATAAATGATGCAAAGGGAGCATATCAATATCATCACAAGAGAGACAAATGCCAATAACCATGGGCTTGTCATCTATGCCATATGTGCAAATTGGGTTAATTTTAATGGCATATGCATAGTCACTATGAAGAGATTGCAAATATGACATATGATTGATCTCATGCAGATCATATGACAAGTAAAGTGGATTGTCAAACATGATGTGACCCAAAGAATTGTCACAAGAAATCCTATGTAACATGGCATAACAACTAATAGACTCCACATGGCAATCATCATACTCATCATCAATGGGTAAATCATCGCATGGGGAAACCATACTAGCATGAAGCATGTCAATAGGGGGATTAACATCATGCAAGCAATCAATGTCAACAATGTCCACTAGTGGGACTAGAGCATCACCTTCACCTATGTTACCTTGTTCATTCCACTCGAGTGGTGTAGGTGAGGTGGGAAAGACCAAATGGTGGTCATCTTCATCTTGATGGAACCATGTGGGGGGTGCATCATATTCCACCATGGCCATCGTCTTGTCCAAAGGGAGGACGAAGTCGTCGCGAATCGGCGCGTCATCATATATGGGACCTAGCACCAAATGAGAAGACACAATAGAGGTAGAGGTTAAGTCGTTAGAAATCGAAGTGGCCTCACTCTCTCTATGTGGTGGTTCACTCACTCCCTCAAGGTAGGTGCACTCAAAGTCACATATGGTGGAGTCACTCATCTCACTCAAGTGGTGGGGGTTGTGGCTCTCCTCACATGGAAATTGGGGCAACACATCACATATGTGGCTAGTGGTGAAGTCACTCTCACTCTCAATATGGTGGAACAAGTCACTCAAGTCATCATACGTCGCCGTGGTCGAAGGGAAAATCCCATGCTCAACCATCTCATCGCCGTCACCATGGATGAAGGCCGATGATGGCACATCATCGCTCGCGCCTCCTAAGATGGAAGCATCATCCTTGCTCGTCACCAAGTCGCTCGCCTCCAAAGCTTGGTCCTTGAAGGTCTCCGTAGTCGTACTCGTCGCCGCACCATCTTGAAAAAGAGTCGTGGAGGACTCAGCATCATCAATGCCACAAAGAGGGATGGCGGTGAAGTCGAACTTGGGAACATCGTCTTGGAGCTCATCGGGCTTGGACATCTTGGTGGTACTTGCCTCATGCCCGTCGTCTTTGAGTTTGGTCTTCGAGAAGTGTGCTTGGGGTGGAGAAGCCTTGGCCTTCATGAGTTCTTGTTCCGCCTTGAGAGCACCAATGTAGTAGTCGTCGAGGGACTTGTAGTTCTCGAGGAAGATAGTCTTGGAGATGTCGTTGTTCAGTCCCATCATGAAGTGGAACTTCATTGACATGGAGTCGTCCACGCCGGCTCGTCGCAAGGCAATCTTCATATCCTTGAAGTACTCGTCGATGGACTTGGATCCTTGGATGGTGTTCTCCAATTGGCGTAGAAGTTGTTCCGTGTAGGTTGGAGGCACAAACTCTTGCCGCAAAGCTCTCTTCATCTTGGGCCAACTCATGTCGTAGCTCTCCGAAGGTGTGTGAAACCACCATGTGGACGCGTAGTCGTGGAAGTTTCTTGTGGCGCACTTCACTTGATCTTCGGGAGGAACTTGATGTAGCTTGAGGTAGTCGTCCATCAAACGCTCCCACTCAAGATACTCCTCGGGTTCTAGAGTCCCATAGAAAGGAATCTCATGGTCGGTGTCGAGGTCGTAGTAGCTCGTGGAGGTCGCGGACTTGAGCTTGGGGAGCTTCTCTTGAGCGTAGTCTTGAGGTGCTTGTTGGCGAAGATGTCGTATATGCGAAGGCGAAGATGCCTTGAAGTCGCTTGGCGAAGATGCCAAGGGAGATGGTGAAGTCGTTGAGCGGTTGTTGGTGTTGAGCTCTTGACCTTCACGTTCTTGGTGGTGATGGTGTCGATGCCGATGTGAGCTTGCTGGAGATGGTAGCTCGGAAGAATGTGCTCTTGAGCGTCTTCTCGAAGATTAGGAAGATCGCTTGTAGGACTTGATGAGGGCTTTGATCTCCTCCATTTGAGCTTGCATCTTGGCGTCGTTGGAATTGTTCGTGGCATCGAACCCGTCGTTGTTGTTGTAGACCGAGGGTGAAATGCCTTGCCTATCCATCACAAGACTCGAGTAGAGGTGAGTAGGAAATGAGATAAACAATACCAAGTTACCTTTTCCCAAAGTTGAGGATATATCTCGTTTCACTCAATGTGAGATGAAAGAATAGTGGAATTGGTACCGGACTTGTTCACTCACACCTACAAACTAAAGCTTATGGTGTAGCTGGGTGAGGACAGTGGCACCAAAATTTAATGCAAAATGTTAGCAAGAGTCAATAATGTTGAAAGAGATTCACAAATTCGCAAGTGAAACAAGTAGACCAATAGCAAAGAATGGCACACGGAAACACACACACGGATAGATAGATGGGGTCGTGCAACCAAGGAATGAGCACAAAATGTGGAGTCCACGGAAAACGCTCGTGTTGCACAACTCAAGAGAGATGCTAGCACGATTGCTCTATAGGCGGATACGACACTTGTGCACAACCTATGATAGGCAAAATGGATAAACTTCTATCCCAAGTATGCTATATATGTATGGTTCCCGGTGTTTCTCTCAAGATGATCCAAGATGATCGGATATGACAATCTTATATGCAATGTGGTATGATGCTATGGCACTTGCTTACAAGCTTCGTTGCTCTTTCTCTTTTGCTTAAAAGGTTATTCTGTTTTTTTTTTGTATGGCCACTTTGCGAAATGCACAAACCAAGATAGCACTTGTGTATATGCGGGAACAATCTTTGTGACACAAGAGATTATATGATACCAATATGATATGGTATGTATGCAATGTATGGTGTAGATCACTAATGTGCACAAGTAACATTGCCAACAATACTCAAATGTCTAGTCTCGATAGGCAAGTGACGCAAAATGGGCTAGGGGTTATCAATGCAATGGCAAGGGAATATACAATGGTGTCGTCGAGGTTACCGTCCGTTGCGATGATGAGTGGTGGTGTTCTTGATGTAGGTACCAAGATGATGGAAACTCGTCCCTAAGTAGTCGAAACACCTTAGGAAACGGAAAAACCACAACTCAAAATCTCAAGGACAAAAGTCAAACGGTGGTAGCGGGAATGTGGTGGTGGTTGCGGAAGCTCAATGGGATTGCCTCAATGCAATGATGGGGTTTTGAGACGCAATGCGGAAATCGAGGGTGACTATACAAGGTGGCGGAGTTGGAAGCACGGTCCCTAAGTAGCCGAAACACCTTAGGAGACACAACTCACAACACAAACAAAACTGGGTTAGGTTGGGATGGCGGAAGTGTGTGTTGGGTAAGTCTATGCGGAAGTTATGGTGGTGGTTGATGAAGAAGCAACCGTCCCTAAGTAGCCTAAACACCTTAGGAGACTCAAATCACAACTCAAACAACCTCAAATGTGATGGGGAATAAAATTGGTTGGGTTGCGGAAGTCGGTGGTGGTTATGCGGAGGATGTGGTGGAAGCCCTAGGCAAAGATGCCAAAGTTCCAAAAATTTGATGGAGTCAAATGTTGGTGAAACCTATATGGAGGGATAGAGGATGTCAATAGCTACTCAACAAGCTAAAGAACGCGAAAATCAGACTCCGGATGTGAAAGTTATGGACAAAACGGTGAAACTCGGAACGCTGAAACTGGGAGGGGCGGTAGTACCGCTTGGAAGGGAGGTAGTACCGCTTGTAAGCGGTAGTACCGCTTGGGATGGGGGGTAGTACCACTCGTGTCGGGTTTTTCGCAAAATCTGGCTCTGGGAGGGGCGGTAGTGCCGCTTGGAAGGGCGGTAGTACCGCTTGGAGGTGCTAAGCGGTAGTGCCGCTCGGATGGGCGGTAGTACCGCTCGTGACGGGATTTTTCGACAGATCGAATCAGGACGCGATTTTGGGGCGGAAATGGATGATTTCGTGGTCAAAATTGGAGAGATTTCGTGGATGGAAAGTGGGGAAACTTGGGGAGATGCTAGATCCACTCAAAACCAAGCAAATCCATGGATCAAATCCAACAAAACATCATCAAACCAACAAATCACAAAAAAAAATTGGGGCTATTTTTGGTGGGGAATTTTCGAATTTAGGATGAAATCAACAAAACTAGGCTAGAAAACACAACGGGGAGGCTCCGAAATCGTGATCAACGTGGCTCATGATACCAAGATGATGTAGGGTGGAACCCTAGATGGCCGATCTTTCACGAAAGGAGCGAGATCCCTCGAAGAACACGACGAACACGGGGAAGAACGGAGAGAAAACACAAGGGGAAACACTCAAGAACAAGTCCAATCACACATCCACTAGACAATCGAACACACAAGATCCACAAGGTACATGAACAACAAAGGGAAAGATACAAGGTAGCGTTCATCCCAATCCTTGGAGGAGTTGAGGTCTTGATATCCCGAAGGATCTTCTCACATGCTCACATGGAGGTCTTGAATCCAAGGTGGATCTTCTCCGTAGAGGGGCCGCGGTCTCTCTCTCGTGGAGTAGATCCGATATGGATGAGCAAAGCTCTATCTCTAATGAGCTACTACTTTGCTAACCCTAGAAAGGAGGTGGAGGTGGTCTATTTATAGTCTAAGCCACGAAGGGGTAAGTGGGAGATGGATACAAGGCCAAAGGCCCGCGGCTGCGCACAGGCAGAGCGGTAGTACGGCTTGGGAGGGCGGTAGTACCACTTGCAAGCGGTAGTGCCGCTTGGACCGGGCGGTAGTACCGGACCCGGGTCGCTCGAGCACAGGAGTTTGTCGGGTTGAGCGGCAGTAGAGCGGAAGTTCGGCGGTAGTGCCGCTCGGGGGCCTCTAGCGGTAGTACCGCTTGGTGTGGGCGGTAGTACCGCTCGTCCTGGGTCTTCTTCCTCCTTCTCTTCCATGCTTCCCTCGCGGATGGTGTAGTTGTACCTTGGCGCTTGCACTCCTCCTCGTCGTCTGTAGTGTTCCGACAATACCTATGGATGCACACGAGTGGAGTGTCAAGTAGTATACCATCCTCGAAGAGGTCAAGTGAGCACGTGTAAAGGAGATGATTCACCTTTGTGTATGTGAAGTAGATGTCGCATGTGTCACTCGCCGAACGGACTCTTGACATGGTGATGTCCATAGGATGCTCCGCATCAACTTGCGACTTGATAGCTCGCCGTGGCTTATAAGTAATGTCGAACGGGAGGAGTTCGATGGCCCATTTTACAATCCGGCCCATTGCTTCGCCGTTGTTTATAATATCGTTGAGTGGTACTTCCGATGCTACTGTGATTGAACACTCTTGAAAGTAGTGTCGTAGCTTCCGGGATGCCATGAATACCGCATATGCAATCTTTTGATAATGTGGGTACCGTGATTTGCATGGGGTGAGGACAGTGGACACATAGTAAACCGGCTTTTGAAGGGGGAATTTGTGTCCGTCCGTTTCCCGCTCGACGACGAGTACTGCGCTGACAACTTGATAGGTTGCTGCAATGTACAATAGCATTGGTTCGCCAATGTTTGGCGCGGCCAGGACTGGATTTGTTGCCAATATGGCTTTTATTTTGTCGAGTCCGGCCGTGGCGGGATCCGTCCACTCGAAGTGTTCGGTGCGCCGAAGGAGGCGATAGAGGGGTAGTGCCTTTTCTCCCAAACGGGAGATAAAGCGGCTTAGAGCCGCCACGCATCCGGTTAATTTTTGTATTTGTTTGAGGTCATTTGGGATATCCAATTGTTAAAAAGCTCAGATCATGGCTGGATTTGCTTCGATTCCTCTACCAGATACAATGAAGCCCAAGAGCTTTCCGACTGGAACGCCGAAAACGCATTTTTCCGGGTTTAGCTTGATGTCATATGTTTGGAGGTTATCAAATGTAAGCCTCAAGTCGTCTACTAGAGATTCGACATGTTTTGTTTTTACGACCACATCATCCACGTATGCCTCCACTGTTTTGCCGATCTGGTTTGCCAGACATGTCTGAATCATGCGCTGATATGTTGCACCGGCGTTTTTGAGCCCAAAAGGCATTATGAGCAGAATGGGCCGTATGGGGTGATGAATGTTGTTGCGGCTTGGTCTGATTCTGCCATCTTGATTTGATGGTAGCCGGAGTATGCGTCGAGGAAACACAACGAATCGTGTCCTGCCGTGGCGTCGATAATTTGATCGATGCGGGGGAGGGGGAAGGGATCCTTTGGGCAAGCCTTGATAAGGTCTTTAAAATCGACGCACAGGCGCCAGGATTTGTCCTTCTTTGGTACCATCACCAAATTTGCTAGCCAGTCCGGATGTTTTATATCTCTGATGAATTCGGCCTCCAATAGCTTGGCTAGCTCCTATCCCATGGCCTGTCTCTTGGGTTCACAGAAGCGCCGAAGGGCTTGTTTGACTGGTTTGAATCCTTTTAGGATATTTAAGATGTGTTCGGCCAGCCTGCGTGGGATTCCTGGCATGTCTGATGGGTGCCAGGCAAAAATATCCCAGTTCTCACGTAGGAATTCTCGCAGTGTGGTGTCTACATCAGGGTTTAGTCGTGTCCCGATGGAAGCTGTTTTATTGGGGTCCGTTGGATGGACCTGGAATTTGACTATTTCATCGGCCGGTTTAAAGGAGGTGGACTTGGATCTTTTATCGCGTATCACATCGTCCCTGTTTACCGTGGAGCGCAGCATAGTCAGTTCCTCAGCCGCTAGGGCTTCGGACAGTGCCTCAAGGGCCAACGCGGCTGTTTTGTTTTCGGCGCGGAGCGCTATGTACGGATCACTAGCGAGAGTGATGATTCCGTTCGGCCCGGGCATCTTGAGCTTCATGTACCCGTAATGGGGTATTGCTTGGAAGATTGTAAATGCTTCCCGCCCTAGTAGAGTGTGTTATCCGCTACTGAACGGGGCCACCAGGAATGTGACCTCTTCGGACCTGTAATTATCCGGCGAACACCACATCTAGTGTGATTTTTCCGGTGCAGCGCGCTTCTCGACTGGGGATTATTCCTCTAAAGGTTGTGCTGCTTCGCTCAACGCGGTTCCAGTCTATTTCCATTTTTTGAAGGGTTTCCTGGTAAATGAGGTTCAATCTGCTGCCTCGTCCATGAGTACCTTGGTGAGGCGAAAGCCGTCCACTATTGGACTGAGGACCAGTGCGGCTGGTGTTCGAGTTGTTCAGAACTTAGGTTCATCACTGGCATTAAAAGTAATAGCCGTGTCACTCCATGGGTTTATTATTGCTACTTGGTAGACTTCGGCGAGGCTGCAGCGTGTTCTTTTTCGCATATTATTTGATGCGAAAGTCTTGAAGACTGTTAAAACTGTACTGGGGTCCCTAGGGTGGCTTTCTGTGGCCTCCGAAATTAGGAGATCTTCGCCGATTTTGGCCACCTGCCGGATTATCCAACATGCTCTAAGGTTGTGAGTTGGTGTGGCGTCCTCTGTACTATGAATTTTACAGGGTCCATTAAGCCATCCCTCCAGTACGGTTCCATGCCCTGTAGAGGGTTTTGGTTTTTTGGTTTTTAACCCGGGTGTCTGATGATGATGCACCCTTTTATTTCGGACGAGGTTTCTATTCAGGGCCGGATTGTCCCAAAATTTAATTTCGGTTTTCTAGGCGCTTTCCGTCGCACAGTACTTTTGTAGTATGGACGCCAAGTCAACAAAGCGTGTAATATCATGATGACTTATGGCGTTGAGGATTCCTTGGTCCGTGCAATTTTTGCAGAAGATTGAGATTGCGTCTTCCTCTCGGCAGTCCTTTATCCTATTCATAACCAGGAGGAACCTTGCCCAGTAATGATGTACTGTTTCTTCGGGCTTTTGCTTGATTTGGGATAGATCGCTTGTGTTCGGGAGGGTGGGTGGAATTAATTCCGAGACCTCACCTAATCTGAGACTCAGAGGCCAAGGAGTTTCCAAACTCTCAAGTTTGGGTTCTTGGATGTTGTCCAATGAGTCTAGCCCGTTGCCTGATTCTAAGTTCAGGTCTTGAGTTACATCCTTCCCTCCGCGGATATCCGGCTTGGAGGGATCGGGAATCCGGACATAGCTAGTCCTTAAGATAGATGAAGGGTCACCGCACTGTGCCTCTACCACGGCAACATGATGGGTGACTTGGGGAGAATTAATTTCTCTTAGATCGGGTTTAAGCCCGACCTGGTCATAATCCGTAGTGACCCCCAAGGCGGCGATGCGATCCAAGATCTCGTTTACGGAAGAGAGCTCCATTGGATCCAACTGCTCGACAAGCTCCGAGATGACGTGAAGATTGCTTTTGATGACCCGAGAGGTCACCGTCGGTGCAACAACCGAACAGGCGGTCAAGAGAAAACCACCTAGCCGAAGAGTTTGGCCGACAGCCAAGGCTCCCTCAATAACGACGCCGTCTTTAAAGACGGGAAGAGGCATCCTTCCTGATTGCGACGACATAGAGGAACTCTAAATGAAAGCACCAATGTCGGTGTCAAAACCGGCGGATCTCGGGTAGGGGGTCCCGAACTGTGCGTCTAGGCGGATGGTAACATGAGACAAGGGACACTGAGTTTTACCCAGGTTCGGTCCCTCTCGATGGAGGTAAAACTCTACGTCCTGCTTGATTAATATTGATGATATGGGGAGTACAAGAGTAGATCTACCACGAGATCAAGGAGGCTAAACCCTAGAAGCTAGCCTATGGTATGATTGTTGTATGATGGAGTTGTTGTCCTATGGACTAAAACCCTCCGGTTTATATAGACACCGGATAGGGTTAGGGTTACACAAAGTCGGTTACAACGGTAGGAGATCTGAATATCCGCATCGCCAAGCTTGCCTTCCACGCCAAGGAAAGTCCCATCCGGACACGGGACGAAGTCTTCAATCTTGTATCTTCATAATCCTGGAGTCCGGCTGAAGGTATAGTCCGGCTATCAGGACACCCCCTAATCCCGGACTCCCTCAGTAAGACTTTGTATTCCCACAATTAGGGCATGGACAACACATAAAACCATTCTGCTTGTTTGCCTCAGCCGCATCAAGAAACTCATGCACGCCCTTAATGTACTCGGAGGTGTGTCGGTCACCGTACATCCATTGCCGGTTCATCTGCGTGCATTATATATAATTAAGTGTCCAAATTAATAGAAGTTCCTCATCACATTAAAACCAAAGTACATACATAGTTCTCATCTAACAACATATAGCTCTCCAGAGCATCTAATTAATTAAACCATACATTGAAACTATGTAAAACATTTTAATGCGAAAACAAAGGCGATCATAATCGCAACCAAGGTAACAATTGATCCAATGGCATAATGATACCAAGCCTCGGTATGAATGGCATATTTTCTAATCTTTCTAATCTTCAAGCGCATTGCATCCATCTTGATCTTGTGATCATCGACGACATCCGCAACATGCAACTCCAATATCATCTTCTCCTCCTCAATTTTTTTTATTTTTTCCTTCAAGAAATTGTTTTCTTCTTCAAGTAAATTTAACCTCTCGACAATAGGGTCGGTTGGAATTTCCGGTTCACATACATCCTAGATAAATAAAATCTATATCACGTTGGTCTGCATAATTTTCATAAACAATAAATGAACCAATAGTTATAAAGATAATATATATACCACATCCGAATCATAGACAGGACGAGGGCCGACGGGGCAGATACCAAAACCATCGCACTATATAAGATGCAATAATAAAAGTAAGAAAATTATACAAGTATCTATCTAAACATACAAGTAAGAATATTTTTCCTTTCAGAAAGAAGATAAGAACAAGAGGCTCACCATGGTGGTGTCGGTGATGAGATCGGCGCGGGTGATCGACGGCGGTGAAGACGGGGGTGGAGCGTGACGGACCGCTAAATCTAGACAATTCTCGAGGAAAATGGAGCTTTGAGGTCGAGCTTCGAGAGGAGAAATCGTAACTACTGTGGCTCGGGCATTTCTTCGAACACCTCATGTGCATAGGAGGTGAGCTAGAGCACCACAAACCCCTCCCCTCGGCGGCCAGAGAAAAATAGAGCACTGGACTGCTCTGCTCGCAGGCGAGGGTATATATAGGCACCTCATTGGTCCTGGTTCGTGGCATGAACCGAGACTAAAGGGCAGCCTTTGGTCCCGGTTGAGGCCACCAGCCGGGACCAATGGTGGTGGGCCAGGAGCCACGCCCATTGGTCCCGGTTCGTCCCACCAACCGGGACCAAAAGGTCCAGACGAACCGGGACCAATGGCCCACGTGGCCCGGCCGCCCCCCTGGGCTCACGAACCGGGTCCAATGCCCCCATCTGTCCCTGTTCTAGACTGAACCGGGACTAACCAGGCCCATTTATGGACTGGTGCAAGCCTCTCGGAGTTGGAATAAACGCTTTGATAGTGTGATCAAAGCATTTGGTTTTATATAGACTTTCGGAGAAGCCTGTATTTACAAGAAAGTGAGTGGGAGCTCTGTAGCATTTCTGATAAGTATATGTGAATGACATATTGTTGATCGGAAATAATGTAGAATTATTCTGTAAAGCATAAAGGAATGTTTGAAAGGAGTTTTTCAAAGAAAGACTTCAGTGAAGCTGCTTACATATTGAGCATCAAGGTCTATAGAGGTAGATCAAGACGCTTGATAAGTTTTTTCAATGAGTACATACCTTGACAAGTTTTTGAAGTAGTTCAAAATGGAACAGTCAAAGAAAGAGTTCTTGCCTATGTCATAAGGTGTGAAATTGAGTAAGACTCAAAGCCCGACCACGGCAGAAGATAGAAAGAGAATGAAAGTCATTCCCTATGCCTCAGCCATAGGTTCTATAAAGTATGCCATGCTGTGTACCAGATCTATTGCATACCCTACCACTGAGTTTGGCAAGGGAGTACAATAGTGATCTAGGAGTAGATCACTAGACAGCGGTCAAAATTATCCTTAGTGGAATAAGGATATGTTTCTCGATTATGGAGGTGACAAAAGGTTCGTCGTAAAAGATTACGTCGATGCAAGTTTTGACACTAATCTAGATGACTCTAAGTCTCAATCTAGATACATATTGAAAGTGGGAGCAATTAGCTAAAGTAGCTCCGTGCAGAGTATTGTTGACATAGAAATTTGCAAAATACTTACGGATCTGAATGTGACAGACCCGTGGACTAAAATTATCTCACAAGCAAAACATGATCACACCTTAGTACTCTTTGGGTGTTAATCACATAAGCGATGTGAACTAGATTACTGACTCTAGTAAACCCTTTGGGTGTTGGTCACATATCGATGTGAACTATGGGTGTTGATCACATGGTGATGTGAACTATTGCTGGTAAATCACATGGCGATGTGAACTAGATTATTGACTCTAGTGCAAGTGGGAGACTGAAGGAAATATGCCCTAGAGGCAATAATAAAGTGATTATTTATTTCCTTACATATCATGATAAATGTTTATTATTCATGCTAGAATTGTATTAACCGGAAACATAATACATGTGTGAATACATAGACAAACAGAGTGTCACTAGTATGCCTCTACCTGACTAGCTCGTTAATCAAAGATGGTTATGTTTCCTAACCATGAACAAAGAGTTGTTATTTGATTAACGAGGTCACATCATTAGTTGAATGATCTGATTGACATGACCCATTACATTAGCTTAGCACCCGATCGTTTAGTATGTTGCTATTGCTTTCTTCATGACTTATACATGTTCCTTTGACTATGAGATAATGCAACTCCCGTTTGCCGGAGGAACACTTTGGGTGCTACCAAACGTCACAACGTAACTGGGTGATTATAAAGGAGTACTACAGGTGTCACCAAAGGTAGATGTTGGGTTGGCGTATTTCGAGATTAGGATTTGTCACTCCGATTGTCGGAGAGGTATCTCTGGGCCCTCTCGGTAATGCACATCACTTAAGCCTTGCAAGCATTGCAACTAATGAGTTAGTTGCGGGATGATGTATTACGGAACGAGTAAAGAGACTTGCCGGTAACGAGATTGAACTAGGTATTGGATACCGACGATCGAATCTCGGGCAAGTAACATACCGATGACAAAGGGAACAACGTATGTTGTTATGCGGTCTGACCGATAAAGATCTTCGTAGAATATGTAGGAGCCAATATGGGCATCCAGGTCCCGCTATTGGTTATTGACCGGAGACGTGTCTCGGTCATGTCTACATTGTTCTCGAACCGTAGGGTCCGCACGCTTAAGGTTTCGATGACAGTTGTATTATGAGTTTATGAGTTTTGATGTACTGAAGGAGTTCGGAGTCCCGGATGAGATCGGGGACATGACGAGGAGTCTCGAAATGGTCGAGACGTAAAGATCGATATATTGGACGACTATATTCGGACATCGGAAAGGTTCTGAGTGATTCGGGTATTTTCGGGAGTACCGGGTAGTTACGGGAGAAGCAATGGGCCTTGATGGGCTTTAGTGGGAAGAGAAGAAAGGGCCAAGGGGCTGCTGCGCCCCCCCTTCCCTCTGGTCCGAATTGGACTAGGGAAAAGGGGGCCGGCCACCTTTCCTTCTCCTCCACTTCCTTCTCCCTTCCTCCCCTCTTGGTGGACTCCTACTAGGACTTGGAGTCCTAGTAGGACTCCACATCTTGGCCGCACCAATTGGCTTGGCCGGCCTCCTCCTCCTCCATCCTTTATATACTGAGGCAAGGGGCACCCCTTGGACACACAATTGATCAACGTGATCGTTCCTTAGCCGTGTGCGGTGCCCCCCTCCACCATATTCCACCTCGGTCATATTGTAGCGGTGCTTAGGCGAAGCCCTGCAACAGTAGATCATCAAGATCGTCACCACGCCATCGTGCTGACGGAACTCTTCCCCGAAGCTTTGCTGGATCGGAGCCCGGGGAACGTCATCGAGCTGAACGTGTGCCAAGAACTCGGAGGTGCCGGAGTAACGGTGCTTGGATCGGTCGGATCGTGAAGACGTACGACTACATCAACCGCGTTGATATAACGCTTCTGCTTTCGGTCTACGAGGGTACGTAGACAACACTCTCCCCTCTCGTTGCTATGCATCACCATGATCTTACGTGTGCGTAGGAAATTTTTTGAAATTACTACGTTCCCAACAGTGGCATCCGAGCCTGGTTTTATGGTTTGATGTTATTTGCACGAGTAGAACACAAGTGAGTTGTGGGCGATATAAGTCATACTGCCTACCAGCATGTCATACTTTGGTTCGGCGGTATTGTTGGACGAGACGATCCGAACCAACCTTACGCGTACTCTTACGCGAGACCGGTTCCCTCGACGTGCTTTGCACATAGATGGCTTGCGGAAGACTGTCTCTCCAACTTTAGTTGAACCGAGTGTGGCTACGCCCGGTCCTTGAGAAGGTTAAAACGGAGTCTATTTGACAAACTATCGTTGTGGTTTTGATGCGTAGGTAAGATGAGTTCTTGCTTAAGCCCGTAGCAGCCACGTAAAACTTGCAACAACAAAGTAGAGGACGTCTAACTTGTTTTTGCAGGGCATGTTGTGATGTGATATGGTCAAGACATGATGCTAAATTTTATTGTATGAGATGATCATGTTTTGTAACCGAGTTATCGGCAACTGGCAGGAGCCATATGGTTGTCGCTTTATTGTATGCAATGCAATCTCGATGTAATGCTTTACTTTATTACTAAGAGGTAGTGATAGTCGTGGAAGCGTAAGATTGGCGAGACGACAACGATGCTACGATGGAGATCAAGGTGTCGCGCCGGTGACAATGGTGATCATGACGGTGCTTCGGAGATGGAGATCACAAGCACAAGATGATGATGACCATATCATATCACTTATATTGATTGCATGTGATGTTTATCTTTTTATGCATCTTATATCACACTTGGGCTTCAAAGTAGCACCATGTTCTTCATATAGAGAGTCTCTTGAGTTATCACTTTCATATACTAGTGGGAATTTTCATTATAGAACTTGGCTTGTATATTCCAACGATGGGCTTCCTCAAATGCCCTAGGTCTTCATGAGCAAGCAAGTTGGATGCACACCCACTTAGTTCCAGTTTGAGCTTTCATATACTTATAGCTCTAGTGCATCTGTTGCATGGCAATCCCTACTCCTCACATTGACATCAATTGATGGGCATCTTCATAGCCCGTTGATTAGCCGCTTCGATGTGAGACTTTCTCCTTTTTTATATTCTCCACATAACCCCCATCATCATATTCTATTCCACCTATAGTGCTATGTCCATGGCTCACGCTCAGGTATTGCGTGAAAGTTGAAAAGGATTGAGAAACGTCAAAAGTATGAAACAATTGCTTGGCTTGTCATCGGGGTTGTGCATGATGTGAATATTTTGTGTGGTGAAGATGGAGCATAGCCAGACTATATGATTTTGTAGGGATGAGTTTTCTTTGGCTATGTTATTTCAATAAGACATAATTGCTTGGTTGGTATGCTTGAAGTATTATTGTTTTTATGTGAAAGGATATACTATTGCCTTGAATCACTCGTGTCTTAATATTCATGCCATGATTAGACATATGATCAAGATTATGCTAGGTAGCATTCCACATCAAAAATTATCTTTTTTATCATTTACCTACTCGAGGACGAGCAGGAATTAAGCTTGGGGATGCTGATACGTCTCTGTCGTATCTATAATTTTTTATTGTTCCATGCCAATATTATTCAACTTTCATATACCTTTTGGCAACTTTTTATACTATTTTTGGGACTAACATATTGATCCAGTGCCCAGTGCCAGTTCTTGTCTGTTTGAATGTTTATGGTTTCGCAGAATATCCACATCAAACGGAGTCCAAACATGCTAAAACTTTACGGAGATTTTTTGGAATATTTATGATTTTTGGGAAGAAAATCTACGCGAAACGGTGACCGAGGTGGGCACGAGGTAGGGGGCGAGCCCTACCCCCCAGGCGCACCCCTGACCCTCGTGGCCACCCCGTAAGGCGGTTGGTGCCCTACTTTCGCCGCAAGAAAGCTAATTTCTGAATAGAGATCGTGTCCAAAATTTAGCCCAATCGGTGTTACGGATCTCCGGTTATAAAAGAAATGGTGAAGGGCCAGATCTGAGAACGCAGAACCAGAGAGAGACAGAGAGACAGATCCAATCTCGGAGGGGCTCTCGCTCCTCCCACGCCATGGAGACCATGGACCAGAGGGGAAACCCTTCTCCCATCTAGGGAGAAGGTCAAGGAAGAAGAAGAAGGAGGAGGGGGGCTCTCTCCCCCTCGCTTCCGGTGGCGCCAGAACGCCGCCGGGGGCCATCATCATCACCGTGATCTTCACCAACACCTCCGCCATCTTTGCCAACATCTCCATCACCTTCCCCCCTCTATCTATAGCGGTCCACTCTCCCGCAACCTGCTGTACCCTCTACTTGAACATGGTGCTTTATGCTTCATATTATTATCCAATGATGTGTTGCCATCCTATGATGTCTGAGTAGATTTTCGTTGTCCTATAGGTGGTTGATGAATTGCTATGATTGATTTAATTTGCTTGTGGTTATGTTGCTGTCCTTTGGTGCCCATCATATGAGCACGCGCATGGATCATACCATAGGGTTAGTTGTATGTTGATAGGACTATGTATTGGAGGGAAAGAGTGATAGAAGCTTCAACCTAGCATAGAAATTGATGCATACGGGATTGAAGGGGGACCAATATATATTAATGCTATGGTTGGGTTTTACCTTAATGAACGTTAGTAGTTGTGGATGCTTGCTAATAGTTCCAATCATAAGTGCATAGAATTCCAAGTAAGGGATGACATGCTAGCAGTGGCCTCTCCCACATAAAACTTGCTATCGGTCTAGTAAAGTAGTCAATTGCTTAGGGACAATTTCGCAATTCCTACCACCACTTTTCCACACTCGCTATATTTACTTTAGTTGCTTCTTTACTTACAACAGCCCCTAGCTTTTATTTTCTCGCTCTTTATTTTCTTGCAAACCTATCCAAAAAACACCTACAAAGTACTTCTAGTTTCATACTTGTTCTAGGTAAAGCGAACGTCAAGCGTGCGTAGAGTTGTATCGGTGGTCGATATAACTTGAGGGAATATTTATTCTACCTTTAGCTCTTCGTTGGGTTCGACACTCTTACTTATCGAAAACTGTTGCGATCCCCTATACTTGTGGGTTATCAAGACCTTTTTCTGGTGCCGTTGCCGGGAGCAATAGCGTGGGGTGAATATTCTCGTGTGTGCTTGTTTTCTTTATCACTAAGTAATTTTTATTTGTTGTTCTTAGTTGTTTTCTATCTTTAGTTATGGGTAGGAAATGCAAAATACCAAAAAAAATTAGTTGTACCTACTGAACCAATGGTTGAAGAACCACTCGAAATCTACCACACTGCTGAAGCTTATTACTTGGATCATCTTCGATCCCTATGTGCTCGTGCTGAAACCCCAACTAGCTTAGTTGAGGGCAAATCTTTAGATGAGCATGATTGTTATGTGCGACACCGTATATCTGAAAAAGGGAAACGTTTACCGGATCAAATTCATCGTTTGCAATGCTATGCTTGGAATTTATGTTATCTATATGATTTTACTTGTTGTTCTGAAAACCCTAAGAAACACCTTGCCTACCAATGTGAGTTTAGTGATAATGGAATCGTATCTTCGTATGCTAAGGGTGTTTATAATTACTATGATGCTCAACAAATTGAAGAATTTGTTGCTTTTAAGGGTGCTTATGAAATTGCTTCTTTGATTGAAAAGTATGATGCTACTCTTTACAAATCTGAAAATTTTGCCATACTTAAATATTGCTATGATAATTATGCTTCTAATGCCTATGTTAAACCATATATTGAGGAATACTCCGCTGTCCAAGAAGGGACTAATATTTTGCAGGAGTCTATGGAAGAAGAAATTGATGAAACTGTGAGCTCATTGGATGAAAAAGATGATGAGGAGAGCGAAGAACAAAAGGAGGAAGAGCAGATTAGCTACCCGTGCCCACCTTCTAATGAGAGTAACTCTAAAACTTATACATTGTTTAATTTCCCTTCGTGCTTACCGAAGGATGATTGCTATGATGATTGTTATGATCCCATTGATTCTCTTGAAATATCCCTTTTTGATGATGCTTGCTATGCTAGTGGCCATGATGCCAATATGAATGATGCTTATGGAGATGAACTTGCTATAGTTCCTTATGTTAAACATGAAGTTGCTATTGCACCCACACATGATAGTCCTATTATCTTTTTGAATTCTCCCAATTACACTATATCGGAGAAGTTTGCTTTTATTAAGGATTACATTGATGGGTTTCCTTTTACCGTTGCACATGATGATTTTGATAGATACAATATGCATGTGCTTGCTGTTCCTACTTGCAACTATTATGAGAGAGGAACTATATCACCACCTCTCTATGTTTCCAACACGATAAAATTGCAAGAAACTGTTTATACTATGCATTGGCCTTTACTATGTGTGCATGAATTGTTCTTTTATGACATGCCGATGCATAGGAAGAGAGTTAGACTTCGTCATTGCTTGATCTATGTTACTTTGTGCTCACTACTAAATTACAAATCATTGCTAATCAAAATTGGCTTTGATATACCTTGGGATCCGGGTGGATTCACTACTTGAGCACTAGATGCCTAGCTTAATGGCTTTAAAGAAAGCGCTGCCAGGGAGACAACCCGGAAGTTTTAGACAGTCATTTATTTCTGTTGAGTGCTTTCATATAGTTTAAAAACAACAAAAATAAAGAGGGGAACCCAAAACTTTTCAAAAAAGAAAGTGAAAGTGAGAAAGACAAGCATTGTTGAAGTGGGAGAGCTCCTTGAACTTTGCTCATGCTCACGACAACTTTGTGAATCTTGATTACAGAAACTTTTCAACAAAAATAATTATCCCCTTGTACAATTCCATTGTATTATAAAAATAATGTGCCAAGGTTTGCCTTTAGGATGTTTACAATGCTTGTTGGTTTGTACGGTGCAGGGCAGAAACTTTGGTTGTAGTGCGCGAATTTTTATTTTTTACTGGAACGTCAAATGGTTCTGATTATTTTTGCACTGTCCTTATATACAAATTTTTATTTTTCCTAATTTTGGCATAATTTTTCAAGTATCAGAAGTATGGTGAATGTTCAGATTATTAAAGACTGTTCTGTTTTAGACAGATTCTGTTTTTGATGCATAGTTTGCTTGTTTTGATGAAACTATAAATTTATATGAGTGGATTAAGCCATGAAAAAGCTATATTATAGTAGACACAATGCAAAAACAAAATATGAATTGGTTTGCAACAGTACTTAGAGTAGTTATTTGCTTTATTATACTAACGGATCTTACCAAGGTTTCTGTTCAAGTTTTGTGTGGATGAAGTGTTCGAAGATCGAGGAGGTCTCGATGTGAGAAGAAGGAAGAGAGGCAAGAGCTCAAGATTGGGGATGCCCGAGGCACCCCAAGTAAATATTCAAGGAGACTCAAGCGTCTAAGCTTGGGGATGCCCCCGAAGGCATCCCCTCTTTCTTCAACAAGTATCGGTATGTTTTCGGATTCGTTTCGTTCAAGCGATATGTGCAATCTTGGAGCATCATTTGCATTTAGTTTTCCTTTTTCTTTTATGCACCATGCTGGTATGAGATGGTCCTTGGTTGATTTATAGAATGCTCTTTGCACTTCACTTCAATATTTTGAGTATGGCTTTATAGAATGCTTCATGTGCTTCACTTATATCATTTGAAGTTTGGATTGCCTGTTTCTCTTTACATAGACAACCACCATTTGTAGAATGCTCTTTTGCTTCGCTTATACTTGTTAAAGCGTGGGCGTATATTTTGTAGAAAGAATTAAACTCTCTTGCTTCACTTATATCTATTTAGAGAGATGACAGGAACTGGTCATTCACATGGTTAGTCATAAAATCCGACATAAAACTTGTAGATCACTAAATATGATATGTTTGATTCATTGCAACAGTTTTGCGATATAAAGATGGTGATATTAGAGTCATGCTAGTCGAGTAATTGTGAAATTGAGAAATACTTGTGTTGAGGTTTGCAAGTCCCATAGCATGCACGTATGGTGAACCGTTATGTAACGAAGTCGAAGCATGCGGTGTTTATTGATTGTCTTCCTTATGAGTGGTGGTCGGGGGCGAGCGATGGTCTTTTCCTACCAATCTATCCCCCTAGGAGCATGCGTGTAGTACTTTGTTTTGATGACTAATAGATTTTTGCAATAAGTGTGTGAGTTCTTTATGACTAATGTTGAGTCCATGGATTATACACACTCTCACCCTTCCATCATTGCTAGCCTCTTCGGTACCATGCATTGCCCTTTCTCACCTCGAGAGTAGGTGCAAACTTCGCCGGTGCATCCAAACCCCGTGATACAATACGCTCTATCACAAATAAGCCTCATTATATCTTCCTCAAAACAGCCACCATACCTACCTATTATTGCATTTCCATAGCCATTCCGAGATACATTGCCATGCAACTTCCATCATCATCATATACATGACTTGAGTATTTATTGTCATATTGCTTTGCATGATTGTAAGATAGCTAGCATGATGTTTTCATGGCTTGTCCGTTTTTTGATGTCATTGCTACGCTAGATCATTGCACATCCCGGTACACCGCCGGAGGCATTCATATAGAGTCATATCTTTGTTCTAGATATCGAGTTGTAATATTGAGTTGTAAGTAAATAAAAGTGTGATGATCATCATTATTAGAGCATTGCCCCAGTGAGGAAAGGATGATGGAGACTATGATTCCCCCACAAGTCGGGATGAGACTCCAGACGAAAAAA
Organism: Aegilops umbellulata; assembly: GCA_032464435.1. Lineage (NCBI taxonomy): Eukaryota > Viridiplantae > Streptophyta > Magnoliopsida > Poales > Poaceae > Aegilops > Aegilops umbellulata. The sequence goes on from CP136055.1 coordinate 99,097,491, forward strand.
AATATAAAAAGAGAAAGGCCAAAAAAAAGAGAAGTCCCAAAAAAAAGGAAAAAACAAAACAAAACAAAAAATGAGAGAAAAAGAGAGAAGGGGCAATGTTACTATCCTTGTACCACACTTGTGCTTCAAAGTAGCACCATGTTCTTCATATAGAGAGTCTCTTGAGTTATCACTTTCATATACTAGTGGGAATTTTCATTATAGAACTTGGCTTGTATATTCCAACGATGGGCTTCCTCAAATGCCCTAGGTCTTCATGAGCAAGCAAGTTGGATGCACACCCACTTAGTTCCAGTTTGAGCTTTCATATACTTATAGCTCTAGTGCATCTGTTGCATGGCAATCCCTACTCCTCACATTGACATCAATTGATGGGCATCTTCATAGCCCGTTGATTAGCCGCTTCGATGTGAGACTTTCTCCTTTTTTATATTCTCCACATAACCCCCATCATCATATTCTATTCCACCTATAGTGCTATGTCCATGGCTCACGCTCAGGTATTGCGTGAAAGTTGAAAAGGATTGAGAAACGTCAAAAGTATGAAACAATTGCTTGGCTTGTCATCGGGGTTGTGCATGATGTGAATATTTTGTGTGGTGAAGATGGAGCATAGCCAGACTATATGATTTTGTAGGGATGAGTTTTCTTTGGCTATGTTATTTCAATAAGACATAATTGCTTGGTTGGTATGCTTGAAGTATTATTGTTTTTATGTGAAAGGATATACTATTGCCTTGAATCACTCGTGTCTTAATATTCATGCCATGATTAGACATATGATCAAGATTATGCTAGGTAGCATTCCACATCAAAAATTATCTTTTTTATCATTTACCTACTCGAGGACGAGCAGGAATTAAGCTTGGGGATGCTGATACGTCTCTGTCGTATCTATAATTTTTTATTGTTCCATGCCAATATTATTCAACTTTCATATACCTTTTGGCAACTTTTTATACTATTTTTGGGACTAACATATTGATCCAGTGCCCAGTGCCAGTTCTTGTCTGTTTGAATGTTTATGGTTTCGCAGAATATCCACATCAAACGGAGTCCAAACATGATAAAACTTTACGGAGATTTTTTTGGAATATTTATGATTTTTGGGAAGAAAATCTACGCGAAACGGTGACCGAGGTGGGCACGAGGTAGGGGGCGAGCCCTACCCCCCAGGCGCACCCCTGACCCTCGTGGCCACCCCGTAAGGCGGTTGGTGCCCTACTTTCGCCGCAAGAAAGCTAATTTCTGAATAGAGATCGTGTCCAAAATTTAGCCCAATCGGTGTTACGGATCTCCGGTTATAAAAGAAATGGTGAAGGGCCAGATCTGAGAACGCAGAACCAGAGAGAGACAGAGAGACAGATCCAATCTCGGAGGGGCTCTCGCTCCTCCCACGCCATGGAGACCATGGACCAGAGGGGAAACCCTTCTCCCATCTAGGGAGAAGGTCAAGGAAGAAGAAGAAGGAGGAGGGGGGCTCTCTCCCCCTCGCTTCCGGTGGCGCCAGAACGCCGCCGGGGGCCATCATCATCACCGCGATCTTCACCAACACCTCCGCCATCTTTGCCAACATCTCCATCACCTTCCCCCCTCTATCTATAGCGGTCCACTCTCCCGCAACCTGCTGTACCCTCTACTTGAACATGGTGCTTTATGCTTCATATTATTATCCAATGATGTGTTTCCATCCTATGATGTCTGAGTAGATTTTCGTTGTCCTATAGGTGGTTGATGAATTGCTATGATTGATTTAATTTGCTTGTGGTTATGTTGCTGTCCTTTGGTGCCCATCATATGAGCACGCGCATGGATCATACCATAGGGTTAGTTGTATGTTGATAGGACTATGTATTGGAGGGAAAGAGTGATAGAAGCTTCAACCTAGCATAGAAATTGATGCATACGGGATTGAAGGGGGACCAATATATATTAATGCTATGGTTGGGTTTTACCTTAATGAACGTTAGTAGTTGTGGATGCTTGCTAATAGTTCCAATCATAAGTGCATAGAATTCCAAGTAAGGGATGACATGCTAGCAGTGGCCTCTCCCACATAAAACTTGCTATCGGTCTAGTAAAGTAGTCAATTGCTTAGGGACAATTTCGCAATTCCTACCACCACTTTTCCACACTCTCTATATTTACTTTAGTTGCTTCTTTACTTACAACAGCCCCTAGCTTTTATTTTCTCGCTCTTTATTTTCTTGCAAACCTATCCAAAAAACACCTACAAAGTACTTCTAGTTTCATACTTGTTCTAGGTAAAGCGAACGTCAAGCGTGCGTAGAGTTGTATCGGTGGTCGATATAACTTGAGGGAATATTTATTCTACCTTTAGCTCTTCGTTGGGTTCGACACTCTTACTTATCGAAAACTGTTGCGATCCCCTATACTTGTGGGTTATCAAGACCTTTTTCTGGTGCCGTTGCCGGGAGCAATAGCGTGGGGTGAATATTCTCGTGTGTGCTTGTTTGCTTTATCACTAAGTAATTTTTATTTGTTGTTCTTAGTTGTTTTCTATCTTTAGTTATGGGTAGGAAATGCAAAATACCAAAAAAAATTAGTTGTACCGGCAAGGAGCTTGCCGGGTGCGCCGGTTGCTGAGCCTTGGTGGCTGCCGACAAGCCAGGAGGCTCTGACAAGCAGTACTGTAAGATCAATCGCACCAAGGGCCATGACCTCCAGAACTGCCAACAAGTCGAGCCGCTTGCTGAGAAGCAAAAAGCTGAGTATGAGAGGCAGGACAAGGAGAAGGGTCGGGATGGTGCCGAAGGATCTGGGAAGAAGCGTGGCGGCCAAGGAGGTCGTCGCGGCAAAGATAACCAGCAAGAGAGGCCCGCTCGGGGCCGCGACAAGAAGCAGGAAGGCGATGATCATGACGAGGACGACGAGTCCGGCGAGCATGAGTTCCAGAAGGCTACAGAGGCCATGTGCGTCGATGGTGGCGCCTCATTGCATACTTCTCACCGTCAGCTCAAACAGTGGGCGCGTGAGATTACAGCAGCAGAGCCATCGTTCGATGCTCAGAAGCGCTGAAGTGGTCCAGCACGCCCATCATTTTTTACGCCGAGGATCACCCTGATCGCAAAACTGCGGTCGGGTGTTTGCCGTTGTTGGTTTCACCAATGATACACAACCTCAAGGTGAACAAGATGCTAGTTGACGGCGGGGCCGGCCTGAACTTGATCTCACCAGTCGTGATCAAAAGGCTGCGAATTCCTGACGGAGGCCTCGAGGAGACGGGCACGTTTCAAGGGGTCAACCCGGGAAGGAGCCAGCCGAAGGGGAAGGTCACGTTGCCTGTGACTTTTGGAGGCGAGTTGAACTATAGGATGGAGATGATTTCCTTCGATGTAGCCGAGATCCCTTTGCCCTACAATGGGATCATCGGCCGCCCGACACTAGCCAAGTTCATGGCGGTGTCGCATTACGCCTACAACACGGTGAAGATGCCTGGGCCAATGACCATCATCACCATCCCCTGCGACAAGAAGGACGCGCTGATCTGTGCCGACCTACTCTACCAGGAAGCAGTTGTAGCAGCTGCCGCTAAGGCACTTGCTCCTGCCGCTGAAGCCCCGGGGGAGGGGGGGAGAAGAAGACCGTCAAGACCTCTAGCACCCACTCCAGCAAGCGCACCTCTTCGGAGTGTTGTGCTGCCGTCGAGGACGTGCCAGAGAGCTCCACCGCAAGAGCAAGAAATCCAGAGCTGCGCCACCAGAGACCAAGAAGGTGTCCGTCAAGGAGGATGGCACGGGAGGGGCTTTCACCATAAGCTCCACCCTCGACAGCAAATAGGAAAGCGCACTCATCACTTTCCTGCGGGCGAATGTCGATGTGTTCGCATGGCAAGCATCTGACATCCCCTGGCGTTCCCAGGGAAGTGATTGAGCACCACCTTGCTGTCTGCCCCCATGCGTGGCCCGTCAAGCAGAAGGTCAGGAAGCAAGCTTTGGAGCGCAGGAGTTCATGACAGAGTAGATTAGGAAGTTGGAAGCAGCAGGCCTGGTGAGGGGAGTGCTCCATCCGACGTGGTTGGCCAATCCGGTGGTGGTGCGCAAGGCAAACGGAAGTGGAGGCTGTGTATTGACTACACAGATATCAATAAGGCTTTTCCTAAGGACCCCTTCCCGTTGCCGCGCATCGACCAGATTGTTGACTCCACGGCCGGGTGTGATCTGTTATCATTCCTCGACGCCTACTCGGGCTACCATCAGATCTTCATGACAAGAGAAGACGAAGAGAAGACATCATTCATCACCGCATGTGGTACGTATTGCTTTCTACGGATGCCTTTTGGGTTGAAGCGTGCTAGCTCGACATTCGCAAGGGTGGTCCAAATTGGTTTTGAGCCCCAGCTACATAGAAATATGGAAGCTTATATGGATGACATAGTGGTCAAAACCAAGGACAAGGAAACTCTTGTACAAGACTTAGAAGAGACACTTGCCAACCTACCCAAGATCAACCTCAAGCTGAACCCTGAGAAGTGTGTCTTCGGCATTCCGTCTGGCAAACTTCTCGGGTTCTTTGTGTCGCAGCATGGGATCGAGGCAAATCCAGACAAGATCAAGGCTATCGAGCAGATTGAGGCACCCAAGCGGATCAAGGATGTGCATCGGCCACTGGCTGCGTTGCCGCCATGAGCCAGTTCATCTCCAAGTCTGCCGAGCGCGCCCTTCCCTTTTTCAAGATTTTGAAAAAGGCGGGCCCAATGGAGTGGACCCCGGAGCCCGAAGCAGCACTGCAGGATCTGAAGAAATACCTCTCTTCTACACCGATACTGGCGGCGCCTAAACCACAAGAGCCGTTGTTGTTGTATCTGGCGGCGACGAATCAAGTGGTCAGCGCCGCGCTGGTGGCGCAGAGGGAGGTCGACGAAGAGGCAGTGGCAATGGCAGGACCAGTGGATGGCAAGTCAGAGATTCCCCCGGTAGGGCCTAATGCCGGCAAGGCATGGCCCTCGGCAGAGTCTGACGCCATTGGGACAGGGCCCGCGCAGCCAAGTGAAGTGGTGCAGAAGAAGATGATGCAGCACCCGGTTTACTTTGTCAGCTCCCTGTTGCAGGGGGCTAGGTCAAGGTACTCCGGTGTGCAGAAATTGCTCTTCGGCCTCCTTATGGCCTCGAGGAAGCTGCGTCATTACTTCCAAGCCCACGAGATCACTGTCGTCACCCGCCTCCCGTTGCAACGGATACTGCACAACCCAGACGCAACCAGAAGGACTGTGGAGTGGGCTTTGGAGTTATCAAGCTTTGTTTTGAAGTTTGAAAGTACTTCGACAATCCAGAGCAGAGTCTTGGCGGAGTTCATTGCATAATGGACCTCAATGCCTGACGAGGAAATTCAGGAGACTGCTCTCCCCGACAAGGAAGCAAGTCGCGACTGGATCATGTACTTTGATGGCGCTTTCTCGCTGCAAGGCGCCGGTGCCGGTGTGCTACTTGTCGCACCTACCGGAGAGCACCTCAAGTATGTAATCCAGATGCACTTTCCCAGGGAGATGTCCACAAACAACACTGCCGAATACAAGGGGCTGCTTGCTGGTCTAAGGATCGCAGCAGACCTCGGGGTTAAGAAGCTCATCGTCAGGGGTGATTCACAACTTGTCGTCAGACAAGTCAACAAGGATTATCAGATCCCATTGATGGATGCCTATGTAGACGAGGTGAGGAAGATGGAAGAGCGCTTTGACGGTATACAAGCAGAGCACGTTCCCCGAGCGAAGAACGACATCGCCGATTACCTGTCAAAGCGCGCTGCCTTCAAACTACCTGTGGAAACAGGTACTTTTGTGCTTCGGCTAAATCAACCATCCGTCGAACCATCGACGGGGCAGAACAAGCGGAGGAAATCAGGCCCCGGCAAGTACTTTCCCACCGAGCCCCCTGGGGCCACCGGCAGGGGTAATGCCGTGGGTACTGAGCCTGCCAAGGGGCAGCTGGCAACGGCAGGGCGCCAAGCCCTGGCCGTAGAGATGGCTGCCCCCATGGCAGAAGAGATGCCTTTGGTCCTTTCCATCGAGCCCCAGGCTCCGGCATGGGCACATCATACCGTCCGTTTCCTCCAGACAGGGGAACTTCCTAAGGACCAGGAATAAGCGGAAAAAGTAGCCCATCGGTCTGCCTTGTACCAGTTCGTCGACAACATCCTATACAGAAAAAGACCGAACTGTGTGAAATTGAAGTGCATCCCCCGAGAGGAAGGACTGGAGCTGTTGGCAGAGATACATGGAGGCATATGTGGCTCCCACATAGGGTCGAGGGCCCTTGCCGGCAAGGCATTCCGGCAAGGCTTCTTCTGGCCCACCGCCCTCCAGGATGCGACGGCACTAGTAACCAAGTGTGAAGCATGCCAGTTCCATTCGAAGAAGTTTCATCAACCAGCTCAAGCCCTTCAAACAATCCCTCTCTCCTGGACGTTTCCGGCTGGGGGCTCGACATACTGGGCCCTTTCCCTCGCGCTATCGGGGGCTTTGAGTACTTGTACGTCGCAATCGGCAAGTTCACAAAGTGGCCGGAGGTGGAGGCAGTGAGGAAGGTTACTGCACAGTCAGCTGTCAAGTTCTTCAAAGGGCTAGTCTGCCGTTTTGGTGTGCCAAACAGAGTCATCACCAACAACGACACGCAGTTCACATGCCATGCAATACATCCAAGACCTCGGCAGCAGGGCCTGTTTCGCTTCCATGGCACACCCACGGAGCAACGGCCAAGCGAGAGGGCAAATGCTGAAGTGTTGTGAGGCCTGAGGACAAAGACTTTTGACGGGCTGCACAAGAGCGGAAGGCGCTGGATTGATGAGTTGCCAGCGGTTCTTTGGTCAATCAGAACGACGCCAAATCGAGCCACCGGCCAGACACCCTTTGCCCTCGTATACGGGGCAGAAGAAGTTCTCCCCACAGAACTCATATACGGGTCACCTCGAGTGCTCGCTTACGACGAGCTTGAGCAAGAGCAATTGCGGCAAGATGACGCAACGCTCCTTGAGGAAGATTTTCTTCGGGCGGCTGTGAGAGCAGCATGCTACCAGCATGCCTTGCGCTGCTACCATAGTCGCAAGGTTCATGCCCGAAGCTTTGAGGGAGGCGACCTTGTTCTTCGGTGCGTTCAGTCGGCCAAGAATACCAACAAGTTGACGCCAAAGTGGGAAGTCCCTTATTGGGTAATACGAGTCACCAGGCCCGGCGCAGTCTGGCTCGAGACCGAAGATGTTGTCCCAGTGAGCAACTCCCGGAACATCGAACATCTTCGCAAGTTTTACCCATAAGGCGCGGTTGCAGGGCCTCCCGGCAAGCCACCTTTCGTACAAGCTTTGCCGCAAGGCATGTAACCCTCTGTACAAAGCCACGCGTAGACCCTGAGCATAAATAAATGAAGCACTGGCACCCTAAGTTATAGCATGCATGCTAGGTTAAGTCTCTCCCTCGGTTAGGGTTGGTAGTGCTTAGTGGCGACTAACCCCTAGCCTACAGGTCGAGTGTGCGTCTTTCTGTCCTCTTTGGTTTGCAGGGCACGTGGACACTTCTTCTGAGCAGCTTGGGAGAAAGAGAACGGACCGGTGCTCTGGCCCCGGCAAGCCAAGACTACTGGGGGCTGGAGACACAAGGATCCGGCCACGGCAAGCCAAGGTTGCCGGGGGCTGCAGATTCAGATAAGTCTTGCATCCCTTGTTATGCATTTCTGTATGGAACTGGGACATGTGAAACCTCGTTTATATTCTTAAACCACAATGCTCCCCTTTTCCTGTACCCAAGAGTTATCCCCTGGGTCGGAACTTGGTCGTAGTCGCGGTGGCAAGAAAATGAACGAGGGGTCTAACTCTACTTCGCCCTGCCTCCGCCAAGAGCATGAGAATGGTCGACTGAAGTGGGGGGACGACAAGGCCTGTTGCCGGGCGACAATGTTTATCTTAAAAATAACAAGGATTCGTTCCTTGGCATGGGCCTCGCTCACGCACAAAGAACCCGACAAGCACCCTTTTTCAATAAAAAACATGAGCAAAGGGATTAAAGTTTTAAATCTAACAAGTGTGTAGGATCGAAAGTATGTCTAGAGGGGGGGGGGGTGATTAGACTACTTGACCAAATAAAAATCTAGCATTTTCCCAATTTTAGTTCTTGGCAGATTTTAGCAACTTTGCACAAGTCAAGCAATCAACCTACACATGCAATTCTAAGAGTATACCAGCGGAATGTAAAAACTTTGCATATGAGGGTAAAGGGAGGAGTTTGAGGGAGCAAACGCGGTGTTGAAACGGAGATTTTTTTATCCGTGGTTCCGATAGGTGGCTCTATCATACATCCACATTGATGGAGACTTCAACCCACGAAGGGTAACGATTGCGCGTGTCCATGGAGGGCTCCACCCATGAAGGGTCCACGAAGAAGCAACCTTGTCTATCCCACCATGGTCGTCTCCCACCTAGGACATGCCTCACTCGGGTAGATCTTCACGAAGTAGGCGATCTCCTTGCCCTTACAAACTCCTTGGTTCAACTCCACAATCTTGACGGAGGCTCCCAAGTGACACCTAGCCAATCTAGGAGACACCACTCTCCAAGAGGTAACAAATGGTGTGTTGATGATGAACTCCTTGCTCTTGTGCTTCAAATGATAGTCTCCCCAACACTCAACTCCCCCTCACAGGATTTGGATTTGGTGGAAAGAAGATTTGAGTGGAAAGCAACTTGGGGAAGGTTAGAGATCAAGATTTATGTGGTTGGAATGGAATATCTTGACCTCAACAAAAGTGTAGGTGGTTCTCTCTCAGAAAATGTATGTTGGAAGTGTAGGCATGTTCTGATGGCTCTCTCCATGAATGAATAGTGGGTGGAGGGGTATATATAGCCTCCATACAGAACCTAACCATTACACACAATTTACCAAACTCGGTGGGACCGAATCAAGAAACTCGGTCGGACCAATTTAGTTCAAAATGTGAACGTTAGGATTTTCGATGGGACCGACACGTCAACTCGGTGGGACCGATTTCGTTAGGGTTAGGGCGTAACGTAATCTCGGTGAGACCGATTACACAAACTCGGTTAGACCGATTTTGGTAATAGACTAACCAGAGAGTTGGTCAGGAAAACTTGGTGGGACCGATTCGCTCATCTCGGTTGGACCGAAATGTTATGAAAGGGAAACAAAGAGTTTGCATTGCAATCTCGGTGGGACCGATCACTCATCTAGGTTTGACCAAAATGTTACGAAGGGAAACAGAGAGATTACAATCCCATCTCGTTGAGACCGAGATCCCTATCGGTGAGACCGAAAAGACTAGGGTTTCTGGGAGTGGCTATGTCAAGAGAACTCGGTGGCGCCGTATTGAAAGTTTTGGTAGGGCCGAGTTTGGCTTTTGGTTTGGGATATGTGTGGATATGAGAAAGTAGTTGAGGGTTTTTGGAGCATATCACTAAGCATTTTGAGCAAGAAACTCATTAAGCAACACCTCATCCCCTCTTGATAGTATTGGTTTTTCCTATGGACTCAATGTGATCTTGCATCACTAAAATGAAAAATGTAGAGTCTTGTGCTTTGAGCTTGAGCCAATTCTTTTGTCCTTAGCATTTTGAGGGGTCCACTTTTCTAATCCATGCCATGCCAATCATTGAGCTTTCCTGAAATATTTATCTTGAAATAGCATTAGCTCAATGAGCTATATGTTGTTAGGAATTACCAAAACCACCCAGGGATAGTTGCACTTTCAATCTCCCCCTTTTTGGTGATGACAACATATAGATCAAAGCTTCGACAAATGATAATAAGATTGAAAAACATCGTCGCTTTGAGAAGTATGAGATAAGCAAGAGCTCCCCCTAAATTTGTGCATTATTTAAAATTTGCTTTTGAATGCAAATGCACAATCGATTAGGATCATGGGTTACTCTTCCATGTCACATACATCTTGGTGGAGCGGTCAAAATGATAGAAATTAAAAGAATGCACTCATCACCAAGCAAGTGAATGATCATATAAGGATATAAGAGATAATATCATCCAACAAGCATTAAGGGTAGCATATGATCCAACAAGTATCTCACACAAGCACACAATCAAGAAGTTCAACCAAACCAAAAACAAGAGGTATAAAAAGCAACACTCTCTCTCGAAGCCTATGATCTATACATTCCCCCCCCCCTTGGCAACAAGTTACCAAAAAGTTCAAAAATGCATAGTGCTAAACGTCTCTCAGGCTTGATCTCCGGGAGGTGGTGTAGAGAGAAGTGGACAGATCCAAGCCTTGCCCTTCTTCTCTTCTGCTTCCTCCTGAAGCTGCTCAACTGCGGTTTGGATCTCAGTTACCTTGACATCAAGATCATAGAATTTCTGCTCAATGATCCTCTGCAAGCTCTCCTTGTTTTGAGTCAGGGTGGCCAAACCCTTCTCTATCCTTAAGGTGGATTGGATCAGATATGCTAGCTGATCTTGCCTGATCTTCAGGAAAACTTGAGATGCCTCTTCAATACTTGGCATCTTGGCAGCTTTCTCGGCTTTAGCTTTGACTTTCTTCTCCTGTGCTTGAACTGATGATGGTTCATTCTCATCTATTGCAACTGTGTTGTCTTCAAATTCAGGGTATATGGACAGGTGCTCCTTATCCAATAGATATTTGTTTGTTCCCATCTTGGAGTTGATGAGCTCCTGAATTTGTGGGGCATACCCACAGCTTCTCTTCTGATCAGCTGCTGTCCTTTTGATTATTTCTACAATCAGACTCATGACTTTGAACTTTTGAGGCACATCAAACAAATGTAGCAAATTGATAGCATGTCCTCTGATCATCTTGTGATCACCTGACTTGGGTAGCAATGTGTGCCTTAGGATCCAGTTGATGGTAGGCAGACGAGACAACAAGAAGTGGACAGATCCAAACTTATGAGTCTCTAAAGCATCATCTGGGATCTCTCTGTACAAGTGTGCCATAGTGTTGTGGTCTTTCTTCTTCTCGGCATAAACATGCAAGTCATCCTCATGCTCTTCTGGGGCATTGATTAACTGAGCCCATTCTTCAACAGAGGATTGGTACCTAGTACCTTCTGACATCCAAACTATCCTTCCATCTGGATAGAAGTGAGCAGTGGAGTGAAACTGCGTGATAAGCTCATCATTCCACTTGGTTTGCTGCTGGGCAACAAAAGTATCAACTCCACATGCTTTGAAGCTATCATATACTCCTGGATAGTGATCTTCATTTTCCTTGATGTATCCCAGTCAACCCATCTCATGTCACACACTATGGGCTTCTTGTCAAGCAGGACAGTCCCATAAAAGTCTTGTTGTTCCTTTGTGTGGAACATGTAATCCATAGCAGTTCTCCTCCTGACAGCATATGGATCAGACTGTCTCCACAATCTCAGTCCCGAATCTTTTATGATCTTCATATTTTCTGCAATAGGATGTGCATCATTGTGGTCAGGGATCTTGGGCTTGAGCTTACTTAGCACTTGGGCTTCATCATCTTCTTCATCAACAGTCTCAGGCACTGGGGCCTTGTTCTTTTCTGCGGCTAGAATGTTTCTAGTGATTCTCTTTGGAGCAGACTTCTGAGCTGGAGCTTTGGGAGCAGACTTGGGCTTTGATGGAGCAGCCCCTGACTTTATAGCATCTCCCATAAGCTTCTGAGCTTTGGGTGCTGGAGTAGCATCCTCTTCTCCTTCCTCTTCTCCTTCAGAATCTCTCTTCATTGAAGGCTTGCCAAGAACTCTGGCAGTACTGGTTCTTGCCCTCTTCTTCTTCTTGTCCTCACCAGCAGCCTCTTCTTCAGATTCAATGGTGAACTTCATAGTTTCACATGTGGCAACTTTTCTTAGCTTGGACATTGGCATTCTTCTTGCTGGATCCTTTGTTTTCAGTGCAGGCTTACTTGTAGCAGTTGTGCCATACTCCTTTTTCAGCACCTTTTTCCTTGAAGTGGCTTCTTCCTCAACAGCCACATAATCCTCATCTTTAGAATCTGAGGTTTTCGTCTTCCTTGTCCTTGTAGCTGCCTTGGGCAGGTTACTAGGTGTGCTCCTGCTGCCCTCATCATAGCCGCCTGAGGGACTAGTGCCCTCACTCATCTGAACCTGCTCGTCAGACTTGTTCTGACTGTCACTTTGATCACACATCTTCAGGCAAACTGTCAGCAGACCCTGTGAATAGGTTGTAGATGAGGTAGAGTAGATGAGCATCACAAAGTACAGAGGTTTTGCAAAACAATTGAGTCAAAAAGCTTAGTGTTAGTTCTCTACAGAAGTGATCTCGGAGCTACCGAATTGACAAACTCGGTGATATGGAAGCAACACCTGGAACCTAAACTAGTGAACTCGGTTGGGCCGAGTCACAGTTTGGTGGCACCGAGATTGCTAGGGTTTCACAGAATCTTGAACTCGGTCACACCGATTTGCACGTTTCGGTCGGGCCAAAAAGCGCATGTGCAATGGCCAAGGCCGAGTCGGTGAGACTGATTTCTACAGTTCGGTCGGTCCGAGATGAGTTCTGTGGAGAGCTAACCCTAAAATTTTCGAATCAATCTAGACGTAAGGAAGTTTTAGCTGGATGGATCAATCTCAATCATGGCAAGAAACATGGCATTGTCCTTGTGCTAGGAATCGGAGTGAAAAAGACAGCACAAGGGGTCGAACACTTACCCTAGAGCAGCGAGTGTTCGCTATGGCGGCAAGGCGGGGGCAGATAACCGTTGACGCGGGCGGAGACCAGCGACGGGAGGTCGCTGGCGGCGAGAGGACGATCCGGAGACCCAAAGAGGCAGATCAGGTTACGCGTGGGTGAAGGGTTTCGGAAAAATTTACAAATTTTGACCCATCAGTATATATAACCTGACCTGTCGGTGTGACCGAGTGGAACCGAGATACAAAACTGCAGGCAGTTACTGCAACTTGGTGTGACCGAAAGGTTCTAATCGGTTGCACTGAGATTGAAAACCTAGATCAACTAAGTGATCTCGGTAGGACCGAAAAGGATGAATCGGTCAGACCGAAATGCACAAAGATCTTTTGGAAGTTTAAGTCTATGACGAATCGGGGACTTCGAGTGCTCCTCACATAGAGTGGTTCGAATCTGACTTGATCAAACTTTGTGATGTAGCATGAATAGAGTTTGAGATGAGAAAAGAATAGATAGCTAGAGGGAGTTCTTAGGCATTCTTGTCCATCCATTTGGCAAAAGAGAAAAGCTCAAACAATCAAAGCAACAAATGGATGTCCTCGAATTAGTAAAACACGCATCCAACATGCTCACACAATTAAAATGGCAAATGAAATATGTGACAAAGCATGCACAAACACTCTAGCATCTATCAAGCAATTGGCGATGACTAGGTCATCTATATATGAGTATATTGACTTAGGAGTCAAATGAGAACATTTGATCATAGGTCATACTCATTGTTTAAGCACAAGTGGGGTTACCACTTTTACATAAAGCATTGTTGTGCTCACACCATTAGAGTTGCTTTAGCTCAATTCTTAGAGTAAAGCTCCCCCTAGATGTGATATCCCCCCTAAGAGGGATGAACTAACCTTGGGTTTTGTCGATGATGACTTCATGTAGGTAATGAAGATGTGGATGCTCAATGTTGATGTAGATCATTTGGAGCAATCCTTTGGAGTGAGTTGCACTTTCAATACCTACACAGGTTAGTCCCACAAGGAACAAGCAAGGATATCCATAGACATAGAGTGATGTATACAGAAGATGATGTCCATGAAAGCATTAGGTTACCTTGTCCCTTGTCTTACCAACAAGAGGGTTTGTGACTCCTTGAACTACTGCAAGATGTGGAAGTTGTTTGCACTTGTCCTTGCCAAAATGATAAGAGTGAAGTATGTTGGCGGAGTCACCCTCAAGGACTCTCTAGTTCTTCTTCTTCGGGATCCACACCATCTTGATGGGAATCCTTGGAGTTGTAGTCGTACTTGATGAAGTAGAACTTGATGTAGTCATGGGAACCCACTTGACCAAGGCCTTAGGTGCTTCTTCAAATGCATCAATCTCCTCTTGAAGCTTGTCCTTGCCTTTTTGCTTGTGGTCTTGTGGTGGAAGATTATCTTGAGCTTGTATTCCTTGGAAAGAAGTAGGATCATACTTCTCTTGTTGAGGAACAAACTTCGTCTTGGGGTATTGATCTTCTTCCCACTCAACTCCATTGGCATTGAACTTCCGTTCAAAACCAACACCTTGATTCTTCCGGTGCCTTCCTTGCTTGCGTACAATTTCCTCAAATTGCTTACTTCTGGCAAGGCTCTTGTAAACACCTTTCTCTATAATTCCCTTCAATAAGCTATTCTCTTGCTCAAGTGTAACTTGTCTAAGAGAATCATTAGTGGAATAAAGAGAACTACTAGAAGCAACGACATTGGATTTAGCATGATTGTTGTTACTACTAGATGAAGAATATTTCTTGTTCTTGTTGCTAGATTTAACTTGTGGCATGTAAGTAGACAAGAGTAAACGCTTGGCAATGTAAGAAGAACTTTTCTTACGAAGATCATCATTGATTGCCTTTAAAAACTCATGTTCTTGCTCAAGGTTGAGCTTTTCAAAGCGCAACTTATCATGAGTCTTTAAAAGTTTTCGATGATCTTCCAAGGTAGTTTCATGAGCTAACGTAAGAGTATTTAGTTCTTTAGTTAGACGCTCAATCTCCTTCTTATCATCGTCATTTGTTTTATCTTGATTAACATGATTAATAGCAAGTTCATAATAGTTTTCATAACTAGAATTGTCAATAAGTAAATCATCATCTCCTAGCAAATCATCTTCATCACTATTGAAATAAACATACTCGGGGTGTGTTACCTTTGGACCTTTTGCCATGAAGCATCTCCCAATTCCTTCATTTGGTGAGTCAAATATGTCGTAGGAGTTGGTTGTCACAAGTGCTAGTCCGGCAACACCTTCATCTTGAGTATATTCGGAGTCGAAGTGATAACTTCTTTCGGAGTGATGGTCGGAGTTGGAACTGGATACCCATTCGCCAACATGAGCTTGATGTCTTCGTTTTGTGTAGCTCCTTGATGACTTATCCTTCCTTTCCAAATCCTTGCTTCTCCGAGAGGATCTTTGTTCATAATGATCATCCCTACTCCTCCCCTCTCTTGATGGTGATTCTTCTCTCCTACTTCTTCTCTTGGGAGAATCTTCTATTCTTTTGTAGGGAGCCGTACACTCATTGGAATAGTGTCCAGGTCTTCCACAATTGTAGCAATTATGCTCACGACTAGAGGATCTTTTGTCATTGTAGGACCTTGAGTTCGAACTTCTTTCCTTGCTTCTACTCTTGTAGAACTTGTTGAAGTTCTTCACCATTAGGCTCAATTCTTCATTGAAGTTTTGTTTCTCACTTGATGATGTGGGGGCATCACATGAGGCTTTGTAAGCACCACTTGACTTGTTGTGAAGCTCTTCCTTATCCTTAAGTGACATCTCATGAGCAACAATTCTTCCAATGACTTCTGTTGGCTTGAGATCTTTGTAGTTTGGCATCATTTGGATCAATGTGCACATGGTATCATAGTTTCCATCCAAGGCTCTTAGGATCTTCTCGATGATGAATCTATCGGTCATCTCTTCACTTCCTAAGCCGGCAATCTCATTTGTGATGAGAGCAAGCCTAGAGTACATTTCAGTGACACCTTCACCATCCTTCATTTTGAACTTGTCAAGTTGACTTTGAAGCACATCCAATTTGGATTCCTTAACGGAGTCGGTACCTTCGTGCATATCAATCAAAGTATCCCAAATTTCCTTTGCATTCTCAAGACGGCTGATTTTGTTGAATTCTTCGGGGCACAGTCCGTTGAAGAGAATAGCACAAGCTTGAGCATTGTATTGCAGCATCTTCAACTCTTCCGTGGTAGCTTCACGATTTGGTTCTCTCCTATCAAAGAATTCACCTTGCAAGCCAATACACACAATTGCCCAAACGGCGGGGTTATGTCCAAGAATTTGCATTTTCATCTTATGCTTCCAACTAGCAAAATTTGTACCATCAAAGTAAGGACCTCTACAGTGGTAATTTCCCTTGCTAGACGCCATACTCTCCTAGGTTGTGAAACCAATGCTATGACCACCAAAAGCTATGGAAATAAAAGCAAATGGACACCTGGCTCTGATACCACTTGTAGGATCGAAAGTATGTCTAAAGGGGGGGGTGATTAGACTACTTGACCAAATAAAAATCTAGCCTTTACCCAATTTTAGTTCTTGGCAGATTTTAGCAACTTTGCACAAGTCAAGCAATCGACCTACACATGCAATTCAAAGAGTATAGCAGCGGAATGTAAAACAATTGCATATGAAGGTAAAGGGAGGAGTTTGAGGGAGCAAACACAATGTTGACACAGAGATTTTTTATCCGTGGTTCCGGTAGGTGGTGATATCGTACATCCACGTTGTTGGAGACTTCAACCCACAAAGGGTAACGGTTCCGCGAGTCCACAGAGGGCTCCACCCCCGAAGGGTCCACGAAGAAGCAACCTTGTCTATCCCACCATGGTCGTCGCCCACGAAGGACTTGCCTCACTCGGGTAGATCTTCATGAAGTAGGCAATCTCATTGCCCTTACAAACTCATTGGTTCAACTCCACAATCTTGACGGAGGCTCCCAAGTGACACCTAGCCAATCTAGGAGACACCACTCTCGAAGAGGTAACAAATGGTATGTTGATGATGAACTCCTTGATCTTGTGCTTCAAATGATAGTCTCCCCAAAACTCAACTCTCTCTCACAGGATTTGGATTTGGTGGAAAGAAGATTTGAGTGGAAAGCAACTTGGGGAAGGCTAGAGATCAAGATTCATATGGTAGGAATGGAATATCTTGGCCTCAACACAAGGGTAGGTGGTTCTCTCTCAGAACATATGAGTTGGAAGTGTGCATCACCTCTGGTTACTGTTTCCAGTATTTTCCAAAGATGATGAACATTTTTGAAAGCCACTTTGGGTTCACTAAAAATATTTTGGTTGAACCTATTGATTTCCTTTTATGCTAGGGTTTGAAACAATCCCCATTTCAAGTTTCTGAGAAATTTAAGCATGATGCAAGAAGATGATGCAATGACAAGCAAGGCCAAGGCTAGGGCTGTGACACAGGGAACACACATCCTAGCTAGCTCATGCATTAGAGTGTGCATCATGTTTACTTTTGACAGAAATTTGAAATGGGGAAGGCAGAACCCCCAGCACCCCTCCTGAAATCAACTAGGGTTTGCTAAAAATATTTTCAATGAACCTGAAATGCCCTTCTAAAATGTTCACCCTCTTTGTCTTGGATTAAAACCTCTGGCAAAAATGGTGCATATTTTTCTAGGTCAACAGAAGGTCATTGAATTAATGCATTAGTATTTGAATTTGGGCATTTAAAATTTATAAAATATTTCAAATGCTCAAATTTTTCCAAACCAAAATGTTCCTTGCTGGAAATATTCCAACTAAGGACCAGGTGCAGTTTGGTGATTTTTGGAGTTGCTCTAGTATTTTTAATAAGTCCACAAAGTTGCAGAAAAATAGAAAAAGGAAAAGCAGAGGAAACTTACCTGGCGCCTAACCGGCCCACCTGCCGGCCCAGCCCAGCTGCCGCGCCAGCGAGCTGCTTGGCTTGGCCAGGCAGGCGCGCAGGTGCTCGACGCCGGCACCAGCGAGCGCCACGCAGCTCCCCGCCGCCCTGCTTCACCTCCTCACCGCCCCGCTGCCCTGGACGCGTTCCACGTCGCCGCCCCGAGCCCCTGGACACGCCCACTCGCCCTGCCTCGCCTCCCTCGCTCTCCTTCGCCATGGTCGACGCCACCATCGCCGCTCCGCCGTCGTAGCCATAGCCATCGTCGTCCCCGCGCCACCCGACCGTGTCCACGAGCTCCGCCACCCTCCTCTTCTTCAAGCAAGACGAGCCCCGAGCGCTCGCCCGCTCTGGAATCGCCCCCGACCCCGTCTTCCCCAACTCCGGCCGCCGAGATCGCCATCATCGCCCCGCTCAGCTCCGACCTTCCCCGAGCCCGCCTCGACGCTCGCTGCAACCACCGTGAGCATGGCCACCTTCCCATCCTCCCCGTTCTCTCTCTCGAGCCCCGTAGCATTTACATGTAGCTCACCCGCACGCGCCGCCGCGGAGCTCGTCGCCGACGAGGCTCCGGCCACCCAACGGCCACGCCACCGTGTCCATCGCACTCACCACGTTGCGTTGGGTCCAACCCTGCACTCCACGCGCCTCACCTTGCCCCCTAGCGACAAGTCCGAGCTCACCCGAGCCCCGACGCTGCCAAACTCGTCGCCGGCGCCAACTCCGGCCACCCCGACCCCAACCAACTCCACCAAGAGTTGCGGGTCAGCTCCAGCTCCACGTAGATGCCCTCCGCGCCCCATTTGGTGGCCGGAACGGCCAAATCCACTTTGCTCCGCCGCGTCTGGCCTCGCCGGCGGCTAGACGCCGGCGAGTTGACCTTGACCGTTCACTGGTGGGCCCTGGTTGACTCTGTTGAGTCAATGACAGGTGGGGCCCCCTTCTGTTAATTACCAGATTAGTTAAACTAATTAAACTAGTTTAATTATCCACTAAACTAACTACTGACATGCGGGTCCCACTGGTCAGTTTGACCTGGACCACCCCGTTGACCCCTGACGTCACGCTGACCTCATGCTGACGCAATAAATTAATTACTGGAATTAATTTTATACACGAAAATCCAGAAATTAACCCAAACTTCAAAAATTTATAGAAATTAATCTATAACTCCAAATGTAAAGTTTTATATATGAAAAATTATCAGAAAAATCCAACCTATCCATTGGTACTGGTTTCATGCATGTCAGAACAAGTTAAACCTGCTGTTTAGGCAATATAAGATTATGCACCATTAGGCTATGTTAAATGAGCTATCATTTGAACCTTTGGTTCAAATGAGTTCATTCCTTTCTGGTTTAAGTTGCATTAGGTCAGGACACATCCATAATGCCATGTCATAGCATGCATCATATTTTCGCATATCGTCATGAGTTGATTGTGTTCCGATGTGTTCTTCGTGGTAGGTTCTGCCTCCGAGGATATCTCCGAGTATCCAACTGAAGGGCAGTATCCCACTACCACTCCACCAGGCAAGCAACCCATTGATCATTCCGATACAAACTCATGTTCTCCCTTCTGCTCTCGTTTACTGCATTAAGACAACGCGTTTCAAACTGCTGTGTGTTGCGGTAGTTGAACCCACTTCCTTTGCATGACCTGTCATTGCCACAGTAACTAGATGAAACCCACTAGCATGTGTAGGAGTTGAATGAGCCAATACATGTGTGTGTGTTCCTACCATGCTATGCTTGCTATGCTTAGAGTTGTGTCAGGTCTGGCTCATCGGGATGATGAACTGGAGTGAAAGGTTGTGTCGGTGACAAGAGTGAAGTGTTGAACACGATTTGGTAAAGGAATCGATGAGAGGCCATGTAGGAGTACATGGTGGGTTGTTTCATTGAGGCCGTCCTTAAGAACTGAGATCTGTGTTTGTGATCCATAATACAGTTACTACCACACATTGGGCCCTCAAATATGACCCCGCTCGACTTCTTAACCACCCTTGTCCTCTGTCCAGGAGTTGCAAGTAGTTTCTGGTGTTTGTAGTATGCTGGGGGCCGCACGCGGCGCTGACCATCGGGGTGGGCTGTGTTGCGGTAGGCACGTGGCACGGTGTACCGACTCGCCCGTTTGGTGTCTCGGGAACCCTGTTCACATCGTTCGGGGCCGTTAGTGGAAACCTCGGCCGGACTCCCTGCGGATGGAACCCGAATAGGCGATAAACCTGGACTAGAGACTTGAGTGTTTAGGTAGGTCGTGGTCTACACCCACGTCGGCTTTCGCTTGAAGTCTGCCGAGCACATGTCGTGTGCAGACGCTAAGTGGTGGAAACATGTGTGAAGAAGTACACCCCTGCAGGGTTATAGATGATCTATTTGAATAGCCGTGTCCGCAGTAATGGACTTCTGGGTTGCCTATAACAGTTCATAGACAAGTAAATGGATTCTGCTAAAAATCTCAAGATAAGTGTGAGTACCGCGGATGGCCCTCTCGTAGGATGGCGAGAGAGGATCCCCGGTGGAGTATTGTGTTGGTGATAGTGGACTCGTGTGCGACAAAATATTTACAAGTGGTGTCTATCGTAGGGTAGTTTAGCCAAGAGTCAAAGCTGGCTTGCTGCAATAACCCCACTACCTTCTTGAGAATGTGCATGTATAGTAGGTTCCTGTTGTAAGACTTGCTGAGTACCTCCGTACTCATGTTGCTTTAATCATGTTTTTCAGACGACTGCACCAACCCCTCTGATGGGTTCTATGTAGACCTCGACGTTGACGAGTGACTTATCACCCAGGTGGTGATCCAAGACTTGTGAAGGGTCGTTGTAGATAGACAGGCTTCGTCAAGCCTTCTTTCTTTCTAGTGTCTGTACTCAGACTACTTTGCTTCCGCATGTGCTTGTATGTTTGTATGACTTGAGTGTTGGGTCATGTGACCCCTATCTGTATGGATGATATGTATGGCTCCTCGGAGCCTTCTAAATAAAGTACTTGAGTCGTAGAGTACTGTTGTGACGCCATGTTGTATTTACTCATATCGGGCATATTGTGTGTATGATTGAAATGCTTGGTATGAGTGGGATCCGACTATCTAGTTGTTTATCCTTGGCAGCCTTTCATATGGGGAAATGTAGTCTAGTGCTTCTGAGCGATAGTAGTCCGCTACAGCCCGGTTCACCGGAGTCCTGCTAGCCCAGCACTACTGCTTGGAACACTTGACTGGCCGGCATGTGTTTCACGTCGTTCCTATGTCTGTCCCTTTGGGGAAATGTCACGCGCTGTTATTCGGAGTCCTGCCTAGCCTGCTACAGCCCGGGTTACCGGAGTCCTGTTAGCCCAGTGCTACAGCCCGAATAAATACGTTGATGACCGACATGCTCGATGAGATTCATGTATGCCTGTCCTCATAGGCTAGCGCCGCTTTGGGTTCACGACTAGCCATGTCGGCCCGGGTTCTCTGTCATATGGATGCTAGCGACACTATCATATACGTGAGCCAAAAGGCGCAAACGGTCCCGGGCCAGGTAAGGTGGCACCCGTGGGAGTACCGTGCGTGAGGCCGCAAAGTGATATTTTCAGGACCCCGATCCTAAGTCACACCGATCTAGCATGTAACACATCATATCACTTTGCGGCCTCACGCACGGTATTCCCACGGGTGCCACCTTACCTGGCCTGGGACCGTTTGCGCCTTTTGGCTCACGTATATGATAGTGTCGCTAGCATCCATATGACAAAGAACCCGGGCCAACATGGCTAGTCGTGAACCCAAGGCGGCACTAACTCATGAGGACAGACATACATGAATCACATCGAGCATGTCGGTCAACAACGTATAAATCCAGGCTGTAGCACCGGGCTAACAGGACTCCGGTAAACCGGGCTGTAGCAGGCTAGGCAGGACTCCGGATAACACCGCGTGACATTTCCCCGAAGGGACAGACACAGGAATGAAGTGAATCACATGCCGGCCAGTCAAGTGTCCCGAGCAGTAGTGCTGGGCTAGCAGTACTCCGGTGATCCGGGCTGTAGCGGACTACTATCGCTCAGAAACACTAGACTACATTTCCCCATATGATAGGCTGCCAAGGATAAACAACTAGATAGTCGGATCCCACTCATACCAAGCATTTCAATCATACACACAATATGCCTGATATGAGTAAATACAACATGGCATCACAACATAACTCTACGACTCAAAGTATTTATTCATTAGGCTCCGAGGAGCGAGATATTACAATCATGGGTCTCATGACTCAACATTCAGAGCATACAAGTCAAAGCACATGCGGAAGCTTAACATGTCTGAGTACAGACATCTACAAATGAAAAAGGCTGAGAAGCCTGACTAACTACCAGATCCTGCCGAGGGCACAAGATCGTAGCTGAGGTATCAAGCTAAACGTCGAAGTCCAAGCGGTACTACTAGCGAGACTGACGTCTCTCTGCAAAACATAAAATAGGCAAACGTGAGTACAAACGTACTCAGCAAGAATTACCATGGATTGTGGGAGAATTATGAAGCTATGCGTCCGGTCGGCCAACTCACTACCTGGGCTGATTTCAGTGCTGCTTTCTGTGAGCATCATATCCCGGAAGGCCTCATGGATCGCAAGAGGGAGGAGTTCTGTAACTTCACCCAGGGGAAGCTGACTGTGGATGCATACAGTCGCGAGTTTGGGAAGCTTGCACGCTATGCTCCCGAAGAGGTATCCACCGACGCCAAGAAGCAGGCAAGGTTCCGCAAGGGACTTAGCCCTGAGCTCCGTCGTGACCTTCGTCTGCATGAATGCACTTCCTTTCCGAAGCTAGTCAATAAGGCCATCAGTGCCGAGACGGGGCAGAATGATTTTGAAGCTTCACGCAAGCACTCCCGTGACTATGGTTCTTCATCCGGTTTTGGATCGCAGAAGCGCCGGGTCTGGATCCCAAATTCTGCTATGCCACCCAGGTATACCCCGAGGCCATCCTTTGAGGCGCCTCGTCCCAACCAACAGTATCTGCCGCCCAAGACTTTTGGTGGCCCCACTGCCAATACTGCTCCACGCCCCAATATGATAACTTGCTTCAAGTGTGGTGAGCCAGGCCACTACATCCGTGAGTGTCCCCAGAACAACCCCAGCCAGTTCGGAAAGTCTGTTGGACGTGGTAAGTCAACAGCGAAGGTGCTAGTCGCCAAGCCAGCCACCACTGCTCGTGGCCATGTCAACTACGTTTCAGCTGAAGAGACTCAAGAGGACCCCAACGTCGTTCTCGGTACGCTCCTTGTTAATTGCCATCCGGCAACTGTTCTCTTTGATACTGGAGCATCTCATTCATTTATTTCTAAGAGCTATGCTCGTTTGCACAACACCACCTTTTGTGACATGCCCACCTCCATGGTAATTCAAACCCCTGGTTCTAAGTGGCAAACCTCTAGAATCAGCCATGGAAATGAAATTCGGGTTGACAGATTGGTCTTCCTTGCGTCGCTAATAGCTCTCAAGTCTACAGACATAAACATCATCTTGGGTATGGACTGGATGTCAGCTCATTACGCCAAGATTGACTGCTCAACTAGAACTGTTCAACTTACCCATCCATCGGGCAAGACAGTCAACGTTTTGACCCGAGTGTCGGAGCGTCAGCTCTATTCTCTAAATGCCAACCCCCTTCTAGACCTTGAAGATATTCCGGTAGTCCGTGACTTCCCGGATGTCTTTCCAGAGGAACTGCCAGGTGTTCCACCTGACAGAGATGTCGAGTTCGTAATAGACCTTGTTCCAGGAACCGTCCCAATCTCTAGGAGACCTTATAAGATGGCACCCCTAGAGCTAGCTGAGCTTAAGAAACAACTCGATGAGTCCTTGCAAAAGGGTTTCATCCGTCCTAGTTCATCTCCATGGGCTTGCCCCGTCCTCTTCGTCAAGAAGAAGGATGGAACGGATCGGATGGTTGTAGATTACCGACTTGTCAATTTGGTCACTATCAAGAACAAGTATCCGCTCCCCAGGATCAACGACCTGTATGATCAGCTCGCAGGATCCTCAGTCTTTTCCAAGATGGATTTGAGGTTGGGCTACCATCAAATCAAAATCAAGAACGGGGACATTCCCAAAACGGCCTTCGTCACTCGTTACGGCCAATACGAGTACACCGTCATGTCCTTCGGTTTAACCAATGCTCCAGCCACCTTCTCTCGGTTAATGAACTCGATCTTCATGGAGTATTTGGATAAATTCGTCATGGTTTACCTCGATGATATACTCATCTACTCCAAGAATGAGGAAGAACATGCCGAACATCTAAGGCTAGTATTGATGAAACTTCGGGAGCATCGCCTTTATGCCAAATTCTCCAAGTGCGAATTCTGGTTGCCAGAAGTGACCTATCTGGGCCATGTAATCTCTGGCAAGGGCATTGTAGTCAATCCCGAGCGAGTTCAGGCTGTCCTTGACTGGACTCCACCTGAAACGGTCAAGCAAGTTCGGAGTTTTCTTGGTTTAGCGAGCTATTGCCGCCGCTTCGTCGAGAATTTCTCCAAGGTTGCTAAGCCTCTAACTGAACTCCGCAAGAAAGATAAAAAGTTCGAGTGGACCCCACAGTGCGAGTTCAGCTTTCGGGAACTGAAAAGACGCCTGACATCTGCTCCCGTACTGGTACCACCAGATTTCTCTAAGGACTTTGTTATCTATTGCGACGCCTCGCGACAAGGACTAGGTTGCATACTCATGCAAGATCGTCATGTGATTGCCTACGCATCTCGACAGTTGCGTCCACATGAGGATAATTATCCCACTCATGATCTAGAGCTTGCAGCAGTAGTCCATGCACTCAAAACCTGGCGACACTACCTTCTGGGTAATCGTTGCGAAATTTACACTGATCACCAAAGTTTGAAATATATCTTCACCCAACCGGATTTGAATCTCAGGCAAAGACGTTGGGTCGAGTTGATCTCAGATTACGACTTAGGAATAACTTACACCCCAGGCAAAGCCAATGTCATGGCTGATGCACTAAGTCGTAAATCTTATTGTAACAATCTGATGTTACAACAAGGTCAACCATTTCTCCACGAGGAATTTCGTAAGCTTAACCTTCACATTGTTCCTCGAGGATTCCTTTCCACCCTGGTGGCGAAATCTAACCTTACGGATCAAATCATAGCTGCCCAGAAGCGCGATAAGGGCATATCCCGCATCAGGGAAAACATCGCTAGCGGAGTTGCTAAATGTTTTTCCATGGATGAACGAGGTGTTGTCTTCTTCGAAAACCGCTTGGTGGTTCCCAAGAAGCAACATTTACGTCAATTGATCCTTAAGGAAGCTCATGAATCCCCTCTCACCATTCATCCCGGTAGTACTAAAATGTATCAAGACCTACGCCAGAGGTTTTGGTGGACTAGGATGAAGAGAGAAATCGCTCAATACATTGCTAGTTGCGACGTCTGTCGTCGTGTCAAAGCAGAGCATCAACGTCCTGCTGGCACCCTTCAACCATTGGAGATTCCTGAATGGAAATGGGATAAAATCGGTATGGATTTCATTACCGGGTTTCCCAGAACCAAAAGAGGGAATAATGCTATCTTCGTTGTTGTCGATCGTCTTTCCAAAGTAGCCCACTTCTTACCTGTTCACGAGAGTATAACCGCTAGCCAGCTAGCTGATTTGTACATCTCTCGAATAGTATCTCTCCATGGTGTTCCATTGGAAATTAATTCAGACCGTGGAAGTCTTTTCACCTCTCGATTTTGGGAAAGTTTCCAAAATGCTTTGGGAACTCGACTTTCCTTTAGCACCGCCTTCCATCCGCAATCAAGTGGTCAAGTAGAACGAGTCAATCAAATTCTGGAGGATATGCTCCGAGCTTCTGTCATCTCTTTCGGTATGAATTGGGAGAAGTGCCTACCATTCGCCGAGTTCGCTTATAACAATAGTTATCAAGCTAGCTTGGGCAAAGCCCCTTTCGAAGTTCTCTGTGGACGAAAATGTCGAACGCCTCTTAACTGGTCAGAAACCGGTGAGAGACAACTCTTTGGCCCGGACATGATCCAGGATGCAGAAGAGCAGGTTCGCATTATTCGTGAGAAGTTGAAAACCGCCCAATCCCGACAAAAGAGTCAGTATGACCGCAAGCATAAGCCCATGGCTTATGAAGTCGGCGAGATGGCTTACCTTCGGGTTACACCTTTAAAGGGAACCCATCGATTCGGTATCAAAGGCAAATTGGCTCCTCGTTACATTGGACCTTTTCGCATTCTTGCCAAACGAGGAGAAGTTGCCTACCAGCTGGAACTACCTCCGCATCTCTCCAGAGTTCATGACGTCTTCCACGTTTCTCAACTCAGGCGTTGCTTCTCGGATCCTATCCGTGGAGTGGACCACGAAACGCTTGATCTCCAAGATAACCTCACCTATCGAGAATACCCCGTTCGTATCCTTGATCAAGCCGAGCGTACCACTCGACGCCACAATATCAAGTTTCTCAAAGTTCAATGGTCACACCATTCCGAGCAAGAAGCTACATGGGAAAGGGAGGATCGTCTTCGACTCGAGTACCCCACCTTCTTTCCGGAGGAACCTAAATCTCGGGACGAGATTCTTTTGAGTGGGGGTGAGTTGTCACATCCTAGCTAGCTCATGCATTAGAGTGTGCATCATGTTTACTTTTGACAGAAATTTGAAATGGGGAAGGCAGAACCCCCAGCACCCCTCCTGAAATCAACTAGGGTTTGCTAAAAATATTTTCAATGAACCTGAAATGCCCTTCTAAAATGTTCACCCTCTTTCTCTTGGATTAAAACCTCTGGCAAAAATGGTGCATATTTTTCTAGGTCAACATAAGGTCATTGAATTAATGCATTAGTATTTGAATTTGGGCATTTAAAATTTATAAAATATTTCAAATGCTCAAATATTTCCAAACCAAAATGTTCCTTGCTGAAATATTCCAACTAAGGACCAGGTGCAGTTTGGTGATTTTTGGAGTTGCTCTAGTATTTTTAATAAGTCCACAAAGTTACAGAAAAATACAAAAAGGAAAAGCAGAGGAAACTTACCTGGCGCCTAACCGGCCCACCTGCCGGCCCAGCCCAGCTGCCACGCCAGCGAGCTGCTTGGCTTGGCCAGGCAGGCGCGCAGGTGCTCGACGCCGGCACCAGCGAGCGCCACGCAGCTCCCCGCCGCCCTGCTTCACCTCCTCACCGCCCCGCTGCCCTGGACGCGTTCCACGTCGCCGCCCCGAGCCCCTGGACACGCCCACTCGCCCTGCCTCGCCTCCCTCGCTCCCCTTCGCCATGGCCGACGCCACCGTCGCCGCTCCGCCGTCGTAGCAATAGCCACCGTCGTCCCCGCGCCACCCGACCGTGTCCACAAGCTCCGCCACCCTCCTCTTCTTCGAGAAAGACGAGCCCCGAGCGCTCGCCCGCTCTGGAATCGCCCCCGACCCCGTCTTCCCCAACTCCGGCCGCCGAGATCGCCATCATCGCCCCGCTCAGCTCCGACCTTCCCCGAGCCCGCCTCGACGCTCGCTGCAACCACCGTGAGCATGGCCACCTTCCCATCCTCCCCGTTCTCTCTCTCGAGCCCCGTAGCGTTTACATGTAGCTCACCCGCACGCGCCGCCGCGGAGCTCGTCGCCGACGAGGCTCCGGCCACCCAACGGCCACGCCACCGTGTCCATCGCACTCACCACGTTGCGTTGGGTCCAACCCTGCACTCCACGCGCCTCACCTTGCCCCCTAGCGACAAGTCCGAGCTCACCCGAGCGCCGGCGCCGCCAAACTCGTCGCCGACGCCAACTCCGGCCACCCCGACCCCAACCAACTCCACCAAGAGTTGCGGGTCAGCTCCAGCTCCACGTAGATGCCCTCCGCGCCCCATTTGGTGGCCGGAACGGCCAAATCCACTTTGCTCCGCCGCGTCTGGCCTCGCCGGCGGCTAGACGCCGGCGAGTTGACCTTGACCGTTCACTGGTGGGCCCTGGTTGACTCTGTTGAGTCAATGACAGGTGGGGCCCCCTTCTGTTAATTACCAGATTAGTTAAACTAATTAAACTAGTTTAATTATCCACTAAACTAACTACTGACATGCGGGTCCCACTGGTCAGCTTGACCTGGACCACCCCGTTGACCCCTGACGTCACGCTGACCTCATGCTGACGCAATAAATTAATTACTGGAATTAATTTTATACACGAAAATCCAGAAATTAACCCAAACTTCAAAAATTTATAGAAATTAATCTATAACTCCAAATGTAAAGTTTTATATATGAAAAATTATCAGAAAAATCCAACCTATCCATTGGTACTGGTTGCATGCATGTCAGAACAAGTTAAACCTGCTGTTTAGGCAATATAAGATTATGCACCATTAGGCTATGTTAAATGAGCTACCATTTGAACCTTTGGTTCAAATGAGTTCATTCCTTTCTGGTTTAAGTTGCATTAGGTCAGGACACATCCATAATGCCATGTCATAGCATGCATCATATTGTTGCATATCGTCATGAGTTGATTGCGTTCCGATGTGTTCTTCGTGGTAGGTTCTGCCTCCGAGGATATCTCCGAGTATCCAACTGAAGGGCAGTATCCCACTACCACTCCATCAGGCAAGCAACCCATTGATCATTCCGATACAAACCCATGTTCTCGCTTCTGCTCTCGTTTACTGCATTAAGACAACGCGTTTCAAACTGTTGTGTGTTGCGGTAGTTGAACCCACTTCCTTTGCATGACCTGTCATTGCCACAGTAACTAGATGAAACCCACTAGCATGTGTGGGAGTTGATTGAGCCAATACATGTGTGTGTGTTCCTACCATGATATGCTTGCTATGCTTAGAGTTGTGTCAGGTCTGGCTCATCGGGATGATGAACTGGAGTGAAAGGTTGTGTCGGTGACAAGAGTGAAGTGTTGAACACGATTTGGTAAAGGATTCGATGAGAGGCCATGTAGGAGTACATGGTGGGTTGTTTCATTGAGGCCGTCCTTAAGAACTGAGATCTGTGTTTGTGATCCATGATACAGTTACTACCACACATTGGGCCCTCAAATATGACCCCGCTCGACTTCTTAACCACCCTTGTCCTCTGTCCAGGAGTTGCAAGTAGTTTCTGGTGTTTGTAGTATGCTGGGGGCCGCACGCGGCGCTGACCATCGGGGTGGGCTGTGTTGCGGTAGGCACGTGGCACGGTGTACCGACTCGCCCGTTTGGTGTCTCGGGAACCCTGTTCACATCGTTCGGGGCCGTTAGTGGAAACCTCGGCCGGACTCCCTGCGGATGGAACCCGAATAGGCGATAAACCTGGACTAGAGACTTGAGTGTTTAGGTAGGTCGTGGTCTACACCCACGTCGGCTTTCGCTTGAAGTCTGCCGAGCACATGTCGTGTGCAGACGCTAAGTGGTGGAAACATGTGTGAAAAAGTACACCCCTGCAGGGTTATAGATGATCTATTCGAATAGCCGTGTCCGCGGTAATGGACTTCTGGGTTGCCTATAACAGTTCATAGACAAGTAAATGGATTCTGCTAAAAATCTCAAGATAAGTGTGAGTACCGCGGATGGTCCTCTCGTAGGATGGCGAGAGAGGATCCCTGGTGGAGTATTGTGTTGGTGATAGTGGACTCGTGTGCGACAAAAGATTTACAAGTGGTGTCTATCGTAGGGTAGTTTAGCCAAGAGTCAAAGCTGGCTTGTTGCAATAACCCCACTACCTTCTTGAGAATGTGCATGTATAGTAGGTTCCTGTTGTAAGACTTGCTGAGTACCTCCGTACTCATGTTGCTTTAATCATGTTTTTCAGACGACTGCACCAACCCCTCTGATGGGTTCTATGTAGACCTCGACGTTGACGAGTGACTTATCACCCAGGTGGTGATCCAAGACTTGTGAAGGGTCGTTGTAGATAGACAGGCTTCGTCAAGCCTTCTTTCTTTCTAGTGTCTGTACTCAGACTACTTTGCTTCCGCATGTGCTTGTATGTTTGTATGACTTGAGTGTTGGGTCATGTGACCCCTATCTGTATGGATGATATGTATGGCTCCTCGGAGCCTTCTAAATAAAGTACTTGAGTCGTAGAGTACTGTTGTGACGCCATGTTGTATTTACTCATATCGGGCATATTGTGTGTATGATTGAAATGCTTGGTATGAGTGGGATCCGACTATCTAGTTGTTTATCCTTGGCAGCCTTTCATATGGGGAAATGTAGTCTAGTGCTTCTGAGCGATAGTAGTCCGCTACAGCCCGGTTCACCGGAGTCCTGCTAGCCCAGCACTACTGCTTGGAACACTTGACTGGCCAGCATGTGTTTCACGTCGTTCCTATGTCTGTCCCTTCGGGGAAATGTCACGCGCTGTTATTCGGAGTCCTGCCTAGCCTGCTACAGCCCGGGTTACCGGAGTCCTGTTAGCCCAGTGCTACAGCCCGAATAAATACGTTGATGACCGACATGCTCGATGAGATTCATGTATGCCTGTCCTCATAGGCTAGCGCCGCTTTGGGTTCACGACTAGCCATGTCGGCCCGGGTTCTCTGTCATATGGATGCTAGCGACACTATCATATACGTGAGCCAAAAGGCGCAAAGGGTCCCGGTCCAGGTAAGGTGGCACCCGTGGGAGTACCGTGCGTGAGGCCGCAAAGTGATATGATGTGTTACCCGCTGGATCGATGTGTCATAGGATCGGGGTCCTGACACCTGCCACGCGGAAGCGGCGCTGACCCGGCGGACGAACGGCTTGACGTGGTGACTTGTAGGTGGCGCCTGCGAGCCACCCAGGAGGGCCGCGACGACCGGGGGTGTTGGTGTAGCGGTACGGCCGTCTTGCCGCATGGACGGATGCTGAGACGACACTTGCTGCTCGTTCCCCGCCGGGCCGGCAGCGGTGTTGACGGCAGGTGCCGGGGAACAGCGAGGACGCCCCCCGACGGGAGCCGTCTGGGCGGTGTGGGAAGCGAGGGCGGCCCTGTGCCCGGCGCGAGCCCGACGGGCGTCAGACATGGACGCGATGGTCGGAGGAGAACGGAGCGGTGGAAGGCGAATTCCGGCGCACCCCTACCTGGCGCGCCAAATGTCGGATTTCAGGTTCCGGCAGACCCTTGAGGTTCGAACTCTGGGGTGTGCATGGAGATTACGCTTCCTACCTACCTGTACCCCTCCGCCTCGCAAGGATCTAAGCTATGAGAAGAGCAACACAAGAGACACAGGGTTTATACTGGTTCGGGCCATCGATGTGGTGTAATACTCTACTCCAGTGTGGTGGTGTGGTGGATTGCCTCTTGGGCTGATGATGAACAATATAAGGAAGAACAGCCTCGCGAGGGTCTGTTCTTGGCCAGGGCGATGAACTGCAAGGAGGAGCTCAGTCGCCTTTCTCTCTCTCTCTCTGGATCCTAGCTGATTAGATTTCTCGATGCCTCTACCCTGGGGGTGGCTAGTCCTATTTATTGGCAGAGGCCCTGGGCCTCTTCCCAAATATTGAGCGGGAAGGGCGCCAACAATTGGCCATTTTGAAGGGGAACATCTGGTACAGTTATCCTAACTAAAGTTGGTCCTCGCCTACCAAAGGCTCTAGTGATGACGCTGGCTTGGGCTCCACAGTGACTTCCTCCTTGTCGCGGAGCTGGTCTTGGTCTCGTTGCACCGAAATGGGTGCCTTTGCTTCATCCTCCCGCCTGCGCTTGCTCCCTTTGCACCAAAGAGGAAAGGGAGACGCTGCGCAGGCTGGCGCCCGCCTAGCGCCCTTGGTCGTCATGGCTTGCGTCATGGGCACCTCGTGAGGTACCCCGCCTTGATCTCTCCGCCTCCTCGCGAGAAAGCCTGATGAGGCCGTGCCTGAGAAAGCTCCGTGTCGTCCTCCCCATGAGGCTTGGCCCCTCGCGAGGGTCTTGAGTCTGCGTTGATGAGGATGGGCCGTGCTGGGCCCCCTTGAGCCACGCCGCAGGCCGCAGGCAGGCATGTCTGGGGACCCCCATTCCCAAAACGCCGACACGGGTCATGAGTGTCGTGAGGGCTGCCATAGTTTTCGGCTTTTCCTGGCCCAGGTGCCGGGCGAGCCACTCGTCGCGGATGTTATGCTTAAAAGCTGCTAGGGCCTCTGCGTTTGGACAGTCGACCATTTGGTTTTTCTTGGTTAGGAACCGTGTCCAGAACTGCCTGGCCGATTCCTCTGGCTGCTGAATTATGTGCCTCAAGTCATCGGCATCTGGTGGTCGCACATAAGTGCCCTGGAAGTTGTCGAGGAATGCGGCTTCTAGATCTTCCCAACAGCCAATGGATTCTGCTGGCAAGCTGTTCAGCCAATGCCGAGCTGGTCCTTTGAGTTTGAGTGGAAGGTATTTGATGGCGTGTAGATCGTCACCGCGGGCCATGTGGATGTGCAGGAGGTAGTCCTCGATCCATACTGCAGGATCTGTTGTACCATCGTATGATTCGATATTTACGGGTTTGAAACCCTCTGGGATTTGGTGATCCATTACTTCGTCTATGAAGCATAGGGGGTGTGCGGCACCTCTGTACTGGGCTATATCGCGACGTAGCTCATATGAGTCTTCTCTGCTGTGTTCGGCCCGGCCGGATTTACTTTTACTGTATCCGGCGTGACGGTTATTGTCTCGCGTAGTGGTGCGCCCTCGTGATCCGTAGATCGATCTTGCGTGTTTTGCTTTGTCCTCCAATACATCTCGCAGATCTAGCGTATCTCCTCGTGCCTTTTTATTTGAATGGCGCCGGGGTGCGGGCTGGGCCTTCGGCAGAAATACCTCTCTATCACGGCCGCAAGGTGGCCGGTCAGCCGCATCATATGCTGGAGATGTAGGCTTTAATGCTTCCTCCTCTAACCGGGGTAGCAACCTGCACTTTGAGTAACTCTTGGAGGGGCGTTCGAGTTCATATTCCTCGGCCGCCAGGACTTTAGTCCATCTGCCATCTAGCAAATCTTGATCAGCTCGAAGCTGCTGTTGCTTTTTCTTAAGGCTATTTGCCGTGGCTATAAGCCTGCGCTTGAAGCGCTCTTGTTCGATAGGATCCTCGGGCACGACAAATTCGTCATCGTCGAGGCTTGCCTCATCTTCGGAGGGAGGCATGTAATTATCATCCTCCGCCTCTCCATCTGCCGCTCTCTCCGGGAGGCTGGCTTCTCCATCCTCCTTCTCTGAATCTTGTTGGAGGGGATTGTCGTTATCTTCGGTGCTGTCTGGAGTGTTATTATCTCCTGTGCCGGTATCACCGCTTTTGCTTTGGCGAGACTTAGAGCGGCGCCGCTGACGTCGACGCTTGGGTTGCTTCTTAGAGGGGTCATCCCCCGCTGTCCCGTCGCAATTGCCTTATTTGGGTGTGTCCACCATATATATCATATGATGAGGTGGCTGTCAAGTGCCCTGTGGGCAGTGGTTCCTGTTCGTCTCCTACATCGTCGTCCATACTGTCGATGTCTTCGGAGTCGAAGTCGAGCATGTCGGTCAAATCATCGACAATGGCTACCAAGTGGGTGGTGGGTGGGCGGCGAATTTCTTCGTCATCCGCATCCCAATCCCGCCGGACATAGTTCGGCCAGGTTTCTCCTGAAAGGGAGAGGGACCTTAACGAGTTCAGTATGTCACCGAAGGGAGAGTGCTGAAAGATATCCGTGGAGGTGAACTCCGTGATCGGCGCCCAGTCAGATTCGATAGGCATAGGCGCAGGCAGTTCGGAGTCCGTGGCCGGAGAGGAATCCGACAATTTGGCGTCACGGCTCTCGTGAAGGGTAAGGGTGGTATTCGGCTAGATCGCCGCTGAGATTGCGTCCTCCGTGGCGGGGTCTAGCCACCCATCCATGGATGGCGCAATTGGCTCCGAATTGAGGGTCGGAGCGGTTGCAAGTGCGATCTCTTGAACACTATCCGATGGCAGAGCTAAATCATTCTCATCGTGACCGTGCGGTGCACTCGGCAAGGGCTCAAATCCATCAAAGATCAAGTCTCACCCTGGACTGCACGCTATCGATGATCGAAGGAGCCATCAAGCCTGACGGTGACGACATAGAGGAACTCTCAATGAAAGCACCAATGTCGGTGTCAAAACCGGCAGATCTTGGGTATGGGGTCCCGAACTGTGCGTCTAGGCGGATGGTAACAGGAGACAAGGGACACGATGTTTTTACCCAGGTTCGGGCCCTCTTGATGGAGGTAAAACCCTACTCCTGCTTGATTGATATTGATTATATGGGTATTACAAGAGTTGATCTACCACAAGATCGAAGAGGCTAAACCCTAGAAGCTAGCCTATGGTATGATTGTTGTTGTTGTTGTTGGTCCTACGGACTAAACCCTCCGGTTTATATAGACACCAGAGGGGGCTAGGGTTACACAGAGTCGGTTACAAAGAAGGAGATCTACATATCCGTATTGCCAAGCTTGCTTTCCACGCCAAGGAGAGTCCCATCCGGACACGGGACGAAGTCTTCAATCTGGTATCTTCATAGTCCAACAGTCCAGCCAAAGGATATAGTACGGCTATCTGGATACCCCCTAATCCAGGACTACCTCAGTGGCTTTGCCACAAATACTATGTCAACTACATGATCATGCAAAGCAATATGACGATGATGAACGTGTCATGATAAACGGAACGGTGGAAAGTTGCATGGCAATATATCTCGGAATGGCTATGGAAATGCCATAGTAGGTAGGTATGGTGGCTGTTTTGATGAAGATATAAGGAGGTTTATGTGTGAAAGAGCATATCATATCACGGGGTTTGGATGCATCGGCAAAGTTTGCACCAACTCTCAATGTGAGAAAGGGCAATGCATGGTGCCGAAGAGGCTAGCAATGATGGAAGGGTAAGAGTGCGTATGATCCATGGACTCAATATTAGTCATAAAGAACTCACATACTTATTGCAAAAATCTACAAAAGGCGAAGTTCAGTTTGGAGATCTATCAATTGCTTATGTCGTGTATCCTCGATTGATGCAGCCTCAGATGCTTCAATTGTAGATTTGAGTATTGAGCGAAAGGTTACACCACCTCATCAAAAACTAAGCACTACGCGCATGCTCCTAGGGGGATAGATTGGTAGGAAAAGACCATCGCTCGTCCCCGAC
The DNA here is from genome assembly GCA_032464435.1 of Aegilops umbellulata. Classification (NCBI taxonomy): domain Eukaryota; kingdom Viridiplantae; phylum Streptophyta; class Magnoliopsida; order Poales; family Poaceae; genus Aegilops; species Aegilops umbellulata. Next base: position 99,132,120 of record CP136055.1, read on the forward strand.
CGCCACTCATAAGGAGGACACTCAAAGAACACCTCATGTTTCAAATTTGTTACATAACGTTTACCATTCGTGCATGCTACGGGACTTGCAAACTTCAACACAAGTATTTCTCAAATTCACAATCACTCAACTAGCAAAACTTTAATATCACTACCTCCATGTCTCAAAACATTCATCAAGCATCAAACTTCTCTTAGTGTTCAATGCACTTATATGAAAGTTTTTATTATACCCATCTTGGATGCCCATCACATTAGGACTAGTTTCATAACCCAGGAAAATTACCATGCTGTTTTAGGACTCTCAAAATAATATAAGTGAAGCATGAGAGTTCATCTATTTCTTTAAAATAAAACTACCACCATGCTCTAAAAGATATGAGTGAAGCACTAGAGCAAAAAACAAACTACTCCGAAAGATATAAGTGAAGATCAATGAGTAGTCGAATAGTTATGCAACTATGTGAAGACTCTCCCATTTTAAGAATTTCAGATCTTGATACTTTATTCAAACAGCAATCAAAACAAAATAAAATAAAATGATGCTCCAAGCAATACACATATCATGTGGTGAATAAAAATATAGCTCCAAGTAAAGTTACCGATGAACGAAGACGAAAGAGGGGATGCCATCCAGGGCATCCCCAAGATTAGGCCCTTGGTTGTACTTGAATATTACCTTGGGGTGCCTTGGGAATCCCCAAGCTTAGGCTCCTGCCACTCCTTATTCCATAGTCCATCGAATCTTTACCCAAAACTTGAAAACTTCACAACACAAAACTTAACAGAAAACTCATAAGCTCCGTTAGTATAAGAAAATAAATCACCACTTAGGTACTGTAATGAACTCATTATTTATTTATATTGCTGTTAAACCTACTGTATTACAACTTCTCTATGGTTTATAAACTATTTTACTAGCCATATATTCATCAAATAAGCAAGCAACACAATGAAAACAGAATCTGTCAAGAACAGAACAGTCTGTAGTAATCTGTATCAAATGTATACTTCTGGAACTCCAAAAATTCGAAAATAAATTGGTGGACCTGAGAAATTTGTCTAGTAATCATCTGCAAAAATAATCAACTGAATAGCACTCTCCAGTAAAAAATTTGAAGCTAATCTCGTGAGCGCTAAAGTTTCAATTTTTTACAGCATGATCATAAAGACTTCACCCAAGTCTCCCCAAAGGTTCTACTTGGCACAAACACTAATTAAAACAAAAAACCACATCTAAACAGAAGCTAGAAGGATTATTTATTACTCAACAGAACCAAAAATCAAGAAACTAAAATAAAATTGGGTTTCCTCCCAACAAGCGCTAACGTTTAACGCCTCTAGCTAGGCATTATGATTTTAATGATGCTCACATAAAAGATAAGAATTGAAACACAAAGAGAGCATCATGAAGAATATGACTAGCACATTTAAGTCTAACCCACTTCCTATGCATAGGGATTTTCTGAGCAAACAACTTTTGGGAACAATAATCAACTAGCATAGGAAGGCAAAACAAGCATAACTTCAAGATTTTCAACACATAGAGGGGAAACTTGATATTATTGCAATTCCTACAAGCATATGTTCCTCCCTCATAATAATTTTTAGTAGCATCATGAAGGAATTCAAAAATATAACCAGCACCTAAAGCATTCTTTTCATGATCTACAAGCATAGAAAATTTACTACTCTCCACATAAGCAAAATTCTTCTCATTCGGAATAGTAGTGGGAGGAAGCTCAACAAAAAAACTGTCATGTGATTGAAAATTAAGATCAAGATGAAAGGTTTCATGGTTATCATTATTCTTTAAAGCATACGTGTCATCACAATAATCATCATAGATAGGAGGCTGTAGGATCGGAAGTATGTCTAGAGGGGGGTGATTAGACTACTTGACCAAATAAAAACTTAACCTTTTCCCAATTTTAGTTCTTGGCAGATTTTAGCAACTTTTAGGACAAGTCAAGCAATCATCACACAATTCAAGCAAGCATGCAAAGAGTATATAGGCAGCGGAAAGTAAAGCATGCAACTTGCAAGAATGTAAAGGGAAGGGTTTGGAGAATTCAAACGCTATTGGAGACACGGATGTTTTCCCGTGGTTTGGATAGGTGATGCTATCCTACATCCACGTTGATGGAGACTTCAACCCACGAAGGGTAACGGTTGCGCGAGTCCACGGAGGGCTCCACCCACGAAGGGTCCACGAAGAAGCAACCTTGTCTATCCCACCATGGCCATCGCTCACAAAGGACTTGCCTCACTAGCGGTAGATCTTCACGAAGTAGGCGATCTCCTTGCCCTTACAAACTCCTTGGTTCAACTCCACAATCTTGTCGGAGGCTCCCAAGTGACACCTAGCCAATCTAGGAGACACCACTCTCCAAGAAGTAACAAATGGTGTGTTGATGATGAACCCCTTGCTCTTGTGCTTCAAATGATAGTCTCCCCAACACTCAACTCTCTCTCACAGGATTTGGATTTGGTGGAAAGAAGGTTTGAGTGGAAAGCAACTTTGGGAAGGCTAGAGATCAAGATTCATATGGTAGGAATGGAATATCTTGGCCTCAACACAAGGGTAGGTGGTTCTCTCTCAGAACATATGAGTTGGAAGTGTAGATGTGTTCTGATGGCTCTCTCCACGAATGAAGAGGAGGTGGAGGGGTATATATAGCCTCCACACAAAATCCAACCGTTACACACAATTTACCAATCTTGGTGGGACCGAATCAACAAACTTGGTCGGACCGAAATAGTAAACCTAGTGACCGTTAGAGATTTTCGGTGGGACTGACATGCAACTCGGTAGGACCGATATGGTTAGGGTTAGGGCAAAACGTAATCTCGGTGAGACCGATTACACAAACTCGGTGAGACCGATTTGGTAATAGGCTAACCAGAGAGTTGGTCAGGTAAACTCGGTGGGACCGATTTGCTCTTTCGGTGAGACCGAAAAGTTACAAAAGGGAAACAGAGAGTTTACATTGCAATCTCGGTGGGACCGATCCGCTCTTTTGGTGAGACCGAAAAGTTACGAAAAGGAAACAGAGAAATTGCAATCCCATCTCGGTAAGACCGGGATCCCTATCGGTAGAACCGATTTGCTAGGGTTTGGCAGTGGCTTATGACATGTGAAACTCGGTGGCGCCGGATAGAAAGAATCGGTAGGACCGAGTTTGGCTTAGGGTTTAGGTCATTTGTGGATATGGGAAAGTAGCTGAAGATTTTGGAGCATATCATTAAGCACATGAAGCAAAAGGCTCATTAAGCAACACCTCATCCCTCCTTGATAGTATTGGCTTTTCCTATGGACTCAATGTGATCTTGGATCACTAAAATGTAAAAATGAAGAGTCTTGAGCCAGTCCTTTGTCCTTAGCATTTTGAGGGTTCCACTTTCACCATCCATGCCATTCCAATCATTGAGCTTTCCTGAAATAATTGTCTTGGAATAGCATTAGCTCAATGAGCTATATGTTGTTATGAATTACCAAAACCACCTAGGGATAGTTGCACTTTCAATCTCCCCCTTTTTGGTAATTGATGACAACATATAGATCAAAGCTTCGACAAATGATAATAAGAATGAATTATATCGTCGCTTTGAGAAGTATGTGATAAGTAAGAGCTCTCCCTAAATTTGTGCATATTTAAAATTTGCTTTGGACTGCAAATGCACAAAGAGTTAGAATTATGGGTTACTCTTCCATGTCACATACATCTTGGTGGAGCGCTCAAAATGATAATAATGAAATACATGCACTCATCACCAAGGAAAAGTGAATAATCACATATGATAAGATATATCAAGCATGCATAAGTGTAGCTTATGATCAAACACATGATCATCAATGTCTCACAAGCATATCAAAGTGTCTCGACCAAAAGCAAACAATGTTTGAAAAACCACCAAATAAAGCAAGAGAGAAAAACAACACTCTCCCTCTCTCTCTCGAAGCCTATGATCTATACATTTTACTCCCCCTTTGGCAACAAGTTACCAAAAAGTTCCTAGAAAATGCATAGTGCTAAATCGACACTCAGGCTTGATCTTCTGGTGGTGGTGGAGTCTGGATCAGTCCAAGGACGAAGGCTTCTGTAGACGTGGTTGGAGCTGGAGCTGAAGTAGATGTTGGAGCTGGTTGGGCTGGTGCTGTGGCTGGAGCTAAGGCGGTGGCTCTTGTGTCAGGAACTGGCACTGCACTGGACCTCTGAGCTCGTGGCACTCTGGCAAATGCATCAGTGGTAGTCTTCCCTTTCCTCTCCTGCATATCATCTTGAAGTTGCTCCACTGCAGACTGAATCTCTGTCACTTTGACATCCAAGTCATAGAACTTTTGTTCTACGATTCTCTCTAAGCTCTCCTGATTCTGATTGAGGGTGGCCAGTCCTTTCTCTATCCTCAGGGTGGATGCAATCAAGTAACTGAGCTGCTCTTGCTCGGTTTTCAAGAAATATTCAGATGCCTCCTCTTGAGTTGGCATCTTTGCAGCTTTCTCCTTCCTTGCCTTCTCCTTCTGTGCTTGTGCATGGGCTGAAGATGGTTCATCCTTGTTCATCACAACTTCATTATCTTCAAAATCTGGATGAATAGGCAAATGTTCCTTGTCCAAGAGGTATATGCCTGTGCCCATCTTGGAGTTAGTCAGCTCCTGGATCTGAGGGGCATATCCACAGCTCCTCTTCTGGTCTGCTGCAGTCCTCTTGATTGTTTCTACCATGAGGCTCATGACTTTGAATTTTTGTGGCACATCAATTATATGAAGCAAGTTGATTGCATGTCCTCTGATCATCTTGTTATCACCTGACTTGGGCAACAAGGTGTGCCTCAGTATCCAATTGATGGTTGGCAATCCTGACAGAAGATAATGTACTGATCCAAACTTGAAAGTGTCAAGTGCCTTGTTTGGGATCTCTTTGTACATATTTGACATAGAGTTGTGGTCCATCTTCTTCTTGGCATAAATTTCTAGGTCATCCTCATGCTCCTCTGGGGCATTGATGAGCTGTGCCCACTCAGCAACTGTTGATTGGTACCTCGTACCTTCAGACATCCATACAATTCTACCATCTGGATAAAAATGTGTTGTGGAGTAGAAATGCATGATCAGCTCTTCATTCCACTTTGTGAGCTTCTGCCCAACAAAGTCCGCTACTCCACATGCCTTGAAGCTGTCTTGCACTCCAGGATAGTGCTCTTCATTGTCCTTGATGTATTCCCAGTCGACCCATCTCATATCACACACAATGGGCTTCTTGTCCAATAAGACTGTCTCATAGAAGTCCTGCTGTTCCTTAGTTTGGAACCTGTAGTCAACAGCAGTCCTCCTCCTGGTAGCATATGGATCCTCTGCTCTCCACTTTCTCAGTCCTGAGTCTCTTCTGATCTTCATATCCTCAGCCACAGGATGAGCATCATTGTGGTCTGGGATCTTGGGCTTCAACTTTCTGAGAACTTGGCCTTCCTCTTCTTCTGCAGTGTCAGGCACTGGGGCCTTGTTCTTCTCAGCAGCTGGGATGCTCCTTGTATTTCTCTTTGGAGCTGTCTTGGCTTTTGATGCTGCCTTGGGTACTTCCTTGGGATTAGATGCAGTAGCCCCTGATTTGATAGCATCACCCATTAGCTTAGGTGCCTTAGGTGCTGGTGCAGCAACCTCTTCTTCTTCTTCCTCATCAGAAGAATGCTGTTCAAATTCAGCCATGGGATCAACTTTCTTGCACCATCTGCCTCTTTTCCTTTCCTTCTTCCCTTCAGCAGCAACTGACTCTTTGGGTGCAGGCTTCTCAGGAATCTTTGTCGAGGCTCTGGCCTTTGGCATGGGTTGCCTGCCTGCTGGCCTTTTGACCTTTAAGCCTGGCTTGGTGCTCTGTCTTGAGCCATGCTCCTTCCTGAGCACAACTTTCTTGGAAGTTGCTTCCTCTTCTGCCACATAGTCCTCATCCTCTGATTCTAAGGTTCTCTTCTTCCTTTGTCTTGTGGCAGCTTTTGGCAGGTTGCTAGGGGTGCTCCTGCTGCCTTCATCTGAAGAACTGGAGGGACTAGTGCCCTCACTCATCTGCACTGGCTGTTCTGACATGTTCTGGCTATCACTCTGGTCTGACATGATGAACAAGCTGACTGCTGACCCTGTGAGTAATTTATAGATGAGGTAGAGTGGATGAGCATCACAAAATGCAGAGATTTTTGCAAAAGAATGATTCAAAAACTTAGTTTTAGTTTCCCATAGAAATCATTTCGGATCTACTGATTTTTAAACTCGGTGATACCGAAGCAGCTTTTGGAACCTAAACTGGTGAACTCGGTCAGACCAAGTCATAGTTCGGTGGCACCGAGACTGCTAGGGTTTCACAAAGTTCCAAAATCGGTCACACCGATTAGCAATACTCGGTCAGACCGAGTCTCATTTGTGCAATGGCATAAACCAAATCGGTGGGACCGAGTTTTTCAACTTGGTGGGTCCGAGATGGTTTTGGCGGAAACCTAACCCTAAAATTTGAGAATCAAACCTATTTTACGAATTCATTGATTGGATAGGAGTTTATAAAACGTGGCTCGAATCAATATGATCACAATGTGCTAGGAATCGGATTGGGGAATAGCACAAAGATCGAGTCCATACCCTAGTTCAGCGGAGACTCGCTACGGCGGCAACGGCGGGGTTGAATCCCGTTGATGGTGACGGAGACCAGCGACTGGAGGCGGCTGGCGGCGAGGAGACGAACCGGAGACCATGTAGGCAGAGCGAGCTATCGCGCGGGCGAAAGGGTTCGGAGAAATTTCCAAATTTTGGCCCGTGTCTATATATAGCCCGACCCTGTCGGTGTGACCGAGTGGAACAACTCGGTGGCACCGAGATACAAAACTGTATACAGTTATTGCAACTTGGTGTGACTGAATGGTTCAAATCGGTTGCACCGAGATCGAAATCATAGATCAACTCAAAGATTTCGGTAAGACCGAAGGTGGGGTATCGGTCAGACCGAGAATCACAAAGAGGTTTTGGAAGTTTAAGTCTATGACGAATCGGGGACTCCGAGTGCTCCTCACACAGAGTGGTTCGAATCTGACTTGATCAATTTTGTGATGTAGCATGAATAGAGTTTGAAACGAGAAAAGCATAGATAGCTAGAGAAGGTTCTTAGGCATTCTTGTCCATCCACTTGGCAAAAGAAAAATAAAGCCAAACAATCAAAACAACAAGTGGATGTCCTCGAATGAATAAAATATGCAACCAACATGCTCACACAATAAAATGACAATTGAAATATGTGACAAAGCATGCACAACCAATTCTAGCATCTATCAAGCAATTGGCGATGACTAGGTCATCTATATATGAGTATATTGACTTAGGAGTCAAATGAGATCACTTGATCATAGGTCATACTCATCGTTTAAGCTCAAGTGGGGTTACCACTTTTACATAAAGCATTGTTGTGTTCACATCATTAGAGTTTCTTTAACTCAAGTCTAAAGTAAAGCTCCCCCTAGATGTGATATCCCCCCTAAGAGGGATGAACTAACCTTGGGTTTTGTCGATGATGACTTCATGTAGATGTTGAAGATGTGGATGCTCAATGTTGATGTAGATCACTTGGAGCTATCCTTTTGAGTGAATTGCACTTTCAGTACCTACATGGGTTAGTCCCACAAGGAACAAACAAGGATATCTATAGACATAGAGTGATGCACACACAAGATGATGTCTATGAAAGCTTTTAGGTTACCTTGTCCCTTGACTTACCAACAAGAGGGTTTGTGACTCCTTGAACTAGTGCAAGATGTGGAAGTTGATTGCACTTGTTCTTGCCAAAATGATAAGAGTGAAGTATGTTGGCGGAGTCACCCTCAAGAACTCTCTAGTTCTTCTTCTTTTGGATCCACACCATCTTGATGGGAATCCTTGGAGTTGTAGTCATACTTGATGAAGTGGAACTTGAAGTAGTCTTGGGAATCCACTTGACTAAGGTCTTAGGAGCTTCTTCAAATGCATCAATTTCCTCTTGAAGCTTTTCCTTGCCTTTTTGCTTGTAGTCTTGTGGTGGAAGATCATCTTGAGTTTGTGTCCCCTTGAAAGGAGTAGGATCATACTTCTCTTGTTGTGGAACAAACTTTGTCTTGGGGTATTGATATTCTTCCCACTCAACTCCATTGGCATTGAACTTTCGTTCAAAGCCAACACCTTGATTCTTCCGGTGCCTTCCTTGCTTGCGTACAATTTCCTCGAATTGCTTACTACCGGCAAGGCTTTTGTACACTCCTTTCTCTATGATTCCCTTCAATAAGCTATTTTCTTGCTCAAGTGTAACTTGGCTAAGAGAATCATTAGTGGAATCAAGATAACTACTAGAAGCAAGAATATTGGATTTAACATGATCATTGTTACTACTAGAGGAAGAATCTTTCTTGTTCTTGTTACTAGACTTGACTTGAGGCATGTAAGTGGATAAGAGTAAACGCTTGGCAATGTAAGAAGAACTTTTCTTGCGGAGATCATCATTGGTTGCCTTTAAAAACTCATGCTCTTGCTCAAGATTGAGCTTTTCAAAGCGTAACTTCTCATGAGCTCTTAGAAGTTCTCGATGAACTTCGAAGATAGTTTCATGAACTAACTTAAGAGTGTTTAGTTCTTTAGTTAGAGCCTCAATTTTCTCCTTATCATTGTCATTCATTTTATCTTGATTAGCATGATTAATTGACGTTTCATCATAGTATTCATCACTAGAGTTGTCAACAAGTAAACCATCATCACCTAACAAGTCATCTTCATCACTATTAAAATCAACATACTCAGGGTGAGTTACCTTAGGACCTTTGGCCATGAAGCATCTTCCAATTCCTTCATTTGGTGAGTCAAATATGTCGTAGGAGTTGGTTGACACAAGTGCTAGACCGGCAACACCTTCATCTTGAGTATATTCGGAATCAGAGTGATAACTTCTCTCAGAGTGGTTGTCGGAGTCGGACCGGATACCCATTCACCAACATGAGCTTGATGTCTTCGTTTTGTGTAGATCCTTGATGATTTTTCCTTTCTTTCCGAATCCTTGCTTCTCCGTGAGTATCTTCGTTCATAACGATCATCTCTACTCCTTCTCTCTCTTGATGGTGATTCTTCTCTTTTGCTTCTTCTTTTTGGAGAATCCTCTCTTCTTTTGTAGGGAGCCGTACACTCATTGGAATAGTGTCCGGGTCTTCCACAATTGTAGCAGTTTCGCTCTCGACTAGAAGATCTTTTGTCATTGTAGGACCTTGACTTGGAGCTTCTATCTTTGCTTCTACTCTTGTAGAACTTGTTGAAGTTCTTCACCATTAAGCTCAATTCTTCGTTGAAGTTTTGTTTCTCACTTGATGATGTGGGGGCTTCACATGAGGCTTTGTAGGCACCACTTGATTTGTTGTGAAGTTCCTCTTTATCCTTGAGCGACATCTCATGAGCAACAATTCTTCCAATGACCTCCGTTGGCTTGAGATCTTTGTAATTTGGCATCATTTGGATCAATGTGCACACGGTATCATATTTTCAATCCAAGGCTCTTAGGATCTTCTTGATGATGAATCTATCGGTCATCTCTTCACTCCCTAAGCCGGCAATCTCGTTTGTGATGAGAGCAAGCCTAGAGTACATTTCAGCGACACCTTCACCATCCTTCATTTTGAACTTATCAAGTTGACTTTGAAGCACATCCAATTTGGATTCCTTGATGGAGTCGGTACCTTCGTGCATATCAATCAAAGTATCCCAAATTTCCTTTGCATTCTCAAGACGGCCGATTTTGTTGAATTCTTCGGGGCACAATCCGTTGAAGAGAATATCACAAGCTTGAGCGTTGTATTGTAGCATCTTCAACTCATCCGCGGTAGCTTCACGGTTTGGTTCTTTCCCATCAAAGAAGTCACCTTGCAAACCAACACACACAATAGCCCAAACGGCGGGGTTATGTCCAAGAATATGCATTTTCATTTTATGCTTCCAACTAGCAAAATTAGTACCATCAAAGTAAGGACCTCTGCGGTGATAATTTCCCTCGCTAGACGCCATACTCTCCTAGGTTGTGAAACCAAGGCTATGACCACCAAAAGCTATGGAAATCAAAGCAAATGGAAAGCAAAGCTCTGATACCACTTGTAGGATCGGAAGTATGTCTAGAGGGGGGTGATTAGACTACTTGACCAAATAAAAACTTAACCTTTTCCCAATTTTAGTTCTTGGCAGATTTTAGCAACTTTTAGGACAAGTCAAGCAATCATCACACAATTCAAGCAAGCATGCAAAGAGTATATAGGCAGCGGAAAGTAAAGCATGCAACTTGCAAGAATGTAAAGGGAAGGGTTTGGAGAATTCAAACGCTATTGGAGACACGGATGTTTTTCCCGTGGTTCGGATAGGTGGTGCAATCCTACATCCACGTTGATGGAGACTTCAACCCACGAAGGGTAACGGTTGTGCGAGTCCATGGAGGGCTCCACCCACGAAGGGTCCACGAAGAAGCAACCTTGTCTATCCCACCATGGCCATCGCCCACGAAGGACTTGCCTCACTAGCGGTAGATCTTCACGAAGTAGGCGATCTCCTTGCCCTTACAAACTCCTTGGTTCAACTCCACAATCTTGTCGGAGGCTCCCAAGTGACACCTAGCCAATCTAGAAGACACCACTCTCCAAGAAGTAACAAATGGTGTGTTGATGATGAACCCCTTGCTCTTGTGCTTCAAATGATAGTCTCCCCAACACTCAACTCTCTCTCACAGGATTTGGATTTGGTGGAAAGAAGATTTGAGTGGAAAGCAACTTGGGGAAGGCTAGAGATCAAGATTCATATGGTAGGAATGGAATATCTTGGCCTCAACACAAGGGTAGGTGGTTCTCTCTCGGAACATATGAGTTGGAAGTGTAGATGTGTTCTGATGGCTCTCTCCACGAATGAAGAGGAGGTGGAGGGGTATATATAGCCTCCACACAAAATCCAACCTTTACACACAATTTACCAATCTCGGTGGGACCGAATCAACAAACTCGGTCGGACCAAAACAGTAAACCTATTGACCGTTAGAGATTTTCGGTGGGACTGACATGCAACTCGGTCGGACCGAAACATTAAACCTATTGACCGTTAGAGATTTTCGGTGGGACTGACATGCAACTCGGTAGGACCGATATGGTTAGGGTTAGGGCATAACGTAATCTCAGTGAGACCGATTACACAAACTCGGTGAGACCGATTTGGTAATAGGCTAACCAAAGAGTTGGTCAAGTAAACTCGATCGGACCGATTTGCTCTTTCGGTGAGACCGAAAAGTTACAAAAGGGAAACAGAGAGTTTACATTGCAATCTCGGTGGGACCGATCCGCTCTTTCGGTGAGACCGAAAAGTTACGAAAAGGAAACAGAGAAATTGCAATCCCATCTCGGTAAGACCGGGATCCCTATCGGTAGAACCGATTTGCTAGGGTTTGGCAGTGGCTTATGACATGTGAAACTCGGTGGCGCCGGATAGAAAGAATCGGTAGGACCGAGTTTGGCTTAGGGTTTAGGTCATTTGTGGATATGGGAAAGTAGCTGAGGATTTTGGAGCATATCATTAAGCACATGAAGCAAAAGGCTCATTAAGCAACACCTCAGCCCTCCTTGATAGTATTGGCTTTTCGTATGGACTTAATGTGATCTTGGATCACTAAAATGTAAAAATGAAGAGTCTTGAGCCAATCCTTTGTCCTTAGCATTTTGAGGATTCCACTTTCACCATCCATGCCATGCCAATCATTGAGCTTTCCTGAAATAATTGTCTTGGAATAGCATTAGTTCAATGAGCTATATGTTGTTATGAATTACCAAAAGCACCTAGGGATAGTTGCACTTTCAGAGGCATGCTTTCATCATAGTAAATTTGCTCATCAAAGCTTGGGGGACAAAAAATATCATATTCATCAAACATAGCTTCCCCAAGCTTGTGGCTTTGCATATCATTAGCATCATGGATATTCAAGGAATTCATACTAACAACATTGCAATCATGCTCATCATTCAAAGATTTAGTGCCAAACATTCTAATGCATTCTTCTTCTAACACTTTGGCACAATTTTCCTGCCCATCATACTCACGGAAGATATTAAAAATATGAAGCGTATGAGGTAAACTCAATTCCATTTTTTTGTAGTTTTATTTTATAAAATAAAGTAGTGCTAAAACAAGAAACAAAAAAGATTCGATTGCAAGATCTAAATATATACCTCTAAGCACTCACCTCCCCGGCAACGGCGCCAGAAACTGCTTAGTTGACGGGGTGTGAGTGCCGCTTACCTAGCCTCCCCGTCAACGGCGCCAGAAACTGCTCGATGTCTACTACACAACCTTCTTCTTGTAGATGTTGTTGGGCCTCCAAGTGTAGAGGTTTGTAGGACAGTAGCAAATTTCCCTCAAGTGGATGACCTAAGGTTTATCAATCCGTGGGAGGCGTAGGATGAAGATGGTCTCTCTCAAGCAACCCTACAACCAAATAACAAAAGAGTCTCTTGTGTCCCCAACACAGCCAATACAATGGTAAATTGTATAGGTGCACTAGTTCGGCGAAGAGATGGTGATACAAGTGCAATATCTATGGTAGATATAGGATTTTGTAATCTGAAAATATAAAAACAGCAAGGTAACTAATGATAAAAGTGAGCGTAAACGGTATTGCATTGCTAGGATACAAGGCCTAGGGTTCATAGTTTCACTAGTGCAAGTTCTCTCAACAATAATAACATAAATTGGATCATATAAATATCCCTCAACATGCAACAAAGAGTCACTCCAAAGTCACTAATAGCGGAGAACCAACGAAGTGATTATAGTAGGGTACGAAACTACCTCAAAGTTATTCTTTTCGATCAATCCATTGGGCTATTCCTATAAGTGTCACAAACAGCCCTAGAGTTCGTAGTAAAATAACACCTTAAGACACACATGAACCAAAACCCTAATGTCACCTAGATACTCCAATGTCACCTCAGGTATCCGTGGGTATGATTATACGATATGCATCACACAATCTCAAATTCATCTATTCAACCAACACATAGAACCTCAAAGAGTGCCCCAAAGTTTCTACCGGAGAGTCAAGACGAAAACGTGTGCCAACCCCTATGCATAGGTTCATGGGCGGAACCGGCAAGTTGATCACCAAAACATACAACAAGTGAATCAATAGAATAACCCATTGTCACCATGGTTATCCCACGCAAGACATACATCAAGTGTTCTCAAATCATTAAAGACTCAATCCGATAAGATAACTTCAAGGGGAAAACTCAATCCATTACAAGAGAGTAGAGGGGGAGAAACATCATAAGATCCAACTATAATAGCAAAGCTCGTGATACATCAAGATCGTATCACCTCAAGAACACGAGAGAGAGAGAGAGAGAGAGAGAGAGAGAGAGAGAGAGATCAAACACATAGCTACTTGTACATACCCTGAACCCCGAGGGTGAACTACTCCCTCCTCATCATGGAGAGCACCGGGATGATGAAGATGGCCACCAGTGAGGGATCCCCCCTCCGGCAGGGTGCCGGAACAGGGTTTCGATTGGTTTTTGGTGGCTACAGAGGCTTGCGGCGGTGGAACTCCCGATCTACTCTGTTCCCCGATGGTTTTAGGGTATATTGGTATATATAGGAGGAAGAAATACGTCAGGGGAGCCACAAGGGTGGAGGGCGCGCCCAGGGGGGTGGGCGCGCCCCCTGCCTCGTGCCTCCCTCGTTGCTTTCCTGACGTGCACTCCAAGTCTCCCGGATTGCTTTCTTTCCAAAAATAACTTCTCCAGAAGGTTTCATTCCGTTTCAACTCCGTTTGATATTCCTTTTCTTCGAAACACTGAAACAAGGGAAAAAACAGGAACTGGCACTCGGCTCTGGGTTAATAGTTAGTCCCAAAAATAATATAAAAGTTTTTAATAAAGCCCATAAACATCCAAAACAGATAATATAATAGCATGGAACAATTAAAAATAATAGATACGTTGGAGACGTATCAGTGTACAAAAGTAGGGCCCTCATTTTGACCCCTTTACTTGTGCATGGGCAGTCAGAGCTGCACGCCACGACCAAACTAAGCAGCGCAGAGGAGGGGAGCCGAAGGCACAAGACAACCGAGGCAACGCCAAGACCAGAAACACAAAGAGCAAAGGGGCGAGGTGGACTTCCCTGGCAAGACCCTTGCCGGGGCGGCCTCCACGGCCCCGGCAAGACCCTTGCCGGGGCAGCTTGCCCAATGCCAGCAGAGTGAGCCACCCTTGAGCCCAAGGGTTCCAAACGCCGTCAACAACTATGTTGGACCCAGGGCTCGGGAGGCACCTCTGTGGTGGCATGCAGATCTTTGTCAAGATCATAAATACACAAGACCAGATGAGGACCAGAAGATGGCGACCCTCGGCGGGGTCCTAGCCAAGGAAATCCACAAGACCCCCGGCGAGCGCCTTGCCGGGGACGACTGCAATGCCACAGCAAGACCCTTGCTACGCCCTCAGCAAGACCCTTGCCGAGGGCATCAGCGGGGCCACAGCCAGGCTCGCATCAACCAAGACTCTGCCGTCGTTTGCATGCAGCTGCCAGCCCAACCAGCTGGGCAGGCACCTACATGGCAACATGCGGCTTCCAGGCCAACTCAGCAAGCACCTGCGTGGTGGCATGCAGATCTTCGTGAAGGATCCACCATCGCGCCACCTCAGCAGCCTGCCTGCCTACATGGTGCCGCACACATCACTGGCCTGGGCGCGTGTCGAAGCGAGGCGGAGCGGCGACGTACGGGACGGGCCCCGTTCCCGCCCCCGATAAAGCTAATGGACACCTAAGTAGCGCATTTAATGCGCTTTGTCCCGTAATGTCGGGTGATAAGCTCGCGTACTGTACACCTTTCCACCTCCTGTGTGCCACTGTGGCAACCCCTTTCTCTTATAAAAGGAGGCCCGAGGCAACCAGGAGAGGGATTCGGCTCTTTGGAACTACGGAGCAACCGTAGCTAGTTCGGGAGCTCAAGAACACTCTGAAATATATCCACCAAAGCAGGACTAGGGTTTTACGCATCCTCGCGGCCCGAACCTGGGTAAATGATCCGTGTGCTTACTGTCAGACCTGCTCTTTGCACAACCTCGCGCTCGCTGACCGTAGAAGGGATCCCAGTGACCCCATAGGTGCCGTTTCCATCGACACCAAGGGACTCCAAGGTCGATCATAACCGACTCGTCTACTTCCATTGCACTCCTGGAGTCGGTAATGATCATTGATCACAACCCTTTATGCATTGATATGTCTCCAACGTATCTATAATTTTTTATTGTTCCATGATATTATATGTTTTGGATGTTTTATGTGCATTAATATGCTATTTATATTATTTTTGGGACTAACCTATTAACCCAGAGCCCAGTGCCAGTTTCTGGTTTTTCCTTGTTTTGAGTTTCGAAGAAAAGGAATATCAATCGGAGTCCAAATGGAATAAAAATTTACGATGATTTTTCTTGGGCCAGAAGACACACATAGTACTTGGAGACCAAGTAAAAGGAGTCCCAAGGTGATGGCAAGCATGCAGGGCACGCCCCAGGGGGGCGCTCTACCTTGTGGGTCCCTTGGAGCTCCTCTAACCCTAATCTTCAGCCTATAAATTCCCAAACATTCCCAAACCACCAGAAGCGTCCACAAAAATACTTTTCCGCCGCCACAAGCCTCTATTCCCATAGATCCCATCTTGGGGCCTTTTCCAGCTATCTACCGGAGGGGGATTCGATCACGGAGGGAATCTACATCAACCCTATTGCCCTTCCGATGAAGCGTGAGTAGTTTACCTCAGACCTACGGGTCCATAGCTAGTAGCTAGATGGCTTTTTCTCTCTCTATGATCCTCAATACCATGTTCTCCTCGATGTTCTTGGAGTTCTAACCGATGTAATATTCTTTTGCGGTGTGTTTATTGAGATCCAATGAATTCTGGATTTATAATCATATTATCTATGAATATTATTTGAATCTTCTCTGAATTCTTATATGCATGATTTGATATCTTTGTATTTCTCTTTGAATTATTTGTTTGGTTTGGCCAACTAGATTGGCATTTCTTGCAATGGGAGAGGTGCCTAGTTTTGGGTTCAATCTTGCGGTGTCCTCACCCAGTGACAGTAGGGGTAGCGAGGCATGTATTGTATTGTTGCCATCAAGGATAAAAAGATGGGGTTTTCATCATATTGCTTGAGTTTATCCCTCTACATCATGTCATTTTACTTAATGTGTTACTATGTTCTCTTGAACTTAATACTCTAGATGCAGGTAGGAGTAGGTCGATGTGTGGAGTAATATTAGTAGATGCAGAATCGTTTCAGTCTACTTGACACAGACGTGATGCCTATATGCATAATCATTGCCTTGGATATCATCATAACTTTGCGCTTTTCTATCAATTGCTCGACACTAATTTGTTGACCCACTATATTATTTTCCTTCAAGAGAGGAGCCTGTAGTGAAACCTATGGCCCTCGGGTCTCACTACAAAAAAAAGACACATCCATGACATTTTGTGCCGAACGAAAATCTTTTCTGTCATACTTATGACACTTCTATGATGATAATTGTGACAAAACCCGGTATCATCATAGATGTGGTGGTGTCCTACTTCCATGACAAAAAATCATGACAGAAAATGGGCTTTTCGTCCTGGGCGGGCCGAAGACGCAGCTGCATGACATTCTTTGGGCCGTCCATGATGGAAAAAACCATGGTTGAAGCGAGGGCGCGGAAAATATCGGGGAGTCCCCGCTCAGAAAATGGGCTTTTCGTCCTGGGTAGGCCGAAGACGCAGCTGCATGACATTCTTTGGGCCGTCCATGACGGAAAAACCATGGTTGAAGCGAGGGCGCGGAAAATATCGGGGAGTCCCCGGTTACGGTGGGTGGTCGGGGGCCGAGCGATGCACGTTTCTCTCGTACGTACGCGCGTGTGTGCGAGGCGTTGGGCTCTAACTGAACCCGAGCGATTGCACTGCAAGCTACGCGTTACTGAACCCGAGCGATCGATCGATGGCTGTTAACTGAACCCGACCGAGCGATTCCTTCGCTACTGCTGCTAACTGAAGCCGATCGATGGCGCCTCTGGATGAACAGTGAGTATTGCGCGGGGGGGGGGGGGGGGGGGGGTTGGATGAACAGTTCCCGGTGGGGGTGGATGAACAGGACCCCATGGTGTTGCCTCTAGATGAACAGTACCCCGATGCATCGAGCCGGTTGGGGCTGGATGAACAGGACCCCGTGGAGGGCTGGATGAACAGGACCACCCCGTGGAGGGCAGGATGAACAGTAGATGGTGGAGGGCAGGATGGACAGTAGCCCGTGGAGGGGTGGTTGAACAGGAGTCCATGGAGAGGGCGGGTTGAACAATAGCCGGTGGTGTAGCGCACGGTGGAGGCTGGATGAACAGGAGCCTGTGGATGAACAGTCGTAGGTGGAGGCTGGAGGAGGTCGACGGTGGATGAACAGTAGCCCGTGGAGGCTGGAGGGGGTCGACGGTGGAGATGAACAATATCCCGTGGAGTCCCGTTTTGCGGTACGCCACACCCCTCCCGATGAACAGGACCCCCGTTTCGACCGCAGCACTCCAACACAAATCCGTTTCCTCCGTTTTGCGGTACGCCACACCCCTCCCGATAAACAGGACCCCCGTTTCGACCGTAGGAGGTCCGTTTCCTTCGTTTTGCGGTACGCCAGACCCCTCCCGATGAACAGGATCCCATTTCGAACATGGCCAGTCAAACACAAGGCCGTTCCTCTATTCTGCGGTACGCCATGCCTCGTTTCCATCGGCTATTCTGTCCAAGCCCTCCCGATGAACACGACGACGCATTCCGTTCCGACCCAGCCGGTTGGCTCCCCATGAACACGATGACGACGTTGTTTCTCCGTTCTGACCCAGCCATGTACACGAGCCCTGGCCGTATGTATGCGCGAGTAGGCGTTCAAGACCCAGCCCGTATGTACGTATGCGGCCGTATTTTCTTTTTATGCACACTGGCCACTGTATGTATGTGTACATGCTACGTGCGCGCCTCTACTATGACACGTGCGCGCCTATACATCGACCAGTATGTATGTACACGTTAGCGACCAGAATGACAACGCAACATACGCTTTGACCAGGTGGGTCCCGACTGTCAGGCACTTCCTTGCGTTCGAAGATGTAGCTGGTTTGTCCTAGCAGTCAGGGGGGCGAATCATGTTTTTTTGCCCATACGCACTTCCTTGCGTGCGAAGATGTAGCTGGTGGGTCCCAGCAGTCAGGAGAAACGTTTTTTCACAAAATACGGTGGCCCGTCTGGTGCGTCCCCGCTGTCAGGTGGAGGAATAATTATTTTGCGCATAATAAGGAGGCACTTCCTTGCTGCAGCCATGGACCCAGCTGTCAGCCTCTCCACATACAGTCCACGTCCGATGGAAGCCATTCCTTGACCACATTGGCCACGCCGCGCCGAGAGCACCAGGGCGGTGGACGACGGCGAGGCCTAGGAAGGGGACGACGCGGAGCCGGGGAAGACGCGGCAGTGGATGCCCACGCATAGAGGAGTATGAGGGTTCACTGGTTCGCTGCGGTGTGAGGCTGCCGTCGCCGCAGAATAACAGGGGTGTGGGTGAGTAGAGGGATGGTCTGGCCAGCGGTGGGAGTAGTAGGGGCGGTGAGGCCACCTTCGCATCGCAGTCGGCCACGGGAGGCAGGAGAACGAGGCACGACCGACGCTGGTTTGGGCGGCTGGGGCAAGAAGACCAGAGGTTGAAGAAGCACTACGGCTGTTGGATGGACACCGTACGATCAGTGGAGCTAGAATCATGCATATTGATTAAGTTGACAAAGCCCTCCGTCCCCGTCAATTTAGTAGGCCCACAAGTCAGTCTGCCACTATACAGGGTCCCAGCTTGTAGGGGAGTATTCATTTTTTGTGCGTAATAAGAAGGTACTTCCTTGCGTGCGAAGATATAGCTTGTGTGTCCAAGATGTCAGCGGTAGTAAAGTTTTTTTTTTGCGAAATACAGAGGCCCTTTCGGTGGGTCCTAGATGTCAGCTGGAGGAATCATTATTTTGCGTGTAATAAGGAGGCATTTCCTTCCGTGTGGCTGTGGACCCAGCTATCAGCCTCTCCACGTACAGTCCACTTCAGATGCATGTCGGTCGTTGACCACGTTGACCAGGCCACGCCGAGAGCACCAGGGCGGTGAACGATGGCGAGGCCTAGGAAGGGAACGACACGGAGGCAGGGAAGACTCGGCAGTTGTTTCCCACGCGGAGGGGAGTACGACTGTACGAGGGTTTAATGGTTCATCTGCCGTCGCCGGAGAATAACAACAGGTGTGGGTGAGTAGAGGGATGGCTAGGCCAACGATGGGAGTATGGTGGGGCGGTGAGGCCTGCGCAGCAGCACAGCCGGCCGCAGGGAAGAGGGAGCAGGCAGTCCCACCAGCGCTTGTTTGAGCGGCTGGAGCAGGAAGAGCAGAGACTGAAGAAGCACGACGGCCGTTGGATGGAAATCCAACAGTCACTGCTTGTGCGTCAACCTTTTTTTAGGACAGCCTCAAACATGTGGAAAACAACATACAGCCCATCTGCCATTATTTCTAATAATTTACAGCCCATTTGCTAATTCTTAAGGTTTTTTTGGAGCCCATATTCTTTTTGTTAGCATTACATGCCATATTGTGGCCACGATTAAATAACTATACGAAATTTTGCATATTTCGGTGCGGTCCAAACTGTTTGTAATCCCGAAATTTCGAGTCACATTCAAACTGATTTTGAAAATAAATGTATATCAATATAAAATCCAACAAATTTTCCACACATAAAAATCAATGCAATTGAAAATCTGGAAATGAAAAAAAGAAATTTGAAACTAATTGTTGGTTTGATGTGTTTTAAAAATGTACAACCCATTTCTCATTACTGATAGGCCATTTTCTCGGCCAGCCGAATGAAACTCTCCTCGTCCTGAAAGATTTGCAGCCCAACAGGCCTGACAAAGCGACTTATTTGGCAAATCACAAAAAAACTGGGTTGTGGCCGTGGACCCAGCTGTCAGCCTATCCACGTACAGTAATCTTCCGATGGAAGTCAGTCGTTGACCACATTGACCACGCCGCGCCGAGAGCACCAAGGCAGTGGACGAGGCAAGGCCTAGGAAGGGGACGATGCGGAGCCGGGGAAGACGCGACAGTGGATGCCCACGCAGAGAGGAGTACGAGGGTTCACTGGTTCGACTGCGGTATGAGGCTGCCGTCGCCAGCGGTGGGAGTAGTATGGGGGCGGGGAGGCCTCCGCGGCAGCACAGTCGGCCACGGGAGGCAGGAGCAGGTGGCACGACCAGCGCTGCTTTGGGTGGCTGGAGCAAGAAGACCAGAGGTTGAAGAAGCACTATGGTCGTTGGATGGACATCGTACGGTCACTGGAGCTAGAATCGTTCATATTGACTAAGTTGACAAAGCCCGCTATCCCCATCAACTTAGTAGGCCCACAAGTCAGCCACCCACTATGGTGGGTCCCAGCTAACAGGGGGTATTCATTTTTTTGTGCGTCATAAGGACGCACTTCCTTGCGTGCGAAGATCTAGCTGGTGGGTCCGACCTGTCAGCGGGGGGGACGTTTTTCCGCGAAATACAGAAGCCATTCCCGTGGGTCCTAGCTGTCAGGTGGAGGAATCATTATTTTGCGCGTAATAAGGAGGCATTTCCTTGCATGCGGCCATGGACCCAGCTGTCAGCCTCTCCACGTACAGTCCACTTCCGATGGATGTCGGTCGTTGACCACGTTGACCAGGCCGCGCCGAGAGCACCAGGGTGGTGGACGACGGCAAGGCCTAGGAAGGGAACGACACGGAGGCAGGGAAGACTCAGCAATTGTTTCCCACACGGAGGGGAGTACGACTGTACGAGGGTTTACTGGTCCGTCTGCCGTCGCTGGAGAATAACTAACAGGTGTGGGTGAGTAGAGGGATGGCTAGGCCAGCGATGGGAGTATGGTGGGGCGGTGAGGCCTGCGCGACAGCACAGCCGACCGCGGGGAAGAGGGAGTAGGCAGTCCCACCGGTGCTTTTTTGAGCGGCTAGAGCAGGAACAACAGAGATTGAAGAAGCACGAGGCCGTTGGATGGAAATCCAACAGTCACTGCTTGTGCGTCAACCTTTTTTTAGGAAAGCCTCAAATCTGTGGAAAACAGCATACAACCCATCTGCCAATATTTCTAATAATTTACAGCCCATTTGCTAATTCTTAAGGTTTTTTGGAGCCCATATTCTTTTTGTTAACATTACAGCCCATATTGTGGCCACGGTTAAAAAATTATACGAAATTTTGCATATTTCGGTGCGTTCCGAACTGTTTTTAATCCCAAAATTTCGAGTCACATTCAAACTGATTTCGAAAATAAATGTATATCAATATAAAATCCAACAAATTGTCCACACATAAAAATCAATGCAATTTAAAATCTCGAAATGAAAAAAAGAAATTTGAAACTAATTGCCGGTTTGATGTGTTCAAAAAATATACAACCCATTTCCCATTACTGATAGGCCATTTTCTCAGCCAGCCGAATGAAGCTCTCCTCATCTTGAAAGATTTGCAGCCCAACAGGCCTGACAAAGCGACTTACTTGGCAAATCACAAAAACAACTGGGTTGTGGCCGTGGACCCAGCTACGACCATGGACCCATCTGTCAGCCTCTCCACGTACAGTACTCTTTTGATGGAAGTCGGTCGTTGACCACATTGACCACGCCGCGCCGAGAGCACCAAGGCAGTGGACGACTGCGAGGCCTAGGAAGGGGACGATGCGGAGCCGGGGAAGACGCGACAGTGGATGCCCACGCGGAGAGGAGTACGAGGGTTCACTAGTTCGACTGCGGTGTGAGGCTGTCGTCGCCGCAGAATAACAGGGGGTGTGGGTGAGTGGAGGGATGGCCTGGCCAGCGGTGGGAGTAGTATGGGGGCGGTGAGGCCTCCGCGGCAGCACAGCCGGCCAGGGGAGGCAGGGGCAGGCGGCACGACCGGTGCTGCTTTGGGCGGCTGGAGCAAGAAGATCAGAGGTTGAAGAAGCACTATGGTCGTTGGATGGACATCGTACGGTCACTGGAGCTAGAATCGTTCATATTGACTTAGTTGACAAAGCCCTCTGTCCCCGTCAACTTAGTAGGCCCACAAGTCAGCCACCCACTATGGTGGGTCCCAGCTAGCAGGGGGTATTCATTTTTTTTATGCGTCACAAGGACGCGCTTCCTTGCGTGCGAAGATATAGCTGGTGGGTCCGACCTGTCAGCGGGGGGGGGGGGCGGCGTTTTTTCCGCAAAATACAGAAGCCCTTCCCGTGGGTCCTAGCTGTCAGGTGGAGGAATCATTATTTTGCGCATAATAAGGAGGCATTTCCTTGCGTGCGGCCGTGGACCCAGCTGTCAGCCTCTCCACGTACAGTCCACTTCCGATGGATGTCGTTCATTGACCACGTTGACCAGGCCGCGCTGAGAGCACCAGGGCGGTGGACGACGACGAGGCCTAGGAAGGGAACGACACGGAGGCAGGGAAGACTCGGCAGTTGTTTCCCACGCGGAGGGGAGTACAACTGTACGAGGGTTTACTGGTTCGTCTGCCATCGCCGGAGAATAACATCAGGTGTGGATGAGTAGAGGGATGGCTAGTCCAGCGATGGGAGTACGGTGGGGTGGTGAGGCCTTCGCGGCAGCATAGACGGCCGCGGGAGGAGGGAGCAGGCAGTCCCGCCGGCGCTTGTTTGAGCGGCTGGAGCAGGAAAAGCGAAGATTGAAGAAGCACGACAGCCGTTGGATGGACATCCAACAGTCACTTCTCTCATGTGCATTATTTCTAATAATGTACAACCCATTTGCTAATTCTTAAGAATTTTTTGGAGCCCATCTTCTTTTTGTTAGCATTACACCCCATATTGTGGCCACGGTTAAAAAGTATACGATTTTTTTGCATATTTCGGTGCGGTCAACTGTTTTAATCCCGAAATATCGATTCACATTCAAACTATTTTGAAAAATAATTTATATAAATATAAAATCCAAATCATTGTCCACGCATAAAAACCAATGGAATTTAAAATCTTGTAATGAAAAAAAAATTGAAACTAATTCCCGGTTTGATGTGTTTTAAAAATGAACAGCCCATTTCTGGGCAAAGCGAATGAAACTCTCCTCGTCTTGAAAGATTTGCAGCCCAGCAGGGCTGATAAAGCAAGTAGGCCTCATTTGGGCATTTCTTGAAAAAAATAGAACTGGGCTAGCCATTTTCAGCAAGAAAAAAACACAACTGGGCTCGTGATGTGGTAAACATAAATAAAACCCTGGCTAGACGGGCCACAACCCCCACATAGCCCCGTTGTTACCCTGATCCGTCGCTAAAACTAGTATAAATAACAACTGCTTGTTCCTCAAAAAAAACTGCGCGACCTGCTGGGTCCCTGGTGTCAGCTGCTCGTAGTGTAATTCTCTCATTTGTTGACTACGTTGACAATGGCGTGAGCCCCAGATGTCCAACCATTAGGAGGAACCATATTTTTGGGCTTGTAACATAGAGGCACTTGCTTGCATACTGCCATGACGCTGGTGGGTCCCTGCTGTCATCCTCTCCACGTACAGTCATATCCTTGTTCCTCTTGGTTGTTGACGACGTTGACAACGCAAGAGGGCGACGCACCTCGCACGGCGAGCGAACCATGGCCGCAAGGCGGAGGACGACGACGAGGCCTCGGACGGAACGAACAGGAGCCGTGGAAGATGCGCCGGTCCAGTCGTAGGCGGAGGGGAGTATGAGGGTTGACTGGTTCGGGTGCGGGTGCGTGTTGGGGCTGAGTCGCCGGAGAATAACAGGACGTGTGGGGGAATAGAGGGAGGGACTGGCCAACGTTGGAGGGTACGTATGGTTAGGTGGCGGAGGCACAGCCAGCCATGGGAGGCAGGAGCAGGCGGAGCCGACGGGGTGGTTTGGTTTGGGTGGCTGGAGGAAGAAGAAGACAAGAGATAGAAGATACACGACAGATGTTGGATGTCAATCCAACGGCTGGTAGGTAGAATCGTTTGTTGACTGGCAAGTAAGTCGACACCACCTTGGATAGGTTATTTCCACGCGGGTCCCAAATGTCAGAATCCAAACTGTCATGGTCATGCAGCCCTTCCTATGAAAATTTACAGCCCATTTGATGTGCTAGTTGGAAATAAGTTTGTGGGTGCTAGTGGGGGCTAATCACTTGGCTTCTATAATGCACAGTGAGCTCAAGCAGCCGGCGAGAGTGATGTTATTTCCCTTGGTTGGGATTTGTTAGTTGTTACAATATTTCACTCTAAATTAAACGACTGGCAAGCCATTTGCCTTGCTTCAAAGAAAATATGACAGTCACAGCCTAGTTGAAAAGGGCAAGAACATCTAACTCCAGCTTACAAACTGTACAAAAGCATGAGGGTTAATTGTTCATCAGGTTTACAAAAAAAACCCAGGTTGAAAAGGGCAACAACATCTAACTCCAGCACTGTTTTTGGTAGTCACAGTCAAATGGATCGGTCTGGTCCATAGAATGAACATCCTGGGTCGTAAAATTTACTGGATTATGACCACAATATGTTGTAAATAGAAGCTCGGCACGTTCAGAAGCTCTTTTGCCCACCTAAAACTCCTTTTTCTGCTCTTCCACATACCCATCCATCAAAACCATGCTGCTGATAAACTTAAGCCTGATGGACAATAGTAACCTCGCATTCAGCAGGAAGAATGTGACAAATCTAGTGTTTGCACGGTTGGCTACATATCGTTCTAGCGTTATTGCCTTGAATTGAATCTCATGAGAAGTGAGAAAATCCCGATGCTTACGAATCCACCGCTTGTTATAACTTTCTTACCCCGTCATGTTGCCTAAATAGACATGAAGATTGAAAATAGTTAAGGTCTAAAAAAAGGAGTGTCGAAAGAGCAACAGCTGAACGGTTAATTCTAGTACACTATATGCGGGCTTCCAATGTGCGTGAAATTATCACCTTTATATACAACTTCTCCAGACATGGAAAGCATTGCAGCAAGCCAATAATCTTGTTCAGATCAAAACTATTCATTTGGATATATAAGATCTTGACAAATTCCGGCAACATTGATAGGCCATCCATGGAGAAACTCTTCACTGAGCATAGAACATAATATTAGTACAAAATGTGTACTCCAAGATGACATATAACTTATGCGCAGAAATTTAAAATGCAGCTTATGGTTACAAGTGTAGATGATAATGTAAAGTACCTGAAGAACTGTGGAGCCAAACACCATATTGAAATGAGCACAGAGATCATGTATTACACCCAAGGTCTCAAGTTTAGGCGCAGAGAGGATGGCTATTTGAAACGGTGAATAACTAGAATCAATGATCAACCTTTGAAGTGAAGGGGCATCTTGGATGATGAGCTGCCTTCCGTCAAAACAAATTCAAATTCTTACAAGGTTAGGTGACTTTATTTGGAGACAACCGATTCTAACTGTGAAAACAAGCACCAAGCACTCCAGGGTAGGGCAACTGGAGTGGATGATGCTGTGCAATGAGGCCTCCAATATACGAACCCGCACAAGTGAAAGTAAATGGGAGTCGAAGGTTTAGTACCAGATTGTCTGGTAGTTCACACAACGCAAAGGTGGCGGTGTGGAGAGAGGAGGAAACCCGCGAGATGGACATCGGTGCTGAGGGAACAGGTAGATGGCGTTCGGTATCTGGTAGGTGATTTCCAGGGGAATAATAGAACTCAAGCAGCTGTAGTTCTGTGAATTCAGGGGATTTCAGCCATGCGTCCACCGTGCAGGGCATGGTATGCTTGCTCAGGTAGCATGACGGGATGTAGAGTCTTTGAACGGAGCCCTGGTGGGAGGAGATGATGGCTCTAGGGATTTCAAAATCATTGAAGAGAGATAGCTGACGACAGTCGAGATTAAGGGGCACGGCGCTCCATAGAGGGCGCCACCGAATTGAGAGGACTTGGGTGTGGCAGCAATCCTTGTTGGGGAGAAGCGAGATGATCTCCCCAAGGACGGCGTCCGGGAGATCGCTGATGCGGTCCACCCGAGATTCTACAGGTTCCTGGGATCCGGTGGGGGCGGGGCCGCCGCTTCTCCCCGCGCTGCCGGGTGCAGGATCTACAAAAGGCGTCGCCGCTGGCGGGAGCCTTATCTTCTTGGCGCTGGGGTCAGCAGACTCCATTTTCCTCGAGGGCGTCGCCTCGCGCTAACGGATTTGAGAAGAGTAACGAATGACGAGCCTAGTTGTAGTGCGAGTGAAGAAGAAGGGGAGCTGGGGTTTTTCTGTAGTAGTGAGGAAGAAGGGGAGCTGGGGTTTTCTGTAGGAGTGAGGTGAGGAATTTGGGGGTACGAGTGGAGCGAGCTGGCGTGAGGTGGGTGGTAGTGAGGAGGAAGAAGAACACCCAGGTTTTTTGGGGGGCGGTGTGCTGGGTGTGGGTAGCCCTCTCATTCAGTAAATATATGGACTTTTGAATTGATTTTACTATTTACTAGGATGGATGGGCTGTTTTGTCTTGGGCCCAGAGAAACAATTACTACTAGTACAGTGGAGACACTCTACAGCTACCCAGAAAAATAATTACTACTAGTACAGTGGATGCAATACCGCTTCTGGCTCCTCCTAGGTCATCGAAATGTCTCCCTCTACTGAATGTCTTTATACTTTTGTTCACCGACATGCGGGCCATGCAGCACGCGGGCCCAAATGCCATCCACCAAATTAGAAGGCAGTATGCAGGCGGAGAGTCACCCTGGTCATCGGCAATAACGAGTCATCGTATCACAAAACCCCACCTCCCCGCAGTCTAAGTTTGACGGACAAAGCAACCATCATTTCACTCTTCGCTGAATCCCCTTCTCCCTCACCGTCTTCAAGAAAGGCAACACTCGTATCTGCCACTGTTCTTCTCTCCCAACGAAGGGAAGGTAAGCGGATTCGTGATGTTGGTATATTTTCGTTCAGAGAAAAAAAGAACTTTTGCAAAGCAGTAACCGATCCTCACTCCCTTTTTTGTTTCATTGTCATTGCAATTGTGTTTTCCTTTCAGCGGTCTCGTAGTATTCGTCGGTTTCATGATGGACCAAGGAGAACCAGGCAAAGATCTGCCGATATTGGAGCAGACGTGGGAGGCTGATCCCCACGAGATAGAGAGCTCCAAGAAGATGGAGGCAGCCACCGAGCCGACCCCAGATACGCTCACGGCCACTACTGAGATGGTCAACGCCCTATTTGAGGTTATAGCCCCCGTGGCACTGCAGGAGCAGTTTTCCCCCTTCGAGGATGTGTCCCCCCCCCCCACCCCCCCACCCCGCTCAGCTGCCCAAGGTGATTTCTTCTTTTCCGATCTCAATTGTGGTTTTTCATCTAAGTATGTGGTGATGAATAATGCAAAATTTTATTAGCTTTGATGCCATGCTATACATAGTGGTTTAAATAACTTGTGTTTCTTATGCTGGAAAGTAATTCAGAATTTGTTCCTGTTTCAATTAGAGCCCTGATGCAGACAAGGATTGTGTGGTTGTACATGTCACTCGCTATGAGGCGGATGACCTGAATATACGCACTGGGAAAACAGAGTTTTTAGGCTGTTGGATCCTGGAAACCATTTGCTCTTATACCAATGAAGAGTTGTATTCCAGCCTGACTGTTGTCAGGCGTGTTGTCCAGGGTGTACTGAAGCACAAGAAGTTCAAAGCTACTCTTCGTTTGTGAGGCATGTTGTTCTTGTCAAGCTTACGCAGGAAGATGACGTGGCATGCCTCCACAAACAAGTTTATGAGTGGCAAGGCCACAAGGTTTTCTTCATGAAGATTCACAGGATTGAGCTGCTGCCGGACGTCCTCGATGATGTTCATGGAAAGGTTCGTCTTTTTTCCAGCCCAAATTAGATCGAGGCATGAAATACTTGCCCAGCTAGTGTTTAATAGTAGTTTGGATTCTGTCTAATTATCCGAACCTTGCCTGTTATCGATCCCTCTGGGGCTAGTACTCTGTTTGAATCCGTCTATGGGAACTGCTGCTACTTTTGTTTGCCCGTGAATCATCGTAATTGTTGCCGAAACAGATGTGTCCTCACTAGTTTTATCATACGAGCAGTGTGTGTTTTGATGAAATAGAGTACTCGTTCGAGAACTATGCGCCGACGTATACATAAGTACTTGTAAACACTGTTGGTGCTACCCCACTTGTAAGCAGTTGTGCAAAACACGACACATTGGCTCAGCTCGCTTCAACACTAGGCTACCGACCAGCTAACAATCAACAATCTGCTGTCTGATATATAAGCAACTATGTATCTTGTTACAGTGGTTCATGCAGTTAACTGAGGCCACAATGTAAATTCCAAACGTTCACACGCTAGTCCAGCGTTCATGTGGAACACTCACATTAAAATCGGCTTCATAAAAAACATGAAAAGCATAAGTTAAGCAATTTTATACATCTCAATGATTCATAGAACATAACAAACATATACTAGTTAATATCAAAAGACAAAGTTGTGAGAAGGTTTACAAATCAGGAAAAAACAAGCAAGGCTTCTTTGAGCAAAGGGCCTCCCGGCAGGCTTAAATTTCTTGGAGTTCACTCTCGTTTTTTCTTGTTTCCACCATCCAGGATTAGGTTCTCTCATTCCAGAATAACCAACTACGATTGTGTTCTCACCTGGAATGCTGAACTGAACCATGCAGTGTACTGAGCAGCTGAAAGTCTTGTGCATTCCACAAAATTTAAGCGCCGCTATTTGCAGAAATAAGCAGACCACAATGCCTCTTGTCCGCGCACCTATCCCAAAAACCTCCGTGTAGCCGTGCCAGCTTGCCCTCGGTCCATGGATGAACTAGAGGAAAGTGCATTCCGGACTAGGATGCAGATGTTTTTCGCTCGTCCCTGCACTGGAATTAGGAAGTAAAATGTATGAATCAGCTTCTTTTAGATTGTGTTGGTCATTCTACCTAGTAACTACCAATGTAAGAATACCTGGAAGACGGGTGGTTAGATGATGGCAACGAGGGATAGCCATCTCATTTTGCGCAGTTCTACTAAAACTGAGGTGTGTGCTTTTGATTGCGCGGATAGAAATGATACGGAGAAAGACATCCCGAAACGATATGGAGACAGTCATCCCTGTTTGCGCAAATACGAAATACGGTTATTTAAACAGTGACAGATATTTGCAGTGGCGTATGATTAACAGCAGCATCTATTGTGTTATAATTGGCACTAGATTGACAGTATGAAAGTGTCCTTAAGTAAGTAGCATCACATCACGTCAACACTGCCACTAGATTAACATGCAGAACAGTAGCATTAGTATTACTGTCATGAGTGTAGCACATGGTCAGTAAATGTGCAATCAAATTTGTGCAGTTCCACTGGGATGAAGCAATGTTAGCGGTGTGAGATTTAAGTGTAACTGCAAAAACACAATTCATGGGAAATAAAGCAAGACGGAAGAACTTCATAAAATGGTGGTGGCATTGCTTCAATTTATCGACGGCACTAGACCATTACTTATAGTGACATTAGGTGGCATTGCTTAATGCTTCATGTGATTTTACATTAACGGTAGTGATATGGGCGTAGCGACAGCAGAGGCATAAAGTGGTGAGGCAGATGTGGTTGCCGAGAGCGGCAAACACTCAGGCATCATGTCTGCATTTATCCCATTTTGTATCTCCTCGCCGACATTTTCCTATGTGAGCATAGGAAATCTAGACCTGCTCATTCTCATTTGCGTTGTCCCCCAACACCCGTCACTTTCTTTCCTTTTTCAACCAAGAGATAGGTCCACTTCCCCCACCCTTCGCCATCCACCATGCTTTCTTCGTCTTTTCAACCAAGAGACCAGTTGGGTAGCCAGTATCTACTACTTTCCCCCGTTTCCTCTTAGAACCAAGTCCTAGATTCATGCTACAGCTTTCCCACTTTCTTCCCTGTTTGAACCAACTTGTAGAGTCGACTGTATGAACTAGCTTTACCTCTAACAATAGTAAAAGTCTAGGTGGCTTTGGAACAGAAGACGGAAGTAGAAAAGGATCCACACGAAGCCATGTGGGGAGCTGGGGCAGTAGAGTAAGGCAGGTTTCGAAGGAATATATACCTGAGGGTTGTCGGCATGTGACAAAGACGGCGTCGGGAGGCCGCATCTTGGCCACAATGCTGCAGGGAAGAAGAAGGGGTCGGAGGCCCTCCGGAGCCGGCGCTCTCTCGGAGAGAACGACATGGCCGCCGATCGAGATGCGCGGGCAGCCATTGGTCTCCTCCCTCGCCGCCGATGACAGCGTGAACGATGCATCTACACCCCTGCCCCGGTCGAGGTTGTCCGGCCGGATTTGTGACCAGCCGTGAGCTAAGAGAGAGTGTGGCCACCTATGTCTTGCTTAGATCTGGAGAGCATGATAGAGTGAACGAGAGGAACCCTAGTAAAGCAAGCGCTAAGGCTCCTGCTTATATATGTAGTGGAGTGATTTTGTTGTACTAGCTTCAAAAAAATGCGCTCCTACGTGTACCCGCGAGTGGGTGTGAGAGAACTAGTGCGTGTGTGCACCGCTTCTCTTCATGAGAGTACAATATACTATGCCCAAAGAACGTTCGCCACAAGAGTAATAGTATGAGTGTGTGACGTGTGAGCTAAAATAAAATGTGTGCGGCGTCTTCTGTTTTTTAGAAGTTCTGAGGGTAGGGTGTGAAGAGCACATATGTGTGTGACGTCTACCTGCAGATAGACGGTGGGTGCTAGAGGACTCAGGAGGGTGCGTGTGCGTGAGAGAGAGGGGGGCACGTATCAATGCAATGCATGTGTCCGTAAATCATTGTCCGACAAACGTTCGCCACAAGCCTTTTCCTGACGAACGCCATACGAACCGTTAGATCGGCATCCGACAGTGTCAGTCTTACCATGTCATTTAACAAGAGAACCACTCCCCCTACACACAAATCTTCCACGTGAGTGTTAGCAACTATCATATGCTCCCTCCATTCCAAAATGTAGTGCATATAGCTTTATTGAAAATTCGAACCTCGCAAACTTTTACCGAGTTTTCGTGTACCAAATTGCACATGTAGAATACCCTGTATATATCATTTCATTCATCTTCAAGAGGTAACTATAAAGATGGGGGAGGAGTCTACAAAGAAAGACCATCGTATCACCTGCAGCAATTTCAACCATCCTTTGGTGTGGAGGAATATCATAGGAACTATATGATATGATTTTTATAGGATTTTTTTTCCTTTAGAGCCAATTGGTTCATAGGAATAGATTCATATACTCCACATTTCAAAGGAAATAACCATGATATCATTTCTACAGCTTTAGAGCCACTTGGTTCATATGAATGGATTCCTATACTCCCATAATTTCAAAGGAAAATAAACATTAGCGTATATTCAGTAGAGAAGTTCCTATGATATGAACCAAATTACATCTCTTTTCTAATCCCTCCTCATAGGAATTGAGATACATGTCATCTCTAGATTCAATAGAAAATTTCCCATGATGTCAACCAAATGACATCTCTTTTCCAATCCCTACTCATAGGAATTGAGATACTCCATGTCATCTCTTTCCCTACAACTTCCATGTATACATCTTATATTCCTAAATAGCTAGTACAACCCACTAGTAGCTTTTTTCCAAGACATGCAACTATGGCACAAGAACTATATAGTGTGCGAATAACTTGAAAGATGGTCACTGGATGAAGCTAATCCTACAGTGCAGAGATGGCAAATCCGAGCACTACTGACCGCTAGATATCATCAACATTCCACCAGATCTGCCACATGTACAATTTAGAAGACTCCATGGTTGAACTTAAGCATAATGCACAAACCTCAAAACACATGCACTTCTCATTTGTTCTAGAATCTTCCGTATCATAATTGATTTTTTTTCTAAATCAAATGCTATTATTTGTTTTTTACTTTATGCTTTACAATGCACAACCCCATGAATCTTAACATTTGTCGGGGGTTGGGTGCGACATATACCAAAGGATGGCTTATCATGGTGGGAGCGAGTAGAACGTTGCCGGTGCCTGGAAACGGGATGAGGCGTAGACATGTACGCCGGCGAATCTTACCCAGCTTCAGGGCTCTCCGTGAAGATAACACCCCTACTGCTGCTCTGCGGGGTCTCCGCATGGTCACTATGGCAGAGTGGGCACAAGGTTGCTCCTCGAGATGTTTCCTGGAGGTAGGAGAAGGCAAGGCTAGCTCTCTCCTCCTATATGGTATGGTCTAGTGCTACTGGATTCGAACCCTTTGCATGGGTGCCCTGGGGGGTTTATATATAGGTCTACCCGCCAGGGGTACAATGGTAATCCGGCTGGGCGTCGGGCCCAGCCGTCAGTCTCTTGGGCCGCTGTCTTCTCCGCTGACTGCCGGGGCCTGCCGACTGGTGGGCCCCGCTGACTGGTCAGGTACGGAGCCGACAGGCTGTGTCCGCCACGGGCGGGTCTTGCCGGCTGCTAATTACTGTAGCCGTGCCTCTAATGACGCGGCTTGGTCATGGGGTCGTGGCAACAGTGTCGCCGCCTGGCGGGCGGTCACTGTTGCCCCTCCCCGTCTCGTCTGGTTGATGGCGCATAGGGCCCGCAGGCAGGGGGCTGGCCGACTCTCGGGGGCCGACTCCCACCGGGTCCGACTAGTGGTGGAGCTCTCGCCGTCTTATGGGCTCTCGTTGACTGTGGGACCCGTCGTCCCTGGGTCGTACAGACAGGTCGTCGTGGGTGCAGGGCTCCGCCCACTAGTGCTGATGTCAGGGCCGGCATGGCAACAGTGCCGCGCCGGAGGAGATCTCCGTGGGTACAGTGCACTGTGGCCACGCCAGCCCTTGGAAAAGGGAGGGAGTGGGCTTCACTGTAGCCACTCCCCATCCCGTTCCTCTTGATGAGGGCACGGGTATTTGTTGGTGCCGGGGGCCGACTCCTGGTGGCTGGCCTCTCTGGAAGCCGCCAGGTTGGAGTCGGCGTGTCTTGAACTCGCCCCCAGGACTCGGCTGCGAGGGGGTAGTCGGCCGTGCTCCGGCCAGCTTCTAGAAGACGGCTCTTCATTGTGACATCTTTGAGGGGCGCAGCCTGCCCCGATGACTTGAAAGGTTCTGGGCTTAGGGTTAGCCTACCCGTGGCCCATTACTCCGACGGTAGTCCCCGAAGCTGGTGAGGCGTCGCGGATGATCAGCCGAGGAGCCTCAGAAGTTTCTCTCTCCGGGAGCCCGAGACATGGATCTCGTCTGGCTTCTGCCGGGCCGACTAGAAGGAGTCGGACTGGCCCAACTCTGACTTGTCCAATATTTCGAACGCCCCGGCGGGATCCAAGTACTGTGCTGGCTAAGCTTCTAGGCCACCGCCCGATTCGGGCCTGTCACGTGGCAGCGCGCGGCCAGGCCAGTCTGCGTGCCCACGCGCGTGACTACCGTGCCTCGGCGCGCGAGCGGATCCGCTGCGGCCGTGGCGGACGGTTGGGGTTCCCACGGAGTTACTGCGCGCAGTAACTCCGTGCGATAAACGTGGGGGGTCGTGGTGTCGTGGCGTAGTAAATCCCACAACCGCCCCCTCGGCTTCACAGCCCATGAGGCTATAAGTAAGGGGAGGAGGGGGGAGCGACAGAGCACGCGCGCCCCTCCTCCACGCTACTCCGCACTCCACTTCTTCTTCCTCGCATCGCCGCACCCAAACCCTCGTCGAGCGCTGCGGCGACCGCCCATGATGAGCTCTTCCTCCGCCGCCGCGCCCCCTTTGGTGCATTCCGGCACCTGGGATGGCTCGGAGGTTCATAGCGACCACATTGATTTCCTCCGCAAGACGCATCGGCTCCCCGGCAAAGATTACGTGCGGGTACGTCTCGCGCCAAAGGGGGAGATCTCGCCGGCGCCGCAGGAGGGCGAGCGGGTCATCTTCCGCTCGCACTGCCTGTGTGGCCTAGGACTGCCGGCGAGCAGCTTCTTCCGCGCCTTCCTCGAGTTCTACAGCCTCCAGCCGCACCACCTCACGCCCAATACGGTGGTGTTGCTGTCCGCCTTCGTCGCCCTGTGCGAAGGCTTCCTCGGAGTCCTCCCCACCATCGATCTTTGGGGGGAGTTCTTCTTCTCCAAGCTCGGCACCCAGGCCGCAGGCGTGC
The DNA here is from genome assembly GCA_032464435.1 of Aegilops umbellulata. Classification (NCBI taxonomy): domain Eukaryota; kingdom Viridiplantae; phylum Streptophyta; class Magnoliopsida; order Poales; family Poaceae; genus Aegilops; species Aegilops umbellulata. Next base: position 99,166,314 of record CP136055.1, read on the forward strand.
CGGCCCAGTGTGGCGCGTTCAGCGCCGTGCAGAGGTTGGGGCCGACAACCCCTTCCCCACCATCAAGCTGATAAAGTCGGTGAAGATGTGGCAGCGATCGTACTTCTACGTGAAGAGCATCTTCGCGAAGGGCGATTGGGTCAATCTGCCGGCCTTCGTAGCCAGGCCGCCGGCTGGGAGGCTGCCCAACTGGTCATACCGGGCCAAGTCGCTGATGCCTGCAGGAGCCGGCACCATCACGCGACTCCGAGTGCTGACGCAGACGGAGGGCTTGACTGGCCCGGATCTGCTGGCCGCCTTCATGGAGCGCCGAGTCCTCCCGCTCCAAGGTCGGCCCCATATGATATGCCAAATGAGCGGGCACCGAGACGCGAGCCGGATGTGCACCAAGGACATGCCTCACGAGGAGGTGGCCTATATGGTGAACTACCTCTCGGACAGCAAGCTCCTGGAGGATTGGGTGTTCGGCAAGGAGCCGTACTCTTGCGCCAACCCCCCACCTATAGTAAGTTGCCTCTTTCCTTCTTTCTTTAACTTGTCTTCTTTCTTGCCGAGTCTGTCTTGTCCGATCTGACCAGTTGGCTTTGGTCAGAATCCCCTCCTCCATCCACCAGCCGGCACCGCAGGGCTGGCCCGCGAGTTCCTCGCCGACCGGGAGGAGAGCGACATCGACGACCCCGATCTGGGGGCCGCGGCTTTGGAAGACGATGCCGAGGGAGGAGGCGGCCTGCGGCTCGGGGCCGGTCTAGAGGACTGGCCCGATGACGATGAGGAAGTCGCCCCTCGCCACCAACCAGGAGCCGGCCAGCCCGGCGCGAGCTCTTCTGCCGCGCCGGACGCTCAAGGCGGCGCGAAGAAGCGCAGGGCTGTGCCGAGCTTGTTCGACAGTCGGCCGAAGAAGCCCAAGAGCTCGGCCGCGGCGACCACACGGGACGAGGCGGCCGCGAAGGCCAACCGCTTCCGCAGGGAAGTGAAGAAGCCGCCGCTGGTCTCCGTGTGAGTACTCCATCTTTCCGCCTTTATTTTTTCTTTGTAGCTTCCGTCTGAGTCTTTACTTGCTTTCCTTGCTTCAGGGCTCCCCTCACTCTTGAGAGGGTCACCGCCGCCTCCATCATGGGGTCCGCGGAGACATCCGCCACCACTCGGCGGGTCGACCCCGCCGTCGACCTCCGGGAGGCGACAGAGCGGAACGCGCAAGAGAAGCGCGAGGAGGAGGAGGCCGCCCGCCTGGAGAAGGCGGAGGCCTCTGCCAAGAGGAAGCTATAAGAGGTCGAGGCCGCCGTCGCGGCAAGGCGGCAAGCTGAGGAGGCCGGGCGCCGCCAATCGGCGGTGCTCGCCACCCCACTGAATTCTGCACCGCCGCAGCCGGGGTTCACGGGGCAGACTGGGGGAGTCGACAGCGAGAACCCGATCATGGAGAGGGAAGGCGGCGACGCCTCCATGCCGGACGTGGTTGTGCTGCCGCCGCCGCCAGCCAGAGCCGCACAAGGTAAGCAGCCGGCGGGCCTGCCGGTGCCGCCGACTGAAGATGAGGTCGAGGCGGGCCTGCTTCTTCAAGTCGGCACGTCGACGCATCGCCATCTCGCCAAGGTGACTTCAGCGTCGCGCCCTCTGGATAATGGCGTCGCGAGCTCCACGATCCCAGATGCCGAGGTGACGAGCGCCGCGCCCACTGGGTGGGTGCAGGGAGGCGGGACAGGCCCGTTGAACCAGGCGCTTCTGGACGTCCTGGCCAAGCTTCGAGCTGAGGGCGACGCCATCCAGAACTGCACCAAGGCGCACCTGGTGTCGCGGAGAGCCATATGACTACATCTCCTCCTTCTTGTTTTATTTGTTTTTTCCTCTCTGTGGGGGCGCACCAGCGCACCCACTGGGTGTAGTCCCCGAGTTCCGGGCCGGCTGCAGAGCAGGCGGCTTGGAACTCTACATGGTGAGTTCCAAGTACTAACTGTCTGTCTGAAATGTTTGCCACAGGACTATCATAATATCCGTGCGACCGCCTTCAACCGCAACGTCAAGGAGCTGGGCAAGCGGACCGCTGACTTGTCGGAGAGCCGAAGTGAGTCTTCTTTCTTCTTCGCGGGGGCGCGCTGGCGCACCCACGGGCTGTAGTCCCCGAGGTTCAGGCCGACTGCTGAGCAGTCGGGCCGGATCTTCCTGGCGACCTTCTTTTTGTTGACGACTGACACCCTCTTTCTTCTTTTCTTCAGAAGCCAACGCCATTCTGCAGCAGCAATTGGGCGAGGCCAACACCGCGCTGCGCGTCAAGGGGGAGGAGTGCAGCAAGCTTGCCGCAGAGCGCGATTGGCAGAGCAGAAAGATCTGCTCAAGAAGGCCCAGGAGGAGGCGGAAGAAAAGGAGACCGCCCTCTTGGCTGAGTTCGCAAGCGAGCGCTCCTCCTGGACTGACAAGGAGGCGGTGCTAACCTCCGGCTTCCACAAGATCGAGGATCTCGTCGACGGTAAGCCTCCTTGTTTTCCTTCCTTGAGTTGCCGACTATAGGTCGGGCCGTTTTCAAGTTTCTGACTTGTTCTTCGCTCTTTCATCCTGGCAGACTTCTTCCCAGGCCACTCGCAGGCCGAGAATCAAGCCATCGAGACTGATCGCGAGGGGCGGAGGGCGGATGGCGCGGAAATCGCCGCCGACGCCCCCCGAACCCTTGACGAGCAGATCCTGAGCATTGAGGCTCGCCTGTGGCCGGCCCACAGGATGTTGCGTCGGCTTCAGCGTGTCGGCGCTCAGGCGATCGCCGCCCTATGGCCGGATATGACGGCTCTGTGCACTCCCAGTCTGACTGCCGACTGGCTGGAGGTCGCGGCTGGCCGTCTTGAGGCCTGGAAGGGTTCCTCGGCCCAGGCTGGAGCGCGTCGGGCCTTGGAGTTCGTCAAGGCGTGGTATCCGGGGCTGGACCTAGACCGGCTAGCCACACTCCGGTCAGAGGCCCAACCGGAGCTGGAAGCTGCGGAAGACGCCCTCGTCAAGTGCGCGGCGGCAATCGCCGAGTACACCGACACCAGCATCCTCATCCCCGAGCGGGCTGAAAACGGCGAGGAGGCGCCGCCGGAGTGGTTCGGGATGAACCCCGACGACGGTGAGGACTTGGCAGAGGTGATCGGCTCCAGCATCGAGGAGGAAGGCGAGGCGGGGGGCGGAGGTGAGACAGAGGCACCACAAGACGGGGCGGATGGCCAGCCCCAGCTCGATCGCGCCTCCAGTAACGGGCCGCGCCCGTCCGAGCCGGCTGCCGCCGGAGATGACCAAGCTGAGACCGACCAGCCGGCCGCCCCAACACCTGACACCGCCGTCTCCTCCGATCCTCCGAACCCGTCTGCCGCCTCCTAGGCTGCCGCTTTATCTTTGTCTTAACTGCTTAGTAGTCTTTGAAGAACTTGTTAATTCGCGCAATTCCACCCGCGGGGTGTATTTTGAACTTCCGTTCGAAGATTCAGCCAAGGGCCTCTGTTATGTAAATATATATCCGAATTCTATCTCTTCTTGCTTATTGCTCCTTTGGCTTTTTCCTTTGCCGCCTTCCCTCAGTTGCCGTCTTGCCAGTCGGGCAGCCGCTCTGTGGACTGCCGCTGGATCAAGTACTTGGCTACTTTGGAAAGGCAAGTACTTAGCCGTTTTAGAGTTTTTTAGCAAGTTGAATAGAAGGCAGCGAGCCGACTGCTCAAGAGTCGGTTTGTGAAAAAAGGCTGGAAGCCGGCTTAAGCTATGTTTATGCTCTGAGTCCTTAGCCATTTTTCATGTGGGCGCCCATTCTACCCTACTCCTGCCCACCAGTCAGTCGCTCTGCGAGCTGCGGCTTCTGACAGGAGACGGCTTAGGTGCCACACACTACTTGTCCGACTGCAGGAAGCATTTCATAGTGCAAGGCGGCAAGTCCCCGGGCCGACTAGTCGAACTCGGTGCCAAGTGGCATAACCAAGAGCAATATACTCGTAGGCATAATTCTTATCATACAGATAAAAGAGGGCAGTCCCCGAGCTCCTCTCGGGGAGCCCGAAGTCTTGGTACTTTAATACAAAGGGTAGCATGGTACATACTGCATTTAACTGTAAACTCTTCTGAGGCGATTTGCGTTCCATGGTCGCTCCGTCTCTTTGCCAGAGTCGTCCCTCTTGCGTGCTCGGGGCTTCTGAGCGTCGATCAGGTAGTAGGAGTCGTTGCCCAACACTTTGCTGATGATGAAAGAGCCTTCCCAAGGCGTCGACAGCTTGTGCTGGCCGGCTGTTCCCTGGATCGGCCGGAGCACAAGGTCGCCCTCTTGGAAGGATCTCGGCCTGACCATCCTGTTGTAGTACCGATGCAAGCTCTGCTGGTAGATGCTGGACTGGCTGAGTGCCAACAGCCGGCCCTCTTCCAGCAGATCGACGCCGTCTTGACGTGCTTCTTCTGCCTCCTCCTCGATGTACATGGTGACTCGTGGGGAGTCGAACTCTATGTCCGTTGGGATGACGGCTTCGGCACCGTAGATGAGGAACAAAGGCGTGAAGCCAGTTGACTTGTTTGGAGTTGTGCGCAGACTCCAGAGGACGGCTGGCAGCTCGTCGAGCCAGCAGCCAGCTGAGCGCTCTAGAGGCTCAACCAGTCGAGGCTTGATGCCGGACAGGATGAGGCCGTTTGCTCGCTCCACCTGGCCGTTTGACTGCGGATGGGCAACAGACGCTAAGTCCAGTCGGATGCCCTGCGTCGCGCAGAAACGGGCCAAAGCACCTTTGGCAGAATTTGTGCCATTGTCGGTGATGATGCTGTGTGGTATGCCGTACCGAATTGTGATGTCGGAGATGAAGGTCACGGCAGTTGGACCATTCAGCTTCTTGATTTGCTTTGCTTCTATCCACTTGGTGAACTTGTCCACCGTGACAAGTAAGTGAGTCAGGTCGCCTCGCGCCGTCTTGAATGGTCCCACCATGTCCAGGCCCCAAACAGCGAAGGGCCAGGCGATGGGGATAGTCTTGAGTGCAGAAGCCGGCTGATGCGGCTTGGAGCGGAACTTCTAGCACCCCTTGCATTTTTGGACCAAGTCCTTGGCTTCTTCCAAAGCAGTCGGCCAGAAGAAACCATGGCGGAAGGCTTTGGTGATGAGTGCTCTTGAAGTTGCGTGGGGGCCGCACTCGCCTTGATGGATGTCCTTGAGAATTGCTTGGCCTTGCTCTAGCTCCGTGCAGCGCTGGTAGACGCCAGTGACACTGCGCCTGACCAGCTCTCTGTTGACTATGGTATAGGCTGCTGCTCGGCGTTGCACTTGCCGAGCTAAGATCTCATCAGTCGGTAGCTCTTTGCTTACCAAAAATTTGAGGATGGGCTGGGCCCATGAGGGTGCTGCGATTTCTTCGACTGTCAGAACTACGACCTGGGGGGGTGGCTGGGCCGGGAGGTGGCGGGTTGGAGTCAGCAACTGCTTGCTGGATTGATGAAGTCCCCACGCTGACTGGTACAGTCCCCGGGCCGAGTTCTGAAGTCCCCGGGCCGTCTTCGACTGCCGCGATCCTGGAGCCGTCTGTCGACCTTCTCGTGCCGTCTGCTGGAGCTCTTGAGTCGGATCCGACTTCTTCAGGGGTAGCCGGCACAAAGATGGAGTCTGATTCTGGTGAAGGCTTGACAGACGGCTTGAGGAGGCGTTGAAGGGCAACGCCGAATGGTATTGCTTGACGGGTAGAGCCGATTCGTGCCAGGGCGTCTGCTTGGTCATTGTCGTTTCTTGGCACATGGAGGAACTCGCATCCCTCAAAATATACACTGATTTGTTGCACGAGGAAATGGTAGCTCGCCATATTTGCGTCCTTGGCGTCCCAGTCGCCAGACGACTGCTGGACCACCAAGTCGGAGTCGCCATAACATAGGATCCGGCGAATGCCAAGTTCTTTGGCAAGCCGGAGCCCGTGAATGAGCGCCTCGTATTCAGCGACGTTGTTGGAGGCGGTGAAATGGATTTGCAGCGCATATTTGAGCTTGTCACCTTTGGGAGAGGTGAGGACGACGCCGGCTCCGAAGCCGGTGCGCATCTTGGAGCCGTCGAAATGCATCCGCCAATGGGTGGAGTCGGGCGCTGGCGGCAGGTACTGGGTCTCGGCCCAGTCGATGAGGAAGTCGGCCAAGGCTTGCGACTTGATGGCGGTGCGTGGCTGGTGGTAGATGGTGTAGGGAGCCAGCTCTATGGCCCATTTGGCCACTCGGCCAGAAGCATCTCGGCTTCCGATGATCTCGGCTAGTGGGGCTGTGCAGACCACTGTGATTGGATGCTCTTGAAAGTAAGGCTTCAACTTCTTGGCGGCAAAGTGCACGCCATAGCACATCTTCTGGTAGTGGGGGTAGTTCTGCTTGGAGGTCGACAGTACTTCGCTCAGGTAATACACCGGTCTCTGGACAGGTAGTGCCTTGCCTTCCTCCTTGCGTTCTACCACGATAACTGTGCTGACTACCCGGCTGGTGGCGGCGATGTATAGGAGCATGGGATCCTTAGGAGTCGGAGCCTCCAGAACAGGTGGAGTAGTCAAGATCTTCTTCAACTGGAGAAAAGCTTCGTCCGCCCTGTGGTTCCACTCGAAAAAAGTGGTCTTCTTCATGAGTTGGTATAGGGGGAGAGCCTTCTCGCCCAGCCGACTGATGAATCGGCTGATGGACGCCAAGCAGCTAGTGAACTTTTGCACGTCCAGCTGTCGGCTGGGTACTTGCATCCTCTCGATGGCCTTGATCTTCACAGGGTTGCACTCTATGCCGCGTTCGGAGACCAGGAAGCCAAGAAGCTGGCCGCCCGGTACTCCGAAGACGCACTTCTCAGGGTTGAGCTTGATCTGAAATCAGCGTAGGTTCTCAAAGCTCTCCTTGAGGTCTTCCAGCAGTGTTCCACGCTTTTCCGTCTTTACCACCACATCGTCCACGTAAACGTGGGCATTCCTGCCGAGTTGCTTGAGGAGGCACTTCTGCATGCAACGTTGAAAGGTGGCGCCGGCATTCCTCAAGCCGAACGTCATGGTCAAGTAGCAGAAGGCTCCAAACGGCATGATGAAGGCAGTCTTCAGTCTGTCAGCCGGATTCAGCTTGATCTGGTGATATCCCGAGTATGCATCTAAGAAACTCAGCAGCTCGCATCCGGCTATGGAGTTTATCACCTGATCAATCCTTGGCAAAGCAAATGGATCCTTGGGGCAAGCTTTGTTGAGGCTCGTGTAGTCAATACACATTCGCCACTGCTTGTTCTTCTTCAGTACCAGGACTGGGTTGGCTAGCCATTCTAGAAAGAACACTTCCATGATGAAGCCGGCTGCTAGAAGCCGGGCTATCTCCTCTCCAACAACTCTTCTCTTCTCTTCTAACAGGCGGCGCAAGGGCTGCCTGACGGGCTTCACATCAGATCGGACGTGTAACTTGTGCTCAGCAAATTCCGTCGGAACACCTGGCATGTCTTTGGGGGACCATGCGAAGATGTCCCGATTCTCACGGAGGAAATCGACGAGCTCGCCTTCCTATTTGTTGTCGAGGTTTGCACCTATGACAGCATACCTTTCTGGGTGCTCTGGGTCCAAGGGTATCTTCTTCGTCTCTTTACCGGCTTGAACGAACCTTCAGTTTTCGACTCCTAGGGGTTGGGCGACATCTCCGGCTACTTGCCGGCCATCGCCACAACCCGGTCAAGGAGCCGCTTCTCAGCTGCGATCACCAGGGACTCGGCCAGCCGACTGCTTTCAGCCGCACAGGCGGACGACTTTCTGTAGTCGCCGGCTATGGTCAGAATCCCCTTGGAACTCGGCATCTTCATCTTGAGGTAGGCGTAGTGGGGGACCGCCATGAACTTGGCCAAAGCAAGTCGGCCGAGCAATGCATGGTACGGGCTTTCGAGGTCGACCACTTCGAACCAAACCAACTCTCGGCGGAAGTGATCTTTGTATCCGAAGAGGACATCTATCAGGATCTTGCCGATTGGTGAGCAGGAAAGGCCAGGGACTATGCCATGGAATACAGTCCGGCTGTTCTGAAGCTGTCTTTGCTTGATTCCTAACTTCTCCATGGTGTCCTTGTATAGGATGTTGATGCTGTTGCCGCCGTCTATCAGGACTCGGGAGAAGCGAGCAGCTCGCTTGTCTGTAGCAAAGGTGGCATCCAATACCATGGCGTAGGAGCCCGGACTCGGCATCACCTCTGAGTGATCCGCCCTGCTCCAGCTGATAGGCTTCTCAGACCAATGCATAAACTCTGGTGCTTCTGACGCTACTGCGTTCACCTCTTGCCACTGCTGCCGCCTGCTGCGTCGGTCATCGGCCACACTGGTGAACACCACGTAGGCCCCATGCTCTTCTGGGTACTCGTCTTGTACTGCGCCGACTGGCCGGACCGCCGGCTGCTGGGGCGGAGGAGGAGGCGGCTGCCCAGCAGGTGGGGGAAGCAAGAGGCTGTCTCCCTTGGCGATCCTGGTGAGCCACTGGCATTTCCGAGTGGTGTGGTTGGACGACTTCGCACCACTATGGAACTTGCAGGGTCCGTCCAAAGTCTGCTCGTAGGAGAAAGCCGGCAACCAGTTGGGCTTGCCGCCCTTCTGACGTTTGGGCGGAGGCTGCCCTTCCGGCTGCTGGTCTTCGACTGTCGCCACCTGCCGGCTGCTGGAAGCCGACTGTGGGGCCTTGCACTTGTGGTCGCTCTGCTGCTGTCGCCGACTGGTGTCTCCAGCCGGGGTTCTAGGATCCTGAGGAGCCACTTTGCCAGTCGCACTAACTTGAATCTCTGCCTTCATGGAGGAGTCGGCCGTGGCATACTTATCTGCTATGATCAGCAGCTCGTCGAGGGTTTCTGGCTCGTCGCAGAGGAGCTTGTGCTTGAGGAGGGTGCCTTCTCTGCACCCGGCGGTGAAGTACTCGATAGCCTGCACCTCGTGCACGCCTTCACGGGAGTTCCGAAGCTCGGCCCAATGCGTGAGGTAGTCGCGAGTGGATTCGTTGGGACCTTGCACGCACAGGGAAAGCTGGCGAGGCTTGGGAGGTCGCTTGTACGTGCTGGTGAAGTTGCGGACGAAGGCGTCGGTGAAGTCGACCCAGCTGTTGATGTTGCGAGGCTTCAGGCTGTTCAGCCATGTCCGGGCCGTGCCCTGGAGCATGAGCGGAACGTACTTCACGGCAACGCGCTTGTTGCCGTTCGCAATGTTGACGGAGGTGGAGTAGTCAACTAGCCAGTCCTCCGGATTCACGGAGCCGGTGTACTTGGGTGTATCTCTTGGGAGTGTGAACCCTTTGGGAAAGGGCTTGTCTCGGATGCGGGGACCGAAACACGGCGGGCCCAGCTCATCTTCTTCTTCGAGCGCCAGGGATCGGTGGAGTCGGTCGATCCGGTGGCGAGCGTCATTTTCTCCGACTCCTCGGCGGCCAAGCCGGTCGCCGAGAGTCGGGTGTTCAACAGGCGGCAGGGAGACTCGCCTTTCCCTGCGAGGGGGAGGAGGCGGACAGTCGTCCCATCGTTCCACTTCTCTTGGGCGGCCGTCTTGGTCACGCTCGATGGTGATGCGAGTCCGACTGCGGCTGGCAGCCGTCTCCTTATCTTTTCTTCCGCGGACACCGCCAGTCGGCATCCAAGACGTCGCGCCTTGGTCTCGGCGAAGAGGCGGGTCGTCGTTCTGCCGTTGCGGCGCATCAGTGCGGCAGCCGGTTTCGTTCTGCTCGGCAGCCGCGTCAAGGAGCCGCTGGACACGCTCCGTCATCAGGCGACGCTCTTCGCCCTCGAAATTGTCCAACTCGTCCGTTGCCGCCTGGGCAGCCCGGATGTTCTCCGCAGGCGTGGCGTAAACGGGGCGATTTGCCCCGAACAGGTTGGCGATGGCAACGCCGCACTGCTGGACCGCACCAAGGCGGCTAGGCCCGGTTGGAGCCGGCGAGCCGCCCACGGCGCGATCCATCTCACGCTGGTAGGCTTCTGACACGCGTCTCATGCTAGCCAGCTTCTTCGCGCCTTCGACGAGCTGGAGGCGGCACACCTCCAGCGTCTCGGCGTCGGCGTCTTCGGGAATGGGCGCGGTTAGGTCTTATAGCGCCGTGTCGAGTGGGTCATGAGCTCCTCCGCCAGAGTGCTCGCCATGACCGATGACAAGCACCTCTGTGACGGTGCTTCCGTTGCTCTCCGCGCAAGGGAGCAGCTCGCCGTAGACCACCATGTTGGTGGGGAACGCGTCGAGCGACGCGGTGTCGGAATCGACCAGCATCGGGTCGGTGGAGCCTACGGACTCCAAGTCCACAGCTGGCTTGCTGGCGACGTAGAGTTGATCGAGAAGGCCTGCGAGGAGGCTCTCGGGGTCGCCCGTGCCCGCGTCGGATGCGGACTCGTCGGGGAGGCGAACCTCGCCGACAAGATCGGCGAGGCAGCTGGCCGCGCAGGCGATCTCAGCGCCATGCAGCGTGTCGGCACAGACTCCGTCTGGCATGCCGGGCTGCCTGCGCTCGCTAGGAAGGAAAAGGGTTCCCGTCCAGAGCAGGTCTCCGGACGACAGTGCACCTAGCCCCATGGTGGGCGCCAAATGTCGGGGGTTGGGTGCGACATATGCCAAAGGATGGCTTATCATGGTGGGAGCGAGTAGAACATCGCCGGTGCCTGGAAACGGGATGAGGCGTAGACATGTACGCTGACGAATCTTACCCATCTTCAGGGCTCTCCGTGGAGATAACACCCCTACTGCTGCTCTGCGGGGTCTCCGCATGGTCACTATGGCAAAGTGGGTACAAGGTTGCTCCTCGAGCTGTTTCCTGGAGGTAGGAGAAGGCAAGGCTAGCTCTCTCCTTCCTATATGGTCTGGTCTAGTTATACTGGATTCGAACCCTTTGCATGGGTGCCCTGGGGGGTTTATATATAGGCCTACCCCCAGGGATACATTGGTAATCAGGCTAAGCGCAGGGCCCAGCCGTCAGTCTCTTGGGTCGCCGTCTTCTCCGCTGACTGCCAGGGCCCGCCGACTGGTGGGCCTCGCTGACTGGTCCGGTACGGAGCCGACAGGTTGTGTCCGCTGCGGGCGGGTCTTGCCGGCTGCTGATTACTGTAGCCATGCCTCTAATGACGCGGCTTGGTCATGGGGTCGTGGCAACAGTACCGCCGCCTTGCGGGCGATCACTGTTGCCCCTCCCCGTCTCGTCTGGTTGATGGCGCGTAGGGCCCGCGGGCGGGGGGCTGGCCGACTCCCGGGGGCTGACTCCCACAAGGTCCAACTGGTGGCGCTCTCGCCATCTTCTGGGCTCTCGTTGACTGGTGGGACCCGTCGTCCCTGGGTCGTACGGACAGGCCGTCGTGGGTGCAGGGCTCTGCCTACTGGTGCTGATCTCAGGGCCGGCATGGCAACAGTGCTACGCCGAACGGAGATCTTCGTGGGTACAGCGCACTGTGGCCACGCCAACCCTTGGAAAAGGGAGGGAGTGGGCTTCACTGTAGCCACTCCCCATCCCGTTCCTCTTGATGAGGGCACGGGTATTTGTTGGTGCCGGGGGCCGACTCCTGGTGGCCGGCTTCTCTGGAAGCCGCCAGGTTGGAGTCGGCGTGTCTTGAACTCGCCCCCAGGACTCGGCTGTGAGGGGGTAGTCGGTCGTGCTCCGGCCGGCTTCTAGAAGACGGCTCTTTGTTGTGGCATCTTTGAGGGGCGCAGCCTGCCCCGATGTCTTGAAAGGTTCTGGGCTTAGGGTTAGCCTACCCGTGGCCCATTACTCCGACTACATTTTGCTAAAACTAATTGATTTTGAATGAGATGAACTATAAGAAGTAAACGAACATCTACATCATGCATATATGACTCAAATCTTTACATGCTATAGTGTGTATTTATTCATAATTTGGTTTCGAAATCTCATGCGTTCAATGCAAGTGTACCTTACTAGTTTTGAGTATAGTAGAAAATTTCACGCGGCCCCGGGTATATCAAAATGCAGGGCCCATGCATCATTGCCTTTCGGTCGAACCTACATCCACAATTTTTTGTACGTACTATATCTCCACTGGTCCCTGAACCCAAAATGCTGCCTCGTTCCCCTAAAACCAAGCGGCCCACACATATTTAAGGCGTCGGCTCGAACTCAATCCCTCTCCCGTTTACTACGACATGGCCCCGCAAGCCCTACTAATACTCCTACAAACCCTACCGCCGCACTCATCATCGGTTTTCTTCAAGAGGACGAGGGAGAAGCCGATTTGTAGTGGAGGCGCTTTCAAAAAAATTGATCTATAGTGGAGACCCCTACCCTAGGGTGCCCTAGGTAGCTGCCGCACACATCATTGGTTTTCTCTTTTCTTTATGCTCTTGCGCCCTAGAGTGAAATGATGATTGATTCGTCCGTCCAGCTTAATGCGGGAAAGGTGGGGCTTTGGGATTTGACCCCACATCACTCATTTTCTATTACTGTGGCGCTACGACCGGGGTGCCTCCAATTCCAACCGCTGCTCCAAACTGTAATTTGGTGCATCGCACGTGGAACAAGACGGTGGATGAGCCACATGTCGGCCAAAGAAGTCCTGTTAAGTGTGTCGCCATTTCGTGTGCGGACTGACCCTGCTTGAGTCGCTACGCCAACACGACAGATGTAGCCTATGACTTGGTTTTTCTCCTTGGTGAATCCCGACTATATTGATCTAAAAAGATACGTACTGAACTACCCTCTCCGTCTTGTTTTTTTTAGACGTCTCGGTTTATAGGGCATGCACGTAGTTCTAGGTCATCCATTTGACTAACTAAATCTGAGTTACTATGTCACAAAAAGTATATCATTGGATTATTAAGCGGATGTAGTTTCTAAACATATATTGTTCATCACATATATAGCCAGTTAAATTCTCAACCTAGAACGACATGCATGCCATGTAAACTTATACAGAGGAAGTATAGTAGTAAAAATGAGGTGATTTTACCGAGCGATCGGCGCGGGAGCATGGCATGTCATGCAGTCCCACGTGTCATGATGTACCAAGGCGATGTGCGTGTCCCTCTTGATGCAGAAGCAATACTACGTGGTTTGAGATGATGGCCAACCGAAGTGTGAAATAATGGTTGCTTCTTCCGTCTGGGAAGGTGCGGCATTGTGATTTGACGTCTCATTGCTCATTACTACTACTACTGGGCGGTACGACTAGGGTGCGTCCCCCCTGCTGTTCTGCACTGTTATTTGTTGCTTGACACGTCGACCCGGTTGCTATATGTCCCACATGCACTCATCATCGGTTTTCTTCAAGAGGACGAGGGAGAAGCCGATTTGTAGTGGAGGTGCTTTCAAAAAAATTGATCTGTAGTGGAGACCCCTACCCTAGGGTGCCCTAGGTAGCTATTGCACGCATCATTGGTTTTCTCTTTTCTTTATGCTCTTGCGCCCTAGAGTGAAATGATGGTTGCTTCGTCCGTCCAGCTTAATGAGGGAAAGGTGGGGCTTTGTGATTTGACCCCACATCGCTCATTTTCTATTACTGCAGTGCTACGACCTGGGTGCCTCCAATTCCAACCGCTGCTCCGAACTGTAATTTGGTGCATCGCACGTGGAACAAGACGGTGGATGAGCCACATGTCGGCCAAAGGGGTCCTGCTAAGTGTGTCGCCATTTCATGTGCGGACTGACCCTGCTTGAGTCGCTACGCCAACACGATAGATGTAGCCTACCACTTGTTTTTTCTCCTTGGTGAATCCCAACTATATTGATCTAAAAAGATATGTACTGAACTACCCTCTCCGTCTCGTTTTTTAGACGTCTCGGTTTATAGGGCGTGCACGTAGTTCTAGTCATCCATTTGACTAACTAAATCTGAGTTACTATGTCACAAAAAGTATATCATTGGATTATTAAGCGGATGTAGTTTCTAAACATATATTGTTCATCACATATATAGCCAGTTAAATTCTCAACCTAGAACGACATGCATGCCATGTAAACTTATACAGAGGAAGTATAGTAGTAAAAATGAGGTGATTTTACCGAGCGATCGGCGCGGGAGCATGGCATGTCATGCAGTCCCACGTGTCATGATGTACCAAGGCGATGTGCGTGTCCCTCTTGATGCAGAAGCAATACTACGTGGTTTGAGATGATGGCCAACCGAAGTGTGAAATAATGGTTGCTTCTTCCGTCTGGGAAGGTGCGGCATTGTGATTTGACGTCTCATTGCTCATTACTACTACTACTGGGCGGTACGACTAGGGTGCGTCCCCCCTACTGTTCTGCACTGTTATTTGTTGCTTGACACGTCGACCCGGTTGCTATATGTCCCACATGTCGGCGACAGGAAGTGCAAAATTCATGAAAGCGAGCGTCAATGGAGGAGTACAAGACACGGCTTGGGTTTTTGCTGCTTCACGCGATCTATCGATACAAACCCGGACTAAAAAAAGGTGAGGGCGGGTCTTTTCCCGCGCGGCAGGCAAGGGAGTTTGGCATAGTCTGTTCGAGGCAAGGAGGCAGGAAGGGAAACAAGCAAATAAAGGTTGAGCGACTTAGTTTTGGGAAAATCTGATTTTACGGAGTACGTACCCACTAGGGTTTATAGGGCTCATCTACAAAACATTCGTTTTTCTGTTTTATAAGTCTCAATTCGAGGTGCGTTAGATCACCCGATGCAAGCAGTGTCAAGAGAAAACTCACCAATGCATGTAGAAGTTCATGGAAATTTAGTGGTAATTCATGCATTCGTTCTAATTAATGCCTCGGTAAACATTACTTCTTGATAAAAACGAGCGTACTAATTACTTGTGCAAACTAAGAGTACGAAATCACTCACCGTCTACCTTGGTTAGAGAGATTTTGAAATTGAGCCATAAAGTGGAAAAGAGGGAGTGGTAACTTTTGTCTCGATTACTATTTGTGGCCTTGTATAGATGCAAAATGTATTTTTTTATAGTGGCCTTGTATAAGTAAATGGAGGGAGTACTAATGGACATATATATTCCAAACAATATGATAATCTCTCTAACCAAGGTAGTAGGGACGAGGAGTAAATGGAGGGAGTACTAGTAAAATTTTCTCCTCGTCCTGCGAGCCACTGCGCTGTGGGTGAGGGAGCGGGCGTAAGGCATAGTAAGCAAGCTTCACCTCATCCTGCGAGCCACTGCGCCCGTGGGCGGGAGAGACGGTGTACTAAGCAAGCTTCTCCTCGTTCTGCGAGTTGACGGGACACATCAAAAGTACTCCAGTGTATAGAGCCTTGCCTCTAAGGTAGGCCCCACATGGTTTGCCTCTTTTTAACATAACGCGCAAGTCACAATTTTTTTGTTCACCCATGGTAGACGATCCTCCCTCCATCTAGTGGACAACCAGTACACATGTCAAGTTACCATGTGGGCTGCCTTTTCGTACAGAAATGAGCTCCACCGTGTACCCGCGCGGGTGTGGTTGGGAAAGAGATGGGAGTACGTGCGCCGTGCGTGCACCTCTTCTCTTTGTGCACATCCCCCCCCCCACCTACGTGAGACGCGGTACGAGGTGGCGGAGTGGACGGCAGCAACGACGCCCGTGCGCTGCTCCTTGTCGAGCTGGCCTGGAGCGGCGAGTTGCTGAACCGCGCGCCGGCTTGGGGCGGCAACTGGCTCCGTCGGGCGAGGGGAGGGAGGTGGATCAGCGAGCTGCATAGCTCGTATTCGGCGGGCTCGGCGGGCCACCCAGCCGGCTTGGATGTGGAATAACTACTCTTCGTAAGCCATTGTAAGAGTGGACAAAATGGTGAAGGAGGAGATAGGGGAGCGGCGGAGGTGTGCGATTCTTGGCCAGTGTTTGGCCTCGTTTGAATATGAGATTAAATAGTCGGCGGACGGGAGGAGCTCGGCCGGTGTTGCGTTTAATGTTGGCCCGGTCATGAACGGACGTGTGTCCAGAGTGGGTTTCTCGGCTTCCACGCAGGCAGGTTTCATGGAGGCGTTTGAATGCGGCAAGGAGGCGTGTTCAGACGGGCGTGCAGCGAGTGGCGCCCTCGACTCTGACATAGGACAGCGCGCCGTTCTTCCACTGATGTGTGGGCTCTTTGGGTATATGGCCTGCATGTCAGTGACCCAACGCAGGCAGCGCACAGCAGAGGAACCTTTGGTGGGCCAGGGCGGTCAGAAGCGGGCATTTCATAAACCGATGATTGTTCATTGAGTGTGAGGTCATCCTTTTCATGTAGATAAGCCTACTATGTTGATAGCCCGTTCGATACGTTGTGATTCATAAAGACCGCTAGAAACATCAATGTTCTGCTTATCACAGAAAAGATTGATTAATACCCGTAAAAATCCATGTCCTTAACAAAGGGTGCATGCACGTATAGGTTGAGCGTGTGTCTTGCGTCGTGTGTTGTGTGCATGCAGGCATGCGAGTGTTGCGTGCGTGCAATGGTACGTTTCAGTGATGCATGCATGTGTGTGTATGTGCATGTGTTCATGAGTGCATGTGTACGCGTCAGTGTTGCACGCCAGCATGCGTGCGTGTGTTCGTTATGTGTACGTGTCAGTATTGCACGCCTGCATGCGTGTGTGTCTTGCGTGCGTGCATGTGTACGTGCGGGGTGAGGCTACACGTCAGTCGACTGACTTTTTCATCTCTGGTCATTAGATTTTCCAGCCATTGGATACAAAATCAAGGGCCTGCAGTTTATCACCAAACTCCACCCCCCCTGAGCCGCCAGCCACCACTGGCCGAACCGCCGGCCCCAGCCGCCCACGGCCGGCTCGCGCCGCCACGCCGCCCTGCCCGCCCCGAAACCACTCCTCACCGGTAGTCCACCATCGCACCAGCCATCCCTCTAGGCCCCCCGTGCCGAGATTTTTCTCCGGCGATCCCCACCCCACCGCCCAATCAACGCCCCCCCCCCCCACCACTGGCGACTGCCAACCAGAGGTCTCACGACTTCGAGTACCCACCGACCACTAATTTATTACCATTTCTGCCCTTCATATACATGCTGACGGGTGGGCCCTATGGTAATGTGCGCTGCTGAATGTGGACCGTTTGACTGGTCAATTGATCGTGTCATCAACAAATTATGGAGCTGTATGGTGAGCCAGTGACCGTATGATCACCCTAAAATGTACTCCGTATTTTATTAACACAGTACAGACTCAAACTACCATTTCTTTCTTTCATATACGGGCTGAAAGGTGGGCCCCGCGGTTACGCGCCCCGATGGTGCAACACTAGTTGCGCCACGTGGAACGTTTGACTAGTCAATAGATTGTGTCATCAACAAAATACGGAGTTGTACAGGTGAGCCAGTGACCATATAAATCATGACATGCATTTTTTTAACACGGTACAGACGCAAGGGCTCATACATACGCGCAAGCACTCACCGCTATAAGCGCACACACGCATACCCTACCCCTGTGAGCACATTCAAGAGAGTGGGCCAGCATACGATCTTGAGATTTTACGAAGTCACCATAGGTGCCTCGTAGTCGAGTGGAACATCTCCTCCCACTAAACGCACATCGCCGAAAAATACTGAAATTAACCCAGGATAAATGTGAGCACCTGGACTTTAACCCTGGTGGGCTCGAGAAACCATTGTCCTCCTAACCATCCAACCACATGTTGGTTAGCACGACAAAGTGTATGTGGTGGCCATGATGAGCTTATTCTGAAGTCCAGTGACCATATCGTGCTTTCGCTTCAAATACAATGACTATAAGTGTCGTCAACAAAATATGGAGCACGCATCAAATGCAAAGTCCGTCAGTGTCATCAAGAAAATACGGAGACGTATCGTGAGCTAGATATCGTATGATCACCACGAGAATGTATACGGTGACCGTAATGAGCATATTTTGAACTCCAGTGACCATATAGTGCTTTAGCTTGAAATACAGTGACCGTCATGCGTGAATGTGTCGTGGGCATGCATACTTTTAGAGGGCCGAGAGATAGTTTGTCTGTGTACATGAAAGTGGTGTAGAAAGAGGGGATGTCCGGTGGAGACAAGGAGAGATATGCTCTTCGTTTCTCTTTCCCGTGACTAATATTTTAGGAGAATATATAAACAGTTACAATGCAGAACAAATATTTTTGGATGCACCATGCAATTAACTTTCATGTATAACATTGTACTATTGTATATGCTTATTTTCTTAGTGGCCGATTGCGTGTGTGGTGTGGTGGGCACATCATTTCTAGTTGTGGTGGGTCAACATGAGGACTCATGGGTCGGTTCCATCCTGCGCCACATAGGTTGGATCGAGACGCGTTATACGAAGACCCATGTGAAGGACTCGGCGTACAACACGAAGCTAGCTACCAGAGTCGCGGAGGACTCTATCCCCACTGGTGATAAGCCGACTATATATGATTTGTAACCCTAGGCCCCCAGCATGTTATACAACTTGGGGGCTAGTTTGTCGATAGTATACACACACGCACAATGCCTGGTATTCACGTGTATTTTGTACACACCCCTATCACTAGTATACAGTACCAGGAGTAGGCTTTTTCCTCAACTGCAAGGGTCGAACTAGGGAAAAACATTGCCTTGTATTACCATCCATCTTAACAGTCAGGGATATCCTACCGAATGATATGATGGAATCATATCTGCCAACTACTAAGAGAGAGGTGTGTCTGGTGGGGCAATGTGTGCGATAGAGGCCTAAAGATAATGTGCGTGCGGGAGACACATAGGCACATATATGTGTGTATAGAGGGCCAGTAGAGACCGTGCGTGTGTATATATGCATGTGAGAGAAATAGTGTTTTCCAATTGAGATTAGTGAAAAGAGTGGTACATAGTATTCAGAAAGAGAGAGAGAGAGAGAGAGAGAGAGAGAGAGAGATACAGAGAGAGCATGTGCGTGAGACTCCCCGACACCCCAAGAGAGATTGTGAGCATATGTGGAAGAGAAATGCCGACGCATATAAAGTGTGTGCACTTATGCGGTAGATAGAGAGATATATAGCGCGTTTGTGAGAACGGGCCAAGGCATAGTGCATCTACGTGTAAAAGGCGGCTCTACGCATTAAATTAAAATATAAATGGCATTATTATTTTTGGATGAGATCATGAATTTTGCAAATTGCGTATGGACCAAAATCGGTCTATCAGACACCCATACTCTATTGAATTCTAGCATGTGCATGTGTTTATTTCATATTATCGATCCATAGAGTGAGAGCGGTTTGAAATACAGGCAATGGATGCTTTTGCAATTCATATATAAACATTAATTAGTGCACTCCATGTTGTTAGTGTGAAGCACTTTATACATTTGTCACTTGCATGGATACATTCCAAATTGGTAGCTACGAAATAGAATACATGTCGAATCAACATAAAGGGGGTTTCAAAGATTCAAATTCATAGGAAGTGCATTCATCTATTTGAACCCGAGATAATGGCATTTGTAAATCAGATGTAAAAGGGGGCATCAATCTTTCTTGTGCGTTTGAACATGTTATATATATTCATACGCATGTCTAACTTTTTTTTGCAACCAAGGAGATTATATCTGGAACCATGCATGAACTGAGGTAAGTTGCATATTTTTTAATATATACTCGTGTACAATGTATATTCAAATGTACCACCTCCATTCCAAAATAATCGTAGCTTTAGGATTTTCAAGAGTAAAGATTTGTGAAGTTTGACAAATCCTGAATGTTCAATTCAAGAGAACCGAAAACATTAATGCTTCTGCTCCCAAATATTGAACGAAGCGCCAAATAGGCCTCTGGTCACCCGAAACCGCGCGAGACTAATGTTTGGTGGTAGGAAATTATTGTCCTGACTCTGGCCTGTGTAGCCTATCGGCCCGATGTCCAAAGGTCTAAACCGGGGTAGGTTTGTAACTTCACCAAGACGCAAGTCTCAACCGCCTCCGAGAAGCATTCATATGCCGTGGGCGCCTAAACACCCATGTGCTAGGCCGAAATCTATCCCACCCACATTTGGGACACTTGAGATTACTGTCCTACCCCCAACCCACAACATGTCCGAAATTTTAGATGGGGGCAAAGTTTGTAACTTTCCCCAAAATTCAAACAAGTGCGTCCCAAACCGAAACATTGTTCCCCCTTAGGTCCCCGCCTCCCTCCGTTTCCCCATTCATACTCCGTGGGCACCAAAACGCCCTCTCCACCAGCCGCGAAACCCCAGCCTCCTCCGTCCTCCACCCCATAGAGCCCAATCCACCACCGCCCAACTCCATCACGCCGGGTACCCCGACGTCGTCGTCCAACGCAACCGCAACCGCAACGCCCTCAAGGACTTAGCAGCTGAAGCCGAGGTAGAGCTGCCTCCACGACGCCGACGCCGACGTGCGCCGTACCAGAACCACTCCGACCATGTCGTCCTGCGCCTCACTGCTACCGCTCCACTGTCGCAACCGTCCACCGCACCAGAGCTGTTCCCGCTACGCCATCGTTCGCCGCCTCAGATCTACTTCCCTGCCGCCGACAGACGACCACGGCACCACACTAAACAACTTGGCCATGGGTTCGTCCAAGGCTGCACCGTCCTCCACAACTTGTCATTTCCGGCGAACCACAAGAAGATCGTTGGAAAAATAGAAGGAGGACATAGCACTGCCAGCAGAAAGAGGTACTCCTCTTCCCTTATTCGTGCAAACCTTACGTCTCTGCTCACACCGTATTCATCCCACGAAAGAAACTAGTTGAGCGCTTCTTACTGCATCTTCTTCGTGATACTAAATGCACAAGGTTTCCTCCCTTTACTATTTCACCTTTGCTAGAGGTCGGTAGCCCGCCTGGATTTCAATTCAGGGTCAGTCGAACCGCAATTAAAAGAAGTAGCACCCGCTTAGGCGCGCAGAGCACCTAGTCCGCCTGTTTGCTGGCAAAGCGACACATCGGTGTCTATCATAGGGGTGTGGGGCGCAGGAGCTGCTTGCGCCCGATCTGGAGGTCGGCGGGGCTTGAATGGATTGCCGGGGGCGGTGCCAAGCACGGCGCTGCGGTGAGGTCGAGGGAAGGGTGCAGGCAGGGGACTGGGTCGTTGGTCACTGCCGTTTCGAGGAAGATCGTCAACACTGATTGGAGGTAGATGAAGGCGATCTGCCCGTTCTTTGTACATCGGACAGTGCAGAAAAATGGACTGACCTATTTGTTTTCAGTCAAATGTTATTTTCATAGAATCCTGTAGTAATTTAGTGTGCCATGCATGTTGTAGAGCTATCATATGTCTCCCGTCATTTATTTCTCACCGGCCTGCTATCTGCTACCTTTACACTGTACTAATTGTGCACACACTTCAGCCATACTCACACTATTTTTTTTTATGCATGGGAATTTCAGACTCTGGCGCAGTGTTGATGAATGCTGAAAAGAAAAGACAGAAGTCGCTCCAATGTAATTCGAAGATAAGCACTAAGTGTTTCAGTGCTCTAAAGGATGCAGTGTCAGCAGTTGGAGATAGTAAACATAGCTCTGCAGTTGATGATCTCAATTGCCACACACAACCATCCTAGGTGCTTGCTTTAACTTCATGTTGTCAAATGTGGTTGCATGTTGCATATGGTGTCTAGCTTGTATTGCTTCCAATTTGGTTAAATTGCATTTTCTTACTTTACACATTATACCTTTGATAATGACATGCCTTCCTGTTTTTGATACATACTACATATGTCTATTCACCATGTTCGTACATCAAACTAATGCTCTTTTGTATCCCTCATCAATCACTTATGATGAGATAGTCACCCGGGTGGGTTACTGTGAGATGCCGTACTCGTTTAAAGAGTGCAGTGTCATCCTCCCCACATGATTCTCAAGAAACAGCAAGGCTAAATGAAGATAGTCAACTTAGCTCTCTAGTTGATGACCGCAATTCCCCCACACCACCATCACATGTCCTTGCTCTAACTTTGCAGTGTGATATGTGGTTGCATGTTGCATACGGTGTCTAGCATGTAATGCTTCTAATTAGGGTAAATTGCATCTACTTAGTTTACACATTATACCTGTGAATATGACATGCCTTCCTATTTTTGGTACACACTACATCTATGTGTTAACCTTGTTCTTACATGAAACTACCTCTCTTCTGTATCCTGCATCAATCACTTACGATGAGTCACCTTTATTCGTTGCATATTGCATATTATTTCTAGCCTGTTGCCATGTATTTCTTCTAATTTGGTCAATACATTTGTTAGGGCACCCTTTTAATTTGGCAGAGTGATATTGATTTCATCTTTCATATGGTTTCTAGCTTGCATTGATTCTAACAAGTTCAAGCACCTTGTGCTTACTTTTCACTTTATACATCATACATGTCAATATGTCACGCCATCCTGTTTTTCATACATATTCCATCCTCCTATCATGCGGTTGCCTTACATGAAAGTAGTGTTCATCAGTATCATGCATCAATGAGTTCTGAAGAGCAAATTTTATTCCTTTTTCTTGTGGGGTTGACTTGACAAGGCAAAATCAAGAAAGAGGAAGGAAAAGAGTAAGGAAGGCGATGATAGTGGTCCTCTGCAGCAACGTAAACGGAGCATCTGTACTGATTCTCCTTGTACCGATAGTGCATTACAAGGTCCAAGTCTCCGCTCCCCTACTCCACCATCCAAGGTGCTTGCTCTAACTTGGCAGTGTGATATCTGGTTGCATGTTGCATATGGTGTCTAGCTTGTATTGCTCCTAATTAGTGTAAACTGCATCTACTTAGCTTACACATGATACGTGTGAATATGACACGCTTTCTAGTTTTCGGTACATATTATATCTGTCTATCACACCATGTTCGTACATGAAACTACTCTTCTTGTGTATCCTGCATCAGTCACTTATGATGGAACACCTTTAAGTTGGCAGTGTGATATTGGTTTGCGTCTTGAATATGATTTGTAGCATCTATTGCTTCTAGTTTGATGAACGCCACCTATGACGAGACAGTTTTAACTTGGCAAAGTGATATTGATTGCACCTTTCATATGGTGTCTAGTTTGAAGTGCTTCTAATTTGTTGAAGTGCCTTCTGCTTAGTTACCACATCATAGGTGTGAATATGTCAAGCCGTCCATTTTTTCGTACATATTCCATCCTCGTATCATGACTTTGCCTTTCATTAGAGTAGTGTTCGTCACTATCATGCATGAATGAGTTCTGAAGAGCGAGTTATATTCCTTTTTCTTGTCGGTTTGACCTCACAATGCAAAATCAATAAAGCTGAAGGAAATTGGCAAGGCATTGGATGATGGTGGTCCTTCCGAGCAACTGAAATGGAGCTTCTCTACATATTCTACTCCGCCATCCTCCCAACAAGATTCGCAAGACAATGCAAGGCTAGACAGTCAACGTAGTTGTGTAGATGATGAGCACATCTCCCCTACTCCACCATCACAGGTGCTTGCTCTAACTTGGCACTATTATATGTGGTTGCATGTTGCGTATGATGTCTAGCTTGTATTGCTTCTAAATTTGTTGAATTGCATCTGCTTACTTTACACATAATGCCTATGAATATGACACGTGTTCCTATTTCTAGAACATACGTGTACATGATGAGAACATCTCCCCTGCTCCACCATCACAGGTGCTTGCTCTAACTTGGAACTGTTATATGTGGTTGCGTTTTCCGTATGATGTCTAGTTTGTATTGCTTCTGATTATATTGAATTGCATCTGCGTAGCTTACAACTTATACCTGCAACGATCACTTACCCATAAGACACATTTAACTTGGGACTGTGATGTAGGTTGCATCTTGCATTGTCTTCTAGCTTGTACTGTTTCTAATTTCTTGAAATGGCACTTACGACGAGACACTTTTTACCTAATAGAGTGATATTGGTTGCATGTTCATATGGTGCCTAGCTTTCATTTCTTCTAATTTTGTTGAAATGCCTTCCGCTTACTGTTTTTTCATACATATTCCATCCTCTTATCGTACGTGTGAATATGAAACGCTGTCTTTTTTGTATATATTTCATCCTCCTATCCTGCGCTTGCCTTACATCAAAGTAGTGTTCGTCTGTATCATGCATCAACCAGTTACGCAGAGCTAATTTTATTCATCTTCTTGTGGTTTTGACTTCATAAGGCAATATCAGAAAATAGGAAGGAAAAGAGTAAGTTAGGGGATGTTGGTGGTCCTCTGCACCAACGCAAACAGAGACTCTCTAGATTTGCCACTGCTACTGCTAATGAAGTTGAAGTCCCAAGTCTACATGATGAGTTCATCTCCCATACTCCATCGCAGGTGCTTGCTCTAAGTTGACAGTGTGATAATTGGTTTCATGTTGCAAATGTTGTCTAGCCTCTATTTCTTCTATTTTGATTAAATTGCAGCTGCTAAGTTCATACGTTATACATGTGCATATGACATCGCGTTCTGTGTCTAGAATACACTGCATCTATCTATCATACCATGTTCTTACATCAAAGTACTGTTGTTGTGTATCCCGCATCAATCACTCATGATTGGACACTTTTAACATGGCAGTTTGATAGTGGTTGCATCTTGCATTGATTTCTACGTTGTACTGCTTCTAATTTTTCGAATTGCCACTTATGACAAGACACTTTTAACTTGGCAGAGTACTATTGGTTGCATCTTTCATATGGTGTCTAGCTTGCATCACTTCTATTTTCTTGAAAATCCTTCTGCTTAGTTTACACATCATAGCTGTGAATATGTCATGTCGTCCTGTTTTCCTTACATATTCCATCCTCATACGGTTGTCTTACATCAAAGTATTGCTTGTCTGTATGATGCATTAATGAGTTCTGAAGAGTGATTTTATTCTTTTGTATTGTGGGTACGGCTTGACATGGCAAAGTAAAAAAGAGCAAGGAAAATAATATAGTAGGGAGTGGTGTTACTCGTCGGGTGAAACGGAAAAGGATCGTCCGTCCAAATTCTGCTGGTACTTATAGTGCAGTAGAAGGTCCAAGTCCACCGGCTAAATCTACAAACACAGTATCACCTGCTCCACTAGCTCCAGCATCCGCTTCAACTGTACCAGCATCTTAACGAGTTACTCGTTCGTTTGCTCCGGAACTGGCCAGTTCCCAAGCTGCCTTCACACCTAACACTACTTCTGAAGCACTGCTGACACAACAGGACTTGGCAAGATCAGATGAACCTCATGAGCATCAACACCAAGATGGTACCTAACTGAGTCAAGTTGCAGTTGCATGCTCCTTTATATGTACTCTCACAGTTTGATGTACACTAACACTTTCCATATTCGTTGTTGAACTAGCACCACAACGCAAGCGGAAACAGACATCAGGGATAATGCTTGACAGATTAACAAAATCTAAAGGAGGAAGAATGGAGATCCATTTTGAGGCAGGTTTAAAAAGGCCACGTGATGCTACAGAGTCAGCCAAGTTAGTATCAGAGGCAGCCGTTGCCGTTAGGTGTCATGCACGTATCCTCCCAACGTGGATCCAGTACAGGAATGAGAAAGACAATACCCAGTTTAACACCTTCCTTGACCATTTATCCATAAGTAGTGTTATTCACCGCAATTATTAATATTGTCTTGCTCTTTCCCATACTTTCTAGCTTCCTCCTAATAAGACTCACATTCTTTTTTCAACAGATGAGGTTCAAGTTGGATCTGAAAGATGATGCAACTAAACAAGCATGCACTCATGTTTTTCAGTCTGCTCTACGACAGTATTGGTGCCACCTTAGAAAATCTCACTTTGAAGGCAAGGCTAACAATGAAAACGCCCAAACATCTCCAGTGGAATATATTACAGATGAAGACTGGACAGCCCTCGTTAAACACTGGTCTGATCCAAAGTGTCAGGTAGGCTATATGTATTTGATCAGACCACATATTGAACTTGTATTTATTTATGTGCCTTACAAGTGTATCTTCTTCTAGGCTAACTGTTTGAAGAACAAGACCAACCGTTCTAAAGTGAAATTCCAATGGACAACATGATCTCATAGTTATATTGCACACTGCGAGGCTCTTGTAAATAGCTACTACTTCCTTCTTTTTTCTGTGCCATATTATCGTATCTATATTGACTTGTTCCAAATACAGAGGAAAGCTTGTGTGGACCAAAAAGAACCTGAACTAAATGCAGTGCAAATCTTCAAGGATTGCCACACCAGCAAGATGAAGGGCATGAGCACACCAGTTCAAGCCGCTGTTGTAAGTCCTTACTCCTCCTGCCTTTGAACTGATTGGTACTATGATGTGTTCATTTAACTACTTGGTTTGCATCCAATGTCAGTTACTCTGTTCACTTTTATACACAGTTGTCTTAACGTATCATTTCACCTTACATGGTTTAAAAGAGATGAAGGATATCCTTTTGGTCTTGATCTGTATTCTAGTTGTTATGTTCACGTGCGCACACAATGATAAAATAGCCTGTTTGTTTTACATCTGTTTGCCCATGATATGAATGATGTCATATTATGTTCATCCTACTTTAAACCATGTCTCTTTATCCTTAGATGTCAACAATGTGAGGAAATAGACAATACAGTAGGCATGCTACATGGACATATGTTCCGAAAGTGATTTTATTATGTAGTTGGCACTACAATACATGCTAATGTATTACATTAGTTCACCAAAATAATTTATGTATAAACGTGTAACCTACTTTGTTTGTTTCTGTCTCATTAGTAACTTATCTGGTACACTAATCTACAAGTTCAAACTTTCAGGAAGCTATGGAAAAAATGATTGAACAGGCACAACCACCTAAAGGTGACGAGGCTACCACATGCACAATGTCACCTCTTGCTGCAGTGTGTCAGTATCTCTCCACTAACAGTGCAAAAGGCACCTTCCTGCGTAATTCTGGGTTGGTTGTCAAGGTAACCTCGTCCAAATCGCCTACTGAACAAAATCTTCCTGCTAGACAGAGTGATATATCTGTGCTCCAGACACAAGTCCAATCCCTAATGGACATCGTTTTGGAAACAAGAATAGTGGTTGACAAATGTCGTCAAGATATGAATGGTTTTGAAACAAGACTATCAGACATTCGCTTCATTGTTCAAGAGCAATGGTGGAAAAATGGTGAAGATCGTGCTGCTCCATCAGATTCTACAGCCTGAAATATTAGCACTCAGGTCAAATGATTTGTGCCTCTATACATCTGATGGTGCTTTTATCTGCAAGGACTGTACACTTTATGCCAACAGGCCTTTTGTTGTGATAGAACATTTATGCTGCTGCCAAAGGCTGCAATAATTACGACGCTATTTTTGTATAGTGTAGGTTTATCTTAGTAATGTATTCGGCCAAAAGCTTCGTAGGAGCCCAACATGCCAACATTCGTCGGGCCCATTCCAATTGGCTAAAAATGATTATGGGCCAAAATTTGCATGTAGCCCACTAAAAATATCTAGGCCTAAATCAGCATAAGATTTCATATTTTTCTGGTAGGCCTGTGCCCATAGTGGGCCTTTAATAGGCCTAAACATAATTTGGGCCCTCAGTAACAATAGGCCATTTACAGGTGTAAATATCTTGAGCCCATAAAAAACATGGGCCTTTAAAAGACCAAAAGTGAGATTGGGCCCATTTACAATGCAGATCTTTCACAGGCCGAAATTCGGACGGGCGGTACATGCGTTGACCTAATACACGGGCCTTTAACAGGCCGGAAGTTCGGTCGGGCTAGATTATCGTCATTTTTATATGGGTCGTTAATGGGCCCGATGTAACGTATGGCCACATATGGCCCATGGATTTCGTCCGACGTTAACAGGCCGAAAATCACAACAGGCCGAAAGTGGCCCAAATCTATAGTGGGCCGCTAACAGGCCGAATGTCAGACATGGCCGAATATGACCCAAATCCTTCACGGTCGTTTATGGGCCGAAAGTTTCAATGGCCTATAAATGGGCCCAAATGAAGCAGGACCTTTAACAGGCCGGAAATACACCGGGCCGTAATTTGGCCCATATACTTAGCGGACTGTTAACGGGCCAGAAGTGATCATGGGCCGCGATGATGACAAGTTTAGGATAGGCCATTGATGGGCCGATTTGACACTAGCCGTACGGGCCTTAACCGAGAATGTTGGGCCTTTATCTGGGCCGACCAATTATGGTCCGCAAAATCTCGCGGGCTTTAGCTGGGTCGGCCCATTATGGCCCGCAAAATCTCATGGGCCTTTAGCTGGGCCGGCCCATTATGATACGAAAAATCTCGTGGGCCTTTTGCTGGGCTGTCCCATTATGGACCGCAAAATCTTGTGGGCCTTTAGTTGGGTCGGCCCATTTAAACTTTATGGGCCACTTTTGGGCCGATCCACGTGTCAGCATATCATAGGCGCATCTCGCCCATTGGATGAGTGACACCTGTGCCAACGCGGAGCTAACACGTGTTTCCGTCAGCCAATCAGAATTTTACACATGGAAAATCCCCATTGGTCCAGGCTGTTAACGGGTTATCGGATCCAAAACCGGACCCGATAGCTTAATGGCGTTCCGTTATAGTGGATGCCACATGTAGGTCACCCTTGACGAAAGCACTTCTATGACGCGCGATTTATCATCTTGGAAGTGGACACTTCCGTGATGATAATTTTGGTAATGTCATGGAACACTTCTACGACATCACAGGTATGACTATCTTGATTCTGTCATAAATTTGTCATGGATGTACATGCATGACAGAAAACGTGACCTACTGTGACAAACACGTATCATCACGGAAGTGTTTTTTGTAGTGTCTATTTCCCCTTATATATTTTCAGATCTATAAACCAAAAATATCTTGCTTCAATTCATTTACTTTTATTTTATTTTATGTTTTAATATTCTTTTATATCTATATCTATCATATCTCACCATTGCAATTGACCGTGAAGGGATTGACAACCCCTTTATCGCGTTGGGTGCAAGTGTTTGATTGTTTGTGTAGGTGCATAGATCGGAGACTTGCTTGTGCCTCCTACTGGATTATTACCTTGGTTCTCTAACTGAGGTAAATACTTATCTCTCCTTTGCTGCATCACCATTTCCTGTTCAAGGGAAAAACAAAACGCAAGCTCAAGAAGTAGCAGGAAGAATTTCTGGTGTCGTTGCCGGGGAGGTTCTACATCAAGGCTACCAAGTACCCATCATAAACTCTCACTCTGGCATTTCATTATATTCCATTTGCCTCTCATTTTCCTCTCTCCCACTTCTAAAACAATTTTCAGAATAATACAAAAAGATTTGCCTTTTCATTCGCCCTTCTTCCGTTCGTCTTTCGTTTGCTTTTTGTTCGCTTGTGTGTTAGATTTCTTGCTTTGTCACGGTGACTCAAGAGAATACCAAGTTATGTGATTTTTCCAACACTAATAATAATGATTTTATTAGTACTCTGATTGCTCCCGCCACTAGTGCGGAATCTTATGAAATCAATGCCACTTTGTTGAATCTTGTTATGAAAGAACAATTTTCCGGCCTTCCTAGTGAAGATTCCACATCCCATCTAAATACTTTTGTTAAATTATGTTATATGCAAAATAAGAAATATGTGTATAATGATATTGTTAGATTGAAGCTATTTTCGTTCTCACTACGAGATCGTGCTAAAACTCGGTTTTCATCTTTACCTAAAAATAGTATTGATTCATGGAATAAGTGCAAAGATGCTTTTATTTCCAAGTACTTTCCGCCTGCTAAGATCATCTCCCTTAGGAATGATATAATTAATTCTAAGCAACTTGATCATGAGCATGTTGCAAAATCTTGGGAGAGGATGAAATTGATGATAAGAAATTGCCGTACACATGGTTTGAGTTTATGGATGATTACACAAAAAAATATGCGGGATTGAATTTTGCATCTAGAAATATTTTAGATTCTGGCGTGGGTGGTACTTTTATGGAAATCACATTAGGAGAAGCTACTAAACTCCTAGATAATATTATGGGAAATTACTCTCAATGGCATACCGAAAGATCTTCACTAGTAAAAAAGTGCATGCAATTGAAGAAATAAATACTTTGAGTGGAAAGATGGATGAATTAATAAAATTATTTGCTAGTAAGAGTTCTCCTATTGATCATGATGATATGCCTTTGTGTTATTTGATTAGAAATAATAATGAATCTATGGATGTGAATTTTGTTGGTAGGAGTAATTTTGGTAATAACGCGTATAGAGGTAATTTCAACCCTATGCCGTTTCCTAGTAATTCCTCTAAAAATTATGGTAATTCCTACAAAACTTCTTATGGAAATTATAATAATATTACCTCTGATCTTGATAACAATATTAAAGAATTTATTAGTTCCCAAAAAGTTTTCAATGCTATGGTTGAAGAAAAATTGCTCAAGATTGATGATTTGGCTAGGAACATTGATAGAATTTCGCTTGAGGTTGATTCTTTAAAAATTAGATCTATTCCACCCAAGAATGATATTAATGAGTCTCTAAAAGTTGTGCAAATTTCTCTTGATGAATGTAAAGAAAGAACCGCTAGGATGCATGCTAAGCGAGATTTGCTTGTAAAAGCACGTTCTTCAATTTGTCGTGAAAATAATGATGAAGATCTTAAAGTGATTGATGTGACTCCTATTGAATCTTTGTTTTCTAATATAAATCTTGATAAATATGGGACTGGGTATGAGTCAACTTTAGTTAGAAGGCATCCCAATGATTTGGAGTTCATAGATCTTGATGCAAAAGTTGATAGAAGTGGGATCGGAGAGGTCAAAACTTTAAGTAGCAATGAACCCACTCATTTGGATTTCAAGGACTTCAATTACGATAATTGTTGTTTGATAGATTGCATTTCCTTTTTGAATCAATGTTGAATTCTCCTCATGCTTATAATCAAAATAAAGCATTTACTAAACATATCGTCGATGCTATAATGAAATCTTTTGAAGAAAAACTTAAGTTGGAAGTTTCTATCCCTAGAAAGCTTTATGATGAGTGGGAACCTACTATTAAGATTTAAATTAAAGGTTATGAGTGACATGCTTTGTGTGATTTGGGTGCTAGCGTTTCCACGATTCCAGAAACTTTATGTGATGTACCAGGTTTCCGTGAATTTGATGATTGCTCTTTAAATTTGCATATAGCGGATTCCACTATTAAAAAACCTATGGGAAGGAATAATGATGTTCTTATTGTTGCAAATAGGAATTATGTGCCCGTAGATTTCATTGTTCTTGATATAGATTGCAATCCTAGATGTCCTATTATTCTTGGTAGACCTTTCCTTAGAACGATTGGTGCAATTATTGATATGAAAGAAGGAAACATTAGATTTCAATTTCCGTTAAGGCGGGCATGGAACACTTTCCAGGAAAAAATCAAGTTACCATATGAATCTATTATGAGAGCCACTTATGGATTGCATACCAAAGATGATAATATCTAGATCTATTGCATTATGCCTAGCTAGGGGCGTTAAACAATAGCGCTTGTTGGGAGGCAACCCAATTTAATTTTTATGTTTTATGTTTTGCTTCTGTTCTTGAATAAAATACACATTATTACCTATGTAGTAATTGTGTTTTGGTGTTTCAATTAATGTTTGAGCCAAGAAAAGCCTTTAGGATACTTTGGTATATCGTTGATTTGATCTTGCTGAAAACAGAAACTTTTGCGCTCATTGCCATAATTGTTAAAAATCGCAAAAGCGTGATAATATCCTGGACGTTTTTACACAAGATTGATATACAAATTCCCTCTGTTGTCCTAACGTTTCAGAATTTTTCGAGTTACAGAAGTATTCGAAGTTTATAGATTACTACAGACTGTTCTGTTTTTTGACAGATTCTGTTTTCTATGTGTTGTTTGCTAATTTTGATGAATCTATGGGTAGTATCGGGGGGTATGAACCATGGATAAGTTGCAATACAATAGATATTACACCAATATAAGTAAAGAACGAGTTCACAACAGTACCAAAAGTGGTGATTTATTTTCTTATACTAATGGATCTCATGAGTTTTCTGTTGTGAAGTTTTCAAGTTTTGGGTAAAGATTTGATGGACTATGGAATAAGGAGTGGGAAGAGCCTAAGCTTGGGGATGCCCAAGGCACCCCAAGGTAATATTCAAGGACAACCAAG
Organism: Aegilops umbellulata; assembly: GCA_032464435.1. Taxonomy (NCBI): domain Eukaryota; kingdom Viridiplantae; phylum Streptophyta; class Magnoliopsida; order Poales; family Poaceae; genus Aegilops; species Aegilops umbellulata. The sequence continues at coordinate 99,198,240 of CP136055.1, forward strand.
AGCCTAAGCTTGGGGATGCCCAAGGCACTCCAAGGTAATATTCAAGGACAACCAAGAGCCTAAGCTTGGGGATGCCCCGGAAGTCATACCCTCTTTCATCTTCAATCCATCGGCAAATTTACTCGAGGCCATATTTTTATTCATCACATGATATGTGTTTTGCTTGGAGCGTCTTGTATGATATGATTCTTTGCTTTTTAGTTTGCCACAATCATCCTTGCTGTACATACCTTTTTAGAGGGACACGCTTAAATCCTGAATTTATTAGAATACTCTATGTGCTTCGCTTATATCTTTTGAGCTAGGCAATATGCTCTAGTGCTTCACTTATATCTTTCTAGAGCATGGCGGTGGTTTAATTTTGTAGAAATGGTTGAACTCTCTTGCTTCACTTATATTATTTTGAGTCTCTAAACAACATGGTAACTTGCTTAGGTTATGAATTTAGTCCTAATATGATGGGCATCCAAGAGGGATATAATAAAAAATTTCATATTGAGTGCGTTGAATACTATGAGAAGTTTGATTCCTTGCATATTGTTTTGAGATATAAAGATGGTGATATTAAAGACATGCTAGTGTGTAATTATGGATTGGTAGAAATACTTGTGTTAAAGTTTGTGATTCCCGTAGCATGCACGTATGGTGAACTGTTATGTGATGAAGTCGAAGCATGATTTATTTATTGATTGTCTTCCTTATGAGTGGTAGTCTTGGACGAGTGGTGGTCTTTTCCTACCAATCTATCCTCCTAGGAGCATGCGTGTATTACTTTGTTCCGATAGCTAATAGACTTTTGCAATAAGTATGTGAGTTCTTTATGACTAATGTTGAGTCCATGGATTATACGCACTCTCACCCTTCCACCTTTGCTAGCTTCTCTAGTACCGCGCAACTCTCGTTGGTGCATTAAATCCACCATATACCTTCCTCAAAACAGCCACCACACTTACCTATTATGCATTTCCATAGCCATTCCAAGATATATTGCCATGCAACTTCCACCGTTCCATTTATTATGACATGCTTTATCATTGTCATATTGCTTTGCATGATCATGTAGTTGACATCGTATTTGTGGCAAGGCCACCATTCATATTTTTCATACATGTCCATCTTGAATCATTACACATCCCTATACACCGCCGGAGGCATTCATATAGAGTCATATTTTGTTCTAAGTGTTGAGTTGTAATTCTTGAATTGTAAGTAAATAAAAGTGTGATGATCATCACTATTAGAGCATTGTCCCATGTGAGGAAAGGATGATGGAAGCTATGATTCCTCACAAGTTGGGATGAGTCTCCAAACTTTATGAAAAATAAAAGAGGCCCAAGAATCCCACCAAAAAATGAGAGAAAAGAGAGAAGGGACAATGTTACTATCCTTTTTCCACACTTGTGCTTCAAAGTAGCACCATGATCTTCATGATAGAGAGTCTACTATGTTTTTAATTCCATATACTAGTGGGAATTTTTCATTATAGGAACTTGGCTTGTATATTCCAATGATGGGCTTCCTCAATTTGCCCTAGGTCTTCGTGAGCAAGCGATTTGGATGCACACCTACAAAGTTTCTTTTGAGCTTTCATACACTTATTGCTCTAGTGCATCTGTTGCATGGCAATCCCTACTCACTCACATTGATAACTATTGATGGACATCACCGTAGCCCATTGATACGCCTAGTTGATGTGAGACTATCTCCTTCCTTTTGTCTTCTCCACAACCACCATATTCTATTCCACCTATAGTGCTATATCCATGGCTCACGCTCATGTATTGCGTGAAAGTTGAAAAGGTTTGAGAACATCAAAAGTATGAAACAATTGCTTGGCTTGTCATCAGGGTTGTGCATGATTTAGTACTTTGTGTGATGAAGATGGAGCATAGCCAGACTATATGATTTTGTAGGGATAACTTTCTTTGGCCATGTTATTTTGAGAAGACATGATTGCTTTATTAGTATGCTTGAAGTATTATTGTTTTTATGTCAATATTAAACTTTTGTTTTAAATCTTATGGATCTGAGTATTCATGCCACAAGAAATAAAATTACATGGATAAATATGTTAGGTAGCATTCCACATCAAAAATTCTGTCTTTATCATTTACCTACTCGAGGACGAGCAGGAATTAAGCTTGGGGATGCTTGATACATCTCCAGCGTATCTGTAATTTTTTATTGTTCCATGCTATTATATTATATCTTTTGGATGTTTTATATGCATTAATATGCTATTATATATTTTTTTTTGGGACAAACCTATTAACCCAGAGCCTAGTGCCAGTTTCTTTTTTCCTTTTTTTTGAGTTTCGCGGAAAATGAATATCAAATGGAGTCCAAACGGAATAAAACTTTATGATGATTTTTCTTGGACCAAAAGACACATGTAGGACTTGGAGACCAAGTAAAAGGAGTCCCGAGGCGATGACAAGGGTGCAGGGCGTGCCCCAGGGGGGCGCCCCCTGCCTTGTGGGTCCCTAGGAGCTCCTCTAACCCTGATCTTCGTCCTATAAATTCCCAAATATTCTGAAACTACCAGAAGCGTCCACAAAAATACTTTTCCACTGCCGGAAGCCTCTGTTCCCGTGAGATCCCATCTTGGGGCCTTTTTCGGCGATCTGCCGGAGGGGGATTTGATCAAGGAGGGCATCTATATCAACCCTATTTCCCTTTCGATGAAGCATGAGTAGTTTACCTCAGACCTACGGGTCCATAGCTAGTAGCTAGATGGATTCTTCTCTCTCTATGATCCTCAATACCATGTTCTCCTCGATGTTCTTGGAGTTCTATCCAATGTAATATTCTTTTGCGATGTGTTTGCTGAGATCCGATGAATTGTGGATTTTTTTTATCAGATTATCTATGAATATTATTTGAATCTTCTCGGAATTCTTATATGCATGATTTGATATCTTTGTATTTCTCTTCGAATTATCGGTTTGGTTTAACCAACTAGATTGGTATTTCTTGCAATGGGAGAGGTGCTTGGTTTTGGGTTCAATGTTCTGGTGTCCTCACCCAGTGATAGTAGGGGTATCCAGGCACGTATTGTATTGTTGCCATCAAGGATAAAAAGATGGAGTTTTCATCATATTGCTTTAGTTTATCCCTCTACATCATGTCATCTTGCTTAATGTGTAACTCTATTCTCTTGAACTTAATACTCTAGATGCAGGCAGGAGTCGGTCGACGTGTGGAGTAATAGTAGTAGATGCAGAATTGTTTTGGTCTACTTGACATGGACGTGATTCCTATATGCATAATCATTGCCTTGGATGTCGTCATAACTTTGCGATTTTCTATCAATTGCTCAACAGTAATTTGTTTACCCACCGTATTATTTTCCTTCAAGAGAGAATCCTCTAGTGAAACCTATGGCCCCCGGAGCTATTTTCCCTTATATATTTTCAGATCTATAAACCAAAAATACCAAAAATATCTTGCTGCAATTTATTTACTTTTATTTTATTTTACGTTTAGTAATCTTTTATATCTATCTCTATCAGATCTCACAATTGCAATTGACCATGAAGGGATTGACAACCCCTTTATCGCGTTGGGTGCAAGTGTTTGATTGTTAGTGTAGGTGCCTAGATTGGAGACTTGTTTGTGCCTCCTACTGGATTGATACATTGGTTCTCTAACTGAGGGAAATACTTATCTCTCCTTTGTTGCATCGCCCTTTCCTCTTCAAAGGAAAAAACAACACAAGCTCAAGAAGTAGCATGCATCTTCATATTGTTCCTGGGCGATTGTAGGCCAAATTTTGTTGTTTTCTACTACGTTTCCCAGCAAAGGCGACGTCCCTGGCAGCGAGAGAAGATTTGTTTGTGAGTAGAGTGTGCGGCTCGGGTGCAGGCTGGCAAGGCTGCGTGGTGCCATGGTTGTTGGTTTTTGACATAGCGTGGCGGTGGTGCGGCAGGTGTTCTAGCGTATGGCCATAACCTAGTTTGGCGGTGGTAAGGAGTGTTGTGGCGTATAACTTGCCTGGTTTTGGCCCGTCCGGTAGCGCTGGCATCTATAGTTGCCGTTACCTTGTTGAAGGCTCTGTCACGATCATTTCATGCCCTTCATGTTGTTTCGGGTGAAAACTTGATCCTTGGAATCGGGTAGTGGATGCACTCTAGTATCGTGCCCTTGTTCAAGACACCGCCTTGGAGTCCATGCTACGCTGTTTCAAGGAAATATGCCCTAGAGACAATAATAAAGTTTTTATTTATATTTCCTTATATCATGATAAATGTTTATTATTCATGCTAGAATTGTATTAACCAGAAACTTCATACATGTGTGGCTACATAGACAAAACACAGTGTCCATAGTAAGCCTCTACTAGACTAGCTCGTTAATCAAAGATGGTTAAGTTTCCTAACCATAGACATGTTTTGTCATTTGATGAACGGGATCACATCATTAGGAGACTGATGTGATGGACAAGACCCATCCGTTAGCTTAGCATAATGATCGTTAAGTTTTATTGCTATTGCTTTCTTCATGACTTATACATATTCCTTTGACTATGAGATTATGCAATTCCCGAATATCAGAGGAATACCTTGTGTGCTATCAAACATCACAACGTAACTAGGTGATTATAAAGATGCTCTACAGGTATCTTCGAAGGTGTTTGTTGGGTTGGCATAGATCGAGATTAGGATTTGTCACTCTGAGTATCGAAGAGGTATCTCTGGGCGCTCTCGGTAATGCACATCATGATAAGCCTTGCAAGCAATGTGACTAATGAGTTAGTTGCAGGATGATGTATTACGGAACGAGTAAAGAGACTTGCCGGTAACGAGATTGAACTAGGTATGAAGATACCGACGATCGAATCTCGGGCAAGTAACATATCGATGACAAAGGGAATAACGTATGTTGTCATTGCGATACGACCAATAAAGATCTTCATAGAATATGTGGGAAACAATACGAGCATCTAGGTTCTGCTATTGGTCATTGACAGGAGAGGTGTCTTGGTCATGTCTACATACACTACTAGGGAAAACCTTATACACAGAATCTTAGTAGCAGCGTTGTTTAAAAATAAACGCTACTACTAATTATCAGTAGTGAGCTTCAGGAAACCGCGCTACTAATAGCCCAGTAGTAGCAGCGCTCTAGGTGAAACAAGCGCTACTACTATAATTGCCAGGGTGTTGCCTCCAGGCTAGATATAGTAGTAGCACCCTTCCTCTGGACGCGCTACTACTAAAGTACTTAGTAGTAGCGTTTTTCTTCAAAACTCGTTGCTGCTAAGTATCAGCCCCCTTGCAACTAATTAAGTTTAGTCCCATACTGCTAAGCGAACAAGGTGTTTACCACCTTAAATATGTTACTTCTCAAACTATCTCGAGCACTTGGTCATCATTGAACAATATATATGTGTACTATTTGTGGCTGCAATATGAATCCTCGCCTGTACCTATACAGGTATGGTGAGGATTCATGTTGACTATTTAGATTCTACATAAAAAGATTAATGATGACCAATGTATATTTTTGATGCTTTTACATTGCTTAGACTTAGCAGTAGCGATTTTTTAGGACAAAGCGCTACTGATATTGGGCTTAGCAGTAGCGCGCTCCCTGTACCCGCGCTACTGCTAAAGCAAAACAAAACACAAGGCCCGGACGGCCCCCCGCACGGTCGTCTCTCAATCGTCCCCCTCCACCCGACGCCGACAGCTGCGGTTAGGGTTTCTCCTCCGCCACCGCCGCCGCAGGTAATGCTCCTCCCCCCTCTCGCCGCCCCTCCGCTGCTCCTCCACCCTCTCGCTGCCCACTCTATCGCTAGCCGCGAGCTCTGGCCGGGCGCCTTTGGCCGGCCGCCCTCGATCCCCTCGCCGGCCGCTGTCGTCGCCCCCCTCTCGTAGGAAAGTCACCGGCCTTCCCCTCATCAACACCCCCGACCGAGGTCACCATGCAATCCCCCTCCGCTCGACAGCACCCTCCCGAGGGCTGCCCTACCTAGATGCAGCGAGGGCTTACGAATTTCTTCCTGCTACATTTTGATTTAGTAGGCTAGTTCATATGCAATATTTTGATTTAGTTGATATGATTTAGTTTATTTAGTAGGCTAGTTGATTCAGAACATTTTGATTTAGTTGATTTAGTATGCTAGTTGATTTAGTAGGCTAGTTGATTTAGTAGGCTTGTTGATTTAGTTGATTTAGTATGCACCATTTTATTGTTATTTTTTCTGTACATGGATAGCTAGATGCTTTTGTCTTTCTGTAATAACTTATTTTTTGGCAAAATGGAGGTGCCAATTTAGTTAAATTTGCCACTTGTTTTTTTAATCAATTATCTTAGGCAATAGGGGCCAAATTAGATGAAATGTCTTGGTAGGTGGTACCCTGATTTGGTAGATATTTGTGAAAAGCTTTTTCGGCAATAGGTGCCACCAAAATGCTTTGGTAGGTGGTACCTTGTCATCTAATATGTTACTAGATCTTAGGATTATAATTGTCCATCAAATTGCTTCTCGCGGAAGAACCAAAAATATCGCATGCTACTGTTTTTCTTTCCTGTGAAGTGGATCGTTAATCCTTTGCTCATATTGCTTTAGGAAAATGGTGCCACCACCACCACCACCACCACCATGTCGACTATGCAAGTCAAGGTGCGCCAGCAGCCTTGTAACTGGCAAGCTATTCGGCATCTACTTACAGCCGAGTTTCCGTCATGCGGCGGTAACAAATTAGATGAAATGTAACAACTATTTTATTTTTAGTGTTGGCGTTACTGCATTGTGTCATTTTGCTTTTTTTACACAGATTGTCCCATGCAATGTGAGGTTAAAATTCAACAAGCTGACAGGAGACACTGTGACATTTGAGGCTCCTGGGGGCCGTACACTATGGAGGTCAAGAAAGGACGCAATATGTCGCAGATTGGAGGAGATGGATGGGGCCGTTTCCTCGCCCGCATGCGTCTTACTGGTGGTGAGTTGATCAGCTTCTCCTTCAGAGCAGAAAGACCCAAGCTGGCTGTCATTTATATCAACCTGGTGGAAGATGATGAAGATGACGAAGATGACGAAGATGATGAGGATAATGAGGACCCACTCGATGAAGATGATGAGAACCCACTTCATGAAGCCAACGTAGCTCAAAGAATGAGGCTGAGCGAGGAGGAGGTGTGCAACCTATGGGACATAATTCCGCCACGTGATAACTTTGTCGGGGTGCCATTCGTGACCCGCCTGACAAGTACCATGGTCGATCGGCATGAAATGGTATTTATACTGACTGTAGTAATTTGATGATATATATATGCTTTATTTTTATACTTACAAATGCAAATTATCCGATGATATGCTTAGTGAATACGATGATATGCTTAGTGTAGAGTCCAATGATATGTTGTGTGGAATCTAGTCGATGATATGCTTTAGTGTAGAGTCTGATCACATGCTTATTAGTGTAGAATCCAAGGAACTATTAATAGTGTAGATAATCCATATATACTTATTAGTAGAATTAATGCTTAATTAGTACAAATGTGTAGTACTGTGTAAGGCTCAGCTGGACTATGCCTTACCGCAAGGGGCTCCGTTACCACCTGTACTTACCGCATGGACACAGACAGTCGCACACACTTAAACTCGGTTGGGAGGAAGAGATTCCTCGTTGGCAAGAATCTTCGTGTTGGACAGGCCATTCTAATTACTATCAGGAACACACACCGCCCAGGCTTGAAGATGATGATCGTCGTCGATATCATCTAGAGCTACATATGTGTGTGTGGCTATATCATCTATGATGATCGTCGTCGATATCATGTAGAACTACATATGATGATCATCGTCGATATCATCTAGAACTACATACGATGATCGTCGTCGATATCACCTTGTACTGCTTGAGGATGCATGTTAACTATATATGAAATTGTTATCTAGTACTCCCTCCATTCCAAATTACCCGTCATGGTTTTAGTTCAAATTTGAACTAAAACCACGATGAGTAATTTGAAACGGAGGTAGTACTACCTAATACCTATAATGCTTTATGAAATTGATATCTAGTAGTACCTAGCATCTGGAAATTGCAGTTTATTGAAACTGAAACTGGGTAGGAAGCTGGGGGAAATGATGAAACACATAGCAGTAGCACGGGGCTAGGAAAGCGCTATAGCTAACTAATAGTAGCGTGTTCTGGAAAAGCGCTGCTGATATAGTCAATAGTAGTAGTGCGGGTACAGACCGCGCTACTACTAACAGTTAGCTGTAGCGCCTTATTAGTAGCGCGGCTGCCCGCGCTGCTGATAGCCTCAAAACCCGCGCTACTACTAGGGTTTTCCCTAGTAGTGATGGTTCTCAAATTCGTAGGGCCCGCATGCTTAACGTTCGATGACGATTTTGTATTATATGAGTTATGTGATTTGGCGACTGCATGTTGTTCGAAGTCCCGGATGAGATCATGGATATGAAGAGGAGTCTCAAAATGGTCGAGAGGTAAATATTCATATATAGGACGATAGTATTCGGACACCTGAAGTGTTCTGGGGGTACCGGATACGCATCAGAGTACCTAGGGGGTACCGGAACCCCCCGGGGGAAGATATGGGCCATAGGAGGGAGGCAAACCAGCCCACATAGGGGTGGCGCCCCCCAAGGGAGGAGCCCAAATTGTACTAGGGGAGGGGCGGTGCCCCCCTTTCCTTCTCCCTCTCTCTCTCCTTCCCCCTTTCCGCCTCCGATAAAAGGAAGAAGGTCGAATCCTACTAGGAGCCCAAGTGGGACTTCTCCCACTTGGGGCGCGCCTAGGGCCGGCCTCCTCCACTCTCCCTCCTTTATATATGGGGGTGTGGGTGCCTCTAACACACATTAATTGTTCCAAGCCATGTGCGGTGCCCCCTCCACAGTTTACTCCTCCAGTCATATTCACATAGTGCTTAGGTGAAGCCCTGGGCGGATCACTTCACCATCACCATCACCACGCTGTCGTGCTGACGGAACTCTCCCTTGACACTTTGCTGGATCAAGAGTTCGAGGGACGTCATCGAGCTGAACGTGTGCAGAACTCAGAGGTGTCGTACGTTCGGTGCTTGATCGGTTGGACCGCGAAGATGTTCGACTACATCAACCGCGTTAAGTAAACGCTTCCGCTTTCGGTCTACGAGGGTACATGGACACACTCTCCCCTCTCGTTGCTATGCATCTCCTAGATAGATCTTGGGTGATCGTAGATTTTTTTTGAAATTGCATGTTATGTTCCCAACACTATTGTCCGTCTTCACCTCTTAGCGATGGCTAGTTCACAGTGAAGATCTCTGTCAGCTCCTAGCGATTCTTATTGCTTCATCTGTAGTGTGTTTTGTGATTGACTGGGTGTTGTTGTCGTTCTTTGGCACCTTTTTATCTTTTTTTGAGTGTGTGTGGTGGTGGCTTGTTGTTTGCAGTTGATTGTATGTTGATCATTGCTTTATATATAAAGTAGGGCAAAAGTCTTTTGGTATATGGAAAGGGTATACGTATGTACATGCATAAGTGTGAGTTCATGCATGTATATAAGCATATGCATGTGTATTGTGTTTTCCAAAACAAAAAATGGTATTGCACATATATTCTATGAAAAAGGTAGCTGGTTACTTGAAATTTCATAGTTTCTGTATGAAAATTTTATAATCCCTCCATTCCTAAATATGTTTCAATACGGACTATATATGGATGTATATAGACATATTTTAGGGTGTAGATTCACTCATTTGATTCGTATATAGTCCATATTAAAATCTCTAAGGATTTTTTTTAGAAATGGAGGAGGACCCCGGCCTCTGCATCTGGACGATGCATGCAGTCACTTTATTAATTATTCACACAAAACCTTACAAAGTCATACAACAGTAAGACTAAAGCCACCGTCTAGGCAACATCCATCGCTACTCCTATCCAGTTGATGTAGGAATGCTGATAGTCTGGGTCTAATACCAAACACACCTCGCAGCCAAACCTAACATCTAAGACCTGAGGTCCCAGTCAGGACGCCTGCCGGGTTTGGGGCACCCACCAGTCCAGCACACTCCTCAACCAGGACGCCTGCTGTGTATGAGGCCACCACAGTCACCTGCCACCAATCCATCTTCAGTGTTGTACTGCTGCATCTACCTTGCCCGGTCTAGCTGCCGTCGATGCCACCACGATGCTAGACAACGCCACCATCCTGTGCTCGTCCATCATCACACGCCCACCAGTGATACTGCACTGCTCCATGCCGCTGAGACCCACCGTTGTCGACATGCCAGATGCCACGCCGCTCCTCTGATGCGATACACCACCTGCTGCCACTGGTCCCATCCCCTCCACCTGCAGTTCCTCAAACCGTGCACCCAAACGCCCCAGGCGGCGCCTCCAAGAAGGGTACGACACACGCAGTGCCACCGCCGCCCAATCTAAAGAGATTCAGGGTTTTCACCCAAACATGTGGTCAGGGCGGAGGGCAGGGACCTCGACGGCGCTTGCAAGTAGGAGAATGGCAACCCTGGTCGTCGCCATCGTCGGGATGAATGAGTCATCCAAAGTTTCCTCTGGTTCGATGTCCCCTCTACCAGCCTCCGCGAACGCATCGAGGCCAACGACCGCGATCGTAAGCCACCAAGTGCAGCGGGAGAGAGCCTGCAGCGCAGAGGAGATCCACCGGTGACTCACCGCCCACGCGGTCAAGACGCCGTCCATCCACCCCCAGCGAACGTCGCCAGCCGAGGGCGCCCTCGCCATGCCTAACGGGGCCACCGCCCCCGGTCCAGGTTCCTCCACGAAGGCCGGAGTGGCGAGATCCACCACGAGCGATGAGATCCGGCACCACGTGGCCGACGCCATCACCCAAGCCCGCCGTCGACCGATCCTGCCGTCGGCGGGAGCCCGCACACTGCCGGGAGTCCCACACCCATGGATATGGGCACCCGTGCTCCACCGCGAGTCCGCCACCTCCGGGATCAGACACACCGTCGGGAGGGCCACATCCCGCGAATCAGGACGCCCGCGCCGCCACGGATCCGGGAACGGGAGGAGATTCCCACCGCCGATGTCGTCACACACACGGGCTTTGCCCAGCGCCGACCATCGGCAGCGGCGGAGGGGGAGAAGGGCGCTGGAGGGACTAGGTGGCGGCCGCGGAGCCCTCCCAAGTCGCCCGCGGGGGAGGCGGCGTGAGAGGGAGGTCCTATCTGGTCCTAAAATGGGGGAGAATTTCATTTCCCCGGCCTCTGCACCAACTAGGGATGTATACTGCCATTTTAGTATGAGTACCAAGATAAACATGGCCCTCAAAAAAATTTTAAATGAGTATCAAGATATTTTTTATGAGTGGTTCCACCACACACCACAGATAAACTTGATGAGACAGAAAGGGACATGACACGTATTTGTATTGTTGCCATTAAGGATAAATGGGTGGGGTTTCTTCATATTGATTGGATATATCCCTCTACATCATGTCATCTTGCTTAAGGTGTTACTCCGTTCTTGTTAACTTAATACACTAGATGTATGCTGGATAGCAGTCGATGTGTAGAGTAATAGTAGTAGATGCAGGCAGGAGTCGGTCTACTTGTCTCGGACGTGATGCCTATATACATGATCATTGCCCTGGATATCGTCGTAACTATGCGCTTTTCTATGAATTGCTCAACAGTAATTTGTTTACCCACTGCATGCTTTCTTTCAAGAGAGAATCCTTTAGTGAAAACTATGGGCCCTGAGTCTATCTTTTATCATATTATTTTCAGATCTATAAAATAAAAACACAAAAATACCTTACTGTAATTTATTTACCTTTATTTATTTTGCAATTTTATTTATCTTTTATATCCATCACAATCAAATCTCATCCTCGTAAGTACTCCCTCCATTCGGAATTACTTGTCTCGAAAATGGATGTATCTAGAACTAAAATACGTCTGAATACATCCATCTCCGCAACAAGTAATTTTAAACAGAGGGAGTAACTATGAAGGGATTGACAACCCCTTTATCGTGTTGGGTGTAAATATTTGTTTATTTATGTAGGAGAAATTATTGAAGACTTGTGTGTTCCTCCTACTTGATTGATACCTTGGTTTTTAACTAAGAGAAATAATTATCTTCACTTTGCTGCATCACCCATTCCTCTTCAAGGGAAAAACCAATGCAAGCTCAAGAAGTAACTGCCACATCAGCCCAACCCACCGCTGGCCCACCCCGACCCCACAAAAACCCCTGTCCGGCAAAAACCCTAGCTCACTCCGCTCTGCTCCCCTCCCCTCCCCTTCCCAATGTTCCCATTTCCCCAATCGCCAAAACCCTAGCACCGGCGAGCATGTCAAGCATCGACAGCCACTCCGACGGCAGCTCCGGAGACGAGGAGGAGCTGGCGCTCTGTATCACGCTCGAGCGCTCGCGGGTTGTTACAGGCGGCAGCTCCGGGTCCGGTGTAATGCCCCTGTCGCCTGTCGTGCCAGCGCCGATGTCGGTGCCGGTGCCATCCCTTCCCACCCCGCGCGCAGATCTGCAAGGCCTGCTAGATCTGCTCCTCCCGCCCGATGGCCTCCTCCACCTCTAGCCGCTGCTCCGCGCGGGCAGCGCTGGGTTCTAGTGCTCGCCCAGCCGACACCATGGATGCGGACTCCGGAGTCGGGGGCACGAGCTGCCCGCCACGAGAGGCACGAGCTGCCCGCCACGAGCTGTAACACGGTTATTATAACGACAACTTACGGGTTCATTGAAAAGTTTGACAAGTGGCCAGATAGCTCGAGAGTGGGATTTGCTCCTCCGATGATGGAGATACATTTTGAGGGCCCTCTCGGTGTGACGGCATCAATCATCGTCTGGCCAGACATAGTTGACTTCGTCACAGGGATGCCGGAACACAATAACGAGAAAGAAGGACAAAACCGATAACGAGGATTTCAGTATAGTGAACATGGTGATGACTCAGGAGGATATCGATGGATCCCGGGTTTTGTGAAGTTTCCCGAAGCAAAGGGAACATCACATGATAACCAAAGGTTCACTCGAATATCATTTGTGTACTCACAGGGGCCAATATGGGCGTCCACGATCTCGCTGTCGGTCATTGAACGAACGGTTTCGTCCATGTCTGTGAGTTCCTAACCTACAGGGTCACAAGCTTAAGGCAATCACGATCTGCTAAGTGTTAGTTTGACAGAAATGATGAGAATATATTTGTTAAATTATTTTATGAATATTCGGAATAGTTCTGAGAGGATCCGGAAGCGTTTCGGGGTCACCAGAAGGGTTCGGTGAGTATCGGTAATATCGGATATTACTGATAAATTATATATAGGTGGAAAAAGTTTCCGGGTGTCTTCCCCCTCCTCCTCCTCTAACCTATATATACTAGGGTTTTTTGCTCTTTTGATCGTACAAGTTTTGGAGCCACCTCTGGGTTTTTTAGTTCTAGTTCTAGTTGGTCCTAGTTGACTAATTAGAGCTAGGCTAATCCTTTTGTCCTCACAATTAGAAGCCTTGTGTGGTTCTAATCTCTGGACGCTGAAGCACTACCGGATCATGAAGGCTGCACGCTTGCAACCAAGTAGAGACTGTGATTTCGGTCTTTCGTTCGAGGGACTGTTCGTGGGTGGTACGAGGGGTCATTCATCAACGGTTCGAGGGACTCCAAGTACGATCTACACCAATACGTTCTTCTTCCGCTGCAACTCGGTGATGGTAATGATCGTGATCCCAACCTGTTATGCATCTTCATATTGATCTTGGGTGATCGTAGACGCAGAAATTTTGTTTTCTAGCTACTACGTTTCCCAACACCAATGTGGGTAAAAGCCCTATTTTCTGTCTTTATCTTTTCTTACACTAGATGACCTATTGCACCCTTGACGCACAAAACAAATCACGACCGAGAAATAAGGCGAACTATTGAAAGGAATGTCACAACAACCTGCAACATAAACCTATATCTGCTAACACCCATGACAATAAAAAAATGCTCGGACTATATTAAAAAATGTTGATAATTTCACACTTGTAGACAACCATCATACGTTTTTCTAGTGCCTACATTTGAGGTAATACATAATACATTAACAGATACACAATACGAACATCCATCCTAATATAAATACGATAAGAATCCATTGTTGAAACTAAATTGACATACCAATTCGACATAGACATCAAAGTAATGGCGGTTCACCATGGGGATGTTTTTCCTTTTCTTGTTCGCTCACGCTGACATGTGGGTCAACACCTTACGTGCAGTCGCATCACCTTCTTCACCTCCCTAGGACAGGATGAATATTTGGGAAACTCATTTTATTCCCTCTCAATTTATTGATCATTTAAACTCCAAAAGTTCCAAACGCTATTCAGAATTAGCTAAAATGAAGGAACACAAGCAAGTTTTATTTTATCCTATTTAAATATTTAACATTCAAAATTTAAAGTTTGGGGTGTTATGCTCTGGCTAGCGGTAGGATCAACTCCTATGTTGGATGTTTTGCAGGAATTCTGTCTGGATTTGTAATGTGCCCTTCATCGGCCACTAGTTGAGTTCTGTTGGCCAGAACGGAATCATACGACCCCATAATTCACCCATTACTCAAACAATAGTCATGATCTTCTCCGCCATCAAGAGTAGAGGTCGCTCAGACCTATAGTTTCCTAGCTATACTATTTTAGGCACTTCTGACCTTACCAAGGCTAGTATGTCAATCGACGGCAGGGCACGCTTAGTTCGGAAACATCTCTGAACCATAGTTCAAACAAAGGAAGAAGTCAAAGGATTAGTAGTTGATACCTTGAAGAGTTCGTGGCTATGACCAATGCCATGCCCGGGGGTATAGCCATGGAGGACAGAAGAGGCCCAACAACCGAAGGCCGGCCCAAGCCTGCTACTCGAAGTCCACCAGCAATAGAGGCCGCATCTCCAAGCAAGACAAGAACTCTGCCATGTATCTTGCTATGTCTTATGTATTTTAGCATTTACCAACAGACTTGGGACTCCTATAAACCTAGCCACAACCAACTATATAAGGACTGATAGGTACCCCCCGGCACGCGCGGTAGGGGGAGGCCAACCTCCTTCATGCTCTTCATCATTGCCATTGACCCATTGTGTTGGTTGTTTGATTGCGCGACAATCGTTGGATATGGGACTCCCCCTTGGCCGCTCGATTCCCGGATCTATTCTCCATAGCGGTTGACCCTCGGGTCTCTGTAGAGACGACCCTTTTATTGACTTAGGGCGTCTTGCTTTCTAGCGCCCCTTCGGCCCCCTCGAGGTGGCCGCTTGGGACTCCCTCCTCCAGGACATCGCCCTTCTGCCTATGGACGTCGAGGGCGCCCCTGACTCCATCTCTTGGCGACTGGAGTCCAACGACCGCTTCTCCACTAAGTCCCTATACTCGGCTATCGCTCCCTCATCGGCCCCTGATCCCTTTAGCCTGATTTGGGACATTCGCCTCCCTCTGAAGATCAGGATCTTCCTGTGGCAGTGGATCCGGGGACGCCTTCCCTCTGGGGTAGAGGTCCTCAAGCGCAATGGACCAGGAGATGGGATGTGCCCCCTCTGTGGCACGGTGGAGGATGCTAACCACATCTTCTTCTCCTGCTCAACATCCCAATTCCTGTGGTCTTGCTTCCATGGGATGGTCGGTGGATAATGGTGCAACACCAACTTCCCGGACCTGCTTGCTGAGATCCACGCCTCCGCCCCTCGCCACCGCCATATTAGATGGCTGTGCATTGGGGTCCTTGCCTGGACGCTTTGGACCATCTGTTGGGGAACGTAGTAATTTCAAAAAAATTCCTACGCACACGCAAGATCATGGTGATGCATAGCAACGAGAGGGGAGAGTGTTGTCCATGTACCCTCGTAGACCGAAAGCGGAAGTGTTATGACAACGCGGTTGATGTAGTCGTACGTCTTCGCGACACAACCGATCAAGCACCGAAACTACGGCACCTCCGAGTTCTAGCACACGTTCAGCTCGATGACGATCCCCGGACTCCGATCCAGCAAAGTGTCGGGGAAGAGTTCCGTCAGCACGACGGCGTGGTGACGATCTTAATGTTCTACCATCGCAGGGCTTCACCTAAGCACCGCTACAATATTATCGAGGATTATGGTGGAGGGGGGCACCGCACACGGCTAAGAGAACGATCACGAAGATCAACTTGTGTGTTTAGAGGTGCCCCCCTGCCCCCGTATATAAAGGAGCAAGGGGGTGCAGCCGGCCCTAGGAGGAGGCGCGCCGGAGGAGTCCTACTCCTGCCGGGAGTAGGACTCCCCCCTTTCCCTAGTTGGATTAGGACTTGGGGGGAAGGAGGAAAGGGGAAAGGAAAAGGGGGGGCGACGCCCCCCTCCTTGTCCAATTCGGACTTGGGGGGAGGGGCGCGCGGCAGCCCCTAGGCCTCCTCTCTTCTTCCTCCACTAGGCCCATTAAGGCCCATTAGGTTACCAGGGGGTTCCGGTAACCTCTCGGTACTCCGGTAAAATGCCGACTTCACCCGGAACACTTCCGATGTCCAAACATAGGCTTCCAATATATGAATCTTCATTTCTCGACCATTTCAAGACTCCTCGTCATGGCCATGATCACATCCGGGACTCCGAACAACCTTCGGTACATCAAAATATATAAACTCATAATGAAACTGTCATCGTAATGTTAAGCGTGCGAACCGTACGGGTTTGAGAACAATGTAGACATGACCGAGACACGTCTCCGGTCCATAACCAATAGCGGAACCTGGATGCTCATATTGGCTCCTACATATTCTACGAAGATCTTTATCGGTCAGACCGCATAACAACATACGTTGTTCCCTTTGTCATCGGTATGTTACTTGCCCGAGATTCGATCGTCGATATCTTAATACCTAGTTCAATCTCGTTACCGGCAAGTCTCTTTACTCGTTCCGTAATACATCATCTCGCAATCAACTCATTAGTTGCAATGCTTGCAAGGCTTATGTGATGTGCATTACCGAGAGGGCCCAGAGATACCTCTCCGACAATCGGAGTGACAAATCCTAATCTCGAAATACGCCAATCCAACATGTACCTTTGGAGACACCTGTAGAGATCCTTTATATCACTCAGTTATGTTGTGACGTTTGGTAGCACACAAAGTGTTCCTCCGGCAAACGGGAGGTGCATAATCTCGTAGTCATAGGAACATGTATAAGTCATGAAGAAAGCAATAGCAACATACTAAACGATCGGGTGCTAAGCTAATGGAATGGGTCATGTCAATCACATCATTCTCCTAATGATGTGATCCCGTTAATCAAATGACAACACATGTCTATGGTTAGGAAACATAACCATCTTCGATTAACGAGCTAGTCAAGTAGAGGCATACTAGTGATGTTTAGTTTTGTCTATGTATTCACACAAGTATTATGTTTCCGGTTAATACAATTCTAGCATGAATAATAAACATTTATCATGATATAAGGAAATAAATAATAACTTTATTATTGCCTCTAGGGCATATTTCCTTCAGTCTCCCACTTGCACTAGAGTCGATAATCTAGATTACACAGTAATGATTCTAACACCCATGGAGCTTTGGTGTTGATCATGTTTTGCTCGTGGAAGAGGCTTAGTCAATGGGTCTGCTACATTCAGATCCGTATGTGTCTTGCAAATCTCTATGTCTCCCACATGGACTAGATCCCGGATGGAATTGAAGCGTCTCTTGATGTGCTTGGTTCTCTTGTGAAATCTGGATTACTTTGCTAACGCAATTGCACCAGTATTGTCACAAAAGATTTTCATTGGACCCGATGCACTAGGTATGACACGTAGATCGGATATGAACTCCTTCATCCAGACTCCTTCATTTGCTGCTTCTGAAGCAGCTATGTACTCTGCTTCACATGTAGATCCTGCCACAACGCTTTGTTTAGAACTGCACCAACTGACAGCTCCACCGTTTAATGTAAACATGTATCCGGTTTGCGATTTAGAATCGTCCGGATCAGTGTCAAAGCTTGCATCAACGTAACCATTTACGATGAGCTCTTTGTCACCTCCATATATGAGAAACATATCCTTAGTCCTTTTCAGGTATTTCAGGATGTTCTTGACCGCTGTCCAGTGATCCACTCCTGGATTACTTTGGTACCTCCGTGCTAGACTTATAGCAAGACACACATCAGGTCTGGTACACAACATTGCATACATGATAGAGCCTATGGCTGAAGCATAGGGAACATCTTTCATTTTCTCTCTATCTTCTGCAGTGGTCGGGCATTGAGTCTTACTCAATTTCACACCTTCTAATACAGGCAAGAATCCTTTCTTTGCTTGATCCATTTTGAACTTCTTCAAAACTTTGTCAAGGTATGTGCTTTGTGAAAGTCCAATTAAGCGTCTTGATCTATCTCTATAGATCTTAATGCCCAATATGTAAGCAGCTTCACCGAGGTCTTTCATTGAAAAACTCTTATTCAAATATCCCTTTATGCTATCCAGAAATTCTATATCATTTCCGATTAGTAATATGTCATCCACAAATAATATCAGAAATGCTACAGAGCTCCCACTCGCTTTCTTGTAAATACAGGCTTCTCCAAAAGTCTGTACAAACCCAAATGCTTTGATCACACTATCAAAGCGTTTATTCCAACTCCGAGAGGCTTGCACCAGTCCATAAATGGATCGCTGGAGCTTGCACACTTTGTTAGCTCCTTTTGGATTGACAAAACCTTCCGGCTGCATCATATACAACTCTTCTTCCAGAAATCCATTCAGGAATGCAGTTTTGACAGCCATTTGCCAAATTTCATAATCATAAAATGCGGCAATTGCTAACATGATTCGGACAGACTTAAGCATCGCTACGGGTGAGAAGGTCTCATCGTAGTCAATCCCTTGAACTTGTCGAAAACCTTTTGCGACAAGTCGAGCTTTGTAGACAGTAACATTACCGTCAGCGTCAGTCTTCTTCTTGAAGATCCATTTATTCTCAATTGCTTGCCGATCATTGGGCAAGTCAACCAAAGTCCATACTTTGTTCTCATACATGGATCCCATCTCAGATTTCATGGCTTCAAGCCATTTTGCGGAATCTGGGCTCACCATCGCTTCTTCATAGTTCGTAGGTTCATCATGATCTAGTAGCATGACTTCTAGAACAGGATTACCATACCACTCTAGTGCGGATCTTACTCTGGTTGATCTACGAGGTTCAGTAGTAACTTGTTCTGAAGTTTCATGATCATCGTCATTAGCTTCCTCACTAATTGGTGTGGTGTCACAGAAACCGGTTTCTGTGATGTACTACTTTCCAATAAGGGAGCAGGTACAGTTACCTCATCAAGTTCTACTTTCCTCCCACTCACTTCTTTCGAGAGAAACTCCTTCTCTAGAAAGTTTCCGAATTTAGCAACAAAAGTCTTGCCTTCGGATCTGTGATAGAAGGTGTATCCAATAGTTTCCTTTGGATATCCTATGAAGACACATTTCTCCGATTTGGGTTCGAGATTATCAAGTTGAAGTTTTTTCACATAAGCATCGCAGCCCCAAACTTTAAGAAACGACAACTTTGATTTCTTGCCAAACCACAGTTCATAAGGTGTCGTCTCAACGGATTTCGATGGTGCCCTATTTAACGTGAATGCGGTCGTCTCTAAAGCATAACCCCAAAACGATAGCGGTAAATCAGTAAGAGACATCATAGATTGCACCATATCTAGTAAAGTACGATTACGACGTTCGGACACACCATTACATTGTGGTGTTCCGGGTGGCGTTAGTTGCGAAACTATTCCGCATTGTTTCAAATGTACGCCAAACTCGTAACTCAAATATTCTCCTCCACGATCAGATCGTAGAAACTTAATTTTCTTGTTACGATGATTTTCAACTTCACTCTGAAATTCTTTGAACTTTTCAAATGTTTCAGACTTATGTTTCATTAAGTAGATATACCCATATCTGCTTAAGTCATCTGTGAAGGTGAGAAAATAACGACATCCGCCACGAGCCTCAACATTCATCGGACCACATACATCTGTATGTATGATTTCCAACAAATCTGTTGCTCTCTCCATAGTACCGGAGAACGGTGTTTTTGTCATCTTGCCCATAAGGCATGGTTCACAAGTACCAAGTGATTCATAATCAAGTGGTTCCAAAAGCCCATCAGTATGGAGTTTCTTCATGCGCTTTACACCGATATGACCCAAACGGCAGTGCCACAAATAAGTTGCACTATCATTATCAACTCTGCATCTTTTGGCTTCAACATTATGAATATGTGTGTCACTACTATTGAGATTTAATAAGAATAGACCACTCTTCAAGGGTGCATGACCATAAAAGATATTACTCATATAAATAGAACAACCATTATTCTCTGATTTAAATGAATAACCGTCTCGCATCAAACAAGATCCAGATATAATGTTCATGCTCAACGCTGGCACCAAATAACAATTATTTAGGTCTAATACTAATCCCGAAGGTAGATGTAGAGGTAGCGTGCCGACCGCGATCACATCGACTTTGGAACCATTTCCCACGCGCATCGTCACCTCGTCCTTAGCCAATCTTCGCTTAATCCGTAGTCCCTGTTTCGAGTTGCAAATATTAGCAACAGAACCAGTATCAAATACCCAGTTGCTACTGTGAGAATTAGTAAGGTACACATCAATAACATGTATATCACATATACCTTTGTTCACCTTGCCATCCTTCTTATTCGCCAAATACTTGGGGCAGTTCCGCAGTGACCAGTCTGCTTGCAGTAGAAGCACTCAGTTTCAGGCTTAGGTCCAGATTTGGGTTTCTTCTCCTGAGCAGCAACTTGTTTGCTGTTCTTCTTGAAGTTCCCCTTCTTTTTCCCTTTGCCCTTTTTCTTGAAACTAGTGGTCTTGTTGACCATCAACACTTGATGCTCCTTCTTGATTTCTACCTCCGCACCATTCAGCATTGCGAAGAGCTCGGGAATTGTCTTATCCATCCCTTGCATATTATAGTTCATCACGAAGCTCTTGTAGCTAGGTGGAAGTGATTGGAGAATTCTGTCAATGACGCAATCATCTGGAAGATTAACTCCCAATTGAATCAAGTGATTATTATACCCAGACATTTTGAGTATATGCTCACTGACAGAACTGTTCTCCTCCATTTTGCAGCTATAGAACTTATTGGAGACTTCATATCGCTCAATCCGGGCATTTCCTTGAAATATTAACTTCAACTCCTGGAACATCTCATATGCTCCATGACGTTCAAAACATCGTTGAAGACCCGATTCTAAGTCGTAAAGCATGGCACATTGAACAATTGAGTAGTCATCAGCTTTGCTCTGCCAGACGTTCTTAACGTCGTCAGTTGCATCAGCAGCAGGCCTGGCACCTAGCGGTGCTTCCAGGACGTAACTCTTCTGTGCAGCAATGAGGATAATCCTTAAGTTACGGACCCAGTCCGTGTAATTTCTACCATCATCTTTCAACTTTGCTTTCTCAAGGAACGCATTAAAATTCAACGGAACAACAGCACGGGCCATCTATCTACAATCAAACATAAACAAGCAAGATACTATCAGGTACTAAGTTCATGATAAATTTAAGTTCAATTAATCATATTACTAAAGAACTCCCACTTAGATAGACATCCCTCTAATCCTCTAAGTGATCACGTGATCCAAATCAACTAAACCATGTCCGATCATCACGTGAGATGGAGTAGTTTCAACGGTGAACATCACTATGTTGATCATATCTACTATATGATTCACGCTCGAACTTTCGGTCTCCGTGTTCCGAGGCCATATCTATTATATGCTAGGCTTGTCAAGTTAAACCTGAGTATTCTGCGTGTGCAACTGTTTTACACCCATTGTATTTGAACGTAGAGCCTATCACACCCGATCATCACGTGGTGTCTCAGCACGAAGAACTTTCGCAACGGTGCATACTCAGGAAGAACACTGTTATTATGATAATTTAGTGAGGGATCATCTTATAATGCTACCGTCAATCAAAGCAAGATAAGATGCATAAAAGATAAACATCACATGCAATCAATATAAGTGATATGATATGGCCATCATCATCTTGTGCTTGTGATCTCCATCTCCGAAGCATCGTCATGATCACCATCGTCACCGGCGCGACACCTTGATCTTCATCGCAACATCGTTGTCGTCTCGCCAATCTTATGCTTCTACGACTATCGCTACCGCTTAGTGATAAAGTAAAGCATTACAGGGTGATTGCATTGCATACAATAAAGCGACAACCATATGGCTCCTGCCAGTTGCCGATAACTCGGTTACAAAACATGATCATCTCATACAATAAAATTTAGCATCATGTCTTGACCATATCACATCACAACATACCCTGCAAAAACAAGTTAGACGTCCTCTACTTTGTTTGTTGCAAGTTTTACGTGGCTGCTACGGGCTTAAGCAAGAACCAATCTTACCTATGCATGAAAACCACAACGATAGTTTATCAAGTTGGTGTTGTTTTAACCTTCGCAAGGACCGGGCGTAGCCACACTCGGTTCAACTAAAGTTCGAGAAACTGACACCCGCCAGCCACCTGTGTGCAAAGCACGTCGGTAGAACCAGTCTCGCGTAAGCGTACGCGTAATGTCGGTCCGGGCCGCTTCATCCAACAATACCGCCGAACCAAAGTATGACATGCTGGTAAGCAGTATGACTTATATCGCCCACAACTCACTTGTGTTCTACTCATGCATATAACATCAACACATAAAACCTAGGCTCGGATGCCACTGTTGGGGAACGTAGAAATTTCAAAAAAATTCTTACGCACACGCAAGATCATGGTGATGCATAGCAACGAGAGGGGAGAGTGTTGTCCACGTACCCTCGTAGACCGAAAGCGGAAGCGTTATGACAACGCGGTTGATGTAGTCGTACGTCTTCGCGACCCAACCGATCAACCACCGAAACTACGGCACCTCCGAGTTCTAGCACACGTTTAGCTCGATGACGATCCCCGGACTCCGATCCAGCAAAGTGTCGGGGAAGAGTTCCGTCAGCACGACGGCGTGGTGACGATCTTGATGTTCTACCGTCACAGGGCTTTGCCTAAGCACCGCTACAATATTATCAAGGATTATGGTGGAGGGGGGCACCGCACACGGCTAAGAGAACGATCACGAATATCAACTTGTGTGTTTAGAGGTGCCCCCCTGCCCCCGTATATAAAGGAGCAAGGGGGTGCGGCCGGCCCTAGGAGGAGGCGCGCCGGAGGAGTCCTACTCCTACCGGGAGTAGGACTCCCCCCCTTTCCCTAGTTGGGTTAGGACTTGGGGGGAAGGAGGAGAGGGGGAAAGGAAAAAGGGGGGGCGCCGCCCCCCTCCTTGTCCAATTCGAACTTGGGGGGAGGGGCGCGCGGCAGCCCCTAGGCCTCCTCTCATCTTCCTCCACTAGGCCCATTAAGGCCCATTAGGTTACCGGGGGGTTCCAGTAACCTCTCGGTACTCCGGTAAAATGCCAATTTCACCCGGAACACTTCAGATGTCCAAACATAGGCTTCCAATATATGAATCCGACCATTTCGAGACTCCTTGTCATGTCCGTGATCACATCCGGGACTCCGAACAACCTTCGGTACATCAAAATATATAAACTCATAATGAAACTGTCATCGTAACGTTAAGCGTGCGGACCCTACGGGTTCGAGAACAATGTAGACATGACCGAGACACGTCTCCGGTCAATAACCAATAGCGGAACCTGGATGCTCATATTGGCTCCTACATATTCTACGAAGATCTTTATCGGTCAGACCGCATAACAACATACGTTGTTCCCTTTGTCATCGGTATGTTACTTGCCCGAGATTCGATCGTCCGTATCCTAATACCTAGTTCAATCTCATTACCGACAAGTCTCTTTACTCGTTCCGTAATACATCATCTCGCAACCAACTCATTAGTTGCAATGCTTGCAAGGCTTATGTGATGTGCATTACCGAGAGGGCCCAGAGATACCTCTCCGACAATCGGAGTGACAAATCCTAATCTCGAAATACGCCAACCCAACATGTACCTTTGGAGACACCTGTAGAGCTCCTTTATAATCACTCAGTTACGTTGTGACGTTTGGTAGCACACAAAGTGTTCCTCCGGCAAACGGGAGTTGCATAATCTCATAGTCATAGGAACATGTATAAGTCATGAAGAAAGCAATAGCAACATACTAAACGATCGGGTGCTAAGCTAATGGAATGGGTCATGTCAATCACATCATTCTCCTAATGATGTGATCCCGTTAATCAAATGACAACACATGTCTATGGTTAGGAAACATAACCATCTTCGATTAACGAGCTAGTCAAGTAGAGGCATACTAGTGACGTTTAGTTTTGTCTATGTATTCACACAAGTATTATGTTTCCGATTAATACAATTCTAGCATGAATAATAAACATTTATCATGATATATGGAAATAAATAATAACTTTATTATTGCCTCTAGGGCATATTTCCTTCACCATCGGCAACAGGCTTGTTATTCAGAAAGTGCCTCTTCGACGTGTGACTAACTCGATCTTCAAAATGTGTGGTTACCTGCAGCTTTGGCAGCCACTTACCCGCCCCCAGGACCGGGACGCCATCAACACCCTCCTTGCAGATCTTCGCTCGATGGCCTTCTGTGTGGCACCCACGCTGCCGCCCCCACCTCTGGAACCCGATTAGGCCTGCTATTCGGGTTGTTGTGCTTGTGTCTGTGTTTTGGATTTCATGGCTTGTTGAGTTGTGCCCTCAGCATTGACCCTTTATGCTACTGTGTGTGTGTTTGTGGAACTTGTGTGTGTGTGAACCTTGTTGGATGTTTGGTTTGGGCGGTTTGTTTTATCTATAAAGCGGGGCAAAAGCCTTTTCAGTATAGGGGGTTGCTTAGCCCCATTGGCCACAGGGCAGCCAAGTTGCATGTATTTTTTTATGTCAATGATGCGGCAATTTTCTTCTATCCTTCTTCCCAGAACATGTAATTGATTAAGGAGGTCCTCCACCTTTTCATAAGGGGCAACATATTTGGAGAACAATACGCTCAAGAGTGAGGTGTTCCCTATTACTTGAGGTTGCCTGGAATTGGACCATGTTCTCCCGGGTTTTCTTTGTTAGAGGAATGAGTTCTCGTGTAAATGCATTGGCCCTCCTCTACATATGCGGTGACTTAGACGCTCGGACACACAGTTCATTTGAACATGATGGGGGTCCAAACTTTCAGGTTGGTTGAGGAAATTATTTTCCAAGATAAGGAGACTGGCGCACATCAACATGGTTCTACTACCATGCTTGGTATATTTCCTCGCATCTTTATCCCGGCCAAGTCAGCTCGTTACAAAATCTAACCAGTTAATTAGGGCCTTCCTCTTGAAGGGCTCTGAGGAGTGCAATGGTGGGCATTGTTTGGTCAGTTGGTGCAGGTCTGCCGAGCCAAGTGTTATGGCAGTTTTTCGATTGAAAAAATTGAAAATTTTATTGGCGCCCTCCGTATTTGTTGGCTTTGGCTTGAGTACATGGACTTGGAGAAGCCATGGGTGGGCACTCCCATGCCTACAACCACTCTAAAAGGGAGCTTTTCATGACTTTGGTTACCATCTCTGTCCGAGATGGTTTGAAGGCAAGATTATGGACCACCAGGTGGTTAAATGGAAGGGCACCAGCAGAGCTCATTCCTGAGTCTTTTCACACTATTGAGACAAAATAATATCTTCATTGCTAAGGCGATGTAGGACAATAATTGGGTTTGTACCCTCACGGGCATTAACATTGCCCCATGAATACATGAATTCATTGACCCCTGGATGTTGATTCAGGTGTTCACTCTCTCGCCTGGGACTCCGGACACCATCACTTAGCGTTGGATGGTGGACGATGTCTATTCGAAGAGCTCTACATATGACATCCAATTCCAAGGCTCCTGGTCGCCGCTCCAGATTTTTTCGGATGCAATTTGGAAGTCCGGTGTGGAGAAAAAATGCAGGTTTTTTCATGGTTTCTCTTAAGGCGGCGGATCCTTATAATGCGGACAAGTTGTCTGCAAGGGGATGACCATGCAACGTGTTGTGTTTGATGTGTGGTAACAACTTCACATGGTTGATCACCTCATACTTGGGTATAGTTTCGCGCACCAGGTGTGGCATGCCATTGCTACTAGGCACGACCGTCCCTTTGTCTCACCTCCTTCCGTGACAGAGACAACGACAAAAGGGTCCCACCCCCCGCTTTATATTATAAAGCATACCACCAAGCATCCGACAACAATGGGTACAAGTTAAAACAAAATAAAGTAGGTCTGGCTGGGGGCACAGCCAAAAAAGCCCCAAACACAAGAAAGAAGCGACTCTAATCAGGCTCCGGTGGTGGTGGCGGAGACAGTGGGGAGGAGCGGCAGCCGAAGAGCGAAGACCTGCGATGATGGAGTCGATGAAGCCATGGTCGCGCCGCTTTCTAAGCAGTCTCCAGAGTTGTAGGAATCCACACAATTTGAAGACGGAGTCAGTCACACGGCAAGGAATCACATGCCCAATCACCAATTTATTGCGACAATTCCAAAGGGTCCACGCCAGGGCCCCCATGGCTACCCAGAGGGAGGGCCTACTAATAGGGGGGCGAGTCAAGGATCTCCCTAACAAGTCCGTGAGATTATCATGACACCATACCCTACCAACGACCTCACGGAAGCAGCTCCAAAGGAAGCGTGCTACCGGGCACCGGAAGAAGATATGGTTGGAATCTTCTGGTATGTCACAAAGGGGACACATGCCATTACACGGGCCATTACGATTCTAGACCTCTGTGCCCGAGGGAAGGCGGCCACGCACCCATTGCCACAATAAGATACGTATCTTAAGTGGAAACTTGATCTCCCATAGCACCTTGAGCTCGGTGGGGCTTGGGGTAGGAAAGATAGTGCAGTACAAAGATTTGGTGGAGAAGGTCCCGCTCGGCTCTAAGTGCCACGCAATAGCGTCCGATTCATGTGATGGAGTATGCAAAGCAATGCACTCTAGGAGCTCCTCTCATTGCTCGCGCTCTAGTGTCCCGAAGGTGCGACGAAAGGTGATGGCGCCTATATTGTGAAGGGCGGCTCCCACCACCAAACATGGATGGTAGCATATCAAGAATAAGGCGTGGAATCGATCCGCGAAAGGTCTAGATTCTGACCATCTATCCAGCCAGAACAGGGTGCTAGATCCAGAGCCCGCCGTAAACGAGGTGCCAATCTGTAGGATAGGCATCAATTGAAAGATTGATTGCCAGAACTGGGAGCCCCCAACTCAGGAGGGGGGCAAAGGCGAGAGGTTGTCCATGCAGATATTTTGCGCGGATAATATCCAACCATAAGGCACCATCGCTAGTCTCAATGCGCCACTGCCATTTGGCAAGAAGAGAGATATTCATGCGCTTCGAGGAAATAACGCCAAGGCCACATTGATCCTTGGGTTTGTAGATTTCTGACCATTTAACCATATGGTACTTCTGCTTATTGCCTTCTCCCGCCCAGAAGAACCGAGATATGTACTTGGCAATCTCTTGATGGAGGGATTCATGTAGACTATAGAATCCCATGATATACATGAGTAGGCTAATGAGGGAGGAGTTCATGAGAACCACCCGTGCAGCCTTGGAAAGCCATCTTCCTTGCCACGGTTCCACCCAAAATTGAAGCTTGGAAACTGTAGGGCGGAGATCTTTTTCCTGAAGACACACATCACTAATTGGCATGCCAAGATAGGTCGTCGGGAAAGATCCCAAGCGACAATTGAGACGGTTAACTATACTAGTCGCCTCCTCCGCGGAGTAGCCAAGCACCATCACCTCGCTCTTGGCGAAGTTAATGGTGAGACCCGACATCTCCTGGAAGCAGAGTAGTAGGAACTTAAGGTTCCGGATGTCCTCATCCAAGCCCTCCACCATCAGTATCGTGTCATCTGCATACTGAAGGTGAGTTAAACCCCCATCTCCATTGAGATGGGGACAAATACCCTATTGTGGTTCGCCCGCCTGGCTAAGTCCAAGGTTGTGGCCAAGGCGTCCACCACCAAGTTAAAGAGTAAGGGGGAAAGAGGGTCACCCTGACGCACCCCCTGGCCAGTGGGAAAGTAGGGCCCCACCTCCCCATTAATATTAATAGTCATGCGTCCACTAGTCACGAGTTGCATCACACAACTAACCCAATAAGGGTCGAATCCGCGTTTCAGCATAACCTCCCGGAGGAAGGACCGGTGTACTGAGTCGTAGGCCATGTGGAAGTCGATCTTAAAGAAGACCGCTCTAAGATGCTTCTGCCTAACCTCATGGAGGATTTCATGGAGGAAAAGGATCCCATCCAGAATAAATCTACCTTTCGTGAAGGCCGATTGATTTGGATGGTGAATTCGCGGGGCAATAAGGGCCGCCCTAGTGGCGTACCCCTTAGCCAGGATTTGGAAGATCACGTTGAGGACCGTGATCGGCCAGAATTGCCTAATGTCCGAGGCCCCGCGGACTTTCGGGATCAAGGAAATGATCCCATAGTTAAGACGAGCCACATCAAGGGTTCCTCTAGCAAAATCGTGGAATAAGGCTAGAATGTCCTCCCTGATGGTAGACCAAAAAGCCTGAAAGAAGCGGACAGGCAATCCGTCTGGACCAGGGGCCGAAGCAGGGTTCATGGCTTTGACAAAGCATTCCACCTCCTCCGCCTTAAATGGAGCCATAAGGGCTTCATTCTCCGCGGGGGAGACTTGCTGGTCAAGCGTCCAGAAGTGCTCCGCCAACGCCACACCCCCTCGAGGGCTCCCGATGAATAAGTCCTTATAGAACCCGTCTACGTGAGAAAGGATCTCCAAAGGATCCTGAAGAGCCCTGTCACCATCCCATAACAGAGGGATGGCACGCCTACGCCTATCGTTGGCAATAGCTTGGAAATATGTCGTATTGGCATCACCAAAGAGGACCCAATTATGGGTCACGTGCCGACGCCAAAATTTCTCTTCCTTGGCATAGATATCCATGAGGGAGTCCTCCAGATTATAGCGGTGAGCCCACTCCTCAGCCGATATTCCCACGGCGTCAGCGCGAAGATCAAGATCGCGGATCTCGGCAAGGAGCGAAGCCTTGTACCCGAAGATCCCTACCCAAGTTTGCGCCCCATCCCCGCATAAACTGCCTGGACCTCTTCGCCAGGTAGTGCCACTCATTCACAGAAGACATGGACCTATGGGGTTTAGCCCGTGCGAGGGCCCAGTGTGCGCGAACCTCCATCACGAAGCCTAGCTGACGCAGCCAGAACGATTCAAAGTGAAATCAAGGGGGGGGCGTGGCCGATCGTCCCGTGACGAGAGGAGGAGGGGGACGTGGTCCGAGCCGATGCGTGTAATAGCCTGTAGCATAGCAAGAGGGAACCGAAGTTCCCATTCGAGGGAGATGAACACCCGATCAAGCACAGTAAGGGTAGGTGCGACCTGTTTATTAGTCCAGGTATACCTCGCTCCTACCCGGTCGAGCTTACGGAGGCCGAGATCGGCAATCCAGTCATTGAACTGTTGGATATCCGCGAGATCCACCCGAGAATTATTTTTATCCGCAATAGAACGAAGGAGATTGAACTCCCCTTCGACGACCACCGAGAGAGTGGCGGATGTGATTTTGGTCCGGAGTTCAGCCAAGAACGCGGACAATCGGCCATGGTCCGCCGGACCATAGACAACAATGACTTCCCATTTGAAGTTCACATCCTGCTCCCACACTTCCATGCTAACAAAGAAGTCGCCTCTATCCATAGAGCCGACCACAAAGGTGGCATCCTTCACCCCTAGAAGCATGCCACCGGAGTGACCAGCCACTCCACTAGACGCCAACCAGTGCCACGCGAATAAGTGCCGACTAAGGCGCTCAAGCTCGGGAGGGAGAAATCTGCCCTCATCGTCTCCTGGATCGCGATAACATCCACAGATTCGTCACGCATATATTCGATCAACTGTCTACGGCGACCAACATGGCCAAAACCCCGCAGGTTCCAGAAGAGAGCCTGCATGACTATTCGCCTAAGGGGTCCTCTCTGGACCCCACGGCAGTAGTGGCACTCAGTGTACGACGCAACTGAGCTGTGCGCGAACGGGTCCTACCACGAATCTCATTAGGGGCTAGGTCAGGGTGGCCCCGTCTGCCTACCGGGCGAGGAGTCGGAGGGGCCTCCTCGTCACCCGCTACCGCCTCACGAGCCCGAGCGGCCGCGAGACGGCCCTCCAGGACCTCCTTGGCCTGGAGGGACGCGATCTGCTCTAAAGCAGGACCCCTTTCCCCATGAAAAACAATAGCGGAATTAGCCGCCACCTTCAAGGTGACCCAAAGGGACTCCCGCAAGGGCCGAAAAGGAGTTGTCTCCAATATCATCACAAGGAGCGGGGGGGGGAGGACGGACCTGCATCAAGGTTCCGTGTTGCCGCACGGCGCATCGCTTTCTCCACCGCATTCGGCGAGGCCCCGTCCGCACGCGACACCGAGCCAAGCCCTGTGCTCTTGCGCGCCGATGAAGCCGGGGTCGAGGCCGAGCTAGGGCGCCTCTTGGCCGCGGAGGGGCAAGGAAGAGCAGCGGCAGCCGCGGCAGGCGCAAGCATCATCGGCGCGGGCAGGGCCGTAGGCGGGAAGGTCCCGCCGGTGAGAGGGTCCAGCATCAGGGCCAGTGAGGAGGGACTAGGCGAGGACGCGGGTAAGACCTCCATTCCCACGCTGTTCGTGTCGCTGATGCCGCCGTCCGAAGAGGAGACTTGGGCCTCCATGAAGACCGGGAGAACATCGCCAGGGGGGAGGGTAGCTGTCTCATCGAGCATAGCGACGATCGCCTCAATGTCCTCCTCCTCCGCCCCAGACTCAGCCGCGCGGCAGTCCAATGCGAGCTGCTTGGAGCTAGGAGGAGGCGCTGTCGCACTGGCCCGAGGCGAGGGGCCGTGATTGTCCTTGGAGTCATCGTCCGAGCGACCGGAGCCAGGGGATCGACTGCGAGGATGGTAGGGCCGGTCGCAGTCAGAGGAGGGGCCGCCAGCCCCCTCACAGTCCGGGTCCTCCTCCGGGTCGGACCCATCACCACCGTCGGCGGGAGAGGTGGAGAGATCATCTTCGAACGAAATGTGGAGATCATAGCCCGCATCATTGAAGAACATCTGCAGCGTCGTCTGGAGCTTGGAGGGGTCTGGGGTGTTGAGCTGAACACGAATGACTGGCCCCTTAAGGAGCGAGAGAGCGTCCACCGACACAATCTTGCCCAGGAGCCGGGACATGCCCCGGATGGCACCCTCCACACGAGCAATGGGGGGGGGAGGTCGCGAATCTGAACCCACACAGAGGACAGGGAGGCCACGGCAAGAGGGTCCACCGATGGCACCGAGATGCGAACCTTGAGCTGCTGGAGAGCCAGGGTCAACTCCGCGTTGTGGGTGCCATAGCGGAGGCTGACCGGGTCCGGGAATACAGCAGTGGACTCCCGGTCGGAGATAGGAGCGACCTCCCAATCCCAATCTGGCTTGAACAGGAGGCGGAGCTCCTCGGAGATGATCGCTGGGGATGCCGTCTGCCGTCGGGGACCGAAATGAGGGCGGTCAGGGAGGAAGAAGCAGCGGGCACTGGGAGAGCCATCTGAAAGAAGCCCAAGTCGTCCAGGGCTTAGCCGAAGAGCCCGGGTACCCCGGGGACCGGATGGTCCAGACAAAGGGCGGCGGGGTGGTCGAAGCGCTTGCACTTGTAGCACGTGGGGGGGCTGCTTGCAATCCACCTGGCAGTGCCCCTCTGCACCACAGTTGAAGCACATCACCGCCGGGGCAGGTGGCCGGGATGCGACTGTTGTAGGCACGGTGGAGGGGATGGAGATGGAGGATGCCGGAGCGGACGCGGCCGCGGCCTGCTGTTGCGCCGCGCGCTTCTTCTTAGCAAACACACCCCGACCATTGCGGTTGTTGGGACCGGTCAGGGGAAACTGCGCCTGCCGACGGGGGGGTGGGGGGTCGCAGCGCCGAGGAGGGGAGGTATCGGAGCGGCCCGACCGGGCTGGCGAACGGGAGCGACGCGGACGAGACCGGCGGTCCCGGACGTGGCCGCGGCCGCGCCATTGCTCCGGGGAACGATCCCGCTGGCCGGAGTTCCGCCATCCGGCCCCAGCATCCGAGGCGGACCCCTTGCCCTTAAGCATGGCGTCGCGAAACTCGGACTCCCGGCGCGCCCCATCCGGAGACGGCCGGCGCCAGGGGCGAACCCAAGATCGAATTTTAGAGGGGGCAAAGATGTGTTGAATGGTGAAAATTTCTTTGCTAAATAGGGGCAAATCACTATTTAGCTTGGCATATTACAAAGACACTGAAAATTTAGTGGGGGCAGCTGCCCCCATTGCTTGTACACTAGATCCGCCCCCCGGCGCGGAGCTTGAGCAGTCTGGCCATCCCTGCCCTCCGCGCGCCGCTTGGGCCGAGGAGCCCCGTCACCAACCTCCTTCCCTGAGTGGTGGCACCAGATCCATGGCCCTGGTGATCGTCCCTCCAGGCATGTGATCGATGGCATCGTCACTTACACATTCTGTCATATCTAGTGTGAGAGAAATAGGAGGGTGTTCGACAGCATGTATCACGTTGTTGCTGCGATAGTAGGCATGATAGAAAAGGCAACGGTGGCCCGTGCCCTAGCCTTCGCTAGAGTTGCGAACGACGATCTCGATTAATCTTGTACTTTGTTGGTTTTTGGTTGTATTCAAACTATTATTTCCTTCCAGGTGCGCTGATGGCAGCAACCAGTCAGCGGCCATGCAGCGAACCATTAGTAAAGGGGGGAAAAGGATCATAAATGACATCTACGTGGTCAAATGCGGTCAGACCCACGGTGAACCACTTACTCACAATTAAGTTCTAGATGTACATTTCTAAACTTTATAGGATTCAATTGGCATACCTCGAATACTTTTAGGACCTATAATGCATTTTATTTACAGTTTGTCTAATTCACATCTAGATGTTTTTTAAGGATGTCACATCTAAACTCCCACAAGTATATAATGTAGTAATAAGAAACAAAAAAACTAGGACAAAAGAAATAGATCACAAACAAAGTGAGCATCAACTTAGATGTGACATATCACATCTAGATGTGTCCTAGACAGACCCTTTTATTTATAAAGATTATTAGGGAGCAAACTATCCTAGGATGCTTTCTTCGGGCGTAAGCCATTGGTGTCGCATCACGTGCCTATAATTGATCAGGTTTAGTTCCAGTCCAAGTGACCTACTAAAGTTTACTAAAGATCAAGAGAACATTGTAGGTAAAACCTTTCTTGAGAAGAATTCTGTCTATTACAGAACAGTGATTATACTGGAGGCGGAGAAACCCCTCCAGGCCCCCCCCCTCCCTCCTCCCTTCCCGTCGTTGTCGCTAATGCCCGCGGCCGGCTTGGCCCCGGGGCTGCTGGTGATGAGGACATCAATACCATTGTTACACCCACAGCCCCTACTGTTACATATGATGGACCAATTACTAGAGCTCGCGCACGCCAATTAAATTACCAGGTACTTTCGTTTCTTGGTAATGATTCTAATGTTCATGAGAATATGATGCTGCCTAAATTGGATACATTTGTTTTGCTTACAAATGAAGGGCCTAGCTTGGAGAAGGATGAACATTGGATCAAGAACAAGCATGG
This sequence comes from Aegilops umbellulata, assembly GCA_032464435.1. NCBI lineage: Eukaryota > Viridiplantae > Streptophyta > Magnoliopsida > Poales > Poaceae > Aegilops > Aegilops umbellulata. Next base: position 99,231,876 of record CP136055.1, read on the forward strand.
AGTTGATGGCATGCGCAAGGGGAACAAGAACGGAGTTACAAGTGATGATTTCAGGACTCTGAAGCCACCATAAGGAGTGAATGAAGCCTTGGACGAAATATACAAGATGTCACTTCATAAATTTCGTCCAGAGGCTATTCTAGGTGCTGCGTCACCTTATTATTGGGCCAGGCCCATGTATTTTCGAAATACTTAAGTATAGGCTGTTTTTAGAGTCCGTATGTGTGGGAAAACAAGAGTTACGGTTGGTTTCGGACCCCTTCCTCAAGGGCCACGAAATCCCCCCCCCTCTCTTCCTCCATATATACAGCCCTTAGGGCGTCGTTTAGACTTCGGGTTTTGTTTAGATCAAAAGTTCGCCATAGCTGCAACTTCGCGTACTTCGTTTGTGTTCAACGACCAGACCAAGGCGTCACAGAACCCCACCTTCATTAATAAAGCTTTCCTCTTATATTCACGATATCCAGATTGCAATTTTAGTTTCTTGCTTGTTCTTCGTTTGCTCGCAGGAAACAAGCCCTCGTGGTCAGGTTGATCGTGCTCCGGCGTGGTCAATAACCCTCGGAAGTTGGTTTAGCGATTGCTAAGGCGCGACGTCTCGCACGTTCGTAGTCGGATCGTCAAGGTCGACTCCCACAGAAACGATAGCCACCATCTCATCGAAACATCGGGACACCTTTGCCTCTATCAAGTGGTATCAGATTTTGAGGTTGCTCGGTGAGATTTTACAGTTTTTCGTAGTTTAGATCGAGTCTGTTCTTCATACCTATAGTCCACGAAAAAGCCAAAAAAATTTAGGGTTAGTTCATCCTATCCGAACCAATCTGAGCCTTTGCATAATCTTTTCTGTATTTGCTTTGTTGAATTTGCGGTTGCATCGTCGTGTCAAGTTGCTGGTCTTAGCGTCTAGTCTTTTAGAGTTTCGAGTTCTGGTCATATTAGTCACGCCGCCGCCGCACCATCATCATTGTTCCTGCCATCTTCCACCACCGCTTATCCGCCACCGATCCGTATCCATATACCACCATCACTTCGAGTCCATCTCATATTAGGTTTGCTTTTGAGATCCATCTGTTGCCAGATTCGTGTTTCCTTGTTTGAGTAGGTTTGGGATTCCATCAATCTTTTGCCGTCCGTAGAAGAGGTTGGTTTCCAAAAAAAATAAAGAGTCCGGAAATCACCCTCCGTTTAGGCCCAAAATTTTCCAAAAACGCACTTGAAAAAAAATTGGCTATCCTATTTTTAGGTGTTTCTTAGCCTTTTGAGACAGTCGCCGTTATTGAAAGTTTTTTTGAGCCGTTTCCAGTTTTTGGGTCCGGGCAGTCGAAAAAAAATCGCAAAAATTTCGTGTCTATCCTGTCAGTTTGACCTGGGAAGAGTTTTGAGACACTCGCCATTATAGTGATTTTTCGCAAAAAAAAGAGGAGCGCAAAAAAAAGAACGAAAAAAAATTCCAGAGTGTGCTTTTCCCTTGTTTTCGTGCAGCGCCGTGATTTTGTTAATGTTATAGGCTCGCGTCTCTAGCACGGTCTAGCCTAGGACCAGTACAATACCGTCGTTGAGCGTTTATTCAACTTTGCATCTCTGAATTGATTATTGCTGACCTTTTTGCTACCATACTATAAGCCTTTCCAGCTCCACATACATCTACGTCGTGCGTTTGACTCTCCCTGGCAATCGCTCTATCCAAGCTTTGAGAGTTTTGACTACAACGGTTGCCGATCACCGCCTGCTGCTGGGTAAGAACTGGTAAGAATTTGAGATTTGCTTGACGGATTTGTGACTGTCCACCACACCACCACCACCACTTCCTAGTAGTCTGTAGAATCATATTCTTGTGTGTTTCTATTGCTGCTAACCATGGCAAGATCACAAGCCGACGAGACTGACTGGGAGAACATGACAAACAAAGCGTTACATGATAAGTTTCAGCAAATGATGAGTGGACAGGTGGAAGATGTGCTAAATAGATTTGAAGAGGCCATGGAGAAGATAGATGGCATTGAGAAGGCGTTCGAAACAAAGCTCGATAACAAGTTTAATGAATTGCTCGCGCGTCTACCACCACCACCACCGACTGCACCTAACGCACCTCTACAATAGCAACAACGACTACCTCCACATCGTGACACAACCCTCCGCCGAGCGACCCGTGTCCCTCTTCAGCCTGGCCAAGCTGTTGGTGCTGCTGTTGATACTTCTGTGGCTCCTGCTGCTGATGTGGAGGAGGATGATTATGTGGGAGATTACGAGGATGAGGTTGATCAACATCAGAACTACGTGCAACCACCAGCACCACAACCACCAGGTCGTCCACATGCAAATAATGGCAATGTTAGGGCTCCCCCTCAGGTACGAGATCATGACCATCTCCCTAAACTGAAATTGAATATTCCACCATTTGAGGGTAGATATGTTCCTGATATATATCTTACTTGGGAGTTAGAAACTGAACAACGATTTACATGTTTACAATATCCTGAGGAGAGACGTGTTCCTGCTGCTGTTTGTGCTTTCACTAGCTTTGCATGTGTTTGGTGGTCTGAATATTGTAGATTATATCATGTTCCAGCTACTTGGGCTGCTTTGAAAACTGCTATGCGTACTCGTTGGGTTCCACCATATTATCAACATGAATTACTTCAAAAATTGCAGCGCTTAAGACAAGGAAAAAATTCTGTAGAAGAATATTATCAGGAATTACAAACTGGCTTGATTAGATGTGGTATTGTTGAGGAGAATGAAGCTATGCTTGCACGTTTTCTGGGTGGATTAAATAGAGAGATTCAGACCATTCTAGACTATAAGGATTATAATAATATCACTCGTTTATTCCATCTTGCTTGTAAAGCTGAACGTGAAGTGCAGGATCGACAGGCATTGGCGCGGACTAACTTTTCTGCAGGTCGACCTTCATCATGGACACCACGTGCATCATCTACTTCCACACGTTCTGCTACATCGGCACCTCCGTCAGCTGCCACCTCCAACCGTGATACAAGAAAGCAGGCACAACCACCACTATCTGCCAAGAGCACACCTGCCGGGCCTGCACAGAGCTCTGCTTCTTCCATGGCGTCTACAGGGCACACAAGTGATATTATTTGTCGTCGTTGTAAGGGAAGAGGACATTTTGCGCGAGAATGCACATCTCAGCGTGTGATGATTGCTACTGAGGATGGTGGGTGTGAGTCCGCTAGTGACTATGATGAGGAGACTTTGGCTCTTCTTACACATGACGAACACGGTGGAGATCATTCTGATCATGAGACGCAATACATGGCTGCTGAAGATGCTGACAGGTATGAATGTTTAGTTGCTCAACGTGTTTTGAGTGTGCAGGTCACGCAAGCTGAGCAAAATCAGAGGCATAATTTGTTCCATACAAAGGGAGTTGTGAAGGAACGTTCTGTTCGCGTCATCATAGATGGAAGGAGCTGCAACAACTTGGCTAGCATGGAGATGGTGGAGAAGCTATCTCTCACCACACGACCACATCCACATCCTTACTACATCCAATGGTTCAACAACAGCGGCAAGGTTAAGGTAACACGTACTGTTCGTGTGCATTTTAGTATCTCTACATATGCTGATTATGTTGATTGTGATGTGGTACCTATGCAAGCATGTTCCTTATTACTTGGTAGACCATGGCAATTTGATAAAAATTCTGTACACCATGGTAGAAACAATCAGTATACTCTTGTTCATAAGGACAAAAATATTACTTTGCTTCCTATGACTCCTGATTCCATTTTGAAAGATGATATTAATCGAGCTAATAAAGCAAAACAGGAGCAAAATAAGAGTGAAAATCAGATTGTGGCAAAAGAATTTGAGCAACAAATGAAGCCTAATAATAAACCATCTAGTGTTGCTTCTGAAATTAAATTGAAAAGTGCATGTTTATTTGCCACCAAATCTGATATTGATGATCTAGATGTTAGCAAATCTGTTTGCTATGCTTTTGTGTGCAAAGAGGCATTATTTTCATTCGAGTACGTGCCTTCCTCTTTGCCTCCTGCTGTTACTAACATTTTGCAGGAGTTCGCTGACGTCTTTCCACAAGACGTGCCACCGGGATTACCACCTATTCGAGGGATTGAGCATCAAATTGACTTAATTCCCGGTGCATCATTACCCAACCGCGCACCATACCGTACCAATCCAGAGGAGACGAAGGAGATTATGCGTCAAGTACAAGAGCTACTCGACAAAGGTTATATACGCGAATCCCTTAGTCCTTGTGCTGTTCCTATTATTCTAGTGCCGAAAAAGGATGGTACCTCGCGTATGTGTGTTGATTGTAGAGGCATTAATAATATTACTATTCGTTATCGTCATACTATTCCTAGGCTAGATGATATGCTTGATGAATTGAGTGGCTCTACAATATTCTCCAAAGTTGATTTGCGTAGTGGATACCATCAAATTCGTATGAAATTGGGAGATGAATGGAAAACAGCTTTTAAAACTAAGTTTGGTTTATATGAGTGGTTAGTCATGCCTTTTGGGTTAACTAATGCACCTAGTACTTTCATGAGATTAATGAACGAAGTTTTATGTGCTTTCATTGGACGATTTGTGGTAGTCTATTTTGATGATATACTGATTTATAGCAAATCTTTGGAAGAACATTTGGAACATTTACGTGCTGTTTTTAATGCTCTACGTGATGCACGTTTGTTTGGTAACCTTGGGAAGTGCACCTTTTGCACCGACCGAGTATCTTTTCTTGGCTATGTTATTACTCCACAGGAATTAAAGTTGATAAAGCCAAGATTGAAGCTATTGAGAGTTGGCCGCAGCCCAAAACGGTCACACAAGTGAGGAGTTTTCTTGGACTCGCTGGTTTCTATAGGCGTTTTGTGAGAGACTTTAGCACCATTGCTGCACCTCTCAATGAGTTTACAAAGAAGGATGTGCCTTTTATTTGGGGTACCGCACAGGAAGAAGCCTTCACGGTATTGAAAGATAAGTTGACACATGCTCCTTTACTCCAACTTCCTGATTTTAATAAGACTTTTGAGCTTGAATGTGATGCTAGTGGAATTGAATTAGGAGGTGTGTTATTACAAGATGGCAAACCTGTTGCATACTTTTCTGAAAAATTGAGTGGGCCTAGTCTGAACTATTCTACTTATGATAAGGAATTATATGCTCTTGTTCGGACTTTAGAGACATGGCAACATTATTTATGGCCCAAAGAATTTGTTATACATTCTGATCATGAATCTTTGAAACATATTAAAAGTCAAGCTAAACTGAATCGTAGACATGCTAAATGGGTTGAATTCATTGAGACTTTCCCTTATGTCATCAAACACAAGAAGGGTAAAGAAAATGTTATTGCTGATGCTTTGTCTCGTCGCTATACTATGCTTTCACAACTTGACTTCAAAATATTTGGTTTGGAGACCATCAAAGATCAATATGTGCATGATGCTGATTTTAAAGAAGTAATGCAGAATTATAAAGAAGGAAAAACATGGAACAAGTTCGTTGTTAATGATGGTTTTGTGTTCCACGCTAACAAGCTATGCATTCCTGCTAGCTCTGTTCGTCTTTTGTTGTTGTAGGAGACGCATGGAGGAGGATTAATGGGACACTTTGGCGTGAAGAAGACGGAGGACGTACTTGCTACACATTTCTTTTGGCCAAAGATGAGACGGGATGTTGAGCGTTTTGTTGCTCGCTGCACTACGTGTCAAAAAGCTAAGTCACGACTCAATCCTCATGGTTTATATATGCCTTTGCCTGTGCCTAGTGTTCCTTGGGAGGATATATCTATGGACTTTGTTTTAGGTTTACCTCGAACAAAGAAGGGGAGGGATAGCATATTTGTTGTCGTGGATAGATTCTAAAAAATGGCACACTTTATACCATGTCATAAAAGCGATGATGCTGTTAATGTTGCTGATTTGTTCTTTCGTGAAATTATTCGCTTGCATGGTGTGCCAAATACTATTGTTTCAGATTGTGATACTAAATTTCTTAGCCACTTTTGGAGATGTTTATGGGCTAAGTTGGGGAGTAAACTGCTTTTTAGTACTACTTGGCACCCCCAAACTGATGGACAAACTGAAGTAGTCAATAGAACATTGTCTACTATGCTTAGGGCTGTTTTGAAGAATAATAAGAAAATGTGGGAAGAATGCTTGCCTCATATTGAATTTGCTTATAATCGTTCATTGCATTCTACTACTAAGATGTGCCCTTTTGAAATTGTGTATGGTTTCCTACCTCATGCACCTATTGATTTGTTGCCTCTTCCATCTTCGGAGAAGGTTAATTTTGATGCTAAACAACGTGCTGATTTGATCTTAAAGATGCATGAGTTAACTAAGGAAAATATTGAGCGCATGAATGCTAAATATAAACTTGTTGGAGATAAGGGTAGAAAACGTGTTGTCTTTGCATCTGGAGATCTTGTTTGGTTACATTTGCGTAAGGATAGGTTTCCTAATTTGCGCAAGTCAAAGCTAATGCCACGTGCTGATGGTCCTTTTAAGGTGTTAGAAAAAATAAATGATAATGCATATAAACTTGAGTTGCCTGCAGATTTTGGGGTTAGTCCCAGTTTTAACATTGCAGATTTGAAGCCTTATTTGGGTGAGGAAGATGAGCTTCCGTCGAGGACGACTTCATTTCAAGAAGGGGAGGATGATGAGGACATCAATACCATTGTTACACCCACAGCCCCTACTGTTACATATGATGGACCAATTACTAGAGCTCGCGCACGCCAATTAAATTACCAGGTACTTTCGTTTCTTGGTAATGATTCTAATGTTCATGAGAATATGATGCTGCCTAAATTGGATACATTTGTTTTGCTTACAAATGAAGGGCCTAGCTTGGAGAAGGATGAACATTGGATCAAGAACAAGCATGGAGTTGATGGCATGCGCAAGGGGAACAAGAACGGAGTTACAAGTGATGATCTCAGGACTCTGAAGCCACCATAAGGAGTGAATGAAGCCTTGGACGAAATATACAAGATGCCACTTCATAAATTTCGTCCAGAAGCTATTCTAGGTGCTGCGTCACCTTATTATTGGGCCAGGCCCATGTATTTTCGAAATACTTAAGTATAGGCTATTTTTAGAGTCCGTATGTGTGGGGAAACAAGAGTTAGGGTTGGTTTCGGACCCCTTCCTCAAGGGCCACGAAATTCCCCCCTCTTCCTCCATATATACAGCCCTTAGGGCGTCGTTTAGACTTTGGGTTTTGTTTAGATCAAAAGTTCGCCATAGCTGCAACTTCGCGTACTTCGTTTGTGCTCAACGACCAGACCAAGGCGTCACAGAACCCCACCTTCATTAATAAAGCTTTCCTCTTATATTTGTGATATCCAGATTGCAATCTTAGTTTCTTGCTTATTCTTCGTTTGCTCGCAGGAAACAGGCCCTCGTGGTCAGGTTGATCGTGCTCCGGCGTGGTCAATAACCCTCGGAAGTTGGTTTAGCGATTGCTAAGGCGCGACGTCTCGCACGTTCGTAGTCGGATCGTCAAGGTCGACTCCCACAGAAACGATAGCCACCATCTCATCGAAACATCGGGACACCTTTGTCTCTATCAGCTGGTGGCGGCGGCCTCCTTGCCCTTCCCCTTCCGGTCACTCTCCGGCGCGGGCGGAGCTGCTCTGGGGGGTGCACTCAGGCGGCGGCGGTCTGGCATGGCGGCAGGGTTCCGTGGCGCGTGCGGGCGAGCAGCTGGGCGGTGGGGCGGTGCGGCGGCGGGATCTGGCGTCGTCCGCTCCGCCCAGATCTGGGCCCTTCGGGCCCCATCTGGGCCTGGGCGGGCCGGCGGCGGGGCTGGTCTCCGGCACGGTTTCTGGGAGGCGGGGGAGATGCGACGAGCGGCTGGGTGCTGGCGGCGCCGACGCCGGCCTGCTGCATCGTGGCCGGCGGGGCTTAACGGGCCCGCTGCGGGCCTGACTGGGCCAGGGGTGGCCCGGCATGCCCCGCTGCCGCGTCCGGATGGCTACCGCGACGGTGCCGGAGGCACGGGCGTCCCGCACGACGGCGGTGGAGGTGGTTCCCTCCCGCTCGGCGTCGGTGTTGTTGCTCCCGTCGTGGTGCACTTCCCTCCGGCCCTCTTGGCCTCGTGGTGGTGTTCGTAGTGAGGCGGCGTGGGTGGCGGTGCTACTCCGTTGGCGCATGGTGGTGGGCGACGGTTTGGCGGGTCGGTTCCGTCCGGTTGGGCGGTTGGGTTTGGAATGCGGGAGAAATCTCTGCCGGCTCCGGCCCCGACGCGGTGACACCTGCGGGTGCCACCTTTCCTTCCCGGAGGGTGTCGGTGGTATTCACCCCCCCACCACCACCACCTTCCTCCACATGCCGGGGAAAACCCTAGGACTTCGTCCGGGCAGCAGCGTCGTCGGCGTCGCATTCCTTCTTGGAGGTGCTGCTTGGTACGCGGCGGTTCGGAGCCTCGGTCTGTGGTGGTTTGTATCCGGTGGGCGCCGCGGTGGCGGGTCATCCGCGCTTTGCCGAGCTGCCGTGGTTGGCATTTGTTTCTTCTTCTTTTTGGTGTGTTGTGCTGCTCGCGACAGCGATCTCTGTACTCGTGTTGATTGCTTTGGAATACAAAACGAGGGGAAACCCTTTTTCGGTAAACCTTTCTTGATACCAGCGGCACCTCCTCCTCCTCCACAAAAAACTAGGGTTTCTGCCTCCCGTCGGCGCCGCCGCAGGTCCGCCTCCTCTCCGGTGGCCCTAGGGCCATGGAGGCGCGGTGGATCTCGGCAAGGGCCGGCAGGAGGGCTTCGTTTTTAGTCTTTTCTTTCAGTTTTGCTAGGGTTTGTGTCCTACTCAGGAAGACGAGACGGCGGCGGCTCCCCGAAGATGGAATAAAGGTCTCCCCGCCTAGCCCCTGTTCCGGCGGTTCGTCTAGCACCGTTGGTGGGCGTGTGGAGGTGTGGCTCCGGCGGATCTATCTTTGATGGATTTGCTCGGACCTCGTCGTTGTTCGTCTACGTTCGTGTGTCTTCAGTTTGGATCCTTCCGATCTACGTTATTCTTCATCTGCGGCGGTTGCTGTTCTGGTGCGCTGGTCCTACGGGGCCTTAGCATGACGACTTCCCGACTGTCTACTACAACAGGTTGCGCCCGACTCCGGCGATGGAGGGGCGATGACGGCGACGCGCCTTCGGCTTGCTTCAGTGCTTGTAGTCGTCGCTAGGTAGTCTACGGATCTGGTTGTAATCTCTATTATTTCTGGTATTCGTTGTACTGCCATGTTTGAAGATGAATAGATCGGAAATTTTCTCGCAAAAAAAAACTTTCTTGATACATAGTTTAGAGAAGTTGCTAATTCTTCTCATCACGATGACAACCTCATTTTGTGTACACTCACGAGAACACATATTTGCATAAAAAGTGCTCAAGTGCAGAAACAATATTAGCACAGAATCTCAGTATCAGACTCATAGTGAAAGATTCATAGATGAAAATGGATTATGGAATCTAGTTCAAACCAGTGGAGCTAATTCTGAATCTATATGATTCAACAACTTTCACTAATCCATACAAGTAAATGGGAATGCGATATCCAGAGAACCCCGGTCATATCCACCTGTAGCTGGATGCCTTAGATCATCAACTCCTTTGTTATGGCATGCATAACACTGACCTGAAACAAATTAACCCAACAAACTCTGAATAGAACTCTACAAATATTCATAGCTAATTCACTATATGGTCATGAAGACGAGGATTAGTACCATTTTCATTTGGTTCTAGAGGGCAGCAGAAATAGTATTTTCTTCCGAATATCTCTTTCACCTCGGCAAAGAACAATGCCACTCTGGAATCACTTGACCTAGGGCTCTCAATCTTTACAGTGAAATTGTAATGGTGGAAAACTTTGTGATGGTATTCCACATTAAAGCACTGGTGACAGAGCTCCCATCTGCCAGTCAAGACCCTAAAATGAAATATAAATCTTTATTAGTACAGTTTCCATGGTCACTTTCTTGTGGTTATAACAATTAATATACTCAAAAGTTTATATCCAGACCTTGAGATTAGTATTTCTTTCAGCATATTTTTCGAATGCCAACATCACCTCCTTAGTCATCCATTTTTTCCCATTTTGAATAATCTCGTCGTCAGGAACTTCACACCTGTATGCATAGCCAACACAAAATCGCATTTTCTGTTCAAGTAGTAGAACAAGTAGAAACCAGAATATGATGTCATCATGTTCAACAATTGATAAGGTTTTGGGTTTTGGCCCCAACACATATTAAGAAGCCCATAAGATCGAAAGGAAAGTAAATTAACTAGATATATGTGTGGTGCGGAGTTGCGAACACCTAAATGTGCTTATAAGGTTGGTATATGCACTGGTTGCTTGGAAGTTGTGCGCCTGTCATGGCCCGTGATCCTTCTCATTATCTAAAATAATGAATATTGAGGAAAAAACTATGGTGCATGTATAGAGGAACCAATAAACATACATGAATATTATCAATATCTTCTGCTATTTTGCTAAATAAGAAACATAGATGATAGATACTTCTTTCTGCAAACACAGAGATGCTATAATAGTAACATGTAGCATACAAGGGTGATAGGATAATTTATAACCCTGGATATTGTGAGGGGCCAAGGGGATAATTACTAGCAACGGTCAACAGGCAACCTCGGCAGTCGACCAGTTGCCAGTCAGATCCAGGATCACGCAGTTTGAGCTTCCAATAACCCACTTAAAACAGCTTTAGTGGCATGAAACTGCAGTTCTTGTGTTTCGGAACTAAGTGAAAGTTCTTAAAGAGAAGTAGAGAACCTCATTTTCCATCTGCATGACTATACAAGATACAGTTCCTCATTATATACCAAGGAATATATATACTCAGATCCATATTCATAAATTTTCAATTACACTGCTTAGAGAAAAAGTAAATCAATGCCAGATACCTGCAAGAGAGAGGATGGTAGATGTTTTACCTTGGTTGTCGACGTAGCAAATAGTGCCGCGATGGTTCATTCCTCGAAGCTTGTTCTGTTGCCTGAAGGGACTGGGTTTCTGAATCAGCTGGAGAAGACAGCCACCCTATGGGAGGCCTCTTAATAAAGTAGGAAGATTGAGCGGTCATATCGGCACACTCAGCAGCTGACATATTGTCGTACTTAGCAGCTAGACTGGAACACTCTACACCAAAAATCTTATCCATCACTTCGCTTATAGTGTCGCATGTATTCTCTTTCAAGTAATCCTCCATTTCTTGCAGTTCCTTCTCCCTGAAGAAAACCATGCCCATATAGTTTACATAATGCAATAAATAAGTCTATGTGCTACTGAACTAGTGAATGTATTCCGCTGAGGCAAAACAAAGAAAAATTACTGTAAATGAACATAAATAATGTTTGGCTGCTTATTTGCTGGTGCCGTTACAGCCTACGGCATTATTTTGTGCTTTATGCGTCAATATCTAAGTAGCTATACATAGTGATAGCAATTAAACCATAGATTAGAATGTGAATAGTTTAATTCATAGCACTCACATTTGTCGTGCTGCACTTTACTAATGACATGCAGCTCTGCTACTCTTCTTTTCTTTTTGGCTATTTGATCCATGTATAAACAGGTATAGTTTTAGTGCTTTGAGACTTCCTGCTGTTATTTATAATCCTTGTTGTAGTTAGTCATGCTGCAGTTAGTTAATGAATCAAGTCTTAGGGATTGAGTATAACAGAGCAAATGATGGTATAACAATGAACAAAAGAATGACACTTGGAAATATGGTCCGAATATTTTTTTTAATAATTTCGATAGTAAGCTAGTGATTCAAGTCTGACACTCGGAAATATGGTAATTTATTTTTGAATATTTTCGGTAGTAAGCTAGTGAGTCAAGTATTTGTCTTACCCTAGAAGTCAGTGGGTCAAGTCAATAAGTCTTAGGCTGTAAGAAAGCCACTAAGGTGGTTCTGTACAGTTCGTTTCAGCTATAAATAAGGGGGAAAGCCCAGCCAGCTGCAGCAAGCATGTAGTGCATCAATAAGAGAGAAGGTTTTGGCTGTGTGAGGCAGCAAGTCACCAAAAACAGCTTGTGTATTTGCGCAGAGAGAGAGAGAGGGAGAGAGAGAGTGGTTCAGCTCCAACAAAGATAGAGGAGATGAGCTGAGTAACTCAGCTCCAACAGAGAGGGGGGCTGAGTGACTCAGTTAAGCTTCAGGTGCTAGTGTTGTGTGTGTGTGTGTGTGTGTAAGATATCAAGCCTCAATGGTAGTAGTACTCCTATGTGTGTGTTTGACAGTGGATGAAGGATATCTCAGGAAGAGGGGGGAGTTGAGTGATTCAATTCCAACACTTGCGATATTATGCATCTAAGACTTAAAAGTTACAAATAAAAAATACAGCTCAATATATTAACAAACAGCAAAATCATACGCACAAATCAAAATCTGACTCTTCTTCAGGCTTCTCCACAACAGTGTCCGACTCAGTCTCACTGCTGCCAGTATCATAACACACATTGGACCTACAGGAATAAATATCCACACAAGTAATGGTTATTCTAATGTTCAGCTGCCTGGCATTTAATTTTATGTAAATAATCTTCAACTACTTATGAAGTTGATGATGAATCAAACATATCCAATGATGTGCAAAACATAAGAAAGGGTACTGTGGGTCATAATAAGTATCCATTTCAACAAATCATATCCCTGTTAATACAGAGATAGTTACGATCATACCAATAGGTTGACTGAAGTGTAGGAGGTATGTCATTCAGCGCTTGGGCAGTGGATTCTGACAGATCCACAGTTACAGAGCCCTCACTGCTGCTAACCTCGCTAGCATGCACCTCAACCCTGATCAGAACATCATGTTAGTCAGTAAATATGCAAGTATCAGAAATTTAAGACATAAGGTTTATTATGCAAGAAGGCAGAAGGTCAGTGTAAATAACAGCCAAAACACATATATTTTGAAATTCTGATGGAATAGACAGACATACACAGAAACAAGACAAGACTTCCTTCCCGCTCAAGGCATTATACACAGAAACAAGACAGACATACACAGAAACAAAACAAGACAATGATTTCGAAATACACAATGTTATGCAATGCATAATGAATCGTTGTTACTTAGTATTGAGCAAGTGAAGATATATCTGCATAGCAAAACAGCCCTTGATTGCTTTAAATGAAAGGCCAGATGTTGGGGCCCTGTGGGTGGTATCACAAGTTACAACCTAGAGCATTATTTTGTGCGTCTATAGGTTTATACTCCGTATTTAATTAACTACATAGTGATAGCAGTTGACCGAACAGCAACAGTTCAATCCACAACGTTTGCATTTTGGTGTGTGTTGACATGCTGGCCCATTTCCAGTTTTGGTTAGTCGATCCATATATGCAGTTACTTATGTGCTTTGTGGCTTCTTTCTTATGTTAATACCTTTAAGGCTTGCAAACAAAACAACAACATAGAGCTGGAGATTAAGAAACAGAAAAATCAAGAAACAAATGTTGAGAGGTCGTTCAGGTCAGCCTGATGTTTCTATAAACATGCCACCGACCAGCTTAAGCCATTATTGAATAGATGCTAGACCCACTCCACACAGAAGAATTAGACTTGAATAGGTTGAACTATGGTGTGGTCAGAATAATTCCGACAACCAATGATGCACAGGATTTTATTTTATTTTGGAATGATGTCTCCGTAGATGATTGTCCATCGATGCGGTGGTTGTGGCGTTAGTGTTAGAAGCAAATACGAGTATCTAGGAAGATCTTAAGGAAGTAGAGTCCCAGTTTTACACAGGATGCCTCAGTGCAGCATGTCTGGCCAGAGGATCAGCTTATCTCACATTTAGAGAAAACTTTTGAGAAGCAGCGGTGAATACAGAGCTCCTGGATTATACAAATAGGGATGAGGTGAATTTTTTCCATGAGAATCTTTATCGGGTGTTATTTGTGGCGTCATGATCGATGCAGGAATGAAGGATCAGTGGAAGTTGGGAATTCATTTGTAATTAAGCACTTGAACCGGTTGATAAGCTCGGATCAAATTCAGTTAGCAGAGCAGCTATCTACTAAAAGCAAAAGCTTGGGAGGTGATATTTTCACTGTGGAGGATGTAGGTCCTACAGATCAGCATGAACTTAATTAAGAACAATCCACCATATGGCTCTCATTCTCACACAGGATTGCATACCCCACAAGAAAAAAGGAATTACTCAGATCATCATAAATTATCAATTAAAGCATAAATTATCAAACCTATACAGTCTAAGACACATGTTAGAGTACGTAATGGGTCTGGCCCGTTAGTCTTAGGGTTATTTAGAGATAATGGTCGCTTGCTTAGGGGTCAAGTAAGCCTTGCTTGGGAGTCAAGTAAACCTCTCTATATAAAGAGAGGAGATGTATCAATCTAATCAAGCAAGAATTAAGAAGGAAATCCCTTCCCTCTTGCCCGGCCGTGGGCAAAAAGGCCCCCGGCCGGCACTCTCGCGCCCTCCTTCTAGCAGCGCCATAACAATTTGGTATCAGCTAGCTTCGATTCGATCATGTCTTCCTTCGTCGCGCCCGCCCCCGCCGTCCTCACCCCTGAGGAGGTGTCTGGGGTGCTGCGGGACCTAACCCAGGCGGTCCAGGAGATCCACCTGTTCTTGGCCGTGTCCTACGGGCCGCGCCCGGCTGCGCCGCCCATCGCCGCCACCGCGGCTGCTGTGGCAGCCGCCGCACCAGGCGGCCTTCGCCGCGCTCGCCGGGTCGCATTCGGCTGTGCCGCCCATCGCCGCCATCGCGCCGCCGTGGCAGCCGCTGCACCAGGCGGCCTCCGCCGCGCTCGCCGGGCCGCTGCAGCTGCCATCCACCGTCCCGCCCTGGCTGCAGTGGCAGCCGCCGCTCCTGGCGGCCTCCGCCGCGCCAGGCGCTCTGCCGCAGCAGCCGCTGCCACTGCCCGGCGCGGCACCGCAGCAGCCGCTGCAGCTACAGCAGCCATCGCCGGTTAGCTCCGGCCCCGCATCGACCGCGCCGGCGGGAGTCCCGATCCACCAGATCAAGTTCCCGCCGTCGCCATCACCGCTTCCCCAGGGCGTCCCCATCCAGCAAATCAAGTTCCCGTCGTCGCCGTCACCGCTTCCGGCTTGGATCACTACCTGCCATGTGTCGACGGCGGTGAGGCTGCAAGCTGCTGCGCGCGGCCTCCTAGCGCGTCGGCATATGCGGGAGATGCGTGGTCTGCAGCTGCCGCTCCTCCCAGTTGCGCTTCGCTGCGCAAAGGACCTCGATCTCATCCGCTGCGTCGGGGATCTTGGGCATGCTGTTTTCCCCACGGACAGCGACCTCAAAGTCTACGACATCGGCGGTTGGGGGGGCGCACCCCTCCTCGCCATTCTCCATCGACAGCCCTCCACTCTTCTCTGTGCGGTGCAGACCAACAGCCTTCCGACGGGGAGAAGGCATGGTGTCACTGACAAGAGCGCACGACGTAGCACCACTGCATTCCGCCGCCGGCCGCTGCGAGGGCGCCTCTAATGGTCGCTCTTGCGACCACTTCCAGGTGGCCATACACATACACTCTTTTTGTCCAGATGGTTTCCATGGGATCCAGGTGGGTGTACACGTGCACGTCCGACGTGCGGATGGTGTCCACTTTATGTTCAGGGGTCCAAAATAAAGCGTCCCAGTTCATTTCAGGTTGAGAGTAATAAACCAAGCCGAGATGTAAAAGGCTTGTTTTTAGGTGTTAGGTTTGTGTTGCGTCGAGTCATGGTTATAAGTTGGTTAGGCTGCAGCTCGAGGACAAGCTGCATGACCAGGTGGGGTGTAGTGTTAGAGTACGTAATGGGTCTGGGCCCATTAGTCTTAGGGTTATTTAGAGATAATGGTCGCTTGCTTAGGGGTCAAGTAAGCCTTGCTTGGGAGTCAAGTAAACCTCTCTATATAAAGAGAGGAGATGTATCAATCTAATCAAGCAAGAATTAAGAAGGAAATCCCTTCCCTCTTGCCCGTCCGTGGGCAAAAAGGCCCCCGGCCGGCACTCTCACGCCCTCCTTCTAGCAGCGCCATAACAACACATCTAGCAAAAACATGCTTGTTCAGTAAACCAGGAATTTCTAGGTAGATCTATTATTAAGACTCCCTCTCTCCGTAAAACCTCGCATACTTATGCGTTGTTAATTTACTCCCTTCATTCCAACGAATATAACCCACACACATTCCAAAATTCAACTTTAACCATAAACAATAGGTATTGATCTAATTTATGGTCAAAGTTCGATTTTGAAATGTGTGCACGTGACTTATTCATTGGAATGGAGGTAGTATACTGTATACCTCACATGCATGTCTCGAGGTGTGAGTTTGCATGCAGGTACAAATAGTATCTGGATCCATATAGGGCAGATCAGTATTTAATTAATCCTATAGTGCTAGTACTAGCAATGATCTGAAGGAGGCTTCAATAACAAGCATATCGTTTGAGCTTGTTCCATCCCTCTGAAAAAAAAAGGATGGAAGCTGTGGTTCTACTCACAATTGCCATCAAAGTTGCATTTTTATTTTGGGTGGGGGGTGGGAGCAAAAGAATTCCTTTTATGATGGGAAGTAAGCATGTGAGGAGGGTAAGAGATGGGCATGCGGAAAGGGCGAAAGCTCACTCGGTTTTATGGGAAGAGGACGGTTCGGGGCGCCGCCGCTCCTCGGCGAGTTCAGGGTGAAGATCAAGGAACGAGACGAGAGGAGCATCGCCGTCCATGGCGACGGGAGCCGGCGGCGAGAGCAGACAAGGAGCGGTTTCGCGGTGCTGGCGGCGGCGCTCATCAGCGAATCTAGCAGCGCGCTGCCGCTCCTCGGCGATTTCAGGGCTTAGATCAAGGTAGGGATCGGGATGGCCATCGTCCTCCATGACGAGGGCAGCCAGCGCAGAGACCAACCCAACAGCGGTTTGGGAGATTTTTACCCACTTTTTTTTCAGTAATAACATGATTTGGAGGGTCTTCGCTCCGGATCCTTTCTTCTCTTTTTTTTAAAAAAATACAGAGTTGTACTACTACGATCCGTCTCATAATGTAAGACGTTTTTTAACACTATACTAGAAACAAAAAACCTCTTACATTATAGGACGGAGGGACTATCTATTAATTAAAAGAGAAAACATGGTTGTTATAAGGACTCTTGTTGCAATGGCGACGGACATAGCCGTGGAGGTGCTTTTTGCAACAAAAATTCTGTTGCAATTGCTAGAACCCTTGTTGCAATTGCAAAACAAGACCCTCCGCTAACCTTTATGCCTTCCATGCAGATTATGAACGTCGCGGGTCGATCAACTACTTCCTAATGATCCTGCAGTCGGGCTTGTCTTCACCGGCGCGACGACGCCCTCCGCTATCTCGGTTGCGTTGACAACAGGTGGTCCCCCTGCATTAGCGGCACCAGGGGTGCCATGCTTGTAGCAGCTATGGTGGGTTGTAGCGCTTGCAACACCCCAGCGTGCGCTCCCTGACGACGCTGGCCTTGATCATTGACGCGGTAGGCCAAAAACTCTTGCTGCTTCAAGTGGAGCTTGGCGGGCTATAGGGAGAAAGGATTTGGGAGAGAAGGGAGTGCCTACGAAGGAAGAAGATGGGCGGCGTCGCTTGGGTGAAATTCATGTGGACTAACAGGTTTAGTTGGGGATAAAGGTGGAGAGAGTGGAGCATGTTGCGTCTGCAAAAGACCCCGTCCCCCAGCCGCACTCGATAAGATTGCAACAAGACTTAAATTGCAAAAGCTAAACTATGTGTAGGTTCTTGTGGGTAATTCGATCAAAAGAAGATCTAACGGGCGAGGACGTGATCGACGTGCGCAAGGTGGTCCGTCGGGTGAGCACAGTGTTCATTTTTTTATTCCATTCACATGTTAGAGCACAAACCTCGCCTTATGGGTCTTGCCTCGCGGGCTAGCCGGTGGGCCTGGCATGGGCCCAACACTATACACAAATAAAAAGGGTCAGGCCGACCTTCGGCCTACCACGGAACCAGGCCGATCCTCGAAACCAAGCCTTATTCGCGAGCCGCCATAGCCCAGGCTGGCGTGCCACACGAGCGAGGAGGGGGGCAAAGGGGTCATGCCCGACACGTGAGGCATGTGAGAGAGGCTGGTGGCCAGGAGGGGCTTCCCTAGCGCATGGCATGCGAAAGGGAACAGGGTCGTGCCCGGCACATGAGGTATGTGGTCCAAGTCAGCCTTTTTAGGGTTGCTTGGCCTTTTTAGCAACGTTTGCCCTTTTAAACTTCAAATTTGAAATTTGGAGGGGTTAAATGGTCTGAAAATTGTTGAACTTTTACAATAAATGCCCCCCACCTCATTTCTCACACACAAACATTGCATCTAATCTGTCATTCACCAACCTTCTCATGGGTGATCCCAACCCGTTCCCTAGCTTCGAGCCGCACGAAGGGATTAACATACCCGAGAATCTTAATCTACATAGTTTTTCTCCTATCCCCAGTCATAATAATAATTGGAATTTAATCTGATAACAATAACTTGTTTGGCTCTCTATCATGGTGCATAGCCTTGGGGAAAAGGTACGGGAATCTTCTACTAAACCGGATCTCAAAGGGCATCATAGGTTTAACCTGGTTGCGGGAATCTGCATGTCTTCACAAACATCTCTTCTCCATTGTGCTTGTTTTCTTACATCTTCATAGTTGTTCCCAGGGTTTTGATCAAAGGCATGATTTTTTTGTACTACGGTACCCAACACCTAGTGGCTGCAATGTATCATATTTGCAGGTGATTATGTTGAAGCGTGACCTTACGTAGGGTTACACACCTTCTCTCGACATACCTCGCATGTGGCATAGTTGGAGCTCTATCAAGATTTGTTTATACTTTCCACTGCATTGAACTATTGATACGTACTATATTTGGTAATAGAATACTTCACTTAGAGTTGTAACTAATTATGTTATTTCTGGTCATTTCAATGTAATAGAATGATGCATTGTGTTTGGTATTACATCGATACTGTGTATTCTGACAAATCGATCTATGGACTAGCATGATAAGCACGTAGACTTAAGCCTTATCAGGTTGATCGTTACGTGGCATTACTTAACATATACCCTAACCCTACCCTTAGTTCTTGCTATAAACCATGAGCAAAATGCCTACTGTGCATCATAAAACTCATACAACCCTACATTCCACCATGTTTGCAATGGATTTGAGAGAAATCACCAAAACTAGTTTGCTTAATAATGAACAATGCTATAAAATAAGATGATTCCAACCAATCAAAATGGTGAGGGATGGCAGAGGCCACCTCAAAGGATGAAACATCCGATTCACCGAACAAATAGCACCAATTTGTGAAGGATTTGAGAGAAAGAGAGAGAGAGAGAGAGAGAGAGAGAGAGAGAGAGAGAGAGAGGTGGGCAATGTTTGGCTATGAGAAAAGGAACAAGATTGGGGGCTAAATGGATGGGTTGGTGCGCCCCCACCACTTACCCTTCCGGAGTCTACCGCTGAAGCCCCAATGTTGTGCGCTATCATCGATTACGTAGTGGTTACGTTAGCTTAGTCTAAAGAGATGACTGGAGGTTGACCATGACCCTACCGCCCAAGAGCCCACACTAGTAGATGACAAAAAATCATCTTGCTTTTTATATTGAGCGATAAAAAAGGGATATTTAAATTAGTGCCCCTGGTTCCTTAGTTGTGCTCACTTTTCCCCACGCTCCAAACGTTTTCTCACTTTTCCCCTCTTCCTTAGCTGAAACTCTCACAAATGCTCATAGCGGCTGTCGAAGTAATGGGCCACGGGTAGGCTAACCCGGGGCCCAGAACCTTTCAAGACATCGGGGCAGGCTACGCCCCTCAAAGGATCCCAAGACAAAGGGCCGACTCTGAGAGTCGGCTATAGCCCGCCCACGGCCGAATCTCGAAGACGGCTACGACATAAGCCGACTCCCAGTTGGCGACTCCAGGAATGCCGACTATGGGGAGTCGGCCCACGACTTCGCCACCTTCAGCCTTCTAGAAGAAGGACAGGACTGGGGAAGGCCGGAGTACGGCCCTCCCCTACCCTGATTACCAGGGGCGGGTATGGCTACAGTGCGACGTACCGGAGGAGATCTTCGGTACGGCGCGGCACTGTGGCCATACCGGCCCTGACGTCCGCCCCAGCGGCGGAACCCTGTTCCCACGTTGGCCCGCCAGTACGGCCTGGAGACGGCGGGCCCCACCAGTCAGCGGGGGAGATAGAAGACGGCGAGAGCGCCCAAAGACGGACCCCGTGGGAGTCGGCCTCCGGAAGTCGGCCCGTTCCTCCCACGGGTCCCACACGCCATTAACCAGATAAGACGGGGAGTGGCGACAATGTACGCCCGCCAGGCGGCGACACTGTTGCCACGCCCCCACGACCCAGCCAACGTCATCAGAGGCGCAGCTACAATGGCCAGGTCAGTCGGCGGGGCCCACCAGAGGTGGCCCCCAGGAGTCGGCGGTGGAGACGGCGGCCTAAGAGACAGACGGCTGGGACCCGCACCCAGTCGGATTACCATTGTACCCCCGGGGGGGTAGGCCTATATAAACCCCCCGGAGCGCCCATGCAAAGGGTTCGATCCTTTTTCCACCAGACCAACAGCATAGAGGAGGGGAGAGCCAGCCTTGCCCTCTCCTACCTCTAGAACACAGCTCGAGGAGCAACTTTGTACACATATCTCCATAGTGACCATGCGGAGACCCCGCAGAGCAGCAGTAGGGGTATTATCTCCTCGGAGAGCCCCGAAGCTGGGTAAGATCCGCCGGCGAGCATGTTTACGCCTCATCCCGCTTCCAGGCACCGGCGACGTTCTACTCGCCCCCACCATGATAAGCCATCCTTTGGCATATGTCGCACCCAACCCCCGACATTTGGCGCCCACCATGGGGCGAGGTGCACCGCCGTCCGGAGATCTGTTCTGGAAGGGAACCCTTTTCCTCCCTGGCGAGCGTAGCCAGCCCGGCACGCCAGAAGAAGTTCACGCCGACGCGCTGCGCGACGTTGAGACCGTCTGCGCGGCCAGCTGCCTCGCCGACCTTGTCGGCGAGGTTAGCCTCTCCGACGAGCCTGCATTCGACGCAGGCACCAGCGGCCCCGCGAACTTTCTCGCGGGCCTCCTCGACGACCTCCATGTTGCTGGCGAGCCTGCCACTGACCTGGAGTCCGTAGGCTCCATCGACCCGATGCTGGTCGATTCCGACACCGCGTCGCTCGACGCCTTCCCCACCAATGTGGTGGTCTACGACGAGCCGCTCCCTCGCGCGAAGGGCAGCCGTTACAGAGGTGCTCGCCATCGACCATGGCGAGCACTCCGACGGGAGAGCTCGCGACCCGCTTGACGCGGCACTGCAAGACCTGGATGCGCCCATTCCAGAGGACGCCGACGCCGAAGCGCTGGAGGCACGCCGCCTCCAGCTCGTCGAAGGCGCGAAGAAGCTGGCCAGCATGAGACGCTTGTCAGAGGCCTACCAGCACGAGATGGATCGCGCCGTGGGCGGCTCGCTGGCCCCGGTGGGGCCGAGCCGCCTGGGCGCGGTCCGCCAGCGCGACGCGGGCATCGCCAGCATGTTCGGGCCAACCGCCCCGTATACGCTACGCCGCCGAGAACATTCGAGCTGCCCAGGCGGCGGCAGACGAGCTAGATGGACTCGAAGGCGAAGAGCGCCGACTGATGACGGAGCGAGTCCAGCAACTCCTCGACGCGGCTGGCGCGCAGAATGCGGCCGGCTGCCGAATCGAGGGGCCGCAGCAGCAGAAAGATGACCTGCCACCCCGCCGAGATCAAGGCGCAACATCTCGGGCGCCGACTGGCGGCGTCCGCGGAAGAAAAGACAAGGAGCCGGCTGCAAGCCGCAGTCGGACTCATGTCACCATCGAGCGCGACCAAGACGGCCGCCCGAGAGCAGTAGAGCGGCGGGACGACTATGTGCCTCCGCCACCCCGCAAGGAAAGGCGAGTCTCTCCATCGCCCGTTGAACATCCGACTCTCAGAGGTCGCCTAGGCCGCCGAGAGGGAGTCGGAGAGAACGATGCCCGCCTCCGGATCGACCGACTCCATCAATCTCTGGTACTGGAAGAAGAAGATGAGCTGGGGCTGCCGTGTTTTGGTCCCCGCATCCGAGATGAGCCCTTCCCCAAAGGGTTCACTCTCCCTAGAGATACCCCCAAGTACATCGGCTCCGTGAAGCCAGAGGACTGGCTGGTTGACTACTCCACAGCCGTCAGCATAGCGAACGGCAACAAGCGCGTCGCCGTGAAGTATGTTCCGCTCATGCTCCAGGGCACGGCCCGGACATGGCTGAACAGCCTGAAGCCCCGCAGCATCAACAGTTGGGTCGACTTCACCGAGGCTTTCATCCGCAACTTTACGAGCACATACAAGCGACCTTCCAAGCCTCGCCAGCTCTCCTTGTGCGTGCAAGGCCCCAACGAATCAACTCGCGACTACCTCACGCGTTGGGCCAAGCTCCGAAACTCCTGTGAGGGCGTGCACGAGGTGCAAGCCATCGAGTACTTCACCTCCGGGTGCAGAGAAGGCACCCTCCTCAAGCATAATCTCCTCTGCGACGAGCCGGAGACCCTGGATGAGCTGCTGATCATAGCAGACAAGTACGCCACGGCCGACTCTTCTATGAAGACGGAGATCCAAGTCAGCGCGACAGGCAAAGTCTCCCCACAGGCTCCCGGAACCCCGGCTGGAGACGCCAACCGGCGGCAGCAGCAGAACGATCACAAGCGCAAGGGCCCGCAGCCGGCTTCCAATAGCCGGCAGGTCGCAACGGTCGACGATCAGCAACCAAAAGGGCAGCCTCCACCCAAGCGGCAGAAGAGCGGCAAGCCCAATTGGCTGCCGGCTTTCTCCTACGAGCAGACTCTGGATGGCCCCTGCAAGTTTCACAGTGGCGCGAAGCCATCAAACCACACCACCAGAAAGTGCCACTGGCTGACTAGGATTGCCAAGGGAGACGGCTTGGTGCCTCCTCCACCTGCTGGACAGCCGCCTCCGCCTCCACCCGCGCAGCCGGCTGCCACGCCAGTCGGCGCAGTGCAAGATGATTACCCCGAAGAGCATGGAGCCTACGTGGTGTTCACCAGTGTGGCAGATGACAGACGCAGCAGGCGGCTGCAGCAGCAAGAAGTCAACGCAGTGGCATCAAACACTCTAGAGTTCATGCACTGGTCCGAGAGGCCTATCAGCTGGAGCAGGGCTGATCACCCCGAGGTGATGCCGAATCCAGGGTCCTATGCCCTGGTCCTGGAGGCCACCTTTGCCACTGATAGGCGGGCAGCTCGCTTTTCGCGAGTTCTGATAGATGGAGGTAGCAGTATCAACATCCTGTATAAGGATACAATGGAGAAGCTGGGAATCAAGCAAAGGCAACTCCAGAACAGCTGGACTGTTTTCCATGGGATCGTCCCTGGCCTTTCCTGCTCCCCAATCGGCAAGATTTTGATAGATGTCCTTTTCGGAGATAAGGATCACTTCCGCCGAGAGCCAGTCTGGTTTGAAGTGGTGGACCTCCGGAGCCCATATCATGCACTACTTGGCCGACCTGCCTTGGCCAAGTTCATGGCGGTCCCCCACTACGCCTACCTCAAGATGAAGATGCCGAGTTCCAAGGGAATCCTGACTGTAGTCGGCGACTACAGGAAGTCATCCGCTTGTGCGGCCGAGAGTAGTCGGCTGGCCGAGTCCCTGGTTATTGCAGCAGAGAAGCGGCTTCTTGATCGGGTTGTGGCGATGGCCGGCAAGCAGCCTGAGATGTCGCCCAGCCCCAAGGAGTCGGAAGCTGAGGGATCGTTCAAGCCAGCAAAGGAAACAAAGAAGATACCCTTGGACCCAGAACACCCGGAGAGGTACACAGTCATAGGTGCAAACCTTGACAGCAAATAGGAAGGCGAGCTCGTCGATTTCCTCCGTGAGAATCGGGACATCTTTGCATGGTCCCCCAAAGACATGCCAGGTGTACTGACGGAATTCGCCGAGCACAAGTTACATGTCCGGTCTGATGCGAAGCCCGTCAGGCAGTGTGCCGCCTGTTAGAAGAGAAAAGAAGAGTTGTTGGTGAAGAGATAGCCCGGCTCCTTGCAGCCGGCTTTATCATGGAAGTATTTTTCCCAGAATGGTTAGCGAACCCAGTTTTAGTGCTGAAGAAGAACAAGCAGTGGCGAATGTGTATCGACTACACAAGCCTGAACAAAGCCTGCCCCAAGGACCCGTTTGCTCTGCCGAGGATCGATCAGGTGATAGACTCCACAGCCGGATGCGAGCTGTTGAGCTTCTTAGATGCCTATTCAGGATATCACCAGATCAAGCTGAACCCGACAGACAGACTGAAGACCGCCTTCATCATGCCGTTCGGAGCCTTCTGCTACCTGACCATGACGTTCGGCTTCAGGAACGCCGGCGCCACCTTTCAGCGTTGCATGCAGAAGTGCCTCCTCAAGCAACTCGGCAGGAATGACCACGTCTACGTGGATGATGTGGTGGTGAAGACGGAGAAGCGCAGAACCTTACTGGAAGACCTCAAAGAGACCTTTGAGAACCTGCGCCGATTCCGGATCAAGCTGAACCCCGAGAAGTGCGTTTTCGGAGTACCAGTCGGCCAGCTACTCGGCTTCCTGGTCTCCGAACGCGGCATAGAGTGCAACCCTATGAAGATCAAGGCCATCGAGAGGATGGAGGTACCCAGCCGACTGTTGGATGTGCAGAAGTTCACTGGTTGCCTGGCATCCATCAGCCGTTTCATCAGTCGGCTGGGCGAGAAAGCTCTCCCGTTGTACCAACTCATGAAGAAGACCAATTTTTTCGAGTGGAACCACAAGGCGGACGAGGCTTTTCTGCAGCTGAAGAAGATGTTGGTTACTCCCCCTGTGTTGGCGGCTCCGACTCCCAAAGAGCCCATGCTCCTGTACATCGCCGCCACCAGTCGAGTAGTCAGCACGGTTATCGTAGTTGAGCGCAAGGAGGAAGGCAAGGCACTGCCGGTCCAGAGGCCCGTCTATTATCTGAGTGAAGTACTGTCAACCTCCAAGCAGAACTACCCCCACTACCAGAAGATGTGTTACGGCGTGCACTTCGCCGCCAAGAAGCTGAAGCCTTACTTCCAAGAACATCCAATCACAGTGGTCTGCACAGCCCCATTGGCTGAGATCATTGGAAGCCGAGATGCGTCTGGCCGAGTGGCCAAATGGGCCATAGAGTTGGCGCCCTACACGATCTACTATCAACCCCGCACCGCCATCAAGTCGCAAGCACTGGCCGACTTCCTCGTCGACTGGGCCGAGACCCAGTACCTACCACCGGCGCCCGACTCCACCCATTGGCGGATGCATTTCGATGGCTCCAAGATGCGCGCCGGCTTGGGAGTCGGCGTAATCCTCACTTCTCCCAAGGGCGACATGCTCAAGTACGCACTGCAAATTCACTTCGCCACCTCCAACAACGTCGCCGAGTACGAGGCGCTCGTTCACGGGCTCCGGCTTGCCAAAGAGCTTGGCATCCGCCGGATCCTGTGTTACGGCGACTCCGACTTGGTGGTACAGCAGTCGTCGGGCGACTGGGACGCCAAGGATGCAAACATGGCAAGCTACCACTTCCTCGTGCAGCGACTCAGCGGATATTTCGAGGGGTGCGAGTTCCTCCATGTGCCGAGGAACGACAATAACCAAGCAGATACTTTGGCATGAATCGGCTCCACCCGCCAAGCAATACCTTCAGGCGTCGCCCTCCAGCGCCTCCTCAAGCCGTCGATCAAGCCCTCACCAGAGTCAGATTCAATTTTTGTGCCGACTCCCCCTGAAGATGCCGGATCCGGCCCGAGAGCCCAAGCAAACAGCACAAGACCCGTTGTAGATGATCTCAAGAGTGCCGCAGTTGCAGCCGGCCCGGGGACTTCGGAACTCGGCCCGGGGACAGCGGCGGCCAGAGAGAAGACTCCAGAGCTCGGCCCGGGGACTTTGTTAATCCAGCAAGCGGCTGCGGACTCCAGCCCGCCGACTCCCAGCCCAGCCGCTCGCGTCCAAGTCGCAGTTTTGACAATAGAAGAGATAGCAGCATCCTCATGGGCCCAACCCATCCTCCAATTCCTGGTGAACAAGGAGCTGCCGACCGATGAAACCTTGGCTCGGCAAATACAACGCCGAGCGGCAGCATACACCATAATCAACAGAGAGCTGGTCAGACGCAGCGTCATAGGCGTCTACCAGCGCTGCGTCGAGCCAGAGCAAGGCCAAGCAATTCTCAGAGACATCCATCAAGGCGAGTGCGGCCACCATGCGGCCTCAAGAGCACTCGTCGCCAAAGCCTTCCGACACGGTTTCTTCTGGCCGACTGCCCTTGAAGAGGCCAAAGAGTTGGTCCAGAAATGTAAGGGGTGCCAGAAGTTCCGATCCAAGCCGCATCAGCCGGCTTCAGCACTCAAGACTATCCCCATCGCCTGGCCCTTTGCAGTTTGGGGCCTGGATATGGTGGGACCCTTCAAGACGGCACGAGGTGGCCTAACTCATCTGCTTGTCGCGGTGGACAAGTTCACCAAGTGGATAGAAGTGAAGCCCATCAAAAAATTGAATGGTCCGACTGTCGTGACTTTCATCTCAGACATCACAATTCGGTATGGCATACCGCACAGCATCATCACCGACAACGGCACCAACTTTGCCAAAGGCGCCTTGGCCCGTTTCTGCGCGACGCAGGGCATCCGAATGGACCTAGCGTCCGTTGCCCATCCGCAGTCAAACGGCCAGGTGGAGCGAGCGAATGGCCTCATCCTGTCCGGCATCAAGCCTCGGTTGGTCGAACCGCTGGAGCGTTCGGCCGGCTGTTGGCTTGACGAGTTGCCGGCCGTCCTCTGGAGTCTGCGTACGACTCCAAACAAGTCAACTGGCTTCACGCCTTTCTTCCTCGTCTACGGTGCTGAAGCCGTCATCCCAACGGATATAGAGTTCGACTCCCCATGAGTCACGATGTACACCGCGGAGGAAGCAGAAGAAGCACGACAAGACGGCGTCGATCTGCTGGAAGAGGGCTGACTGTTGGCACTCAGCTGGTCCAGCATCTACCAGCAGAGCCTACGTCGCTACTACAACAGGAAGGTCAGGCCGAGATCCTTCCAAGAGGGCGACCTTGTGCTCCGGCTGATCCAGCGAACAGCCGGCCAGCACAAGTTGTCGGGTCCGTGGGAAGGCCCCTTCATCATCAGCAAGGTGCTGGGCAAGGACTCCTACTACCTGATCGACGCTCAGAAGCCCCGAGCACGCAAGAGGGACGACTCCGGCAAAGAGATGGAGCGACCATGGAACGCGAATCTTCTTCGAAGATTTTACAACTGATGCAGTATGTATCACGCCCCCCTTTTGTATTTTAAGTACCAAGACTCTGGGGCCCCCGAGACGGACTCGGGGACTGCCCCTTTTGTTATCTGTATGATAAGAGTTATGCTTCCGAGTACGACACTCTTTATGCCGCTTGACCCCGGGCTCGACCAGTCGGCCCGGGGACTTGCCGTCTCGCGCTATGAAAACGCTTCCTGCGGTCAGACAAGTAGTGCGCGGCGCCTAAGCCGACTCCCGCCAAAGCCACAGCTCGTAGAGCGACTGACTGGTGGGCCGGAGTAAGATAGAATAGGCGCCCGCACGAAAAAAGGCTAAGGATTCAAAGCGTAAAAACATAGCCCGAGCCGGCTTTTCAGCTGATCCTCGCAAAACCGACTCCGAGTAGTCGGCTTGCCGTCTTTCTATCCGACTTGCTACAAAAACTCTCGAACGGCTAAGTACTTGCCTTACCAAGGCGGCCAGGTATTTGGTCCAGCGGCAGTCCGCGGAGCGGCTGTCCGACTGGCAAAGACGGCACCCAAGGGAAGGCGGCAAAAGGAAAAAAGCCTAAAGAGCAACAAGCAAGAAACGATAGAATATAGAAAAATATTTACACCACAAAGGCCATTGGCCGAATCCATGAACAGATGTTCAAAATACACCCAGTGGGTGGAAATGTGCAAATTAACAAAGTCTTCGAGAAACTACTAAGCAGATAAGTAAAGCAAGACGGCGGCTTATGAAGCGGCAGACGGGTTTGGGGGCTCGGTGGAGATGGCGGTGTCGGACGTTGGAGCAGCCGGCGGGGCAGACTCGGCTTGATCACCTCCAGCAACAGTCGGCGCAGTTGGGCGCGGCTCGTTGTTGGAGGCTCGGTCGAGCTGAGGCTGGTCGCCCGCTCCGGCTTCCGGCGCCTCCGTCTCGTCGCCGGCTTCCATCTCGTCTTCTTCCTCGACGCTGGAGCCAATCACCTCCGCCGAGTCCTCGCCGTAGTTCGGGTTCATCCCAAACCATTCCGGCGGCGCCTCCTCGCCGTTGTCAGCATGCTCAGGAACGAAGACGTTGGTGTCGACGTACTCGGCGATCGCCGCGGCGCGCTTGACGAAGTCATCCTCCATGGCTGCCAGTTCCGGCTGGGCCTCAGCTCGGAGCGTGGCCAGCTGGTCCAGACTCAGGTCTCGATACCACGCCTTGTCGAACTCCAAGGCACAACATGCCCCGGCACGTGCCGAGGAGCCCTTCCAAGCCTCCAGACGGCCTGCTACGACCTCCAGCCAGTCGGCAGTCCGACTGGGAGTGCGCAGAACCGGCATCTCCGACCACAAGGCAGCAATCGCCTGGGCGCCGACTCGTTGAAGCCGGCGCAGCATCCGGTGAGCTGGCCGTAGACGAGCCTCGATGCTCAGAAGCTGTTCGTCAAGAGTCCGGGGGGCGTTGACAGCAACCTCCTCGCCGGCCGCCCTCCGCGCCTCACGGTCAGCCTCGATGGCTTGAACGGCAGTTTGTGCGTAACCCGGGAAGAAGTCTGCCAAAGACGAAAAAAGAAGCAAGTCAGAAAAAGCAAGAGTCGGCCCGACCCACAGTCGGCCGCTCAAAGAAAGCAAGCAAAGAAAACTTACCATCAACGATATCTTCAATCTCGTGGAAGCCGGAGGTCAGCATCGCCTCCTTGTCGGTCCAGGAGGAGCGTTCGACCTCGAACTTGGCCTGGAGCCCAGCCTCCTTGTCCTTCGCCTCCTCCTGCGCCTTCTTGAGCAGCTCCTTCTGCTCCGCCAGCTGTGCGGCCAGCAGGTCGCACTCCGTGACGAGCTTGCCACACTCCACCTCCTTGGCGCGCAAGGCGGTGTTGGCTTCGCCCAGCTGCTGCTGAAGAACGGCATTGGCCTCTGAAGAAAGAAGAAAAAAGGACACAAGTCATCAGAAAAGGTCGCCAAGAAGATCCGGCCCGACTGCGCAGCAGTCGGCCCGAATCTCGGGGACTACAGCCCGCGGGTGCGCCAGCGCGCCCCCGCGAAGAAGCAAACTTACTCCGGCTCTCCGACAAGTCGGCAGTCCGCTTGCCCAGCTCTTCAACATTTCGGTTGAAGACGGTGGCTCGAAGGTTGTGGTAGTCCTACAGTGAGCGTTTCAAAAAAGAATAAGCGTTTGGAATTCGCCATTAGAGTTCCAACCCGCCTGCTCAGCAGCCGACCTGGAACTCGGGGACTACACCCAGTGGGTGCGCTGGCGCGCCCCCATAGAGAAGAACAAGAAAAAACAAGTCAGAAGGAACATACCCGGACGGCCGCTCGTGTCGCTAGGTGCGCCTTTGAGCAGTGCTGGATGGCATCGCTTTCAGCTCGCAGCTTCGCCTGGACGTCCAGGAGCGCCTGGTTCAGCGGGCCCGTGCCGCCTCCTCGCGCCCACCCGACTGGCGCGGAACTCATCACCTCGACCTCTGGCGTGGCCGAGCTGGCCGCTCCGGTCTCCAGAGGGCGTGGCGCCGAAGTCGCCTTCTCCAGCCGACGACGAGTTGGCAGGGCGACTTGAAGAAGCAAGTTCGCCGTGGCTTCGTCTGAAGTCGGCGGTACTGGCGGGTCCGCCGACTGTTTACCCTTTGCGCCCCCCGATGACGGCGGGGGAGGTGGTGGCGGCGCCACCGGGTCTCGCCTGGGGATCTCGCCGCCCTCCCTCTCCACGACGGCATGTCCCCTGCCGGCCTCCCCAGAATGCTCCATAGGATCCGGAGGCGGCGCCGAGCGCAACGGAACGACGAGCAGCGCCGATTGGCGGCGCGCGGCTTCTTCGGCCCGCTCTTGGGCCGCGGCGGCGGCTCCGGCTCCCTCAAGACCCTGCTGGGCGGGGGCGGCCGTCTTCTCGGCCTCCGCCTTCTTCCGACGGGCGGCTTCGTCCTCGTCGCGTTTTTCCTGCGCGTTCCGCTCCGTCGCCTCCCGGAGGTCGGCGGCTGGGTCAATGCACCGAGTCGTGGTGGACGACTCCACCGACCCCCTGATGGAGGCGGCGGCGACCCTCCCTAGGGTGAGAGGAGCTCTGAAGCGAGGAGCACATGTAAAAACTCAGACTAAACCCACCAGAAGACAAAAACAAGACAGAGAAGTAGGGGCACTCACGCGGAGGACAGCGGCGGCTTCTTCACTTCCTTACGGAAGCGCCGGGCCTTCGCGGCCGCCTCTTCCCGTTTGGTCGCGGCGGCTGCCCCCTTAAACTTCTTCTTCCGGCCTCCGAGGGAACTCGGCCCGGCCCGGCGCTTCCTCGCACCGTCTTGCCTCGGCTGGTGGTGCGGGGCGACTTCCCCCTCTTCACCGACGGGCCAGTCGGCGAAGGTGGCCGAGGGCCTCGGGCCGCCTTCTTCTCCTTCGCCGCCTCCTTCGGCGTCGGCCTCCAATGCCGCCGCCCCCAAGTCGGGGTCGTCGACATCGCTCTCTGCTCGATCAAAGGCGAACTGGCGAGGCGGCCCCGTGGCGCCAGATGAGGGCTGGAGAAGAGAGTTCTGGTTCAAAGGTTAAGAGAAATAAAGAGCAGAAGCTGGATTCGGCTGAAAAAGAGAAAGAGAAGAAAAGAGCAACTTACCACCGGCGGGGGGTTGGCGCGCGAGTATGGCTCCATGCCAAACTGTCAGTCCCCCGAGAGGCCGCAGTTTGCGATGAAGTTCATAGTGTCCGCAACCTCCGCGTGAGGAAGATCTTTGGTGCATGTCCGACTGGGGTCCCAGTGGCCACTCATCTGACAGATCAGATGAGGCCGGCTTTGGAGCGGCAGAACTCGGCGCGCCACGAAGGCGGCCAGCAAGTCGGCCCCAGTCAGGCCGGCTGACTACGTCAACACCCGAAGTCGCTGCACGGCGGCGGCTCCGGCCGGAGTCAGCGTCTTAGCGCGGTAGGACCAGCTGGGCTGCCTCCCAGCCAGCGCGCCGGCTTCGAAGGCCGGCAGGTTGACCCAGTCGCCGTCTGCGGCGACGTTCTTTACATAGAAGTAAGAACGCTGCCACATCTTCACCGACTTGATCAGCTGGATGGCGGGGAATGGGTTGTCGGCAGTCGACCTCCGCAGCGCGATGAAGGCGCCGCACTGGGCTGGCACACCGGCGACGTGCGTACCGAGCTTAGAATGGAAGAACTCCCCCCACAGCTCGATGGTGGGGAGAACACCGAGGAATCCCTCGCAGAGCGAGGCGAAGGCCGCCAACAGCACCACCGTGTTTGGAGTAAGGTGGTGCGGTTGGAGACCGTGAAACTCCAGGAATGAGCGGAAGAATCCGCTCGCCGACAGCCCCAGGCCGCGCGACAGGTGGGAGCGGAACACGACGCGCTCGCCCTCCGCCGGCACCGGCGACACCTCCCCCGGCGGCGGGGCGCGGGCCTGCACGAGGTGCGTGCCGGGGATGCGGCGCGTCTTGCGAAGAAACTCGATGATGTCGTCGTCAACTTCAGAACCGTCCCACACGCCGGAGCGGACGGCGGCGGGCGCGGCGGCGGAAGAGGAGCTCATCGCCGGGAGTAGGGCGTGGTCCGGCGCGGCAGCAGTGAGAAGAAGAAGGAGAAGAAGGAACGGGAGGAAGCAGAGGAGAGCAGGCGCGCGTGCTTCGCCGCCCCGCTCCCTCTGCCTACTTATAGGCCTACGGGCTGAGGAGCCGAGGGGGCGTCGTGGGATTAACTGCGCCCACGCCCCCACGACCCCACGATCTACCACGCGGAGTTACCGCACGCATTTACTGCACCAAAGCCCAACCGCCCGCGCGGCCGCAGCGGATCCGCTCGAGGGCCGAGGCATGGTAGTGGCGGGCCCCGCCCGCGGGCCTGTCCCGTCGCGCGCGTGGGCTGGCAGGCTTGCCCGGCCACGTGGCGTCATGGAATGATCCGCGGCGGGCGACGGCCGTGTAGCTTCTCAAGCACACCGTTTGCATCCCGCCACGATCTTCAAACTGCCTAAAGAAGAGCAAGGCGACTTGAAGGCAAGTCCGACCTCTGAGAGACGGCTCGACGAAGACGGCCGGCGCAGAATCGCCTCCTGATAATCGGCACGAAGGGAGACGGCAGGCGAGCTACGACACCAACTCCTCGAAGGAAGAAACTATTGAGGCCCCTCGGCGCATCCCTCGGCGCCTCACCAGCTTCGGGGACTACTATCGGAGTAATGGCCACGGGTAGGCTAACCCGGGGCCCAGAACCTTTCAAGACATCGGGGCAGGCTACGCCCCTCAAAGGATCCCAAGACAAAGGGCCGACTCTGAGAGTCGGCTATAGCCCGCCCATGGCCGAATCTCGAAGACGGCTACGACATAAGCCGACTCCCAGTTGGCGACTCCAGGAATGCCGACTATGGGGAGTCGGCCCACGACTTCGCCACCTTCAGCCTTCTAGAAGAAGGACAGGACTGGGGATGGCCGGAGTACGGCCCTCCCCAACCCTGATTACCAGGGGCGGGTATGGCTACAGTGCGACGTACCGGAGGAGATCTTCGGTACGGCGCGGCACTGTGGCCATACCGGCCCTGACGTCCGCCCCAGCGGCGGAACCCTGTTCCCATGTTGGCCCGCCAGTAAGGCCTGGAGACGGCGGGCCCCGCCAGTCAGCGGGGGAGATAGAAGACGGCGAGAGCGCCCAAAGACGGACCCCGTGGGAGTCGGCCTCCGGAAGTCGGCCCGTTCCTCCCACGGGTCCCACACGCCATTAACCAGATAAGACAGGGAGTGGCGACAGTGTACGCCCGCCAGGCGGCGGCACTGTTGCCACGCCCCCACGACCCAGCCAACGTCATCAGAGGCGCAGCTACAGTGGCCAGGTCAGTCGGCGGGGCCCACCAGAGGTGGCCCCCAGGAGTCGGCGGAGGAGACGGCGGCCTAAGAGACAGACGGCTGGGACCCGCACCCAGTCGGATTACCATTGTACCCCCGGGGGGGTAGGCCTATATAAACCCCCCGGAGCGCCCATGCAAAGGGTTCGGTCCTTTTTCCACCAGACCAACAGCATAGAGGAGGGGAGAGCTAGCCTTGCCCTCTCCTACCTCTAGAACACAGCTCGAGGAGCAACTTTGTACACATATCTCCATAGTGACCATGCGGAGACCCCGCAGAGCAGCAGTAGGGGTATTATCTCCTCGGAGAGCCCCGAAGCTGGGTAAGATCCGCCGGCGAGCATGTTTACGCCTCATCCCGCTTCCAGGCACTGGCGACGTTCTACTCGCCCCCACCATGATAAGCCATCCTTTGGCATATGTCGCACCCAACCCCCGACAGCGGCGTTTGCCATCTTGACCGTCCATTGACCATTAATTGCTGACGAGTGGGGTCAAGTCTTCGTCTGACTGTTGCTTGCTGACGAGTGGGACCGCAAGGAGACACGTATTGGGCAGCTTGTCTGAATTTGAAACAGATCTAGACATGCTGCACTGCACCGCGCCGCCCCGCCCCTGTTGGGGAACGTAGCAGAAATTCAAAATTTTCCTACGTGTCACCAAGATCTATCTATGGAGAAACCAGCAACTAGGGGAAGGAGAGTGTGTCTACATACCCTTGTAGATCGCTAAGCGGAAGCGTTCAAGTGAACGGTGTTGATGGAGTCGTACTCGCCGTGATCCAAATCACCGATGACCAAGTGCTGAACGGACGGCACCTCCGCGTTCAACACACGTACAGCCCGGTGACGTCTCCCATGCCTTGATCCAGCAAGGAGAGAGGGAGTGGTTGAGGAAGACTCCGTCCAGCAGCAGCACAACGGCGTGGTGGTGGTGGAGGAGTGTGGCAATCCTGCAGGGCTTCGCCAAGCACTGCGGGAGAGGAGAAGGACTTGGGAGAGGGGAAGGGCTGCGCCAGCACATTGGTACGGTTGCCCTCCCACCCCTCACATATACATAGGGGCAAGGGAGAGGGGGTCCGGCCCCCTCAGATCCCATCTGAGGAGGGGGCGGCGGCCCAGGGGGGGTGCCCTGCCCCCCAAGGCAAGGAGGCGCCCCCTTTAGGGTTCCCCCCAAACCCTAGGCGCCTTGGGCCCTTGTGGGGGGCGCACCAGCCCACCTGGGGCTGGTCCCTTCCCACACTTCGCCCATGCAGCCCTCCGGGGCCGGTGGTCCCACTTGGTGGACCCCCGGGACCCTCCTGGTGGTCCCTGTACGTTACCGATAAAAACCCGAAACTCTTTCGGTGACCAAAACAGGACTTCCCATATATAAATCTTTACCTCCGAACCATTCCGGAACTCCTCGTGACGTCCGGGATCTCATCCGGGACTCCGAACAACATTCGGTAACCACATACAAACTTCCTTTATAACCCTAGCGTCATCGAACCTTAAGTGTGTAGACCCTACGGGTTCGGGAACCATGCAGACATGACCGAGACGTTCTCCAGTCAATAACCAACAGCGGGGTCCGGATACCCATGTTGGTTCTCACATGTTCCACGATGATCTCATCGGATGAACCACGATGTCGAGGATTCGATCAATTCCGTATACAATTCCCTTTGTCTAGCGGTATTGTACTTGCCCGAGATTCGATCGTCAGTATCCCGATACCTTGTTCAATCTCGTTACCGGCAAGTCTCTTTACTCGTTCCGTAACACATCATCCGTAATCAACTCCTTGATCACATTGTGCACATTATGATGATGTCCTATCGAGTGGGCCCAGAGATACCTCTCCGTCACACGGAGTGACAAATCCCAGTCTCGATTCATGCCAACCCAACAGACACTTTCGGAGATGCCTGTAGTGTACCTTTATAGCCACCGAGTTACGTTGTGACGTTTGGCACACCCAAAGCATTCCTACGGTATCCGGGAGTGGCACAATCTCATGGTCTAAGGAAATGATACTTGACATCAGAAAAGCTTTAGCATACGAACTACACGATCTTTGTGCTAGGCTTATGATTGGGTCTTGTCCATCACATCATTCTTCTAATGATGTGATCTCGTTATCAATGACATCCAATGTCCATGGTCAGGAAACCGTAACCATCTATTGATCAACGAGCTAGTTAACTAGAGGCTTACTAGGGACATGGTGTTGTCTATGTATCCACACATGTATCTGAGTTTCCTATCAATACAATTCTAGCATGGATAATAAACGATTTATCATGAACAAGGAAATATAATAATAACCTATTTATTATTGCCTCTAGGGCATATTTCCAACAGTCTCCCACTTGCACTAGAGTCAATAATCTAGTTCACATCGCCATGTGATTAACATTCACAGGTCACATCGCCTATGTGACCAACATCCAAAGAGTTTACTAGAGTTCATAATCTAGTTCACATCACTATGTGATTAACACTCAATGAGTTCTGGGTTTGATCATGTTGCTTGTGAGAGAGGTTTTAGTCAATGGGTCTGCAACATTCAGATCCGTATGTTCTTCGCAAATCTCTACGCTATATTTGGAGCCATTTCAAATAACTGTTCTACTTGGAGCTATTCCAAATTGTTGCTCCATTATACGTATCCGGCATCTCTACTCAAAGCTATCCGGATAGGTGTTAAGCTTGCATCGACGTAACTCTTTACGTCGAACTCTTTATCACCTCCATAACCGAGAAACATATCCTTATTCCTCTAAGGATAATCTTGACTGCTATCTGGTGATCTACTCCTAGATCACCTTTGTACCCTCTAGCCAGACATGTGGCAAGGCACATGTCAGGTGCGGTACATAGCTTAGCATACTATGGAGCCTATGTCTAAGCATAGGGGACGACCTTCGTCCTTTCTCTCTGT
Source organism: Aegilops umbellulata (assembly GCA_032464435.1). NCBI lineage: Eukaryota > Viridiplantae > Streptophyta > Magnoliopsida > Poales > Poaceae > Aegilops > Aegilops umbellulata. Next base: position 99,267,908 of record CP136055.1, read on the forward strand.
TCTGCCGTGGTCGAGCTTTAAGTCTTAACTTCATACCTTACAACTCAGGCAAGAACTTCCTTCTTTGACTGATCCATCTTGAACACCTTCAAGATCATGTCAAGGTATGTGCTCATTTGAAAGTACCATTAAGCATTTTGATCTATCCCTATAGATCTTGATGCTCAATGTTTAAGCAGCCTAATCCAGGTTTTCCATTGAAAAACACTTTTCAAATAACCCTATATGCTTTCCAGAAATTCTACATTATTTCTGATCATCAATATGTCAACAACATATACTCATCAGAAATTCTATAGTGCTCCCACTCACTTCTTTGGAAATACAAGTTTCTCATAAACTTTGTATAAACCCAAAATCTTTGATCATCTCATCAAAGTGTACATTCCAACTCCGAGATGCTTACTCCAGTCCTTAGAAGGATTGCTGGGGCTTTGCATACTTGTTAGCATCTTTCAAGATCGACAAAATCTTCTGGTTGTATCACATACAACCTTTCCTCAAGAACAAGGAAACAATATTTTGACATCCCATCTGCAAGATTTCATAAATAATGCAGTACCTGCTAATTCCAACAGACTCTTAGCATCGCTACGAGTGAGAAAGTCTCATCGTACTCAACTCCTTGAACTTGTCGGGAAACACCTTAACGACAAGTCGAGCTTTCTCAATGGTGATACTTACCATCATTGTCTGTCTTCCTTTTAAAATCCATATGTACCCAACAACCTTACGACCATCAAGTAGGTCTTTCAAAGTCTACACTTTGTTTTCATACATGGATCCTCTCTCGGATTTTATGGCCTCGAGCCATTTTTCGGAATCCGGGCCCACCATCGCTTCTCCATAGCTCATAGGTTCATCGTTGTCCAACAACGTGACCTTTTAAGACAGGGTTACCACTTAGAAGTTGTACATACCCTTGTCAACCTATGAGGTTCGATAGTAACTTGATCTGAAGCTCCATGATCATCATTATTAGCTTTCTCTTCAACTGAGGCAGGGGCCACAGAAACATTTTTCCTGTGCTTGCGCTACTCTCTGCCTGAAGTGAAGGTTCAACAACCTTATCAAGTTCTATTTCCTCCCACTCAATTCTTTCGAGAGAAACTTTTCCTCGAGAAAGGACCCGATTCTAGAAACAATCCCTATTGCTTTCGGATCTGAATTAGGAGGTATACCCAACTGTTTTGGGTGTCCTATGAAGATGCATTTTATCCGCTTCGGGTTCGAGCTTATCAACCTGAAACTGTTTCACATAAGCGTCACAGCCCCAAACTTTTAAGAAACGACAACTCAGGTTTCTCCAAACCATAGTTCAAACGGTTTCGTCTCAACGGAATCACGTGGTGCCCTATTAAAGTGAGTGCGGTTATCTCTAATGCCTAACCCATGAACGATAGTGGTAATTTGATAAGAGACATCATGGTACGCACCATATCCAATAGGGTGCAACTATGATGTTCGGACACACCATCACACTATGGTGTTCCAGGCGGTATTAGTTGTGAAACAGTTTCCACAGTGCCAAACTCGTAACTCAGATATTCATTTCTATGATCATATCATAGACATTTTATCCTCTTATCACGAAGATCTTCAACTTCACTCTGAAATTACTTGAACCATTCAATAATTCAGACTTGTGTTTCATCAAGTAAATATGCTCAGTATCTACTCAAATCATCTGTGAAGTAAGAACATAACGATATCCACTGCGTGCCTCAGCACTCATTGGACTGCACACATCAAAATGTGTTACTCCCAACAAGTTGCTTTCTTGTTCCATTTTACTGAAACCGAAGCTTTCAGTCATCTTTCCCATGTGGTATGATTTGCATGTCTCAAGCGATTCAAAATCAAGTGAGTCCAAACGGTCCATCTACATGGAGTTTCTTCATGCGTATATACCAATAGACATGGTTCACATGTCTCAATCCTTTTCAAAAAATGAGTGAGTCAAAGATCCATCAACATGGAGCTTCTTCATGCGTTTTATACCAGTATGACTTACATGGTAGTGCCACAAGTAGGTGGTACTATCATTACTATCTTATATCTTTTGGCATGAACATGTGTATCACTATGATCGAGATTCAATAAACCATTCATTTTAGGTGCAAGACCATTGAAGGTATTATTCAAATAAATAGAGTAACCATTATTCTCCTTAAATGAATAACCGTATTGCGATAGACATAATCCAATCATGTCTATGCTCAACGCAAACACCAAATAACAATTATTTAGGTTTAACACCAATCTCGATGGTAGAGGGAGCGAGCGATGCTTGATCATATCAACCTTGGAAACACTTCCAACACATATCGTCAGCTCACCTTTAGCTAGTCTCCGTTTATTCCGTAGCTTTTATTTCGAGTTACTAACACTTAGCAACCGAACCGGTATCTAATACCCTGGTGCTACTAGGAGTACTAGTAAAGTACACATTCACATAATGTATATCCAATATACTTCTATCGACAGCCTTCTCATCTACCAAGTATCTTGGGTAATTCTGCTCCAGTGGCTGTTCCCCTTATTATAGAAGCACTCAGTCTCGGGTTTGGGTTTAACCTTGGGTTTCTCCACTAGAGCAGCAGCTGATTTGCCGTTTCATGAAGTATCCCTTCTTGCCCTTTCCCTTCTTGAAACTAGTGGTTTCACTAACCATCAACAATTGATGCTCCTTCTTGATTTCTACTTTCGCGGTGTCAAACGTCGCGAACATTTCAAGGATCATCATATCTATCCCTGATATGTTATAGTTCATCACGAAGCTCTAGCAGCTTGGTGGCAATGACTTTGGAAAAACATCGCTATCTTATCTGGAAGATTAACTCCCACTCGATTCAAGTGATTGTTGTACTCAGACAATCTGAGCACAAGCTCAACGATTGAGCTTTTCTCCCTTAGTTTGCAGGCCAAGAAAATCGTCGGAGGTCTTATACCTCTTGACGTGGGCACGAGCCTGAAATCCCAATTTCAGCCCTCGAAACATCTCATATGTTCCGCGACATTTCAAAAATGTCTTCGGTGCCTCAATTATAAACCATTTAACATTACCGAACTATCACGTAGTTATCTAAACGTGTATGTCCGATGTTCACAACATCCACAAATGACGTTTGGGGTTTAGCACACTGAGCGGTGCATTAAGGACATAAGCCTTCTACTGTCCGCATAATTGCTACTGTCAACTTTCAACTATATTTTCTCTAGGAACGTATCTAACTCAGTAGAACTAAAGCGCGAGCTTACGACATAATTTGCAAAGATCTTTTGACTATGTTCAGGATAATTAAGTTCATCTTATGAACTCCCACTCAGATAGACATCCCTCTAGTCATCTAAGTGATTACATGATCCGAGTCAACTAGGCCGTGTCCGATCATCACGTGAGACGGACTAGTCATCATCGGTGAACATCTTCATGTTGATCGTATCTACCATACGACTCATGCTCGACCTTTCGGTCTCTTGTGTTCCGAGGCCATGTCTGTACATGCTAGGCTCGTCAAGTCAACCTAGGTGTTTCGCATGTGTAAATCTGTCTTACACCCGTTGTATGTGAACGTAAGAATCTATCACACCCGATCATCACGTGGTGCTTCAAAACGACGAACTTTCGCAACGGTGCACAGTTAGGGGGAACACTTTCTTGAAATTTTAATGAGGGATCATCTTATTTACTACCATCGTTCTAAGCAAATAAGATGTATAAACATGATAAACATACAATGCAATCAAATAGTGACATGATATGGCCATCATCACTTTGCTCCTTTTGATCTCCATCTTCGGGGCTCCATGATCATCATCGTCACCGGCATGACACCATGATCTCCATCATCGTGTCTTCATGAAGTTGTCTCGCCAACTATTACTTCTACTACTATGGCTAACAGTTAGCAATAAAGTAAAGTAATTACATGACGTTTATGTTGACACGCAGGTCATAAATAAATTAAAGACAACTCCTATGGCTCCTGCCGGTTGTCATACTCATCGACATGCAAGTCGTGATTCCTATTACAAGAACATGATCAATCTCATACATCACATATCATTCATCACATTCTTCTTGGCCATATCACATCACATAGCATACCCTGCAAAAACAAGTTAGACGTCCTCTAATTGTTGTTTGCATGTTTTACGTGGCTGCTATGGGTTTCTAGCAAGAACGTTTCTTACCTACGCAAAACCACAACGTGATATGCCAATTGCTATTTACCCTTCATAAGGACCCTTTTCATCGAATCCGTTCCGACTAAAGTGGGAGAGACAGACACCCGCCAGCCACCTTATGCAACTAGTGCATGTCAGTCGGTGGAACCGGTCTCACGTAAGCGTACGTGTAAGGTTGGTCCGGGCCGCTTCATCCCACAATGCCGTCGAAACAAGATTGGACTAGTAACGGTAAGCATATTGAACAAAATCAACGCCCACAACTACTTTGTGTTCTACTCGTGCAAAGAATCTACGCAATAGACCTAGCTCATGATGCCACTGTTGGGGAACGTAGCAGAAATTCAAAATTTTCCTACGTGTCACCAAGATCTATCTATGGAGAAACCAGCAACTAGGGGAAGGAGAGTGCATCTACATACCCTTGTAGATCGCTAAGCGGAAGCGTTCAAGTGAACGGTGTTGATGGAGTCGTACTCGCCGTGATCCAAATCACCGATGACCAAGTGCCGAACGGACGGCACCTCCGCGTTCAACACATGTACAACCCGGTGACGTCTCCCATGCCTTGATCCAGCAAGGAGAGAGGGATAGGTTGAGGAAGACTCCATCCAGCAGCAGCAAAACGGCGTGGTGGTGGTGGAGGAGCGTGGCAATCCTGCAGGGCTTCTCCAAGCACCGCGGGAGAGGAGAAGGACTTGGGAGAGGGGAAGGGCTACGCCAGCACATTGGTACGGTTGCCCTCCCACCCCTCACATATATATAGGGGCAAGGGAGAGGGGGGCCGGCCCCCTCAGATCCCATCTGAGGAGGGGGCGGCGGCCCAGGGGGGGTGCCTTGCCCCCCAAGGCAAGGGGGTGCCCCCCTTTAGGGTTCCCCCCAAACCCTAGGCGCCTTGGGCCCTTGTGGGGGGGCGCACCAGCCCACCTGGGGCTGGTCCCCTCACACACTTGGCCCATGCAGCCCTCCAGGGCCGGTGGTCCCACTTGGTGGACCCCCGGGACCCTCCTGGTGGTCCCGGTACGTTACCGATAAAACCCGAAACTCTTTCGGTGACCAAAACAAGACTTCCCATATATAAATCTTTACCTCTGGACCATTCCGGAACTCCTCGTGACGTCCGGGATCTCATCCGGGACTCCGAGCAACATTCGGTAACCACATACAAACTTCCTTTATAACCCTAGCGTCATCGAACCTTAAGTGTGTAGACCCTACGGGTTCGGGAACCATGCAGACATGACCGAGACGTTCTCCAGTCAATAACCAACAGCGGGGTCTGGATACCCATGTTGGTTCCCACATGTTCCACGATGATCTCATCGGATGAACCACGATGTCGAGGATTTGATCAATCCCGTATACAATTCCCTTTGTCTAGCGGTATTGTACTTGCCCGAGATTCGATCATCGGTATCCCGATACCTTGCTCAATCTCGTTACCGGCAAGTCTCTTTACTCGTCCCATAACACATCATCCCGTAATCAACTCCTTGATCACATTGTGCACATTATGATGATGTCCTATCGAGTGGGCCCAGAGATATCTCTCCGTCACACAGAGTGACAAATCCCAGTCTCGATTCATGCCAACCCAACAGACACTTTCGGAGATGCCTGTAGTGTACCTTTATAGCCACCGAGTTACGTTGTGACGTTTGGCACACCCAAAGCATTCCTACGGTATCCGGGAGTTGCACAATCTCATGGTCTAAGGAAATGATACTTGACATTAGAAAAGCTTTAGCATACGAACTATGCGATCTTTGTGCTAGGCTTATGATTGGGTCTTGTCCATCACATCATTCTTCTAATGATGTGATCCCGTTATCAATGACATCCAATGTCCATGGTCAGGAAACTGTAACCATCTATTGATCAACGAGCTAGTTAACTAGAGGCTTACTAGGGACATGGTGTTGTCTATGTATCCACACATGTATCTGAGTTTCCTATCAATACAATTCTAGCATGGATAATAAACGATTTATCATGAACAAGGAAATATAATAATAACCTATTTATTATTGCCTCTAGGGCATATTTCCAACAGCCCCCTCCGCCGGCGTCGTGTTGCGTCCACCGCAGTTGTTTCCTCCACCCTATGCCCTATTTCGTTCGTCGGCGACGCCGCGTCTCCGCCAGATATAGCCCACCTCCCCATCTGGGATTACATAGCGATGTTGAGTGAGGACGCCCGGAATGCAGTCGACCGTGGAGAGGATTGGGTCGAATCCGCGGCAGATAATTCATGGATTAAACCTAGGTAAGCATTGTTTCCTCTCGAATTGACGTTCTAAGTCGTATTTTAGGCCGTATTTGACTTCTGTTTGCTTGAATCATTCAAATTTGTGCTTGATTCTACCCGGCTAACTGAAGCATTTGTTTCCTTCCCCCAACAAAATAGGATTGATCCCGCATTGGCTTTCCGACTGGCGATTAGAATGGAAACTAGTGTGCTGCGTGGTACTAAACCGCATTTGATTTCATCATTTTTCTATCCCAAAGTGGTAGAAACCAGCATATCTTTCAAAGATTTGCGAGCTGAGCTCCGAAACACCTATCCCTGGAGTGATGCCGATGTTGTTGAACTGAATTACTTCAGCAGTGACAAGCAAAGATGTCTCCCACTAACTTGCGACGATCATATGTCGTTGCTTTTTGCTGGGATTGCTGGCTGCCGATTCGGTAAACTCCAAATCGATGTGCTTCAACCACGCGCAGAACGGGCGAAGGGGAAGGGAGTTCAGACATCATTTGTCTGTGCTAATAGCCAGCACCCCGGCACTCCTTGTAGGTCGACACCAAGTAAAGCAAGTGGTTCATGGAGCCAGAACATGCCTTCTGCCAATTCTGGTTCTGATTCAGCTGCTGCTTCTCGTGTACCTTCTGAAGTTGGTGTAGAAGAAGATGAAGAACCTGACGAGGCAGTGCCTACAAATGATGATGAAGACGAGATGATGTTTCCTGAACTGGCCGATGTAGCCAGTCAACAAGCAATGGATGACGAATATATGGAGGAGCCCATCAGCCAAGCTAGGTTTGATGACATTGACGATGAAGAGAAGGCGGAGAACATGGACAGCTTAATCGAGGATGAATACGATGGTGATGACATGTAATGCCCGGATAATCTTTCTACAGTAATCCCACGCTAATCATGCCACGTCATCCTGATTACTGTCGCTAAACGTCCGTTAGTTCAAACCGCGTCAAATTCAAATTTAAAAATAATGTCGACAATAAAAGTTTTCGAAAGTAGAAACAAAAATGTTCAGTAGTTGCCAAATATTACAAGGGTAATTATGGTGCAGCTAACACAATTTTACAAAATACCTAAATGACCTAAACTAACTAAAACAGAAAAGGAAATACAAAAAAACAAACAAAAAACAAAAACAAAAGAGAGAAGGCCCCCACTGGGCTTCGGCCCAGCTGGCTGGCCCAATCGGTCGCAGGCCCAGCCGGCCACCCATTGCCTCCTCCTTATCCGCTCCCATCTCTTTCATTATGCAAATATTCTCAAATGCTGAACTACCCCTGTTATATATTAGCAGGATGGTTAGACCAGGTGGTCATGGTCGTGGTGGCAACTTCCCACCACCGCCTGAGTACATGGCTGGTATGATCCAACAGCTTGAGATGAATCGCCAGTTCATGGAGAACATGATGGCTCAGTTTCCTCGCCCCAATATGAACTAGCAGCCAGCCCCAGTAACTCTGCAGGATTTCATGCGCCTGAACCCAACTGTGTACCGCAGCTCAACTCAGCCTCTGGATGCTGATGACTGGCTCCATGACATCACCTATGAGATGGGATCTGCTGGTGTAGCCCCTGCCAGCCATGTCACCTTTGCTTCCTTCTTCCTGAAGGGACCCGCAGCTCAATGGTGGGACAGCCACAGGCGTACTCTGCCAGTTGGAACAATCATCACCTGGCCAGACTTCCAAGCTGCTTTCCGTGCCCGCTTCATTCCTCAGGGAGTCATGGACCGGAAGAAGCGTGAGTTCCGCAACCTCATCCAAGGCAACAAAACTGTTGAAGCTTATCAGCGGGAGTTTCTGGACTTGTCCCGCTATGCTGAAGAGGACATTGCTACTGATGCACGCAGACAGGAGAAGTTCCGTGACGGCCTTCAAGCTGACATCAAGCTCGCACTTCTAGTTCACGACTTTGATGATTTCGCCACCTTGGTGAACAAGGCCATCAATGTCGAAACAGGTCTGCAGGAATACCAGAGCTCTCACAGGTGCAACCGTGACACGGGCTCATCTTCGGGCCCGTCCTCGCAGAAGCGCAAGATATGGATTCCCAACAGCATGTACCAGCCGAATGCACCTGCCCCAAGGCAGTCCTATGCTGCACCTCGTCTGCCTAATGCTCCTGCTAGGCAGCCAAAACTTCCAGCTCCACCACCCCAAGCTCCTGTCCCCACTCCCAACAATGGTCTGTGCTACAAGTGTGGTCAACCAGGTCACCTTGCAAGGAACTGCTATCAGAATCAGAACCAGAATCAACTGGCCCTTCCAGCAGCTGGCCGTGGAAACAACCAGAACCGCAACAACAATGCCAAGTCCTATGGTCGTGTTCATGCCAACCACGTTGATCTGAACGAAGCTCAAGACCAGCCTGCTACCGTGATGGGTACACTCCTCGTAAATTCAGTACCAGCATCCGTTTTATTTGATACAGGTGCATCGCATTCATTCATGTCAGAAGATTTTGCATGCCTGCACGACATTAAATGCGAGGACATGAACACTTTACTATTAGTGCACACCCCTGCGGGCCAATGTCGAACCTCTATGATTTGCAACAACGTCCCCGTTGAAATCGAAGGACTGGAATTCCTTGTCTCTCCCATCGTACTGAAGTCCTGTAGCATTGATCTCATTCTGGGAATGAATTGGTTAAAAGCGCATACGGCTTTTATCGTTTGCGCCACCAAGACCGTCCATCTGCTACACCCTTCCGATGAAATAGTAAGCTACAATGCTCGTCTGGTTCAGAATGCTGAGGCAAGGCTCTATGCCTTGAATGTATTGAACGCTGCACCACTCGAGGGCATTGAAAACATTCCCGTTGTGCGTGACTTCCTCGACGTCTTTCCTGA